>JASERS010000002.1:12667441-15167441 GCA_036711965.1 Onthophagus sagittarius | reverse complement strand
CTCAATCTCTGATGAAAATGATAAGGAGTATCAATGCGATATTTGTAATAGACAAGAAAATATATCTTCACAACGTCAAAAAGCACACGAAGGTCAAAAACGAGCGGCAGAAAAATGGTTGAAAATACCGGGAAGAACCTAAAGTCGGTCACAGTTGGAAATTTTGTTCTATTAAATGTGCCGAAAGTCGACCGTGACCCTTTAGACGCACCAAATTTAATTGGAAAAATTCTTAAAATTAATAATGATGTTTATCAGATAGGAACAAAGAGTGGAATTATCAAAACATGGTTTTCTAGAAGTGACTTCCAAATTTCTGGCGCACAATTTGTTGAAGATATCCCCGAAGAATATATATCTGTTCGTCAAGCTGTAGCAAATGAGTCAATGTTTGGAGGTCAAGGCTATAATAGCTGTAAGTGTACAGTGTCAAAAACCCAATGCCAAACAAAAAAGTGCTTGTGGAGGAAAGCAAAACAAATGTGTTCATCAAAATGCCATAAGAGTTTACCATGTGGAAATAAGTGAAAATAAAATTAGTGTTAATTAATAAAACACAAGTCTAAAAAAGTTTTTGTTCATTTAATTTTCTTTATATTATTATTGTATTATATGCTCTATTTTAACATTGATCTGAATGATCTGTTTAGTGAATATGTGATAAATGTTTATTAATAAAAACTTGTTCATCAAAAATTGTTCAACTTTCTTTCATAAAATAACCTATAATTAATTCAAATACTTCAAGAATACTTTAGGGTCAGGTAATTTTCTCGATATAATTTTAGTGAACTTATATTAGCCTAGGTTTATTGCAATAAGACTAGAAACCAGCAGACTTTTTGATGAAACTGGTGCTCACTTCCTAATTAACCTAACTGTATGTGCGCTTATTATAATAAGCCTAAGAAATTTTAGGTCGATTAAAAAATGTGAGAGAATTTTCCAATTTGCCAGGCACATTGCAAAATGACGGCGCTTATTGTAATAAGCCGGATTTTGTAATTTGCCTACGACATATATGCTGTTTAACGTTTAATATTTAAAATTTTGCGAAATTTGCAAAATTTTCCAATTGTTAAATAAATTTGTTGTAGGTACCTTTTTTATATTTTTTTATTGATGCAGCTTAATTCAGGATTCAACGTCAATCTGTTGTTTGATTGAAGTTCAATTAGCGGCAATTGGTCTATGAGAGTACAACAATCAGTTATGCTTAATTATATTTAAAATTACATCAATTGTAAATATTTTCAGTTCGCTTCCTTCACATTTTATTCTCAAATCGATTTTTACATTAATTTATTCTACTCGCAATTCTCAAATAAAAAGTTTTCTACCAGTTTTACGGAAAAAGTGGGTAATAACTTTTTAGCCTTGCCCGCTAAAATTATAAATTGCGCAAAATTTTCTGTTGAGTACCTACTTCAACCTAACTAAGTTCCAAATAAATATTTCAAGTGGGGCATAATTGTAGCTTCTGTTATTTTGCATGTAATGTAAGTATTATTATATAAATCATTATCTGTATAATTATACAATAATACATGTGATTTTAAGAAATGTAGGTATGGAGGAATGATTCTGTTCAGATAGATGAGGAAACAGGAGGATAATGCTTCCATCTAAGCGCAAAATTTTAAAATTATGTATATAATAAAAAACCTAATCACTAAAAGACAAAATAAATTGAGAAAATGCATTTATATGTGATGACTGCTAAAAATATTCGTTTAAAAGATAGGGAAGAAGGGGGTTGGGGAATTGAGTTTTAACGATTTTGTTCTAATATTTTTTCAAGGATACGTTAATCTAATTCTTTGCATCTTTTCAATGTGTAATATAAAACCGAATTTGTATTTATGTAAGATAGGTAGTAACAAGATTCTCGACAAAGAGTAATAAATATTCCATACATGTTAGTGTATAAAGGTTCAAGGACAAATATGTTCTCGAGTTTGGCCCCGATATACCATCATACATCTATACTTTTTCCACGTTTTTCATCGATATTTGCCGCGTATCAAACGACTGATATACGGCCCCAGAGGGCGTCGGCGCCAGGAGACATCGCGAGATAGATCCATGTGACGTTGGCGTATATACGGCCACGGGGCTTTATAAAAACTCGCCCTTCATGAAATTTATGCCCTAGCTCATATTCCGGACACATCTTTTTGATCTATTTCCCGGCAGATAAAAAAACTCTGCTTTTCCCCGCGAAAACGTATCTCATCGGATAAGGGAAAAAAGAGTCGGTAACGGTTGAAGAAGATTCGTTATTATAACGTCATTGTAACCGAGAGTTTGGACCGGAGGGGTGTTTAAGCGGGTTAATCAAGTTTTATGAAAAAAGCCGCCGTAGGCGGTGCTTATTTTTTTGAAAAGTTGTTAGCGTCCCGGAAGAAAAAGAGGGCCGAACGCGAACAATAAATCCATCTCCGTGCCGCTTTTAATAACGTCGCGCTGCTGCCGGCGCACATCAAAAGTGAATTTGTGCGCCGAAACGACCCTTTAAAGTTCTAAATACTTCCTCGGGGTTGCTTTTTGCCGGCCGACCGGCGACTTCGCCTACTTTACGGTAGACAGGAAGTCTTTGTACGAGGTGGCCTTAACAAAGGCAACCGGGACAATAATAATAATAAAAAAGGAGAAGAAGCGCGTTTCTTTGAGAAGCCGCGGATTTTCCACGGAAATCTCCCCGCTGCGGAACTTTGTTTTGTGTTTTTATTTTCCAAGCGGAAACTATACTTAATTATACTCTCGGTAAGTTAAGTTTTGAACACTTTACCGGATATTTTACGGAAGGCAAGTTAAAGACGATTAAGATATGAAAGGCGATTATGTGTAACTAACCAAACAAAACAAGAACATTTTCAACCGCTTTAGTGAATGTGGAGAAGGAGGGAGAACGATTCGTCCCCAAAACTAATCAAATTACAAAATAATTCAACTTATCTGGAAAACTACCCCCAGTACAATTACAATCAAACGAGACCTCGTTCCTTCAGAACAATGCCAAACCGTTCTTCTGGGTGCTGCAATAACTGATGGATAAAACCAGCTCTAGTGTTATTCGCCGCCATAACAGTTTCATTTACGGTTCGGCACGAGGCCGGAGGGCTCCGGACGGCGACGTTCCAGTTGCAATTATCGCGCTGCATTGTGTTTTCGAGTCGCCAGCCTCTAATTTGAAAGTCTGTAGTTGGAGTCGGTCCACTCCGTCTACTCCCTTTGTTTTTAGCCTCCTAGATCCCTAATTGGGTTGTGTCGCCTTGTTTTCTATGGCAATTGCTTATTTGAAGCGCTCCCTCGAATTGCTTACTTCGCTCAATTTATCTAAATCATTATATCAACAGATTTTCACTCATATAATCATAACAATAACGACAAGAAAGATATTTACCTATTTATTGCTACCAGTGGACACAAAACGGTATAAACCCAAATTGTATCAATACAATTAAAAAGAAAAATACTAATGGTTTTTGCATTAAATGGATTTTATTTTATTTTTCTCTACCGGTTTCGCCTTCTACACGACATCATCAGGAGAATACCTAATAAACATAAATTTTTACAATTTCAATCTTAAAATTAAAAAGTTATATTACTTAGCGAAAATCGAAAAACAAAAACAAAAGGTAACTAATTTTTATAAAACTTACGTCAAAAATCACAACAAAGATGTAACATAAACATTTTATCCAGTATAATTATATATTCCACTCGAAAAGTTAACAAAAATTAAGATAACTGGAGAAGAAAACAATCGAACGAAGATAGTAAAACGTCTGTGTGTTGATAGGTTAGGAAAGGCGCGCTTTGATAGCAACCATTGCATTGCTGCCACACACATTTATCTTGAAAATGAGGATATTTTAAATTTGAATTTATATAAAATCTAGTAGTCTATTATTAAAAATGTGGGAAATGGAAAGAGGTGCGGATATAGGACAGGATATTGATGATGATGGGTGGGTGGAAAGGATGGGATGATGTCCCATGTATGTGATAGACATGTATTTTTTGGTATCTTGTGTCTGTTGTGTTTCTAATTTCGTATAATTATTTAATTTTTGTCCATTTTGATATTTTGACGTGTAGAAGGCGAAACCGGTAGAGAAAAATAAAATAAAATCCATTTAATGCAAAAACCATTAGTATTTTTGTTAAACAAAAATGGAAAGAAAGATATCATTTAATACAATTAAAAAGGACTACTAAGTTGTCAAACAATAAAAAAAACAAAATGACAAACTTAAATCTGCTGTATGTATTACTAAACATATCTATAAATAGCCAGTTTTAAGGAAGTAATCGTAAGCAATCATAGGCGCTGGTATTTGAAAATACGTAAGGGTGCTGGGTGTAGAGATATACGCGTGAGTGACTTTTTATGCCCGCTCACGATTTAGATCCGCGTATGTCACGCACGCCACTCACGTGAATATCATTCATGAATCACGTGAGTCACGCGTGGGCCACGTCAATTCACGTGACTCACGCTCGATCTGGTGAAATGTATGAGTCAGATTGATTACTTGTTAATTTGATTATTAATCAATCGTGCTTAAAAAATGGCAGAATTAACAGAGTGTTTAGGTTTTATTTATCATGTTCTGAAATAAATGAGACTGTTATAAAATTAAAATAAACAATAAAAGCTTACATACTCTAGTGGTAATAGGTAATATTAATATTTTTAATACTTCCTTTAAAGTTAAAAGGTCTTCCTCAATTTATCGTAAATTTAAATTAAATTTTGTTCTATTTCATTAGTTAATAGAATGTTTTTACAACTAATACTCACTTTGCTAACTTAAAAATTGATTAGAATTTGACATTAACATTTAGTTACTGAAATATAATAACGTAATATCTAACCCTAAAGCTTCTACTTCTAAGTTTAGTGTTAGTTCTGAAGCTACGTTGGGTTGAGTTGAATTTGGTTCCGTCTTAAGAGAGATATGATTAAACCCTAAAAGATGTGCACGAACACGCACATTCACGTGAGTGGTACAACAATCGATGCATGATGCATCGTGACCCGGCGGGACTAACGTAATTTATACATCTCTAGCTAGGTGTTGAAAACAACTGAATTGGAATATGAGTCGTTTGCAAAGGAAACGTCTTCTGCCCATAGTGTTTAGAGTTTTGCAAACAGGATCTAGTCTTGAATTGGCAGTTTTTGAACTTCTGAGATGAAGTTATTGTATTAGGCCAATAGTATTTGCTATTTTGGTACCAAAATCAAATTTTATTACCAGTTTCTTGCCTTTGTAACACAAATGTTTTCTACTAGCAGTATTTAGTGTTTAATTAACAGGTTTTGGACTACTTACGTCACGAGTTTGTGTTTTGTCCAACAATATTTAATATTTTCGAAGCAAACTCAAATGATTATCAACTCATCATATCTAGTGTTCTGCGATCTGATTTCTGCCAGCAGTTTTACAAGCAGTATCATACCTTTAGGAATAATTTCCAACATTTTAAAAGCAGAATTAAGTCTTTTGGGAGCATTTCAAGTCTACTAGAAGCAGTACCAAGTCTTCTGAAAACATTTCAAGTTTTCTTGAAGCAATATCAAGTATTGTAGAAGTAGTACCAAGCCTTCTGGAAACATTTCAAGTCTGCTTGAAACAATATCAAGCATTGTAGAAGCAGTATCACGTTATCTAGAAGTATTTTAAGTTTTCCAGAGGCAATATCTAGTGTTCTGGACGTATTTCAAATCTTCTAGAAGTATTATCAAATCTTCTGGTAGCATTTTAAGTATTCTAAAAGCATACAGCATATTATTTTTCTTTAAAACACTCTCGCATACCGGTGCTGCGTATAACACTACCGAACTTATTGTAATGGACCATATACGTAATTTTCTATGAGCGGACCTCCAATCTTTGGTAAAAGTCTGTATGTAATATTTTGCATCCTACTTGCTTTTTCTCTAATTCTTCTAATATGGGCCGTCATTTTAATATCTTTGTCGAGGCTTACCTCTAAATATTTAATTGGGCTTTTGCCCGCTGCTTTTACCTGTCTAACCTTTACTTTAAGCTCTTTTCCCACCCTCTTCCTTTTCAAGGTCAACTGTTTCATTGTAGATTAAATTCCATAACGTACCCCTGCGGCACACCTTTCGATCTTTTTCGATATAGCAGACTTTTTAGTGGAACTTAACGAAACCTAACCCAACCCATAACATTCTTTATATTGAACGATATGAAATTTCAGTTTAATCCAACATAACCCAACTCAATCTAACAAATCTTCTAAAATTTTTGGAAATATTCTGTGATTTTTTCTTCTATAGTTGGAATGGGTTGAGCTCCAACTACGTACCATTCAATATGAGGGATGGTGTGAAGGATTTCTTCTATGGTTGAGTGCTAAGTTGAAGCTCAATCCAAATAGTTGAGTTGTGTCAAACTTCAATTTCATGTTATACCTCATATAACAAAAAATCTAATTCTTCTATGGTTGGATTAAACTTCAACTTCATACCTACCATGCCCATACCCAAAATTTGAAATAATTTTTAATTTTTGGAAATATTCCGTGATTTTTCTTCCATATTTAAGGTTTGTTTTCTTCTTGTATAGTTGAGTTGAGTGAAGCTTCAACTTCATGCCATCCCTCATATAACAGAATATCAAATCCAAAACAATAAAACTTCTAAGTTCTATTCAATATGAGAGCGGGTATCAAGTCAGGTCGGGTTGAACTTCAACATGATACCATTCAATATGAGGGGTGGTATGAAGTTGAAGCTCTATCCAACCCAACTTGATACATCAGACAAATTTCTTTCAATTTCTTTCCAAATAACTTAATTTTATTTAATTTAATAATCATTAAAATGTCAAGTTACTTTAAATACCTACTGCTACACAAATGATTTTTTTGTAATTTTTGCCTAAAATGAACTTCGGTTATAATGAATCGATTTTCAGTCCTTTACGGGTTCATTATATTTGGGCTTCCTGTTCGCCCCTTTTACTCATATTACCTGCTTGGCATTCGATATTTTATAGAATACCTAGGCAAAGGTAAAAATAATATAAATTTAATCTTTCATATGTTACCTAAACATTTTAGGTATTCTGTAAATCTCATTTGTTAATTTTGCCATTCTATCAACCTCGATTAATTAATAATCGAACATGATTATATTTGAACGCCTGATCGAGCGTGAGTCACGCGTGGGTCTCGATTAGAGATGTGCGCGTGACTTTTTATGGCCGCTCACGTCCGCTCACGATTTAGACTTCAACATTTAGTTACTGAAATGTAATAATTTAATATCTAGCATAATTTTCTAAAAACAAGTCAGAACAACAAATAATTGAGAGTCTATTTTTGATTAGATAGTGATTGATTAGATAGTGGAACATTTTTGCTTTCGAGAATTGATGTTGAAAGATAACAAAAACTCAATTTTTAGTTATTCTTCAATCGTAAATTATTCTATGCTTGTATCAAAATAAAACTAGAACTAATACTAGACCTAGTACCAGAAAGTTTCAGTTTAGTCATGCATCTGAAGACGCACGTCTAAACCTGAATCTTTCTAGTACTAGGTCTAATGTTAGTTCTAGTTTTAATTGCCGTTTAATGTTTGAATCTTGTAAATTCGTCTGAAAGCAAAAATTATAATTAATACTAGACCTATAACCCAGGAACTTTTGGTATTTGTATATTTTTCTTTACTAACTGCCCAAATTGTTTCAACCGAGTCACGCCGGATCCCGTTAAAACCAAGATGTTCACGATCACGCACGTTCACTTGAGTGGTACAACAATTGATGCCCGCTCACGGTGGGCACGCATTTGACACATCTCTAGTCTCGACCGTGAGCGGATGTGAGAGGGCATAAAAGGTAACCATGCACACATCTCTATATTCTATTGGTTTTAATACCCACAATATTCTTTGCGGCAGGGCACAACTGCATTCTTCTCACGGTTAGTTCTTGTAAGACCACATAATCTTGCTATCCATAAAAGAAATCAGTTTGATTACGAATATAAAAGTTTATTTGAAATTTAGTTTTAAATGTGAAAATTGTACACATTTCCATAATCCAATTTAAATATCATCCCTTTTTATACTATTGTTTGTTCGGGATTAATAAAGGATAAACATAAAGTAGAACAATACGTAGTTCTGTATTAAGGGTAAAATTGTAATGTAAAATCTGAAATTGCAGCTCGTAAGCTGTTAGAGTTCTGGCTGCGGTTGTGCGGGATATTGAGGGGAAAAGCGAGTTGCTCCAGAAATTAAAATATCCCGCCGGCGGCTAGGTTTAGTTGCAGCACGAGACGACGACGGTGCCAGGCGGCGGAACCGTATCTTTTGGGGTGAAAAGGGGTCGCAATATGGCCCTCTCTCGGCCGGAACCCGGCTCTGCATTAATTGTTCGTTCGCCGAGACAACGTATTCGCCTGTATCCGGGCCCGTACTATTGCCGTTATTGGAGACAAGAGATTATGCCGCGCCAAATACGGTAATTATGGAGCGTAACGAGAATTGCACGCGCGCCACCGTCGACCTATAAAGTTTAATCGCTCGTCTAATTGCGCGAAACTTTTTACTGTTCACCAATACGGGTCTATTTCCCTCCGGTTAAAGTTACGATTTTTACTCGTCGCATTTAGTTCAACTGTTACAGCGTTTCCATTTTGTGTATCATTCAGTGTCATTCCAAACACAAACAGCCATGTATACTCTGTCCGGGATCCAGCCATTTGTATAGCTAAAAGCTATTTCGCGTATAAGAGGACTTCTCCTACTTTCCCAACGCCAAACATTCATATTCCAGCTCTTATTTGCCAGGAGGTTAAACTAACGACGGACGTAATACAATAGGAGACAAGAAATTCGGATTTGCAGTTCAAAATTACTTATTGTGTGGCGCCTCCGCCTTTTATCGTTGTTGTAACGAAGAAAAACAAAGGGGGCTGTCTACTACAGAGATCGCTTTTCAAAATGTCATTTGTTAGAATAACAAATGATATAACGGTTGCGATGGTGAAGGCAGTTTACTGCTTCTAGGACGTTTTTATCTATACTATCTAAGGGTGACGAAGATTGTAAATATTTAGACGCGTTCAGCATATAAAAAAGTAATATATTGACACAAAAAAAAACGTTAAATTCCATTAACCAACGTCAACGAACCTGACACCATCACACTAAATTAATGGCTCTAGGTCGTCCCTATCGACCTACAATGGATTCATCGCTACCGGTAGAGAGAATATATTGAAAAATGTTTCGCGGGTGAATGGTGCAGCGATTTTTTTCCCTTAGCCCGTTATCAGGACGAGGCGAAACCGACGCCTCGCGACGCTCCGCGTTCAGTTCAACCCTCGAGATAATCCCAGCAGGGTCGCGTTCACAATGGACGGTAATAAATGGGCCGGCTTAAGGAAGATGCAAAGAATTTCTGTCGCATCCGTTTCTCCCCAGATGAAACAAAGTGCGGCCTGTCTTGCAGCAACTGGGGTCTCCCTTTTTGGTTGGCTGGGTATTCTTTTGTTCCGCTTTCGTCTTCGGGTCCTCCGAATTAAACGAGACGACCAGAAAAAAAAAATGATCACGGTCTGTGCGTGATCCAAACTCTTTGTTACAAAAGTTAGCGTGAAGATAAGCCGTTGAATGAAAAAGGGTCTTGGGAAATTTTTTTTTCAGATAAGGACAAATCGGACTAATACATTAGATGTACTTATTCAGCGATATTTCACTTATGCATAATTAGAATTTAATAAATTCTTTTTATCAGATATCTCATGTTCTCAAAATGCAAAAGCAGTGCTATGTGAGGCGTATAGAAAATCATGTTGACGATCATTACATTACAGGAGTGAGAAGAGTGATGGAACAGCAGAACTAAATGTGACAAGAATACACAAATTATTTTTAGAAAAATACGAGCCCGAAATATTTAGAGCAATGAACAGAAATTAGTAAACCACAAGTAACATATGATTTTTATCATAGATATTTCGTACACAACTTTAATATAAGCTTCGGATCACCAAGGTCAGACACTTGTCAAAAGTGCGATCGATAGCAAAATATGATAAATGGAGAGCAAAACATTGAGAATAAAGCACTTCTGCAAGTGGAAAAACAGTTACACGCACGCAAATCTGAAGCGTTTTATAGTTCCTTGAAAGAAAAATCTAAACTAGCTGTATATGAGGCTTCTGTAGAAGTTTTATGTTTTGATTACTAACAGAACCTACCATTACCTCACGTTCCAGCTGGCGATGTATTTTATAAAAGGCAAATTTGGATCTACAACTTTTGTATATATTCTACAAAATCAGGCAACTCTCTACATTCTATATATATGACGAGATCACCTCCATAAAGTTTATTAACGAGGTCATCAGTTTTTTGCATCACTATATGAATAATTTGTAAAATTGTATACCTATTCTCTGACAATGCTTTTAGCTAAGAATAAGAACCAAACATTGGTAAAATATTTGTGTACTTTAACCAATAACAAGGAGAACGGCATTTTAAATATGGTTCATCACTATTCGGAGTCAGGAAATACCTTCTTTCAATGCTTTTGCTAAAAATAAGACCCAAACATTGGTAAAATATTTGTGTACTTTAACCAATATCAAGGAGAACGGCATTTTAAAGATGGTTCATCACTATTCGGAGTCAGGAAATACTTTCTTTCCATGCGACCTTTCGTTTGCATTAATTGAAAAATGATGCAACCTTATCCTGTACCTCTCAACGAGAAAAAGGCTGCAGATGTCAAACAACTGTCATCGAAATATGTTCTGGCCGTTAACTTATGGTGTTACCGTAAGATTTTTGGAGAAGAATACAATGAACTTACAAAAGAAGTGAACAATCAAGGAGATGATATATATGAGTAGGACTCCTCATTTATGTAATATCTTCCTATATAAGATATGTTTTTAATCTTATCGGTTCAAGTTTCCATATTTACCTATTTTCAGTAATAAAACTTTTTGAAAATATTGTTACATTATGTTTCTTTATTATCTTCAGGGCAACAATACGGTCAGTCCAAATTTTCCAAAGTAAATATCATCATTTTTGAATTAACTTTTTTTGTTGTTACATATTAGTCTCCTTCCCAGTAAATTCTTTTTGTTAACAAAAACGTGGATGCTTTGTTTAGGCTTACAAATTGACATAATAAGTTTTTTTCGATATCCCAAAACTTTCGGAATTGTGACTTACTTGGTTATTGCACCAAAGTCTTCAATTATAATAATTATGTTAAGAAAACGCAGTAATTAGGGTTTGTTCTAATTATTAATAGGGAATTATTGTTCTAAAATACCGGTATTTTGATACCAGTTGTAACAGGGCTTAGAAACACGTTCAATTTTGCCCAATCAGATGTGTTTTGTTTGCGCTCTAAATTACCATTATATTGATAATTAACGTTTCAAACTTAAAAATAATTAATAATACAAGCCAACTTAACCTCAACCACCGCAATGGTATTACTTATCTGGGACTAATCTATTCCACTTTTAGAATTTATCTTTAATTATTAATTATTATATTCAGAATCTTCTCATCATATTAGGATGTCCAGTCCCCGTTCTGGATTTCCCAAAAAATGTTTGGTTCTGGATTCTTCCCGGGATTTCTTCCAGGTCCACTTGGACTTACCATTTAGAAGTTCCGGAATTTTAAGGAGGAATTTCGTCTTTTGGAAGTATTTGAAGTCTTTCAGTGGCAATATTAAGTCTTTCGGAAACACTTCTTATCTTCTAGAAGTAATATCAAGTTTTCTGGAAGCATTTCAAACCTTCTATAAGCAATATCAAGCCTTCAGACGTTCGAGTAAACCCAAAAGTTTCGACTTCTAGGTCTACGGATAGTTTCAGTTTTATATTGTAAGATTTAACCCTAGATCTGGAACCAGAAACATTCGTGATTAGCCGTAAATCTCTCGGGATGACTAAACCCGAATGATTCTTATTCTAGATTTAGTGTCAGTTTTGTTTCAATTCAAATAGGTTTAGCCAAGCAGGTTTGGGTTGAGTTGACTATACAATGATTAGTTTCTGAATAGAGTACTTTATAAACTAAGTTTAAAACCCTGTATATTTGAATTGAAGTACAACTAGAACTAACACTATATCTAGAAGTGGAAAGTTTTGGGTTTAGCCGTCTTTAGACGCACGGCCATCTAACTTGAGATCTTAAAACATTGCAAGATTTCTGGAAGCAATATCAAGTCTTCTAGAAGCAGTATCATGTCCTCTGGAAGCATATCAAGTCTTATGGAAGTATTTCAATCTTTATTTCTTCATTTTTAATTATAACTGAGCAATTCGATAATCAGCCGAATCAAAAATCCGAACTCTGCATATTCTCGGTTTCGCTAAGGATGTTAATAAACAAATCGGTTCCTGCGTTGGCCTTAAACTAGCATATGGTCTTCTTGTATTTCGCTGATCTTCATGTATATTTAAATATCATACCTCAGAATAGCCCATGTGTGAACGATGAACATAGTTGCCCTAAACAAAGTGAGGTAACAAATTCGCGATAGCCTATCATTTATTATTTACTACAAACTTTTTTTTTATTTTGGATGAGTGTTACAATCAAAGAATGTTACGCGATAATTGCGGATTAATAGATTGATTGACTTTGCAAGAGAATAAATTGTTGGCCTGCATAAGGAAGATTTGGAAAAATTGAAAAAATTGAAGAACATCATCTACAATGTCGACTTGGAAGTAAACATCTTCGAGGAACTAACGAATATGATTTCGTTCGTCATCTGTAATTGGTGTTGAATGGATAAGAGATTTGAAGCAAAAAGTGTCGAAGAAAATTTTGAACAGATGAATTTCATCCCGCTTATACCTATCATTAAGACATCTTCGTTTGACGCAACGCAAGTATTCGCATTCAAAACCTAATATTATGGCATTGAGTTAGTATGTTCTAGTTGTCATGTCCGTCATAACTGGTTATAATATTCAGACTAAATAATACCCACACACTATGTGGCAATATATCGCCTACCTCTTAGAATTTTCTATACCAAAAAGAAGAAAAAAATTTACCCTTGCCTATAATCCAAAGTTCACCAGAATTCATTTAGAAAAAATGAAAGGATCATGATTTACCACTGAAACGGTAATATAATCCATGAGACCAATAATAATATTTCGAGCGTTCAAAAGTCGACATCAAAATATATTTTTGTTTCAATAATGAAAATAGATGAAACACAAAAAATATTTATTATATGATACATGTCCCCACATTCAGTTAAATTAAATATTTATATTTGAAATAGTTTAGTTGAGTCCAACCACAGGAGGTGTGTATTGTATGGGTCAGTTTCAATTTTCACCAGTCCGTACTGATAATGTTTTAAATTTCAATTTTAAATCTAGATATAATATCTGTTGTGTTTAATAATATTTTACCTTTTCCTATATTTTAAATTGACATATCAAAATAGGTCCCAAAGAACCAACCTAATACCTTTAACATAGGAAATAATAAACACAATTTTTCAAAAATATGAAAATACAGAAATATGATTTCCCTTCATATATATATAGCATGTCTTAGGATTAAGGCTCCACAAAATACGATACATTCTAAGTTATTTGGCTTGCATTAATCTTGAGAAGTACTTGTTCGAGATGAAGTACTTTGTGTACATTAAGTATGCACATACTAATGCATACAATACATATTTAATATATATTTATGAATTATCTATTAAGAACAATGACTTCAACAAATTTGTAAATACAAATCACTGTCCGTGGAGTATTCTACATTGCCGTAGGACATTTATGTTAGCATTTTCGAAATACTTTGCAGCATTGGTCTTACATCTTAATGAATTGAGTGATTACTAACATTAAAAAAATCCCTGCATTGTAACAACAGTGAAAGCGTTCCATTTTAAATGTTATGTCTACGTACTACAGCTATGTATAAGTACGCAAAAAGTAATTGCGAAGTATGCGATTAAACGTTGTGAGTACATACTCGACATCATTTCGACTGTGAATACTCGATAACATTTACCGCATGATTACGCGTAATATTCGTCAAAACTGCATTATGAGTTTTGTGCAACACAGCGAGAAAGCATCGTGAATTATCATTGCGTTTTCTGACAATAAGCGATCTCGACAAATCGACGCAGTAGTTTCAGGTAATGTAATCAACTATACACAGTGAATAGTTACATCGCATTGTTCTAGAACTAGTCGTTGGATCGTTAATTTATATTGGAAATTTGGAACTAGTTTTGTTGAAATTTGGAACTCGTATAGCAATTAATCGATATGGTGAAAACTGTTCGGTTACAGTAATGAGTGGGCCTACTGCAAAAGAAAATTAAAGTAAGTATTACTATAATGTAACTTCTTACACTTAAACAATTGTGTAATAAATATAAAGATATTTACAATAAAAACGATTTTAATTAGCAGTCACAACTCAGATTATCTGTGATATGTATATTAAAATTTCTTGCATTCCTGCAGTTGAGGCGTCCGTAAAGAGAATGTTAGAAGATATAGGAAATTAGCAAAGTACAGCATGATTAATAAGATTACGGTGATCGATCAAATTGAGTTTGTAAAAGTATATAATTACTTAGGGGTACAGCTAACAAGCCTTGGCCGAGATGAGGGTAGGTCCGAAGAAGTTAAGGAGTAGTTAGGTAACAAAGTATATATTGCACTTGCAAACACATTCAAGTAGAGAGCAATAAACTGTAAATACTGCTCAAACTTTAAGATATTAAGCTTATCTCTTACAATTCTTCTGCCATTGCTTACTTTTATTATTCTGATTAATTTATGTTGTATATCCAGATCGATCTGTATCTGATAAAATATATATAAGGCTATATGTATATTAATCTCCAAGCTTGTAGTTTTACTACGAAAATTTTTTTAAACACTTCTTTCATTAAAGTTAAAGTACACAAAAAGAATACATAGGCTAATATAACTGTGAAAAATGGAATCTAAATCAAAAATTGTAAGAATTTGTGAATATAATTCAAAGAAAATTCTTAAGGAGAATGGAAGGATGAGTAAAAAGTCGAAATAATTATAGATTAAGATACAAGGATTACGACCTATTAAATTCCATCATGGTATATTATGTTTTAATAATAAAAAATTAATATTGATGCACAAGAAATGCTGGAATGCAAAAAGAGAAGTCTGAAGGTAAAAATTGAAACAGGCCAGTTTTGAATCCGACAGCAAATTTTAACCCTGTCGAAAAAGGAGGTAAATTCTTTTAATAGTGATGAGTGATGAGATATTTTAATAGTGAATATGTCATTATTACTTTTACGGTATGCCAAGAAGAAATTTAACCAGTAGAGTCATCGATCAAGATGATATGAATATCGGATTTGTAGATAAAAACATTTTCATTTCAGTAATTGCTGGAAAGTATTCTATGAAAACTCTGAAATCTCCCTTTATTAGTTCTTCTACTTGAATGGAACAAACTTTTCTCCTCATCGATCTTTTTTTAATATCATCATACTAGTGATGGAACGGATAGTGATTCGTATCCGGTATATCTTGATGAAATTTTTCGTGATTTGTGAGAATAAAACCATAGTTGAGTATCTCGCGTCAGTTTTGGGATGTCAAGTTTTAAACTGTACTTAAATTTGCAGCATTTCATAAAATTAAAAATTTTCTTATTAATTTTAAGAATATAATGTACTTTTATGTGTACAAAACCGTACTTGAACATTTCTACTTGTTTATGAGATTTTTTTTTCATTTCGTAAAAATAACAATTTTATTAATAATTTTTGAGAAATCGTAAAAAATCGAATTCTTATGATATTTTAATACAATTTTTCGTGGTTTATAAAGGAAAGTAGGCATTTTTCTTAGAATAAAACTATACTTGAGTACCTTGCGCCCTTTTTGAGATATTAAGTTTTGAACTGAACCTAAATTTGTGGTATTTCATAAAGCTAAAAATTTCCTTAATTACTTTTGAAAAATCGAATTCTTAGGATACATTGATGAAGTTTTTCGTGATTTATAAAGGAAAGTATACACTTTTCTCGAAATAAAACCATATTTGAGTATCTCGCTTCGTTTTTGAGATATCAAATTTTGAATTGAACTTTGATAAAATTAAAAATTTTCTGAATCGGTTTTGAAAAATTGTCAAAAATCGAATTCTTAAGATATCTCGATGAAATTTATTATAATTTACAAAGAAACAATGTACTCTTTTACGCACAAAATTAAACATTAATATCTCAATTCGTTTGTGAGATATTTTTTAGATAAACTTGTAGCCTTTTATAAAATTAAAAATTTCCTTAATCATTTTTGAAAAATCGTAAAAAATCGAATTCTTAAGATATTTTGGCGCAATTTTTCGTGATTTATAAAGGAAAGTTATAAAGGAAAATTTATAAAGAAAGACACACTTTTCTCGAAATAAAACCATACTTGCGTACCTCGCTTCGTTTTTGAGATATCAAGTTTTGAACAGAACCTGAATTTGTGACATTTGATAAAATTAAAAATTTTCTGAATCGGTTTTGAAAAATCGTCAAAAATCGAATTCTTAAGATATCTCGAGGAAATTCATTATAATTTACAAAGAAACAATGTACTTTTTACGCACAAAATTATACATGAATATCTCAATTTGTTTTTGAGATATTTTTTAAATAAACTTGTAACGTTCCATAAAATTAAAAATTTCCTAATCATTTTTGTAAAATCGTAAAAAATCGAATTCTTAAGATATCTTGACACAATTTTTCCTAATTTATAAAGGAAAGTATACACTTTTCTCGAAATAAAACCATATTTGAGTATCTCGCTTCGTTTTTGAGATATCAAATTTTGAACTGAACTTCAATTTGTGGCATTTGATAAAATTAAAAATTTTCTGAATCGGTTTTGAAAAATCGTCAAAAATCGAATTCTTAAGATATCTCGATGAAATTCATTATAATTTACAAAGAAACAGGGTGCTTTTTTACGCACAAAATTATACATGAATATCTCAATTCGTTTGTGAGATATTTTTTAGATAAACTTGTAGCCTTTTATAAAATTAAAAATTTCCTTAATCATTTTTGAAAAATCGTAAAAAATCGAATTCTTAAGATATCTTGGCGCAATTTTTCGGGATTTATAAAGGAAAGTATACACTTTTCTCGAACTAAAACCATACTTGCGTATCTCGCTTCGTTTTTGAAATATCAAATTTTGAACTGAACTTCAATTTGTGGCATTTGATAAAATTAAAAATTTTCTGAATCTGTTTTGAAAAATTGTCAAAAATCGAATTCTTAAGATATCTCGATGAAATTCATTATAATTTACAAAGAAACAATATACGTTTTTACGCATAAAATCATACATGAATATCTCAATCCACTTTTGAGATATCTTTTAGGTAAACTTGTAACATTTCATAAAATTAAAAATTACCTTCATCATTTTTGAAAAATCGTAAAAAATCGAATTCTTAAGATATTTTGGCGCAATTTTTCGTGATTTATAAAGGAAAGTACACACTTTTCTCGAACTAAAACCATACTTGCGTATCTCGTTTCGTTTTTGAGATATCAAATTTTGAACTGCACTTGAATTTGTGGCATTTGATAAAATTAAAAATTTTCTGAATCGGTTTTGGAAAATCGTCAAAAATCGAATTCTTAAGATATCTCGAGGAAATTCATTATAATTTACAAAGAAACAATGTACTTTTTTACGCACAAAATTATACATGAATATCTCAATTTGTTTTTGAGATATTTTTTAAATAAACTTGTAACGTTCCATAAAATTAAAAATTTCCTAATCATTTTTGTAAAATCGTAAAAAATCGAATTCTTAAGATATCTTGACACAATTTTTCCTAATTTATAAAAAAAGTATACACTTTTCTCGAAATAAAACCATACTTGCTTATCTCGCTTCGTTTTTGAGATATCAAGTTTTGAAATGAACCTGAGTTTTAGCATTTCATAACATTAAAAATTTTCTTAATTAGTTTTGAAAAATCGTAAAAAATCGAGTTCTTAAGATATCTTGATGAAGTTTTTCGTGATTTATAAATTAAAGTACACACATTTCTTGCAATAAAACCATACTTGAGTATCTTGCTTCGCTTTTGAGATATAAAATTTTGAACTGACCCTAAATTTGCCGCATTTCATAAAATCAACAAACTGTTTAATCAGTTTTGAGAAAATCGCAAAAAATCGAATTCTTAAGATATCTTGATGAAATTTAATATAATTTACTAAGAAAAAAATGTACATTAATACGCACAAAACTATATTTGAATATCTCAATTCGTTTTTGAGATATCATATTTTATCTCTACTTAATATATGCAACATATTAAACAATTTTATTATCAATTTTGATTAGTGGTGTTATTGAAAAAAGATATGTTATCGGTGCATCTTAAAAGCTTGGTAGCAAAACATTTAAAAATATTGTTAATAAAAGATTTTGTTTAGTCAAATTCACATTGCAAGTTTTATGTTGATACGACAATTACTTTTGTACATATTTAGCCGGTGGTATACCTAATGAACACTCGTAGGGGGGAAACATTTACGAACCTGGCCAACACCGGATATTTAGCAGCTATCCGGTATCCGACCGGATAAAAAAAAATGGCCGTTTAGGCCAGATGTCCGTTCCACTTGTACATCATACTATATATTAGACTTCTTTAAAAAATGATGGCTATTATTAAAATGATTTCTTCAAATTATCCTTTTTGTCTAAAAACTCTCTAAAGCTATATCTACTTAACATTTATGAGTTTCTTCAAGCAATTGAACCATTTAATTGTGATTTTGCGAGAGTGCTTAAAGAGAAACTTCATATATTCAACCCAATAATTTTTATATTAATATCCATCCTTTTTTCTCGAAACATCCTTGTCTGGATGTTATATAATTATATATAACATCCAGACAAGGATGTTTCGAGAAAAATCTCAAATTTACAATGTAAGAACGAAAATGTTCCAGTTTTTAATTTAAAATTCAATAATCGTAAAAACGCTTAAGTGTAAGATTGTAAGTAAGCCTGTGGGACGTTCTTTTAACAAATGTAGTGTTCTATTTAGCGGAAAGATTACTTCGATATTCTTGTACAAATTATTACACGAAGTCTGCCACTCCAAGTTCCACTTCGTTCCGACTTGGGGCGATTTGCTCGGTACCGCACAAGATAAGCATCTAATTCCGGCTTGGTAATGAAAAGGAGAAGAGAAGAGTAGGAGAAAAGTAACGACCGCGGCAGTAAAAATAAAGATAAGAAGCGGGAACCGGAAGAACGGTCCGAACTGCGCACACACGACGTTATTAATAATGACCGTTTTTATCTTTACTGTCTCCGCGAGCGGGTACGCTACTTCCGGTTTGTTCGACGCCACTGTTGCGGCTGGACCTTTTATTGCCGATAAATTTATAGTGGGATGGCGATTTTTAAATCCCCAGATTTTTGCGTGCAACTCCCCATAATCACCGGGAACGAATCTAAGCGTCCGGAAATAAAATTTAACGCTGATTAAAAACTATCTATGAATTTTACTCATCTCCAACATTTTTTTCATCTAGATATATCCAGAAATCTAAAGTCAGTAATCTAAAGTTTAATCGTTACATGGCGACACTCAGACTTCCGCCTGCGGGACGAAGTTTCCCTATTAGTTCGAATTTGCATGGAGATGGGGATCGGAGGAGACGTTTCTTCGACTGTAACGGTTCCCTCCTAACGAACTGTCAAATTGGAAAGACGAGATTTCTTCGTGCAACTATTTTACCCTTAAAGCAAGCTTCCGATGCCGGTAGCGCATTACACCATTCAACTGCGTGTAAACTTACATTAATTAATGCGCTTAAGATCGGTTTTATTCGTAAAATATTGAAACGCGTCCAATTACATCGCGTTCAATCCGAAGCTTAAAGTTTAATTCCGCTTTGATACCGGAGCTACTAATTAAAAGGTTAAAATGCGCACAGTTCGCTTCGACGCGATTGAATATAATAAAATGAGGACCACTTCCCACAAAAGCTCAACTTTCAATATAACAAAACCACGATTTTGGTTTACGAAAACTTTTCAACCATACCAGAAAAGGAATTAATGAATTAATTAAGGTTTTGAGTCTGAATTTCGTTTTAAAAGTTTTGTTAAAATTATTTTAATCTCGATTTAAAAAATAACTAAATATAACTTTGATAAAACAATAGTTATTTTCGAAGCACTGCGTATTTACGAACTGAAAATTAATATTAATAATTACACGGTGCAACAATCATTCTTGGGGTGAGAATTTCTAAGTCAAGGCGAAAGTACTAGGATAGTACAAAAAAACCTCCAAGGGATTTGGCATTCTCAGGTCACAATTTTGATTTATGACCTTTCATATTGTTTCCTTTTTTCCTGTTTTTCAGTTATAACTCAGGAACCATTGATGATTTCTCATTTTATTCTTCAAAAATATAGCCACTAAAGCTGAAATAGTTTCTTTTGATGTATCTATTAATTTTAAATAGTAGAGCTAGCAGTGAATTATCTGGATTGAAGTGGTCATCTTAAATTATTTTTATTTCTATTATTATTTTTAATTATGTACTCTTCCGCTTTCCTTTCCTAATTCAGACCTAGTATTTGGTCTGCGATGTTTTCTTTTTGGTCTGCGAGAGCATATATTTTGAATTGAGACATGACACTGTTTCCAGGAGACTAGATGCTTCTTCTAAAAATTCATGACTTTTAGAAGATGTTTTAAAAAGGCTTGATACTACACTCGGTACTACGAGACTTGATCTGCTTCCAGAAGACTTGATACTGCTTCTAGATGAGTTGATATTGCTGCCCAATGAGTTGATACTGCTTCTAGAAGTCACGAAATATTTTCAGAATACTTGAAATACTTCCAGAAGTGTTGAACTATTTTCAGAAGACTTGAAATATTTGGGAATGACTTTATATTGCTTCTAGAAGACCTGACATATTTTCAAAAGGCTTGATCCTACCTTTAAAGGGCTTGATACTGCTACTAAAAGACTCGAAATGCTTTCAGAAGACTTGATACTGTTATTAGAAGACTTGGTACTGCTTTTAGAAGACTCTAAATGCTTCCATAAGACTTGAAATGCTTTCAGAAGACTCGAAATGCTTTCAAAAGGCTTGATACTGTTTCCAGAAGACTAGATACTGCTTTTAGAAGACTGCAAATGCTTCCAAAAGTTTTAAAATGCTTTTAGAAGACTCGACATGCTTTCAGTAGGTTTGATATTGTTTCTAGAAAACTGAATACTGCTTTTAGAAGACTGCAAATGCTTCAAGAAGATTGAAATGTTTTCAGAAGACTTGACACTGCGTCTTGAAGAACGGAAATGGTTCTAAAAGTCTTGAAATGCTTCCAGAAAACTAGAAATGCATCAATAAAACTTGAAATGCATCAATAAAACATGAAATGCTTCAAGAAGACTAGAAGACTTGAAATGTTTTCAGAAGACTTGATACTGGTTTCAGAAGTCTTGAAATGCCTCCAGAAGACTTGATATTGTTTTTTGAAGACTGGAAATGTTTCCAGAAGACTTGATTCCAGAATTCTAGAAGTGTTTCCAGAAGATGTAATATTGCCTATTGAAGACTGGAAATGTTTCCAGAAGATTTGACGCTGCTTCTAGAAGACTTGAAATGCTTCCAGAAGAATTAATATTGCCTCTGGAAGACTTAAATGCTTTCAGAAGACTTGATGCTGCTTCTGGAAGACTTGCAATGCTTCCAGAAGATTTGATACTGTTTCTAGAAGACTTGAAATGCTTCCAGAAGAATTAATATTGCCTCTGGAAGACTTAAATATTTTCAGAAGACTTTATAGTGGTTCTAGAAGATTTAAAATGCTTCCAGAAGACTTGATACTGCTTCTGGAAGACTTGAAATGTTTCCAGAAGACTTGATTTTACCTCTAGAAGACTTGAAATGTTTCAGAAGACATAATACTGCTTGTAAAAAACTTGAAATGCTTCCAGAAGATTGGATATTGAATATTGAAGACTTCAAATATTGCCAAAAGACTTGATACTACTTCTAGAAGATATGAAATGACTCCAGAAACTTAGAAACTTGATACGACTTCTAGAAGACTTGATATTGCCTCGGGAAAACCTGATACGTCTCTAGATAATATCATACTGAATCTAGAAGACTTAAAATGTTTCTAAAAGACTTGATTCTTGTTCTAGAAGACTTGGAATATTTACAGACGACTCTGGAAGACTTGAAATGTTTTCAGAAGACTTTACACGGATTCTAGAAGACTTGGAATGTTTATTGAAAACTTGATATTACTTCTAGAAGATATAAAATGCCCCCAGAAAATTTAATATGGCTTCTTGAAGTCTTGATATTGTCTCTGGAGAACCTGAAACGTCTTCAGATAACATGACACAGCATCTACAAGGCTTGAAATACATCTAAAAACTGTTTCCTGCATGGTCTTGAAATGCTTCTAGAAGACTTGATACTGCATGTAAAACTGCTTTCTATTTTGCTTCCAAAATATCAAATACTATTGGCAAAATACAAAATCTTTATTTCAGAAGTTCAAAACTTTCGATTAAAGGCTGGATACCGCATGTAAATCTGTGAACACTGCTTACAGAAGATATTTCCATTGCAAACGAATGATAAGCGCCAGATGCGTTGATATATTTTTTTTTTCTTGGAGAGCCGTCATTTGTAAAAGATTCAAAAGAGCCTTTTCCCAATTCAGTTTTTTCAGCACACATGCGTACTTTCAAAAACTAGCGCCTATGTTACAAATTAGGATTATATGTTTATAATGTGATTAAGTCCAGAACAATGTTTGCGTGCCTATCAACTTTATTCTTTCTTTTCTTAATAATTTCCATCAAATTAATACTTTATACGTGTTTATACATGGCGGAACAAAATGAAAGAATTTTTGTTTATGAAAAAGAAAAGTTTGGATATTACCATTTAACAATGCAAAACTGAAATTATTTAAATAAGTTCTAAATTGCATTGACGGAGAATTAACACAAGAAATATTTGCTACCAACAACTGATATCACAGCACACACAGCCAAAGTTTTAATGGAAATGTGCATCTTATTTTTTTACAATTATGTATATTTTTTATTGGGACATCTAAAGGCGAAGGGCGATAAAAATAGGAATCTACAAGAGTTGAAAGGAGCTATCATAACACAAATGAGGCCCAATGACAAAAACGGACATCATATACCTAACATCTTCAAAAAACAATTTCATTTTTTTTATATTTAAATGGTAATATCTAATCTTGACTCTTTCGTTTCTTAAATAACTACAGTTATTCTTATTTCGAAAAAGCCCTTCCAATCTGCCTCATTCTGTGGTTACAATTTGTAGAACTCGTGTAAAAACGTAATTATTCAAAGAGACAAGTTTTTCTAAATAATTTGACAATTTTTATAAGATTTCATTCGATAAAATTTGTCCAAGCTAATTTTTTATATAGATATGTTGATTGAATTTATACATTTAAGCCTTAGCTAAAATTTTCCATATTTAAAATCCATTCTCTTAATGAGTTATAACTGAAAAACTAAGAATATAAACAAGATAACACAAAAACTTTAAAGGTCATTTAAAAAAATGTTTGCCCAGAAGATGCCAAACCCTTGGCAAGTTTTGCTATACTGGGTTAATACACCCAAATCTTTTTTTACACGGTCTTTTTTAACACGATTTTGAAATAACACGGTTCACCAATAAATTTTTTTACACGACTTTTTGTTATAGCACGAATCCCAAAAAGAATTCGTGTAAAAAAATTTATTGGTGAACAGTGTTATTTCAAAATCGTGTTAAAAAAGACCGTGTAAAAAAAGAGTTGGGTGTATTTTCAACTTAACCTGAAATTTCTCACCCCCCAGGCAATGATCGCGAAAATATTCTACAGTGTTACTAATAATTTTTGAACTGTCAAGATATTATTTAACAAGTGTTTGTGTCTTATTATTACATGCCCCATTCATGCCTTATTGAAGTGGGGACCTGCGTTTAATTCTCGATACTGCCATTTAGAGCGCTGTTTTCCATTACAAAACCTATTTTAATAGTTTTGATACAGGAACCTGTGAGAACTATTTTTGAAGTTAGAATTGTCAGTTTCACCAATTTGACCAGGATCTGACATAGCAATATTTTTTTTATTGTGTTGTATACAGAGGAAGAATCAGCTTCGCGCCATCCTAAATTTAAGGGCTGATTGAATTGCAATGAAATTCATGGTGTTTCCACCATACATGTACCCAGTGTCCCCTTTGGGTAACGTACCTATTTCTTTGGCATTGAATTTTGTATACAAAAGGGGTGTAAAACTCGTTTTGTTCGTTCAATTCAACCCTGGTGTGTCGAATATCTTGGGACGGATCTCGTTCAAATATATAGGGTTGGGTTAGGTTGGGTTTAGGTATATTTTCTTTTTATCTTTCTTCTCCATTGAAGTAAAACCATTTCTGTGCACAGAAAACAGAAATGGTTTTACTAGAAAGATAAGATCTCTTAACCTTGAAGTAAATGGGTCTGTAATTCAAAGTGCTGAAAGGGTCAAGTATCTCGGAGTGTTTATCAATAAAGACATGACCATGACGAAACATATTGAATTGGTAAGGCAACATTCATGAGTAATTTACTTTTAAGGTTGATGCCGAACTTAGGTGGTCCAAGATCAAGAAGTAGGAAACTTCTTGCATCGACGATGAAGTCGGTTGTACTTTACGCCGCACCTATTTGGCAAAGAGCCCTTAAATTTAAAAGGTATCGTGATATGTTGACTAGAGTGAATCGAAAACTTGCAATAGGAATTTGTTCCGCATATCGAACGGTTTCTACTGAAGGGATTCAGGTTATTGCTCTTATGCCTCCGCTGGACTTACTTGCTGAAGAAAGAACAGCGTTATATAGGAGAGGCAAAGAAGCAAAACGTGAATGTAGAGTAAGTTTATTGAAGGCCTGGCAGGAAAGATGGGATTTATATGAGGGATGGACAAGAATCCTTATCCCGGAAATAGAACCATGGTTTGATAGAAAGTGGGTCGAGGTCGATTTCTACTTGTTTCAGGTTTTGTCGGGTCGTGAAGTTTTTAAAAAGTATCTTTTTAAAATAAAAAAATCGGAATGTGAGGTGTGTTGCTTCTGTGATAGTATAGACACAGTGGAACATACATTATTTGTTTGTGAAAAGATTAGTGGTAAAAGGCATATTTGTGAAAGGAAATGTGGTCGATTATTAAATCGAGAAAACATAGTGCAAGTGATGTTAGAAATTGAAGAATTGTGGAACATAGTGCAAAAAATGGTAATGAAAACAATGAAAGTAAAGGAAAGCCATGAAAGACTCCTAGAAGAAGCTGGAAATGGTGAAGATGAGAACTGAAGAATGTTGTCGAAAATAACATTGAAGAATAATAACTTGTTTACTATTAATATTCCCTGAAGCTAGTACCGTGGCGGGTGGTTCCGGGAATAGAGGGGTTATAGTTCTAGGTCTACCGTTAGTTCTAGTTTTATTTCAATTCAAATATATGTAAATCTGAAGACATTTTTTTTAATGAAGGCTTCTACAATGATCAGTTTTTAAAGTGGAATACTTTACAAACTGATTTGGTAATTCTGTATATTTGTATTGAAGTAAAACTGAAACTAGACACACGCATTTGAAGGCTTTAATATATCCTTTATCAAATGATAATTTACTATTATATAATAACTATTATATAATTTACTATTATAAATTTACTGTTATGTTTTTACTTTTTTTTTTTGTAAAACATTGCAAATGTGTTTGAAACAACAGTATTCAATAAATAAATAAAAGAAAAAAATTAACGATGATATTGTTTTTATTATTTAAAATAGAAGATACCATTAACATAATTAAAAAACATTTAATTGCACACCAAACTGAACTAAATCTAAACATTAAGGAAATCAATAATTTTATAAATATTCTAGAATTGGTCTGCGATCATAACTTTTTCATTTTCGAAAAAAACTTTCACCAAATGAAAGATGGATTACCAATGGGTTCCCCAATATCGGGAATTCTATCAGACATCTATATTAAACATTTCGAAGAATTGCTTTTTTCCGATAAATACAATCTTTTTGTATCAGCTATATTATTCTATGACCGATACGTGGATGACATTATCATCCTATATAAGGGTAACAACGTAAAGTTACTAGCTCTTTCCAACATTTTTAATAATATATCAAACTTAAAATTCACGACAGAAATCGAACATGACTGTAACCTGAATATCTTAGACTTGACCATCAAAAGAAATAATGTTGATAATTCTCTGTCATATCAAATCTACAGAAAACCAACAACTACTGACACCATTATTCCAAAATACTCATATAACTGCTTACAACGTAAAGAAGCATCCTTTAGATTTCTATTTAATAGAATATTTAACGTCCCCTTACAAGAAAATGATTACATTAACGAAATGTGAATAATCATACAGATGGGTTTAAACAGTAAATACAACATCTCAGACATACAGAGGTTTTACAACAAAACTCACACCTCTCACATTAACAAACTTATCTTCCCACATTATTCAAACAAATTCAAATATCTGGCGGTTCCTTTCGTAGCTTCAATTCAACACAAACTCAAACAAAATCTTAATAAATTTAACATCATCCCCGCATATACCTCAAACAATAGAATAAGTGCATATATCTTAAATAATAAACATAGGTTCATTAAAGACGAATTAAGCGGCGTATACAGAATCAACTGCAATGACTGTGACTCTTTCTACATAGGTCAAACTGGCCGTAATTTAAAAACCAGATTGAAAGAACATTTATCAAAGGAAAATTCTGCAATATATAAACATATACAAAACACAAAACATAAGATTGATAATGAAATAATTTTGCTAAGACAAGTCAAAAAATCAAAAGAACTAGATCTTTTGGAGGAAATGTTCATACATAAACACAATAACATAAATAACGATTTTCTTCTGAACGACCTCACGGACTTTAACAACAACAGATTTTTTTCTTAGATACGTTAATCAAATTTAATTTCAATAGATTTGCTTCGGATTAATTTGACCACCTCCACCCATTTATCTCCACCTATCCAGTTTGTTGGAATCTGTAGATGGTATGTCTCTCACTCACTTGAGTTTCACGATTCGTTATCGCCATTTCTGTGTTTTATTTTATTTTGATGTTTTTTTGTATTCTTCATCCTTTTGACGATATTTACATACATAATTATATTTTTAATATGTTAATTATATGTTTGTACTTTTAGTCGTGCCCGTCGAAGATTGCTAGGCAATCGAAACAGTGTCGCACCGATTTTAAATAATAAAAATAATATCATCGTTATATTTTTCTTTTATTTATTTATTAATTATATAACGATGAGCATTGAAAAAACTATCGCAAAAAAAACAGTATTCAAAACTAATAACGCATTCTAACCAAACGTTTAGAGTTGCTTATGTATATAACAAGATATGATATAATATATTATATAATAATATATTATATCATTATATATTATAATTAATATATTATAATAATATATTATATATTATATAATAATATATTATATCGTATCTATGCTTATTTCTAAGTAAACGCCCTAAACGGTGCTGTAAAAGCCGTGCGTTAAAGTAAATTCCCTTTAAAATAAATAGTTATTTTACGCACTCTTCCGTTGCTTTACGCGCTACTGTCCTTAATGACGTACTTTATAAGTTAAAAATGTATTCAAAATAGCGATTTTACAAACGCGAATAGATCTAGGACGTAAAAGACTTTTACGTCCTGTGAACAAAAAAGTTGCGTTTTGACAGTCGCTGAGTACTACGTAAACGTGAACTTTTAATCGCAGTTTTCGAAAAAATACATTTTTTTCTCTAACGGGAAAAAAATTTTACGTTTCATCCCTGTTGACAGGTGCTAAAAAGGCACTTTTTTGCTCACGGGAAAGAAGTATGTTTTTCGTTCCATGGGCAAAAAAGTGCCATTTTACAATCTGTCAACAGAGATAAAAAGTTAAATTAAAAAAAAAATTGTATATTTTTTCAATGTTAAATCGTCGTCTTTCCCGTTATAAAAAAATAATAAGTTATTATACATGGGAAAAAAGTATAATAACTAACTATAAAAATTTAAATTACATCTTGTTATTGTTAGAACAACATATATTTGTAAAATGGGTTGTTTAAATTCAAATCAGCAATAGCTACCAGTGTAACTGAAGTTTGGTCGTTGACGTGAACGAAGTTACGAAGTTAACCCGGCCAACTTATCGGCAAATACAGCATCGATACTCAATCAAATTGCAGTCGGGGTGCGAATTTGAATAGACAAACAGTCCGAGTTTAGGGAAAGATAGACAAGGAGAGGGACCTCGGATCAGGGAGCGTATCCCGAAACTCGGCGAGGAAAACGATGGCCATCCTCTAAAGGCTGTGTTTGTACGTCCAATAAGAAGGGCAGCACAACGTCCGGTCGAGCAGAACCAAAGTTTTGGCCGGTTTCCGTCTTAAGACCGTTCGACCGGAAGGGTAAAAGCGACCGACCGAACTTCCCGGGCCTGATTTAATTAATTTTTTTCTTTGCTAGAACTAAGTACTTTACGGAAAAGAGGAAACATGATGGTCGTTTTATTAAGAAAAGGGGGAAAAAGTTGGTGTAGGAGTGGAGATATGGAACGGTAGTTCTTGTCCATACATTGTTGACCTACAAAGTCGTTCTTATCGGGCCCCATAAATATCGGCTCGAGGCAGGACGTTATTAAGAATGAAACGCGACTCCGGGTTCGCTTGAAAACGGGCGCACATTGTCGCCGGTATTTATGAAAACTCTTTTCTTCGGTAAATGCGGTTGCTTATCGCCAGTAAGATTCTTGACTTTTCCACAAGCTATAGTGGAAAAAGTATTTTGGAGATAAAGAAATTTAAAGTGAATGCGGTTGTTCCGCCTTTAAAAATTGTATAAACACATATAAGAAAAAGAATTTTAAGAACACTCAGAGAGATAGCAATTCTACATTTGTTTTCTTACAAATATTAAAAAGATATTAGTGAGACAATAAGAACAAACTTGAACATAGAAGCAGGATTTGAAAAATAAGAACCACATTGTTAACAAACGAAAGAAATTAAATATAGTTCGAAAAGAAAAAAATGTCTAGATAAACAGAAAGAGGAGGTGGAATATGTAAAAAGGGATTAAACAAGAATTGGTACAAAACTGAATAATCATTACAAATATACAATAAAAGAGATAAAGGCGTCTGAAAAGCAGATGTAAAGACATGAAATTGGGTACTCAAAGATTCGATTCAATAAAGAGATGTAAAGATAGGGACTCGATTGGCAATAGAATTGAAACTGGAACAGAAAATGGAAATACAAAATGAGACTAGTAACAGAAAAAAGAGGCTTATAAAAGACACTTGTTAGAAAGAGAGAATGAATACAAGCAGAAAGATAGCAATCGTTAAAGCTAGCAAGTTGCTGATAATGTAAGGAAGAGTAATTGATACATAAACATAAGAATTAAACCAAAGTAGTGGAAGTGAGATAGATTAAAAAAAATAAAGTGACCACTTGTTGAAAGTGTAAAAAAGAAGCTAAATTATATTTAGAGGTGAGATGTGCGAAAAGTGTGAGCTAATAAGGAATAAATCTTGACAATTTTTAATCTGATGACTTCTAGACGTAACCGGCATGAAGTGTAACCATAATCGACTGATAATTCATTTAATCCGGATTTCGAAATATTACAGCTATGTTTCTAATCTAAGGATGTTACGATTTTTTCGTCCTTAAGACCTAGAGAGCTCTTATACGCGTTCTTATAAGGGAATTTGATTTATAAGGAACGATTTTGCATCGAATTACTAAATAACCAATAAGTAGCTTTGGACTGTTCTAGATTGACGTGTTCTTAGAAGAAACTTTGTGTAATTTCTGAGATATCGAACGAATGATTTTGCATCGAATGTTTATATTTGGTTTTACACGAAATCATATGACATGCTTTACTGATGATACTATTGTGGTTGAAGCCATTAGAGATACTACAGCGTAGGATGATTAAGAGGATACTAATACTACTTAATAATAGGATTATTAAGAATTAAGTTGTTCCTGTCATTGACTTCGCTTGCGGCCTTAATAATAAAATACAATAAGATATAAAGAAATAGATAGAGAACAGTGAACATAGAAGTCACCAAAGGAGTTTGGGTTTTCATGATGAGTGTGGTTTCCGGAAAGAATGTAGCTATGAAGCTGCTATGGGTCCCATGCCTAAGACCCACAAGCTTTTTGTGATCCTTAACAAAAGCTTTGGAAAAAATGATTAACAAACAACTGATGGAGTGTCTGAAAGCTGAGCGCATTATTCCAGTGAATCAGTGGTTTCAAGGAATGTCCATGTTCTAAAATGTTGTTCTAACACTACGAAGTTGTTGTCGGTAGTAGTTTACAAAATTTACAGTTTTAAACGCAAAAGTACAACTGCACCTTTTCTTAATTACCAAACCACAAAATAATTTCATTCGGTGATTTGGAAAAAGTAGTACCTCGAGGATGAGCTAGAATTGCAATGAACAGCCAAAAAAGATGTAAAAAGAAAAGGAATTTTGAAGAATCATATTCTTTGACCATTTCCGAGTGACTACGAAGGTTCTTTGGTAATTAATGGAATGATTCAGAAGAATATAATAAACAATACTGTGGTGGAGTGGACTCTCTAAGCAACTTATCAAGCAAAATAATTTAAATGACCTGATGAATACGTAAAAAGAGCAATTAATATATAATTCAGGAAGATGGCTTTCGAAGTGTAATGATAGTCATATCAAGATGGATAAACTTGATGGCGATCCTCATTCATATTTTAATATAAAATTCTATTCTATACAAATATGACCACTTATTATCTATAGGTTTTTATTAATTGCTGGCTTGTTAATTTTTACGATGCAAGTACTTTGTAACAAAAATTATATAATCCAGGATCTGTGCACGAAAGTCAGGTCTTTAGAGCATCTACATTAGGTCATTACTTGACGGAAAAATGATTATTATATATTAGGCGTCTCTTGTCCGAGACATTCGCTTATACCATATAAAGATTTAAGAGTGTTGTTCCCAATCCAACGTAATGACAGTAAACGGTTTAAAAAAACCGGTATTTGATCAAACATTGCTTTGGAATATTGAAACAATAATTCGGCCAACTGCTTCATTTAAAGTTAAGACAAATTCCGGGTATGGTCCATTTTATTGGAAGTTACTGTGTTTTACACAACAGTGCAAAACAAGATCAATTATTGTGCAATGAAGCAATTCAAAATGATGTAGTAGGTATCCAACAATAAAGGTATGCCAACAGTTAAGGTTATGTTGTGATGATCACCTAATTCTATATAGTAAAAATCTCAAAAGTTTGAAACTGTACTAAACAGTCCAAAATAGGTTGGAATAGAATGGCTCTTCTGGGGATATAAGATATTTCCAGAACATTTGATACTCTAAACCAAGACTCGTTATTAATTCGTAATCATATCGGTGTTGATGTTATCCCAATTGATCGAATTGATTCAATTAAATCATCAAAAAACTTCTAACTTGCTTTTTGTGTTTATAAACGATATAGTTTCGGATTACCCCAACATTACCGACAAAGTCATGGAAACCATAAATCAAGAAGGGTTGATTTTAAGATTAAGTGATTTTTTTAAGAAAATGATATTTAAAAGACTCTCAGTCTCGTCTCATCTCATTCCGTTAACACTTTCTTTAATGCACTTTACATAGTGTTTCAATTGCAATTGAAAACCGCCTTTCTTGTTCTATAGTTCTCATGAGTTTGTTATGATGATGGGATAGCCCAAAACTAGTTCTATTAAACATAAAAAAGTAAATTGGAAGTTCTTTTTTGAAATGCTTCCAAAAGACTTTAAATGCTCCCAGAAGACTTACAATACTTGCAGAAGTCTTGCAATGCTGCCAGAAGACTTAATACTGCTTTCAGAAAACTAGAAATGCTTTCAGATGGCTTGCAAAACCTTTAGAAGACTTATACTGCTTCCAGAAAGCTTGCAATGCTTCCAGAAGACTTAATATTGCATCTAGAAAACTTGATATTGCTTCCAGAAGACTTGAAATGTTTCCACAAGATTTGAAATATTTCTAGAAAACTTAACATTACTTCTGGAAGACTTAAAATAGTTCTGTAAGAATTGATACTGCTTCTAGAAGACTTGTAATGATTCAGAAAACTTGAAATGCTTTCAAAATGCTTGCAATACTTTCAAAATAGTTATACTGCTTTCAGAAGACTTGCTGTGCTTCTAGATGACTTGCAATGCTTCCAGAAGACTTGATATTGCATCTAGAAGACTTGATATTGCTTTCAGAAGACTTGATATTGCTTCCAGAAGACCTGAAATGGTTCCAGAAGATTTGTAATTCTTCCAGAAGACTTTATGCTGTCTCTAACAGATTTGTAATGCTTCCAGATAACTTAATATTATCTCTGGATGACTTGAAGTACTTCTGAAATAATTGATACTACTTCTGGAATACTTGAAATGCTTTCAAAAGACTTGATATTTTTCTTTTCTTGCAATTATTAGTTTATTAAATTTTCTTTAGTGCGTTTTAGATTGTTCACGACGCCATAACCACATTTAACATATCCTTTATAGATAATTCCATTCATGAATCAGATAACAAAATGTTTCACTTGCAATTGAGAACCGGCTTTCTTGTTTTATAGTTTCCATGAGTTTCTTGTAATGATGGGGTTACACGAAACTATTTCTAATAAGAATAAAAAGAATATGGAGGGAGTGTAAAAGAATTTTTTTTAGTACTTAACGATGAAATAAATTTTATTTTTAATTTTCGATTTCTACTAGTTTCAGATTTTTGCCATCATTAGGAAACCATGTTATATAGATTTCTCGAAATTTATCTTATTTACATTAATTAAATAAAATTAATGATTAATAATTTATTTAATTAAATAATTAAATAAAATATTGCCCTTTCCAATCTTTATTATTTTATATATTTGTTTGTTGTTTTATTTCTCGTGACTGATTTTTTTTGTAATATATATCTAATAAGAATATATAAGAAAGAGTAATAATAATAATAACACATTTATTGCCTCAAAAAAGAAATTACAAAAGAAAAGTATACGTTAGCAACATATAAACATCAAGACAAAAGGATCAATTTATCGCTGTAAACGATATCTTCTAAGAGACCCAACTACTACTGTGTATAAAATTAAACTCGGAGATTATGGCTAGCAGCGGTGATATGATATCCTTTGCAGTCCGTAACAAACACGATAAAGACAAATAGTCAAATAACAACAATAAAAGAATTAAGTTTGAAGTTCTTTTGATAATTTTATTTAGTGATTCAATCATATCGACCCACAGGGATCTATGACAATCTGCAAAGGGTATACATCGGCGACAAAAAAAAAGATTTTTACTTAAAGTTTCTAACATTAACAGTTAGAAGTTTACAAAAAATCAACATTAGGTAAGTAGGATGTCTACCGAAAAAAGTTTGGGAACCTCCGGATTAGGTGAATTGGAGTGCTTAGGAGATAAAGTCTGGGGTTCCCCAGGTATTGATTTTCAATAGTTTTATTGACTTCTCTAGCAACTACTATTGTAATGATTATACTCAGATTTATTTGTCTCCTATTCCATTGAGTAAGTCTCTGAAAAATCTCGGACTAATTGGAACTAATTATCGGAGTTAATTGGTCGAGATTATAGGCACACAAAGAAAACTTTTATGCGATTCTGATACTGTCGCATTTGGACATTATTTGACTCTAGACATCAGGAAAAATAACCAAAAACTTCAAAACCTGTGAATCTGTTTTATTATCGATCTGAGAAGATATGATTGTGTGTCTTTTGGTTTTAAGCAGTTAAAATGGTTAAATATGACATCTGGTATTTACATCCAGCGAGCCTATTTGTATTATAGAGTCATCACCGAAGCTACTCCTCCATATGTGCATGTTAGGATTAAATTCAGAACGGACATATATGATATTAATGTTCGCTTCAGGGTTTAAGTTGGGTTGGATGTTTTGTTGTAATATTTTTTTTTATTAAATACAGGACCTGATTGGACTACCCCTGAACCGATTTAAAAAGTATTGAAGTGTTCGATAGACCCAGGACTTGTGTGTGTAGCTAGCTGTCTATATATGTTGTAACTTTCGTCTTTAATTCTTTCATAAATTGTCATTATTTTCTTACAGATGGTATTGATATTCTTTTTGATTTGTTTTGTTTTTTGGTTCATTGTCTTTATTATCTGTTAGGTTGAGTGGAAAATAAGGGTTGACATATTATCATTAAATAAGACAGACTTCTAGAGCAGACAATACATAAAAATTGACATGAACAGTCTTAATATAAAATTGAATATTATATACAATAAAAGATACTTTTTTAATAATATTTATATTATATTACCACAAGGTAAACAATTTCAGTAACTACTCCGATTTTTTTCATTATTTTCAATTATTATTATAACTACATTCTGATATTCATTCTGATATACATAGTTCAAATGTAAATTACTCAAAAACTGTTGCTTTATATCATAATTGGCCACTACGCGGAAATTCTGCCACTTTTGTCAACATTAGCAGTATTCTACAAATTTAACCAAAAAGCGTTCTTTTATAACAAAAATGTTTAATTGTAAAGAAAATTTGCGGCTTACTTTTATGATATCTCGTTAAGAGGCATATTTAACCTATTTGTATATTAAGACTATTTATCTTAAGGTATTACCTACCTGTGCTACCGGGTGTTGAATGTTTGTGTCAAATTAAGAAATGATACTGCTTCTCGGAAACTTAATTCTACTGCCAAAAAGACTTGAAGTACTTCCAGAAGACTTGGATTGTTTCCAGAAGACTTAATATTACCTTTGAAATAGTTCAAATGCTCCCAAAAGACTTAATACTGCTTCTAGGAGACTTAATTATATTTAGGCCAAAAGACTTGATATAGGAGTGAAAATTTGACTGAAAAAGGATTTGAAATGCTATCGGAAGGTGGAAGTGAATATGGTATATTATTTACATATTGTATTAAATATAAATTTGTCCGAACAAAGCGATTATTATCATTGTTATATGAGTGGAATGAATATAGGAGGCGATTTGTGAACAAAACAAAAATAGATTCTAAAGAAAAGAAATGATTTGATAAAGTTTATCATTAAAACGATACAAAAGTGGAAACTTTTATAAGGTCATATCTTTTGCCACCTTTTGTTTGGGCATAAGCTCGGACTTTGTTAAACCGTAAAATAACTTTATGTTCACATACATTTCAATTAATTTTAGTGCGACATAAACACGCAACCAATAAAAACAAGTAGTAAAAGAAAGGGAAAAAATCGAAATGACTAAACCGTGGACCGTACTAAACCAAATTCAAAGTTTTCGGACGTAAAACACAAACGGTGAGTTATCGATATAAAGCTTTGTTGCTGTAGGTGTCGGGTTTGTAGCTATAAATCCGACATGTACGCGACTTATTGCTGACGGAGATCGCTTTATTGTGCGGTGCCCCCCTCAACCCCCTCGCGGTCGCTACGCCCGGACATATGTTGCTGTGGACCCGCTTCATTTCTGATATTAGTTTGAGCAAGTGCTCCCGTAATTACTGCGAGTGGGCGAGTTTCACCGTCGTGGAAATGGGGGGAAAGGGGTTGGATGCAATTTCATTCCAGTTTGACATATTGCCATTCGAGGACCCGTCATATCTCGCGACTGTAACGACGATTTCGAAACTTTCCACAAAGGTAAATGATCCAAATAAATAGTGACTTAAAATTGTAATTGCAAGAAAGATCGTCGGCAATTATATTAAGATGCAGAATGCACCGTGGTTGTAGAAAAACGGAAAAGGTATAATTCTTAAGCTAAACGTGAGCTTTTGCAGAGACTTTTGCCGAGTCGCGTGGATTATTCCGAGGAAAACTGCAATGAATTACGGTCGAGCAAAAAGTGCGGCGTTCCGCGTTTTTCGTTTTATCATCTTGGAGGGGAGGCGAAACGGTGCGGGCCATGTTTCACTTTGCGCGGTTCGACTATCTCCGGAAACGGTCTGAAACGGGCGAAATTTGCATCGTACATCACGCCCTAACGGCGAAAGTATTCAAGAAGTGCCAGACAACAAAGTGCCGCCGCCGTCGCCCTCCTCCACCGTTGGTCGCTTCTCCGACGACCCTCACCCTCACCAAGAAAATGCACTCGCCGCGGAAGCCCGTGGAGTCGTCGCAGTCTCTACGTCATCGTTGTAAATCTTCCCCTGGACGCCTGTTCCACCCCGTACCCGCGCGAAGGTACCGGTAATTGATTGTTGGCAACTTCAAATCCATTTGTACGTACGTTACGAGAATGTCTGATCGTTCGCCAAAACTTTGAATTTTACCAAGTGATCTTTACAAGAAAAATTTCCCTGTTATCAAATTTAATGAAATTGGAAATTTGGTGTAAATATTGAGGGTTTTGTGAAATGTATTTTATGTACTGAAAAATACATTAACCCATTAATGCCCGCCGGATGCTAAGAAAAGTAGATTTAGCATTAATGCTTGCAAAGTATTTGAAATGCTTCCGGAAGACTTAAACTACTTTCAGAAGACTTGCTACTGTCCTTCGAAGACTTAATAGAGGTTCTATCAAATGATGCAATAAGACTTGAAATGCCTCCAGAAGACTGCTTCTGGAAGACTTGATACTGCTTCTAGAAGACTTGCAATACTTATAGAAGACTTGTTACTTCTTCTAAAAGACTTGATATTACTTACTGAAGACATGAAATGCTTTCAGAAAACTTGATATTGCTTCAGGATGACTTAAAATGTTTCTAGAAGAGTTGATACTGCTTGATACTACTTCTAAGAAGTCTTGGTACTGCTTCTAAAAGACTTGAGACTTCTTCTAGAAAACTTGAAATGCTTCCAAAATACTTGATATTGCCTATGGATTTGAAATGCAAAAGATCCGATATAGCTAGAACATTTGAAATACTTTCAGAAGACCACCCACACAAAATTGTTTTTATCTCTGCATTAAAACCTGCGCATTTTATCCCTGCATTGTAACCTACTGAAAATGATAAAATTAAATTTCAGTGTAGGCCATCTTATTAACTGATTTTACTACAAACCTAATTGATGTGATTTTTTCATGTTGAGCATTCATCAACAGCACCTAACACACGAACCTCATTACAACAGCTGTAAAGTTGACTGTTAAAGATCAATGTATCATTGCAATCTTTAATAGGCTTAATTTTAAGCAATATGATACTTGTTTTCATATGATTTAACATTAGATTGTTGCTAAATCAGAACAAAACAGTACCTCTAACTCCATATCTTTCCAGTTTCCGTAATTGATTAAGATCTGTGTTGTCGAAAGGTTTACTCAGATCAAGCAGACATCCACAGAGCATTTCTTTATTTTCAACAATGTCATATATTTCTTCCGTGAATTCAGGCAGAGTAGTTTCAACGTTTTTGTTTTTAAAAAAATACATTGAGCTAATAATACTTCATGAGGAACCTATAAAGTTTGTGGTAAGCAACTTTTTGGAAAATTTTTGAAAAATCAGTTAAGAGACTTAGAAGTCTGTAATTATCGGTCAGATTTTGGATTGTTTGAGATAATCCAAGAATATTCCATTCTCAAATGAATTGTTTATCAAATAGGTTAAGGGTCTTAGATAAGATCCGGAATACTGTCTTAAGAAATTGAAGCTTTTGATAAAAACGAGTTCATCTGTCCATGTAGGAAATATAAAACAATTAAAAAACAAAATTGAAAGAATTAGGTTGTATTGGCATATCTATTTATTCTGTCTATGGTGATAAATAAAGCTTGCATTATGCGCATAATAGTAACAATTCCGTCGTTAAGTTGTCCCATACCCGTTCAAGTATATAAACCTTTTTGCCACTAGATGAAGTTTTAGGAGCAATCGCCCATATAGTTGCTTTGAAACTTTCATTATTGTTCTGAGTGAATCCTCCCATGCTACGTTTTAGTACTTCAGTTTTGTTGGGATCATATCTCAATCAGATCTAACGTTATAGTTATTGTGATTTCGAAGGACGATTAATTCAAAAAAAGTAAAACTTTAAAGAGTATTTTAAAAGCATAAAACAAAAATCGATGTAAGAATTTATGTTGTGTTAAAACGTATCCAAAGTAGCTCCCAATTTATCGATTCTCCAATTAGATAGAATTTTACTTGAAATAGTATCTTTATTATAACAATATTGATATTGGTCCACCATGTCTCATTTGAAGCGCAATTCTTACAAAAAATAAGTGCCTAATACGAAATCCTTTTCAAATTCGGGCAAAAGATAAACATATTGTGTAGGTAGGGTAAATATACAATTACATGATTTTTTTTTTAAACGCAAGTTTGTATTTTTTCATAGCTCCTCTGCACAGTTTATAGGAATGTAGTTACTTATCAGATTTTGTAGATGTCACTGAAAGCACCAATTTCTCCTTTTATAAGATATATTAACATCATATCCAATTTTTTCATCTCCACTCAATTCTTCAGGTTATATTCAGTTAATACAAATGCATCAATATTGAGAAAAAATATTTTTCTTCTTTGGCTTTGACAAAGTTGTCGAGAAGAATTTTCAGAAAATCAATCAGAAAAGTTTGCTAAAAGTACATAAATATCGAGAAAAACGATTTATTCTTCGGTCTTGACAACGTTGTCGAGACGAATTTAATTATGTTGTGTTGACAAGTTTGGATTTTTTCTCCATCTTGATGGCTTCATACCGGAGATTAATCAGAAAAGTTTGTTAAAAATGCATGAATATGCAGAAAAAAAATTTTTTCTTTGATGTTGACGTTTTCACAAAGTTGTCAAGAACAATGTTATCAGGTTGAGTTGAATTTGTTTTCTTCGTTCAATGCTTCAGGTTGTATTACAAATGGATGAGTATTAAGAAAAAAACGATTTTTTTCGTCGATTTTGACAAAGTTATCGAGAAGAATTTTGTGTATTAGTTTGGGTTGGGGTTTTTCGACATCTTGATGGCTTATACTGGAAATCTATGAGAAAAGTTGGAGCTCAATCAGAACAAAATGTACTATGGGTTGAGTTAGATTTTTTTTCTCTGTCTTGATGTCTTTATACTGGTCTTTAAAAGTTTGCTAAAAGTGTATGAATATTGAGCAAAACTTTTTTTTCTTCGGTGTTGACAAAGTTGAAATTGTTTTCCATCTTGATGGCTTCATACTGGAGAATAATCAGAATAATTTATTAAAAATGCATGAATATTGATGAAAAACGATTTTTTCTTTGGTTTTGATGTTTAGACAAAGTTGTCGAGAACAATTTTTGGATATTGGTTTGGGTTGAATTTGATTTTCATCTTGTTGGCTTATACTGGAGATCAATCAGAAAAGTTTGTTAAAAGTGCATGAATATTAAGAAAAAACGATTTTTTCTTTGGTTTTGATGTTTAGACAAAGTTATCGAGAACAATTTTTTGTTGGGTTGGGTTGAATTTGTTTTCCATCTTGATGACTTCATACTGCAGATTAATCAGAACAATTTATTCAAATGCAAGAATGTTGAGGAAAAACGATTTTTTCTTTGGTTTTGATGTTTAGACAAAGTTGTCGAGAACAATTTTGGGATGTTAGGTTGGGTTGAATTTGTTTTCCATCTTGTTGGCTTACACTGGAGATCAATCAGAAAAGTTTGTTAAAAGTGCATGAATATTAAGAAAAAACGATTTTTTCTTTGGTTTTGATGTTTAGACAAAGTTATCGAGAACAATTTTTTGTTGGGTTGGGTTGAATTTGTTTTCCATCTTGATGACTTCATACTGCAGATTAATCAGAACAATTTATTCAAAATGCAAGAATATTGAGGAAAAACGATTTTTTCTTTGGTTTTGATGTTTTGATGGCTTCATACTGGAGATTAATCAAAACAATTTATTAAAAATGCGTGAATATTGAGGATTTTAATGTTTAGACAAAGTTGTCGGGAACAATTTTGGGATGTTAGGTTGGGTCGAATTTGTTTTCCATCTTGATGGCTTCATGCTTGAGATTAATCAGAACGATTTATTAAAAATGCATGAATATTGAGGAAAAACGATTTTTTCTTTGGCTTTTATGTTTAGACAAAGTTGTCGAGAACAATTTTGGGATGCTAGGTTGGGTTGAATTTATTTTCCAACTTGTTGGCTTATACTGGAGATTAATCAGAAATGTTTGCTAAAAGTGCATAAATATTGAGAAAAAAAAACGATTTTTTCTTTGATTTTGAAGTTTTAACAAAGTTACCGAGAACAATTTTGTGTTGATTATTCCATGTGTGATTGCTTTAACCATTGTTATTATAAATAAAAAGCTATTATTTTTGCACTATCAATGGTTTATTATTTTATTTACACTACCGGTTTCGATGTATAAACAACATCATCTTCGGGTGTTAAGGGAATTAAGGTTCAACCTTAATTCTTTTCTTTCAATACACATGTCACGCGAAATTTTACTTTTAACCACTGAGTTTTTATTGAATTGTTCTGAAGTGTACGTAGAATTTTGTAAATTCTTTAAACAAATAGGATGTCTTTCACATTATTGAATAATTACACCCTCTTTAATAATGTGCATATATTCAATTAATGACGAACACCCGAAGATGATGTTGTTTATACAGCGAAACCGGTAGTGTAAATAAAATAATAAACCATTGATAGTGCAAAAATAATAGCTTTTTATTTTATTTTTATTTAATTTTCTGTTGGGTTGGGTTGAATTTGTTTTCCATCTTGATGGCTTCATACTGGAGATTAATCAGAACAATTTATTAAAAATGCATGAATATTGAGGAAAAACGATTTTTTCTTTGGTTTTGATGTTTATACAAAGTTGTCGAGAACAATTTTGGGATGTTGAATTTATTTTCCATCATGATGGCTTATACTGGAGATTAATCAGAAAAAATTGTACTACCGGTTGGGTTAGATTTTTTCTCTTACCTTGATAACTTTATGTAGGAGATTAATCAGAAAAGTGCATGAATATCGAGAAAAAACGATCTTTTCTTTAGTTTTGACAAAGTTCACCACTATTCAATTTTTCCGATTGCACATTATTGATTTCCCATTCTTCCTTCTTTACTGATATTGAAAAGATGATTATTATTGTTTTTATTTAGTTTCGTGTTAAATAATAATGTAAATTGTCTAAGTTCACGTTCTCTTCACAGAAATAATTATGATTATTGTCGTCAGTAGAAGAATGATTTCGATGAGATTTTCAAACGCACTGATTGAAATTACTGTTGAGTTCCGCAAGTGAATCTTATTTTGATAAATTTTGTCGACGAAATCATTTGATGTATTTGGTAAGGAAGAATTTTGGTAAGAAGTAATTATCTAAATATCTAAATGAAAGTTAATCAGTTATCATTGGATTAATAGTAACATTTGCATGACGTTGCTTATATAACATAATAACTTGTTCACGAATCATATTCTCTTTATTCTTAGGATATCTTCTACTTGCCATCTCCTTTATCCAATATACTAAACAAGTTTAGCCTTACATGTTTATCTTTAAAATCAAGTGTTGGTTTGGGTACATTATATTAGTTAACAATATTTCTTAGAAAAGATTTATGTTTCTGCATTTCTTGAATGACTAACAACATGTGCCAAAATTTACATAACAATTTAACCAATCTTTAAGAAAAAAATAAGAAGTGTAAATAGATATAGACTTATTAAAAGATTTATTCCTCCTTTTTAAGTTTATTAATGTCATCTATTACCATTTATGGTCGTTCATATTCATCGTATTAATCTCTGTAAAAATATTTATTATCGTCAGAGCTGGAGATTTCTTTTGTTAACAATATGTGGTAAGTAACACATGGTTAAATTTACATAAGTTCATAAACACCCGCGTTGTTTGAGATTGTTTAAAGAAGTATTACTTTTTTTGGGTTGGCTTTACAATCGTCATCGCGGCTTAGCCGGATTTGAATCCCATGCCATAATTGTTGTCCGAGTTTTCTCGAGTCATGGAGCAGATTGATATCGGTGGGTAAATACGGAATATTACTTTGAGAGGCTCCTTTTGGGGAAATGTAACGTTAGATTTCAATTTTTTTGTAGGCTCGATCTTTTAGAGTTTGACTTAAAGGTGTCTATCAGAGTGAAAACACGAATTATGAATATTAAGTTTTAAGTTTGTGGCTGGGATCTATAGATAGCTCACACCAATTACTATAGATAGTGATTGATTGGAGGAGAATTATCGTTATCGCTATTATCATCGATTTATAGATAAAGTCAATTATCTAAGTTATAGATAAGGTCAATTTGTGACACCATTTTTGGCACTTACCTACTCTGAAAATTCTTCATCATTAGAATTATCCACATGTTTTAACACACGTCTACACCACTAGCAAATTTCCGCAAGCTTTTCTCCCTCGGCAACTTTTTTCGCCATTATCTATGATTTCTTTTATTAAAATGAGTTTGAAGCAAAAATAATTAGTCTACTTGATGTATCATTGCTTGTACATCAGATTAGGCGACTAATTACCTGCTGAAGTAGTCCAGATGATGACGTAAATAATGAATGATCAATGACGTGGTAGAGTAGATAGCATATTTTCGAAGACATGGATGATTCTTAGGATAAAGAATTTTCAGAACTCTAGACCTAGAACTAGAAACATTAGGGTTTAGCCACCTTAAGAGACGTACGGCTTGTGTTAGTTCTGAAACTGTGTTATAAGTCTAGTCTTAGTTATACTTTTAGTTCCAGAAGAATTTAAAACAATATCGAGTTAAACAGGAATTAAAGTTATCGAGCACAATTTTCTGTTGGGTTGGGTTGAATTTGTTTTTCATCTTGACGGCTTCATACTGGAGATTAATCAAAATAATTTATTAAAAATGCATGAATATTGAGGAAGAACGATTTTTTCTTTGGTTATAATGTTTAGACAAAGTTGTCGAGAACAATTTTGGGATGTTAGGTTGGGTGGAATTTGTTTTCCATCTTGATGGCTTCATGCTTGAGATTAATCAGAACAGTTTATTAAAAATGCATGAATATTGAGGAAAAACGATTTTTGCTTTGGTTTTAATGTTTAGACAAAGTTGTTGAGAACAATTTTGGGATTCTAGGTTGGGTTGAATTTATTTTCCAACTTGTTGGCTTATACTGGAGATTAATCAGAAAAGTTTGCTAAAAGTGCATAAATATTGAGAAAAAAAAACCGATTTTTTCTTTGATTTTGAAGTTTTAGCAAAGTTAACGAGAACAATTTTCTGTTGATTATTCCATGTGTGATTGCTTTAGCCTTTGTTATTATAAATAAAAAGCTATTATTTTTGCACTATCAATGGTTTATTATTTTATTTACACTACCGGTTTCGATGTATAAACAACATCATCTTCGGGTGTTAAGGGAATTATGGTTCAACCTTAATTCTTTTCTTTCAATACACATATCACGCGAAATTGAAGTAAAAGAAGTATTACTTTTTTTGGGTTGGCTTTAAAATCGTCATCGCGGCTTAGCCGGAATTGAATCCCATACCATAATTGTTGTCCGAGTTTTCTCGAGTCATGGAGCAGATTGATATCGGTGGGTAAATACGGAATATTTCTTTGAGAGGCTCCTTTTGGAGAAATGTAACGTTGATTTCAATTTTTTTATAGGCTCGCTATTTTAGAGTTTGACTTAAAGGTGTCTATCATAGTGAAAACACGAGTTATGAATATTAAGTTTTAAGATTATGGCTGGAATCTATAGATAGCTCACACCAGTTACTCTAGATAGTGATTGATTGGAGGAGAATTATCGTTATCGCTATTATCATCGATCTATAGATAAAGTCAATTATCTAAGCTATAGATAAAGTCAATTTGTGACACCATTTTTGCCACTTATCTACTCTGAAAATTCTTCATCATTAGAATTATCCACGTGTTTTAACACACGTCTACACTACCAGCAAATTTCCGCAAGTTTTTCTCTCTCGGCAACTTTTTTCGTCATTATCTATGATTTCTTTTATTAAAATGAGTTTGAAACAAAAATAATTAGTCTACTTGATGTATCATTGCTTGTACATCAGATTAGGCGACTAATTACCTGCTGAAGTAGTCCAGATGATGACATAAATAATGAATGATCAATGACGTGGCAGAGTAGATAGCATATTTTCGAAGACATGACACAAGACACAACTCTAGACCTAGAACTAGAAACATTAGGGTTTAGCCACCTTAAGAGACGTACGGCTTGTGTTAGTTCTGAAACTGTGTTATAAGTCTAGTCTTAGTTATACTTTTAGTTCCAGAAGAATTTAAAACAATGTCGAGTTAAACAGGAATTAAAACTAGAACTAACATTAGACCTAGAACTAGAAAGATTCAGGTTTCTAACCGAAACTTTCTAGTTCTAGGTCTAATAACCGTTAGTCTAAACCGAATATCAGTTAAAACTGGAGCTAAACCAACACTAAAACTCACAGTAGACCTAGAACTAAAAACATTAGAAACAAATATTACTAGTTTCAAATCTAATGGAAGTCTAATATATGGAAAAACTTAATTTTATGGTTTCTATGCTTACATATCATACATTGAACTTGAAATGAAAAATTTTCTATTTAGAAAAATGTGCAATTTTTACATAAAAAAAGGAATAATTAGTTAACTTCTGTAGTTAGAGTATAAAATTCATGTGATTTGGTGATCATAATTCGTAAATGATGCACCCGATAACTAAGGTCTGTCGAAAACACTCTTAATTTTCTTTAGTTAACCACATCCAGTATTCGCAATGACACCGTGTTCAAATTGGTGTTGGGTGGGGATGGGTTAAAAAAAAGATTGGGGTAAATTGATTATAACCAGATATCGGAAGCCATGGCGAATCAAATGACGTGATATCGCCATTAATTGAGTTATAATCACTTATAAAAGGCTTTTTTGAGTTATTTTCGTGAGTAATCGTGTTATATTCGAGCATAATTTCAAATCGGGAATTTCCCCTTTCATATTAGGCAAGGATTAAGCTGTCGAATAAAGCCTAGGCTTGTTCATTGCAATTGATTGAGTATTTTGTTTTTATAATCAACAGATGCAAAATCCTCTCCAATTAGAGGCTAAAAAAATTGCGGGCTAATATCGTATAGGTAAAATGAAAGCATGGGTATTAATATGTACTGCAAGGTACTTGTGCACATGTAATGAACAAATACGGTTTTGTATTCTATACACGTTTGGGTCTAATTTCAGGGCACATTGAGCATTTGGACGTCAAATGTTCGGTCAGTTCGAGTTTCGACGCTATACCAGTTTGAAATTTGCAGTAATGGGGAACCGGGTCAAAAATGGCGATTACCGGGCAATATAATATGAAAATTGCCAATAATCGCATTCGACCGCGTACATTAACGTGGCGACCAAATTGGTCCAAATGCATTCCGGACAGATGGAACTGCAAAATACGGGCAAGGGGCCCCGGTTGATTTTCGAACGTGAACCGGCTGAATTATTACCTATAATAATCGAATTCGGACCGAAACGCAATTTACCGCGGAACGTGGAATCACCACTTTAAATAATTTATGACTTTGTTAGCAAAATGGAGGCGGGTATTATTGAATATTACTTCGCTTTGTTTAAATTAATTAATGCATTTCGTTCATTTTTTAACGTTTTGCGAAAATTATTTTTTCCCATCAAAAAAGGATTTACGACATCTAATTATGGCAAAACGTTCGTGTATGCATTGGTTCGGTTTCGATTTACCGATTTCCAAAATTTATTTAATTTCGGGCCAATTTAAAAACCAACCCAAGCGGCAATCAACATACAATTCCAACTGAACACGCGCTACGGCAATCATCATTAACCAGTAAAAACATATCCAATAACAGCGTGGCGCGCGCAATACGCAAATCTACAAAACACGCGCGTTCCAATCGATCGTACAAATGACGTTAAAATGCAAACTGATAGCAAACCGAACCCGTATGTGTATCTATCTATGTATGTACGATAGATGTGAATTATTTAGCGAATCGGTTTGAAACGTGCGTGAGCGTCAGACGCTACCCCGTTCGTTGCTCGTATTGTAGGGGACACTCCACAATAAATTATTCACGATAAATAGAAACGAAGCCACGTTTATTGTTTCGCAGTTGATTAATTTATAATAAATTAAAATTACCAACGCTTCGGTGCCGTTGATTGTAATGAAATTAATTGGAAATAATAAATACGTCCTCGTTTTGCGTACACCTAAAATTTTGGGGCTAACATAACTCAAAAAATCTACTACATTAACGAACGTGATGTACGTGGAAAATATATCGAATTGTTGTAATTTGGTCAGGTCTAATTGAAGGATGTGGTTTTAATGTTTCCATAAAATTATTATAATTGTTGCAGAATTATTATAAATTTATTACAATCTAATTGAGTAATGTGGATGGAACGTTACGGCTTTGACAATCTATAATTAAACTTGGTCGATCAATAAATTGTAATATATGTATGCAAAAATAAGGCTTTTAATTAATCTTGGAACAGAAATTGGCATAAATAAAATGAATCAGAAAGATATTCAAATATTTGTTATAAATGTAATGATCCAATGGTTCTTCAAGTTGAAATTTTTAATCATTATTTAATAATGAAACATTTAGTTAAGGAGCTTTTTTATGTGATGTAATTTTTGATGAACAGTTGATATCTTAGAGTAGAAGAGTTTGTGAGGTTGGTTTGTGAGGTTGCAAAGTTCAGTGAAGATGTAAATAGAACTAAATTGCAAATACACATACAACTTAATTTTGAAATAACGTATTGAATCAGTTTTGTAATATTGGTGTCTATCATAACTAAGAAGTTTATTTAATAGGCTTTATATCTGCAGAAAGATAATGCCCACTACTTTTTTTTGTGAAAAGAGAAGAAATCAATACAAGAAATGCAATATTTTAAGGGTTATATATTCGGCAATTATCAGGAATCCTAACTATATATCCGGCCATTTTTTAAATCCGAATTTTGCCGGATATTAAAAGAAGTCCTTAAATGTATTCCTTCTAAAAGTAATTAAGAAAATTGTTATCATTATGAAATACTACATGTTTAGGTTGAGTTCAAAACAAATGTCTCATAAGCGAAAAGGTTTTAAAATGCTGTTTTCTTCATGAAAAAGCACATGCGCTCTTTTGCAAATTGCCATCATTTCATTAATATATCATAGGAATTTGCTATTTTATGATTCTTTGAAAATCATTGGAGAAAATTGTCATCTTCGCAAACTAATAATTCTTTTTCAATTCAAAAATTTAGTTAATGAGTTATTTTATGTGATGTAATTTTTTATGAACAGTTGATATCTTAGAGTGGAAGAGTTTGTGAGGTTTTTTTGTGCAAAGTTCAGTGAAGATGTTAATAGAACCAAATTGCAAATACACATACAAATTAATTTTGAAATAACGTATTGAATGAGTTTTGTAATATTGGTGTCTATCATAACTAAGAAGTTTATTTAATAGGCTTTATATCTGCAGAAAGATAATGCCCACTACTTTTTTTTTTGTGAAAAGAGAAGAAATCAATACAAGAAATACAAAATTTTAAGGGTTATATATTCGGCAATTATCAGGAATCCTAATTATATATCCGGCCATTTTTTAAATCCGAATTTTGCCGGATATTAAAAGAAGTCCTTAAATGTATTCCTTCTAAAAGTAATTAAGAAAATTGTTATCATTATGAAATACTACATGTTTAGGTTGAGTTCAAAACAAATGTCTCATAAGCGAAAAGGTTTTAAAATGCTGTTTTCTTAATGAAAAAGTACATGCGCTCTTTTGCAAATTGCCATCATTTCATTAATATATCATAGGAATGCGCTATTTTATGATTCTTTGAAAATCATTGGAGAAAATTGTCATCTTCGCAAACTAATAATTCTTTTTCAATTCAAAAATTTAGTTAATGAGTTATTTTATGTGAGGTAATTTTTGATGAACAGTTGATATCTTAGAGTGGAAGAGTTTGTGAGGTTTTTTTGTGCAAAGTTCAGTGAAGATGTTAATAGAACCAAATTGCAAATACACATACAAATTAATTTTGAAATAACGTATTGAATCAGTTTTGTAATATTGGTGTCTATCATAACTAAGAAGTTTATTTAATAGGCTTTATATCTGCAAATAGATAATGTTTACTACTTTTTTTTGTGAAAAGAGAAGAACGCAATACAAGAAATACAATATTTTAAGGGTTATATATTCGGCAATTATCAGGAATCCTAACTATATATCAGGCCGTTTTTTAAATCCGAATTTTGCCGGATATTAAAAGAAGTTCTTAAATGTATTCCTTCTAAAAGTAATTAAGAAAATTGTTATCATTATGAAATACTACATGTTTAGGTTCAAAACAAATGTCTCATAAGCGAAAAGGTTTTAAAATGCTGTTTTCTTCATGAAAAAGTACATGCGCTCTTTTGCAAATTGCCATCATTTCATTAATATATCATAGGAATGCGCTATTTTATGATTCTTTGAAAATCATTGGAGAAAATTGTCATCTTCGCAAACTAATAATTCTTTTTAAATTCAAAAATTCATACAGTTTTTTTGAATGCGTTTTTTTTTCATGAAAAATTACAACTTTTCTCTACAAATAGTAATCATTTCATTAATATATCTTAAGAATTCGATTTTTTATGATTTTTTGAAAATCATGGAAGCAAATTGTCAGCTTCGTAAACTAATAAACATTTCGATTCAGTTCAAAAAATCATATCCCAAAAACGAATAAAGTTTTTTAAATGTAGTTTTGTTCACGAAAAAGTACATAATTTTCTCTACAAATTATTACATTAACATATCTTGGAAATTCGATTTTTAACGATTTTTTGAAAATCATTGGAGAAAATTGTTATCTTCGTGATTTAATAAAAATTCCGATTAAGTTAAAAAATTCATATCTCAAAATCTAATTAAGTTCTTTAAATATATGAAAAAGTACATGATTTTTTCTACAAATTATTACATTAACATATCTTAAAAATTCGATATTTTAACGATTTTTGAAAATCATTGGAGAAAATTGTTATCTTCGTGATTTAATAAAAATTCCGATTATGTTACAAAAATCATATGTCAAAACCGAATTAAGTTTTTTAAATATTTAATTTTTGTTCATGAAAAAGTACATACCTTTCTTTACCAATAGCCATCATTGCATTAACATATCTTAAGAATTCGATTTTTTATAATTTTTTAAAAACCATTGGAGAAATTGGTTATCTTCGTAAATTAGTAAAAATTCCGATTGAGTTTAAAAATTCATATCTCAAAAACGCATACAGTTTTTTAAATGCGCTTTTTTTCATGAAAAATTACAACTTTTCTCTACAAATAGTAATCATTTCATTATCTTAAGAATTCGATTTTTTATAATTTTTTGAAAATCATGGAAGCAAATTGTCAGCTTCCTAAACTAATAAACATTTCGATTCAGTTCAAAGAATCATATCTGAAAAACGAATAGTTTTTTAAATGCAGTTTTGTTCATGAAAAAGTACATGATTTTTTCTACAAATTATTACATTAACATATCTTGGAAATTCGACTTTTAACGATTTTTTCAAAATCATTGACGAAAATTGTTATCTTCGTGATTTAATAAAAATTCCGATTAAGTTAAAAAAATCACATCTTAAAACCTAATTAAGTTCTTTAAATACATGAAAAAGTACATGATTTTCTCTACAAATTATTACATTAACATGTCTTAGAAATTCGATATTTTAACGATTTTTTGAAAATCATTGGCGAAAATTGTTATCTTCGTGATTTAATAAAAATTCCGATTATGTTACAAAAATCATATGTCAAAACCGAATTAAGTTTTTTAAATATTTAATTTTTGTTCATGAAAAAGTACATACCTTTCTTTACCAATAGCCATCAGTGCATTAACATATCTTAAGAATTCGATTTTTTATAATTTTTTAAAAACCATTGGAGAAATTGGTTATCTTCGTAAATTAGTAAAAATTCCGATTGAGTTTAAAAACTCATATCTCAAAAACGCATAATTTCTTTGAATGCGTTTATTTTTCATAAAAACATACAACATTTCTCTACAAATAGTAATCATTTCATTAATCTTAATTTAACATATCTTAAGAATTCGATTTTTTATTATTTTTTTGAAAATCATGGAAGCAAATTGTCACCTTCGTAAACTAATAAATATTTCGATTCAGTTCAAAAAATCATATCTCAAAAACGAATAAAGTTTTTTAAATGCAGTTTTGTTCATGAAAAAGTACATGATTTTCTCTACAAATTATTACATTAACATATCTTAGAAATTCGATTTTTAACGATTTTTTGAAAATCATTGGAGTAAATTGTTATCTTCGTGATTTAATAAAAATTCCGATTAAGTTAAAAATTCATATCTCAAAACCTAATTAAGTTCTTTAAATACATGAAAAATACATGATTTTCTCTACAAATTATTACATTAACATATCTTGGAAATTCGATTTTTAACGATTTTTTCAAAATCATTGGCGAAAATTGTTATCTTCGTGATTTAATAAAAATTCCGATTAAGTTAAAAAAATCATATCTTAAAACCTAATTAAGTTCTTTAAATACATGAAAAAGTACATGATTTTCTCTACAAATTATTACATTAACATATCTTAGAAATTTGGTATTTTAACGATTTTTTGAAAATCATTGGAGAAAATGGTTACCTTCGTGATTTATTAAAAATTCCGATTAAGTTAAAAAATTCATATGTCAAAAGCGAATTAAGTTTTTTAAATATTTAATTTTTGTTCATGAAAAAGTACATACCTTTCTTTACCAATAGCCATCAGTGCATTAACATATCTTAAGAATTCGATTTTTTATAATTTTTTAAAAACCATTGGTGAAATTGGTTATCTTCGTAAATTAATAAAAATTCCGATTGAGTTCAAAAATTCATATCTCAAAAACGCATACAGTTTTTTAAATGCGTTTTTTTTTTTCATGAAAAATTACATACTTTTATCTACAAATAGTAATCATTTCATTAATATATCTTAAGAATTCGATTTTTTATGATTTTTTGAAAATTATTGGAGAAAATTGTTATGTTCCTAATCTAATAAAAATTCCGAATAAGTTAAAAAATTCGTATCTCAAAAATAAATACAGTTTTTCAAATGCATTTTTGTTTCTTGAAATATTATATGCATTTCTCTACAAACAGTAATCATTTCATTAATATATCTTAAGAATTCAATTTTTTATAATTTTTTAAAAACCATTGGAGAAATTGGTTATCTTTGTAAACTAATAAAAATTCCGATTGAGTTCAAAAATTCATATCTCGAAAACGAATATAGTTTTTTAAATGCGTTTTTCCTTAAAAAATACATACTTTTTTCTACAAATAGTAATCATTTCATTAATATATCTTAAGAATTCGATTTTTTATGATTTTTTGAAAATTATTGGAGAAAATTGTTTAGAGTACATTTCTCTACAAATAGTAATCATTTCATTAATATATCTTAAGAATTCAATTTTTGTGATTTTTTTGAAAATTATTGGAGAAAATTGTTATCTTCCTAATTTAATAAAAACTCCGATTCAAAAATTTATGTCTCAAAAACGAATAAAGCTTTTGAATGCGGTTTAATCAGCGCTCATTTCATTAATGTATCTTAAGAATACGACTTTTTTTGATTATAAGAGAAAATTAATTAATTATAAGAGAAAATTGTCATCTTCGTAAACTAACAAAAGCTCAAAATTTGATTTCTCAAAACCGAATTGAGATATTCAAACTTGAATATCAACAAAACCATTGTGCGTATAAAAGTGCATACTTTGCTTCATAATTTATTACAAATTTCATCAAGATATCTTAAAAATTTGTTTTTTCACGATTTTTCAAAGGTGATTAAGGACATTTTTATTTTATGGAATGCAACAAATTTATTTCAAAAGATATCTCAAGAATGAATTGAGATATTCATGTATGGTTTTGTTCTGAGAAAAATACATACTCTCCTTTTTAAATGACAAAAAAATTTTATCAAAATATATTCTGCATCTGTGTATTCCTCTGATCCAGAACATAACGGTGACTTGTATATGATATAAAACTTATATTGAAACTTACAGCTACACATAATGGCCTGATAGATATGCAGGATATCCGGATATCCAGCAGAAAGTTACTATCCATTCCATCACTACAACATTTCATTACAAGGCAAGTACTAGAATTTAGGTAATTTTATAAAGAAATATTTATAGCGTTTCCATGTATCATGTTTGCCACATATGTAAAAAGGCTGTCTGATGAAAAGATATTAAAACATCGAATTAATGTCGTTCAAGAGATCGGAAAAATCGTCTCCTATTTTGACTAACATATTAGAAGTATTACCAAGGCGACATTTACTCTCGAAAAGGAACAACTATCAATAAAAAAAAAATTGTAGCCTTCTGAATAACACGATTCGAAAAATCTTGCCAGATATGAAACGAAGTAACACAAAATTTAAGAAAATTGAGGAAGCAGAGGTAAAAGCTTCAAGACATTTTTATTACATAAGTATAATCACAACATAAGATTTCAAAATTCTGGATCCAAATGCTGTGCGTTTTCATTTATGGCATGTTTATAAATAACTACATTTTTAACACACACATTGTGTTGGTAATTAATGAATTGACATAATATTGGATGAAATACAGAAAAAGATAGAAAACTCGACACACTTAGAGATGAAGCAAATAGAAATAATAAGAAGGAGGAAATGCAAACGGTTATTCGTAACTTACCTACCTGATATAAAATTTAATAAAATAGAAACAGATTTTTGAAGAAGGGATTATAGTTTGTAACTAAAAAACATTTAATTTCCAATAATAGATATGTAATAGACCCCACAAATAAATTTCATAACATAACAAAAAACCGTATTAAAGATTTCAAAGATAATATATTAGCTATTAATAAATATTTTAAAACTGTCAAATAACAACATATAACATGTAACCCATTTCTCATTTCTCCACCTATTTATAGGTGGATAGAAGTTCTATCCACCTATAAATCTTATGGATTTAAAGATGGATTACTAATGGGATCTCCTCTGAGTGGTTTATTGGCAAATGTATTTTTTGATGAAATAGAAAACAGAATGATTATAAATGACGCAAACCCGTTTAAGATTGATGTCCTTTTTTGTACACGATATGTTCAGTAAAGTTTGAAAATTGAAAATAATAACTCTTTAGACTTCTTTGATTTAACCTTAAATAAAGATAAATCATTGATTATATGATATTTATAGAAAGTCTACTTAAACTGATATCATAATACCGTTTGATTTCCCACCTTCTACAAAAATCCTGAAGTTTCCGTCCTTACGTTCCAAATCACTATTCAAAGATTTGAAAACAAAAACATCTTACAACAGATTTCGGAAAAAATGATTACAACACTCAACCAAGAAAAAGAAAAATCTAAGAATTTGATCTATAGATCAAATAACAACCCTGGACATTAACCTCACATTTAAAACAAGTTAATAAAAAAGACTAACGAAAATTACTTAATAAAAGTGGAGGTTACTTAAACTATAGTGCGGAATATGTAATGCAACATGTATTGTTGCAGCTACCAGAAGTTATAGACTACAAGAATACAAGAGCATAGAAAGGAGTCAGAATTCTATCTACTAAAGCTGTTAGAATTTTATGAAATCAATAAGTTCATAAGTAACAATCCTAACATCGTGAATTTTAATAAATAAATCACACCAATACAATCATATCCACTTTATTATTGTCATTAGTTCCCATACAGAGATAAAAATAAGAATTTTTAGAAAAACCAAACGAATAATTAATCGAGTTTCACTTAATTTCAAATAAATTTAGTTTTTTTAAAATTTTAATGTGTATTTATCATCAATGTTTTTTATTACATTTACTATAATTTAAAGAATTTTGACCTAAGTTTATATATACAGATATTATTTCTGAACATATTTAGAATATGTTCAGAAATAACATCTGAATGTTTAAATAAATGTAAAATGTATAATGATGTTAATGTTTAAAAAAAAAAAAGATTTTCTAATTATACAAAAAATGTTTGTAGAAACTCTCCAAATATGGTCTACGAGCTGAAACTAGTAAAAGTAATTTAACTAAATAAAATATCACCGAAGAATAGTGAGTTTTTTCAGCTTATTATTATCCTTTACGGTGAAATGAACTTAATAATAAAAATAAACATTATCTAGATATTATTGTCATCGATATCTGACTTAGAATTTGTAGCTCAGTAAATTATAAAACGACTAGCAGCATATTTAGTTACATATTTGTTAGCAAATATTCAGTTGATGATTTAATTACTTACGCAGCCATACAAGAATATATGCTACTTTATTTTGTATTTTTTATATATTTTTTGTAGTATATTGCAATATATTTTTAATCATATTTTATAATACATTTGTAATACACGAATCAACACGTCAAAATTTTAAATTTATTTAATACATTTAAATAAATATTTTATAATATATTTATATTTTATAATCAAATAATAGTTTAAATTCTAGTTAATTACAAAATCTTATTGTATATGCATAGTTACATCAAATTCTTCTCAACCCAACCCAACCTACCTTAATCTAAAATATTTCTAGAATATGTAATGATTTGTAAGGTGGGTTAGCCTTTTTACAAAAATGCCAAATAACTTAACATACCAAAAATAAATAAAAATAAGATTATTACTCAATAATTGAAGAAAAAACAATAAAACATATTTTACATTTATGAACGAGCTTTATACATTTTCGTATAAAACTTCGCATGAATAAAAGTAGGATACGGTGAGATTGGGTTCGAAAGAACAAATAACACTCGTACAACTCTCAATAAATGTTATTTGAATTATTCTGGGCTCGCGCTAATTAAGAATGGTAAATTTGTGTAAATAAAATAAATTTTATAAAATAAACTTAATTGAAAAGGTAAATAAAATAAATGTATGGTTTGTGTGTAATTGATAAAACAATTAAGCAAAGGATAAATGGAACACAACATTTTTAATTTAATTTTTTTAATATCATTTTAATCTTATTCACATAAGAACCGACCCAGAGAGATGGAGAGGAAAATAAATTAAGATGATTTAACACAATTTATCTTTATATTAAGTTATACCCCGAGATATAATTTAATAAAGCCCAGAGAGTTAAAACCCATCAAAGTTGGATCTAAAATTTTTAAAACATTCGATATCTAAGTCAGGTTTTTAAAATCTGATTTTTCTAGCTAATTTTATTACTGAGATATGCGTTGTACTAAAAATGTAAGATCTGTAAGAATGGCTCATAGTGTATAGGGGTAAATTGAGTTAAATAATCTTAATTTATCGTCTTTTACACATCCCTACTCTGTATCGGTTCTTATGTTTAATCACCTTGTATGTATAAAGATGAGAAAGCTTAATAATATTGAAGAATTGGTCCAAAATGTTTTATATTAATGTTTAAATTTGTCTGCATAGCAATGTTGTTTCAGTATACCTTTATTTTTAAAATTTGTAAAAATTTGTTTCATAGCAAATTTCAGAGCAATCAATAAAGATAAAATCACATTGATCAACTTACTTCTGGAACTTCAAAAAAGAAGGGATATATACCAAGACTCACACATTTCAAAAGAATGTTTTTAATTGCTTTCTAAGTGTTATAAAATAAACAGATCATCAGTGTAGTAAATAAGTCGTAAGATAAGAGTGGATGGTAAAGAAAAGAAAGCATTTGGCAGAATATGTTCTGTCAGATCATTGCCAATTGAATCAAGTGAGAAGGTAATCTTTTGTACTTTGAGCCGTATGTCACAAAAATTGTTATCTCTGCTGATGCATGTTATTTTTTATTAATATAATCACGAGATTACTGAAGAATGCAAATGCAATAATTATTTGCAACATCCAAAATTGTTAGAAGAAAGTAAATTGATGAAAATTTTATCGTGAAAAACGCAGGAAATCCCGAATATTTTATTAATATCTAATGATTTGTGAATAAATCCTAATTATTCACATCATTGTAATAAAAAATTGACATCATATTTTTGAAATTGTATGACAGAAGGTTCCCAGAAAAGGAGAAAAGGTGGAGGAAATTCAGTCATTCACGTGTGACTTGGCACTAACCAGAGAATGTACTACCAACCTGAGGGAATTCGCTAAGAGCAATGATGTTACTCTGTGGTGGGTTCCAAGTTTCAGGTCACAATGACATTAAGGGAATATGAATACAGACAAGTTTGCCAAAGAGGCCGCGAAAACACTCTTCATTGGACCCTATTTTATTTGTGTACTACAAAAACATAAAATAAATAATCAACAGTTGGGAGCCCTCAAAGGTAGTCTCATGCTGGAAACAGTTTTCAAGTTACAGACAAGTGAAAAGTAGCAAGTAACAATTCCCTCGCAAAAACAAAACACAAGAGTTCAGGGAATGCTCCCAGGGTCCTGACCGGCCATACACCCCTACGAACAATCTTTTCCATCTTGAACAATCCGAGGATCAACCTTGCAACAACGAGTCAGGAGTAGCTGAATATAAACTATGTAACTGCATTGCCAAAGGCCGTCTAAAACAAAAAAGGTGATGGTATAGCTCTTTTGAAAACTAACCACATAAAAAATACGATCTTGGAGTAATGTTAAGATTAGCTAAGGACCTACATTTGTTAAAAACCTTAAAAGGGCTAAGGTGTACAATAGATCTTCCTTCTTCCCGGTGATAATAAGAGTAAGGTTCCTTTGCCATTGTGTTAGAGGTATATAATTTACTTTAAATTAATTACAACCTTTTCGGCTATACATATTAAAAAGATGTACAAAGGTATGACTGATATTTGGCTATTTTACTAATATCTGTCTAAAAAATACATGGAAGTTCTGGAAAAATATGGACAAACATAGTAAAAATTTCTTGTTGTTATTACTTTCGATAAATTACGACCCAACATTGGGAATAGTTTACGGTAGTTTTAGCAATACGTTATGTTCATTTCAAGCTATCAGAAATCTAACCATTAATCTTCTAATACAAGTAAGAGCAAAGCTTTTAGTAACAAGCAAATACAGCAAAATACAGTAAAAGATAAGAGAAACTTTTGATGTTTGTTAAAACAGTAGACATTCGAGAATCCGAACCCCAATTATCCGAACGTTTGCTCGTACGAACGCTCAAAAACCAAAAGTAAAATTAAGGGATTTTATTTTTTAGTTAATTTCAATGAATTGATGATGCAAGCCGTAATTGTTAGGTTTAAGAAAATACTACTTGTATTGAACTAAAACTAGAACTAACATTAAACCTAGAACTAGAACCTTTAGAGCAGAGGTTATCCCTAACTTTTTCGGTTTGCGGCTCTCTAAATAATCAGAATTTTTTCTGCTGCGCCCTTAATACTTACTAATACTAGACCAACAACCTAGCTTTAGAACTAACACTATACTTAGAACTAGAAGCATTAGGGTTTAGCCGTCTTAAAAGACATACAGCTAAACTGTAATGTTTCTAGTTCTAGGTCTAGTGAGAGTTCTAAAGTTATGTTGGATTGGGTTGAGTTGGGTTGGGTTTCGTCGTAAGAGAGGAATGGCTAAACCCAAATGTTTTTCGTTCTAGTCTGAAGACGCACGGCTAAATCGAAACTTTCTAGTTCTAAGTCTAGTGTTGTAGTTTTAATTTTTATTTAGCTCTAGATTGTTGTGTTTTACAACTTCTACTATGTAGTTGTTTTATTTCTTACATCCAATATTTGTATTGTCAACTATTTAGCAGGAATATTTGATAATCTGAACCACTTTTATTCCCAATTAGTTCTATATACAATCCCTAATGTGCTCTATTTACACAACTATTAAGATCGGCATAAGTAATGTTGATACAATAAAATTATAAAAATAATTAGTATTATAATTCTTTCTGTATTTCCTAAAATGGAAGATTGAAGATAATTAAACCTTTCATATTGTGATATTTAATATGAACTTAATTTATGTTGTGAAACATATTTTTGCTGAAATCGTGAAAAGTAAAAGCGAAATAAGTAAGTAAGAAATAAAACTTTAAATAAGGTAAAGTTAAATTGACACTTCTATTGAAATAAGAATAACTTTTTTACTTCTATAAAAGTTGTCAAACTATTTACAACAATATTATTAACTCATGTCACGTTTCCGAGATTCTATAGTTATGTATACGTTCGAATAGGATCAATATGCCCATAAATCTGGCGAGGAAACTAAATTTAGGATCGGCCGGGCTTGCGGAATGGCAGTGGCCGATAAATCTTGCACGGGCGACTTCCAGATATTGTCCCGAAGTTTGGCACTACGAAAACGAGGGCCTGGAATCTAATAAAACTTTACCCGGCGACCTATCTGCGAGTCCGAGGAATTTTGCGAAATTCGTTTTTAAACAAAACCGATAGCGGTCGTTGTTTTGTGGTGCTCTCAAAATTGGTAAACTGTTCGCCGAATCCCCAAAGAAAAAAGGAAAAGAAACTTACAGAGGTACACAAAAAAATTGAATGAAACGTGAAGAAATTGGTCGACGTTGAACCCCCTACCTAAAGGGTCGCCTTACAACCGACATAAACGTCAACGAAGGGTTGCGAACAGTACTTTATAATTCTCAGAGTTCTTTTTTGTTGTTCTCGTGCCGGATTCGAGATTGGGTTTTCCTTCGCGTTGTGCCCTTTATGGTTTTCCTAACGATCTTCGACAACCCTGATATTTTATCGTTATATGGATTGGAAACGACGACTTTTGCTGAATGGAGGTTTTATTGGCTACATTTATTTCAAAAACCACTTCGTTTAAGTTCTGTTCGGGTCTGTTTCCAAGTTTTTTACTATTACAATTATTTACTTCTGGCGTGTGTACGCAATAACGAGAGGGCAAAAGGACTTCACCTTCGCTTGATACCGTCGAATGAGGTCAAGTTTCACGTGTGGGGAAAGAGGACACGTGAGATTCTCGTGTGCGTAATTCACCCCCTTTTGAAGAGAAATGGGGTCGCCACCAAGAGATATTTGATCTAGGGTCTAACGGGTTTCCACCCTTAATGGGGTGTGGAGTGTCAACGCTTTTTTTGTATATTTTATGTGTAATCGAATTAAACGAATCTTGTATGAGTCGGTTTATTTTGGATAAATCATTTTGTTCGAGTAGGAAAAATGTTCTGGACGTATTTGGTTGTTGCGTTCAAATTTAAATTCCTTTTGCCGGATTTTTCGAGCAAAAAATATTAACAAAATTGATAGACAAGCTAACAAAAAATAGGGCAGTAGGGTTTCATTTAATTTGCGATTCCTTTCAAATCGTAAAATGAATACAATACTAAAATGGGGTAAAATGATTCTGAATTTAGTTTTAAAAAAACTTTCTCAAATATGTTTTTTATGAAAAAAAAAAAATTAAATCAGCTGAAAAAGTTAAAAGCTTTTTGAGCTTTTTAGATTTAAAAGCAAAAATATTGTAAAAACACGATTTTATAAAAATAATATCTACATAATTTATCACTATCAGCTTCAATAACTATTTACTCTGCCATTTTTAATTACACAAAAAGCCGGAATCAGGGGCAGACGAGTTGGAAAATAGCAATTTCCACAAATCGCCATTATCCCGAGAACATAAAAACGGTTTTTGCTCACTGACTAATGGTTATTTGTAGTCAATCCCATCAGTCGGTTAAAACAAACAGGGGCGTTGCATCAGTTGCTACGTAAATCGAGCGAGAAACGTATATAGTGGGGTCACCTGTAATTTCAGTAATTAAACGCAAATAATACATCGTTTGGCTTAAACGCCATGGGGAACGTTGGAATGAGGACGACGACAACATCGTCGCTAAAGGATGTCCATGTATCGCTAGAGGTTAGAAATATGCAAATGAGGTCTAGTAGATAGGACCGACCAAGAAGATAGCGTCGTTAAGCGTCCGTGATAACGGCTTCCGCTCAAGACGCCTTCCATCACTAATTGCAGTTCGATAACCCGACGCCCGAGGACGCGACTTCGATGTCCTCCCTAATCTTTATCGAGTTCGCCTCGGTCGGTGGTGATGCTTATCCACGAACTTAGACGAACGAGAAAAACGTAATGAAGGTTCAGTAAGGATTCAACTAAGGTTTATTCAGCTTCGGTGGAGATAATGAACTTATCATCGCCAATGGCGGTTTCAAGATTGAAGTCGAAGATATCATAATAAGAAAACCGTTTCACATTGATTAATTTACTTTGGAGATTTACTATGTAGCCGCGTTGTAGTTGTTAATTAATGAGGAATGGAGGCAAATTACGTCCGTAGCCCCCGGCTCCTCCACCGCACAGTGGCAATACAACATCGGCTACACAATGGGACGTGAAACTCCGGGTTCCGGAGTCGGACGTGCACCGGACTAAACGAAGATTTAGTTAGACACTTCGTGCGGCCTTCTAAGCTGCCGCCGTAATCCACCTGAGTATTAATATCACGGTCCATACGTGCCCCAAATGCCGGATAGGACGTGCTTACCGGGATACAGAGGATATCGTGGTAGACCGCCATCTACCTGATCCTCGCTTTTGACTTGAAATTACAACATTGTTTTATTACCCCTCTACAAAGGGTAACCTAATAGTCTTTTATAATAAATAACTAATTTTATTACAACCAACAGTCTATTCAATAAATTTCCAATCATCTTTACATCAAGTCCCTAAAATTCTGAACACACATAACTTATGAAAAATGTTATTTTATTTCTGATGCTCATAACATTTTTGTAAAGACACTTTTTTGGAATCAACGGAAAAGTATTCTAGCTTACTTGATACTTGTGATACTTGATATCGGTTGTACGATATACGTAAAAATATTACAATTTGATGAAAAGGAATGGCATATAAGGCTTTTGGAAAACTGACCATTTAAAGACATCCTAGTAGAACAGTGCTTCTCAACCTGTGGGTAATTACCCCTTGGGGGGTAAAATGTCAATATGGGATGGGTAACCGTGTCATACCGATTTCTAGATTTTTTTGGTAAACTGGCTCGTACAATGCAAGCATTTCGTAATTCGAGGCATCCAGGCATAGAGAATCGCATGAGGACTTAATGTCGATAAACAATAGAGTTAAATAACCGTAAAATAAATCTTTATTATTCTCGTTAGAATTAATTTTTTGTTTTTGTTAAACTGTTTTGAAATGAATTGGTGGATACTGGCATGGTTTCTTGCCTATCTTTGAGCTGTAACAGGTCGATTTAAGTTTTATAGTGTCGATACGGTGTTAAAATTAGGGGAATCCCAAATTGCTCGACTGCTGCATTTGTATAAACGCAAAGTATGTACTCGGTAAAGTCCCGAATTGTATTTAGTCTGAAGTTATTGCTGTGTTAGAGCGCGTAGTGACGGTTCGTAGGGTTGCGTTTACAGCTAAACACCGAAATTTTTAGCTATTAAACAATTACGTGAGTATCCTCAAATTTTCCGATTAAGTATGATTTTTAGTGATGCAATTTGTTATAATATTTTATTTAGATACCAGGTGTCAAGTAATTTACCATATTATAACTTCTATATAACATGGCGTCTTCATCTGGGAAAAAACGCTCATATAAGGAAGCATTTTTGCAATTTTTGCAACTTCACTAATCTTGTCGAAGGAAATGTAGAAAAACTTCAATACGTTTTACGCAATAAAGTTCTTACAGCGGAAAGTTTGAAACCTAGCAAATTAAAGGAACATTTTGAAAGAATTCATAGAGTTCATAGTCAAAGATATCGACTTTTTTAAAAGAAAAGAGAAACAAGCGCTTCATACCTTGAGGCTTCGTACAACATAGCATATCGCATTGCTGTTAACAAGAAACCGCACACAATAGGAGATCTTATAAAACCTTGTATAGCGGATGCAGTAAAGTTCGTTGTGGGCGAGCAACATGTTGCTAAAATTAATCAAATATCCCTCTCCAACAGCACAATTCAAAATCGTATTCAAGAAATGAGTAACGATATTCTAGCCACAGTCATATCTGAACTAAAAGAAAGCTCTATGTTTGCGTTGCAGTTGGACGAGTCAACTGACGTGGCTTTGTTCGTTCTGGTTTTCAAACATTCGTAAAACAAGTTGCCCCACAATGCTTAACTTATCACTGCATACAGCGATATGCCTTGGCTGTTAAGACGCTACCTTCTAATTTTTTGAGCGCATTTAATGATATAGTAAAAATTGTCAATCATATTCGAAGTAATGCCACAAATTCAAGAATTTTCAAAGTTGGTGCGAAATCTGACATTAAAACACTAGTGCAGTGTTCTACACTGAAGTACGTTGGCTGTCAATTGGAAATGTTTTAAATAGAGTGTTTGAGATGCGTGACGATATAGCTTTGTTTTTTGAAAATCGTAAAACAGAAAGAGAAAGAAAATTTTATTCAAAAATAAAATTTATTTACATGTTGGCATATTTGACTGATTTTTTCAATGAAATTAACATTTTATATCTGTCATTACAAGGAAATATGAGCAATATTCTGATAGCCCAAGACAAGATTGCTGGCTTTTTGCGAAAACTAGAACTTTACAAACGTAGAATTCAAGTGGGTGACATATCGATATTTAGGTACTTGTCTCAAACATTAGCAGCACACAATGAAGAATCTTGCGATTTCACTGACTATATAGTTCAGCATCTTTTTTCTTTGATAAACTCATTGAACCACTATTTCTTACTAAAAATATATACTGTCTTACTGTATATATTTTTGTAATATGATTGTGTCTGAAATGATGGAAGTAATCAAAAATCTGAAAAACACGTACTAGTGTTGGTCCTGATGGCGTCCATGTCGGTTGTGTTAAGTTTCTACGTGATGTCCTAGCCCCACCTCTAGCTATAATTTTAAGTAGATTAATTTCCATGTGTACTTTTCCGGATAAACTCAAGACTTACAACACGATTCCAGTATATAAAAGGGGATGTCCGTCAGATAGCTCTAAGTACCACCCTATTTCTTTAAGTAGTGTTTCTTTCAAAATCTTTAGGGATGTGGTCAAGGAACGATTGGTGAGCTTACTCAACAAATTCAACACTGTGTGAAACTGCCATGATCGATTATTCCAGGTATGTTTACAAATACCTAGACAGGGGTCAGTTCGTCTTTGGTCTCTTTTTCGATCTAACTCGTGCTTTTGACCCTTTATCTCCAGAGTTTGTTGGAGATCCGTGAGCATTTATGGCTCGACGCAGTATGATTGTAATCTTAATCAAAATATTCTAAAATTGATCTAGGGTTCCCCAAGGGCTTCATTCAATAAGCAACTCAAGCACATCGACAGGGACGTTCATTTGTATGCAGACTCCTGACTTCGAAACCGTATCTTGCAAGGTCATGGCAGGGTCTGAAGAATTTTCAATGTTGGTCCAGGAAAAATAGAATAATTCTCAATTAGAGTAAGACGATCTGCAAAAAATTTCATAAACGCAGCGTTTTTCCCGAACCTAAGAATTTGGCCTTTCCTTTATCGGAATCAGTGAAGTTTCTGATCTTACACGTTTTCTACAACTTGACCTTTGGATCACATCTATACCAGGTATGCTCCAGATTGAATTCCGGTTATTACGGAATATTAAGGCTAAAGTCGTATTTGGATAAAGCATCGATATTACAAATATGCGGTCTGGCAACTGATTAAACATTTTTGTATCACATAAGAGAGTGTTGAGAATTATTGTACGACTTTAATCGCGCTTCTAAAATACCGAATAGGCTCCCGTCATATGATGAAAGTTTTATGTGAAACTTCACTCGTTATAAATGTAGAGTTGATAACAATTTTGTGAAAAACTTGGATTACCACCCTTCAGTATTTAGGTAATTGATAAAAATGTTTCAACTCACAATCATATTAAGGAATTGTTCAAAGACAACGTAGAAAATAAGTTATTTAGATATATCTAATTTTGGAAATGTAGTGCAGATGTTTGGTGCATCAAAGATTGGTTTGTAATTTCACTCAATATAAATGCACTTGCACCATTCCCATCAAAAATTGTTATTTGTTATGTGCAAATAAAAACGATACCAATTCAAATGAAAAAAATTTTTGTCGATCGACAGCGTTTTTTGAAAATACGTTTGGGTGCAGGATGTTCCCAAAAAAAGGAAAGTGAATTGGGAAAACGTTCAAAGCAGGCATTTGCCCTCCAAAAAAATCACAATTGGAAAAAAATTAAAACTTCATTCCATCGACAAATGTATTATATGGCAACTTCAATTTTGAATGATGGACACAAAAGACCCACATATTCGGCATATGTGCGTTTAGGTACTTTTCATCCATTAAAAAATGTATTGGCACGTATACAGCGCCTATGATTTAGTTAGGATATAGGTATAGACTCAAATGAAATTTTAGTTTAGTTCATTTTTGTTGATTTTCATTTACCATCAGTTTATGCATTATTAAAGATAATTAATAAAATTCTTACTTACAATGAAATTGAAGATAAAACATAATTTTCAATATTTATTCTACACAATCTTTCTTTATTTTCATTTGTGGTAGAAAAATGGCTCGATCACGTAAAAGCTGTGAGAACCTTTCGTAGAATAAATCTCATTTCGTCCGGGCCCAGAAGGCAGTTTCATTATATTGTTGTTCACGCGCCGTTGTTTTTCCCGGAGTCACTTTCAATTCGTTATTAAATTACTTCCCCGTATAAGGCAATAGAAATTCTAGGTCCCTTTTGAGTGGAAAGCGAAATTGTTTCAGTGAAACTTTTCCATCGCGTTAGGACCATAAAAATTCCTCGCGGGCATCCCGACTGCAAACAGTTCGCGAATGGGATAGAAAAGGAGAAGAGGTCCGGAGACGCCGGGAAACTGATGACATTATGCAAAATTTTCCGGGCGGCTTTCCCTTTCTTCGTCCCACGATCCTCTCTTCTGCTTTTAATTAAACTGGTATTCCCCTATTTTTATCCGACTGCACAATACCCAAGTGCGAATGAATGGAAGGCACCGGAGAGAGTTCAGGAATAATTGAATCAAGAAGAATGCCAGAAAAATATTTACCTAGGTAAAGCTTTCCTCAATAAGTGGAAGGAGCATTTTGTTATAAGCACTTTAATATAACGCAACCGATTCAAGGTGTTGACTTTGAAATTCACACGTCGACGTTATTAGACGGGAATTCCGCGCGTCCCGGAGAGGATTCCGGCGCCCGATATTCAATTAAGCGGCGCCAGAAGACGCGCGCCGTTCACAAAGAGGCGTCGCGACGTCGCCGTAGGCCCCTCACGAACGAATCAACGAAATAGGAAATAGTTGGACGGCTCGGTAATCGAGTTCGTCGGAAGTTCCTACGTCCCGATTAAGAAACTCCCAGGATAATCCTGGATGCTCCATACGTCCCACCGTAATGAGTTGCGTGATTGGTGCCTTATTTGCCTCGGTAGAAACTTAATATCCGCCAAGTCGTTTGAAGCAAATTCGACTAGAATAAACTTTTTTTTCATTAATTATAACGCAAAAGAAGAATGAAATGAAGTCTGTGGTGGCTGTGGTTATTTGATATAAAATTTAAAACCGAGTGGATTCTTTAAAGAGAGTCCTTTACAGCGAAATAGCCGGCGGTCAAAGTGAAAAAGGTGGCTCTTTACGGGGGCACTTCCGCTCGAGGGGCGTTAATGAAAAATAAACAAAAGGGAAATTAGCGGTCCATTATTTTATTTAACGGCAACCGATCGGGCGGAAACCCGACGCTCAGGGCGCCTTTTTAAACCAACCTGGATACCAGAATACGGGGAGAGTAGTCAATTAAATAACCCCGTTGCCAACATTGGCACCCCATTGATTATTTTCGCAACTTCCCTACGTATGTGAATACATTTTTAAGCTCGTTTATACCATTTCGTTTTTAAATCAATCCTCTCATACATAAAATTCTTTTATATCCACGTATACAACAGAAAAATCATCGTCAAAACAATCAAAAAGAATATATAAAAATTTTACTTTTTATTCTGAAACTTAAAGTTATAATATAAATTGAAAATAGACTGTTTTTGTTGATTATGGATTTCTACTGTATTATCTAAGTAATAATTCATTTATTATTGTGGGTTCATGTTCCAATGTATTTCAATGAAATAAATCAAGACCTGTTAAAATGTTGTATCGTTTGGGAATATTTATAGTGCTATTATGTACCATTAGATAATGAAGTGTTATATTGTTTTATAACAGATATAAATGAGCCGCATATTAAACAGTGAGAAGCTATTGTAGTAGATTATCCCACGTGGGTATTGTGGTCGCCTATTATAATGTCTCAATATTTATGATTGTCTATGCATTTGAAAAGTTTCCACCTGACTCTGGAAGTTTTTTTCTCGTTTTGTCTCTCTCGAGAAATAATTCTTCAAAATGTTAAAATGACAAGAGAGAGCACAAATAATTCACAAGTTGAGAACTGGAAGATCACTTGGGGAAGATATTAATAAAGGAAAATTCCTAAAAAGTTTTAAATTGGGAATAATAAAACCGTGACATAATCAGCGTACAAAACAAAGTTGAATAACTATAAATCAATAACTCAAACTTCACATGTCACTAAAATCTTGGAAACTACAATTAAAATTATAAGTATAATTCTAATATAATCAAAAGTTTCTAGTGCTAGTTCCAGGTCTAGTGTTAGTTTTACTTTGGTATTAGCTCTAATGTAGCTGTTATTGGGTTTTAGATTATAAAAAAGGGTTGTTTTTATTCCAAGATAGGATCAGTCGGAAAGAAGGCAATTTATGTCAGTTACCAATATTTCGATTTAATTTAAAGCTTCTTCAGGGTATATTAAACTAAAAATAAACGACAAGTAGCGACATTTTCAAGTAATACATATAAAGTTACAATTGCAGAGAAATTAAACGAGAGTAAGAACATTAAAAACGGTTCGTACACAATAAAAATGCCGGAAGGATTGAGGGCAATAAAAAACCGCAATTCAATTGATTCTGCCAATATTTCGTATCTAAATCTAACGGGAATGAACAAAAAATCTCCTGCTTAGTATCAAATATTGCTGCTAAATGGAAATAGAAAATATTATCGGCACTTTCACTAACCTTTTAACATCCAATGAACCATCTTCATGGCTAAAATTGTTTATAAAATCAACTTACAGTAGTACTTTAAAGTTTTTACAAAGGCAGATAAGGATGCCATTACAGTATTGATAGATAAGGTTGTTTATCTTAGTAAGGCTGAAGGAATGTTAAATGATCGTAACACATATGAACAGTTGCCTAACAAAAAAGACATGACTTACATCCTACAAACGGAAATTAAGAAACTAATCACAGATCTGTTCAATAGTGGTTTTATTATGACATACAGATGAAAGCTCATTAAGATGGCCTTCCGATTCGCCCTATTATTTCAACTGTTGGTTCAGCTAGGTATGGATTGGCCTCGTTGCTAGCTAAAATGTTGTCTGTTGCTTTTGAAGACAAAACTGATTTTAACGTAAAAAACACGTTCCATGTCATTAGTGAAATGAGAGGTAAGACATTACCGGATGGTTTTATAATTGTGTCTCTGGATGTGGTTGGCTTGTTTACAAATATCCCTGTTGATCTGGTGGTTAAGATAATTAATTATGGAGCATTGGTCCTATATATCTGATAATTTCAGTAATAGCAAAGATCTTTTTCTTGAAGATTTGACTACCATATGTGAGTTTACTTTCTTTACATTTAATAATGGTACTAACCGACAAATCTTCGGAACCCCAATGGGGACACCTATTTCTCCGATCCTGACCCAAATAGTTATGTACTACACGTTACAAAGAATTATAGCTACTCTTGATTTTGATCTTTTCATTAAAAAGTACGTAGATGACATTACTTTATCCATTCCGGGAGGAATTTGGAAGGAATAGCACCTTCGAGGTTTTCAAAAGTTACAACAGGCACATCCAATTCACGATTAAGTTGTGAGATAAGTGGTTATGTCCCTTTCTGGACACAAAAGCAATTAAAGGTACCAAAAATCAACTTATGTTTGATTGGTACAATAGACCCACTTTCTCAGGTAGATATCTACATTTTAGTTTGTTTTATAAAATCAAACACAAGGTCAACACGGTCTTGGCTATCAAACACAGATCTCTGAGTTACTGATTACAAAAAGATCACGTTTGTACCTCAGTTGATAGAAAAATTGATAAATCTTTTCGAAGACAGTCAGATCGATCAGCGTTTAAAGATTATTGAACATTATCCTTTCAGTCTTTTTTAACTTAAAGAGTAAAATACCCATTTGGTGCCAATCAAATATCATTTATCGTGTTCCTTGTGGTGTCATGTGATAATTGCCACGTAAGTCAAACACGTTAATGGTTAAAAAAACGTTTAAGCCAATATAAGAGTGATGTAAAACTAAACAAAAAGGTTGTTCGTTAGCACACCACAGCTTGACAACAGGACACATCTTAAATTTCACTGAAACAAAAATCTTTGATAGGGAAGAAGATTATCACAATCAAAAAAGGATGTTTAATATTTGATAATCCACACAATTTGATAATCGAGGTTCTACTGTAGTAATATATAAGTATCTACCCTCCGTGTGCTATAAAAATAGCCTCTCCAAATTGGGTTTGCTAAAATTAGATAAAAAATTTCGAAGTTGCAATAAATTATCTGGGATTAGAATTGGATAGATATCTAGATGGTATATAGATGTTAAATATTTACAAATAAATTGGTCAATCTGTGCAAAAATTAAACGTTTTTAGAGTTTTTAGACAGAGTATACTATGCTTTAGTCCAATCACTACTCTCACAGAAAATAGTTGCGTGGGGTAGCGTAGCCGATTGTCACGTGCAAATTGATAATATTGTACAAATGGTTTCTAAAGATTATCTACGAAAAGCAAAACTATTCCACTAATGCCTTATCATTATTGTTATGTCTTTGGAAAATGTTGAATATTATAATTGAATTTTTCTGTTGAGAACATTTGTAAATTATAAGTTAATGATATCCATTATTTATTACTTAAATATTAATGTTTAAAGAAAAATCGTTTGAACTTGGCGATCTAAATTTATCTCATTCTTTACCGGTTTCGACTCGATATACATTCATACAATCCATAACAAAATGAAATTTACTTTGAACATGGAGGAGGATAAAAGAAACAACTTTTTGGATTTAACCTTACAAATGCACAAACATAAAAATACGTTTGATATATTCCGAAGGCCTCCCCAAACAGATAACACCATTTCATTTAACTCTTTTAATTATTCCTAAATATGGCGTCACGACATTTATACATATATAGAACTTATAATTCTTAACTAGATCCTGATAAGCTCAATAAGAAAAACAAATTTTGTTACTCAAATAGCCATCAATAATGATTTTAAGGTTGATACAATACAAAAACTAATCAGCAATAAGCTAAATAAAATAAATTTAAGTAATATAACATCATCAATTGATCATACAAATACAGACTTGGAGAACAATAATAGAAAATATAGATCCATATCTTATCCGGGAATCATGGCGAACAGTCTAAAGCAATTTTTTAAAGAATATAACATAACATTAACTTTTAAAACGAGAAACACAACTAGAAACAATTCAAAAAACAAAACAAACATACTAGGGGAAATACAGAGAACTTTAAGAGCAAGGATTCATAAACATCTAAACTGTAATAATTATGAATTCGGCTTAAATAAAAATACAAAATTATTACATGGAATGAATAAAAGCTATAAAATGGAAATAATGGTACCCAACCCTCTCAATAATCCACGTTTTCTTTTCCAAAAACTTCTAGCCATCAGAGAAGACTGAAACTTGCCGCCATCTACCAAAATCACGCGCAGAAAGATCCCGGTCGATAGCCCTATTCCAACCCTTTCATTAATAATAAGTTATTATACATATATATATATAGGGTTTTGAATAAAATTTGGTTTTCTTCTTCTGGAGATAATGGAAATGTTTGAAATTCAGAAGATGAATAATAAAATAGCCGACCATTACATTGCTTTTATTTCAAATCCAAATTTAAACATATATTTTGTACGTTCAAATAATTTTGATTTGACTTATATACAGTGTTTTTATATTTTTCTACATTTCTTTTTAAGACTTTAATTTCTTAATATGTACTTGTCGATATGCGTTAATGTCATTTTGTGTTGTATAAAAAGAAAATTAAAAGAAATAGATTTTCTCATATCATTAGGTGATATTGTTGTGATCCTTTATGCGTAAGTGTTATTGTAATTATTTGGAATCTTTTATTTCTAATATTTTTTATCAAATATTTTTCCGTTGACGTAAGTTAGACAATTGTTCACTTTACACAATTAATTTGATGATTTTTTAGGTGAATCTTCTGAGGATGAGGATGAGTTATTAAAAGCCGAAACCGGTAAAGAATAAAATAAATTTATATCACTTGAATTTAATCATTTGAACTTATTCAAATAATTTTTATTTAAATATTTAATTTGTACATTGATATATACCACACACCTCAGTGGTTATTATTGTATGTTTTTCATTATGTTGAATAAGCTAACTCTAGAAATTAATTTATAAGCAAGCTTATAGGAGAGATTTAATTATTAGATACTGTCGTGAGGTACGTTGTTTGATAATGGATTGATAGAGAATCAGCCCTAAACCACCTCGAGTAAGTTAATAAAGGAGACCGTCATTATTTAGGTCTTATGTACGACGTTGTACAAATAAAGCTATGTCAATCTATAAGAAAGTGAAATCTCTGCTGAGATTGTTTTTTTAGTTATTTACTTTTTTTATACTTGAAATTTTTTTGTAAAAAATAGAATGTATTTACAATAATATGTTTTTAAGTTTTATACTAGGGTACAGGATCTTTTTGAGAATATTCTCTAAATTTTGAAGGTGAAATGGTGGAAAAATATCTAATGTAATTCTATAGTAGTCATTTAATACTCTTTTTCAATACACCTTTTGGGAATACATTGGCTAACCAAGGCCGTGATGAAAAAAAAAACGTGGATAAGATGAACTTGGTATGCTTATCGATTTAGCTTTTCGATTTAGCTTATAGATTGACATTCTATAAGAAAGTGACAAGCTGAGATTGTTTTTTTAGTTATTTACTTTTTTTATACTTGAAATTTTTTTGTAAAAAATAGAATGTATTTACAATAATATGTTTTTAAGTTTTATACTAGGGTACAGGATCTTTTTGAGAATATTCTCTAAATTTTGAAGGTGAAATGGTGGAAAAATATCTAATGTAATTCTATAGTAGTCATTTAATACTCTTTTTCAATACACCTTTTGGGAATACATTGGCTAACCAAGGCCGTGATAAAAAAAAAAAAAACGTGGATAAGATGAACTTGGTATGCTTATCGATTTAGCTTTTCATAATCAGTATTAGACTAATTATTTTGCAATTGAAGATGCCTAGCCATAGATTGAGTTTCCCGTAGTCAGATTTAACCTTTTGTCGTCTTATTGAGGTATTTCGTTATTCCAATATGCGCACTTTGTATTAATATCCCTACTCTATTCTGACATGTTCGGTAATCCAATGCTTGATTACTGTTATAATTAACTCTATATGTTGACTATATATCACATGGCGAATACTAAGAGTAGCTAATTAATAAGGGATTATATCTATTAACGACTGTGCTATCTAACGTGTGGAATTTGAATCTGGTATAAACAAAAAAGTAATGAAGGTTTTTTCAAAATCTTGCTCTATTAGAAGAATGGAACCGTATATTTAAGAATCGAATACAATATTATTTAAGTAACTGGAACGACTACTTCGGTTTTGTGTTGGAAATACATTGGCTAACTAATGCTGTAATGAAAGAACTTGCCTAGCCATAGATTAAATTTCCTCGTTACAGATTTAACATTTTATTCTTCAATAGAAAGTTTTCAATAGTGGGAGATGATCTCACAATCAGCTAAAGTCACATCTAATCTATGATATTTAAATGAAGTATAAAGAAAAAAGTAATGAATGTTTCTTCAAAAACATGGTTTTATTGGACAGATGGAACCCCCTATTTAAGATTAATATACAACATTATCCAAGCGACTACAACGGCAGCTTCAGTTTCGTGATTTAAGGACTCAATTGTCAACTGCGGCAATGTTGCTACTAATACAATACTCTTTTCCAACATATGTAAATGCATATGTTAAATAAATATTTAGACATACATTGGGTAACCAATGCGGTGATGAACAAACATGGAGAGAAGGAAGTTAGTAGCATAACTAATCTCTTTTCACTTCAAATTGCTTAGCCGTAGTTTAAGTTTCTTCGTATACATACTTATAGTGTTCAATTTAAGGTTTTCGTTACTCCAATATCCGCACTTTGTAGTCTAATTTGACACGTTCAGTAATCCGATACTTGATCACTCCTATAATTAACTTCATATGTTTATCACATGGTGATTAGCTAATAATGGGAAATGATTTCAACTAAAGACAAATCTAATGTATGGAATTTGAATATAGTATAAAGAAAAATAATGGATGCTTCTTCAAAACATGGTTCTATTCGAAAGATGAGCACGATCTCCTGACAGCCCCATCTCATTGAATGAACCGAAAATCGAATGAGGTTTTGGTTTTTAGGAAAATAAAACTATGTAAGGCTCATTTATGTAACATTTTTCTTAGAAAAGTGCGATAAAGATTCAATTCCAGGGAATGGTGATGAGTTGATGATCTGACTCTTACTCTGGACTACAGCAACAAAATTTTCAAGATTCCATTGTACTTAAATGGAATCTTACTTCATAAATTGGTCTATAAGCTGTGTTTTGTTACAAAAACTTAATTTCTTACTGCTAGGGTTCAAGTCTCATCACTTGGAAGTAACTTTACTTTGCATCACTAATTTCAATCGTTGTGTAGTTATCCTCATTAAATATTTTTTATACATCCACATCAAAACTAAAATAATTTGGCTACGTAGATTGTCACGTGAAGTAGCTGGTGAGTATAACGTTGGCCTTACATAGAAAGAAATAACGAGAAATAAATTAAATTTTATGTTAAGTCGCATAATAAATTTTACAAACCACGACATTGAGGTTTTATTCTTCGAATAATCCCTTAAAGTTTGAAAATGCTTTAAAGACCTGCCATCTCTTCTCTTGTAAACTGCAAACTATTATTATCATTTCATTTCGTGTTGTTAACACAAAAAACATAATAATATAGAAATAATTTATACTAAAACAACAGAAAATGTATTTCCAAGCGAAGAACTGAAATAAAACCTGATATAATCCATTTTTATGGTATTAATAGTTTTTCATTCATACCAATATTTTTTGTTCGTTACACAAAGTGAATCAAAGATAAATAAAATCGATGTAAAAACGTTACATGCTACTAAAACAAGCATTTTTATATAAACCTGTGATAGCATGTATTCTATATTAACAATAACACTGAAATAACCATAAATAACCATTTATTTTTTTGTTTTTGTAACGGGTAAGTTTAATAATTTATTAATAATTTATTTATTTATATATTTCGATATTTCTGATTCCGAAAACATGGATATGTTTAACTAATATTTTAGTTTTAGATTCTTAATGCTTCATATAAACTAAAAGGCTAGTTATAAATTTTGAAGTAAATTTCTTTTCAGGTTAATAAGGAATAATGGCTTTTTATAAAATAGAAGTGTTATAAAACGTGGACTATTACAACTCCAACGGACCATTATTGTTATTAGAAAAATTGTTCCATATAAGTACTTCAATAACATATTATAGGAAGCTATAATTATGTAAAAATACTCTCTCTATAACGTAATTTAATAAAGAATACTTATATGAAATTAAATTAAAAAAATACAAAGAGAATGTGGGCAGTTAATTTACTAAATTAATTTAAAAAATTCCTATTTATGCTTTATTGGAAAATATTTATTAAAACGATGAAGTTTAGTGTTCCAATATTCGAATATTTTTGTATATTTTTGCAAAGATAAATAAGATTTGTTAGGCAATAATATTAAAAAGATGGAACCTATATATATATCAATTAATTGTCGATGAGGAGAAAATACATAATTAAACGCAATTTAGTAGAGTATGAGTATGATGACACAATTCCATTAATTATTCAGTGTATGATAAACAATGAACTTTGTTGTTTCATGGAGTAAATTGAAATTAATATGAGCCATGTTAATATTAGTTGTAACAAATTGTACAAATTATAAATTGATTGAGGTACTGAAACTTGTAATGAAAAAGAAATCGAATACAAAATCCCATACAATAACCGACAAGATAGAATAGTAGTAAAAAAGGGAGAACCATCTCCATTAATGTCGATACTCAACTAGATCCTGATAATCACCACATCAAACTACTTAACTGATGCTCACGGCGTCTGCCTTGAGGTACTAGCTAATACAGTAAAGCGGATCCATATCTACCATTACCACCAGTATGCGGAAGATATTGATCGCCACCAACAAAATTAACTCGAGTATTCACGTTCAATTTTCTCGTTATTTTACATGAGATATTTACATAGCTTATAAGGGCGTGGTCAAATAAAGTAGTATTTCTAATTAAATAATTTCTATTTGAAAAAAAAGGCATTCAAAAGGTCGATGTTTTCAAAAAGGATTAACATTGTGAATCAACAAAGTGAATATTTTGAGTATTTGCAGATCAAAGCGTTTGCGTGTGCTGAAGAGTAGAATTTCTATTATTCCGACATGCTGAATTTGTAATCCAAAAAGGATTAGAATTGTCCCGTTCAACATCAAACATTAAAATATTTCATCAAAGCAAAAATAAACTATAACGTATTACACTACTTGATTGTCTAGCTTAAAAATGTTAAGCTTTATTTCATCATTTAATAGTTATTTACTTAATAGTATATTTACAATATTGATAACCAATGCATACCCTTTGGAGATCTCCCATACATGGAAATGAAACAATAACTTACGAAACAGGTTACCGAAGATGCATCAACATCAGACGATAGATCTTTGTTTGGTTAGGAGATACGAGTTCGTGTATGAACAATATAAGTAAATGTAACAGGGTTGTAACCTAAATAAATCAATCAATCTACAAATTCAAATCACAACGTAACTAAGTAATGAATTGAATAAGTTATTAAATAAGTTAAAATAGATTATATTAAGAGAGAACGTGATAAATGTTGAAAATAAGAAATCTGAAGTGGGAATTTTATTAAGAGTTATGAAGAGAACAATGAACGATTGGATTTCTAAAAGAATAAAGTACCGTATCTTAAACCGTATATTCGAAGAGATTTGATGGAAAATATTTCCTGTAACAGCTATTAACTAACTGTAAAGATAGTTAATAAATCTTATTGTGACCAAAGCCGTTATTATATAACATTATTTATCTAATCTGATGTATCAAGTAATGTCGTAATGTATTGCGGATAAAAATGTAACAAGTTCGTGTTACATAAAAAATAAAAAGATATTGCAATCGTAAAGATACAATACCTATCAGTTATTTTATTCGACATCAACTCAAATATATTAGAGGAATTAGGGACTTATTAGTGGAAGCTTCAATCGAAGTGAAGTTGAAATACTATAACATCAAATTCATTACCTTTTCATCAAGTACATGATAATTCTATTTAAGACTCATCTGCAATAATTGTCCTTATGGCGCAAATAACGATGACAAAGTGATAACGAATGACCTACCATTATATACCTGAAATACTACTTAGTAATGTTGTTGTAGTGAATAAAATGTTCTGAATATTCTAGAAATTAATGGATGTCTTAAATCCAGCAACATAAACCGTTCTATTATTAACTTTATGTGAGAAGGTTTGACTTGCAATATATGTCTCAATTAGATGCAATGGGATTTCAAGGTTTCTAACGCTGACGTCACAGATAATTATAATCTAGTAATGGAAGGTAACTCGTATGTATAATCCATTGCGAATTGCCCTTTTTATTGTTTATAGCAAGAATGTTACAGTACTTAATTCAGGTAATGAACAGACTTTTGTAACTATAAACCGTCATTTCGTTATTGATGTTATGTTAGCCTCTATGTTTGTATGTGAATCTAGTAGCAACAATCGGAATAGATAGCTTTCTTACATAGTTTTTGAGAATTAAAGTTGTATTGTTAATGATTTTAGTTTTAGTAGGATGCGTGAATACGTTTCAAGATCGTGGAATTGCATATCCTTAAGTTTCAAGAACAGTTCTGAATATTCTAGAAATTAATGGATATCCTAAATCCAGCGACATAAACTCTTTTATTATTAACTGCATATGGGAAGGTTTGACCTGCAATGTATGTCTCAATTAGATACAATGGGATTTCAAGGCTTCTAACGCTGACGTCACAGATAATTATAATCTAGTAATGGAAGGTAACTCGTATGTATAATCCATTGCTAATTGCCCTTTTCATTGTTTATAGCAAGAATGTTACAGTACTTAATTCAGGTAATGGACAGACTTTTCTAATTATAAACCGTCATTTCGTTATTGATGTTATATTAGCCTCTATGTTTGCATGTGAATCTATTCGCAACAATCGGAATAGATAGCTTTCTTACATAGTTTTTGAGGATTAACGTTGTATTGTTAATGATTTTAGTTTTAGTAGGATGCTTGAATACGTTTCAAGATCGTAGAATTGCATATCCTTAAGTTTCAAGAACAGTTCTGAATATTCTAGAAATTAATGGATAACTTAAATCCAGGGGCATAAACTGTTTTATTATTAACTGCATATGAGAAGGTTTGACCTGCAATGTATGTCTCAATTAGATACAATGGGATTTCAAGGTTTCTAACGCTGACATCACAGATAATTAGAATCTAGTAATGGAAGGTGACTCGTATGCATATTCCATTGCGAATTGCCCTTTTCATTGCTTATAGCAAGAATGTTACTGTAGTTAATTCAGGTAATGAACAGACTTTTCTAACTGTAAATCGTCATTCTGTTATTGATGTTATGTTAGCCTCTATGTGTGTATGTGAATCTATTTGTAACAATCGGAATAGATAGCTTTCTTACATAGTTTTTGAGGATTAAAGTTGTATTGTTAATGATTTTAGTTTTAGTATGATGCGTGAATACTTTTCAAGATCGTAGAATTGCGTAGCCTTAAGGTTCAAGGACAGTTCTGAATAATCTGGAAATTAATGGATATCTTAAATCCAGCGACATAAACTGTTCTATTATTAATTGCATATGGGAAGGTTTGACCTGCAATGTATGTCTCAATTAGATGCAATGGGATTTCAAGGTTTCTAACGCTGACATCACAGATAATTAGAATCTAGTAATGGAAGGTAACTCGTATGCATATTCCATTGCGAATAGCCCTTTTCATTGTTTATAGCAAGAATGTGAGTGTGCTTAGTTCAGGTAATGAATAGACTTTTCTAACTAGAAAACGTCATTCTGTTATTGCTGTTATGTTAGCCTCTATGTGTGCATGTGAATCTATTCGCAACAATCGTAATAGATAGCTTTCTTGCATAGTTTTTAAAGTGGATTAAAGTTGTATTGTTAATGATTTTAGTTTCAATATGATGCGTGAATACTTTTCAAGTTCGTAGAATTGCATAGCCTTAAGTTTCAAGAACAGTTCTGAATATTTTAGGAATTAATGGATATCTTAAATCCAGCGACATAAACTGTTTTATTATTAACTGCATATGGGAAGGTTTGACCTGCAATGTATGCCTTAATTAGATACAATGGGATTTCAAGGCTTCTAACGCTGACATCACAGATAATTAGAATCTAGTAATGGAAGGTAACTCGTATGCATATTCCATTGCGAATAGCCCTATTCATTGTTTATAGCAAGAATGTGAGTGTGCTTAATTCAGGTAATGAATAGACTTTTCTAACTAGAAAACGTCATTCTGTTATTGATATTATGTTAGCCTCTATGTTTGTATGTGAATAGATATCGTAATAGATAATAGTAATAGATAGCTTTCTTACATTGTTTTTAAGGTGGATTTAAGTTGTATTGTTAATGATTTTAGTTTTAGTATGATGCGTGAATACTTTTCAAGTTCGTAAAATTGCATAGCCTTAAGTTTTAAGAACAGTTCTCATTATAAATTCAGAAACATTTTTTGTAGGATAGTCGTTATGTAATGAATTCGTTGTCTTTTCTGCCAAGTATAAGAGAGGATATTGATCGATATATTAAGAATTTTGAATATTAAGTAGATCTCATAGGAAGAGTTACCCAGGGATATCCCTCTTAAACACCGATAGTGCAAATATACTCTGAAGATTCTTTACTTTTGACACTCTGAATTCTGCTTGTAAAGTTTTCATCCTAGAGATATTGTTGATTTGAACGCTAATTTTTCGGCTTTTAAGCAAAGAATTCGGCGATGTGTTATCTCTTCGTTTGTGAAATCTTATTACAAGGAGTAAATAGAGGGAGGAAACGCAGAAAAATGAGTATTTGGAAAATGCTTTTCATAAAGATGAGATATATACATGATATCTACGAAATTTGTGCATATTGGGGGATCACAGATTCTTTGGCTCAAAATATATTTAAAGTGAAATCAAATTTTTATTGTTTATTATTGAAAAATGCTTTAGACAATAACTTTCCACATTTATATGGTTGAAATTAAATCAATACTCCAATCACCGCGACTTTAAATAGAACACAGACATTCGCTTCCTCTGCATGTTACAAGACTACGAACAACTCCCATCTCGGCCATGGAGAATACAATGATGATTATCAAACTTAAACTAACATTAGAACTCGAGCACTATCGCAAGGGGCAGTAAGACACGACTTGGTATTACAATGTAAATCATGTACATAGATAAAAAAATACGTCATCGGAAGAGAGTCCTTTTATTAAAACTGAAAATTAAATCGATGGGTCAACCAAATTACTCTCTGTTGTCTTAAATCTTAGAACAGAACTTATTTTAAAAATGCAATAAGCAAGATAAGATATTCTACTTTTTCTTAACAATAGATAATTCTGAGTTCAATATAGACTAAGACTTAAAATTTGTGAGGACTAAAATGAGATAACAAAATCAAGAATAAGCTTGGAGATTTGTCTTGCTTTTCAGAAGATTTACTTAGGCTAGTTGATGTATGTAATTGATATAAGGGTTGGTTTAACATACATATATATGTCCAAACTAAAATGTTTCCTTTTTTATCCATAGTCCCTTATCAAGACCCTTGATGATATATCCTACATTTTATTAAGGTGGTTATACTACCTTAAAACTTAGAAAGGAACTTATTTTATAAGTGCAATAAGCAAAATGAGATGTTCTACTCTTTCGTAACAATAGATAGTCTGTGTTCAATATACATTCTATTACTTTTACTCTATTGCTTAAGATTGGAGAAGACTAAAATAAGATAACAAATTCAAGAAAACTTTGGAGATATGTCTTTGGTTTTCAAAACATTAACTTAGGCTAGTTGAGATATGTAATCGATATAGTAATAACGGTTGATTTAACATATATACATATAAGAGGATAGTTAGTTTACGACAATAAATAATGAGAGAAAGTTTGTATAATATTCTAATAAAGGATGCTACAAAAAGTTTCATACCCTCATCACCAAGTCAATTGATAGTTACAGACAGTTTGATGTCATGAAACGGAATTGATCGGAAAAGAATGGAAATTTTAAAAACTGTAAAACTCAGTTAGTATCCGCACACTAATGCAGATTGGAAGGATGTGCGAATGCTATTTGTTGCATGTCTTTTTTTTTTAATTTTCGTTATATTCCATTCCATTCCGATCCATTTCTTTCCGTGATAGTATGCGGCCTGCTTCAGATGAAAGTTGAGGCACTGCAAGCGTTTTCTCAAGTACATGGCAATTCTATTTAACACTCATCTGCAATAATTGTCATTATGGTGCATACATCGCTGATACAGTGATAACAAAAGTCACTACATATCTGAACCATCACTTAGTAATGTTATATTTACCGAAATCTTCTGACTTTTCGAGAAGTTCCCGGATTTGTTAAATCCAGCTGTAATATTATACTGCAATGTATGTCCTATTTGTATGTTATCGTTAAAGTGTGTGTAATACAATATTCTATGAAATAACTAGTCATTTCATAATATTTCTAACGATGGCAGTTAAAATATGGAATAGTTTTTTATTTGATATTTTAACTAGTTATTTTATGGGACATCGAGTTGATGCTATGTAACATATGTAATGAATCATCATGACACATACATAAACTCAAGAATCATGTTAACCTGTATTCAACCACGAAAGGGAATGGTACTATTCAACAAATGAAAAGAGTGTAAGCATTAATGAAAGATGTGAAACGTGCGAAAGAATGCGAGAAAAGAAATCTCCGAGATTACTGGCTGCTGAAATATTACAATACATTTGCAATAAGGGGTACTAAAAAATGAATGAAGGAAACAGACTCTGAGGTGGTCTCATATTACAAAAAATGATTTGTTTAACGTACTCCATAATATCCACCTTGCCTTGTACATGAAGGATGAGATAATATGTTTTCTGGGGAACTGTGAATTATGTCAATCAAATCAGGCAAAATCAGTCAAGTATTGGTAATTCTAAGCCTATCAAACAATGGTCGCGAATTTTGCAATAACATAATACAACTTTAAAACATATCTTTCGGAAGACTAAAATTGTGCGTGAAAACGAGAGAACTTATCAGAGTAAAAAGAACTAATCAAGACGAGAAAATATGCTTCTTGAAAATATACCTCTTAGATGCAACCAAATAGCACGAACATGTGGAGTAAAGGCATACAGTTTGTTTAATGTATGAATAATCAAGCCTACCATTCCTTAATCGGTTCCCTTATAAACGCATGTTTGGTGTAAATCCAAAAGATGGTTGAGTAATATCTTCTTTGTCGAAAGAAGTACTAGGATTATTACGGGATGAAGATGATCTAAACAAACTTTTGGATAACATTAAAAATGTATACGAGTCGAATATCGAAGAGAATAAAAATATGGCTAAAAAAGTGGTAATAACAAAAATAGAGAATTGTTTAGAAACCTGCCTAGAATTATACGATGTGTAGGGTTTGTTTAAAATAGAATCAATTTAGTTGTACAATATTTAATGAAAACGCCGATGGAACAAGTCACAATCGGCGATGTATCAAATTTATATTAGTGCTGGGCAAAGTATCGATACTTGTCAATGGTATCGATACTCGATAGAAGCAAAATATCGGTATCGAAACTATTAAAATATCAAAAGTATCGAAAGTGTCGAAGTATCCAAAATTGTTTCATGTATACAGAGAATTGCGTTTACAGTATATTTAAAGGAGTGATTTAGAGATGTGTCCTAAAATGTTTCAAGGGAGCTAATATACTTTGATGATAACATTCAATAAGTGGTTATTCCTCATTATTTCAAAACCTGTTACGGATAATAACTCGAAATTTTACGTATCTACTTGGTTTTACGCGATGTGTACGATAATCAAGAAAAATTATCAAGAATATATTCATCCCATATATTCTTGATAAGGGTTGGAGTGCGGAATTTGTTTCTGTTTTGTTTTGCAGTTATTCTTTCCACCATTTTAACACTAAAATCAAAATCTACGAAGAAAATTACATAAGAAATGAGCTTATCATATTATTAAAATATTATTTCCAATAATTCGATGGTTTCTATACTTTGATACATTCGATACTTCGATACTTTCATCAATTCGATTCTTTCGATACTTTGAACAATATCAATACTCGATACTTCAAGTAAGGTATCGCCCAGTCCAAATTTATATCACCCATCAAGCAAAAAGGATTAAGTTTATTTAAGATAAAACAGCCGCTAAGCTGCTATTGATTTAACTGTTTGAGTAAAAGTTCCTGAGGTATATCTTTCCGAACAGTGAAAAAATGTTTGTGCAAAAAGAATAGTTTTTTATGTAATTCTAAGTAAACCACTTCATTCATTGTCTAAGTGTTTCATACATAATTGTACACCAGTGCGTGCTTTTATTGAATAGCTACATATTATATGAAATAAATAGTGAAAGCATCAAATAAACAAATAATTTACTCAAATAAAACAGTTATTTCATATAATACCGGAATTATACATTTTAACGGTAATATATACAATGAGATGTCAAGGCTAATAATAGTGCCATTAGAGATAATTAGAATCTAGTAATGGAATGCAAATCGTATGGATATTTCATTGAAATAGGCATGATGTTACCCCAAGCCCAAATGTAAGGGAAAAGTACCTTTTCATTGTTTATAGCAGGAATGTGACTATACTTAAATCAAGTGATGAACCGAGTTTTCTAACGACTACTAAACATCATTTTTCATTAAATTAGCGTCCAACACTTTTTCACATTGTTTCTAGGGTAGATGAAACTTGTATTATTAACGATTTTCGTATTAGTATGAACGTGAATACTTTTTCAAGTTCATATCATCTATAAGCTTGAATAGACTAAAATTACAAGAACAGCCCTTTCGGTAAATTTTAGATTTCTGAAATATGTAAATGATGTAATTTTGGTATAAAAGGTTTGATAAAAGCGGACAAAGATAGATGTTCAAACGAATGGCGACCACATTTATGTAAACAACGGAAAGCCAATTATACGACACGTTGCCTATGGCCATACGTTCACGGGTTCTCGACATTAAAATCGTGTTCCCTATATTTGAAAATAACGACGATTCCCGTATTTCCGTTTTATATACATACACGGCCGCGCACAAAATCGCTCCGTTCGCGGAATAACCAATGTTATCACAAGGATTTTCGTAATGAAAATTGAAATAATGCTTATTTTAACTACAACCGTTGGTTTGTTTTCCAAATGAACATTTCCCTTCGTGTGTTTTTATTATTAGCCGAGTTTGTTTGTGACCGTATTTATTAGCATTATTGAAATCCAAACGTTAAATCTCGTTTTAACGAATCTATAAATAACGTTACGGAATATCTGGAATAACGGCTCCTTTTGTTATTGTTTAAAAGAAATATTAAGGGTTTTGGTTTGCGGTAAAAGTTCCTCGGACGTAAAGGTTTTTACGATAAATTCCGTCGGCGTGGTCAAAGCCATCACGGTATCACATCAAAGCGGCACGGGAGACTATCACGAAACAATATCCGGGTGAACGATGTCCGGACGCGGCTTACGGTTCACCCCCCCGCAAAGCTCCGATAGAGATCGTACTTCCAGGTAACCCTGGGCAAAGGGGGTAAACGGAAGGGGAAGTCCAAAAGCTTTTTGGGATAACTCACCTGCCGCCCACTATGAGGGAGTCACCGTCGCGCATCACCAGCCGGAAGTAGTCCGTGTGGCTGTTGTTACCCACGAACTTGTGCACATCATCTTCAGCACCTAGAAAATAAAATAAAAAAATATGAAAAAGAAGTTCAATATAAAATATCCATATAAGTACAAAAATAAATATTATTACTATTTTGTTTGTACAAATCAGCTAAAATAGTATGAAACATAATAGTTATTTATGAAACAGTGCATAAAGTTAACTTTTTCGCACAAGTAGATAAAAAATGTATTAAGTTATTTTGTATGTTAAGATTAATTTGAAAAGTAATTTCAATCATCCCATTTTCTGCTGATAATGAAGCAATTATGTTTAAAAACGCTTCATTGATTGCAAACATTATCTACAATCAAAAGTTTGCATAACTTGTGGTGACCTAAATTGTATAACGTGAATCACCGTTAAATCACAGTATATAATCACAATGCATTATTAAATATGCTGTCAAGCCATTGGAATATGAGAAATTCCGCATGAATTAATGATATCCTCCCCAATAAACAGGAATCAGAGTGTCAGTTGGAGTAGTGAAATGGTGGAAATGAGACATTGCAAACGTGGCGTACTTCGGAGGTTGAAACTCGGGCGGATGCTATCTGTAATCTGTATGAACGAGCTCGAGTCATGTAAAAAATGTTATGTCACATCGATATGGAAATTACACATTCTTAGTCTATCTAATCATAAAATATTTTCTTTACTTAACACTTGTACGAAGAAAATTGGGTCAATAATAATCCGGAAACAATAATTATTTAGATAGTATTCTATGTATTATAAGTTAATGTTATAAGTATATAGATAGATATGGCATAAAAATATACACTCTGCGTGATAGCAAAACCTCTTATACTGGATTTTCGAGATATATTGTAGAATACAACGTGACAGACTTCACAAGACATCAAATCCGTTTGATATAGTTCAGAGGTTCGTGAAATCAATAAGAAATAGTAATTGAAATATAAAACTTGATAGTTGTTATACTAGCATCAGTTAACTGTTGATCTTCTACAAAATGGTCTTACATTAATTGCAGCTTCTTGCAAATAAATCGCGTACTGTGGGAACAACTCCATTTCGATTTCAAGAAGATATGAGCATTCTCTCGTATGTACCCAAAAAAATATAGTTGTAATTTTACTTTACATAATGAGGATACAGGCGAAGGTGACAAAGAAACTAAGAAAGCTTAATACACCTTCTGAAAGACTTGATTTGCTTCCAGAAAATTTGAAATGCTTCCACAAGAATTGAATTCAACATTACTGCTTCTGTAGAACAAGATACTACTTCTGTAGAACTAGATACTGCTTCTAGAAGATTTGAAATACTCCAATATACTTGATATTGGAGAATTTCCTCTCGAAAACTTGTTGAAATGCTTCCAGAAGACTTGTTACTGCGTCTGAAAGTCTTAAAACTGCTTTCAAAAGACTTCAAATGTTTCCAGAACAGTTGATACCCCCGAAAGACTTGAAATGCTTCCAGAACACTCAATACTGTCCCTGAAAAATGTTAAACTGCTTTCAACAACTTGATATTGCTTTCAGAAGACTTGATACTGGTTATAGAAGACTTAAAATTCCTCCAAAGGGTAGATATTGCCTCTGGAAATCTCTTGACGTCATAATGATTCTAGAAGACTTTGAGTGCTTCTAGAAGATTTGAAGTGCTTCTAGAAGACTTGATACTGCTTCTAGAAGACTTAGAAATTTCCAGATGGTTTATGATACTTTCAGAAGTTTACATACTGACTCTAGAAGACATCCAGAATATTTGATTTTGGCTCTGTAAGACATGAAATGCTTTTAGATGTCTGATACTGCGTTTAGAAGACTTGATATTGCTTCAATAAGAGTATAAATGTTTCCAGAAGACTTGACACTACTTCAAAAAATTTGAAATGCTTCCAAATGACAGGATATTGCTTGTAGAACACATAAAATGCTTGATGCTGCTTGTACTATTTGATTCTCTTTGTAAAACTGCTGGCAAAAACATTTTCATCGCAAAAAATAAGACAGTGTTGATAAACTATTTGAGTCTGCTTCGAAAATATTAAGTACTATTGGACAAAATGCAAAATATTGACGTAAGTGATCCAAAAACTGTTTATTCAATATTAAATACAATTGACATAAGACTGTTTTGTTCTAAATGCAAAAAACTGTTAATAAAATTTGATTTTGCTTTCAAAATATCAAATACTGTTGGCAAAATATAATATCTTCATTTTAAAAATTCAAAAATTGCCAATTCAAGACTAGATACTGCTTGTAAAACTCTAAGGACTGCTTGTAAAACTCTAAGGGCTGCTGGCAGAAGATATTTCCTTTGCAAATGAATCAAAGGGGCAAGATACTTGGGTGCTCATACAGTATTTTTCTAATTCAATTCATTTCAGTACCCAGCTCCCTTATGTACTTTCAAAACCCAGCGCTTATGATTCAAATATTTACCAGAAGATGTCTTTTTGCTATTTTTTTTTCGAATCCTAGATATTGCAAGAATAAATTCTGAAATTATATTCAACAATACAATACAACTCGAGAAACCCCCTAGACGACAGAAATTTTTAAACAAGGGTTGGCGCTTATGGAAGGACATATGAGAGTAGGCGCCGAAATTCAAACCCTTTCAAAATGTTTGGTAGAATCTCTTTCCCAATAACGAGAAATACCAGAAGCAGGAAATTAAAATAGAAGGTAGGTGTCAATTTTGTGATGCTCATACAAATAAACCATAGTTACTATGTATATATACTTATTTGACTTTTCTGGCAACAGATATTGTAACAATTATGAAATGGAAGAATACGGATTTTTATCGAATATCAAGGAATTTTTATTTTATAACTTAATTTTCCATTTGGCATAGGACATGTACATGACACTACTAGAACATCATAGTGTAATTAAGCTTTAATAAAGGCCATGGTCACATCTTCTTCAAGCTCTTTGCTTAACTAAGAGGAAAGGGAAATAAAAAACTTTTTAGTTAAGAGAAAGCAAATAGCAATAAATGTAATCAATCTTGCTGCAAATATTCTAGATTCCAGTTTTAATGGTATTCATCTTAACAGAGAAGAACAAATTCAAAGAATGGAGTTTATATAGGAATGCAGTATGCAAAAGTAATGGCAGATTTGCCTCTATCGATGGTCAAAATACTAAGTATGCCTGCGCCGAGTGCAGCAAAAAAAGATGCTTCAATACCTACAGCTTTATTCATACTGCAAAAAGAAATCGGCTTATGGTTGAAAGAACTGGTAAAATAACATTTATTGCCCATAACATAAAATAATTAGATTCATATGAGAAGCAGTGAAAAGCACCTGGGTACATCCACTAGTTCTGCCACCAATCTGGTGGATAATAAAGGTAATGAAGCTCTTTCTGATGTTGAAGTGATTGAGTGCAGTGATTTAGAAACTTTGCCAGAATTGTCCGAAGATTGGTTAAATTCAAACTAATAATCATTTAATTTTTTTAAGAATATTTTTTTTTTGTTTTTTATTTGTTTCAAAGAATATATTATTTTTTACGCGAAATGTATTTTAAACATTATAAATTAGTCATCCATACTAATTAACACTATAAATATCAAATACAGGATTTGCCGAGCCAAGTTTAGATTTAAAAGCGTGTTCTCAAAATCAGAAATATTTTCGAGTATATTCTCCTATTTTTTTCTCAAGTATTTTCTATCTCTAGTCGTACCAGGGTTAAATTAAGACATTTACAAAAGTTACAAGTTATTTTCTTTTTATTTCAAATATCCTACAATTTATTTGATTCTTTCTAAAATTTCGTATAAACATTTGCGGAAAAGAGTGTCCCTTGGAGAACAATAAGATTCGTTGGCGTGTAGCTTTATAGCCCCACCGAAGGAATTAAACTTTAAGACCGAAGGGGGGCACGGGGGATGGCCCTATAATATAATCCCGAATCTCGGTAACGAAAGAGCTCGCGTAAATCTCGCAGTAAACAATGTTCCCCCTTCCGTGACATTAATGTTTTATTCATGTCCGGAGGTTGGCGCGAACGCGAACGCGTCGAAAAGAAAAAAAATCGCGCCCCATAATTGAGATTGATTCAGTTTTGCGTCGTCTGCGCGTCTATCGTCGAGAAATGTTTGCCGCAATCACGTGACCCAATTATCGTTCGAAAATTCGACGTCCGTAATTGGATCTGTTTTGCCGGTGACATTTGACGCCGACGCCTAATCGCGTTAATCGCAGTCGAAGCCATTGTGCGCTTTTCATCCCGGTTTATTTTAAACCATTAGCGAATTTTCGGACGTCCCGAAATACGAATCGCGTTATTGACGTATTTTAAATTCGAGTTTATACCGCAATGAACGATTAATTATTTGATTATTATGTCAAATAATTTTCACTATAGAAAAAGAAATAAAAGTCACTCGGTGTTAAAGTTTCTCAATAATGTGGACAAAGCAACTGAATAAAGCAGTCTCTCTTGACATTTACATACATTACACTTCTCGACGGCGACGACATTGTAGTCTCTTCTAGATAGGTAGTAGAAGTCTCTGTAGGTCCATATTTGATCGTAACTACCCCCCCAAACCCTTTCGCCATCATAGTAAGGCGTAGTCGAGCGAGGAAAATTGCAATTAAGTAATTTCATTGTCACAGCGACGAAACGCCTAGAGCGTCTTGGAAAAGCACGGGGTGGTTCTGTAGTTTCCCTCGTTTCCCCATTTCAAGGGGTAGTTGTGTCCTGCAACCAACTCCCCGGCATCGTCAATTCGGCGATGGGCTATTTGTCACATTGATTGAAGGCGCTTCCGTGGATATACATGTCCCGAATGGTATTGGTACAATTAATCACTTGATACCAATTTCATTTTCCTCAGCAAAACTAGAATAGGTTTTTTTTTTCAAATATCCATTATCAACTAATGGAATATAGATTTTGGGTGAGTTTTGTTTTTTTTTACAATTATCATTATGTGAACTTGTAAACTAAAATTTAACTATTTATAATTCCAATACCTTATTTTTTGTTACAAATAAATTTTTTTTCTCTTTGAATTCCGAGGTGGAAGTATTACAAGCGCTTAATCGAATCAAGAGAAATACTGTTGGTGCAGTTGGAGTTACTAAGCAGATGCTTTTATTAAGTTCTCCTGTGACATTACCTTATATATGCCACATTATGAACTTTTGCATTGAGAATTCGGTATATTCAATCAAGTGGAAGACTTCTCTAATTACAACTTTCGACTTCCCTAAAACTGATAAGGTGACTCAATTGCAGAATCTTCAGCCGATAAGTATTTTAACAGTATTTTCAAAGATATTTGAGAGAATATTATCATGATCAAGATGATATATTGCGTGGAACTGATGACGGATTAGCGACAGCTTTAGTTTTACTTGATTTTTCTAAGGCGTTTGATACGATGCATCGTTCATTGCTTGTCGGAATGCTTGGGTTTATTGGATTGTCTCAGTCTGTGCTTAAACAGCAAGTTGCTTGTAAAGGTGTGTTATCTTTACCAGCTAATGTCATATCTGGTATCCGACAGGGTATTTGGACCAATCTTTTTTTCAATAAATATGATGATGACATCCAACCCTACTACACATTTCCTACTACTAATGTTATGGCCGAAAATAATATAAATGCTGATTTACAGGCCTTAGTTGATGTTGCAGACAAACATTGTTTAACAATCAATCCCTCTAAATCTTCGGAAGTAGTCTTTGGGAGTCGGCAGGTCAAACTGCTGAATGTGCAAGGATTCTAGGTTTCAGCATAGATAGTAGGTTAAGATTTGATTCGCATATAGCCGGTTTTCTGCATCGGGTCTACTCAGCTCTAAAACAGCTTTATAATAGCAGACATTTATTGGATCAGCGACTCCGAATACATTTATGTGACATTCTAGTTCTTTCGATTTTTTATTACAGTGATGTATTGTTCGGCCCTTATATTGATAATATGCAGAAGGTGAGAATTCAAAGAGTTCAAAATGCTTGCTTACGGTTCATATATGGTATTCCTAAGCATGAAAGTATATCATACATGCTGAAATGGGTGGGCTGGTTGAATATGTCATATCGGAGGGCCCTTCACTCTGCCAGTCTTTACCCTAAGATTTTAACTACCAAATGTCCACCGTACATTTTTAACAAAATACGGTTTCGAACAGATGTCCACAACATAAATATTAGGCATAGGCACATATTAACAATACCTCAGCATTGATTGGAAAGTTCAAAAAGCATTTTATGCTTTGGGAGCTGTCGGAGAATGGTCGAGTTTTTAGGGCGAAATTCAGGTTTCAGTTGCTTGGAAGAAGCTTTTGTCTTCTTTCTTTGCTATTCTTTTTGTCTTTCACTTTTTTTCTTTTCTAGTTTTCTTGCTAGCATGTATACATGAACATTTGTTATATTTAAATAAAGAATAATATAGTGACGTAACAGATCAGGGCCAATGAAAAAGAGCAGACCGTTGGATCAGTGTCCTTTATGTTACACTGAATTATTATTATTATTATTTCAGGAACATTGAGCTAATAGTTTTTGAAATATTGCGTTCAAGAGTGCTAAAAACGTTGTTTTGAAAATATTTGTTTATTAGTGTGCCATTCCTGAACTGATTGACTGTGACTTACGACTTAGCTTTTTCCGAATAATTCTGTCTTCACTCATTCTTCCAGTCATTCTTCCTAATGCCTATATTCAATGCATTCATTAATTATAAAATGGTGTTGCATGCTCTGTTTAAGGGTCTAGCCGCAATTAAATAAAAATGTCGATTATTGTCAAGCTGGAATGTAGGTGTTTTGGGGTTAATCGCCAAATCGTGGAGTTGAAGAAAATTATCTTGGAATGCATCTTCATAAATTGTCATTACATGTTTCGTATGTATAGAGGAAGTAATAGAGGATGTTTTACTAAACGATGTAACCCAGAAGCTTTTGTATTTTACCACTCGCACCTATCTCGCTTTTTTATAATCTTTAAGCTATCTATAAGGTCTAGCTATTTTGCAAATTGCTATTTTGCAAAATAACTAGAAAATAGCAAAATTGTTTTCTTAATAAGTATCTGTCAATTATCATCTCCAATTTTGTGGTTTTTTCTATATTTCGTTTTATTCCTGAGATATTTTAGGAACCATAGCCCAGCCCAACGCGGCCTAACCCAACCCAACCCAGCATCTATTCGCTCTCTACTTAATGCCACAACAGAATCTGGCCACCAGCATCTTCCTTTCCTCACTTCCTTTGTTTACAAGGTAACTTGGAAGCTGCTCCATCGTCATATGTCTCCTAACCCAACCCAACCCAGTATTTGTTCGCTATCTACTTAATGCCACAACAGAATCTGGCCACCAGCATCTTCATTTCTTCACTCACTTTGTTTACAAGGTATTTTGGAAGATGCTCCATCACCATATGTCTCCTAACCCAACCCAACCCAATAGCTGTTCGCTCTCTACTCAATGCCACAAAAGTCTGAAGTCAAAAATCTGAGCACCGGCATCTTCCTTTCTTCACTCCCTTTATTCATAAGGTATTTTGGGAGCTGCGCTCCAACGTTATATGTTTCTATCGCCCATTACGCTATCATTTTCAAACTCACAAACATCTTTACTGTATTCCACCCAACCCAGTTTCTTGGGGTGTATACAGTTCATAATTTCTTCCAGGTTTCCTGTATATCATTTTATTATCTTGCATATACAAAAAAGGTGTGCTCCACATCATCTATGTTGTGTTTAAAGTGATAGTTTCTGAAGTGTTCACTAACAATTGACTGATAAATTAGTTTGCTTCCACCCTTTGTTGAGATAGCCTTGTTTCTAATTCATATATTATCCATTCTGTCCATCTGGCCTTTTCAACGATTATTCCAATCCTGAATTCTTTCCTTTTCTACTCAATAGCTCGGCTTAAATGGGATTGATCTTATCATTAGACAAAGTCATCATCATAGATAAGAAAACCTTCAATGAATGCAGGAAATAATATCTTAATCAGGGTACCAAATAAATTGCTTGAGGTTTTTGGAAATTGTAAATGTATTTGTGGTTGCTGATTTGTATATCAACGATTTATCCTTGTTTTTCTAACTACATTAAAAGACTATATGTTTGTTACTTTCAGAGATAGCGAAATGCAAATACGTCAATAGAAAGCTAGATCGTTTCTTCATCTGAGACTAGGCTTTGTCTTGTTAATATAATGATATTAACAACGAAAGAAAATATAAAGAATGTCTTCATGTGCGGTATATACCATAAAGTTAGCTCATGTGTAAAATGAAGACAAGACTTTGAATCTAAATCTTTTTGTAAAAACTGCCTTACCAGTGCACTTTAAGAGCTTCATGCGGTTCAAAAAGGATTTTGTAATAATTTTCTTAAAAATTTCTTACAGGCTGTCTAGAACCTGTAAGAAATTTTTTGCATTATACAAAAGAATGTTAGGTAAAAGCAGTATATTCCCAAAATCTGTGTAAAATTGCCGTACATAAACGTACTGTATCATTATTTATTTATATCATAACGATAATAAGCTAAAACTCCATATAGTGTCTATGGGAAATATATCGTTTTTAAATCAGATTGTTGCACAAGCACTTTTTTCTTCGAAAACTTCAAAATTTGCATATAATTAACACATCTTAATACAACTATTAAGATTGTTATTAATTTTCGTCGCATGGATCAGTATAGATGCAATATGATGAGTTGAACACTTCTCAGCTTAACAAGAACATTGTGAAAAAAGAACACCGTGATCTCGAAAAAGTACTTGAACATCAAGAATATTAAACATCAAAACGTGTACTTAGAGAAAACGTTACGTTTTGTTTTTAAATTTGATCTTTAAACTACAGGTACTTCATCGGAGACTATATATGTACAATACCGGGATTTCACTCTGCATATGCAAGGTATGTTTGTAGTATACTCGAATGCAATATTGATAATGAACGATGGAGCTGATTTCCATTTGAATGGTTTGGTACATAAATAAAACGTACGCATTAAGCCCCTAATAACCCTCCAAATACCCGCAACATCTATCCACACTGGACGTGTAGCAGTTTGGTATGTAGTTCGCCCTTTCGAAGTAATCGGACCGTATCTCTGAGGGGAACGATGTTATGATGATAGTAAACCCAAATTATTACGTTCAAGTAATTATATTGAGTACGTTTTGGAGAGTTTTAGATATCATGAAACATCAACAAGGCACATTTCTTGATCGATGGAAGTAGTGAGAGATATTCTTGATGTTTAGTGACATCACAACCGTGATGGATCGATTAACCGTGATAGAATTAATATTTAAAAGAATGTGCTTCAATATTACCAACATCGACTCGAAATATTGTTTTGTCATCTTCCAGTGATGCAGGCGATATTGTTGAAGTAGATGGAAATTATAAATGAAGTTAAAAATTGCATTGAAGTTAAAAATTACTACTGTTAATTCTGGAATATATTTTGCATAAAGTTATGGTTATTTTCCAATAATTCGTGGTTAATTGGGCCTATATAATACCTATATGGTACTTGATTGGAATCCATGTAACATATCAATATATCAAAATAAATGTTTTCTTCAAGAAACAACTAAAAACATCTGTCTATTGCATATTCTTGGATTAGTGGATTGTTTTTTGTTAGGTTATTCATCTACCTGTTAATATGGTCATGACTAATTCATATTTCTGCTTGATCTTACATCTAATTGACCATCTTACGAACATTACCATTTTTAATTTACTCTACTTACAGATGGCAATGATATTATTGAATTTATTAAAATTACTTATCGTATAAATCTCTAAGTAAATTACTGTTAATAATGCCTTGAACCATATTGAACAATCTTAGTGAAATACTCCTGTGCCTCCAGCTCCATCATTAAAAATGATTAGTATTTTAATGGAATAATCCACAAGCTCCGGTAAAGTTCAACGAGGTTAAAATTGCAAAGAAAAGTGTTGGGAAAATTAATGACTGGTTAAATATATTTTATTTCGTATTTACCTGCTAAGTGGAAGTTATATTATAAACGTTTGTGTAAGATTAACTGTTACGTAGGCTATCAACTTTCAATCATCAAAGAAAAGTTAAAATTGACTCTTTTTACTCACCTACTATCAATCAAGTTTATGATATTTTGTTTTATAAAGTGATGTGTAACGTTTAAACATTTCATTCGTTTCATTAACATGGAATGAACTTTCGTTTATTGATTGGTGCCGTGAAAGAACTTTGTTAACTCGGCTATTTTTTGCACCAAAAACTTTCGCTTACATTCAAGTATAATAATACAACTTAGGATTAGGTTGTAGACAAAACGACAGTGTCTAGCTTGTTTGATGTCCAACCTACGAAACACCCACACTTTAAAGACCAGTTCCTGTTGGTTAATTTTTCTATTTACACAATTTCAATTTTCCTTCTTTCAACAAATAAATCGAGAAACAAGTATAAGTTATAAAAAATAGCTAATATAATCTCAATCGACGAATAATGGTTCTCCAAGAAAAAGTTTGAATTGGATCTGAACAAGCCGGAAAATAGACAAAATATGACACCTGCTCTAAAAAAAAACGTTCAGATCTACTGTTGCTAGTACTGAATTGGGAGGAAAATCTTTATAGTATATATACCAGGTTAAGAAATAATTAAAATGATAACTTCAATCCAAATAAAAACAATAACAATTTTGTATGGACATTGTTTTGGAAGCATTTCAAGTTTTACAGAGGCAATACCAAGTGTTTTGGAAGTATTTCAAATCTTCTAGAAACAGTACTAAGTTTTTTGGAACCATTTCAAATTCTCTAGGCGCAGTATCAACTCTTATGGAAGCATTTCTAAACTTCTAGAAATAATATCATGCCTTCTGGAAACAGTATTAAGTCTTCTGGAAGCATATCAAGTCTTCTAGAGGTCATATCAAGTCTTCTGAAAGCATTTCAAATCTTCTACAAATAGTATTATGTCGTTTGCAATCATTTCAAGTCTTCCAGAGGCAATATCAAATACCAGAGACAATATCTTCTGGAAGCACTTCAAGTATTTTGAAACCAATATCAAGTTTTCTAAAAACAATATCAGTCTTCCAGGGGCAGTAGTATATTCTCTGGAAGCAGTTCAAATCTGCTGGAATCATTTCAAGTCTTCGAAAGGCAATATCAAGCCTTCTGGAAGTATTTTAAGTCTACTAAATGTAGTATCATGTCTTATGGAATCATTTCAAGTCTTTTGGAAGCACTTCATGTCTTTTGAAACCAATATCAAGTTTTCTAAAAGCAGTATTTGTTTTATAGGGGCAGTAGTAAACTCTCTGGACTGCTCCAGAGAGTCTTCAAGTCTTTTGATACCAATATCAAGTTTTCTATATGCAGTATCAGTCTTCTGGGGCAGTAGTAAACTCTCTGGAGCAGTTCAAGTCTCTTGAAACCAATATCAAGTTTTATGAAAGCAGCATGAGTCTTCCAGGGGCAGTAATAAACTCTCTTAAAGCAGTTCAAAACTTCTGGAATCATTTCAAGTCTTCGAAGGGCAATATCAAATCTTCTGGAAGCATTTCAAGTCTTTTGGAAGCATTTCAAGTCTTTTCGAAGCACTTCCAGCCGTTTGAAAGCAGTATCAAGTCGTCTGGAAGTAAATCAAGTTTTCTAGAGGTGGTATCAAGTCATCTGGAAGCATTTCAGGTCATTTAGAAGCAATATCAAGTCTCAATTCAAAATACATGCTCTCAAAAAAAATCGTTTACCGCAGATTCTGGGACTGAATTTTCAAAAAGTACAACAAAGTTTTAAAAATAATAATAATGAATAAAAATGGTTTTCTGCACCCTGTAATGTTCATTTTGAGTATTTAATTTTAATCTCGTTAGAAAAGGACGAGAAGTCACGTCAAGTGGTGTCGAAAAATTATTGAGGAATCTCATTTTGGAGATCTTCGTATTGATCTATTCAAATTTAGTTCACACCACTACTTCAATCAATTGGTATCGATTTTATCGGATATTGTTCCACATTTTTGGCTTCTATTTTATTACAAATGTGTAGCCGATTAACAATACCAGCCTAGTTTAATTTTGTTATCGATTTCTACGATATTGATCGATTGGTGATTTGAAGATCCTGACGTTGTTCATTAATCAAGTCAGAGAAACCATTTTGGGCACCGCTAAAAAAAGAAGTGTACCACTAAATCACCTTCCCTATATTCATCCACCATAATCGAATAGATGAGTAGTCACCATTAGAAGTTCAAACCTCAATTAATTAAAAAAAAAAAGTTGTTAGTAGTCTTTGCTGATTTTAAATACCTCAACCCATTTATAATTTTGTATGGGTGCTTGTAGTTGTTTGTTGCTTGTAACATTATTAATAGCATAAACTCTGCTTATGGAGTGAGCGTTGATCGAGCATGCAGATGATGTTTTATTAGAACATCATCAAATACCTAATATAAAACCCCCAAGGAAAACAGGTTATCACACTTTTAATCTTTGTAAATCACATAAAACGGCACGCTTATATATGAAGATTCACTCTATAAAAAAATATGAAAATCATTTCATTAGTTAAGTAGTTACGTAACATTTAAAATAGTACCGCTACATTAAAGAAGTTATTAAATATTTTCATTCAAAGTCAAATTGATTCCTACGCTTGCAAATAATCCTGCAGTCACAAGATGTTTTTCAGTCATATTTGAAATAGCTGAGTCGTTCATAAGAGTCTGATCACAAGGAGAAAACTTTTCATAGAATCGTAGCAATACGGGTAACCGGATTGAAAACTTTGTAGCTGCACAGTCCAAGACCACTTGCTTTTCCTTATCGCTTGAACTTGTAGTTTCTTTGATATTTGTTGAATTTGCCGTACAATGAAATTGTTCATAACTGGAAATAAGTTTTGCTTTCGATTTATCTTATTTATACCAACTTAAAGTATTAGATTTTTGGGTTCAGTGTATATTAACAATATTAATATTAACAAAGCAAATTGAAGTTAACTAAGTTTGCTTTGCTGGTAGAATCTTTCAATGTAACTGTCGATCAATACCAATAACAATAGGGGTACCTAAAAGGCTTTCAGGACCTAATGCAAACACATCATCGGTCTCTCTCTTGTTTTTGCTCGAACCCTGGGCCTCGGTATTTGCTTATGGCGTGTGAGACACGTCTGCCAGCGCATTCTTAGCGAATGATTGATACTGCATAGAGCGATATCAATCACGTTTTTGCGTGCGTTTCGATCTACGTGTCGCGAGCTTTACCTTCGCCTCCGCCGAGTTCTTTGTGCTTGCTTACGCTGAGCTTCGAGGGGACAGCAAAAAAAGGAAATATAAGAAGAAAAAATAATTTTCACCGTTTCCCCTTGCGATATTCATTACTTGGTGTGATATCTACCCCGTATATATGGCTAGATATCGGGTAGGAAATATATACGCGCTGATAAAAGGTAATTTATTCATGTATAAAAAGGGCGACGCCCGATGTACCGATGCCGCGATACCAGTCGGTGATTTACAGGTTATAATATTCCCGTAAATTTATTGATGTATAAATAACAACGCGTTATTTATTAATATTTTGTTGTAGAGAAACGTTATGACCGCTGGTAGAATTTAAATATTGTTTGAAACATGTAAAATATTAAAACACCCCATAAATTTCGGGGAAATCGTAATTACTGATTGCGCATTTGCGACCAAAGTAATGATAAATCAAACTTAAATTATTACCCATTTCCTGTAGAATTTCCTCGTTTAATATTGCAATTTTAAATACACATTAACGATTTTTTAAACATTAATGGACATTACTCTTTCAATTAACCCAAATGAGACGCCCCTGTATTTTAAGTTACCGCGCTGAAACACCGAAAAGCTAATGGTTCTTCATGGTAAAACGACCATATTGTGCTTTCGGTGTGCGCATTGTGTGCTCAACTAACTGCCTCCGAAGCATCGGGTACCGAACACGAATTCGCACTAAATAATGTCAAATTGATTTATTTGCACTAGTCTCGAATGTACGTATAACGCCGTAATGTACCCCTCCTGGTTTACTTTACATTATCGACCCTGATGAATATTTATTAGAGTGTCGTAATCAAGCGAACGATTAAAACTAAGAATTTATAAATAACGCTCTAGGATGATACATATCGCATTACATCATATTATTCATTAATGATTTTGTTTTATTTTTCATTGTAGAAGCAATGTAATAAATATTATTTGAGAATAGGAAATATAAATAGACAAACGTCGTCTCGGCGTCATGTATTTTTCACAGGACCTTTTAAGTATTCACAGGCTCCGTTCGAACGGCGTTAAATTGTGTATCGCGAAAAGAGATGGTGAACCCTGTGCTGTGCGTGACGTGCGCTCGACGTTTGCTGTTCGCGCTCCTATTCCTCCTCTCAAACATTTACAAAGGCCGGCTCAACCGGGCAATAAATCTTTTGTTGTCGGACGCTGGGAAATTGTCAAAGATATCCTCGCGATACTTAACTCGAAGAGCCGTCCGTTGAAATATTGCGCAGGACTTGTGCATTATGCATGCGAACGGACGCGTTTTGCATAAGCGCCGGATATTTCCTCCTTCTATACGGGACGTGAAGAATTTTTGAGGTTTTCAAATACGTACCTTTCAACAAGGTAACCAATATTTTCGACGAAAAATCATCCATATTCAATGGTAACCATTCATTTGGAATTTAATGTCGAAATTATACAGCTTTGAACTATTTATGATCTAAATTACATTTGATTTTAAACAATTTACCTTTAGGATTACTAGAATCTAACTCAAATGATTTGCAAGTTCAGTGATTTCAGATAGATTGTATATTCCTTACAAAATAAGGTTGTTTTTTCAAAACATTCAAAGTGATTCTGGAATGAACCGATGCAGCTTAAATATTTTCACAGTTCCAACGATCTTATCCTGTTAAGACTACAATGCTATGGAGGCAGAGTCTATGTATTGTATCGGAACTATGCAGATACTAGCTAGATACGTAATGGCAATGCAATATGGTGAATGAAATTTTCATTCAAATGAATTAAATTAGTTCATTACAAACTCGGACACACTTACACCTTTCTATACGATCCCTCTATTTCGTTTTACATTCTACGATGTTTCGAATTGCGACCTAACTTCAATAATACTACACGCAAACAATTCTAACCACTATATTAATCTGTATTGTATGTATTAATCTTGAACCGAAAGACTACCTTTCGGAAAAAAATTGAGTGAAAAAATGGTGTTGGACATACCACCATTAATCGGATCTGTTTGAAGATGTGAAAATTAAATATCAGCTTAAACATACAACTTCCTGATTCAGCCCATAGATCAGACCAAACATTCGTAGTAAATTGTCAATTACTGAGTTTTGGTAAAAATCAATATAGAAGATGCTGAAAATAATATTAACAAACCGTGGTATGGGCTGAATCAACAACAATAAACTGGGCATGAAAATAATAGCCCTGATCTCTTTTCAATTAGACAAAACATATTACAGCTAACAAAAGAAGATAATTTTGAAGATGATATGAATTTGTTGCATGCTGATTGCTAGCCACTTTCGCATGCTGCATTAATTGAACATGCCGAGAACGAAACACTTCCAGCAGAAGAAATACAGTGTACTTTCAATTATGTGTTCATATAGATTGATGACTATGATACTACAATCTATATGATAGAAAATTCAAAGTCTGCATAATTTACTTCAGATTGATGAAGGATTTGATTCATTTTTGCAATAGTACATCCAAATCGCTATCGGTTTTAGAAACTTCGGGGTATGTGAACCTAGATTTAAGAAAACAATTTTGAATTGTTAGTGAAGATACTTGATTCCACGCTCTTCTTATAAAATAAATAACGTGTAGTAAATTAATCGACTTGGTTGGGTCTTCTAAAGAATTAACTGTACCTATTTTTGCTAAAATATGGTTTAAGATTCTTGCTCTGCACCAGATTTTTGATAATTCGTTGATCTAACGGTTAATAAACTGCTATTGTATTAGCAGGAAGAAAAATTATTTTTAAATGTTTAACGTGAAATAACATGGATGGATGAGTGTTTTACAACGAGTAAAATTCGTCGCCTTTTGCCATAATGCGTTGACCTGAATTCGAGGAACTACCGAAAAAAAGGGGCAATATAATTCGTTTAACAAGACACAATTGTTGTTATCACGTGTCCGTGGCCGGTTAATAGAGAGTCCCCTTAAGAGTATAAATTTTGTTACGAAATTATTTAATTTTTTTCGGTGCCCGACAATTTTCCACTTGTGAGGGTTGTCCACTTATAAGAGGTGCCCGCTAAGAAAGAGTACACTGTAGTTGAGGTCATAATATCACAATTGATTCTAAAACAGTTATCCAATGCATTTACGCATTTTGAACAGATAATATTTATTCGTCTTTAAAATGAACACAAATAAAAGTATTTTTATCATGATATAACTACAGTTGTAATGTACAACCAGGAGTTGAAAAGACATTTATTCTTAGGTTGGTGTACAAACAACAAAAGCGCGAGATACGTGGGTTTTCATAAAAAAAATTACTGGTAAAAATAGGCGTCAAATGCATGGGTTTTTGAGTGCACAAGCATACTGATATTGCTTGCTTCTAGGGGTCATGATCTGCTTCCAGAAGGCTTGATATTGCTTCAACAAGATTTTAAATGCTTCTAGAAAACCTGAAAGAGAAAGGGTGATTCTGTATAAAAAAATATTTACAATAGTTGAAATAAAGGTGTGTCCTAAAACGCTTCAAGGGAGCTAAGATTCTTTGAAGACCTTGATTCTTCATTAGTTTAAAACCAGTTCTTTTTATCTTTGCACCATTTTAACCCCAAAATTAAAACCTACTAAGAGAAATACATAAAAATGTAGAAATACTTAGATACGATATTTTGAAAAGTATCGATGTTGCAAGTGAATGAAATATAAAGAAAAGATAATATTTAAACTTCTGAACTTACTTTATTTATATAAATCGGTACCGGTTTCGGAAATTTAGTCCATCATCAGCCGAAAGCTCCATCCACCATTTTAACCAATTTTTAGTAAAATTAACCACATTTTTAACGAACCTTTTGGAACTTTTTTAACATTTCTCTTCATAACTTTAATTTTAAAAATTTTTCATTTCCTTCAATTTTCAAAATTGTACCATTTTACAATGTTTCAAAGATTTAAAAAAAAAATTATGACGACCTCTTTACTACAACATGTCTTACATCTTTTTCAATTTTATTACTTCTTAGCTTCTTCTACGATAGTAAGTAATTTTAATTCATCTTTTTTGTACTCTTTTTAAATTATAATATATTTGTAGTTTTCGGCTATGATGGAGTAAATTTATAGGAGTAAATTAATCGGTACCGATTTATATAAATAAGGAAAGTTCAGAAGTTTAAATATTATCCTCTCTTTAGATACGATACGTCTACATATAATTACTTGTTTCTAAGATAAATAACAGTATGATACTACTTAGGATACAATACCACTTATGATACTTTGAGTAGCATCGATATTCGATACCTTATTTGAGGTATCGCTCAGCCCTTGATACTTGATACTGCATATAGAAGAATTGAAATGGTTCCGGAAGACTTAATATTGCTCCTGGAAGACATAAAATGCTTCCAGAAGACTTGCTACTGCACCTAGAAGCCTTGGAATGATTCCAGAAGACATAATATTACTTCTGATAGAGTTAAAATGCATCCAGAAGACTTGATATTCCCTCACAGATACTTGAAATACTTCTAGAAGACTTGATATTGCTTCTAAAAGACTTAAAATGCTTCCAAAAAATTTTTAATAGTTCCAGAAGAGCTGCAACAGCATCTAGAAGACTTGAAATGCTTCCAGAAGATTTGATACAGCACCTAAGCAGTATCAAGTCTTGGAAGCATTGAAATCTTATAGGAATTGTATGAAGTTTTATGAAAGTATTTCAAGTCTTCTGGAAGTAATATTAAGTCTTCTAGGAGCAGTGTCAAGTCTTCTGGAAGCAATTAAAGTTTTCTTTAAGGCAATATCGATACTATTAGAAGCATTTTAAATCTTATAGAAAAAGTATCAAGTGTTCAGAAAACAATTCAAATCTTCTGAAAGCAATATTAAGTCTTCCAGAGGCAATATCGAGTCTTTTGGAAGTATTCTAAATCTTCAAGACGCAGCATCAAGTCTTTTAAAAGTATGCCAAATTTTCTGGAAGTAGTATCAATTCTTGCAGAAGCAGTATAAAGTCTTCCAGTAGCATTTCAAATCTTCTAGATGCAGTATTAAGTCTTGTAGGGGTGGTACTGAGACTTCTGAGTGCATTTTAAAACTTCTAGCAGTAGAATCGAGTCTTCTGGAAGCATTTCGACCCTTTTGGAAGCATCTCAAGTCTCCTAGAAGCAGTATCAAGTTTGCTGGAAGCATTTCAGGTCTTCTAGAAGCAGTATCAAGCCTAAATTCAAAATACGTGCCTATAATAACGGTGGCACCTGATATTTGGGGCTCAATTCTGGACTTCAATTAAAATAAAATTACTAACAATTTTGTATGGGTGTTTGACCACCCAGAAAACTCATGTACTTGGTGCATATGGATAAATCCTACAATAAAAAAATGGCAAATTTAATAAGCTATTGTTTCCATTGAAGAAGGTAATTTTGTCATAATACTTCAAAATCTAAAACCGAATTTTTTTTGCTTCGTCATCAAATTCTCTGTGAAAAAGTGCCTATATGATGTCTGAGTTATAATATTGATATTTGAGTTATAATATTGATCTATAATCATAACCAAGATCATTGCACGTGTTGGTTGTACAATATTTTCAATTGTAATCTCTAGGGAACAACAAAAGACGATAACACTTTCAGCATTTCGATAGCAGAATTTATTTAAAAAGAAAGAATCATGCTTTTTCTCCAACACTTATAATTTCTAAGATAGCCTATTATGTCCGAATTTGAACTACCTATATTATATATTATATATTTATATGTATGTAGACAACAGGATTTTGTTGATCGCACTTCGTTTTACGGTCGTATAATGAGGTATTATTGTAATTATACAACGTACAAAAAAATGGTAGCATTTTGAAAAAGATAAGTCACCAATCTCGAATGTTATTATCCTACACATATCTTAAATATCTAAGAAGCTTCAAGTGACTGTAAATAATTTCATATCTAGTTTTACTCCTGTTACATCTGGGGTACCTCAAGGTAGAGCCACTTTAAACCCTTTCTATTTCTAGCCTGTACAATCGATGTTTCTGAGTGTTTTCAATATTCGAATTTTTCTCTTTTTGTGAATAACCACAAAATTTCTGATGGTATCAAGTCTACTTTTAACTGTATTCGATTGCAAGAACACATTGACATTTGTTTCTTATAGCTCACCAAATTACTTATTTCTAAATCCTGATAAGTGTTGTCAGATCACGTATAGTAGGTACAAATATAATCTTAATGATGATATTTAAGTTCGCATTAATTAAAGATAACTCGATCACCTTTTTTGTGTCTAAAATTAGACATAAAAATAACTTGCAATGTTTATTATTTTAATGTTAACCTCTGTTGTAATTCATTGATGTTATTTGTAAAACCCGTTTCAAGTATTTGTGTTGTTAAAGGAATGTTTTTTCGTCTTGAACAAATTAAGATATTTTTATTTAATTTTGTACTTTTTATTATTAAGACAAATTTTACGAATTTTTTGTTATAGTTCTACCAGTTTCGGCCTTGTTTAGACCATCTTCAGGAACTTTCGGCACTGTTGATCTTCAGATTATTTAAATCTATTCAAAATTTGTTATTTTTATAGTGGCATATTTTATTTTTTTCAAAAATAAAAAAACTTTAATCAAGTATTTGTCGTTGATTTTTTTTTGTAAAATTAGATAAATACACATTCGTTTAGCATAATTAAATCATTTCTTGTATGCAGTGAGGCAGAAAGGAAAAACAACAATAATTTTCCATTGCTTATTAATATTCCTTTCGCTTTTCTATCCGCGTAACATCAATAATTATGTGTTGACTAATGTAGTTTGTGTTCTTTTTTCTTTTCTGCTTCATGCTTCCCGATTTAATTCCAATTTCTTATTATTTTGTTCGATTTTGACGTATAACGACAAAGAGAAATATGGCGAAATTGGTCTAAGATTGAATCGAAACCCATCACCAACGCTTATCAGCGTTTTGGAAGTTGACATGAGCTACAAATAAGTCTTAGAGACAGGTTTGCTCTTAGGTTGCCATTAATGTTAACTGGATGAGAGATCTAAGGCAGACAGTGTTGAGGAGAACTATGCACATATGATTTTAATCTTTTTATCGGCACTCATACCAATCTTTAAGACGTATTCTTTTAACGCAACTTCGCAGAGCTCCATACTGTTACAGTTCAATCTCCTTTAGTAATCATCCTTAACAAGTTAAATCTACGTGGTATTACAGCCCTTTGTACCTAGGCATTATCCCTAGATTAAACCAACGCCCTGACATCAAGTTCGAGCAATATAATGATGAACAATTTATTGCCCACATCTTTCTGAACTTGATACATGAAGAAATATTAGAAATATTTTCCTTTGGACTTGCATTTTTTAATACATTTATCTGTTGAGCACCAAATAGAGTATGCATACGTTATTAAAGGGCGTTCTAATAATTTGATGATAGGATATTTAATAATTTAATTTTAATAGGATTTTTAATAGCTATTTATTATAAGATATTAACCGAATTTATAAACATGTCATCTGCGAATGAGACTTGGTGGGTTATTTCTATTAATCGGTATATCTTAAAAATACTTAAAAATAATTTGTTAAGAAAAATAATTATTTCTTTTTTTTAATTATTTTAGTGCGAAAAGTTTAAAACTAAAAATCATAAAGCTGAAAATATACGAATGTAACAGCGGAAAATACAAATACGCAACGAAAACTGAATTGAAACTAGAAAAAATAATAAAAGAATATGGGGAAATGGAAGCTTTAACAACGCACGAGAAAAAATATAACACAAAAGGGCAAAAAACTATGAGAGTACGTAACGCTACAAATTACAATTTGTTTATTGATTAAATAAATTGGGATTTATATTATTTATAGTTACACATATAGCATATTAATGAAATTAAAATTTATACAATTTTTTTTGTAGTCATTTCAATTTAAAATTTAATAATTACTATTATTCATTTCAATTTATTATTAAAATTATTAAATATTCATTTTGAAGTATTTTACTACTTTTACTACTATTTTACGATTGTAAATTTAGTTATGTAAAAAATTTTATTACTTTACTATAATACATTTATGTGCCTCTATTTATGTACGCCATTATAGACGGCAATGCGTAAAGTAACGGAAGAATACGTGAACTAACAATGTTGTTGAAGTGGAATTTACTAAATTCAATTAATATATTAATACAACAGCTGTGTTAAGCGTTATGCTGATCAAATCAGAGATAATTGTAGTTGTTCAGAAAGTACTACGGAGTGAACCAATCAAAGGTCTAAACTTAGACTTATAGAGATTACGTGGGATGAACTCGATCTAAGGACACTCGAGAGATGAGCAATAATCAATATCAAACTCTATCTTACAAAGGATCGCAATTTTTTGCTGCAAATGTCTAAAAAATTGTATGCTTTATTGTTATATTTTATAGACCTAGATAATAACTATTTTTTCAGTAAAGAAAAAATTTAGGTTTAACAGAAAGATTTAGGTTTAGCCCTGCTTCAGACCTGAATCTAAACCTGAATCTTTCTAATTCTAGGTCTAGCTCTTATTTAGCTCTAGATAGCTGTATTTGGTTTTATAATGATATTTATAAATAAAATATATTTATATTTATAAATAGTGACTATGTGTTTATAATATAGTAAAATTTAATACAAAGCAGAAAATCTACACTTCTCTTTTAACTATTATTACAATAACCAATCTATACATACCTATATTTATAACCCGATTATCATTATTAGTGATTTGAGAGGCATTTAATGGGCATTATTTGCAATTACAAAATGCAAGTTATATCCATGTCAAAGGTAATATGGTATTGTCGATCATTAATTTGCGTTTATTAACAAAATAATCGGATGACACCAATCGGAATGTAACATAGAATCGAATCATTTAAAATATTAATATTCTAATATCTTATGCTATACGGAACTAATATACCTTAATAGTCTTAAAGATAAAGAAGAAAAGTTGTATTAAGTGACAAAAATGTAACTTTTCTTACTTTTTCATTTAAGATTTGAAATCGGTTAACTTGGTGAACAGAAGCATTGTCTATCACTCACAAACTCTCCTAAAAATATCTCCTATTGACCATTGAAGCTTTTAAACACAGGTAATCTGTGATCTAAGATTTAATAATTTATAAACCAATAATAGTGTTGTGTTGTTACCAAATCGCAGGAACAGATTTTACACCTTTGTTTTGGATTTAACAGTTCCCATGAACAATTTTTCCTAAAAAGAAATTCTTACACATAAGCATCTTGAATTTTTCTAAGGCAGTGTAAAATTCGCAAGATGACTCAACATTGATTTCACGACGAATTAGAGATATATCAGATTTCTGTGAAGTAGTTAATCGTTTGCAACACCTCATTAAAAGCTACATATGTAGATGGCATTAGTCTATTTTGGATTAAATTAATGAATGAATATCCAGACATTTCCAAACACGCCATAAAAGTTGTTAATGACAATTATTCCTATTTATTTTGGTTCTCGACAATTTTGGTTTACAACTGCCCTCGTTAAACTTTATTAGGTAATAGATTATGTTTTTTGTAATAATTATGAACAATTTCTGTTAATGACATTTACTTCTGTCTACATAAAATCTCAAGTTACAATATATGTTTGTAACGAAAATTGTCGATTTTGACAGTTTGATATTTCCTGCTATATACATAAGGAACTGTCATAATTAGACATTATCTGGTAATGGATTATATAGTTTGGAATAATTATGAATAATGTTTGTTAATGACATTTATTTCTGTCTATTTTGGTTCTCGAGTTACAACCTATGCTTATAACCAAAATTGTGGATTTTAATGTTTTGATATTTACTACTACATACGTAAGGAGCTGTTCTCGTTAAACTTTATGGAGATAGATTATGTATTTTGGGATAATTATGAATAATTTCTGTTAATGACATTTATTTCTATCTATTTTGCTTCTCGAGTTACAACCTATGATTATAATCAAAATGGTTGATTTAGACATTTTGGTATTTCCTGCTACATACATAAGGAACTGTCATTACTAAACATCATCTGGTAATAGATTGTGTGTTCTTGGATAATTACGAACAATTTTTGTTAACAACATTTGTTTCTATCTATTTTGACTCTCGGGTTACAACCTATGTTTTTATAACAAAAATTGTCGATTTTGACATTTTGATATTTCCTAGTGCATACATAAGGAACTGTCCTCTTTATACTTTATCTGATAATGGAATGTGTACTTTTGGGTAATTATGATCAATTTTAGTTAATAACATTTATTTCTATGTCTTTTGGTTCTCGAGTTACAACCTTTGATTATAACTAAAATTGTAGATTTTAACATTTTGATATTTTCTACCACATACATAAGAAGCTGTACTCGTTACACTTTACCTGATAATGGTTATGTATTTTGGGATAATTATGACCAATTTTATTTCTCTCTATCTTGGTTCTCGAATTACAACCCATGTTTATATCCAAAATCGTCGATTTTGACACTTACTGCTACATACATAAAGAACAGTCATCGTTAGACTCTATCTAGTAATGAATCATATATTTTAGGGTATTTATGAACAATTACTGTTAATGACATTTGTTTCTATCTATGTTGATTCGTGAGTTACAACCTATGTTTACAACTATAATGCTCGATTTTGACATTTTGATAGTTCCTGCTATATTCATAAGGAACCACCATCATTATACATTATCTAGTAATGGATTATGTAATCTAGGATAATTATGAACAATTTTTGTTAGTGACATTTGTTTCTATATATATTGGTTTTCGAGTTACAACTTATGCTTATAACAAAAATGGTAGATTTTGACATTTTGATATTTCCTGCTATATACATAAGGAACTGTCATTATTAAACATTATCTGGTAATAGATTGTGTATTCTTGGATAATTACGAACAATTTTTGTTAACAACATTTGTTTCTATCTATTTTGACTCTCGGGTTACAACCTATGTTTATATAACAAAAATTGTCGATTTTGACATTTTGATATTTCCTACTACATACATAAGGAACTGTCCTCGTTATACTTTATCTGATAATGGAATGTGTACTTTTGGGTAATTATGATCAATTTTAGTTAATAATATTTATTTCTATGTCTTTTGGTTCTCGAGTTACAACCTTTGATTATAACCAAAATTGTTAATTTTAACATTTTGATATTTCCTGCCACATACATAAGAAGCTGTACTCGTTACACTTTACCTGATAATGGTTATGTATTTTGGGATAATTATGACCAATTTTATTTCTCTCTATTTTGGTTCTCGAGTTACAACCTATGTTTATAATCAAAATGCTCGATTTTGACATTTTGATAGTTCCTGCTATATTCATAAAGAACCATCACCATTATACATTGTCTGGTAATGGATTATGTAATCTGGGATAATTATGAACAATTTTTGTTAGTGACATTTTTTTCTATCTATATTGGTTTTCGAGTTACAACTTATGCTTATAACAAAAATGCTCGATTTTGACATTTTGATATTTAATGCTATATACATAAGGAACTGTCATCATTAGACATTATCTGATAATGGATTATGTATTTTGGGATTATTATAAAAAATGTATGTTAATGACATTTATTTCTATAACCGTTGGTTCTCGAGTTAAAACTTATGCTTATAAAAAATGTCGATTTTAGTATTTTGATATTTCCTACTACATACATAAGAAGCTGTCTTCGTTATACTTTACCTGGTAATGGAATATGTATTTTGGGATAATTATGAACAATTTTTGTTAATGATATTTCTTCCTATTTATGTTGGTTATCGAGTTACAACCTACTATGTTTATAACGGCAATATGATGTTTATCAATGGAATGATATCAACTTCAGTGATAGATCAAGGTTTTGTTTATGGGCGAATGATGATCCTAGGAGGATGCAATGCGTGGAGGAGAAACACGCAAGGATATAGTCTTTCTGTTTCATGACCAAAGCAGGCTCTTCCATTAGTTCAAATTTTGAATGCTGTGATGATTTTCAAATTTGACAATATGGCTAACGGCTCTACATCGCGATATCATTACAAATTCAGATGATTTTTTAATATTGCAAAAGGCTGTAATTGACAATAAATTATTAGTCTGAAAAAATAGTTGTTATCTATTTCTATAAAATATGACAATGAAGCAAACAGTGTTTTAGACATTAGCAGCAAATCACGGTCCTTTGTAAAATGGATACTTATCTCTCCAGTGTCCTTTGACCGAGTTCATCCCACGTAATGTCTGCAAGTCTAAGTGTAGACCTTTGATTGGTTCACTCCATAGTACTTTACAAATATACAACAATTTAGAACTAAAACATTTGGGTATAGCCATACCTCTCATAAGACGGAACCCCAACTTAGCCGTCTTAAGAGACTTACGGCTAAATCCTAATGTTTCTAGTTCTAGGTCTAGTGTTAGTTCTAAAGGTAGATTGTAGGCCTAGTATTAGTTATACTTGTGGCTAAATTATTTATCGAGCTTCAACATTTATACAGTGTTCGCTAAAAATTCAGATATATTCATTCTTGTTCCTACTCTTCTGAATTAGGGCCGTTTGTAACATTTTCAGATCTTAAAACTGTTTAATATTAAATCATTCAAAATCACACCTATGAAGAAACGTTGGTAGCGTTTACGAAGTTTTCAGGTAAGATCAAGAAGACACAAACGTCCATCGTTCGGCTCTCTTCTTCTAGCCCATAAAATTCTCACGGCATCTAGTTCATGTAACTTTCATTGATTTTTATTTCATATTAATCACGTGAAAACCGCCGTGACATCACCAAAGTTTTTTAAAATTGTCATTATTTTTTATTTGATTCAATGTTATTTCATTGAAATTCATCGTAGGTGTTAAGTTTTAAGTTAATAGTTGTGTCAATTGTTCTCGTGGTCAAATGGCCAAAATGCACTCTCCTGTGTAAAATTTAACAGTTTGTTATAAATTTAAGAAGATGAATATATTCTAGGGAAGTATATAAAGGCTTTGGGCGAAATGTATACCCTTCAGAGTGTGGTGTATGTAAAAGCACACGCACGGGTCTGTGTCGTTATACCGACGAATGCACTTTGCGTAATTAAATAGCTCGCGGGTAGTTCCATTGTCGTGGGGAAACAAAGGGGTCAAACGGGTGGGAGCGAGGAAGAGAAAGGACAGTGGCGCCGCGACGTCGCGTTTCCAACCCAACTAAGAGACGTAATCCGTTACGCTCACTGTATTAAACTTACTTCCGGGTGATGAATTGTCGCCTTAATTGATGCAAACAGACGCTAATTGATTGTCTCAATTAACGTGGTATTAACCCGAGATGGAGGGGTTGTTTACATGAAAAAAATGGTGCTGAGATGACTGGTGGAGGATTTCGTCCTCGTTGTTCATTTCTTAAAAGTATAAATAGTGGTAGTAAAAAACTTGGGAAAAATGTGGCGGACGCGAGTCTTAAGCAATGAGAACGGTGGCCGAGGTAAGATGTAAGATATGAATGCAATTTCCATTAGCAATTTAATTTCCTACTCCCACCGCAATTCGTCGCCGTCGGAGAGATGTTGTTTAAAAGATAGTACCGTACTTACTCGCCCTTTTACAAATTGGAAATTGGAAAAAAAGAAAAGAAAAATTAAATAAAAAGAGTAAAGGTTTACATAAAAAGTATAAAAGAAACAATGATTCTCCGACAGAAGAATAATTGCTAGACCGTGGAAATAGTATTTAGTAGAGCGTCGTCCCCGCCCAGTAAATTACGTTTGTAAATCGACCACAGGCAGTTTATCTCTGTCAACCTCGGACAACAGTAAATCTTCAATGAATCTTGCGTCCCCTGTAAATCCCAAAAGGCGATTTTAGTTTTCGGTTTTTGCGTACACATAAACCGGACCCGGATCCGGACCGACGAATGAAGGAAGTAGTGCTGCGGCGTCATGATAAACGACCAACGCTACTATGACGCGACGCCATCCCACCAATAAACCCATCCAGACTTTGTAACAATACACAGCAATAGACAAGAAAGAGAAAAAAAGAATTATCGATCGAATTTATTGGCACCGCCTTCCACCCTCCGACGGTTTCAGAATAGACGATAATTAATCATTAGACGCTGCAGCGTCGATGGCGTTCCACTATCTGGGAGCTATATCAATCAATCAAGTGGATCCCGTCGAGGGAAATAATAGTTATGAACTATAATCTAGTTTGTGGCGGCCGGCGTCGGTCGCGACGATCTAAAGCACCGGGATAATATCCCTAAGGAATACGGACTTCAGGTCCAATCCTCCCATTAGGCGATTGTTTCTGCTTTAACAAGATTTGGAAAGTCACGTTTGTTCTTTCAAGGATAATTATTATTGTATTGATCAAAATTTTCAATCTTTTAAAATCTTCAAATAAAATAATTAAGTTTTGGAAGAGAATTTTTACACTTTCACATATTCTTTACGGTTCTGAATCATCTTTTATTCTCCATCTTCTATTCTACTGAATGATGATGAACCATCGTAATGAGCTTTCTTGCCTTACGACTCATTTACCTTAATTAAACTTTCTGGAACTAACAAGATCCAATGATATTATGTGAATGTATGCAACTCAATCCAACCCCTCTACAACAACCATACGAAAATATTAATGGCTTTATTTGGACTGAAGATGATTACATCTTCCGTTATTTTTAAATTTTAGTTTACTATTGCTTTACTATTGCTATTAGCTTTTCCTTCCCAGTTCAATCCTATCATCTGCTGCGAATGTTTTTTTTATAGCACGCATTATGAATAGAGACTTTATATTGTATTTAGGAGACTTGATACAGCTTTCAGAAAACCTAAAATGCTTCCAAACGACTTGATGAACTCTTCTCTAAGCATTTTAAGTCTTCCAAAGGCAATGACTTGAAGTGCTTCCAGACGAGTTGATACTGCCACTGGAAGACTTAAGACTGCTTCTAAAAGACCTGATGTTGCTTCCAGAATTCTTGATACTAGTTGTAGAAGACTTGATGTTCTTCCAAAAAACTTGATACTGCCTCTGAAAAATTTTAACTGCTTCTAGATGACGTAATATGCTTCCAGAACACTTAATATTGCCTCTGCTTCCAGAGGACTTGATATTGCTTTTAGAAGGTTTGAAATACTAACAAAAGACTTGATATTGCCTCTGAGATACTTGAAACGTTTCCACAAGACATGATATTGCTTCTAGACGATTTGAAATGCATCTAGAAAATTTGAAATACTTACAGACGACTTGATATTATTTTTGGAAGACTTGAAATACTTTCAAAAGTCTGATATTGCCTCTGGGAGATTTCAAATGCTTCTAGAAGACTTGCAACTACAACTAAAAGCCTTGAAATGCATCCAGAAAACATGAAGACTCGATACTGGCTCTGGAACACTTGAAACTGCTTTTAAAAGACTTGAAATGCTTCCAAAAGACGTATTTCTGCCACTGGAAGAATTGCTTCTAGAAGACTTGATATAGTTTGCAGAATACTTGATACTGCTTCTAGGAGACTTAATACTGCTTCCAGAAGACTTGAACTTCATCCAGAAGGCTACTTACTGCCTCTGGAAGACTTGGTACTGCTTCTAGAAGACTTAAAATGCTTACAAAAGACTTGATACTGCCACTGGAAGACTTGAGACTGCTACTAGAAGACTTGATGTTGCTTCCAGAAATCTCGATATTGATTGTAGAAGATTTGATATTCTTCCAAAAGACTTGATATTGCATTCGAAAAATTTGAACTGCTTTTAAAAGACCTGACATGCTTCCAGAATACCTAATGTTGCCTCTCGAAAACTTAAACTGTTCCAGAAAAGTTATAAGATATTTTTAGTTGATTTTTTTAGGATACTTGAAATGCTTCTAAAAGACTTTATATTACCTCTGAAAGACTTGAAATACTTCTAGAAGTCTTGATATTACCTCTGGGAGACTTCCAAAACAGTGCCCATACAAAATTATTACTGTTATTTGGATTACAGTTATCATTTTAAAATAAATTATCGTTTAAGAACTTAAAAGATTTCCAGAAGACTTGCAATTTCAATAGACTTGATAGTGACTTTAGAAAACTAGAAAATCTTCGAAACGACTTGATATTGCCTTTTGAAGACTTCAAATACTTCCAGAGGACTTAATACTGCATCTAGAAGAGTTGAAATGCTTCCAGAATACTTGATCTTACCTCTGGAAGACTTGAAATGCTTCCAGATGACTTAATATTGATTCCGAATGAGCAGACATTCTTTCTAGAAGACTTAAAATGCTTCCTGAAAACTTGATGCTGCTTGTACTACTTCATACTACTTGTAAATTGCTGACAGAAAACATTTTCATGGTAAAAACAAGGTACTGTTTTTACACACTACATTTAAATTTGCTTCCATACTATTAAATACTGTTGGAAGAAGTGCAAAATCTTGACGTAAGTAGTGCAAGAATTATTAATTAAGTACTAGTTATTGCTGGCAGAAGAGAGAAAGCATTTTTGTTGCAAATGGCAAGAAACGTCTAAGAAAATTTGATTTTGCTTCCAAAATATCAAATAGTGTTGGTAAAATATAATATCCCCATCTCAGAAGTTCAAATACTGCCAATTTAAAACTATATTTCCTTTGAAAACTTACCATAGGTGCAAAATACGTACGTGCTCATACAATCTCACATACCGCACTCAACGGTTTGGAAAAACCAGCCTATTCCCCTCCCGAATATCAATCTTTTCGTAAATAATCCTTCCCCAGCGGATGTGAGTTGGGCCATAAAACTATAAAGAACTACGTTTGCTACCAACCTTCTAATAAATACTAGTTGTAATAAAAAAATTGTGATTCCTACATTCCTCGATAACAATGTTATACTATAACGATGCATAAGTGGTTTGACAAGAAATAGTGGTACAAAGCGATGAAAAAATAAACGATGTTATTTTGGATGAAAAACACGATATTGAACCTGATGATCTCAATGAATTTACATGAACCACAAGGTCAAAAGAATGTGAGAAAATATGATCTCGAGTACCTTAAATTAGGATTCACCTGGAATGAAGCCTTGACCTCAATGCGTTATTTGCTGTAAAATATTGGCCAATGAAGATATGCATCACGTCATATAGAAACGAACCATACCCATTTAAAAATAATTCGGTGATTTTTTTGTTGCACGAAGAACTTGATGAAATGTCCTAATTAGCAGAGGATGAGCTAATTCATAGAGTAGTCGTTAGTAAGTGTTTTAAGAGGAATACGTATTTTATCTTTCAACTGGCTGAGTCTATCTATGACAGCAGGAAGACATTTTGTTCTGCAAACCAATTAGTGGAATGGCTAAAGAAATTCCAATGCTTCATGGATTCACTGCAGCTTGTATAGAGAAGATTAGAACAAAACCCTTGCAAGGACGTTTATTTCAAAAGTTGTGTGAAGAGATGGGTAGTCTTCATAAATCTCTTCTTTTGCATACAGAGGTACGTTGACTATCCAGAGGGCAAGTTTTGACAAGATTTGTGGACTTATGCAATGAAGTCTAGATTACTTGGTAGGAAAAATTAATATCTTGATATCAATAAAGAATTTATTCTCAAGCAAAGATACGTGGATGATATTTTCTCAAAGTTAGAGAACTTAATTTATATCTGCAAGGATCAAAAGGATTAGACATTTTTGCTGTTCTCGATAAAATTCGAGTTGTTATGAAAAAGCTTATCTTGTGGAAAAGATACATCGAAGAACCCAAATATGATTGATGATTGATGTGATGATATGATGCTTGATGAGACAAACCTTGCAAACATTTATCATAGTGAGCGAAATACAGCCTTATATCAATGTAGTATTCGCCATATCCACTCTCAATCTCACCATCACAATGGACTTAAAAAATAACTTTGACTTCTATTTTAGAGAAGAGATGAAGTTCGATATAATGAGTTAGATTTGTAATTCGTTTCAAGATAACTTTTCAACTGGTTATCACTAAAAATAAGTGAAGATTAATTGCTTTAATCGTAAGCAATTAATGAAATTTTTAGTTCCATTTAGTGATACCATGATACCATTTATATATAACATTTACAGATATCCACACGGCTTACTTATAGGTTCACCGTTGAATGTTTTTTTGGCTGATCTTCTCCTCAATAAAATAAGAAGATTTAAACTTAAGCAAATACAATATCAACAAAACATCATCTTATGGACTAGCTACGTAAATGATATTCTGGTTTTATGGAAACAAAAAAAAAACCTGGATAAAATCAAAGAACTACACCAATACTTGAACAGGACTTCACAATGGAAACCAAGATTCAAAACACCGTAAATTTTCGTAAATTTTTAAATAAAGATAAAAGAAGCCACCGAAGAAAATTCCACCCAGGCGATGAACTTTCTTGGAAAATTAAAAATCTATTTAAGAATACAACATTGACACAAAGCACTGGAAAATAACTTCAGTTCAATGTTAAAAAGAATGCTAGCATGATGTAGAAAAGCGGCGTCAACAAATTAAAATGTTCCACATGTGATGTATATTACATGAAACAAGAAGAGTCTTAGTAAAAGGAGTCAAAGAATATATAAAAGAATATATAATATATACATTCTTATATATAATATATAAAAGAGAATAATCACGGATTCAAGGAAGATGAATTAATAAGAATATGAAATAGAACAATATGAAATAGATAAACACAACTTTGTAGTGTGTATGTTAACTGAAGTTTACTGATTTTTTGCTTTTGTACAACTAGAATTGGTATTCCGCCTACTACGAGGCGCATCCACCATAATTTTTATAACCATAAAATTTTTATAAAATTTTAATATAAGTGAAAAGATCCCCTGTAAACACTATGTATGATAATATTGCTCACGATCAAAGAGTAGGTGTTAAAGTTAACGCAATCCATTTTTATTAAAAAACTTCAACGTCTTCTTGGAAAGTTGTACTCATCAAAATTTAAATTTGGTTAAGCCAAAAGACCGTGGCCGATCGTCGTAGTATCACTGAACGTGGAAGAGGTGCGGAGCTTCAACCCGGCAAACGAGGAACCAATAACCGGTGGAAGTCCGCACATAAATTACGAGAGATTTCGCGGAGGCCGGCGCGAACGGTGCCGAATTTATTATTAAAACATGAAGTTCGGAGGCGCACAGGGCAGGACCGCACTTTCGACAAGTTCTTGAATGATTTACGGTCGCGACCAGCACCCGGCAAATCGAATTTTTACCTTCGTTCGGATTAAACCGCTTCGTGTTTTATGTGACGCCGGAACAACGGCGCCACACTCACTCATCTCTCTCACTCTCCACCCCCGTCGCCGCCAGCTCCTTTCGTGGTACATTTATTGTTCGCAGACTTCGGAAAATATGTGTTTACTCCTAGAAACTGTTGACTCGGAAGATTCCGAAAGTTTTATATATCCAAAGGTGAGAATTTGTATAAAAGTTATGTAAGAGAAGAAAAATACATTATGTACACATGTGGATTCCATAATAGTTATTTACATGACTAGTGGGGTAGAAATATTTCTGTACGAGTGTGGAGAATTGCATGACGAAGTTGTAGACCGAGTCGTGTAATCACACAAGATTATTATTAAAAATTACTTAAAAATCAACTTTTCAAAAAAGGTCTATTTTGAAATTTATAAAAATTATTTGAAATGATTGTTGACAATTTTTAACTATCTCATTTGCGAAATAACATCTAAAAATTCAGCGACTTAATCTACAACATAATTACTTAAAATGAAGAACTTATGAGCCCTTTATTCTGTGGTGTAACCAGAAGGGTGTAAAAAATGGAAAAAGTGAGAAAGTTTTACTGACGTACTTGTGTAACTATGTCGACAAGGTCTAAAACGTTAAGTCTTTGGGCTTTTTATTCAACAAGGTAAGAGGTATTGTCGAAAACCAAAAGAACAATTTCTGAAAGAAGCGGATGATGAAAGTTTTTTATTAGCTAAAGTAAGTTGCTTAAACTACGCCAATATTAACTTCATCAGCTAATAAATTTTGTTCATCATTTTTTTTCAGATTGTATTGATTATAGAAAATTGTTGGAGCGCGTTGCAAACAAGAGCTGGCCGATTTGGTTTAAGGTAATATTAAGGATGATGACCAAGTATTCTGTATTAACATTCCGTGCAAAAAAACTAATGTTTTGAGTGAATTTTGAAGAGATTTTGACCACCATGACCGATTCTTCGTTGGATGCAGTTTGATAGTATGCCAAAAAATATGATATTATTTTTAAAGTTAGAAAATCCTGAAGAATATACAGGACATTGTTTCAGATGGCCATCAACATTTTTGTTGGCGGATACAGGGACAAATCTGTTAACTGTTAAACGACATGGCTAATGGAAATCTATCATCTCACTGAAAAATAAAAACAAGTAGCTCATAAGATGTTCAATAAGGTGAACAATGTTCAAGATGTAAGGACAACAACAACCAACATGTAGAAACAACTAAAAATTCAACGACCACATTTGAGCAATTTTCAACTTTTTCTTTTGTATTGTTGCTTGTTTTAATAAATTAAGTTTGTTAAGATTGGGCTAGAAATGCGTTAATAAAGAAACCAGTGAATTTTGAAAATGAAGGTTTTGCTTTTTCCGCAATCAGAGCTTCTATCTTCAAAACTAATAAAGCCATATTGCAACTGCCTATGAATAATACTTTTTATGTTGAATACGAATAATTTTCATTCATAACGTTTTTCTTTATCAATTTTAGTTTTCGACTCATCACGAATTATTGAAAAATAGATCGTTCATTATCCTATTTTGAAATCAAAGCGTTCCTCTTCGAAAATAGTTATGCCACGTTGAGTCTGCTTATGAGTGATGCTATTTGAGTTCATCACGAATAATTTTTATACATACAATTTTTCTTTATCCATTTAGTTCTCGATCAATGACAAATTTTTGAAAAAAACAGTCGTGCATTTTGCTATTTCAGCAATCATAGTTTCCATCTTTAAAAATGGTTATAACAAGTTGAATCTGCTTATGAATTATGCTTTTTGTGTTAAACACGAATAATTTTCATACATCAAGTTTTTCTTTATCTATTTTTTTTTCAACCTATCACGAATTTTTGAGAAAAAAAAAACGTTCTTTTGCTATTTCCGCAATCATAGCTTCAATCTTGAAAAGGTGTACAAAATTGACTCTGCTTATGAATAATGGTTTTTGGGTTCATTACGAATAATTTTCATACATAATTTTTTTTTAATCAATTTTAGTTTTTGACCTATGACGAATTGTTGAAAAAAGTCGGTCATTTTGCTATTTCGGTAATCATAACTTCCATCTTAAAAAATAGTTTTGCCAAGTTGAATTTATTTACGAATGATACTTGTTGCGTTCATCACGAATAATTTTAATATATAAAGTTTTCTTTATCAATTTTAGTTCTCCATCAATGACAAATTTTTGAAAGAAAATTCGTTCATTTTGCTATTTCAGCAATCATAGCTCCCATCTTCAAAAATAATTATTCCAAAATAAACCGACTTATGAATGATGCTCTTTGGGTTCATTAGGAATAATTCTCATACATAAAGATTTTCTTTATCAATTTTAGTACACGACCTATGACAATTTTTTTCTTAAAATAGTTGGTTTTACTATTTCGACAATGAAAGGTTCTTTCTTCAAAAATAATTTTGCCAAGTTGAATTTGCTTACGAATGATACTTTTGGGTTCATCACGAATAATTTTAATGCATAAAATTTTTCTTTATCAATTTTAGTTTTCGACCTAGGGGGAATTATTGAAAAAACATTCGTTCATTTTGCTATTTCCGCAATCATAGCTTCCATCTTCAAAAATAGTTATGCTAAGTTCAATCTGCTTATAAACGATACTTTTTGAGTTCATTACGATTAATTTTCATACATAAAGGTTTTCTTTATAAGTTTTAGTTTATTATATTGTTTTATCGACGAATTTTTGTACAAGTCGTTTATTGTGTAGTAATGAATTTCAATCTTAAAAACTTTATTATGTAACTCAAATCACTTTAAATAAATGTGGTAATCACGGCATATCCAAGGAGTCCTACATAAACATGATTTATGTTAAACCAAATAACCAGTAATAAATAACGATAGATGTGGTATTACAAAAATCTTCTATCGTTTGCTAAGGTTAAAAGGGAACTCTTGATTAAACACCAAAAAGTAAAATTTCTCATTTTTTAACACAAATCTACTGTAAATAGTGAACATTTTATATTCAGAATTAATTCTTTCAGAATTTTTGATAATAGATCGAGTTTTTACACAAAATCAACTTCAAGAGGCTCAACATCAACAAAGCCCCGAAAGTTCTGAGATCCGTAAATGAAGCTTCGAATGCTGAAAGTGCGTTTGATGAACATGACTATCTGAAGTGTAGAGATTCTTGATGAACCTGCGAATATTAGAGGTCTTTCTTCTATAGTAAAGTAGGTCTGAGGCTGCTCCGGAGAAAGATATGGCAGAATGTTATGATTCTAATCAAGGATAATTAAGGATAATTTAATAGACCAAGCTCAAAAAATGCTTAACATGGGAAGAAAATCTCCCCATGTGCCACTGTAAGAATCCCTATGCAGAAAGTCGATAGAGTAATAGGTGCCGTTTTTGTTCAAAAACTTATAGATTATAAAAAAGTTCATTATGAGCAAAAGTTGATAAATACAGACCAAAATCTATTTATTTTACACATTGCCGATCGATCAACAGATAAAATATTTAAGGGACAATAATCTTCATAATATTTTATACATTGCATAGACATCCCTGGTATTTTATACATTACCTAGGCATTGTATAGAGTACTTGAATTATACAGATTGACAGTAGGATATATACCTAATTATTACATATTTACATTATAATTGAGTTAGAAACATAATTATTGCACGAGTGTGGAGTCACTCGAGTACTGTAACTATGCTCTGTTCCACGTGTCATATACAACATTTTATCTACGACTCCTAAAAATTACTAAATAATCCATTTTTGTAAAGATCTATTTCGACATTTGTAAAAATATTTTAAAATGATTGTTGGCACTTTTGAATTAAACTCAGTTTTGAAATAACAACTAAAAATTCAGCAACTTAATCTACATTAAGTCTTTCGAAATGTAAAAACATAACAATTCATGTTAATAATAAACAGTATGGTTTCTTTTTAAATAGGTAGCAGATTTCTATTGTATTGTTGCTTCTTTCAATAAATCTCCATGCTTCCAAAACAGTCAAATTTGTTTCTTCCACTGAATCTAAAATATACTTAAACATAGCACATTTTAGTACATTTTAAATGTTGCTATAATGCCCTGATTGAGTGGCTGAATCAGCGAGGTAGTATTAGGCGGTAAAAATAGCAATTGAATATTTGGGTGATCCAACACTGGGTGGCTAGGCGCATTATCAACGAGCAAAAGTATTTTGAATTCCGTTTTCTTCCATATATTTCTGGACTTCAAGAGCAAAGCAGTTGTTGAACCAATTTGTAAACAGATCAGCCGTAATCCATGCTTTTTTATTCGCCGTGAAATGGACTGGAAGTTGTTTAATGTTCTTACCTCTTAATGCTCGTGGCATAAGTGATTTGTTGATTAATAAAGGCTTTAACATTTTATCACCAGATGCGTTACTACATAACAAGAACGTCACTCGATCTTTGGCCTCGATCTTTCAGTCATTTTCTTTCAAGTCCTTTCAGGCATTTTCTTCCAAAACAATCCCGTTTCTTCAATGATTTTTGCTAGTTTACCCGGAAAGATTTTTACAGCATTTTCGTCTGCTGATGCTACTTCTCCCTTTATTTTTACATTCTGAAATGCATGCCTTTTTATAAAACCTGTCAGCCATCCCTCACTTGCATTAAATGCCAGTTTCTTCGTTGCCTGAAGACTTGTTGATGGTTCCAATTCCTAAATTCGGTTATATATTCTAAGTGCTTTTTCTTTTATATGTTTCGCAACAATAGATATTCTTTTTGACTGTAAATCTTCTATCCAAAACACCATGTGTTTTTCCGTTTTCTCTAAGATAGGGTTTCGACTATAAGATGATATTTTGGAGCTTACTTTCGATCCAGAAATTACGGATTGTCCAATGGAATTCTCATTTTTTCTAATTGTTCTTATAGTCGCTTCGTTTAAACCAAAAGCTTTACCAACAGATGTGGGACCTCCACCTTTCTTTAGACAGTATAAGATTTTTGTTTTAGTTTGTAAGGAAATTACTTGTCTTTTCAGAAGTTGTTGTTAAGGCATTTTATTAAACAATAAGGGTACTATAAGAAGAATCCAAAATAATATTGCTTATAGAATTTTTCTAAAGCGACAATCTAATACAATATTACTTTTTTAGCGGCAAAGAATTATCATCATTACAAATAATACGCTGGAAATTTCACCATCGAATTAAAAAAACTTTAATTCAATAAATATATATATAATATTACATAAAAGTGGATGTCACTTTTAGAACTTTACCGAAATTATTTATTACGTCTCACAAACTGACCACTCATAACACAAAATAAATATTGAATAACGAAATCATGTGTTCAAGTTGAAGCACAACGAGATAAAGAAAAAAATTATCATAAAATTCTGGTATTCCCCGTAGTAGAGCAAGTTATAAACATGTGGACATAAACCGACCGACTTCTGACCACGGTATTCCCCCATTGTATTTTGTTACTGTATACATAAGTTTCTGTATAGACGCTATCAAAATTAGAATTAAGAATTTTTTTTGGGATTCGTGCTATAACATAAAATTCGTGTAAAAAAACTTATTGGTGAACCGTGTTATTTCAAAATCGTGTTAAAAAAGACCGTGTAAAAAAGAGTTGGGTGTACAAGCAGTCCTAGATAATTTTATTAGGTTTAATAAGAAAAACTTCTATTAATACCGTAAAGTCTTCTGATTGTGTTTTCATCCGTAACAATTGTTGCAATCCAATATATCTTAAGGTTCCTTTCTTCGTTCTGACATGTGTTATGATCGGGACCGACGTCTCCCAGTAATAATCCCCAAGACCCCCACGATGTGGGTCAATTGATTTTCCACGACCAGTCCCGGACAATTGTCGCCCAGAAAAGGATTTGTTAGCGTTCGACATCGGAAACTGCCCCGTCCGGACAAATCGAATCCGAGGGCGTCGCGACGCTAGCGGCCTTAAGGTTCGCCCGCCACCCTTTAAAGTCGGTAGAAGCAACCCGGCCGTTAGAGGGCGTCGCTGCCGACCTGGACAATTGGGTTTGGCTCGGTAATGGAGGATAATGGATGTAATAAGGATCCGATGACGCTCTTCTCTTGCAACGGAGGAGACGACATCTGCCAGGAGGCGTGCGCGCTGTTCTCAGTCAGGTGACGGCATAATTCGATACGAGAAATAGATTATCCTTAATGCGGCGTCGTATTTCCAAGTTAACGTCCTCGAGAGACACTTGTACGACTACCGAGATACATCATTACGGGTGAGTAATTATGCAGCCAACTTCAAACGCGAATTCTGCGGTTGTTACATTAACTAAAACTATGACTAAAACTAGGTCCAACGCAGACAGAATTATTAAGGGATAATAAGATAATAAGATTCGACGTTATGATATCTCCGCTTCGCTTACATCCCTAAAACAATTCTATATCAATAGCATAAAATTCTATTTAAATTCTAAAGGTACGAAATACTTGTTAAAACGTTAATTTAATTCTTCTAAAATTCGTTGAACCGTATTGAAATGCATGAAGTCGACCACTCTAAAGAAAGAATCGATGGCGCACCAACGTTATCGAGAATGTAAATATCCCCAGCCAGTGGAAAAAGGGTAGGATTATCATTAACACAGCGCTAAAGTGGGCTAAGTCGTGTAGCAGGGAAACGAGATGAGGTGGAAGGAGGAAAACGAAACGAACGGGGGACAAAAAGGAAATTTTCCAGCTCTTTCCTACCCTGAACTCATTCCCATTTCCTGCGTTTCGTCCCGCTTGTTATTCAGACGGCGTTACGCAATTCATTTTCAATTTGCGACTGTTGAATCCGAAATTATTTAAGCACTTACCGGTCGCGTGTACGCGCATAGAAGGGAAAAGATCCGGTGCGCCACCGAGAATTGGCGCTGGAGATGTCAATCGAGCTCGTAATTGGATACAATCAAAACACATTTATACAATTGCCGTCGTCTTATAAAGTAAACTTGGTCGTCGTTTTGGAGGAGTCTCCAAACTGAGGGTTAAATTGGCAGAAAGTTTAATTTAAGCTAACGACCCCCAAAACTCCTTCAAAATAAACTCAAGCGCTTAATCTAATTTGGTTAAGGTAATTGTTACGGCTGCGAAACTCATTAACATTATTAAAAATAAAATTTGCTTGAAAATCGCACAATATTAATTATTTGATAAATAGATCAAATTTTGATAACAAATTAAATCTGAGATGTGTTTATGAATATAATTCAAAAAGAAACTATCTCAACTAATATTTGCTAACAACATAAGTTTAACTGCCCACATTTAGTATAGTTCCTTGAAAGTTGCGGGTATGCGACATTCATACGAGACAAACAAGTTTAGAAGGAAGTTATGTCCGAACTATGCAAAGGCCTGGAAGAAAAGACTCTGTACCGTGAGTTATGTACAATACCATGTTATTATGTTAGATAAGCATGAAATAATTTCACCCACATAAAGCCGATATAAATCTTCGTATAATAAACAAACAAGCAAGATACCATTAGTCTATGAAAGACATCAGCAAATAAAATAGTAAATAAATATTAGAAATGTTTATATAGGATCATAGAAGTGGGGAGGCATCCCGAAAATCCACCCAAACATCAAAGAAAGGCAGGTCTTTGACGATGATGAATTAATGAATTAAGCTAGATAGATAAATTAACAAGCAGCTGAATTAATAACTATAAAAATCTCACACTTAGCTGTGAAAGAGCGTATATTATTGAGGATAAAATAATCATCAAGCCTTCTAAAATGAGGTATTGTAAGTTTAATTATTGGTCATAATTAATAATAATAATTACATTCAAAAACTCGAGGAGTGTTTTCAGCGAAACTGCATCGCATGTTGAAAAAGAAAGGAAAATTTTAAATAAGCTAAGATCTCTGATTGTTTTCTTATTGTTGATGTGGATGACCACGTTTGTCATAAAGTGTAGCAAAAATTGTACTTTAAGATACGTCCCTTTTCAAAAGTTCGTTCGACAAACATGACTGAAATATTTTTGTTTTGCTTATTTCGACTTTGATTAGTCTCTTCATCTAAGGAATTTTTGGCAGCTTGGGAAAAATGTGGTGTAAGTAGATGAAAGATTGTTTCTGAAAATCGACACTCTATTTACTAAACCTAAACTAAAAAACCTGCTTTGTCTTTGACAAATTTGTCTTTGACTTTTCTTTGGATAAAGAGAACATGGATGAAACTTGAACATGAGAAGTTGATAAGTACTAGCAGGTTTAGACTTGCACTTATAATTCTCTATTAATACTAATAGTATTAGGTGTATAAATGCAAAAGCAGACATTCGACATTATCTTCAAAAATGAGTTAGACACGGATCTGTATTGTAAATTTTTGTGGCGCCCAGAAGCGTAACAATACATTTAAACAAGTTATTGCGACAATTCCACTTTAAATGCAAAAGCAGACATTTGCGCCAAGTAGTTAGATGCAAAAGCAGACGTCTATGTTTGAACCTATCCAGTTCTCGCATTACGTCACGTGATCGCCATGACATTGAAGCAGCTGTTAGTTTTGCTTGCTTAGAAGCATGATTAGTTTAAACGAGAGCATGGTAACGAACGTGTTACGGAGTTTTGACTATCTGCGACAAAATAAATGGATAACAACATTACCATTGAGCCATGTCCTCGTGGCAAAGGCGAAAGAGAATAGCAAATAAGCAAGAGTGGAAGCGTGAAAAAGCCAAGACAAAGAGGTATGTTTGTTTTGCAAATTCGGAATTAGCAACCTCTAAAAGTAGTTCTTTTACTCTTGTAGGTATTCTCGACACCATCTACCTGAATTCCCCACTTGTAGGTATAGAACAAAAATAATGCAATGTTGTTTATTAACTATGACTGAAATAAGGAAATTCAATGAGGATTTTTACCAGAAGAAAAACAAATTGTTTCAAGATATGTTTGTATTGAAGCGTTGCGTCACAAGTAAGCCGAAAAGGCCGGGTACCAAAATTAAAGAAAATTTTCGTAATAAACCAAAGGCGATCAGTGTCAAGTACAACATTAAAACTTCCAAAGGGACAATTCCTGTGCGCAGAAAACATTTGTGGCTATACTAGGTATTGGAAAAAATCGACTTGAAAGAATACTTAGCAGTTATCACCAGACCGGAGGTTTACCAGCAGAAAACAGAGGAGGTGATCAAATATCACACAAAACGGTTTCTAAAAGAAAAGCTATAAAAAATTTCATCGAGGGATTAAATTGCTGCGAGACCCATTATGCGCGTAATAAAACAATTATTAGGCGATACTTACCATGTTAGCTGAATATTGTCAAATTATGGAAGATGTACAATGACCGAATGGATGAAATCCTAAAAGATAAACAATGTTTTTTCAGAAACATTTTTGTACGACAATACAATATTGTCTTTGGATCTCCAACGGTTGATGTATGTTCAAAATGCCTGCAGTTTTCAGGAAAACTAAGAAAAATTACCGACCCTCAAGAAAAAATAACGGCAATGACGGAACAGCGTGTACACGAACTACGCAGTAATGCATTTTATGACTTCCTAAGAGAAGATGATCCCAAAACTGCAATTTTTTCCTTTGACTCTCAGAAAAACTTACCACTGCCAAAAATTTCAGATCAAGCCTGTTGTTTTAGTATGCAGGTCAATTTATATAATTTTACGGTGGTAAGTGGGTACTCAAAGTTGAAACTCACCTAAAAACGTAAAATCATTTATTTGAACAGAAAAGGACCGCCAAAGAAGCTCAAATGAAATAGTTTCTGCTGTTTTTTACTCATTGCAGAACTTTAATTTTGACGAAGAGGTACAGAAGGTGCGTTTGTTGTGCGATGGGCGTGGAGGACTAAATAAAAATAGTTCGATGATCGGTATGGTCCAATATTGGCTGAAATGTTGTTCTCCACCTCAGATACAACTCATAGAACTCGTTTATCCAGCAGTCGGTCATTCTTTCCTCCCCCCAGATCTACTCTTTGGCCAAATCGAGAGGAAGATTAAAAAATGTGCCACCATAATTAACCCAGAGATGTACATGAAGATAATTAAAAAGTTTGCTACAGTACTTAGAATGGGCGACGATTACCCAATCTTCGACTGGAAAAGTGAGGTGAAAAAAGTTCAGAAGATCCCTGCATCTTGGCATTTCCGCTTTCAACCGTCTAAACGCATAGTTTTTACAAAGGCCACCGATGGTTTCGTTCTTGTCAGGGGTGAAACATTTTACAAAACCGATATTTGTATAGCTAAGAGCATCTGCAAGAAATTTAAAACAGTTAACCACTTCAAGTTACAACCACTGAATACCGACAGTAGCCTTAAACCGGACAAGATAAGAAGCATTTCCTCTTTGCTAGCCAAACACTATGGTGCAGAATAGGAAAACGATGAACGTCTGGAGTTATTCAAAAACGCCTTTCAAGACAATCCAGCAGTGTTTTCTGATAATGAAGAAGATACTGACTTACGAATTTAAATTTGTACCTAAGAAACTACTTTTGTACATTTTCAATAAAATCAGCTTCTTTAAAATCTCTTTTATCGCAATTCCAAATTTTATTAGTGCAGATACTGCTAGTCTTTTTACAGAAATGCCAAATCTAGAACTTTGCAGTTCACGAAGCAGAGATTAAATCTGCAAGATTTGTAGATGCAAAACAAGACATTTGATTTTTTTTTATTAAAATAATATTGCACTTTAAAGCACATACAGACGTGTCAATGTATTATCTAATTTTGGTGAAAATACCAAGTCGATTGAGCGACTTAAACGACGATGAGAGGTTTTTCGCTTTACTTAAAACTATTCGAATGTCAAATGTCTGGTTTTGCATTTATACGCTTCCTATAAAAACTTATTAAACGTTGACACTATAAAGTTAATTGTATTGCTGACAAATACCATAGTGGACCATACCATATCTTAAAACTTTCTAATCTTACTTTTATATTTAATAAAATCGGCATTGAAAACTTATGAACTTATATTGCCAAGACTTGACTATCAATGATATTTTTATTATTCTGTTTAATATATGAACACAAAATACCGTAAATATGATATTTATATATTTGCAAAGAGTATTATTCTATGAATCCGGTGATTTCATATTTTATTAATATTAGGGAGATAAGTCACAAAAATGCAGAAAGGACAAGATCTTGAACTAACAGTAACGTTTTCCAATTACTTACATATGTCCAAAACCTTTGGAGATTGGAAAGAATGAATAGTAAATTCGGGGGTTGTATATGACATGATAATCATAACCCAAAGTAATAACCTCATCGCAACAGAAAATCAAAGAAATTTTAAGCCTTAACATAGGGGATTTAAGGTAGTTCTCAGGTTTTCTAACATTCTTAAAATACCATCACCAACATTCTGTATGAATATGTCAGCAGAGAGAAGGAGCAACTGATATAAAAGAACGAGGTCTTGGGTATTAAGAGGTATTATGTTAATAAAAGGTCTTATAAGGAGAATTTTGGCGTACTATCATCAGAATCTCCTGAGGATCGAAGAACGTTATCGAAAGGTTATCGAACGCAACCCAACCATTTTTTAGTGTCATTTTCCTATTTGAAATACAATTCAAATAATTGCAATACTGATAAGTGTTGAAAATCTTGGTTACAATATAAATATCAGTACCATCTATATCTGCTCCCAAAGAATCGTGGCGTTGTATGGGACTAACAGAAAATCTTCTAAGAATCGAAGAACTTATTGAAGATGTTAGGACAGATATATGATGGTATACTAGTTTTGGGTTACATGGGATTGCCTTGAGAACATTTTATTGCAAGATATCTAAAAGTTACGTAGAACTCGAAAAATTTTAAAATTCAGAAAGAATAAGATTCCTATTTCCTTAACACACAGAAAACTGTATATTAGTTTGTAAGAAATTTGTCGCAGTTCCAAGAGTAAAAATAAAAAACCAAAATAGTTGATGATATGACTTAGAGCCGGTTTATTCATCTTTGGTTAAATTTAACTACTGGATATTTTCCATGGTTACTATAATTTCACTTGCCATGATTGGCTATGTGACCAGTAACTATGGTAAATATCCAATAGTTATATTTAACCAAAGATGAATAAACTGGGCCTAAATCTAACTTTAAGTAATCAGTGTGTATTAACACGGGGTTATATGAGATGGAAGCACTGATCAGCCCAGGAAATTCATTTCTTCAAAAATGCCTTTCTCAATCTTCTTCTCGGGCTCAGTTGGCCAACGTATTACTTCATCTAATAGGTTGGTTATAAAATACACTGTTTGTTGGATTACAGTTTGTAGGGAACTTATGGCAATGATAAACCTTTGTGTTATATCTTGGAAAGAAACTGTCTTGTAACCAGTAAACCACTGAAGTTTTAAAACTCATGTGTTTTTGTCGATTTATTGTTAATTTTCCACTTTCTCTGGCTTGATAATTGGATCACTGACTGGCTTTAAATCGATGTGCTAGATCATCAGTACTAATCTACTCAAAAGGAACTGTTGTTTCTAAGTACTCTACATTTGTTGGTCTAATTCACAATGGTGTATAAAATAATTTATCAAGTAGATTATACTTCAAAAGTATCTACTTTGCTGACAGTACACAATTCATCAACAATTTTTCTAAACTCACCAAATTGTAAAAACTATACCCAAACAAGATCCAACTAATTCTAAATTCTAATCGAACACATAACTGGTAATTTAGATGAAGCCCTAATCCATAACAAATAGTACGAATATCATTACTTTCCTAATATATAAGTGATGTAGCTTATATTGATAAACAATTAACCAAAAATGATTAAATAGAAGTTGAAAGGATGAGATAACATTGACTAATTAGAAAGAAAAAATACGATCAGGATCTGAATTGTTCAAATTTAAGTTTTTCAATTAAGATCACATCAGAATCTGCTATAAACGAATTCATTATTCTAATTTACTCATTTAGATTGATTAAGTGAACTAATGACAAAATAATTCTTCTTAGACACTACAACATTCATCTTATAACGAATTATAAGATTGTAAACTTTATAATCGAAGGGCGCCAATTCGATGTGGAAATGATAGGGGCTAGATAACTTTACGTTAGATAAATTCATTGTTTCACTGAAACTTATCTGACTTTTAAGTTCGAATAATCATGGTGGCTCTCTCCCAAAATCAAATTGATTGACCCAGTTATCTGAGCCAATTCGAAATTTAGTATTCAACGGAATTATTCAAAGGAATACTGGGCTTCGAGGAATTTCGCGCGAAATTTGCATTCGGTCGCGGTCGACGAATCCAATAAAACATGTTAATTTCAATTAAGATGGAGAAAGGCGTTCGGTCGAACTCAATTAGGAAATGGGGTTGTTCGCGGTCGCGTCGTCCTCTATCTCCGTCCAGAGTTCATCCTTGTGACTCGGGTTCGGTACAAATTCTGGTAATTACTGGTAAATGTTGGAGGGGTGCGAGCTCTGATAAACTGTTCATTAGTAAACTGCGCGGACGCGTTTTGTTAATAGTCTGTCGTTGTTTAAACGTTTTGTTAGGGTTGGATGAAGAAAATTTATTCCATTTTTATTTGGCATATAATTCATCTTTTACTTACAGATGCAGCAGAAATTTCCATAAAAATTCTGCTTGTAGTTCTGCGTAAACACAAACGTTGAAGGTTCTATCCAGATATTTCCAATATTGGGAGCGTGTCTAGGTCCGGGCCAAATGGGAACGGTATGAAATGTACATACGCTCCCTGCCAGAGATAAATCCGGCCGCGTGCACACCAGCACCAACGGTAGTAATGACAAAAGCATGTTTGCCCGGTATAATAGATTCCGTTGTGTACCGGCTGCCCTCAGAGTATGTATTTACATACATACCGTCGATACAAACGCCCTTGCTAGGTATATATTATACAAGGTCCCTAATAAATATTTCCCTTCGTATCAAGTACAAAAGAAGAGAAGAGAGAAAATCGGAATTTATTCTGCATTCTCCCGATATTTTACAATGGTTTTCTGTACGTAACGAGCGCCATAAATCCTCCCATAAATATTGAATAACGCGCGTGTTTCGATCCGTCGAAAGCACCCCCTATAGATGGCGGCGGCGCGTTACAAGAACGCTAACAAGTCGACTTATTTAAATAAAATCGATACTTATATCTTTCATCCGAATATACGAAAAATACGATAAGAAAAAGACGCGACGGCAGAGATGCTCCATAGAAAGAGGTACCTCGTACGAAATCTTCTTGTGAAGCATCTTATAGTACGTATATAATACGTAGATAAGGATGCAAGTGCCGTGGCCGTAGCTAAACAAACGTCGCGATTCTCGTTTCAAACCGTTCAGGTTTATGTGTCTGCGAAACTGAACTTTTATGACGTGGATTACGTATGTATCAAGCGGAATCTTTCGTATTTTTGTTTTCGATGTACATTTACATCCTATAATAAAAGAAAAACATCTCGTCACCAAACCAAGATAAAAATTCTACTTTTAAGCTCAAAATCATCTGGAAAGGACGGTATTCTGAATATCTTTGTGTAAAAGGTATAAAAGACATAGTAACTATGTATAGTTCAGTTGTAAACCAACATTATGGAGGAAGTAAAAGAGAAATATATATGGAATCATTCTGATTGTGTTTAATATTTTATTGGTGGTTCATTGCAATTTTGGTTGATTTTGCTATTTGGTCAACCAAAATTGTATATCTTACTAAATATATAAAGTCTTCTATAAGACGATTTTATTTTCACTCTGTCGAGGCTGCTTGCGGGCGAAGCGCTACATTCTTTCAAAATGAATAATTTTGTGTTGATATTTCAAATGTAGCGCCTCGCCCGCAAGCGGCTTCGACGATTGAGGCAAATGAGGCGATTGAGGCGATATCGTTCCTTATATATTTTAGTAATAGTAAAGTTTTGCCGAGGTCGCTTGCAGGCGAGGTGCTACAATTTATCAAAATGGACGATTTCCTTTTGATATTTCAAATACATACTTTACCCGCTAGCTACCGCGGTGATTTCAGGCGCAATCGTTCCGTGTATATCTTAGCAAATATATAAAGTCTCCTACAAGACGATTTTATCCTCACTCCGCCGAAGTCGCTTGCGGAAAGGGACAATTTTTTGTAAATATTTCAAATTCAGATACTTGACGATATACCTACTAAAAAAACAAAGGGTGTCACAGCCGCATTTTATTTTGTTGTATTTAGTTCTTGTTGTATTTGGTAACACCACTTCCAACTCATATACCATTGATTACCCCAAGAAGATCAGCAGAAAATGTCCCATTGACTCCTAAGTGTAGTTTGTTATAAATGTTCTAAATAAATGTTATAAAGTAAACAAATTTTTACTCTCTGAGGTAGTTATGATTGAAGAAATCGACAATAACACCACACCAAATAAGAAAAGTACCACATCTATTTATGGATTAGTACAGCATTTTAGACCAAATATCTGTTTTTCCATTTAGTAGGTAACTTTCAAGACTAACAAGAGATGACGACATTGAACTAAAATTAGAACTAACACTCACTTCTAACTCACTCAGTTAGAACCAGTTTCTGAAGAAGGTTGCAACATGGCATCCGAAACGTCAAACATTTTTTCAAAAAACGCACGGCAAAACCCGAAAGTTTCTAGTTTTAGATCTAGTGTTAGTCCTAGTGATAGTTCTAGTGATAATTCTAGGTCAGTGCTGCTGTTAGTTCTAATTTTAGTTCAATTAACACCGGTCGTGAAAGCCTTCGTACTTAGATGATGTAGATTATGATTAGACATTTTAAAATTACAGAGTTTCTCTTCTTAGAATTTTCTATCCTAACCAAACAGACCACATTCAAAAACATGGAAATAGACCACCTCAACAAGATCGTACAAAAATGTTTTACTACTGGACAAATAAAATGTTTGTGTCTATAAATGGATATCCTTTACTAGTATTGTAAACATTATGACGTTTGAGTTTCAATGCATTGTTTTCAACCTGGGATTATAAAATATAAATCCCATGATATGGACGAGAATTTGCGTCCTTTCATTTAATGAAGTACATATATCCATCTAAATTCAAATGAAAACCGATATGGGAAGGTTGTTGGACCACACAGAGTAGTACAGACATGGTTAAGGGGCTATTTAGTAGATGGAAGCAAGTAGTTTATTATGACTTGGTGTGAAATGCACAACTATATAATGCTAATCTCGTTGTAGTGGCTGTGGCTAACAACCTACTTCCTTCTAATTAAGTATGATGATTTTCAAACCAGTTCTATTCTTTCTAATAGGTCAACAACAGCAAAATGTTAAGCTTGCTGCACAAGTGGCTTCATATACAGATGTCACATATTTCATATATAGCCTGAGGCTACCAAATGGGGTGTTGAAAAAGATCTGCAAAATTTAACTGGCAGTATACATATAAAATTATAGAACTACTAATCAATTGGTTTAATATTTCTAATGCAAACATGAAATATTCAAAACAATGTAATGCATTTAAGGTAGAATAACATGTATAGAAAAATAAATATCGTTACTTGAAACTGTCACTGAAGAGATAATACATATGAGAGTAAGTAGTCTAGATCACTTTTGCCAAAGTTATATGATTTTTTAAAAAAATAATATAATACGAAATACATATTGACTTATCGTCTAAATCAAGATATATTGGAGAGTTTTTTCGTTTACATTCGAGGAGCCGGTGCTAGAAATGACAATCCAACGGCTCACGAGTACTAACATCGAACTGCATTCACAGCTCATTAAAATGTCACATTTAGGTCCTGCACAATCGCTAACTTGTGAAATGGTGAAATTGTTAGTCAGTATGCAAAATCCACCTTATGTGCAATTACTGATTTCAAGTGTAGCAGTATGCTTGCGAGCAGAGCGACTTCGATTTCTCAATATCGAATGTCTGATGATGTTCTAGCGTCCACGATTCCATGATGATAACTGACAATCCTGACACTGAAATGTTATAGACCAAGAAATGCATCCCCTTTCATAAAATCACTTGGTTCTCGTCTCCCACCCTGTGCATTCTTATAACATGTATTCTTATCAACATTAGATTAGCTGAGAATCAAAGATTCATAAAACATATCTATTGGATATCTACTAATATAGAGAAACAAGACCTTAGAGCAACACTAAAGTTTATCAAGTGCTTACATTTTTCGGAAACCTTTGGAGGTGTTAAGTTATAATAGATTTTACAGGGAGAAACTACTTCCTATTATTATTATTATTGCCGGACTGAGGGGAGCAACCCTTCCCGTTATTGCAATTAATAATATCTATTGTAAGTTTTAGTCCTTCAGAGATTTAACGAAAATATAGGTTCTTAATAAACCTTAAAATTGCCCCAATGTTTTATTTTTTTATGTCGGTGGCTGTCAAGAGAGATTTACCGAAAATTTTGGGTTTAAGCGACCGCTAGCTACGCAGTTTCATAGTAAATATCCAGCTGTTTGGATCTCAGATTATCCAATATTGAGAAGTGGTGCTAGAGGGGTGCATGACGTTTGAGGAAGCCTAAGAGCGACCAAAGCATCTATCATACTTTTTACCTGTCTGCGATTTGAAAGTTCTTTCCAGCGTGAGGATACCTTTGAGGCCTTCCATCACTACCGGATTGGGGTGTAATGAAGGGTGTTTTCCAAACCCTTTTGGGCAACTTCATCGCATTCTCGTTGTTCTCAATGTCAACGTGACCTGATACCTACTATAGAGTAACATCACTTCTCCAAGCGAGTTCTTTCAGATTGCTGGTCGGCTGTTTAGACCACTGATGCCCATGTCTATTCCGGATTCAACTATCTTTGAAGCATCGGTGTACCAGGCAAGGGCTCCTTTTTTTGATTAAAGCTCATTCTTCATTCTATCATCCCTGCTCCTATCTTTAGGGCTGGTTAAAGCTATATTCTGTCGGAATAAGATTCATCTTAATTTCGATCAAGTGATTTAGAGTAGAGTCTTGAGAACTTCTAGGTATCCTCTGAGGTTAGCCTGCATCAACTTGGGTTTCAAGACTGCCTCCTTCTGAGACAAGATCTCACCGCCCTCGCTATATTAAGTCATGTAAGCCGCTGTATTTATGTCAGCAGTTGTAGGCGCCCATAAATTTAATTATTGCTATATACGCGTAATGAGCCATTCCCTTATCCTAACAATAATTATAAACCAAGATAAAGGAGACGTGACAACCTAAATAACTAAATTATCCTGTATATAATTTAGTTCAAAAATTTCCTACGCAAATAGTAAATTGTCAAAAGAGATCATGGGGAACGAGCACGTACCATGTACGCTTGGTAATTTTGGGGTCGTTACCGGTCCTCAAGGGAGAAGATGCTGCGGGATGAAGGGTGGTCGGTAAAAGCGTTTATGAATTACCTTGCGGGCCGCACTTTATGATATTTCTAACGGCCCCCCCATTAGAGATGCTCGTCGTCCGTGAAACGAGGACGCATTATCATTACGTGAACGTCGAGTCTGATATCGCCAGATAGGACGGAGGTTTCGCAAAAGAGGGTTGCGCGTTCTAAAAGACGCCGCTGGCAACCAAAACTCGTTGTACTTGTTAGTATAAATTTACGCGCGTACAGTTTACAAATATACAAAAAAAATGTTTAGACAGGAATTTTCATTTTATGCGACAATGTAAAGTGTTTTATAAATTAAGTAAAGACATTAAGTTTAATAAAGTTAATGATAAATGGTTGATGCGTTTTATTTACAAGACGAGTTTGTTTCCGTGCTCACGAACACATAATCCACCATAATTCTAGGAGGGCGTCGCCCCACTTTACTTGTCCAGAGAGAGAAGGTTGGTAACGTTAAACGAACGAGCACGCAACGGCGTGGGTAATTATATCCCAGTTAACTGCGCCCCTTTGATGAAAAATAAGGGTCTCCCTAATAGCGAAAACTTAAAGCTTGGAAATGGAGCCGCCTGTCATAAACACGGTCGGTAGGCAGTTTTTCCACAGTAACCCCACGTGGCTGGGTCCGGACCTGTTTCATTTTTCCTTCGGGTAATTACTGTGAGGGCATTTGTCAGTGGCGTCCGCTTACATCTGTGCCCGAAAGGACGATTTATAAACGCGCGAGTTTTTTTTTCAGTTGAAGTTTAATACATATACCCAACCGTTTATCAAATAATTGGGGACAGAATCAAACCAACCATGTATTTTAAAAAGGCAGCCGGCGTTATTCAAAAAAATGGGCTTTAACATATTAAAACATTTTGAATAAAAGTTGGGCGGATACTATCTGGGAATCGAGTTGAGAATTCCAATAAGCTTCGATTATTCGGCACGCGTGCATATTCAAATGCAAACGCCGGCTCGCGTAATCCCCCTTAAAAAATACAAAACTCCGAACGGTTTCCAATCGCGCTTTGCCCAGCAAAATATTTTACATATTCTCTTGCACGCGTATATGCGTTATTGATCCATATAATGTATGCGACTAAAGGGTCCAAAAATGAACAAAAACATTTCAATCAAATTTAAAAGTACAGTGATGGTTATTTCAGTAATTCGTAATATTCGTAAAATTAAAAATATCGACGACTTATACAAAAAGCATCAAATTAAATTATGATTTTGTTTGATTTATAAATCGATTTTAAGTAATTAAAGCGGCAGTTTATCTAATCGAGAAGGGTTAAGATAAATAGACTTATCTACCGACTAGCGTTCCCATTTAGCTGATATTGGATTGTTAGGGCTGATTGGGTGTAATATCAGTTCATGCATTGATGTTGGTGGATCTGATAATTGAAATTATTACGTTTTTGTGTCCTATTGATATGCAGCTACAACGTTTTCATTTATATTTTCCGTTAATTTAAAAAAATAAAATAAAACAGTACAATTAAAAAATCAAAGCTAGAAATTATATAATAAAAATCAATCATGAATTTTATTATGACGGTCAATTTTATACATCTCAATGTATTAAAATTCACTCTTTAGATAGCACAATAAACTTTGTGGACATTGTTTTAGTCATTGGTATTTAAGTTATGTCTAAGATAAATCTTATATTATTAAATTTAATGAAAAAGTATGAAAGGAAAATGATCTCTCTCTATAAGTGTCAATCGTGAAAGAAGTCTTTTTTTGATTTATGTACATTATTTGGTAACATGTCTATAATAATCATTGTCAGTTATAAGTGTCATCAAATGATAGGGTTTCCCCAACAATGACAAAAACAAATTCAATGTAGGTCGCTAAATGAAGAAATTTTCAATTTTGTTAAAATTCTCTGATTTAATGTAAATGTTATCTTGATGTAGCAAATACTGACCAAGAACATACTTAGGTAGGTGTAGACATAGGTGAAGCTAATTTCAAAGCTATCAATCAACAATTCATCACGATTTTGTCATATAAAGTCTTGATTCGTGTCGTATTTGACTGCAACCTCCCTTTGTTCTTATTGGCGGTTCTCAAATAGTGTTTTGATCTTCTTTCCATGATACATCTACCTATCGATCAACAACGTTTTATTTTAGCAAGTTATTGATTTATTATCTTCATCAACTTGCCAAATGTTATAAGGTATGACTTTTATTACAAAAGTTTTTTTGTTATTACTTAAATAATTTAAAATTTCTTCTTATCTATGTAGCTTACAAGGTTTCGTAATGAACAATTATAATCTAATAAGTCTCAACTTATAATGCAGCTATAACAAGCTTTACAGATTATATAGAAGGTAGAATACTGATACACCTTTAATATTAACGAGATTTTTACTCAAATAGTTGGTTTCTAAGTGAAACGTGATGTGAAGTCGGAAATGGGGTTTGGTAACATCGTATAGGGAATAGTGAGCAAAAGTTTGAAACAGCGCATTAAGGATGTGGTACCTTAAGTTGTGCTCATATAAGTGTAAGAAGTCCCAATTAAATTTGCACTTAGTATGTAACAAAGTTGTAGCATTACTTGGAGCAATCATTATCGTTGAGCAATATAAACAGGGATGTAGCTCTCAATCTGCGTGTATCTAAATAATTATATTGTATATTTGCAGCATTTTAAATTAACAATTACTTATCTCCTGATTGTATTTTGTTATTACCTATAACAGCAAAAATGTTGGGATTTATTTGAGATGGTGAATACTTTAGCAATGAGAGAAGAATATGTATGTACGTATAGGAAAGAGTGGTTGCATCTTCAAGTTCTGCTTGAGCTATATTTTTCAACAAATTTCTAGATTTACAAGCTCATAAGTGGAGAAATCTTGCTGGTGCCAATTCTTTATAGATTTTCAACGCTTCAAATTTTGCAGATTTACAACTTTTTTTTTAAATTTTTTCATAAAAAGATGGAAAGATTTATCAAATTAAATCAAATCATACCATGAAGTATAATTCTCACAATTTTTCTTAAATGAAAATATGCACACAAAATTACAGGGGGCATTACAGCTGCTAGAAGACAGCATCTCAGATTTCAAGAATACAGCGTGCAGGTTTCAAATCTGAACTAAAACCGGAAGTCAACATTTTTATCGTTAAAATATATCAATATGCCTTACATGACATCGAGAAGAAAATAAAACCAAAAAAGAAGGACCAATTTGAAAAAAAAAATACTTGTTTCTGTATGAACAGTGGGTATGAAACAATATTAAAACCTCATTCAAAACTTGCAATCCAGAAAAGTAGCGAACAACGGAGCTTATAGCTTTCAACACTTAGTTTGTAATACCAGAGTCATACAATGTTGCTTTTTCTCCCATTCTTCAAGTTCCATTCGAACTATCTCCTCCTGTTCTTTCGCCTTTGAGCTGCTCTGAATACGAGATTCAAGTTTATGAATTCGGAATACAATTTCCTGATCTGCGATTATCTTGCACTGAATACCAACTTTCAATTGTATGTCCTTCAGGATGATCAAAATTAAGTTGTAATCATCGTTGAACAGCCTGCCAAATTTGTTCGAAGCAAATTATAAATCATCAAGAGACAAGTTTTGATATATTAGCAAAATTTACTTCTCTAAGTCAGGATGTAGAGGAGGTGTATATTCATGAAACTGTGTTACATCGCAAGCTTAAGCAACACGATAAGTACCCCAGGATAGTACTGGTGCTGGATAGCCGTTATAGCGTTCTTTATATCATCCTTGATGGAATGGGCAAGTCATGTGATGCTAAAAGGTGAAAGGCATCAGACAAATAAGTAGGAGTGTGGGTATGGACAATTTTGTAGAATATAGAAATTATACGAAATGATCTACGACTCCGGAAAGTCATCATCTACATGTTGTTATGATATGGAGTACTATGTTGAAATTTTCCTTCATCAAAAATGTACCGTTGTTCTTAACTATTTTCAATTTACCGCGAAATGCTGCAGAGAGATCAGGATATGCGGCATCGGCATAATCAATGAATGGGAAAATGAGAGAATAACAAAGGGGAAAGGTAGCAGCGGAAATCAATCTATTACCACACCGTGATTTCTGACTGTATTAAAAAATGAAATAAAGGTGTCGCTAAGCCTCAATTAAAAGATACTTAAGAAATTAATTTATGCCAGCAAGCGAAGAGTGCCAAACGCAATGGTTGCATTTTACATGGATTGAGATGAAGTCCGCGACATCGGGATCTGTCAAGTACGCTAAAAAGATCGTTGCTAAGATACAATAAACCATCTGGGAGCTTGTTAATAGTTATCGAAGCATAAACTTGAAGGTAACCTGTATACAAATGATAATTACTCGAGATACTATCACTAATACAATTTATAAAAATTGAAAAGAGCAAACGATCCAGCAGACTGCCCTGGGCAACACCACATTTGATATAAACAGGAGAAGAAAGTACAGATTCTACGCGAACACGTAAATACCGTTAGGACTTGAACCAAGATATACAAAAAGAGGTAAAACTATTAGCAAAACGCCTAGTTAAAATGAGAGTATGGTCTACAGGATCAAAGACCTTACTAAAATCAAGTAACACTAGCAAGGTCACACAACGCTTAGCACAAGCAGATCTAATAGCATCGGTGATCTTAATCAGTGTTGTAGTAGTACTATTCCCTTAACAAAAATCAGACTGGAACTTGTTAATCAGATTAAAGTCCTCAAGATATCAGCATCAGATCGATAAGTATCCCCGTGTTATAGGAAATTCACGATGTCATACCAAAATGGGACCAAATTGAATTCTTTCTCTTCCAAGAATCATACCACTAACAGTCATGTTCGAAATCCTTAATTTTCGCACATTTGCTTTTCTTCTTGAAGAGCCTTTTTGCAGCAATTTTCGGAGAATTTTTTGCTTATTGTGTATATGTGCTGCACTATACTATCTAGTAACAACTTTGGTTGAATCCTGGCCCGAAATCTATGACGCCACAAAAAATTAATAATCCCTTCTCTGGCTCTTTCCACTGGTTTCATACTGAAAACCGTTGGCTTGTTGATATCAAAACCGTTACGAATAAATACACGTAAGTACACTTACAGTACACGGATATTTTGAATCCTAGTACTCTATCATATGTCTACCCAAACGATGAGTAGTGTTTACATTTTCCTGCATACAGATATATTAATTACGGTAGTGAACATACTATCGAACTATATTAGTCGATATCAATATCTTAAATTTATATAAATATCAGTGCTAGAAGTTGAGATATATGCAAATTTGGTACCTTACTTAGTAGTGGCCGATGATGACACAACTGGCCGAAAATTTGTTTCGCTTTCATTTAATTTTCAACTCTTAGCTTGCTTATATTATCAACGAAAACTACGAAATAACAGTTTTTAACAATAGCATACTGCTTTTAAGCGCACCACGTTAAAACAAGTAACAATAAGCTCGCGTTTGAAACTCACTTCAATGCTTATAATTCGAATGAACTTATTTTAATTATTTGTACAAAAAGAAAATTATTTTTCTGAACTATTTGACATTATATTCCTTTATTTATTATTTAGAAATAGAACACTCTTTTTTATATACATTTTAATGAGCTTCGTCCTATTTGTAGCATTATACCTATATACGCTATAGAGATTCATACTTCGAATTTGGATCTGTATTTTTAGTAGAAAACTGTTAAATAAAAGAGGAATAATAAAGAGATTAGGAAGAATAGAATTAGAAAATACAATTACTGCGGGAAGAATTATGAGAAGAGATACAACAACCTCTGGGGCAAAACAAAAACATCAACAATCATAGGTAAGAACGGTATGAGCAAAAATATTAAACATTATATGCGATTTTTATAAAGAACTATACAACAAGATGGGAAAGAAAGGAATTGAGTAGAAGATAGGAATAGACGTGATGGAGGCAAAATGAATAGACATAATACGAAATAATGATGGAAGCAGTATTATGTCCATAATCACAAAGGGTAGATACAGGATAGACAAAGGGTAGACAAAGGGTGATCCTTTGAAGATCAAACAGGCTGCAAGAAGAACTTCTCCACGTTAGACAACACCTTACTCAAACATGTGCAGCAATTGATAAAAAATCGAATAACTATGACTTCCCAATGATCTTATTATTTGTAGACTTTGAGAATGTGTTTGACAATGTAAGAACTGAAACAATCTTGTAGGTTATACAATCGTCTGGCATATAAGATGAGAACTCAAAACTAAACATCGAAATGATCAATAATGAAAGGACGATAACTCTGCAAAGCTATTCAATGCAGTATAGTAACAATGTTTGTAGAATAAGAATGGAAAAACCTAGGAATAAGAATGAAGGGACAATAGTTGAACATGTTACAGTTTGCTGATGACATAGTACTTATAGGAAAAAACGAAACAGAGGAAGGAAGAGCATTATAGGAAACAAACTGGTCTAGAGATAAACATGAGCAAGGCAAAAGCAAAGTAGGTAAATTATGAGTAGAAATTTTTGGACAATAGATTGTAACTAAAAACATAGGAGAAGAAATAAGACGGAGAATAGCAATGGGATGGCAAATCTTTAACAGTTACAAAAATATATGGAAAAAAATCGTGAGAAATGTGTCCTCCCTTTTATGATTTATTGAAGACAGACATGGATATTAACAAAGAAAATGATCAATAAGATTAGGTTAACAACAAGGGCTATGTATAGAAGAATGATTGGCAAGGGAAAAGTCAAACATTGAAGATATTGGCAAAATAATATTGGATCGACAATGGAGTTTGGCCAATAATGTGACCTATATTATAAGAGTAAATGATACGAGGTGGACCAAGAAAATCTTTGAATGGTATTCAATAGACAAAAAGAGAAGAAAAGGAAGACCAGCTCCTAGCTGGGAAGATGATTTTCAGAAGAGATATGGGGAGTAAAGTGGCACAAGGTGGCTTGGGATCGAGTAGAATGGAAAAGAATGAAGGAACAAGAAAGTATGACTAAATATCATAAGAATACGAACTAAGTCCCAAAACAAACAAGACGGAAGATAAAATTACCCTCTTTTGTATCATTAACTTAAGCATCTCTAAGCTTATTTCTGTAGTTACATGCACGATACGCAACTTATTTTGTTGTTATTGACTGCGCATAGAAAGTTTAAATTTGTTTCTAATTTATAGATAAAAATTTTAATACATTTCTGAATAAGGTAATCGTTGTACAAATATAAATTTGTGTAGTCTCTCTATACAATCACATTACATTGTTCTAACTTTACTCACAAATCTTGCAGTATGATTAATCTAATTCGATTATTTACGCCTCATTTGCAGACGTTCAATGACACGTGCATATCACGATCTGATCTTCTATGATAATGTCTACTAATTAGTGAATAATCGATTCACTACAAGGTTTCTGCAAGCCCTTAACCAAATCATTAATTCATCCATCAAATCTATTTAATTCAATCTATCATTATCATATATGATTAAACGTTCAATTTTATTACCTAAAACGTTGAAACGTATAATTTACATCATTGGCAAAAATGTTCTCAATATCTCTTTAAATAAATATAGAAATAACAACAAAGCAGAAACTGTAAATTTTTTAATTATTCTGAATTTTTGTAACAACATATCTAGCGTTATTTATGAATAGTTATTTTGTTTTAATATAAATCTTTTTTATAGGCATCATTTAACGCCATCGGGGTTAGCTTTTAAATTGTAATTTTGTGATTGAAACAGTCCACTTTGATGTTTTATCGTTGATTTTATTTTATAATGTTTTATACAACAAAATAATTTGATTTTAATCTCGATTGTTGATGAAAAATACATAGGTCTTAATTTAATCCATCAAGCTGGAACGAACGTTAATTCCTTGTATAGAATATTCAAATTTTTAATTAAAGCTTTTTAGTATTTAATTAAAACATTTTTTGTTTTAACTACGCAACAAATGATGTCCCATTGTGATCAATAGCTTTCGGAGGTTCGTTCATCCACCCTAACTTTAGACATAAAGGAAAGAAGATAATTTTATTTCGTCCCACTAAAGACTGACGAACATTTTTCCCTAAGAACCATACTTTCCTCGGAGGCGACCCTCTTTGATTAGTGATTTCGTTAAGCTCTGTTTCCCAGAGGTTCAAAAAATTTGGAAACTTTGTTATATCATCCTTGGTTAAGAAGAAAATTTACCATATTCGCAAAATATCAAGATCTGTTTTGTTCAAATTTTTTTTGTTGTAAATTGCTTTGATATAACAAACTTCATAAGTTTATTTCATAATAGACTTGGATGTAATTTAAGTAGAAATTCAAATTTTTAATAAATTTTTTATCAATTCAATTCAACTCCCTCAGTGTAACGATCCAAAACCCTATTAAACTTAAATTTTTAATGTTACCTAGAAAATATTGGAAGTACGCAAAAGGGGAAAGCTTTACGTTTCCACCTCTAATGCAATTAAGGTTTCTCTAGGGAGTAAAGTCGCAAAGAATTCATAAATGTATTAAACAATTTCGAGAAATTGCGTTTCTTTTAATCTCGCCGCCGACTTTATTATGCAAATTTTAAAGTGAGCCAACGGGCCGAAACGCCGCCTTTCGGGTTCGGTTCTTTTTTTTTGCTGTCCGACTACGTTGAAATTCGCGGATTCTTACAGTCCAACGGGGGTGGAAAAAGGAAAGTCGGGAGGTGGTGGAGAAGGCCGCCGACCAGCACCAAGTTTATTATGATTAAAAAGGAGGGAGGCGGTGGCCGGTTCCAAGACGGCTTTAATCCGGTTTAAGTTGCGCTTATTCTTGTCTGCTGGCGTTAGGTTCCAATGGGCGTTCGCTTTTTGAGATAGGTGAAGTAACGAGATCTGATACTTTGGGAAAGTTATAAAGTTTGCCTCGTTTAACTTCTTTAATAATGTTTACCGATGGATTTTTGCTGGTCGTCGTACCGTAATTGAAAACTCTTAAAACGGATTTAATACACTCAACACAATGTGAAACCGCATTGTTTTACAAGTTATACTTAAGAATAAGCGACGTTGTGAAAATTTAAATAGATATACAGACTTAAAAGAAAATCTTAACTACCAACAAAGTAGATGAGGGTCAATTTTATCAGTTCGTTAGTCTGGTTATATTTATTTTGGGCTTCAAGCAACTTGTTCCAGTAAAACGATTATCCCAAATATCCGATTGAAGAGATGCACACCAACAATAATAATGGGATATGTATGAATGATGGCTTTCATGACCTGAGTGAATTGAATTAAAATTAGAACTGACACAAGCACTACAACGTACACTTAGAACATAGCACTTTCGGATGCTATGTTGTAACCTTCGTCAGAAACTGGTTCGAAGTACCAATTTCACTTTCAGTACCAGTCTTCGAAGTACCAGAACACTTCGCGAAGTACCAGTTTCACTTTCAGTACCAATCTTTTTTCAGTACCGGAACACTTCGAACCAGTTTCTGAAGAAGGATGTAACATGGCATCCGAAACGACAAACATTTTTTCAAAAGACACACGGCAAAACCCGAAAGTTTCTAGTTTTAGATCTAGTATTAGTCCTAGTGATGTTTCTAGTGATAGTTTTAGCTTTAGTACTAGTGTTAGTTCTAATTTTGGAAATAATTATGGGAAATAAAAATAATGGGGATGGCTAAAATAATGAAGATAATGGGATGATTTATAGCTCAAATTGAAGAAGAAAATACCCTGTTTAACTAACTTTCAGCTAAAAATTATTGAGATAAAAATTAATATAAAGCAATCGGCTTTAATAATGAAGATAAAAGGATCTTAAATTGCAGATGAAGATGTCTTCTTTAAAGCAATGTATCTTAATCTCTGTTTTATACAAAAAATACTGAGAACAAAATTGATGTATATAAGATTGCGATTCAAATTGGATAAAAATAAAATAATAAAAATGGGAGAATTCAAAAAAAAATCGCCATGGCTAAAATAATGGAGAAAATGGGATGATTTATAGAAAAAACTGAAGACGAAAATGTTCTGTTTAAAATGATATTATCCTATATCATTTTAAACAGGGCGTTTTAACTAGAAATTATTGAGATAAAAACAAAAATGTGTAAGATTGTGCATCAAATCAAAGAAAAAGAACATGAATTATGGCTTAAATTGAAGATATTTTCTTTGACAATGTGTGATAACCGCTATTTTACTCAACAACTATTGATAGAAATTGAAGTATGTAAGATTGAGTTTCAATTCAGATAACAATTAAATATTGAAAAATTTTCACTAAAACTTTTAACTTGCTTTATTACATTTACATCGGTTTAGATGTTAAATCGATTTTTTTTAAAGATTTAAATATTTTGAAATATTTAATGACTTTTATAATTTTATAAAAAAATTTTAACCATATTTCAAGATTTATTCAAATAGTTGGTTATTTTAAAATATTCCCATGTCTTTTTTCAAATTTCAATATTTCGATTTGATCTGTTAGCTTAATTTCTTTTCAGTTTTTTATATATATTTGTATATTTGGTTTATGACATTTTGATATTTCCATTTAATTTTCGGCTAATGATGAAGATTTAAAGCTCGAAATGTTGCAACATAGATAACAATCTGAATCTCATTAGATAATAATAAAAATGGGAGAATTAAAAAAAATCGCCATGTAAATAATAGAGATAATAAGATGGGGCATGAATCAAATTGAAGACGAAAATGTCCCGTTTAAAATGATGTATGATTATATTATAATGATAACTGAAGTTTTAACCGGAAATTATTGACATAAAAATTATAATGTGTAAGATTGCGTTTCAAATCAATTAAATTTAAAAAAATCGCCTGTGGTTTAATCATGCAGATAAAAGGATGAATCATGGCTTAAATTGAAGATGAAGATGTCTTCTTTAAAATAATGCATGATAAGCGCTGTTTTATTCAAAAATTATTGAGATAAAAATTGAAGTGTGTAAGATTACGTTTCAACATACATAACAATAAATAATAAAAATTGAAAATTTAAAAAAATCGCTATAACTAGGATAATGGGTTGAGTCATGAATCAAATGGAAGACGAAAATGACCTGTTTGAAATGATTATAGGATAACTGATGTTTGAACGAGAAATTATTGAGATAAAAATTAAAATGTGTAAGATAACGCTTAAATTACAAAAAATCGCCTTTTCTTTAGTAATAGAGATAAAGGAATGAATGGTTCAAATTGAAGATGTCTTCTGTAAAATAATGTATGATAACCGCTGTCTTATTTAACAATTATTTAGCTAAAAATAAAAGTATGTAAGATTGCGTTAACCCTCGTATTCCGGTGCCTGGGTCTATTTGGACCCAAATAAATTTTTGCGAGAAATTGTAATAAATAGATTTGTCGTTACTCAAGGAGTGCGTTAAGTTAGATCGGCGTCAAACGGACGTCCCGACGAAAAAACGACGAAAAAATATGTCTCGACCGTTTCTTTACAGCGCCAGGCGTCTGTTGTGTAAGAGGCTATAGCGACAATACAATTGCCATTAAATTCTTGATTTAGTTCACAGAAGGTGTATTTTAGAGCAACGATCTACATCGAAAAATAAAATGTTTGCTAATTTTGTAAATAATAATGATGATTATAACAATGAAGTGTCTTCTGATGATGAATGTGCGTCATTGACTTTTAGTGATGCAGTACCAGAAGAAGAGGATTATGAAAGTGATGAGTTTAGTGGTGAAAATAGTAATAATATGTCACACTGTAAAGACCAAAGTGTTTGTGGACGAACATGGAGATATATTTCCCCCACAAACAGAGATGCAGAATTTGGTAAATATGATGCTACACTCACAGCAAATTCTGAGGGTGTAGAAACCATGGAACAATGTTTTGATTTATTTATAAATGATGAAATCATGGACATTATAATTACTTATACAAATGAAAAAGCGGTTAAATATTATGAAATGTTTTCAAATAATATATGGAAGCCTGTAGACCGTGTTGAATTGAAGGCATTTTTTGGGATTTTACTAATTACTGGCCGTTTTCGGGAATCACGTGAAAGTAAAAAAGATCTATGGAAGAAAAAGATTGCTTATAGTCGACAAATTTATCGAGCATCTATGTCTCGTGATAGATTTACAAACATTTTACGATTTTTGCGTTTTGACGACTTTCAGACACGAGAAGAAAGAAAAATGACCGATAAGTTGGCAGCTTTGAGAACCACTACAAATATTTTAACAAGAAATTGCAGAGATAATTACCGAGCGTCTAATGTAGGCACTATTGATGAACAATTAGTAACATTTCGAGGAAGATGTCCATTCAAGGTGTATATGCCGAGCAAGCCGGGGAAATATGGGCTGAAATTATGGGCCCTATGTGACGCTACTACATATTATTGTTGTAATTTTGAAGTGTATTTAGGAAAATGCGGAAACACACCGGAGAAAGGACAAGGACAACGAGTAGTTAGAGTTCTTTCAGAGTTTTGGAAGGGATCTAATCGAACTCTCACAACCGACAATTTTTTTTACGGATATCTCACTTGCAGAGGATTTACTCAAAGATAACATATTTATAGTGGGAACAATGCGGAAAAATAGAAAGGATTTACCAAAATCTTTGATAACAATATCCGGAAGAGCTCAATTCTCTTCCGATTTTATATTTTCTGAAAATCTAACACTTGTGTCGTATATCCCAAAACCAAGAAAATGCGTAGTTTTACTTTCGAGCGTTCATCGAGAACATGCTATTTCTGACGAAAATAATAATTACAAACCTAATATTATCAATTATTACAATTCAACAAAAAGTGGAGTGGATGTTTTAGATAAAATTCTAAGAGAATACACTTGCCGGAGATGTACACGACGTTGGCCTCTGTCGCTTTTTTTACATTATATAGATATTGCAGCCTATAATGCATTTGTACTATGGCAACTCAAAAATCCGGATTGGGCAACTGGTAACATAAAATCAAGAAGAAAACAATTTATAGAAAATTTGTCTGAACAGTTAGTTGCTGCAAACATAGATTCTAGAGCTAGAGCATTTGAAACCAATGCAGTAGTATTTTCGAGACACATTGTGGACGCCATCGAAAGTACAGGCCGAAAAATAAATAAACAAATGAGTACAACATTAGAAAAACGCTCAAGATGTAGCTTGTGTATTGGAAATGACAATAAATATAAATCAAAATGTGATGTTTGTCATAAATATGTATGTAATATACATTCAACATGTACAAAAAATATTTTGTGTACAAATTGTAATGATTTAGAATAAATATTTTTTATGTAATTTTTTTAAAATTTTATTTTTATGTATTATTTTATATCCCTAATAATAGTTCACCTTTAAAATAAAATAAGTCAAAATCATAATGGCAAAAGCTTCATTTTTTATATTCTACGTAAACAAAAACTGTTCGGGTCTCGGTTGACCCAGGCACCGTCCGCAACGGTTGGCGAAACGTCAGTACTGCGAGGGTTAAATAATAAAAATGGAAGAATTAAAAAATAGCCATGACAAGAATAATAGAGATAATGAAATGATTTATGACACAAATTGAAGAGGAAAGTGCCCTGTTTAAAATGATATAAGATAACTGATGTTTTAATCAGAAATTATTAAGATAAAAATTAAAATCTGAAAAAAAACCGTCTTCGCTTTAACAATGGAGATAACGGCACGAATCATCGCTTAAATTGAAGATGAAGATATCTTCTTTAAAACAATGCATGATAATCTGTTTTATCCAAAAAATATTTTAATGACATTGAAGTATGTAAAATTGCGTTGCAACAACTAAATAAAAATAAAATAATAAAAATGGAAGAATTTAAAAAAATCGTCATGGCTAAAATAATAGAGATAAAGAGATGATTCATGGATCGTATTAAAGGCGAAAATGCCCTGTTTAGAATGATATACGATAACTAATGCTTGAACGAAAAATTATTGAGATACAAATTAAAATGTGTAAGATTGCATTCAAAATCAATTAAACTGCAAAAAATCACATTGACTTTAATAATGGAAATAAAGGAATGTATGATGGCTTAAATTGAAGGTGAAAATGTTTTTTTTTAAATGGTGTATGATAATAGCTGTTTTATAAAAGAATTTGTTTTCATCACTTCACGATGTTTTTGAAAGTAGGAATATTTTTGAGAAAGTTCATTTTATTGTAAAATATGAGAAACACTATCACTGTTCATCTCAATAAGACTCACCAACACTGCATTGCACATACGCTCAATTTATGTACCATGAACATCCTGAAACATGCAGATTTGCAGCAATTGCTCAAGAAATACAAAAAACATCTGCGATCTGTATCCAGGGAGCTGATCAAGATGCAGGATTAAATGAAACTTCCTTTGCTAAAAGTAAAACAAGAAATTCCAACAAGATGGTATGGTTAGCAATGTTGCAAAGTTAGAAGAATTAAGAATTCCGTTGTCCAATTTTCCTAGATCACCTTCACATTTGTCATCGGAAGATTGGACACTAATTAAAAACTGCGTATGTATATTGAAACCTATTGAAGCTATGACTTCTGAGCTGTGAAGAAAAAAATATATAACGTTCTCTATTATGATCTATTTAATTCGCTGTTGACAATGCAACTCCAACGATTACTATTGAAGAGGTTGGATTACATGGAAACTTCAAAAATTTATGCAATGGCTGCATTATTGGAGCCAAGATTAAAGAAGTTCATTTTGGTAAGATGTTTGATGAATTATTCGTTTAAAGAAATAAATCGTGCAAATTACGTGAGTTCCACCATTTCCCGCATGGGTCATGCGTGATCCAACGTAAGCTGGTATTAATTTTTGTACCACTTACGTAAGCGTGTGTGTTCGTGAGTAACATTGGTTTCACGCGTGAGTCACATGATTCATGTATGATATTCACGTGAGTGGTGGGCGTGACCCACGTGTGTTAGATCGTGAGCGGACGTGAGCGAGCATAAAAAGTCACTCACGCACACATCTCTAATTCAGAGGCGCGCAGGTTGAAAGGCTTTTTTTGTTTTTATTTCAATACCTACTTCTATAATAATTTTTATGACTTTTAGTACGGAGTAGAGTTTTTGAATAATATAAATTTTAGATTCCAGTAAGAGCAATCAAAGAAGTTTGTTGTGGGAACATTTTGAGATACAGGTTAAGCAAATATTCACGGCCTCAACACCCACATATTTTGCCGAAACACAAACAAAACAGTACCTAGATCTACCATTGATAGATAGGAAGCTAAATCCCCTACAGTTGTAGGAATGCAAGAAGGAAATGTTTCCGGAATTGTACAATCTTTTAGCTAAGTACCTCTGCATCCCAGTAATCTCAGTACTAGCAGAAAAACTATTTTCAAAAGCGGGCGAGTTGATAAAGGACAGAAGGAGTAGGTTGACCAGTAATATAATTAACGAAATAATGTTTTAAAATAGTAATATCTAGTACAATGTATTATAGCTTCAAAATAAATATTTAATTTTTCTTTGAAATATGTATTTTGGCTGGCTATCCTTCATATCTTTCGATTGATCGATTATTTTATTCGATTATAAATTAATGGATTATTTGTACAATTTTAGGTTACATAATGCTCGAATTTCGTTTTTAAAGGAAAAAGATATGTGTTGAGTCCGATGCCATACTCCAAACTAGAATTCCGTAAGATGATTTGAAAATTTGCAAAATCATCTGCTTCGTGAGTTGCAATCATTTTTATTTTCCTAATTGTGTATATTTTACCTGCTAATGGTAGGTGCTGTAAACAACCTATCATCAGCATCAATCAGCATACAAACATATCACATCGAACGTTATGTTGAAAGATAAATTAATATAGATAATGAACAGCAGCGGACATAAAATTGATTCTTGTGGTACTCCGTGCATGGAACACTTTCCTTCAACTATGGAGGATGTTAATAGTCTGTGCGGGATGCTCATAATGCTATAATAGTACAATTTTTAGAGTAGTATATTGTAATCGACAATGTCAAACCATTTACTGAAATCACAGCATGTAAGTTCAATACGTAGCATACAGCATTTATTAATAACGTGCGTTAGCGGATATATCTTATATATCTTTTGTATTACAATTTATATTTAAGAATAAGCAACGTTGTGGAAATTTAAATAGATATGGGGAGTTAAATGAAAATCTTAACTACCAACAAAATAGTTGAGCGACAATTTTATCAGTCCGTTAGTCTGGTGATTGTCTGCGCCAGCTACCGTCGCCCCCTTTAGCTAACAAATGCATCTGACCCGCGTTTTGTTCCGATCTGATAGCGACCAACTTTCCCGGAAGTCTGAATTAATTTCAACTCGAAACGACGTAAAAGTTTCGCGATCCACGACCGATCCGCCGCTATCGCCTCCGTTTTCCCCCAGCCCCTTTTCTCACCACGCCGTTTTGCGAATACTAAAAACTTCTTCCTCATTCTCTTTCGGATGTTCAGTCACAACCATTGTTTTAATATGTCGCTGGGCAAGACACTCGTCAAGATGGGAATCGCGGGAACGTCAACTGGGGGATTCCCCTTTGCTTGTCACATCGAGTCGGGAAATTTTCTCGGAAACCAGCCAACTTTTTTCGGGATTTCCTTATCGCACCGTCTTTCTCCTTACCACGTTATTATTCATTCGGAAATTGAACGCTTTTCCGTCACAGAGATTAAGTTAGCGTAAAAAAAAAGTTCATTTCGTCTCAAATTGATGTAAAATTAAACAGTTGGATTATTACAAAATTAACAGTAGCGGCCATATCAAGAGTGTCAATCAATGAGGCGGTCAATATTTGCCGAATTAATTAAAATAGAAATTATGCCGATTAGCAAATACAGCTCCGTCGAGCCTTGTGTTTACCGTTCACTTTTTCAATTAGCAAATTAATTATAGAAGAATAAACGAGAACTGGTGCATCAGCTGCCGCTTGGCTCTGTTTGTTAACAGACGCACAAAAAATACGTTAATATCGGGGGGTTAGCGCCCCATAAACAGCCGAATTTGCCGTTCTTTTGGGTGCGCGTCGAAATTGGATTTCGGACCGGGCATTTATGACATCCCGTTTCGATAAACATACTTCCCCGGGGTAACCCGTTTTGGGTCGGCCGTTTTCCGCGCGTATTTAGCCCCGAAAATAGATAAAAGCTTCCGGACAACAGTAATGTGCGCGCCGTTCTGCCTGAATAAATAGCAAGGAAGTGCGATAACCACGAAAATACAACAGAATGTTACAAAAAAATACGTTTTTCTATTTGTTTTTTAAGAGGAAATGTTTTAATGTACTCAGAATTCTAAACAAATATGTACACGACTCGGAAAAATGTTCATGGACCTGAGGGAGTCATTCTCAAGACTGAATATAAAGAAAAGTTTCAACCTTAGAAATGCTTCCTAAGGGAAAAGAAGTTCTTTGACGGTGACACGTAACAAATATTTTTTTATCAATATTGATAACTTGAAAAATTTTTGTTTCTTTCATTTTGAGTTTTCCTTATTTCATAAATCATAATCATTACTTTATTACATTCTATGTAAAAAAAAAACTCGTCAATGGTGTGGAATAGGGTAATAGGGTGGAATAGGGTAAGAATATATATAATATATTCTTAATGTGTGGGTCGGGACCCCAAGTGAATCGAAAAGCTATTTATTGCGGGTTGTAAAAATTTGTAATTATGATTTGCGTTTAGTAAAATTTAACCTAAATATAATTAGCTATATAAAAATTATTAGCTAGGTTTTAGCTGTAGAAACAAAAACTTCAACTTGAAAAATGATTATATCAGATCTTAGGGCCCTTTAATGCTGCTATTTGAACCGATTATGTCCCTATTTTAATCATGTGATTTTCACAAAGCTCCTTGACGATTTTGAAGTGTTCTTTTCTTGCATCGATTAGCGCGAATAGCAGTTTTTCAGTGATATGGCTGTTAAAGCGACCGCCTTTTGTATGTATAGATGAAGTGGTGTGAGATCGAGTAAAGCTTCAACAGCAACTGTTGGATAAGATCTCATTGTAAAGCTCATATTAAGATAGGCTAACTGCTTAACTTGTGCCAGCTATCGTTGCGTTAGTAATTTGTTTTTAATCATTAAACCAATGAGGTTAATTAAATTTCAATTTAGCTATGGGATTACTGCCACGTAGGCACATTGGGCTGTGTACGGTTAAACACCCCACTTCCTTCCACAAGAAAATTATAGCACATCTTAGCCTTGGTGGTTTCTTCCTTACCTTAACTACTTATATGGGAACTATTTCCAACCAAGTTTTCCTATTTTCTAACTCTTTGGGGAAACCCAAAGTCTTTTTCTGCTTACTTTGATTTTAAATAGGTGTTCTAAAGATATTTTTTGTGAAAAGAACCATTTTGGCACACATAAAGCACCATTACCAGTTTTCTGATTCTTTTGAAAAAAGTGCAAAATTTATTTTGTATAGTGCAATCTTAATTAAGTATTCTAGAGATGTTTTTAGTGAAAAAGAACTATTTTGACATATCCCAACCAGTTTTTTAATTTTCTAAATCTCCTACAATTCTTTTAGAACCCCAAAAATCTTTTTTCTATTCGTTCTAAAGAGATTTTTCCTAAACAGAACCATCTTTATTTTCTAACTTTTTTGTTGTTTGGAAAACCTAAAATCATTTTTTGAAATAAGTATGAATACAGTATATATAAAGGGGGTTGGGTTGTTTCTTATGTTATAATCATTGTAGAAAATTTTCGAAATAAATAGTTTCTTCACTTCCTCTTCGAACCGTTTGGTCTATAGAGGCGAACTGCTTGCTAATTTGGGATTTCATTGTAGAATATTGGCCCCCCTAATCCGCATCAGTTTGGGTTGTCTTGATACTGTGATATGGTACATGAAGAGCACTCGTATTTCTTAAGTAGAAATTATGTGTATGATTATTTTTCGTGTATTTCTTCTAGTTCCCATGTCTATACTTTAAATGGGTAGGGAATTAAATACTAGGTTTTGCCGTTTTATAGTATTCTTTGCAGCTTACGTACAATTTTAGGTTAAATAGTGGTCGAATTGCTTTTTTTTTTTAAGGGAGAAGATATGCACTAAAATTCTTGCCATTTTCCAAAATTTAATTCTGTAGAATGCTTTCGAAATTTGCAAAACAAGCCGTCCTCGCTGCTTGGTGAGTTGCAACCATTGTCATTCTTCTGATTGTCTACATTGCAACAACTAATTTGCAAATTATATCCAATATATGCGATTGCTATGTGAGTTTGTGACATTTCAAAAATTGTGTTTTATCAGTATTGATTTACTTATTGCTATTGAATCATATTTCTACAGTTTCTAAGTATTTATTACCCCTTAGGTTTATTGTAATGAATGACATATCACAGCATACAAACATAACTTTGAAAGGTGATGCTATTAAAAGGCGGACCATTGATATAGATAATGAATAGGAACGGACCCAAAACTGATCCTTTTCCGTTCATGGACCGCCTTATTGAGGACCAATCCCTGTTCACTTCCACCAGCAGTTGTCTATCCTTCAAATAGGATGTTAATCGCTTATGTGGGATGCCCCTAACCCTAGTACCATAATAGTACAACTTTTGAAGTATGTTATGATTGACAATCTCAAACGCTTTACATATTCTTTGTTATCGAATGCGTGTAAAACGGATTCTATTATAGGAAAAAGAAATATTCGGGACTAGTTTCGGCTTATAAAGGCATCCTCAGCTGAATCTAAATTAAAAGGGGATATAAACGTCGAAAATATAATTCTTTACATTTAAAACAGAATTAATTAAATTTTTTTCAAAACGTAAAAATAGGAATATCAAAAAAATAGAAAGATCTATTTCCATCATCTCAAGAAGGTCCATACGAAAATTCTTTTCAGATTTTTGGATTAGTTTTACTCCTTCGAAATCAAATGTTTGTTTCGTTAATGTGCTTGTTGATGTAGGGGCTTCTAATTCTCACATCTAATGACCTTATAGATGCCACTTTGTTGTAAAATGTTATTGGTTTTAAGATATAATGTTATTGTTACTAAAAGCTAATTTAGTAAAGATTTTCGTCCCCTGTAAAGGAATGAGTAATGGAATTGTATGGAATAGCATTGTATAATGTTTGTTTTATATAAAGGGGCCGTTTTTTAATTTGATAAAATAGCCATTTGTTGTATGACATTATTGATAATCTGGGGATCTATTGATGTAATAGTGGAAGTGGAATAGCTTATAAAGCTTTTGAGATACAAGGTATTCTAATCGAATTGTAAGGTATACATACAGATATATATATGAAAACCATTTGATTGATTTTGGTCTACATAAAATATCGTCTACATCAGCATTTTTCAATCTATGTGTTGCAAATATCCATGTAAAACTAATTCTCCTTTTACACAAAAGATACGTTTCCAAGAAATTCATGTAAAACGACAATTAGGTGTAATCAATATTAAAAAAAATTCTTTTTGAGATATTCATGCGTGAGTATTTATATTTGAATTTTGAGATATTAAGTTTTGAATGCAACCTAAATTTCTAGTGTTTCATAAAATTAATAATGTCTTTAATGATTTGATTTTTGGAAAATATCAAGAAGCGAATTTTTAAGATATCTTGATGAAAATCTTTGTAATATAGATAATATTATTTTATAATATAAAAGAAAGTGTGTACTCTTTAAAGAACAAAACCATGTTTATGTATTTTAATTCTTTGTTGAGATATCAAGTTTTGAACTCATCTTAAATTTGTGGTATTTCATAAAATTAAAAGTTTCCTTAATCATTTTTGAAAAATTGTAAATAATCGATTTCTTAAGATATTTCGATATGTATGTAGTTTTCAAAGAACAAATCCATCAGTGAGTGTCTTAACTAAGATTTTGAGATATCAAGTTTTGAACGCAACCTAAATTTGAGGTATTTTATAAAATTACAAATTTCTTTAATTATTTTTAGAAAACTGAATTCTTAAGATATCTTGATTGATTCTGTATGAGTTATGAAGGAAAGTATGCACTTTTTCGAGAACAAACCCATGCTTGAGTGTCTCAATTCGTGTTTTTGAGATATCAATATTTGAACTCATCATAAATTTATGGTATTTCATAAAATTAAAAATTTCCTTAGTCAGTTTTGAAAAATCGCATAAAAATGAATTCTTAAGATATCTTGTTGAATTGTTTTGTGATTTATAAAGAAATGTATGTTCTTTTCAGAGAATAAATCCATCAGTGAGTATTTCACTTCATTTTTAAGATATCAAGATTTTTACACAACCTAAATTTATATTTCATAAAATTAAAAATTTCCTTAACCATTTTTAAAATTTGTAAAAAATCGAATTCTTAAGATATCTCGATATGCATATATTTTTCAAAGAACAAATCCATCAGTGAGAGTTTCAATTCATGTTTGAGATATCAAGTTTTGAACGCAACCTAAATTTGTGGTATTTCATAAAATTACAAATTTCCTTAATCGTTTTTAGAAAACTGAATTCTTAAGATATCTTGATGGATTTTGTGTGAGTTATAAGGGAAAGTATGTACTTTCTCGAGAACAAATCCATGCTTGAGTGTCTCAATTTGTCTTTTTTTTGAGATATAAACATTTGAACTCATTTTAAATTTATGGTATTTCATAAAATTAAAAATTACCTTAGTCATTTTTGAAAAATCTTATAAAAACGAATTCTTAAGATATCTTGTTGAATTGTTTTGTGATGTATAAAGAAAAGTATGTTCTTTACAGAAAATAAATCCATCAGCGAGTATCTCACTTCATTTTTAAGATATCAAGATTTTAACATAACCTAAATTTATGGTATTTCGTGAAATTGAAAATTTCCTTAATCATATTTAAAATTTGTAAAAAGCGAATTCTTAAGACATCTCGATATGTATGTACTTTTCAAAGAACAAATCCATTAGTGAGTCTCTCAATTCATTTTTGAGATATCAAGTCTTGAACGCAACCGAAATTTGTGGTATTTCATAAAATTACAATTTTCCTTAATTATTTTTAGAAAACTGAATTCTTAAGATATCTTGATGGATTTTGTGTGAGTTATAAGAGAAAGTATGTACTTTTTTGAGAACAAATCCATGCCTGAGTGTCTCAATTCGTTTTTTTTGAGATATCAACATTTGAACTCATCTTAAATTTATGGTATTTCATAAAATTAAAAATTTTCTTAGTCATTTTTGAAAAATCCTATAAAAGCGAATTCTTAAGATATGTTGTTGAATTGTTTTGTGATGTATATAGAAAAGTATGTTCTTTTCAGAGAATAAATCCATCAGTGAGTATCTCACTTCATTTTTAAGATATCAACCTAATCTAAAAACAACCTAAATTTATGGTATTTCATAAAATTAAAAATTTCCTTAACCATTTTTAAAATTTATAAAAAATCGAATTCTTAAGATATCTTATTGCCTTTTTTGTGATTTATAAAGAAATATATGTTCTTTTCAGAAAATAAATCCATTAGTGGGTATTTCAGTTCATTTTTAAGATATCAAGATTTTAATGCAACCCAAATTTGTGGTATTTCAAAAAATTTTAAATGTCCTTAATCATTATTGAAATATTGTAAAAAATCGAATTCTTAAGATATCTTGATGAATCTTTTTGTGATTTATAAGGATAAGTATGTTAGTGAGTTACTCAATTCGTTTCTCAACCTAAATTTGTGGTATTACATAGAATTACAAAATTTTAAGAAATTTAAGAAAGATGAAGAATTTTAAGAAAGTATGTTCTTTCTCAAGAACAAATCAAACATTTCATAAAATTAATAATTTTATAAACAATTTTTGAAAAATCGACCGACTTCTTAAGATATCTTGATGATATTTTTTGTGATTTATAATGAAAGTCTCTCTTTTTAGCAAACAGAACGAGTCATAAATATCTCAATTAATTTGCAAATGCATTTCATAATATTAACAAATTTAATAATTTTTGAGAAATCGTGTTAAACAAAAAATTCTTGGAAAAAGAGAAATTAAAAAATTTTACTTAATGTTGATGGGAATCATGTAGAAAAATAGCAGAAAATAGAGACATTCGAAATGACGAAGAAGTTAAATTCGCCATTACAATTTTATAAAGATTGAACTTTAATTTAAACTCAAGATCACTTCTTTATTTTAATTAGAGACAAAGTCAGTTTGTGCTTGTTGGGTACGTTGATATTAATGAGATGTTTAGAAGTTTTATGGGCGGTTTTACTTACATTTATAACATGTGTTGTCTATACTCGTGGTTGAGATTTATCACTCGACGATTAAGCAGTTAAAAATCCTTACCTATAAATAAAAAGAAAACGTATTAGCTTTGTAATATATAGTTAGAGTAATTAACAAGTATGGTGAAGACGAATCTTATTCATTCAAAATACAATAATGAGTTAAACCATAAATGTATCATAAATTATTCGAAATAATAAACATTATTATGAAGTTATCTAAATCCCCGAAGAAATAACTTGTTGATACCATCTTATATTAACTCGTATTCAAATAATTTGTGTAAAACGAGAATGAAACACTAAAAATTTCGAATTATATTCTTTTTTCTTGTTTCTGGTCTATATATTTTATCCATTCGATAATGTGATGTTTGGATTTATTTTATGGGAATATGTGTTGTTTTTCGATATGATCTAGGAAAATATGAGATAGAATACCGGATTCGATTATATCCATTATGCTAGTGGTAACCGATGTTTCCTTTCTATATCAATGTTTTTGTTCAGTAAAATAATTATTTTCATTATATATATTTTCTTTGTCCTGAGTTTAGTTGCTATTATGTGTTCAAATATTTTCAAAATATTGCCGTATCCTGAGCCATAAAAAGCAATAAATTAATGATAAACTGCTACTTTAAATCTACAGAGTCTAAAATGGTGCCGTATATCAGTTTGTAGAATAATAGAAGATGAATAAAAGAACAGAAAGAAGTTAATGTAAGAGCAAATTAATGACGTTTTAGAAGATTATTAAATTCTATTGTTCTGAGAGACTTTTCAACGAGTACAAATAATAATAGACCTTTTACAAATGAATTGAATTTGAGGTTTCGAAGATATTGTAGAATTCATAACCTTTTGATGGTTTCTAACCATATCTGACAGCTGAATAATATCACCGTTAAACGTTAAGTGCCAGACGCAATTTCTTGAGTTTTAGTAGTATTTAATTTAATAAGGACTACAACGTTAGGCGAATCCAAAATATTAGAAAAATCATAATTAAGACCTGCAATTTGAAGGTAATCAGCATACTCATAAAAAGTGTAACGAACCCAAGACACTGCCCTGAAGTTCACCACGTTGAATATCACAAGCAGAAGAGATGAGTACACTCACACAAAAAACTAGACATTTTGTGTTACATATTCATGATATTCATAAAGGATGTGATATCTATAACTAGAATTGTATTGCCTGATAAGATAAGGACATTTAGACAGTCATCAGCATGCACATGATAATTACAAGAGATGCAATGGGTGACGACATTAATAGAAATCTAGAAGAGCAACGAATCCAACACACTGCCTTAAGGTACAACACACCGAATACAACCTGCTTATGATGCAGAGGAAAATGCAGAGATCGGCAGGTTCAAAGAAAGAACAACAGATTTTGTACATACATTTATGATGTTCATAAGGGATGTGATATCTGTAATTGGAATTGTATTGCTTGTTACACAAAAACCTGCTTTAACGAACTGCTTATTTGTTTGTTTAACAAATTCTTTTTATTTGTTCTAGGCATGATCAATGAACTTTTTTTGTTTCTTTCTTCGCTTCCCCTACATGGTTTGTGCATGATTTTTTAATTTCGTTAATTAGCGGCATGATACATATTATATTTAAAGTCGTTTCCATTTGTTTGATTTTCGATGTATACTGGTACCTACTCATATTTTTATTATATCTTCCTCCTTTCGGGAAAGAAGGTACTTTTCGTGATACAAAAGTATGCTTTAGACTTAATTTTTTACAGACATTTTTCATAAACGAGATTATGTGCCATCTGGATTATTAGCTAGGTCAATCCAAAATATTAGAAAAATTATAATTAAGACCTTCAATTTGAAGGTCATCAGCATACTCATGATAATTACAAGAGATGCAGGGTCCCGACATGAATAAAAACGTAAAAGAGTGATGAATCCAACACACTGCCCTGAGGTTCACCACATTGAATATCACAAGCAGAGGAGATTGCAGAGATCAGTACACTCACACAAAGAACGACAGATTTTGTGTTACATATTCATGATATTCATAAAGAATGTGACATCTATAACTGGAATTGTATTGCCTGATAAGGTAGGGCCATAACATTTAGACAGTCATCAGTACGCACATTGTAAGTACAAGAGATACAATGTGTGACGACATTAATAAAAATGTAAAAGAGCAACGAACCCAACACATTGCCTTAAGGTACAACACACCGAATGTCATAAGCAGAGGGAAATGCAGAGATTAGCATGTTCAAACAAAGAACAACAGATTTTGTGTTACATACATTTATGATGTTCATAAGGGATGTGATATCTGTTACTGGAATTTTATTGCTTGTTATATAAAAACCTGCTGTAACGAAGTGCTTATTTATTTGCTTAACGTATTCTTTTTATTTGTTCTAGACATGATCAATGAACTTTTTTGGTTTCTTTCTTCGCTTCCCCTACATGGTTTGTGCATGATTTTTATGACATGATACAATTAAAGTCTCCATTTCTTTGATTTTCGGTGTCAACCAGTACCTACTCACATTTTTATTATATATTCCTCCTTTCGGGAAGGAAGCTACTTTTCATAATATAAAAGTATGCTTTAGATTTAATTTTTTGCAGTCATTTTTCATAAACGAGATTATGTGCCATCCGGATATTACAACAACATAATGGTAACGATTCCAAGTAAAATTTATTTAGTTTGAAACCGCGACGGTGGCAGCATCGCGCCGTTTACAAGAGCGTCGCCAGTATTTACGACAGCCCTCGGGCGAAATTGTATTACACCGAATCCCAGAGCCATTTTACTAGCAATATGCAATATCTCAACAGGCAAGAAGTCTATTCTGGGACGTAAGTTATTGCCGACCGTGGAGGCGCACATCCACCTTCGGCGAAATGCCGTTCGTTCGGCATTTCTTTCCGACGACATACACATACAGAAAGACGTCAATGCATCAGGGCGTCGCGACGAAGCCACCGTCGCCTCCACCATTTCTGCAACCGTCGCGATATCCCATCTGCGCCAGCCGTTACTACCAAACTGGTCTGATACGATCCGCAATGCAGTCATCGCGTGGAGAGGAGGATCCTTTTCCATTCTCTTTCTCCTTCTCTCTACCACTTTTTGTAGATTTTAATATTGTACACACGCAAAATCCGATGGAGGCGAATAAGCTGGTCGTCAGGGAAGTATGTTTATCGGAACTGGAAGTCATAAATGCCCAGTGGAAATCCAATTTGAATGCCAACGATAGGGATAGCGGATTGGAGAGATTTCCGGACTTTCCGAAGGGATGGAGTCGATTAAAACGCGTCGAGCTACGAACTTGCTACTGAATAACGGTAACCGATTTTCGTTTTTACTTTGAAACCCGACTGTAATGCTATCTACAGCTGCATCCAATATCGGTAAAAATCCGTTACACATATAACGACTCATCATTTTACTTTCTTTTCGTATAGTTTTCCAATTTTCTACGTAGATTATCAAACCTTTACATTGAATTGAACCCAGCCCTTTCCTCGCAAAATAACCCAAACTCCAACAAACACCCTTGATAGATTACAAATCCGTGTTTTTTGGCGAAACCTGGCCAAATACAGCCACTCGCCTAGAGCTTTCATCGTGAAAGTCTAGGCTAAAACGAGAACGTCGTCACCTCCAACCCCGAGATCAATTATCCCCATCTAAGCCACTCGAAGTCGCAGCCTTCGGCGGGTCACGCCAACCAACTACGTCGACGATCGGACGGGAGAGTAAAGAAGAAAAAAAGTGGAAAACGTATTATAGCGTGCGCCTTTCTAAAGACAGATTGATTGTCTGTCAAACCGGCCAAGATTGATGCGAAAGCGCGGAAAGAAGCGAGAAATCGGTAAAGATCCGACGCGAATCGGGCACTGTATCTTCGGTACCGTTTCGAGTGAAAAATTGAATAGTTTGCCCCGAAGATATTAGAAAACGGCCGGATCTGTCAAAAGAAATAAGCACAACTTTTAATTCGGCGTAAAAATGGGGCGAAACTGAATTTAAGGGAGTAATCGAAATGTCTCTAGCACGGAATGGAGGAAACAAAAGTAGTCGGGGGAATCCTTCGGATTTACACGCGTCTGATGCCGGAACTCCATCAAGTAAATTCGAACTGTGGGGGATTTTGGGGTGGTTTCAAGGGGGTTCGAGTGGCTTCGGCGGGACCACCGAGTCGTACCGACCGACGCCAACGGCAAACCCGTAACTTCTCGTAGAAACGGCGTTAGCAAAATTGAATTGTGGAAATGCAAAGCGATGCAATCTGAGTTGGCCCCGTTTTCTTGACTTGTCTGTCGTCGGTAGATAAGATCCGGAAAACGCGCGGGAAAGTTGCCGAAGGCGTGATGAAATCGACTCTTTATACTCGAACACTCTGATTGAGACAGTTAAATGTTTCGGTGGTGAGATTGCAAAAACTACCCGGTCTCAATGTACACCCAATCTAATTTAACCGTACTACCAATCAATTCCGATTCAATTTAATTGGAATTTAACTAATTTCTCCCGCGCCTCGATACACTACGACTAGTAAGACCGTCCATCGTTCAGAGAGTATTGCTGACAAAGCAATTGAATCCGCTTTACAATACATTAACATTGATCGATACCGGATCCGGCACATTGAACACTAAATGGCTATTGTTTCCGAACGGTTTACTCACTCTCTCTGTTAAATAATAAATCCCCATCGCGATTTCAATCGTTTTATTATAATTCGTTCAATTTATTGGAGACTGAAAGGGCGGGAACGATGTTGAGGTACAACCGAGAGAAATCCGCATGGTGGGAAAGGAGGAGGAGATAAAATCCGCAATCGAGCCCACTTTGAAAACGCGTTAACCTTTGAACGGACGTCGGAAAAGTCGCCGACGAAGAGAAATGGCGTCGTAAATTTGGAGACCAGACAAAAGCGGGCGGACGTACGTGTCACCCTCTTAAGAGGGGCGGTCGCGAATTGACCGCCACCGTCAATTTTAAAAGTGACATGACAGATTCAAATGCGGGTCGCCGGGATGTACGAACGTGCCCAATTCTAAAACGTCAATCTTCATTTAGAATCTAGAATAAAATAGAAATTTATTGACAATTGGTAAAAATAAATAATAAATTATTTAATGTTAGGGCAACGGAAAATATGTAAATATATATTCTTTATACCTCGGAGAAAAGAATGAATTAAACAGAAATTTGTTTCAACAAACTGTTTTATGAATACGAGCATGTATTGCATATTGGCAAGTTATATCATATTTCTTGAATATTTTTATTTTGCCAAAAGTTTCAATTTAATATAAAGTTATCGTAAAGTTTTAAAAAACTACATTACCACCCTTCGAAAATCGAATTCTTCCATTTTAAATGAATATTTAGAATGTTGGGTGTTCTTTTGTGTAAGCATTATATATTTCAATATCACGTGATTATAAAGGAGTAAATATTTAAAATAAACCTATATTAGGCGAAAATATTTTCTCGCCAAAACAGTATCGAGCAAAAACTTGCGAGGGAGAATATTAAGAAAGAAATGAAGTAATATTATGCAGGCTAGTAAAAACCACTGATGACTACAACAAGCAATACAAAAAAAATTAAGTCCTAATATACATTGGTTCTTAAATGCCTCGTTAACGAGATATAGGACAACCAAGATTCTCTTTATAGTTAAACATTATTTGTTCAATTATCTATCAAATTATCAAATTTCAAAGCAATAATTTTTAAGAAAAACATTTTTGCAAAATTTGTTAATCCAATTTATTTTACTTTCTCTTAATGTTAATCAAATTTCAGAAAATTTAAATATATCGCAGCCATCTTTATGTAGAACAGTTCGCAAAACAGAATTATATCCTTATCAATTTCAATGCATCCAACTTGTGCTACACCATAGTTACCCTTCAAGACCAGTGTTAACGATGGTGCTTGGAAAAATTGCAAAGAATCTCAATTTTTTCGCGAATATCTTATTCACAGATGAAACCTTGTTTATAAACCGAACACCTTGTTAGATGACGGTAGTGGCTAAGTGAAAAAGCCTTTGGTTCCTTCATGACGGAACTTCGGCGCATTTCGCTGGACAAGTTAAGAATTATTTAATTCTGATATACTCTCAATGGTGGATAGGAAGCAGTTGTCCATTGTATGGCCTTCACGGTTTTTAGGTTTAAATCGTCTCGATTTCCACATGTAGGGTTATGTTGAAGAGCTGAATTACAAGACACCTTTAATTTTATAAAAACTTTGATATCCTATATCCTATAAAGAAGCCATTTGGGAGCTCATGTATATAAGACTATTCATTTAATCTTTTTTGATTTGTTTTGATTTTTTGCACCACTATGTATATATAAAAATAGATAAAATAACTTTAGAAACATATAATTATTACTAAGCAATAACGAAAAATTAATAAAATAAGTCAAGGAAAGATCCAAAAACGAATGGTCAAACAAATAAAAGAAACTAAATAACCTAAGAAAAGAAATGACAAAACAAATAAAAACAACAAACATTGTTTTGACCAAGAAAAATAAAATTACTGAATAAAGGACCAAAATATGCACTACCAACGAGACCTAATCTAACAATAAGAAAAATAGCCATAGAACTAGACCGAAAAACAAAGCACATACCCACTAATGAAGATTTATGAAAGGATCTCCAAGATATATTAATAAAAGAAGATGTAACGAGAAAGATAGAAATGAGAAAAATTATAAAATAAAGAAAAATTGATAGTAATGAATAACTAACTATCTATATATGATATTTAATAGATTTATTTTTTTTGCTCTCGCAATTCATGCAAAAACAGAAGAATATATTGCTAAAACTTAGACATTTCTAAATGACAATTTCTTGATTACCTTAAAATCTCCTTTAATGGACAACCACAGAAGATACAACAATAAAGCTTAGTAAGAACTCTAAATCGCTTTTGCTAATGATCCCAAAAGTACCACGATTCTACTATGTACTTAAATTATACAAACCAACAGGATTTCTCGTAATTGAATGAAGAATATTCTACATACAAAGGACTACCAATGCGATTACCACTTAGTGGACTGATGGTACATATTGTTCTCGACAACATAGAAAACAAAATGATAATTAATAATAAAAATCCATATAAAAGCAACATTTTATGGTAGAGAATCAAGAATTTACACTTTTCTATTAACACTCTGCACAGGGGCTAATGCAAATTATTTTAGTAACTGAACAGTACGTCATTTTAATTTTTCTTAGATTTAACAATGAAAAGGACTACCGACGAATTTCAATTTGAGATTTACAGAAAAAGACCGAAAGACATAATAATATTACAAGACTCATATCACAATTATAGAGACAGAAAAGGCAATAATGAAACATGGTTATAATTCACAAATTATTGATAGAACGATACGAAAACAGACGAATAAAAAGAGACGTAACATAGAACCTATATAGAACAATCTAATAACATAGAACCTACAACAAGGAAGCAACAATAATTGACTTTAGAATACCATATGACAAATTGACAATAAACTAGAAAGAATATTTGAAAGACACAATATAAAATTCATTTCGATGAGCAACAACTCATAAATCAAATTTTAATGAATAACAAAGATAGAATTGATGAACTTGCCAACAGCGGTGTCTATACAATAATGAGTAAGACGCCACGCTACATACATAGGTGAAACGGGAAGATCCCTGAAATTGAAAATAAAAAACATAAAATCGAAGATCTAACTTCGGAAGACAATTTTCAATAAAGACCTTGAATTTTACGAGACAAAGAACTCCTTATTACACTGTAGCAATAAGGGTTAATATAACCCGGATATTGTATGTCTAAAACATCAAATTACAACAATGCAAACTGGCATATTTCACATAAAATCATTTTGGCAGATCACAAGCATATAAATTTTCTTATTGCAGCAAACATGAAAAAACAGACAGAAACCAGAATTCCCTAATCCACTGATTGGTACTCTTTTCGTAGACACATCAACGAAGAAATTGATGAAATTAAAATAAAACACAAGACCACGCGTTATTGTGCGTTGGTGGAACAGAATCCTTGAAAAACAACGAGCCACAACTAAACGGCTATATAATAAAACCAAACATTTATAGCTCAAGCATACATGAGATCTCTACAGACAAGCCCTAACGGAGCACAACTCGGCTATTTGTAAAGCTTAACACGCCTGCACAAGGTAATATTGAAAAAACATAATATCGATCTAGGCCACTTAAGCAAACCAGACGGAAATAACACTGAAGACGCAAAAAAAATGCTGGAGCTTCACACTTCCCTTCTTTAAAAATTTACAATCATACATATGATAACTCTGAATGTATGGAGATAACTTGTCCATCTGATAGGGCTATTTCCAATTTTTAGCCGTTAAAACCACCTAGCGTGAATGGAATTCTACCGATTTTTCTGCAAAAAAGGATAGAAGACCTGCTCCCAGTAATATTATTAGTAATAGTTTGTGTATATAGCAAGTTGGAGCTTTAGCTATTTACCTATGTTATGGTGGAAAGTAAAGGTGGTCTTCATACCTAAAGGCGAAAGGCGATCAAACGCCGATGCCAAAGCCTGCAGACCAATCAGCCTAACTTCCTTTCTCCTAAAAGAGATGGAACAGGTAATTGATCAATACCCTAAGAACAGGGTCCATGTCACCAATCCACTCCATCTAAGTGAACATGCTTACTAGAAAGCAAAATCAATAATTATGTGTTTTCATGGTTTAACAAGCACCATAGTGGAGACAATTGCAAGTAAAGAAATAGCTCTATATACTTTCATAAACATAGAGGATGCTTTCGATAAAACCTGCGAACACACAGAAAATGCTCTAAATGTAAAAAAAATACATCGATCGACAACTAAATGGTGTCTAACCATGTAGGAAAGCCTACAGATTATAGCCAATTTGGGAGATGAGTCGTTAATTATAAAGGCAGTCGAGTATGCTTTCAGAAGGATGTACTCTCATCTCTCCTATGGGGTCTGGTAGTGGATGACTTAATGAAAACTTTAATAAGAAATGGATTCATGTTCAGGTGGTGGTCTGGTAATCACAATTTGAGGCAAATATTATTGATGCAATCATAACTTAACTAATGCAGCAAGATTTACTACTTATCAGCACTTGTTGCAGGAGTACTGGACTCAGCATCAATGAGAACTAACAAAATGGAGACAGTCCTTTTCACTCGGAGGACGCTGCAATTGAGAGTACCTTCCAAGGTAAGACTGTAAATCTGAAAACAGAGGCTAGATACCTAGGAGTTATTCTAGATGAAAAAAAAACCATCATGGCTAATCAATCTTAAATCACGCCTCAATTTGCATTCAATTCAAAAGATATTCAATGCAGAAGATCTATGTAGCACATTAATTTCCATCTTTAAATTTCCCATTTTCACTCATTGCCACATAAAATGCATAACAAAGTTCTTAGAAATACATACAGAGTACAAAGTACCACCGGAAATTATACTTCGTACAAAACTGTTAACCAACTTTACAGAAATAGCATAGATCACATACAAATCATTTTTTGTGGATTTTTATGGATTTTAACATGGTAAAAGTAGCTAAAAGGTCATACTAACGTATTATCCAAAACTAACGGCCTTAACATGTTTGCATGCCCGCTTATGAAAAAAATGGGTTTTAAAGTGCCATAAAGAGTAGTAATTTTTAACGAAATAGTGCATTGTTACGCTCTTCTTCCACAATTTTCATTGAAGCAGGAATCTACTATGTCACTAATTTCTAAACGTTTCGTAATGTGTTTGATGTACGTAAGAGGACAATTAAAATTTCAAAGTACCTACTAAATGACAATATAAGAAAATCAGATTTCCAGATGCTTACCGCAACACTAAAAACATTTGATGCAACCGGCTTCTGCTTTCTACACACCTTGATGTAGTGACACAAGCTGTTATTTCAAAAAATCATGTTGAAAGAAATTTTTAAACATATTTGAGTAGAGGATCCACAGAAATAAACAATGAATAGAATGTTAGTAAAACATTAATATTTAAACTTGCACAGGTAAACTTCAATAGAAGTGGAAAGAAGCTTTTAATGTTCAAGAATGTTTTACAAGTAAACAGAAGTTTTCTATTTGATAATTTAAGTGAAATATTTCTTTCTCGTTTATTCTTTGTTTGTCCTTTGCGCATTGTTCAATATAATGCACTCCAGTTAATTGGCCTGCTGGTTCATAAGATCTTCCGCTTAATAGAAATAAAATGTATAAGATCGAACTGTTTTATACGTATTTTATATTTGCTTGTTAGGTGTAATAATTCAGTTAATCTGTCCAGTTTATTAACTATCTTAATAATTTCTCATTAAACGTTAGTTATCCACAATCTAACACATTTCAATTTTGATCTCAATCATTTCTAGTTCAAACATCAGTTATCATGTATCATTTTATCCCATTATTTCCATTGTTTTATCCATGATCTTTTTTTGAAATTTCGCGTATATATTATTTTACTGTTATATACATTATTTGAAATAAGACACCTTCATCTTCAATTTGATTCATAAATCATTTCATTATCTCATATTTGAGATAGTCATTTATTAGCCATTTAACTGTGACAAGTTGTGTGAGATCCATAGTGTCCCAATTAACTGGAGTGCACTGTATATTTTAATTGTTTTTTAGACTGCATAAGTCAAACGAATGAATATCTTGTATATATAAATACAAAGCAAATTTTTCATTTCCTTAATTTAGCGTTATCTACAGATTTAATAACCCAAAAGTAGTATAGATTAGCCGATTCTAGAACCTCCTCCTCGAACCTGCGTCCGAGGAGGAGGTTCTAGAATCGGCTAATTGTTGGAGGAGGAGGAGGAGGTTGTTGTATCTACTAATTTTTGGAGGAGGTTGTAGAATCGGCTAATTGTTGGAGGAGGAGGAGGAGGTTCTAGAATCGGCTAATTGTTACAAACCTACTAACCTTAAAAGTTGTAATGTGGGAGGAGTTTCCAATTAAGTTTTAATTATTTGCAACCTCCCCCCAAGTGACACCTTTAAATAGGGAAACCAGAGAATAAAATAATAACGCTCTGTTGACGTGTTAAGACATGTTCGTAGATGGTTACTCTTCGTCGTCTTCCGATAGAATGAAAAATAATCTTGTAATATTTACTAATATATACTAATTAAAATGATTATCCCATCCTACCTGATTTGGATGATATAATGTGAGAGGGTTTAAGCGACTAATTGAAAATCGTGTATATCGAACTTGCTTGCAAAAAGGTTTTAAATCGGCCGTAATTATTAAATAAGAGTAGGGTTTTTTATAAATTTATTCAGGTAGTAATACTGCCCAAGCAAGTTTATGTAAAAAAATATATGCAGATAAGAAGTGCTGTTTTGCTCGAAGAAAAGGAATGAGTCATATTTACCTGGCATCATTTGGGTTCATTATGTTCACAAAAAACCTCCTGCATAAAACTCCTGCAAGAATTGGGAGGAGGTGGAAAGGTTTATAAACGGTGGTAAAGTATCACAGGGACGTAGTTATTCGTTGAGAAGTGAAAAAGAATAAAGTCCAAAATGTTGGTGTGTGATAATTGCGCAAAATGTTTCACCCGGTCCGATAACTTGAAGAGACATCAGCGGCAATCATGCATTGGTAAAAGAATCAAACTTGAAGAAATATCTAAATCAAATATGGCAAAATGTGATGCGTGCGATAAGTACGTAAATAAGCAATGTTATTCTGCACATTTGCGCAGTAATGAGCATAAACGCAATGCGTTTGTAATAATTGACGATGGAGTTGAGAGAATCGCTGGGGCATTTGGCGATAAAATAGTAAGCTATAGAATAAACGAACCGGGAAATTTTGTGGATTTGAAGGAATATTCGGATAGAATTCGTGAAAAAATCTTAAATCTAATTCAAAGCGCTATCGATATTCATGGCAGCATTAAATTAAATCTAGAATGTTTTGGAATGTATTGTTTGCAATCCAAAGAAGATTGGGAAATAAAATCGTTTAATACAAAAAATAAAGTAGCATCTTTAGCGACAGATTTGTATAAAATTTATAATGACTTCATCGATGAAATATCATCAAAAATGTCGGAATTTCAAGAACGTGATTCAGGTAAGCGCTCTAAGGTGCAAGGTTTGAAGAATACTAATTAAAACAATTTGTATACAGGGTGGACACTATTACAAATACTGTATATGGAGGTTAATCTCAACAAATATAACCCCACAAGAGCTTCGAGCTACATGGATCTGCCGTACCATATAAAAGCTAAGCGTGCTGTAATAAATATCCAAAATGCTGATGATGCATGCTTTGCTTGGGCGTTAACATCAGCAGTGTGTGAACCGAACGGTTTACCACAGCGGACAACTTCGTATCCTCATTATGAAAATTGTGGCTTTGACTATTCAAATATAACATTTCCGGTTAAATTACGAGACATACCCGAGTTTGAGAAGCAGAATAAAGTTTCGATAAATGTCTATGGTTTAAATGAATATTTTAAAGACGGAGTTATGAATTATGATATAATCACCATGTACATATGTCGACAAAAGGAAGAAAGACATATAAATTTATTATTAATATCGGATGATCTTGGAAATAGCCATTACTGTTGGATAAAAAGTTTATCCAGATTACTGTCAGCACAAGCATCTAAAAATGGTCATGAAAAATTTATTTGCGAGGGATGTTTGATATTCTTTTCAACAGAGTGTCAACTTCAGCGACATCAAACGCACGATTGCGGCAAGGTAAGAGCAATTTTACCAACAACAAGTATTAAAATAAATAAATATGGAGAGCAAGAACAGGAGAATGTATTACAATTTGAAAATTTTGAAAAACAATTAAAAATACCATTTGTAGTATATGCAGACTTTGAATCGTTACAGAAATCAATCGTCTGTATCGAGAATACAGAAAAGAACAATGAGAATTCATACTCCGTAAAATGTTTTGAACACGAGCCGTATGCGTTTGCATACTATATTAAATGTTCTTATGATGATTCGTTATCGAAATTTGAAATATATCGAGGGCGTAATGCAGCACAAATTTTTATGAACAAGTTGGAGGAAGATGTTTTAAGTATATACAACAACTATTTAAGCAAGCCAAAAGAAATGTTACCATTAGAAAATCTAGAAAAATTAATACATCATATGGAAGATACGTGTCACATTTGTTCGAAAGAGATAAAAACTGGCAGCAAAGTATACGATCATGACCACCTCACCGGCTTATATCGAGGGCCTGCACATAGTGTGTGTAATATAAATTACCAATTACCAAACTTCATACCAATATTTTTTCATAATCTTTCAAATTACGATTGTCACATGTTCGTAAAAGATATGGCGTTAAAAGAGGAAGATGTTGAAGTTATAGCACAAAGTAAAGAGAAATACATATCGTTTTCAAAAAAAATTGTCGTAGGAGATTATGTTGATAGCAAGGGAAAGCTAAGAAGAGTGTCGATGAAATTAAGATTTGTCGATTCATATAGATTTATGGCTTCATCGTTAGAAAAATTGGGATCATTTTTGGAAGATAATCAATGTGTCGAAATCAGAAAGCATTTTAAAAATGAAGAACAGTTTCGATTAGTGCGTCAAAAGGGAGTATTTCCATACTGTTTTGTAGACTCATTCGAAAAGCTAAACTTCAACTGTTTGCCAGATCAAAAAAGTTTTTATAATACATTATGCGATGAAGAAGTAACTGAAGAAAATTACTGTCGAGCACAAAAAGCGTGGAAAGTGTTTAATTGTCACACTTTAGGAGAATATAGTGACATATATCTAACGTCGGATGTTTTACTTTTGGCGGATATATTTGAGAATTTTCGAACCATATCGATTCAGAACTATGGTTTGGATCCGTGTCATTATTTCACATCACCGGGTTTCGGTTTTGATGCTTTACTACGCATGACTAGGGTAAAATTGGAATTGCTAACCGATATAGATATGTTGCATTTCTTTAAAAAGGGTATTCGCGGTGGTTTGAGTATGTGCAGCAAGAGAAGTGCTGAAGCAAATAACAAGTTTATGCCGGAATTTCTACCCAATAGAGAAACATCCTATATTTTATATCTTGACGCTACAAATTTGTATGGGCACGCGATGAGAAGAAAACTTCCAACCGGAGGATTTCGATGGCTGTCAGATGAAGAGATCCGTAGGCTAGATATTGACAATATGAATGAAGATTCAGGAAAGGGTTACGTGTTTGAAGTTGATTTAGAGTATCCGGAAAACTTGCATGATGAACACAACGATTTACCATTTTGTCCTGAACGAATTGTACCTCCAGGCTCAAAAAATGCAAAGTTAATAGCAAATTTATATAATAAATCAAGGTACATCATTCATTACATGAACTTAAAGCAATGTGTACGGTTTGGTTTGAAGTTAATAAAGGTTCATAGGGCGTTGGAATTTAAACAATCAGAGTGGATGCGGAAATATATTGATTTCAATTCTGAAAAACGTGCGAAAGCGACAAATGAATTTGATAAAAACCATTACAAGTCGATGAATAACAACGTGTTCGGTAAAACAATGGAAAATGTAGAAAAGCGGGTAGATATAAGATTAGTTACACACTGGGAATGTCGCCATAGGAAACCGGGCGTAGAAGCTCTGATCGCTAAACCAAATTTCAAATCTTCAAAAGTATTCAATGATAATTTGGTAGCAATTCAGCTGAATCTCGCAGAAGTACGTTATAATAAACCGCTGTACGTAGGATTCTGCATATTAGAGCTTTCGAAAACGGTAATGTACGATTTCTTCTATGGTTATTTAAAAGAAAAGTATGGAAACGACGTATACCTCTTGTACACCGATACGGATTCGTTGATTCTAGAAATATTTACACCAAACGTATATGAGGATATAAAAGAAAATATTGATGTCTTTGACACGTCGAATTATCCGTTAGACAATATACACGGTATACCCCGCGGTGTACCGGTATTGGGAAGAATGAAGGATGAATATCCAAATAGATGTATCACCTCATTTGTTGGAACAGGAGCCAAAGCTTATTGCATAACTTTGCTCGACGATAACGTAAAGAAGGCTAAAGGAGTGAAAAAGTATGTTATTGATAAACATTTGAGCGTAACCGATTACAAAGCTGTGGTCGAACGTGGTGGATTGATACGTAAGGAAATGTACGTATTTAAATCGGAATATCACACAATGTACACAGAATTAAAAAACAAAATCGCTTTATCATGTAGTGATGATAAACGGCACATATTACCGGATGGTTCTAGTACATTGGCTTGGGGGCATAAGTCATTGAATGATGCAACACAAAATATAGATAATTAAAAAATATAATATAAATAATCAATACAAAATAATACATATACTGTAATCTCAGATAGTAAATAAATTATTTAACGTGTATTAGTAATTGTTTTATTGTTTCTTAAATAACGTTACTTTTTGAGATCCAAGAATTATGAGACGGTCCCAAACCCAACCATTTAACAAGCACTTGTTGTCCTTTTCGTCTTAGCACTTTTTCCACCAAGTAAACGTCTGGATGCTTAACGTTTTGTAATTCTTCTCTATAGAATCCGCCAGAAATAATTTCACCGGAAGCATCTTTGAGAAGGTATGTTGTGGGGTTAGTATTACGAACGGTATGTATAGTAAATACTTCGTTAGACCAATTTGGAGTGTAGTTTTTGGTGAAGGCGTGTCGATGCTTGCTTATTCGTACGTAATCACCGACTTTAAATCTTTTTCTAATAGGGTCGACCGTCTTTATGTAATTGTAAACAGATTTCAACAGAATTGAAGCATTTCTGCTGTTTACTTCGCTTGGTTTCATTCCTATCGTCCGGTGCTCTCGGTTGTTATAATCCTGAATTAATTTAGGTAGTATTTCCAACCAACGATAATTACCTTGCATACTAAATTCTTTCCACATCTTTTCCTTTAGTGTTCTATTGAAGCGTTCGACAATTGAACTCTTTAAATTAGAAAATGTGCTGTAATGATTAATACCATAGCGTGTCATAAGGTTCTTAAAGTTTGCGTTATAAAATTCTGTTCCGTTATCTGTCTGTAGGTTCTTCGGTATATTGTTTCGCTTGTCTAACAGAATCGTTTCCATAGCCCGCGTAACTTCCTTACCCGTTTTGTTTTTTAGTGGTACAGCCCATCCGTACTTGGAAAATGCATTAATAACGGTTAATATATATTTAAAATTACCATTAGCTTTTGAATAAGGAATCATCTCTACCAAATCAGCTTGAAATAAGTCCCTTAAACCCTTTATAACAACACGCCTGCGTCTGTAGTTTTTCCGTACTGGCGCGTGCAACTCATTTACAAGGGATCTCTTGATATTACTCATTTTGTGGACAATTCAATGACTAATTCAACACTAAATGGATGCTTCAATAAAGTGGGCGTTACTGTAGGCTTGCATACTATTTTATTCCCGAAGGATAGATAATTTAAGTCATTTGGATCGAATTGCTTCCCATCAATTATGAATTGTACGTTTCCCTCAAATCGGGAAGAAACAATTTCACCAACATAAAAATAGTTAACATACTGTTTAACGTATCCTAAATTTTGAATAATGAAATAATTATCAACCTTATCTGTAGTTCCATCTCCGCTAAATGTTAATATAATTGATGGTCGTAAATATCGACGCTTCTTCAAATGAGTAACAATGTTGTGACCATGTACATGCTTACCAAACTTATCGATTACCATACTGGACGAGTGCTTTCCGAACCGGTTTAAACTCATCTTTCCTACTTCATGGTCGCTGACGTTTTAAAATAGAAAGTATGAAGCATGTATATTTATGATTTAACGTATAATCTTTGCCTCTGCTAGTTCAGATATGATAGATGTAATTTCGTTGACATGTGCGGAATTACCTGCAGCTTGAGAAGCCATTAACAATCGCAATCTATTGACCAGCTCATTGGGATCGTCCCAGTACTCGTACTCGATAAGAGCGTGAGGAACAACTTGTTTCTGCAATGTACCACCCAAGGTTTTTTTCTTAGGATTCGGCCAGTACCTCGCCCAATGCACCCTGGGTTTGTCACCCTCCATGATAGGCTTGATAATATCTTGAAACTTTTGACTTTCATCCTCCGTGGTCAAACCTGCCTCTGGAATGTAATTCATGTAAGCTGCATTCGAACGTTGCAAGATATCTTTGTAATTGCGCACATCTTGAATTGTAAATCTGCCAGGATTGTTTTTAAATAATAAATCATATAATCCAGTGGTTCCCGCATATTTAAATTTTCCAACGAGAATATCCTTGTCGTCAAATTCAACAGGGCTAACACCTATGTAAAAGCCTTCCGGAGTCTGACGAACACCGTATACTTGATCATACTCATCTGCCACATCCTTAGCCAAACCAACAATATACCTTCTGGGTAAAGGATCAAACATATCCAATGCAGCTTGTACATCGGGACTTGCCAATTGTTCTTCCAATTCATCTTTAAATCGTTCCACTCGATCTTTTCCGTAGGTTATAAGGGCTGCAGTATCATCGCTGGAATCTGAATACTCTTCATCGATATCCTCACCCGGTTGACCTTCAAATATCTCTTCTTGTACCTGGAATGATGGTATAGTTGGAGTAGAAATTACTTTTTTCTTTTCAGGAGTAGAGGTGATTAATTTTCGGCGTGTAGGTTTCAATGGAATTTTAGGTTTTTGTGTAAAATGTTCATCCTCGTATTTGGATGCTATGTCAGAAATGTCGTCCGTGAAACGTTCCATTTTAGAGATCTTTTCGGTCTTCGGATACAGACGTGGTTTTGAATCGGATAACAAACCAACTGTTTCTATTTTTGCAGCAATATCTTTTAATGGTTTCGTAATCGGAGAGTACGCCGTTTCCGTCCGAATTCTTGATTCTGCTACGTCCTCTTTTAACGAGCGAATTTTGTCTCGCAAGGCTTCGCGAGCAGTGATAAGTTCCGCAGCAAGCGTCTTCTTCATAGTGGGATGTACTTCAACGTAATGAAGTAAGTACTGTTTAAATAGACACTTTTAAACTTCAATGAATTTGTCAAAACCATAGCGGAACCGACCGTTAGACAAAGTACAGTCCAGGTCAATTACTAGGACACCATGTCTATTCTTCCAACAAGCATCGGCAATTCGCTTTAGATTATTAAATTCTATATCAGCCATTAGATGATCTTCGAACACGTGTTTTAAATTTGTTAGGTCCTGTTTAAACAACACCAACAAATTGCAGTTGTCACGAATTAACTGTTTAGGAATTGCGCTATAACTTTGACAAATCAAGAAACAATCAATATTCTTATGGCGACCATATGAAAAAAAATCCTTAATTACATTCTGACCAGTACAAGGAACATCGTCAAATATGACTACCGAATATTCTTTCACTTCTTCCGGAGTAATAAACGAATCTATATTAGAAAATTCATAGTAACCACAATCTTTTATAGGTTCTAACAGATGTCTTAAAAAATCATACTTATTTTGGTACAATGAATTAGAACATAAATATATGTTTAGGAAGCGCAGGCCATTACGAGCAAGTAAAACCGATAGCATGACATTCGTTTTACCGACACCAGACGGTCCCACAATTATACCTCGCTTACACTTTCCGCCGAACAAGTCACTATGTCTCACAAAGTATTCTTCGGCTGCACCTTTACTAAAATTAATTATTGGTAGAGTTAGCGGTTGCGATGAACACTTTACCTTCTCGACAATCATTACTCACGACCTACCGCATTCAAAAGTTAACAGGGTAATACTGAACTAAAAAACATAACTCAACATATAAGTAATAATAATATAATATGATATAATATAAAATAATAATAATAATAATAATAATAATAATAATAATAATAATATAATAATTAGCCACCTAGGTGGCTAATCCCACACCTCCTCGGGTTCGTCAGGGGGTGCAACCGGCTCCGTCGGCGTAGGCGAGTGGTTGGGAGATGCATCCGGCCAAGGGTCAGGCGGTTCTGTATTGCGCGGTGGCAGTTCCCGGTATACATTTACCGCCTCTATATTTACCGTCGTCGCTTTTATTGTCGACGACTCCTTGACCGCTTCTTTGAGCATCTCCATCTCCGCTCTTAAATGATTTAACTGAAAATTTTAAATTAGTAAAACATGTATATAAATATGAATAACTAACGTACTACATCTTTCATCCCGCTTATTTGGGCATCCATCACGGCCGCCCTCCTTTCAAATATTAACAGTTTGGCCAAGGTGCGAGGGCTAATAGTGGTCATTCTGTTAAAAGATAATGTATTAGCTATAAAGAAAATAATTTTAATAGGTTACTGTAGAAGAGAAAGAATTTGTTTGTCCTTCGCAACCTCTGCAGTCAAATCCTCAATGGTTTCGTTAAGAGAAATTTTTAGAGGATCATCATCAACCATAAAAGACGTCATCCCTTCTTTAAGCCGCAATAAATACACTAAAGAATGATTTAACTCAGTAACCTTTTGTTGAAGGTTATTGCTATAATTTCTGTGTAATAATTTGACATCTTCCAAAAGCAAGCTTTTAGTTTTTTCCAATGTAGAACTTATTGCAGTTGAAAAAAGGTTGCCTAATACTTCTGAATGTACAGCAGAAGTTGATGGAATGTTAGAGGTAGGAGGTAGAGTACTTGTAATCATTGTGGTCTGTACTTTTGGCACATTACCGATCTTCGAAGAAGAAGAAGAAGAAGCAGAAGAAGGAGAAGTATGGCTAGCGACAACCAAGGAATCTTTCTTGTTTAAAGGAACTTGAAGAGAGGACAGGTCAGAAGTCCTTACTGCGCAGAATTGTGATACCGCCATTGCATTAAGAGAGTCGTCAGAAATGTGCTCGTTAATGCTGGAGGCGACTTTTCCAGCGTCAATTATAGACGCTTCCGTCGGTTCCTCATCAGAAGCACGCTTACGTTGTATTGATCTTGAACGAGCACGTTCCCGTCGTTGCTCTCTATATGTATCCTTCGGTAACCACAATCCTACACCCTTCTTCCAATGCTCACGTTTCCTTGAATTCTGACGAAGTGACAGACTTTTCACTCCACCGGTATTCGAGGAAGCCGTGCCGCTCGGAACTGGTAAGGGCGTCTGTGCTTCATCTGTAGGTTGGACGACGCAGGAATCTCTAGCCTTCTCAGCAGAGGTTATGTCCAACAACTCAACGTTGAAATTATTTAAAATTTCAACCTCTTGGCTGTTAGAAAATCCCGGTTCTGTCAAATTAATTTGACTGAAACCATCTTGAGACATCTTAATGAAAAGAATTTATTAGTTTAAATGAAAATAAACAAGAGAAAAAATTAATCTCTACTTACTTTGGCGATAGATGTAAAAAGTTGAAAAAAAAAACTTGTAGCTGTAAAACGATATAAAAAATTAACTTTTGTTTGCTGATGCTCGGGATCGAACCCGAACAATTTTGCTAAAAGCCAAGCGTCCTATACGCTAGGCTATTGAAGGGCACGAGATAAAGTGCTTAATTACTTTACTTACATTGACGAGGGATGTAACGGTTATAGTGGTAACCGTGAAGCAGCTGCAAAAAAAAATATATGGAATATAATAATAATTTCTTGCCAGCGCTCCGAATCGAACCCGAGCCATCTGGTCGAGAGCCTGACGTACTGTACTGTTAGGCTATCGAAGGAATCGGCTTGAGGTGTTTAAGATTACTTATAGTTTACGAACGCTCAAATTATTCTACTTACATTGACGATAGGCGATGGAATTGTAACCGTGACGCAGCTGTAAAAAATATAGAAAATAATAAAAATTTCTGCCAGCGCTTGGGAACGAACCCGAAGCATCTGGTCGAGAGCCTAACGCACTGCACTGTTAGGCTATCGAATCTGTTAGTAACATTTTCACCAACGCTCGGGATCGAACGTTTTAGAAAGTAAAAGTATAGTAAATTGTACTTACCAAAAGGTTGCGCTGTTAGTGAACAGTGGACACTAGAAAGTGGGAACTAGAAACTTGACACTACAAAGTGAACAATAGAAACACTAGAACAGTAGAAAACTGTGAGGAATTGTTGTTCATTCTTCCTTTTTATACAAAAAAAGTAGGTTAGTAGATGTGGTAGGAGGCGGAGTAGGGGCGGAGTAAGGGGCGTGGTGGGGAAAGGGGGCGGAGTTAGAGTGGGGGAACTTTTTTCCTGATGCTTTTTTGGCCGGCACGGGGGGGGGGGAACTAAGCACCCCCACCCCAAAACCCCACTCCCATCCCTACTCTTCCCTTTCCTCTTTCGGGAGGAGTTTAAGGAGGAGCTCCTTTTAAAAGAACTCCTCCCCTTTTCTTTACCATTTTTCCTTCCCTTTTTTCCTTTCTTTTCTTCCCTTTCTTTTCTTCCCTTTTTTCCTTTTTTCTTCCTTTTTTTTCCTTCTTTCTTTCTTCTTTTCTGCTTTTCTTCTACAAACCCAACCCAACCCAACCCAACCCCCCCCCAACCCCTTTCATTATTCACCCTTTTGTACTAATAAAGACGCAACATTTTTTCGTTATACAAGAGAACCTTTATTTCGTTAAACAATTTACATATAATACATATACAAATTACACATTACAAAAACCACAATTTCCTCGGGTTGGTGGTGGTCCGTCAATATGCGTATCCATATGATCCATATTGTAATGCTTGAAACAAGGTAGCTTACATTGCAGTCGTTCTTCATTTCTGTATTTCGAAGGTAATTTGAACCAAACAGCTGCAAGGTCCAATGGTTTCACTTTATCCAAATAATACTCCATTGGTAAATAACAAAGTTCGTAATTTTTTATATTCACAAACGATAAATCCCTTTCATATCTTTGCATAATGTCCCACACTTTATTTATTATGAAAGTTGAAAGCCCCAACCGCGTAACTAAACGCCAAATACGTTCCATCTCGAACTGTACGCTGTTCTACGTTTCTCAGTTCATTTATACCCTCAAATTTCTGAAGATGTATGAAAACAAGTAAAAAACGTTTGACAGAGAGCACATGCTTGGTGTCTTTTTATGGAAGGGGCACATTGGCAAGCCAACCTCTAATTTACATTCGTGTTCGGGCAATTCTTTGACTGGTATCGTTACAATTCTTTTTAAAAAACATGCTTTTTCATGCCCTTTTACGTAAACTACTTTTGCTGATCGACACAGATAATAAACGATGTCATCGAAACTGGATACCGGGACAAAGCCGACATTCCAATCGATGCAGTGATGATAATTCATTAACCAGTTGGCCGTATTGCGAAATTTGGTAGGTAAAGATGAAAAACTTCGAATTGGTTGGAATATGTAATGACTTACACGGTTCTTATTATCATAGGAGGCCAATTCCTTAGGAATAAATTCTTCATCATTAACCATAAAACCTTGAATATCAATTATAATAAAATCGTTTTCGCAAAGCATGCTCAACCCACTTTTAGACAGGCGTTTTCTTCGACGTTTAGACAAACACTAATTGATTATGGTTAACAAACGTTACTATATCAGTTGCTTGACAATTTTCGTCAGAGGTGAATATGTGAATGCTCTGTCATGTAATATTAACGCGTAGGCCGTAGTGCCCGCCGGAATCGCAGCTTTTGTTGAATACTCAATTTTTATTTCTACACCACTTTTATGTACTGCTTCCTGTTGGTACGTACAATCGATTCCAATTAACGGAGCATACGTTTTAAATTCTTCGGGAGAAAACAAAGGCTCGCTTTCTTGATAGTAGTACGCTTGCTGGAATCTTGAATACATATCATATAACACTGCATAATGATTATTATCAAAATCTACATTCAAATTATCATACGGGAAACGTTCGCCGTTCAGAAATACAGTTAAATTTGTTAAATTGATGTTATCAAACAGAGACAAATTTCCTGTAAAAGCACCCTTACGATTAATTTGAAATCCAATAATTATAAACCTCGGAGTTTCTAATTGTGGTGCTGTTTTTACTGCCCACGTTTGCTTCGTAGTCTGTGGTAATTGAGGATATTCGTGTATTTCCCAAGAGCGAAAAGGAACGTGAATATCCAAATTTCTTTCAGAAATTTTAGTTAATGTCAACTGCTCCCTTAGGCCAACGACCACGTGTGGGACTCTCCATACAATCTTAGTAATAATCAACTTCAATTTTTCATCGACCGGAGCTGTTGCAGGTTGGAAAATAACGTCGGTATCATCGTGTCCACGAATTAATACGAGCTCCTGTCGGACATTCATCATAATTTTTCTAAAATCTTCAGCAAATCCCAACAATGTTTTCAATGGAACGCTTATACCGAAATTACCATTCTTATCTAATGCTTTCGAAATACCGACTTGATCATTCTCACCCGGTGTAATGTGCCAGCCGGCGTTCTCTAATTTTATAACCTCATTCCGGGTACATGAAAAGTAACCCTTCATACAAGATGTTATACCGACATTTCGTACGCTATCCACTAATATTCCATTTATAAGATACCTAATGTCGCTAAACATAAATGCAACAGCATTGCTAACCAATTGAGCTGTTGCACTAGCATTTTTTGTTACACTACCATCCGCAGCGATTTTACGAACGCTGCCTTCGACGTATAAATAACTCTCGCTCGGTAAAGTGTAATTATCTATTTCTGGAATTGAAATTCTTATTTCATCGTTGTTATCGTATGTCGTCGAACCAAATGGTTGATGAGAATGTAGTTCGTAACTCACAATTGATTGATCAGATTTTATTTTATCAGTCACTTTTAATATATCCATTACAATAAAACTTCGTATCCTAGTTGACTTAAATATCTTCGATTGCTAGGTGTTAATCGACTAATGGACTGTTCTCTACTAACGTTGCGCTCTCCTACAATACGCGCTTTATAGTTTCGACCATTGTACGTTTTCCCGTTTCTATCTCTTCTTGCCCACCTTTTCCTTTTACTTTGATATACTACAGACATAGTCTTTTCAATTTATGGATTTCAAGTGAACTCTCACGGTTAATTCCTCTTCTCTGAAATCAACCAATTTTCCGTCCTGGTCTAGTATGCGTACTGTTACACTACTAATCACGTTCGTTGAAACCGGCAAATAAATAGGCAGCTGTGGCGACTCAATTATTTTAAAACCTGCCGGAACGTTTGGGAAAAAGTGGTATAAAACGTGAACGGGAACTCCGTTGTTGTACGAACCTGTCACCAAGTTACAATAAATTTGTAAAGCGTTTGTTTTGTTTATGTTTACTACGTAATCCGAATACCGTTCCGTATGTTTAGGCACTATTCCAGGCTTAAAGCCCAGTAGGGATCCTATTGAGTTATCGCACGCAAAATTAATTCTTCTAGTACTTTTTATACGAACGTGTTGAGTATTATTATTTCCCGTAATGTCTATAAAGACTCCTTTAGCGTGTCTCCTCAGTAACTGTTCATTCACAACTCCGGCAATATCATCAATATCGTACGTTCCAACCGGTATTTCTATATTGTTTTTAAAATTACCTGTCTTATCTTCGTATTGTAAAATATTGTTACTTTTATCTACGTTTGCCAAACTATTGAACGTTTCGAAATTTAAGAGAGCCAACTCGTACCTTCCTGATTCATTCAAATATATTGGAGGGTTAAAATTACAAGATAACTCCGAAGATTTTCCAGACAATGTAAATGTGTAACTTGTATGTCCTGCTTCTTGCTCCATTATGTTTCTAACTGAACATGTTTTTTACCTACTACATGTTTTATTCATTAGGAATTTCAAACATAATTCGCCACAATTTTTCTCTGAACCTCTTTGATATTGACGATAGTTATATTTTATCACATTACCCCTACCATCTGATAACAAATACCGTTCAACTTCTAATGGTGGTCTTAAATCACCGTAACTATCAAAATACTGTATGTCTTTACCATCCTTCTTATATGCAATCCAGTGTGTACCTCGCCCATTCGAATTGTCAAGATTAACTATACCTCTTTCTACTTTTTTCACGTGCTTCGGAAGATCGTCTTTCATAAAAACACCACGAAAATTTGGAATTTTCAGTATTTTTACGAACCTTTCCAATTCTTCGTTATTTAACGCATGACGAGGTATCTGAATTAGTTTTTTGAATTATTTGTAATACCACAACCTTTCTTATACGGTTTAATATAGAATCCTCTCCCTGCAACGCTAGCCTCTTTTCTATCGACATATAAACCACATCCTTTCTTATATGGCTTTATATAAAACCCGCTGCCTACAGGTTTAGCTTCCAACGCCCTGTTGTGTCTCTGATCTTCTTCCAAACGTTCCTTAGCCAACTTTGCGTCAGTGACAGTTTTCGCAATGGCAGCCGCCCCGCCACCGAGACTACCTAGAGCTCCCAAAGCGGCAAATAAAGGTACTAATGGTAGAAAACCTCCCTTTTTCGGGATTCGAATTATCCTGCCCCTAGGCTCAGCAATTTTTCGTCGTTTACTTTTTAATGTTCCGTATGCAGCTTTCACATTCGCTAATAGATTTTTAGTACCGGTTTTCGCAACTGCATTACGAGCAACCTTGAGCGCTTCTGAAAAAGATAAAGCTCCTCCACGCTTTGAGCGCTTCAATTTTCGATCTTTCTTCTTCACCGATCTTTTTCCAACACCCATGCCTATTGCTACTTTGGCTTTCATTAATGCTGCTACTGCAGATGATGCCGCCTTTTCACCAAAACTAGAGTCCTTACTGAATATTCGTTCCTTCGCCGCTTTATATAATTCCTTATCTGCACCGTGTCTGAATTTTAAATCAGAACTGTGTGTATACGCGATGTCGTGTTTTTTACACGCTTCGTCCAATGGATTCACACCGTGATCTCCTCTTTTTAATCTTTTCTCCAATTTCGTACCCGGCCCACAGAAATTATATCCAGGCAAGTGTAGTTCTATCGGAAGTTTATCAATCAATTTATTGAAAAAACCGTGACCAATTCGTTTACCCCTCAAACGCCTACTGCGACGCTTCGATAGTGTCGATGTCATTTTATATTTTTTTCACGCGCGGTCCTTCTTTCTCTACACAATTATAAACAGCAAATGAATCACCGCTTTACTATCATATGCTTTATATTCTTTATTAAGAAGCATATTATACATATAGCTACTAATTTATAATACTGAAACGCTCTCGATACATCTTCAATCTATGTTCTACACTTAAATATTTTGCTAACAACTCATTTACGATTCTTATTCTACCCTTAAATCTAATTTCATCTAACATTCTTTCTTCCCAATCACCTTTCCTCGCTTTTCGGTAAGCGAACGACCATTGACACATTCTATACACTTGATTTTTAGATTCGCAAATTGTTACTTGTTTAACCATATTAAATTCACTTATTCTACAAAAACTTTTAACTTATAGCTTTCTAATATTAATACATATTTATAATGAAATATTTTTAACACATTCTCAATAAAGTATACAAGTCTATATCCAACAATATCTTGTCCATACCATACACTAGCAACTCTTGAGCTATGCACGACTGCTCACTTGGTCCAGTATTACAAGCTGCCCATACATTCGATTTTATGTCACCTTGCATTCCACTCACAACCTCAATCATATTATCATAATACGTATGGTATTCAAGACTTTTCAATGCGTCTAGCCTCACCGAAACTAATTCGGTTAATTTCCACAATTCATGCAACGAGTCATAAGCTAGGTAAAATACTTCTGAACCCCTATCCATTTTGAATACTTTTCTCGTATTCTCTATCCACATACTGCTGCAAGACACTCCACTTATAAGGAACTTTGCTGGAGTAGATAAATCACCGACAAAACTGTTTAAAATCAATTGTTTGCTGTTTACTATGTTCTTCCATTCAGGTTCAGATAAACTCAAGCATTGTCCTTTTCCCATTAACCGTATCACGGGTTCAAAATGCTGATTCGCGCACAGTCCAACAGATATCCATTTGGTTCTACTTTTGTTTAAATAATAGGTGCTTTCCGAGAACAGCGGTCCTTGGTTACCTTTCTGGTTTATCGCAGATTCATTGGATACAGTACTACTTATTACAGATGGCTGACCAATATTTTCGATAATCTGTTGACTGCTGGGATACACAAACTCTCCCAATTCTGTTGCCAATACATTAGTTGTTTCCGATACTACATTTTGCTTTGCATTTCCAGACGATATATTTGGCAATGATGAGCAACCTTCATTTTTTGTGGTCACAAGTGACTTCTTGTTTTCTCCCCTCCCCAACACATTTGGCGCAGGTCTCTTGTTTGAGCATTTGGAGTTCGGTTTGGATGCCACTATATTTAAAAATCTTTTACGTTAATTCATTATCTACTTGATATTCAATTTGAATTACTTACTTGTATATTAATTACACTAAACGTGCACTCGTTGTGAATCTCACCACTGTATGAATCACTATCGCCAGGCATTTTGTATTTATAGCTGAAGTAATAGAGTGGGGGGAATCTTTTTCACACAAGAATTGTGGGAACACCTTTTGCATTGATATTAATTAATATTACAACATTATTTACATTCTATCAGAAGACGTCGATGGGTGACCACGTTGGCATATAGAACGTTGTCATAATTTATTCTCTGGTTTCTTACTTGGAGGAGTCACTTGGGAGGAGGTTGGACATTAATTGAAACCTCATTAATTGGAAACTCCTCCCATATTGCAACCTCTAAGAGGAGTAGGTTTATACCAGTTACCCGAATCTAGAACCTCCTCCTCCTCCTCCTCCAACAATTAGCCGATTCTAGAACCTCCTCCTCGGACGCAGGTTCGAGGAGGAGGTTCTAGAATCGGCTAATCTATACTACTCCCAAATTTTGATATTTAATTCCAAATTTTAAAGAGCATATTTTGTTTTTTTATACAACATATTAAGAGCTTAAAGTACCATTTTTGAAGCATATTTTTAGTTGCCCTAGTGATGAATATCACACGTTATCCATAACTCAAAAAGGTAATAAACGTACCAGAAAACGTCCTCGGATAAGGGATAAAGAAGAAGGAAAATAAATACAGGAAGATTTTTCCAACGGGCAGAATTCCACAAAAGCGTGCAATCTAACCGGGTCTAATTCATTACCCGTGAGGCGAATGTATCGTCGTGTTCATAGATGATAAAAACAAACATTACGCCAAATTGGTCGAATTTATCAGGCGAAGTTTAGTTGTTACCAGGAACCGACGCTATGCATCACCGCTACGTGTAATAACGTGCCTAATGTAGCCTAAACAATTTTTCTCGACGGGTAAGGCGCACACTCGAGTCGTCGTCGTCGTCGCGACGCCCTCTTCCACCAATGCTAATGATAAATATATGTCGGGGCGGTCGTTGCCATAAAAGTCCAACCGTTTTGAATTTATCGTGCTAAAGGTCGTAACTGCAGACGGAAAGATCTATTAAATTACCGAGCGTTGAAAATTTGATTCTTTTATATAACCAGGTAAGAGGATAATATCATTGGGTGAAAATAATCCCCTTGAAAGTTCATTAATTAATTAATAAATAACGGTATAAAGACGTGAATGGCCAGTTGACGATCAATAGTCGTTTGGTGTTTTACTGTCGACCTCGGACGCTACCCTATAGGACGATATATGTATCATAAAATTTAACCTGCCTCAGAAGATGGACCGGAGCCAAGGCCGTAATAACACTATCAGGATTTTCCTGAACGATAAATCTTCAACTCGGGACTGACTATATTTATTCGTATGCCTCTATAAAGGCAGCGTGGTGTTATGGGATGTCTGTTGGCAAAGCATCAAATCCTAAGTATAGAGGTGAAAGAGTAATGCAATTTCCCCATTAAAAAAGAGCATCAAGTGACTTTACTTAGCGCCAAGTGAGCGTTCGTTATTATATTTAGTTTACCCACTTACTATCAGATATAGTTTTGATTTATTACCTGACAATAGTTTGCATTTAGATTGTGTTAGTTTATACAGTACGGTGAAATTATGTTTGCACGGCGTGTACTGTATGCATATTAATGTTCCACCAAGTTATTAACGGAGAAAAGAGACGACAACAACCTGTATACAATAGACAACTCGATTTAAAGCGTTCCTTCAACGTTAATTTAGAGGCGGTTTCTTTCACTTCGATCATTAGCGTTTTTGTCCGCGACACAAAGCCGGCTGCTCTGCACCGTGTCGCGCATATTCGTGGCATTGTATTCAGATTACGATCTCGTACGTCGCAGCCGGGGCAATTACTGCACAGTGTGTGTACAATGGCGGCGGTAATTTCATTGTAATGTTACCGCGACGCCGGCGTCGCGACGCGGTCCGAGTTCCCTACACATTTATAACTAATACCTAACATTAGTAACGCGTCGGAGACTTTAATTTTATGAAATGATGCATTCTTCTTTCATACAACAGTTTCTAATCAGTTCTAGTAATAAATAGGTTATGATTAATATTAGAGGTGAAACGAATCATGTTTTAAAATCCGGCCGGATGCCGGATAGATGCTGAATATCCGGTTTTGGCCGAATATTAAGACAGGTTCTTAAATATTCTTCTTTTGCAAGTATTCGTTAGGTATACCAATGTCCAAAGGTAGTTGCTTCAGGATACGATACTGGTTCGATATGAGAATCAATTAATCATTAACATATTTCGATTATATGTTCGAATCACTACAATAACATTAAAAGTCAAAATATTAAAAAATGCAATAAGTTTAAAAGTTACGATTGTAATGAAACTAGTAATATAACGATATTACGTCTAAATTTTCGCTTGTACAAAAAACAAATCACGTTGTTACAGAACATACAAACATGTTACATACAATCAAACTTTTGGTACATCAATGCGTATTGTGATGGATCATTTTTTAAATAAAATTCCACGTAACTTCGGTCCCTGAAACTGCTTTGGGTTCGATATTTGGGAGATTCAATAAGTATAATAAGTTTATACAGTTTACTCTAGAAAAGGAAAGTAACAGATTTATTCACAAATGGGGCACAAATGATGATTGATTGATTGATATTTTCTAGTAGATATATTTCACTTCACATAAAATGAAACATAAATTAACACCTAATTTAATTAATATTAATTTTAAAAAGTCAAAATCGATTTTTGTTGTTGCCATACATTATACATTATCCTCACAACTTATTTAATAAACTTCTGTTCAGTATTGGTGTGATAAATGGGGATTTTGTTGCTCTATACTCCTCATGTATCAGATGAGGCATGAAGTTGAAGCTTTACCCACCCTTTCTACGATTTTCCAAAAATAATTTTTAAAAAATACTTTTATGAAATGCCACATATTTAGGTTGAGTTTAAAAATTGACATCTCGAAAACGAACGATATTCAAGTATTTCTTTAAGCATATTTCTTTATAAATTACAAAAAAAAAATGCATAAAAATATGTAAAAAATTCGATTTTCTACGATTTTTCTCTTTAAAACTTATTAAGAAAATTGTTATTTTTATGAATATTTTTTAAATATCTAACATATATTTAGGTCGAGTTCAAAACATATCTTAAAAACGATTTAAGATATTCAACTATGGTTTTTTGCATATAAAGTACACACTTTTATTAGTAAATTATAATAGATTTCAGCAAAATATCTTAAGACTTCGATTTTTTACAATTTCAAAACAATGATGAAGGAAATTTTTAATTTTATGTAATGCAGATTTGTCTCAAAACATATGTCAAAAATGAATTGCGATTTTCATTGTTGAATATTTGTGATACTGTTGTGGTATATAAGAAATTAATATACACAAGATAAATTAATGAAAATATTTAAAAATTGATATAATCCTAACAACACAAAGATCGTTGAACATTATCCACTTCATCTCAGGCTAATTTTACTAATCTTAAAGATCCAACACCCTTACACTATAAATCTGTTACATTACAGTCATAAGTTTTAAACTTATTATAAACTTTGGAATATTGTTGTACTTGTAGAAAAAAATTTAATATAGAATCGGACTATATCTGACTGTATCTTAGCCTCAAATAACATTTACTTGGTTTGCTAATGGGATAAACAAATACCTGATACGATATTCAAAAGTAATTGTCGAATCAGAATACAACTTCAAATGTGAACTTAACAACATTTTCAACTGTTTTGCTGTCAAACTTCAAAATGATAATATCAATATATAGCACCACTAAATAGTCAAAATGGACATCATCCAAAAATTTAATTTCATTTTGCATTCTAGCGTGAAAATGTTTTGATGAAACATCGTATGCGGAACGAAATAAGCGACAGATTCAAAGCTTTATATCTCAAAATCGAGTTGAGATACTCAAGTATGGCTATATAAGCATAGAAGTATATATGTTATCGTCAATCTGTATAATTCAGGTACACTATACAATGTATAGGTAATGTATAAAATACCTATGCTGTCTAGGCAAAGTATGAAATATGTGGATTATTGACCCTTAGATAGTTAATGATCTAGTTAATGTATGTATAATTCTTAGGGATTACATAGAGTATATGTTATTATCAATTTTTATTTACAATAAACATTTTTATAATCTATAAGTTATTGTACAAAACAATCTAGTACCGTTTTATAACTATCGCAAAATCACAATTAAATTACATAAAACTTTAGATTTGTCTGGCTATTACTAACATAATATCATTTGCTTTCATCAGAATTTAGTAAGTAAAAAATATATTTATTTATTCGAACATGGGACACTACTGTGCGCAGATTATAACGCTCCCGATTATAACGAACTATCGTAAAAGTTCCGAAAATGTCCGGTTATAACGAACCTTCTTATATAATGAACTAATTATTATTGTAGTGGTTTCGGTTATAATGAACACTATCCTATTTTCGAGTGAATCTCTGAGCAATATACGTTAGTACTGTTTAATCTATTGCTTCTATGTTACAAATGAAGCGATGAAGAAATGTTGAAATGCCAGACTTACACAGTGTACTTATACAGAGTTTATTGGTTGGTTTTATTGGTTCATGACATTTGATGAATGTTATGGACTGGGTTGGATTGCGTTTACTTCCAACTTATTACTATCCTTCATATTATTGAAATTTATCCCAACAAAACCAAACCCAACGCAATCAACCTAACCCAAGCTATAGCATTCCTCATATTGAATGATATGAAGTTGGAATTTAACCCAACTAAATCCAATAATCTAAAGAATCTCCTAAGTTTTTTGAAAAAACCTCCAAAATTCAATTCAGTATGAGAGATGATACCAAGTTGGGCAAATTACCATCACACCAGACCGATTTCTTTCAATTTCTTCCCAAATTGATTAATTTCATACAATCTAATAATAACTAAAATGTCAATTTAATTTATATATATTTAATTAATGATTTTTTAAATTTTTGCTTATAATGAACTTCCGTTATAACGAACCGTTTTCCAGGTCCATTCGGAGTTCGTTATATCCCGATTCCCTGACCAGAATACCTAGGCAAAGTATAACATTAATAATACTTCATATATTACCTAAACGTTTTAGGTATTCTATAAATTGTCTACGCTTTTATAGAATACCAGATTATACAGATTACCGGTAACATACATTTCCTTGAAAATTATAAAAAATTTCATCTAGATGTATTAAGAATTCGATTTTCTACGATTTTTCTTTTTAAAACTTATTAAGAAAATTGTTATTTTTATGAATATTTTTTAAATATCTAACATATATTTAGGTCTAGTTCAAAATATACCTTAAGATGATTTGAGATATTCAAGTATGGTTTTTTGCATATAAAGTACACGCTTTTATTTGTAAATTATAATAGATTTCGATTTTTTACAATTTAAAAAAAAAAGGGAAATTTTTAATTTTATGAAATGCAAACTTATCTCAAAAGATATCTCAAAAATGAATTGCAATTTTCATGCGTGAATATTTCTTCTGTAAAAAATGTACAACCCGTCCTTTATAACACAAAAAAAATGGGCTTTTGTTCTGAGAAAAGTACATACATTTCTTTAAAAATCATGAAAAATTTCATCAAGATATATTCTATATCGCTATACATGTATGTATTTTCCAATAATGGCTAGATAGATATACCGGATATTCTGAATTCAGCTTTTCGTCAAATGACGAATTACGATTACGATGTTACACGATCTATTTTCAATTTTCATGTTTTAAATATAATAATTGTTTGATAGTTATGAAGTACTCTATAAGTCCCTGCATAGGTTTCATGAAGGATTGTCAGCTAAGACTGCGACTGTCGATTAGTTATCGTATTTATCGTATTTATCGTCGATTATTGATCAGCATCTTTATAGAAGTGACAACGTAATTGGTTTTTTCTTTGATCTTTCCCACGCTCTTGGTTCTATGCTTCCTCACTTTAATTAATAAAAAATATTCAGTCTTGTAATCCACGGATATATACTGAAATGGATAGCTTCCTTTGTCACAGATCGTAGATTGAAGATCTTGATTCGAGATATACATGTAGTATGTCTACGGATGACACTACCATTACTGTGTGTAATAAATGTGCAAATAAAACGTTTTATGGATTGGTGCACTCCAAATAAAATCGTTTTCAACGTCCAAAAACTATCTGTGTCAACTGTCACGTTTGTCGTTTTCTTTCCTTTGAAAGTTTTGGAGAGTGCTCATCACAAAAGAAAACGTATCGTAGGCTTTAATGTTGACGACGACGACTTTTGAACCGCCTATATACGTATAATATAAAAGACTAAATTGATTTTATTTTGAGTTACCAAAGCTTAAATTATTCCTGAACAGACAATCGCTCTTAAACGCTTACTACAGTTAGTCACAAAATTCTATATACTCACCTAATAATTTAGGACTTCAAAGTCATCCAATGAGAGAATTGAAAAGTTATGTCGACATAAATAAAACTAAAAAAAGTGCTTCATTTAAAGAGTAAATAATTGAATACTGACTGATTTTTATTTGGTTTTATATAAGCTATTATAATAAGCTTCAATACCTTATGTTATAATTTCTTTAACAAAATTTGTTAAAACTGTTGGTAAAAGTCGAGCACTGTCCAAGAACTAATAAAATAATAATATAAATGGAAAAGTATTAAATAAACCACACATTGGTCATTCAAGAGTCTTAAATCAACGTGATATCCGATCAATTTTAATTCGGGGGAAAGAAAATCCCAGAATGAAAGCTCCTCAGCTGGCAAAAGTAATTCAACAAGCTCCCCATAAAGTCTAAAGGTTTAAAGAGTTCATTAAGTTAAAGATTTAATGGACAAGTTCCACGAAGAAAACTTTTTATTTCCCCACAAAATAGGCAGAAATGGATTGAATTTGCTAAAAGATAGCTTCCACATGATTTTGAATTTTAGAAAATGGTTGTGTTTACTGACGAAAATAAAATATTTTTTTTTATTTTCGGATCGGATGGTAATGGCAAAACGTAACATGGTTTAAAATAGTGAAGTAATAGTTTTGTAAAACTTAGCAAAGCAGTAATAGCTTTCTGCTCTATGGCGATTTCTGGGCTAAGAAATTTGCTTTTATTTTTGGTATCTTGGATCATAGATGGTATTTGGAAATATCGCAAAGCAATTGAACAAAATCAGCAAAGTACTTAGGGCTTGGAAATCGGTGGGTCTTTCAACAAGACAGCGATTCTACGCATAAAGCTTATTTCATCCGAGAATGAATTCTTTATATCGTATTCAAACAACTACATTCATCGCCCAATCACCCAATATGCACATTTGGGATGAGGTTAAAAGATGCGCTAAACATAGCTAGGGCAAAAATACCAGTCGATGTAGCAGAGATTCTTGTTCTTTCCATGCGAAGACAACTCCAGACAGTTTTGCAGTTCCAGCGCAATTCAGTAATTTCAAAATTTCTTTTACAATTGCTGTTAATTTTTTCCTTATATTGTATTAGAAAATAATTATGACGTTTCAAAATTGTCTACATATATTTAAAACAATGGTTAGTAATACGTACTAATATCTGATGCAAATAGACTTTTGTAACTAACTATATGCTTTATGTTATTCCCACCTATCACACAACTATCTTTTGTGTAGCAGGAGTAAGTACAGAACGGCGTCCTGTGTTTGTTACTCAGAAGCGAATAATTAGATTAATCTTAGGACTGAAAAGTGGTAACTCACTTATGATCCACGGTATTTCTACATTTTCATGCATTTGCATTACTTCATGTGAAATATAAAAAGTATCCCCACTTTCGATGTAACCCCAAGTCCAAGCTCGAATCCCTTCAAGAGTACATAGAGGGAGTGGTTTGAAGAACATAACCATGTCATCATCTTAAAAGCGGATGTCATCAAGCTATTAACGGAAGTAAACATCGTCATTATACAGAAATAAGTCTTTGAATTAGATTTCATTTTTCGGTTACAGCAGGTTAATTTAATAAGAGAGGTTTGAGGCAGGAGCTAACACATTATGCTAACACATTATGCATCGTCATCATACAGAAATAAGTCTTTGAATTAGATTTCATTTTTCGGCTACATCAGGTTAATTTAATAAGAGAGATTTGAGGCAGGAGCTAACACATTATGTTAAGTATTATGGTATGAGGTGTCATATTGTTGAGGTTTGTGTTATCTCTGATAGTTTAAATACACCTCAAGCTAAACGAACAACCTAACCCCTTCTAGTAAGATAACGCTTGATATGTAGCCCATATCTGTCAAAGGTTCTTACATAAAGAAGAAGAAATAGAAATTCTCCCCTACTCGATTTTCTGATTTAAACCGAAATCGAGGATGTGTGGGATATGGTATAAGATGTTTATCACAAACAGCAAATATTTCGGAATTTCATTTTAATTTATTAATAGCAAGCTTGTTATGATATTCTACAAGATAGTACTGATAATCTCATTCAGGGATCGCAGAGACTGAAATAAGCACTAATTAGTTGTAAAAACGTTAATTGTGCGAATTCTTTCTAAGCGAGCGTAATTTTGTGTGAAATTGATATATTTTATCAAATAACAAAAGCGTGCTATATATTATCTTCCGGATAATAAAGGATTTTGTTTTATGTCAATCACAACGAGAAAAATAAAAGTGCTGATGTTATTTTATATCTTAGAAGCCGTGTCGGATTCGTACGTGCGGGCGTGCTAAGAGAAACTTTTAATGAGAATCCGAGAGGCCCCTGTAGAGAATAATTACAGTGGAGAGGGACCAAAGTGCAAAGTAAGCGCTCAACGCCATCCGTTATTTGACGCGACGCGTTGCAAGCAGAGAGTTTGTTGCGTTACCATCCTCCTCCCCAGTATTCTGTCCAAAACGTAAGGCTCAAACAATTTTCAAGCCAAGTCCTCCAGAACACAGCCCGTACGGTTAGTTAGTGTTTCATTTAGCTCGCATTCAAATTGAAATTATGCGAAGCGCACGTTATTAGATATTAATGGTTTAACGGGGACGACGCGTTAGATGGCCATTAAGTTCGACAAGCCTCTCGTATACGCAATAATACGTTTGATGTCATTAGGCGTTGCATGGTAAATTCTACGTGTGAACTAAGCGCTTCAATTATCTTAAAGCTATAAACCGTACGATTGATATTGTTCCCCCATTAAATACTCAATTTCGAAAGTAGGATTATAAAGTGGTTAAAGAAAAGGTGAATTGGTTCATAACAATTTAGTAAAACTGTAGGTTGTTTAGAAAAGCATAAAAACTGTTTCAACGCGTCGCTGCCAGGGCACTTTTTGCCAGCATAAAAATCAATACGAGCCAGCAGCACAAAAGCGTTATTAAACAACAAAGCCGGCGAGATGACGGCCACCGCCGCCGAAACTTCATTAAACTTTCAATAATGGCGGAGGTGCCGGATCACGGCGTGGTTGATGAATGCGTCAGTTTAACGGTTCATCATTAAAATTGTCCGAAGTTCGCGGACCATCGACGATCGGCCTTGAATCCTAAATAAGTAAAGGAGACGACCGATTTGTTTTATTTTGACTCCGCGCATGTTTATTACTGATTTTTCTCGTTCGCCTGCCGGAACGGTCCCTGAATATTTTACGTGCACGTCGTGAATACGATTCGGGCCCATCCCCCAGACATTTCAAATTACCCGTAATGGCGCTCTGCGGGTCTCCGGCGAGAAACGCGCGGATCCTCTATTTAAAATTCACGGCGAGCTTTGTCTGCCGTCTGCGTTGGTCTGCAGTACCGACTTCCGCATAGCGACTACACTCTGATCGGGACGACAGACGTCCTATCAAATTTATTCCATACATTTCTTTTTCATTACTTTTAAAACTAACACCGTCATATATGTCAACAGACTTATGCATTTAAAATTAAATTCTAAATAGATGCTTTATATGTTAAGATGTTAAATAAAATTTTATTAACTTACGCCAATTCTTAAATGATTTTTAAACATATTCCTTCCTTAAATTTTTGTTTGTTTGTTGTAAAAACTTGTAATAATATCAATTTATGATGTTTTGTTACTAATTAATAACGATAAATTACAGCGCGAAAAGTTCTTGTAATTTTAGGTTATGTGTTCGGGTGAATTTTGTTCTTGAGTTGGTGATATGTCCGTGGGAATATGTTTAAATTCAAACTTACTTAAACGTTATAATTCATTGATAAAACTTTGCGTTAAAAACCAAAAAATAAAAAATATATAACACTCACTGAAATAATCGACTACAATATAACTAATATTAATTACGTTTAACAAAAATAAATTTCGAATTCACTTTTGATTAACGAACATGGTAAAACATGAATGAATGAAAGATAATTAATTAAAAAAGTATTTTGTAGAATAGTAAAATGTGATAGGATTAAGATAGAGGTAACAGGAATTTTAGGGGAGATTAAAGAAGGAAAGGGAAAAAATATGAGAATTGTAAGGATGAGAATGGTAATCAAGGATCCAGAATCGGTACAACCTCAGGGTATTACCGTGACCAGAGGTTCTCGTACAGCTGAAGGTTTTTTTGGTGAAAATGGTACTTGTAAGTACATGTATAGTGGTGTTATTGTAGAATAAATTTGTTCGACTCTCATAATATCAATGACAGTTGGGTTTTCTGTGGATTGATAAGGTTCAATACCATCTATCAGCACGAATCACTTCTTCACATCTACATAGCATGCTTCGCACTATTCTGTAAAGAGATTCTTGGGGTATGCTTCCCTATTCCTCAATCAGGGTTTATATCAGTTCTTCTACGGTTAGTGGTGAATTAGGATGATTGCGAACACGTCGGTCAAGCTGATTCCTCGCGTTTTCAATAGGATTCAAGCCAATACTATTCCATAACCTGAATTTCACGTTCTTACAAAATGTTTTTGACGATGACGGTAATATGTAGCTTTGAATTTTCTTGCATTAGGATGAAATTTTGACCGATCCCCTATACAACACGCACCACATTGTCCTCCAAGCTGTTTTCAGTGTAATTCAGGACATTTAGTCTACCAGAAACAAAGCAAGACCAATTCTATGGCCTATACCGTTTCTAGCCCAAACTATAACAGTTCCTCAACCAAGTCTATCCACTTCTGGTGTATGTCTATAAACACGTACTCATTCGTCGCAATGAGTTAAATGCTCAGCCACAAAGATGCCAATCTTTTTTTTCAATTTTATATCTTTATATAAAAAATGCGACATCGTGCCTAAAGACGAGAAAACTACAGCAGAGCTTCGACATTCGTGGCTTTAAATTAGGCGAATTCATATATTTGCGTTTAAAATTTTGTCACCTACACCAACATTCACAACTTGACTATTCGCGAATGGATAAAATGAAGGCTATACTGTATGTAGAAGTGACCAGGTTCACACATGCATCTCTCTGGGAAACTGGGAATTGATACCCTTAAACCAAACTAATTCACATCAAATACTACTAATACATAGTTAATACCTAGTTATGACTCTAGAAAAAAGAATGATTGATATACTCAGAGAAGGGAAAAAAGTTATCAAAGTAGGACGGGTCTACATTGTCAATGAATCTAAGATAAGATCTATAACATAACAAGAAGATGTAATCAGAAATAGCATAAAAACATTACCTTCATTATTAAAGGTAGCATCGCAAGTTCGAGATATATATTGAAGAAATGGAGAAGTTTCTTTATACTTGCATTGAAGACCAACGTCGCCAGAATATATAAACCTTTAAGTAAGGATTTGGAGCCAAGGATCTTTATCAACATTTCTCAGGTGATGGATTGAACTGAAAGTGACTAAGTTAAGACTGAAAACTCATCTACTTTAAGTTGTGTGGAGAATCGGCTACGGCTGATCATCAGCAAGTTGCAAAAAATTCTGATGAGATCATCGACAAAGCTGTCATCGCCATACACTTACTACAGGGAGAGGATTTTCAAGCTAATGTAGCAACTGATGTCGAATCATTCTTCAATGACCAACATGAAGCCACATTTTTAAAACAACACAGCAGAAGTTTATCCCTTATAACATTCAGTGCTTCAATATTCACGAAGTATTGGCAGAACCCAATACGAATGTTGAGGCCTTCTCTCAAATATATGTAGTACCGATTATATTCTTGGAATTTTTATATTATATTTCACGCTAAGTATGATTTTATGTTGGCTTCATTATAACTCTTCAGATCTCTGCTATGAAGGCACCATCACTATTAAAATGAGTTTATATCTGTTATTTTTAGACTTATTAAGCAGACCAAGATGAACATTACACAATAACATACCATAAACAACATAATCAATGATTTAGGTAAATCTCCATGAATAATGGTGTAGCTACAGGAACTTTTACGACCTGAAGAAATATAACGAAATATATGCAGAATTTAATCCTAACACGTGTGAGAGACACGACAACGTTCCAATTAATAAGATTAGAAACATGAAACCTCCAAGTTCTAGAAATTCGTTCTTGCTAAGAAATGATATTTTTTCCGAATGTAATCCCCACTCAATTATTTTGCTGTTACCAATGACATTGGCAAGGACGCTGGGTGGTATACAAAATTGAAAAAGAAACTTAATTATTAAAAGAGCTAAATGTAAGTTTCATAAAGATGCGGACAAGAAAAGCTAATAATGTTAAAATTTTGATCTGCAACTCAGTTATAGCAACATCTGGAGGCATAGGCGCCGGATACGTGATCCTCGGGGTGCTACAACATCCATCCATAGTTTTTAAGGGTACTATAAGAACTAACGCGAAGATATGTGATATATAAAAATTGTTTCAAACATCATTTTTCGTTTTATTGTTTCAACCGTTTTATTGTTTTACCTAAACGCAACACAAGCTAATCCAACTCAATGGCACGATTAAGTGGGACTAATCTGTTCGATTATTAGGCGAAGTAAACACCATGATTAAGAAAAGAAAACCCTTAATAAACACAGAAAGGGGTACGATGAACACTCTATTTGGTATCATTTCTTAATAGAGACAAAGTAATATGCAGTAGAAATTTTCATATATATATAACAAATCATTTGGCAATAAAACTCAAAAGTTTGTAGTACCGAAGTGACAACTCATTGGAACAATTAATACATATAGAATTCTCTCAAAATAAAATTGTCTTAATTTCGTATAACAGAAACTAAACATTTTAAAATTATTTTTATTGAGTCCTTTAAAATTAGATAATTCTTTTTCATTGCATCATACTGATTGCGTCAAACGCTAGATAGATACCAGTAATAAAATTTCCAATCTATGTAACGTCAGGTTAAATAAAAGTAGATAAACAGTAATAAAAATGAACCCTACAAAATCGAAGTCTACATGTAACGTGTCTTGGTATCGATATAAGGATTACCGTAGGATGAGATTCGGAACGATTTGCATTCATGAGCGGATACAGTCGTGTATCCCGTTTGCTCCCTCAAAACAAATATTAAGAAAGGGCGCGTTGGTTTTTATACTCGAACGTTATTGTAAATTTTCCCCGAACTCTTAAATGGGCTCGAAATTTATTAATGCTGTCGTCGATACGGTAATTCCCCTACCCTTAATAATGCTCTATATTGCTTTTTTTCGTATAGGGTGCGGGGAAGTAATAAATCTATTGAATAAATAGGGTCAAATTGTGATCCCGTTACGCGGCGACCCTCGAAAGGGGGCACTTGTAGCGCGTATCGACACGGGTGACTCATAAAACCAATCTAGATTACCGCAACAGTCGATATTGGGGCTGCTCTGGTCGAGAGTAGTTTGTTCGCAACTATTTAAAGATTAAAGTCAACGTCGACACGTGGCAAACCCGCTGTGGTGGGTAAAACTTTAATCTTCCGTACGTTGCAATTTTTATTCGCAACAGCTCTGATAATCCGGTTTACAGGATTTCAATGGTTGAAAAATTAACGCCTTTTTTGCCTTTCGTCCCTTTTTCTAGTACGTCCGAATTTAATCCTATATGATTAGGTACTGAAAAATATTTTGTTTCACATCTAAGGACGAAGTTCACATAATATGTTCACATATCAAAGTCAGCTTTTTCTAAAATCAATATTTTTTCGTTTGCTGCAAATGGCGCGTTCGATCTCTACCGGGCCGGAGATTTATGTATTGCGTAATAGAAAGAGGCGACCCTAGCATCAGTCCGGGCCCCCGGGCCCCCGGACCGTGGATGTCAAAACCTGCAGCGACGTTGGAGGGCCCGCGTGAGATATCGACGGCATTTCTCACTTAGACGACGGAAAGACGCCCCCAACTACGTCGGCGACTCTCGTTCCGCGCTTAACAACAGCCATGCGATCGCATAAATCTTGATGATGCAAAGTTTTAAGATTCAATTTGAGCGACGAATGAAGACAAATTGTCGCCGATGCCGACTAACGACTTCCACTCCGTCATAACTCCCCGCGAAAACCGTCGTTGTGTTTTCTTTAATTATAATTGAATGAGAAATCCTAAGAAGACGTCTCTTGGTATTGTTTTGACGTAAATGGCAACGTACGGTGACAATTAGCACGAACACATGTGCACGAACGGCCAGATCTGATGGCACAAAAAGTGCTCTCTCGGGACGAGACCCCGGTAATGGCTCGATGTCGGTCTCACGATAAAAACTAATTGCGATTTGATTATTGCGAGAGCGCAAAAAATCGAGCTTGGATATATGTCGGGTTGTGTTGGTCCGCTGAGCGTCGTATATTTTCTATCGATACAACCCAATCGAACGATACATGCACAATGAGCTCTGCAATATTATTGGCCCAATGCAATAATATATTTAAAGAAAAAAATTATATTTTATTCATTTAAATAAAGTTTTGCTCATTTGTATTAACTATTTCTTTTCAATTTTTGAATGAATAACTTAAACATTTCAGTGATGATAAAAAACATGTCAAAAAACCAACAGTTTGACAGCAAATAATGTATGAATAAATACTGCACTGTTTTGATGATGATGCTTAAAGCTGTCTTTTGTGCGAGGGGTGTTTGGAGATTAACCTCAGTACCTTAACCATCAGCCATTTATGTTTCAGTACTACATGTCACTGATCCAACTTTATTAGTTACTTTTTTCATTAGCTAACATGAGCAACATTTTTATTATTATCAGTTCTCTGATAAAATCACAAAGTTTTATCTGCATTACACCCTATGTAATTGTTATCACTGCAGGACATAGGCATGGGTTTTTGATAATTGGTGTAGGTGCTGGGTGATGGAAAAAAGCGAATTTCAAAAAAAAACATTGTCGCACCTTAGACCCAAATAAAATGAACAATACTTTGGTACTTCTTCCTTAAACAATAACTGTCCAATTTTAACTGATTAGTTGGATTGGATTTAGGTGAACTGGATTAAGATTGATGGCTCAACACAACCCAACAATTTATAACAACAATACTTTATGCTAAATAGTTAGCTGAGATTATATCTTGTATATCATTAACAATTTTAACAAAGAAATAATCTCCAAGTGAAATGAGCAATATGTTTGGCGGTCGGCGTCTTCGAAGTCGGTCGAGAGTATTTAGCCTATATGATGATAGCAACAACCTAAACCAATTCAATTCGCCACAACCCTACCCAACCCAACCCACTTTCTTCATAGAATCAGTCTTCAGATTATAAGTTCGGGGTTGCAGCTGAATATTATCCTATCTTATCATCACATATCGCATCTTTTGGACTTGGGCATATTGTTTTCAATCTTGTCTGGTTTTTATTTGTACACTATTACATTCCGTAACTATTTCCTTCACATTCTCTCTTCTGTTGTATTATTTTTCCCTCTTTTAACCATTCATTTCATTCAGTTTTTTTCTTCTCTGCAGTGGCAGTTTTGGTACTACTACAATTGATAACAAAAACATATTCCAGGTAAATTACTCATTTTTTTATAGTTTATTTTTGTTAGCTCTATATACAGTTATATAAAAAAATCTCTTGAAAATATTGTCAGAGGAGAACTTATCATTGTATAGTCTCAAATGACAAGAAAACATGATGTATGCCTAAAGCCGGCTCCACATTATTTTGCGAACATCTTCTATCTTTGGACGTTCGATGGTTGGTCTCATCGATGTTTGCTTTTAGTTGGTATTCTTGCACCGAGTCAAAGAGATATTTCCAACGTTGGACTATACGAGGTGATCATATGAAGAACACGAGTCATATTTTATATTAAGTTTGGTAGTTACTAAGAATTATTTTTAATAAATGATTAATGTAACAAAAGTTTTAAAGTAATCATCTTATTTTTACTGTTCCTTTTATAATATGCTGATTTGCTTCATTATCTAAACACCTAACTTTTATCGTTATTGGTTATTAACCAGATAAAGTATAGATAAACATAAAATTAGTCATCAACGTCTTCAAATTTTAAGGATAATATGGATATTATCCTTACATGATGGATCATGTACGTCTTTTATGTCAATTTTTTTAAGTAACACCTTGCACGACATTACCAAAACTAAAAAACCTAAACTGTTTACATCATGTATTCGATTGAAGATTCGATCCATGGTATAACAGGCAATTTGACACACTAACTGTCGAACTTCATTATCTCGAACGTTTACTTCGACATTGGAGTGAGTGTTCGTAGCATTATGTAGAGCCATTAATAAACTTCAGACCAGAAATCATCAAATCTGAAGAATCATAATTGAGACCTGTTATACTCATTATATTTTGAAGATATTAAGTGATAGATATGTGCTATATACTAGACATTTTGCTTTTGCATTTAATACCTCATAGTGTAGGTCCACATTGGTACATTGACTTTGGTCGAGGCTTCATGTTTGAGATCAGCTACATTCATTATATCTTGAAAATATCGTGCACTGAAAAAATGGAATAAATGACATCATAATTTAAAAACAATTGACATCAGGAGGTGAATGTGTCGCTGTTTTTATAAAATGATGTTTGTTAGTTTATTTGCCAATAAATATGAAACTTTTAGTTTCAGAATACAGGCAAATTTGATATTTTAATGGCAGTGCCTGAGCCACAGTGAACAATGTTGGTGCTATAATATGATATTCTAATTAAATCGTACCCTATAACCTAAATTAATTTTACGCAATTTTACCATGTAATCATCCGATGTACTTTAAGGAGGATAATTATTTGTATAACATGATAATATTAATATTCACATATGAATAATGACGCGCTATGGAAATAGCAAAATTATTTTCCTAAACATCAATATGTGTACGAACAGTTTCCTGGAGCAAATTTGTTTCTTCTGAATCCATTTGGTGAATGGTATACCTTATTCGTTTAATGTGTAGGCATAGGCGCCGGATACGAGGGTGCTCTAGGTGTGCAATCACACAATATTTTTAAAGGATGTAACTATCGAGCTTTTTCGACCTAATTCAGCCCTACCATTTGGAAACAATTTTTTGGGCATTTTATTTTGAAATGGGACTTGATATTACTCCAGAAGACCTGATATGCTTTCGGAAGACTTGCTAATGCTTCTGGAAGACTTGATATTGCTTCTAGAAAATTAAAAATTGCTCCCAGAAGACTTGAAACTGTGTCTAGAAGATTTGAAATACTTCCAGAAGACTTGATATTACCTCTACAACACTTCAAATCAGACTTGATATTACCTCTAGAATACTTCAAATCAGACATGAACTCAGAAAACATTAATTGATTTTGGAAGACTTGAAACGTTTCCAGAAGACTAGATTTACATTTGGAAAGCTTAATATTATCTCTAGAAGACTTGATCTATATATATCTTTTCACAAATTTAACACTTAACCCTTAAACCCTACCAATTCCAGGAGAAACGTCAATTCTATCTTAGGGTCTCAGGTACCCCAACTTATCTTGGTTTATAATTGATAAGTAATAACAATTTAAGGAAATATTTGAAAAAAAAATAATAGCAACATTTTAGGGACCATTTTTGAGATCCCGCAGTAAGACTTAAGGGTTAATGTAATAAATGCCACCAATAAATCTTTGGCGATAATGTTGTCTGTTGATATTGGTTCCTATACATATTAAATTAATATGAATTTTAATTAGGATTTTTAAAGATCAGCAAATCGAGGAAGTTAGGTGTCAGATCTTTGTCCAGATTCAGTGTAAAAGGGAGGTTGTCAATATTGTTAAAGATATTGCGTATGGCTGTCATTTTTGCCGAATTTCTGTTAAATATCATGAAAATATAGTCTACCTATCTGGCAGAGATGATTATATGATTTGTAAACGTGGAATATTTATTGAAGAAGAGTTTGGTTTCGAAGTTGTGTACAAAGATATCTGCCATAATATAATGGGTGACCCCATAGGGAGACCATCTGACATTTTGTAAAATTTCTTATTCAATATAACAAAAATTTGATGACAGACTATTTTTAAGAAACCCAAAAAACAGTCTATTTCCAACTTATTGAGATGATGTGAATGTCGGGTATAGATTGAATGTTTCTTGAGGAAGTGTAGGGTTTCCTCAATGGGGACATTGTTATACAGACTCTTAGGATAAAATGATAAGAATCTACCATTTTTGTCCAGTTTTACTTCCTTGAGTTTCTTAATAAGTTCGTTACAACAAATAGAAACAGAATGTCTGTTTTGACAAAATATTAATCTTATTCGTCAAGCTAATATTAGTAAACAGCGAGCTTTAAGTTCAATTTGCTTGATATGATGGAAGTAGGCATGTATTAATACAGGCCTTGTGTAAAGTCGGTTGTTTATTGACAAGTATTACTTCACATATCTGCACATATTTACGATTACTGTGGACAAGCACAACGTTTCACAAGTACGCATATTTTTTCGGTTTGATAAACCCTCCACATATTAGTGCCATAGAATATATCTTCTAGGAAAAGTTGGAATAATAATAATAATAGTTTATTGTGTTAGAATGCAGCTGCTCATACACTCATCTAAAAATGTTTACAATTTTTTAAAATATAATTCAATACAATTACTTAATAGACAGTATATGGTGATTACAATCCGATCCCTGCATTTAGAAATTCCTGCACGGAATAAAATGTGTTCTGACATAAATTATTATAAGCTACCTTTAAAAATCCCTCTGTTGGACTCTTTCGTTAATTCATGCGGAAGCTTGTTAAGTACCACTCGAGATAAGTACTTTGGTCCAAGCTAAACAGTTCTTATAAATTTTATTCTTGTTTCTAGTATCATGCTCATGAATGTTTGCATATATCTCAAAATTGTTCCTACTATTAATAGCATACAGAGCAGATTCGAGAATAAAAAGTGAGGGTAGACTTAAAATCTTTAATCTATTGTAGACATCTCAGCAGTCTTCTGTGATAAATACATACGTTTCTTGCATATCTAAGCAGTTATTAACACAAGTCAGTAAATGATTAAAATTCATCAAAATATTAACCAATTCAATCAAAAATAATTAGTTACAACAAAAGAAATAGCTGCATATATCAGTCCTGTATATAAATAACATGTTCTAATGAATACATTTTATGCGTAGAAATATCACAACATCCTGTTGTGATATTTCACATAACTTTATAACATGTAATAGTTAAGTGTTAATGACGGAAATTGTACTCGGTAATAATCATAATTCTTAGTATATATGGAGTTGTATAAGGGAGGTTATGTTCCGTGTTTATTACCCCTTTAAAGCTCGCTTTTGTGTGGAAACAAGTTCGCTACAACGCGTCACACGCGCACGGCGTACGTACATATAACGCTTTTGTAAAGTATAAAAGCCCACGGCTCCTTACATCTTCTCCACCTTCCGTTGAAGAGAGGGTGAGAGAGTGGGCCGAGTCTACGACATTCCGCCTAGCTAAGCGTTTGCCTTTGATCGCCCCTAAGTCGTTCAGCGTGCATTCTCTAGGAAATAATGTCTTGTAACAGAAGCCGTAGATATCGAGTAGCCGGGCCGAGGACGCGCCATTTTCCGGTTAATAATAAACCTTCTCGAGGTCGCAATTAGCGCGATAACACCTTTTCACGGTTCAGCTAGTTATTTAAAATCAATACATAAAGCCGAGTTAGTTAAACTTTTTTGTTGTGGATGTACAATAATAAAAGTTAAATAACATTAATAAATCTGTTTGATTCAATCAAACAAACTTTTAAAGCCTTACGTGCCGTTCCATAACACTTGACGTTTCCTTGACCTGGTCTCCAGTACAATACATAACGGCTAACAAAGCTGCGACGTCGAAGCCTTTCAAAGCTACTCAAAAAGTTCTTTGCGGGTGGTGTACAAGACACATTTTAGAAAGTTTGATTTATTATGAAAGTTACAATGAACCCGTGCAGTATAAGAGTTTTTAAACGTCGGCAACGTTTTGTGAGTCAAATATATGGAGAGAAAAGGAATAAACACTTCTCCATATAGCATGCAACGATCCCGTATGTTTTCCCTTTGCACCACTTCCATATCGCGGGTATCGTTTAATTAAAATACGGCGCTGTCGTGTTAGACGCCCATCTACGGAACGGTCATTAGTTCGGACGCAGTAATTAACCGGAATTAACGACCTCACCGTTCGAGTCCGTATCGTCAAATGTGTACTTACTTCTGAACTAGGCGTGCGTCGTTACGTCGCGGAAGTTCTTAAACGGCTTTAATTATGCCCACGTATTTAATACGTTATACTATGGCTACTCTAGATCTTCACACATAAACTACATACACCTCATTTTCCTTCCTATCTAACTGCTTTGTATGCAGGTCCGCGTTATCGGAAATTGCTCGCAAATGTACCTTACCCCTGAATCAGCAATATCCCTACGTATACGCACCCCATCGTGCGTCCCTTTGAAGTGGGCCTTTGGGAATGGAAAATTCGTGGTAATGACCTGATTGAGCGTCATCGACAAAGAATAATCTATAAAATTGGATAGAGGATTGATTGAATCCCAAGGGATTCATTCGGGTTAATTTAATGAATCGATAAAAAGATTTGATTATCATGATGAGGAAATAATGACATTTTTATGAAGAGCTTTTTTATCTTTATTTACACAGCACTACTTCGTTATGTCACTTCCAACCAGTTTCTGAATAAGGTTGTGATATTGCATTCGAATCTTGATATATTTTTTCAAAAGACGCATTGTTGATCGAAATTAATCAAATAGTAATCTTCTTAAGCTCCCATCTATCGATACTGTTGAATCTCCATGGATAACGCCCAATATTAAGTTTGTGATTTTTCATTTTGTTACATCGGCAATACAGCGTGATAGAAAAGCGTTCAATAGCATATTTAAAAATATGGATGTGTAGAGTAGTTGGAAGTTTTGAAATAGGTTAAATATAAGGAAAAAGTCTAATCATGATGTGAATACAATTAAATGATTATTTCTTAAAATCTGTCGAGAATTCTGATGTTACTGCTTTACTTAAGTTTTATGATAGTTCTACAATAATAAGTGCATTAAACAGAATCAAATCTAGAGTTTCTGGGGCTGATGAAGTAAATATAACATTTATTAGAAAATGCTTTTCTGGCTTATTCCCATACATTGTATAGATTGTGAACGCTTGCCTTAAGAAATGCGTATTTCCAGATGTCTGGAAGTTTGCTGTTATAATACGTTTACATAGAAAAGTACATGAATGCGTACATGAATGAGCATAATAAGTTTGCTCGATAGTTTGTAAAAAAATATGGATTCTAGAGGGCTCATGCGGAAGTGACTATTAATTGCAACCTGGTACCGTATTTTGCCACAGCTCGAACAGCAGGAATAAAAACAAAATTGTTGATAATATCATATGAATATGTATGGATATAACCTAACCTAACATTAAGTAGTGGGTGACAATATGGGATAATACGAAAGTAAAATGGAAAAATGGATGCACTGATCACATCTGATCTCTTCTCCGCCTTGGTATGCGATTCTTTATTTCGTTTGATAGGTTGCTTATAAAATACACAGTTCGCTGAATTATAGATTAAAATCTTACGCTAATATTGAACCTATTAGTTATATCTATGCTATATGTACTCTTTTTCCATACCTGTTTAGTATCTATTCTATTCAAATGGAAATGTTTCATAAATTCTGATGTGAGTCAATGTGAAAAAGTTAGGAAAGACCCCTTTTGATTCAAGAGTTCGTACTTCCAAAGCATTTGAATGTTTCTATGTATATATTTAATATGCAATATGAATGCGCAGAAAGGTTCAGAACGGTTCGGAACCAAAGAACATTTGAACCAAGACAGGCCAACCAGGTAAGCAAAATAAAAACTATACACAACCAGTACACAACTAATCCTAAATTCTGATCGAACATACGACTGATTTGTTGAAAATATCAGAATTCGGAATTTATTTTCTGCTCGACACTATTACCACACTACGCATGCGTCTGCCAATTTGCAAATTGGTTTTACCACTGTTTGAACAAACCTAATGTGTTCCATAGGCACAGGTTTTTGAATGATTAATACATATAGGTGCTGGATGCTGCAAAAAGAGAATTCAAAAAAGAAAGGCCCACACATCAGCGGGAGCACAATAAGGGGAGAGCGGGGCAAGTCATATGGGGCAAATGAGTCTTTCAAAACAAGTTTTTTATTTAAAAACGTAAGTGATTTGAGTTAGGTTAAATTGTATTGTAACATTATTGTGAAGGTTTGCGTTAAGTTTAGTTTCAAGGAATGAATAATCAGCACTAATTATCTTATTTTATTGCTTTACATATTATGTTTGTAACGGCTTACAAGGACACATCGCAGTTGACTCTTCACGAATTTAGATGAAACTTTTTGTGGTGAATCTGTATTGAATATGTATCAGTTTTATCAGAACTTTTGATCCAATGGCTTTTCTAAGAGACGCTATTTATTTTTAAAGTTTAAAGGTGTTTAAAATTATACAAGGTGTGTTCGTGAATTATTTCCAACAATGTAATAATGTCACACTTGCCCCTTATCGGGGGGTATTTCTTAATACATTTGTGGCATTAAAAAATGCCTGTTTTATTTCTTTTTCTGTGTGAATTCGTTCGTTAATAATAAAATTTTAACTTGGTTGATATAATTTTGTTTTAAAATTAAAAATTTATAAACTGTGGTCTGTTTTACCTAAACATGACTCACTTGCCGCGCTATTCTCTCTTATATATTCTCTGAAAAAAAGTGTACCTACGTATGGTTAACTTTCTTAGGTCTCTCTAAAAGAAAAAAAGATGGTTGCATTGTGGAACAGTTGAAAACACGTATATCTTAATTAACATTGATTTTGACATTCCTTTTAAGGAACATTATGCATTAATGAGTTAAATTAATTATTTTAGCAATAAGAAACATCAATTCTAGACCAAAAGTTGCTCCTCATTCTCCCTTTAATGTCACCTTCCAACCTCCAATATTATAAAAATAGTAAGAGACCGATTTAAAGCTGGGGAAAAAATTAGGTTGGTATTGAAAAAGGGAATAGATTCACTACCGGTAAATAGTGTGGTAACAAATTAAAAAAATACCACATCCAGTTACATATTCAATACTAATCTAATTTGAAAAGTAAAAATTGACGAAACATAGGAGAGGTATTACAACGTTATTTAAACCTTTGTATTAACGGTTTTGTGTTGCTTCTTCAAACCTAGCACCTTGTTCGCAAGGGATTATAGCTATTTGAAATCATTCTTATTACATATTGTGTAATGAGAGTATTTCTATAGTGTCTCCTAAAGTCTCCCAATAAGTCTCGACTAAGACCTCGGCGATTTGAGACGTAATCGTTGACTACATTCCTTGGTCAAGATACCAAATCCTTTATAAGATGATATTTATACCCAAATCGTCGAGGTAATTATGTGCAGTTCCTTTTGCATTTTGTTGGTATATCTGGTTCAGCAGTATCTCTTAAAAGCTTCTTATCTGGTCGAATTCAGGTGGAAAGATTAAATGAGGAATATTCTGCTCCCCTACTGGTGGATGCGGATAAGCCGGTATTTACTCTATATACCTCTCAACTACTCAAATGCTCGTCAGTACACATGTATCTGATGATATTCAGCTGTATTTAACTTTTGGATGAGAACATACTGCCATGTCATGTACAAAATTAAATGCAGATCTTTTGGCACTCTCGAGTACTTTGTAAAAATGGCACTATCACTTAATGCAACCAAATCAACAATAGCTACTTTTTGGCACACTACCATCTCATGACATCAATATGCCATTGAATGGTAAGCAGGAAGGCTCAAAGAAAGGCATATACAGTTCTTCGGTGTTTGTACCGATACCATCACGTATTTAACTCTATCATTACTTTTCTTTAAAAGTAAAACTCGAAAACTTCTAGTTTTAGTTTTATTATTAATCTTAGTAAAAGTATTAGTGTTAGCTTTCGTGCTTATAGAAAGTGATTACGTTAAAATCGTTTTAACCACGATTAGATTAAATTGAAAGTGATACAATAACATAATTTCATTTCATTAAGAACCGATATCAAGTTAATTGTGAATAACTGGGATAGTTGTGCGGTTGGTAAAGTGTACAGGTTGAGGTAAAGAGAGAGGGGCAGCCTAACTGGCGGGTTGGTTGATGCATAGCGTCCGTTAGCGGCGAAGTATGGAAATGCAATTAAATCTGCTCCGGAGATCCGCACAAACTCGCAACTATGTGCGGTTCACCAATGGAACCCTGCATCTGATACCGCAGAGCGCGTCCCGCCGGTGACGGAGCAAGAAATTATACCGCAATCTGATGTAAACAATAAAACTCCAGGCATCTCGCTCATTTGGCTAGTCCATCTCAGTTGCTCTTCATTCGAGAAACGACTGGCGAGTGGAAACTTCCACGCTGCCAATTCCACCATTATGGACAGTAAATTAGCTTCGACGCGCTATATTCGCTTAGTTCGGTTGATTGTTGCGGTCAGGGAATGCAACTGAATGCCGGTACGAATGGGATATAAATCGTTCGCGTTGTCAGGCCGATTATCTTATTCTCTCTCACGAGAGATTAGCGGGCATTCTTCCTTCGTTTCTCTTCCCACAACGGGGTTCCATTAACTTTCCATCGCGATTCGGACTCGTCGAAATGAATTCTCGGTGACGCGTCGCGAACGCGCATTTCCCTCGCCTTATCTCGCGGAAATTATACCGGGCGCCCGCGCACATAAATTGTTATTATTAGAGGGTTTTCCTTGTGCGCATTTCTGGGTGAAGGAACGGCTCTGACTATATTCCAGCTCGAACCGTTCCTACAGGAAATTAAAGCGAATCGATTCCGACGCGGTAATCGGTTCGTCTCTCAGCTCAGCTTTTCGAATGCACCGTGCTGTGACGGCACTGCAATGTGCCCAAATTTAATTATCCCTTTTCCCCGATGGGCACGTGTCCGACCTCCACCATATTTCAATTTTATTCCTTCAACAAATTTTTCTATCTTTCAAAGATCCACAAATGTATTTGTAGGTTTATAATTTCTCAATAGAGTGTGAAAATATGTAATTAATTTTATCACAAATTACAAAGTTATCAAAAATTTCTGCAGTTGCAAATCACTCTGTAAGTTGTATTCGAAGTAATCATCTGAAGTTGGTGTGGAGATGAAATAAGAAAAAACTTCAAGTTTTATGGAATGATTCTGACATCGTATGTTGCATTACGATCTGTCGTGGATATATGATTGAAAACGAAGTGGGATTCATGAAATTGTTTACAAAAGCTGTTAGACATCCTATGGTATCATTTCGTTGTATTGTCTGAGAAAGTCGAGGCATAGTTCTTGATCGATTTGTGGAATGTTTAGAAATTACAGTATTTCTTGAAAATAAATACCTGGCAAATTATTCTCTGATTAATGATGGTAAGTGAGTCAGTAATTTAATGTTCTTTTATGGATTGGTCTAATCATATTTATTAACTAAACTTAAAATTACAATGTTTTGGCAAAAATATCGTTGTTAAGCACTAATTAACTAGTTGGGTTAGGCTGAAATAAGGTTAATTGCTTAACCCAACCCATCTAGTGTTTAGTGTTAGCTAGTCAGTTGGGTTGGAATGAGTTTAATTGCTTAACTTAATCCAACCCAACTAATATTTTGTACTAACTAGCTAGATGTATTGGGTTGGAATAAGATTGATGGCTTAAGGATATCTATACGAACGGTATATATTAGCGCTAAATGGTGTTAAATACAAAGTGTCTTATGGAATGTTACAAAGTTCTTTGTTAAGCCCATTTTATCGAATCTATAACAGAATACTTAGACTAGGCTTGCTTCAATACATAACATTGGAAATGTCAAGAATGCGACTGAAGATAGCGGCGAAGAAGGAGAAAATGGCACTTTTGCAGGGTAGACGGTTAGCACTCAGTAAATCTGATTAGATCGATAAAAATGGGTGCAATTGAAGTGGAAAGCAAAAAAAATTCGTTCGTTTTTCCTAAGTAAGAATATGAGTATGACGAAACATATTATCAACGTTAAAAATAAAGCTACTACGATGACAAATCTAATTATGAGACTGATGCCTAAGGTTGGATATCAGTGATTTTATATACCACACCTACCTCACAGAGATGTTTAAAGTATAAACGATACCGGGCCCTACATACTAGGACAAATAGAAAACCGGCAAGAGGAATCGCTTTCGGGTATTGTACAGTATCAGCAGAAGCAGTCGAAATCGTAGTAGTTCTGTCTCCTTTGGATCTTCTAGTATAAAAAATATATAAAAAACAGAATAGAGGGCAGGCGGGATGTAGAGTGGGCGTGTTGCACGAATTGCTAGCTAGATGATATAACATTACCAGCAGGATAAAAATTTTGATCCCAAATACACAACAATGGATGATAAAAGGTTCTGGAGAAAAGTTTACTACTTATTCACAGGACACGAAGTGTACGAAGCAGTATACCTGTATCGAATCCAGAAGGCAGAAAAAGAGCTGATTTTGCGAAGAAACTGATACATCCGAGCACAACATTTTTCTGTGCGAAAAGTTTAATTTTCAAAGATGCCGATGTGAAATGAAATGCGGAGTCATATAACTAAAGATAATATGCTAGACTCTGGTGAGAAATGGAAATAAATACCAGAAATAGTAACATCGATTTTCAAGAGAAAGGAAGATAAAGGGAGGCTAGGGCTTATAACGATCCTATCCATGATGGCCGTTGAGTTAGAGGTACCGGTAGGAGATGAAGAGGGGCAGAAAATATCTCTCCCCCTTCCCAGGTATGAGTAACATATAGGTAATGATTTGAATAGTTAAGGCATTTTTACTTCTGTTTCATCTGATAACGAGAGGATGAGAGGAGACAATGAGCAGGGATGAGAAGCAGGAGAAAACTGGATGAGAGGAGAGAGTCGATAGACATACTGGAAATGGAAGATTGGAAGAAGAAGAAGGGGGCTGCACAACTCTTAAAAAATGTTGGATTAGGTTGGTGGCTTAACCTAATTCAACTAAAGTAGTATTTAAAACTAACTAGTTAGTCGAGTTGGGAAAAGAATGATGGTTTAACTTAATCCAACCCAACTAATATTTAATGCTAACTAGCCAATTTGGTTGGGTTGCAATAAAGTTGATTAACTAAACCAATTCCAACTAATAATTGGTGCTAAGTAGCTACATGGGTTGAGTCAGAGTAAGGTTGATGGTTAACCTAACCCAATCTAATTAAAATTTAGTGTTAACTAGCTAGTTTGTGTTACCTTCTTCAACATATATCCAATGCTAACATAAAATATAAAAAATCACAAGTCAAAAGTTAAAATTGACCAGTTCCAGAGTATTTTTTCTAAAGAGTTATTGCGAGAAATTGATCGAATTTGTTCCTTTCATAGTGAACCTTTGCATATTTTCTTTAACACATTATTGTGAGATGTTATTCTTATATTTACTTCTCAAATGAACAAATCATGGTACTTTCGATTCTCCAAAAAAAAAACGTACAAAAACAGACACGAAATACATGAAATTGACCTGTACTAAGTATTCTAATTGCTTTGTTTCCGATAGTATAACTTCTAGAAACATTGTAGTATTATCTCGGACCTGCTGGTTTTGATTTGTAAAGAAGGTACGTATGTGTGTTTTCTCTCTGTTCAGTTGCAGATTATTTGCTTCTAACCAACTTTTATCTTCGTTCAATGTTATTTGTTTTTCTTTTGGGTCTTCTAAGTCTTTAGAACTGTTTATGAATGAGGTGCCATCCGTGCACAAAAACATTGAGTCTGCCTTTATATTTTTTGGTAAATCTTTTAAATATAACAGGAATAAAACTGGTCCGAGCACGCTGCTTTTACTGTTCTCCAATTCAGAAATTGTTCCATTCCAGTGGGTCTGTTGTTGTCTATCCTGAAGGTATGGAGCAATAAGTTTATTTCCATTTTCATTTATGCCGTATTTTTTCTTCAAAAGAAATTGATTCATTGAGTTAAAAGCTTTACTCAGGTCATAGAAAACTACTTGTGTTTAATTTTGCGTATCAAAACGAAGCAATGCTGATGTTGTTGATTTTTCTTTTTGATCAGCATGTTAATATGGTAAAGTTCAATTAGTTTCATGTGGTCCACGATCTTGTTTTTTATTGCAGTTTCAAAAACTTTGGATATTACGAGTATTGTTGATATCACTCTGTAATTACTTTTATTATTCATTTTCCTTTGCTTATGAATTGGAGTTACCTTTACATATTTCCGTTAATTTGGAAAAACACCATCTCTTAAGCATTTATTTAGTAGGTTTAACATTGTATTAAAATTTTAATATTGTATTAGCATTTTGTTTAGTAAGAGTGTTGAAAATTTTGCCCTACCAGTTCAAGAGGTTTCACTGTTCGGGCCTTGGGTAAATGCTTAACTTAATCCAACCCAACTAATATTTTGTACTAACCAGCTAGATGGGTTGGGTTGAAACAAGGTTGATGGCTTAAGGATATCTATGCGAACGGTATATATTAGCGCTAAATGATATTAAATACAAAGTGTGCTATGGAATGTTACAAAGTTCTTTGTTAGGCCCATTATTATTCTTCAATACAGTAGATCAGAAGGATTACTCAGTAGATCTGATTAGATCGATAAAAATGGGTGCGATTGAAGTGGAAAGCAAAAAAACCTTTAAGTTTTCTCAACGTTAAAAATAAAGCTACTACGATGATAAATCTAATTATGTTATATACCACACCTACCTGACAGAGATGTCTAAAGTATAAAATATACAGGGACCTACATACTACAATAAATAGAAAACTAGTAAGCGGAATCGCTTTCACGTATCGTACAGTATCAGCAGAAACAGTCGAAATCGTGGTAGTTCTGTCTCCTTTGGATCTTCTAGTATAAAAAAATATATAAAAAACAGAATAGAAGGCAGGTGGGAGGTAGAGTGCGCATGTTGCACGAATTGCTAGCTAGATGGGATAACAATACCAGCAGGACAAAAATTTTGATCCCAAATACACAACAATGGATAAGAGGTTGTGGAGAAATAGATTACTACTTATTCACAGAATACGGAGTGTACGGTGCAGTATACCTGCAGTATACCTGTAGCAGTATACCTGTACCGAATCCAGAAGGCAGAAAAAGAGCTGATTTTGCGAAGGAACTGATACATCCGCGCACACCTTTTTTATGTGCGAAAAGCTTAATTTTCAAAGGGGCATATGTGAAATGAAATGCGGAGTCATATAACTAAAGATAATATGCTAGACTCTGGTGAGAAATGGAAACAAATACAAGAAATAGTAACATAGATTTCTAAGAGAAAGGAAGATAAAGGGGAGAAAAAGAAAGAAACGTACGCTGTAACAGGCTGAGGCTTCGGTCCTATCCATGATATCCATGATATGCGTTTGAGGTTCCGGTGGGAGAGGAAGAGGGGGGAGGAAATATATCTCCCCCTTTCCAGGTATGAGTAACATAGAGGTAAATATTTGAATAGTTAAGGCATTTCTGCTTCCGTTTCATCTGATAACGACAGGATGAGAGGAGACGATGACCAGGGATGAGAAACAGGAGAAAACTGGATGAGAGGAGAGAGTTGACAGACGTACTGGAAATGGAAGATTGGAAGAAGAAGAGGGAAGCTGCACAACTCTTAAAAAATGTTGGATTAGGTTGATGGCTTAACCTAAACCAACTAAAGTAGTATTTAATACTAATTAGTTAGTTGGGTTGGGATAAGATTGATGGTTTAACTTAATCCAACCCAACTAATATTTAATGTAACTAGTCAAGTTCCAGAGTATTTTTTCTAAAGAGTTATTGCTAGAAATTGATCGAATTTGTTCCTTTCATCGTGAACCCCCAGTATATTTTCTTTAACACATTATTGTGAGATGTGATTCTTATATTTACTTCACAAATGAACAAATCATGGTACTTTCGATTCGCCAAAAAAAAACGTACAAAAACAGAAACGAAATACATGAAATTGACCTGCACTAGATAATATCAGACATCTTACTTTGTCTGGTATTTTCATAGTATTCTTGAATTAAGCTAATTTCACTTTCTATTAGGTGTTTAGTTGTCTGCAACCCAATTTTTTAAGTATTCTAATTGCTTTGTTTCCGATAGTATAACTTCTAGAAACATTGTAGTATTATCTCGGACCTGCTGGTTTTAATTTGTAAAGAAGGTACGTATGTGTGTTTTCTCTCTGTTCAGTTGCAAATTATTTGCTTCTAACCAATTTTTATCTTCCTTTAATGTTATTTGTTTTTCTTTTTGGTCTTCTAAGTCTTTAGAACTGTTTATGAATGAGGTGCTATCCGCGCACAAAAACATTGAGTCTGCCTTTATATTTTTTGGTAAATCTTTTAATTATAACAGGAATAAAACTGGTCTGAGCACGCTGCTCTTATTGTTCTCCAATTCAGAAATTGTTCCATTCCAGTGTGTCTGTTGTTGTCTATACTGAAGGTATGGAGCAATAAGTTTATTTCCATTTTCATTTATGCCGTATTTTTTCTTCAAAAGAAATTGATTCATTGAGTTAAAAGCTTTACTCAGGTCACAGAAAACTACTTGTGTATAATTTTGCGTATCAAAACGAAGCAGTGCTGATGTTGATTTTTCTTTTTGATCAGCATGTTAGTATTGTAAAATTCGATTAGTTTCATGTGGTCCACGATCTTGTTTTTTATTGCAGTTTCAAAAACTTTGGATATCACTCTGTAATTACTTTTATTATTCATTTTCCTGTGTTTATGAATTGGAGTTACCATTACATATTTCAGTTAATTTGGAAAAACACCGTCTCTTAAGTATTTATTTAATAGGTTTAACATTGTATTAAAATTTTAATATTGTATTAGCATATTGTTTACTAAGAGTGTTGAAAATTTTGCACTATCAGTTCAAGAGGTTTCACTGTTCGGGCCTTTGGTAAATGCTTAACCAGTGGTTGTATTAAGAGTATGCACAATGCGGCCTAAGCGCAGTGCGCAGATACGACTTCATTTCCATTTCATATATGTTAGGAAAATTTTACAAATCAACGAAATATAAAGAAAGTTTTCCAGGACTATCACGTCTAACTCTGCGATATTTCTCCGACTACATTAGTGAAGAACGTTGCTCCAACTAAATATCACAAAAGAAAGAAGAAGGATAACCAAGAGGAAGCAAGATAATACTGTAATGTATGCAATATTAGGTATTGATTAAATATTATTTATTCGTAACATTTAGTAATAACATCTGGTTACTGAATGTAGTCATAAACAATCTAATTAAGCGTTAGTAGTTGGGGTTGGAGGTTGGGGGTTGTTGCGATGCCGCGGTTGCTCACGTTATCGCCACGCGACGTCGTCGTCCGATGATCGATGGGTCTGCGATCTGTCATGGGCGACGAGGGCACGATGTGGTCGCATACATCGGTGCGGATCGCGTCAGCCGGACCTGAGAGCCCCTCTACCGGGGCGCATTATGGAAACAGGGTGCTGCGCCAGATAATGTATCGCAACGGCAACCCTCGCCCGTCAAATGTTACGGGGACGACGTGTTATCTGTATTATGTATGGTTTGCCTGCGAGATAAACAACGACCGATCGTAAGTATCGCGAACACATTATAAATATTGCTTACGTATAAATCAAAAATGCTATTTTTTCAAACTCACACAATTTTCCTTTACGAAAATGTTTTCCCTAAGAAGAAACACTAAAATAAAACGTAAATGCACCGACGGCGATTCTTCCCACAAAGAAAACAATTTCAACTTCAATTTCATGCAAAGGAGAAGTAGGCGGGCTAATATTTGGCAGACAAACTGCGCCGGCAGCGACCCCTTTTGACCCGTACCAAGGGGATCTCGAAAGGGTAAACGTGGGAGGGGGTGGCTCGTAAATACACCCGCGACCGAGAGTATTAACAACTTCAAAAGAATCAATCCTTGTCTATGGGAACCGGATAAAATTCTAATATTTCGACGTTATAAGATTTGGGGTAGACCGGAAACGGGACGACTGGAGGGCAAAAAGGAAATATTGATTTAGGGGGTCGTACTCGCGGAGTTGCGGTCCTCATATGAAGGTAATACAAATATTTAACTGGGAAACGGTGTTCGTTTTTCGTACTTTTTCTCCCGCGGCAATATCGCGTTACCACAAAGAGGTGAAATAACGAACGACGAACGACTCGCAGGGTTCGATCGAGATGCTTATTTCCCCCAGCTCATAAATCCACTCATGTCGACTGAGTACGGCTCAATTTACGCGGCCGGAGGCCCCTCCAAAGTGCAGAATTAAAATATTCCATATCCTAGTACCACGAAACAATATCCCGCGGCGAATTCACCCCGTCGTTCGCCAGATGCATGTCTAGACACGCGAAATGGGGGCATATTAGGTCTGATCGGACACGTGACTCCATCCGTTTCTCCCTATTCCAAAGGGGGCCTTGGGTGGGGATATGAATAGAGAAACTCGCGAACTGCCGCGGGGGCAGTTTATTGTTCCATTAGCGGGATTGTCTGCATTACTATCCTACCGGATTGTGTTCGGGGAGGAGGAAACGTAGTTGCTGCCTGCTGCAACTTTGGATCACTCCTCCACGACGTGCTAATGCGATAAGTTCAACGGCCCTCCACAATCTATATTATTATCTTACTTCTCTTTACACCAACCACACCCCACTCTCCTTTCTTTTAATTTTGCGAGAAACCCTTTTTAGTTGGCTCCGAAAGTTACAACGTGGCACAAATTTTCAAGTACCCGGGGGCAATTTCGATGGCAATTAAAAAATAATTTAATGCCCAATTTTGGCGTTCAATACGCGTCGGAGGAAAAAAGATGACCGCCGCGCCGCTCGCCGAAGTTAAACAACGCCGTTAATTAAGGTGCAGCAGCTGGTCAAGCAGCAATTTATCCACCATAATAATAACCCGGTAATTTCCACCCCTTCGTCCCGTAACCCCCACTGTCCAAGGCGTCCTACGATCGCCTGGAATTGCCACTGGCGACACCTGTAAATGATCGATGCCTTCGTGTACACACTCTCTCGATGTTAACACGGATTTAGGGAAACAATGAAATCCATTAAACAAGAAAATCCCAAGTCTAAATATAGTACAAGTGTTTTTGAATTGATTTAAAGTTAGTTTTTGTTAAATTGATACATCTCAATGATTACATGGTGGTTGGTTTAAGTCACTGCACGAAGTACATAGAGAGACAATTTGGAAACGCAGTATGTGCGCCTAATCTTCCTAATAATTCAAGTCCTTTGGATCGATTTTCAATTAACTCGGAATCCTAACCTCTATGGTAGAGCTTCGATTCCGATTTTATGAATAATTAAAGCCGCCCGGGCCGCAATTAATTTCCCGCGACAACCGTACGCCATGTACGCATTATTTATTACATTTATTTACATTTAATCTAGGCCGTAATTTATACTGCATTGGCTACAGTTCGACCTAACCTATACGGCCTCTGACGGCAATATTGCGTTACCGGCCCAGTAGGCCATGTGAACACAGACCGAACTGTATACTAGTCAGCAAAATTCGTGCAGCTTCCCAAATAATTACTGATCACTACAAATTGGCGCCAATTATTACGAATTCCCCATTAAAAACTGTATCACCTGCGGCATTTTATTAATTTCCATATCTGATCGTTTCAAAAAAAAATGTTCATCTATCGGCTGTATCATATTTGTTAGCGATTGTACATCCGGATACCAAACAGCATACATATACAGGACAACTCCGCCGGTATAATTTGAGGTTGAACGAGCACAGTTTATCGCGCGTGGAAATTTACAACGTGGAAATTAACGAGTTTTTTTTTGTACATCCGGTAGTGTTTGGCGGAAATTAAACCAAACGAACTGGCGTTGGTCGCCAAACGTCCATCATTCGGCGTAAGGTTAATCGGAACCGCTTGCAATTTATTTCGTATGCATTTTTTTGCTATCCCTGCCGCCAACAAACCTAGTATCCGAAACGGTTAATTTTCATGGAATTAGTGCTTTGTTACACGCATATTTCATCACGAGGCAAAGTTCAACAAACAAAAGCATACATACCGTTTAATTTGATACGTTATAATTTTGAAAAAGATTCTATCAATAAAAGTCAATATTTTGAAAAAAAAAGTCATTTTTATTTAAAAATCAAGTTTATTAGCCAATAAATGGACTATATATAAATAGACTTCAAAGAGATAGAGAAAATTGATTTACTATAATTGTGTATATTAGATAAAAAAGTAATGCTATCGCAATTAATTATGTGGTTGGTGAAATCTTTAAGAAATAATGTTTGTCTTAGAAACATTGTTATAACTTGTTTAACACGCTTACTGTTAAAATAGATTCAACTGTAGAAAGCATCCCTTATCATAACAATAATGTTAGAATTTGTAGATCGTTGTATCTAACACTTTTTTTATTCCTGAAAAAAGTTATGTCCATTTTTTTGAAAGTTTTGATTGTTTAATACATTTTACAGGTTAGTTCCTTAAAATTTGATTCACTTCAAGTGCTTAAAAGCATATTCGATATATTAATTCCAACTTGGCAAATGGTTAATGGATGAAAGAATCTCAAAATGTTGACGATTCTTTAGATGTTGACACCTAAAAACATGAATTTGCAATATAAAAAGATAGCCTATGAGTAGAAAATGAGGAACCGTCCAAAACCGATGAAGAAGTGGATGAATCTTCACCAACAAAACTTCGGGAGTACTTTCTAAAACTTTACAAGTTTTTATATAAATAGAAGATCCCAATTCGTTTGCTTTCGAGATATTCGCGCTTAAAGTTGACAAATGGTGTATCAACACAAAAAAATATTCAATTTTTAATGGTACTTTGCGTCTTTATCTTTTCCCTTAAAGCTGATTAGTTTGGCATTAAAATAATATATGGAAAAGTGCTGTTTGAACAATTTCTTAGTGTTTATTTAAATATTTCTTTATACCTACTAGATAAGGACTCATAAATTTGCAACGTTTTGATAATAGAAAAATGGTCATCAAATAGTTCAATTATGAGTGGAACATTTATTCAAATTTATATTTCGATCGAAAACTTAGACAATAACCGATGCGTTTTAAAGAATTGAAATTGCTGGCTATCTTGTATGTCGACTAATTCAATTTTGCTGCAGTCGACTTTAGTAGAAAACATTATAATAATCGAAAATCATTATTATGAATATTAAACTTAAATGGATTCAATGAAAATGCAAAGATGCTTTTAACGTAATCGTATCTGCGAATCTGTTTTCGAAATCGTTCAATGAGTTTGATGCTATCTGCTTTGTTATTATTAGTTAAAAATTGGATAAAATTCGTTTTTGTTGATCAATTCTACCATTTGATCTTGCATTGAGTTTATACATCACATTATTGATATTGTTTGAAATTTATCAGTAAAATTAGTACAAAATATGAATCCAACTATTTTCGCTAAATCAAATCTACCACAGCAATTTACGACACGGTAAATTCTTAAATTCAACCAAGTGATTTCTTATTCGAGGTAAATTTATGGGAATTAGACGTTCTGATCGCCATATCTATTGCGAAATATAGTTTGATAGGTGAATAAACAATTAAATTTACATAAATTTATGTTGTATATTTGTGGTTCAGAGTAATATATTGATTGATGAAAAGCATTAGTGTAAGATGATCAGTTAACAATACCTACTTCTTCTGTGTGTAGGGATAATTGTAGTGACTATAGGTGCATAAGAAGTGATTACACTAAACTTGCTAAAGTCTGTCCTTAGGATTACTTATCGTCTGTCACTCCGCTACTACAGTGAAGAAACATCGATGTTGATTTATAACAATACAAACAAATTTCTGGTATATATATTTAGACAACAAAAAATTTAAAGACTTTAACGTTTTGCTGCTTTTCTAGATCTGAATATTATGTAATCTATACATATGTGTAAAATTTTTGGGTTGGGTTGGGTTGGAGAACCCAAACACCCCAACCCAAGAGAACCCAAATACGTGGGTGTACAAGTACCCATACAAAATTGCTATTGATGTTATCTGGATTTAAGTTATCATTTTCAATTAATATTATAATTTACTGTACTATTGAGCTTTTTTTTCCTAATTCAACCCCAGCATCTGCTGTGAATGTTTTTATTGAAGAGCACGCATTTTAAAATGAGACTTGATACTGCTTCCTAATGATGTGAAATGCGCAAGAAGATTTGATAATACTTCTATAGACTACTTGATACTGATTCCAAAAGACTTGAAATATTTTCAGAAAAATCTATACTGCCTCAGGAAGACTTGATATTGCCTCTCGAAGATTGAGATGTTCCAAAAATAATGATACTGCATCTGAAAGACCTTATCTTGCATCCAGAAGACTTGACACAGCATCTATATGACTTGAAATGCTTCCAGAAGACATGCAATTACTTCCAGAAGTCTTGAAATGTTTGCAGAAAACTTAAAGCTGCCTCTAGATGATTGAAAATGTTTCCAAAAGGCTTGAATAATTTCCAGAACACTAGAAATGTTTCCAGAAGACTTGATATTGCATCTAGAAGAATTGCAATTCTTCCAGAAGACTTGATATTGCCTTTAGTAGACATGAAATGCTTCCAAAAGACTTGAAATGCTTCCAGAAGACTTGATATTACATCTCGAATACTTGAAATGTTCCAAAAAACTTGATACTACATCTAGGAGGCCTTCTCTTACTTCCAGAAGACTTGAAATACTTCTAGAAGACTTAATACTGCATCTAGAAGATTTGAAATGTTTCCAAAAGACTTGATATTGGCTCTGGAAGACTTGAAATGTTTGCAGGAAACTTGAAGGAAACATTTTAAATCATCTAGAGGCAGCTAGATGATTTAAAATGTTTCCAGAAGGCTTGAATCGTTTCCAGAACACTAGAAATGCTTCCAGAAGTCTTGTTGTTGCATCTAGAAGCTTTGCAATTCTTCCAGAAGACTAGGTAGACATGAAATGCTTCCAAAAGACTTGATACTGCTCTTACAGGATTTGAAATGTTTCCAAAAAACTTGATATTGCCTCTGAAAAACTTGTTAAGTCTTTTGACAGTACCAAAAGGCTTGATACTGCTTCCACAAGATTTGAAATGTTTCCAAGAGACTTGATATTGCCCCTCGAAGACATATGATGTTCCAGAAGACTTAATACTGCTTCTAGGAGACACTGTATTGCTTCCAAAAGATTTTCTATTGCTTCAAAAGACTTGAAATGCTTCTAGAAGATTTGAAATATTTCCAAAAAATTTCATATTACATCTGGAAAACTTGGAATGCTTACAGACGACTTGCAATGTTTCCAGAACACTTGATGGTATATTTAGAGGGCTTGAAATGCTTGCAGAAGACATAAAATGTTTCCAGAAAATTTAAAATGCTTCCAGAAGATTCAAAATGCTTCAGAAGACTTAATATAGCCTCTAAAATACTTGATAAGCTTCCGAGAGACTTGAATTGCTTCCAAAAGACTAGAAATTCTTCCAAAAAAGAACATATACAAAACTGTTAATGGTTTTATCTGGAGTTATCATTATCAATTGGTTCTTATGTACCACTGAGCTTATTCTTCTCAATTCAGTTCAAGCATCTGTAGCGAATTGGGGCCTAATTTTTTAATTTAATATAAATTTATTCTATTCATTTGATTCTAAGAGTTTTGTGTAATACTACTTTTTTATATTTCTTCTACCTATTTAAGAAATAATTATCAAAATTATTACGATATCTTTATATGAAGAACATAAATATTAAGGTATTTTAGTAAACAATACTGCACCACTATGATAGAATCAGGATTTCTATGAGGAGAATTTTATTTTCAAATATAAAAAAAAGTCAAAATTCACTCTTCTCCTGAATGACATAATTGAATAATGGTAGATTTTTCTTAAAATTGATGTGATTTTTTTTTTCTAGCATAAATATTGTGATAATTTTTCGTTGGCGTGTGAACATTAAAAGTCATAGAGAGAAAAGAAATAATTAATATTCATAAAAAAATAAATAAGACGTGGTTTAAAACGGTGGAATTTAATAAAAAAATAAGCTGATCAAAGAAAGCGAATTATTAAATAATAAACGGCAAGTAAGAAGAAATCAAAAGGAAAATAGAGGAAAAGGAATTTCAATTTTTATATAGCCGAAGCAGATGTTAGAACCTGCTTACCCTGTATATTGTAATAATCAAATAAACATCTTGATTGATGATCATGATTGATCATCATCAATCAATATGCTTATTTAATTGAACCTTTTGTTTGCTTATTTTGCATTTTCAATGTTCTCCAAATTATAAATTTTGAAAGTCTATTTCATTAATTTTTATTATTCCGTTTTAACTGCATTTTATTCTTCAATTGTCGTTTTTAAACATAACGTATTTCATTAACGTCTTACATTTTCTGATTGTATTGTTTTTTTACAGTCCCTCCTTTTTCAAGAATGATAATTTGAGTAGCACATTTTTAGTTCTCATACATTTTTATTTTTAACTATAGTATAATAATCACGTTTTAATTTTCTTTTTATTTTTACTTTAAAGGATTAAGGAAGAAGAATTTAAATTTTCTTTTTTCACTTTAATTTTTATAACATTTTTAAGATTTCTTTTTCTTTCTCCTCTCATAACCATCATCCATAGAAAATATTTAATTTATATCCATATAGAAGTATCCCCACAATTTTAACGACCAAAATGAATGCACCACCATCAAGGGGATTGTATTAAAAATATGGATAAGGTTTCCACTTCTTAGTAGATAAATAAAACACAATGGTTTATTAAATAAATAATTTTTTTTTTCTGCTAAGAAGAGAAAGGTATAAAGTTCTTGAGCTATCGAAAAAACTTGTACGTCTTAAATTGACGTTCGCAGCTTCATTCATAACAATTTTTCAACTATTATTACAATATGGTACCAAACACTCTCTCGGATATTAATCTAAAATTCTTTTTTTGCACACTGTTATGTTTATCTCTCATATTTGAATCGTTATCATATCCCTGGTCCCGTAAGTTGCCGATATCTAAATCGTCCTCGAATCTCCTAAGTATTTAGCAAACTTTTTGTATTTCACTTCTTTTCCATTCTAATCAGCACTAAGTATAGAAACAGAAATAACGTAAAAGTCAGATAAAAGTTGATAAAATTGTGTATGCGGCACTATATTATGGATTGTAATAATAAACAAAATTCCCTCGTCATTTTATACCTATCAAGACATTCTTCAGTGAACCCCATCGTAATTTAGTTAATTTCTTCATTTATAATTGTCTTGATTATAAATTTGTCATCTATAATCTCGTTTTGCACATGTCATTGTTATCTTTTTGAATTTTTAACGCTTAAACCTGCTCAAACGCTCAAACGCTTCTTAACATGTTCATATGCAATTTTGAATTTTGATCTTGGAAATTAAAAAAAAATTTCCTCGTTTTTTATCAATGTTCTGTTTTTATTGTATTCTATGAAACACTGGTGTGATACAAATTTAGAAGGAATTGTTTTTAGAAATTATTCATAAGATATATAATACTCAAAATCGATAGGAAATTTTATCGTAGCCTCGTATTTATCGCTTGTAAAAAATATACGACTTCAAATATCTAAAACCATGTTTATAAATATAAATAAATTTGTAAAAGATTATATTGTAATAATGCGAAATGAATGTTGTGTCAAAATTAGAAGTTAATGTCGCTGACGAACAAAAAGAATATACTTGGAAGCATCCCTTAATTTTCTAGAAATTAATTCGTACAGAAAATACAAAGCTGTGATGTTCACCGAGGAATATAATCTGAGTAGGGGTTCTTGAAAAGTTTTGAGAATGACAACGAAGCTTTAAAGTATAATATGACAAAACGACGGAAAATAGAAATAGAATAACAAAAGTAAGGAATAACGGGTAAGGAAAAATCTCAAGTAATTTATAATTTTAATCTGTAGTAAGTTTCCATGTTTTTCATTAAACCATACAAACAATGCTTACGTTAATTTTATTTTACATTACTCAGCATTAATGCGCAATTGGAATATTATTTAATATTAAGCAAAGTTGCAGAAAAATGAAATAGTTGAAAGATAACAAAGAGATTTTATCAGTCGCTGCCTGCATTCGTGAATCACAAATGCTGCTTTGAAGACAGTCAAAATGAGTAAAATTGGAACAAATTAGTTATTTCATGTGTCATTGAACAATGACGAAGTCATTAACTGTACACCGTTAAAATTACAATTTAAATGTAGAACTCTTCTTTATTCATAAACTTGTCTATGAAAATACCATACATGGTGATTCACATAAGAACCGATACAGTACGGAGAGATATTGACGAATAAAATATAAAACATATCATTTACATAAAAAAATCAACTAAGTTTTTAATCTATTTTTTTAAGTTTGACAAAAAATGAAGTTATTAAATATTAAATTTGTAAAGACTGAAAAATCTATCCAAATTTAGGATATCCTGTAATTACTTAGATAATGTTTTGATATCATCACCCTTAATCAACTCTTTGAGATGCCTCAGATGATTTCAACTTGCTACCACTTAATACCCTTGGTACACTCATATCGTGTATGAAATTTAGGTTTTCTTGCTTAATGTATTACTGGGATATCGTATGGCTATAACTTTCCTCAAGACCATCATAGTCAATAAAAAAATAATTCCTAACAATCAATTTGGGTTCAGAAAACAGCATGGAACTATAGAAGAAGTTGATACAGTATTAAGATCAGCTAGAGATGCCTTAGAGTATAAAAAAATATTGTAAAACAGCATTCCTAGACGTGCTTTTGACATAATATGACTTTATGGTCTTATAGCCAAATTTAACATTCTGCTACCTTATTCAGACGATATATCTAGCTAGTTGTGATTTGAACACTATTGAAATCATATCTAACGGAGAGATACTTTTTCCTTAAAGAAATTACGCTAATCCGCAGTTGCTGCCGACACATGCTGAAGTTCCTGAAGAAACATGATGAAAAATAACCTGAAGTAGCATCTCAAAACCTACAAAACTTCTTATTGCAGAAAAAATGGCTTGATTAGTGGTGAGTCAAAAAAGAACTCATATTACTTTCGTTCCAAAAAAGGGAATCTATGCACCTTGGTTCGTATCTATTAGCGTTCTACATCAAGACCTCAATATGCTTACTGTAAATTCATCCGAACTAACTTGAAAATAATTTGTTGCATCGGGCTATTAAAAGATTGCAGAGAAAGGACCTGCAAGAACTATCTATGTCGGAATAAAGAGTATGCCTTTTTTCGTTTATATACTACATAAAAAAATGAAAATGTTCTTGTGATACAACCTTGTATGAATGTGCTTATTGTTATGGGCCTACTATTGAGTGGGTTCCTACTATAACTATGTTGTTTAAAAAATTGATTGCAGTAATAAAGGAAAATAAAAAAGCATTTCAATTAGAATAACATTTATTTTATGAAAGCATGAAAGTTTAGGAAATCGGAAGTAAGCGACAGACATTTTGCAAAAAGGGATTCTGAAGCTCCTAATAATGACTTATAAAATAGGTATTATTGGCACTATACTTGCTTTTTCAAGTTCCCCAAATGTAAGTACTAAAACTAGTTCGTCAAGGTGATAAAAAAATGCGATAAAATTCAATGAGTTCGATGAAACGTGATAAGGTTTTAATAGGAAATTTAATATTCAAAAATTGTGATGTGAAAAAAACTACTGTCTAGCCATAGTCTAGGCTAAACATAATCAATCAAACTGTACATGTCATGTTTGTTGTACAACGCTGACGTGGCAGAGAGAGATCGCTACTGGTCGTCGTTCGCCAACGGAGACTCAATTAAAAACTTTGACGCCCGATCATTTGTTCAAATTAGCCATGTAAATTGAATTTATTTATTCATGGGTGGCAGGGATGAACTCTGTCTGTGAATGATTGAACAGGCGGTGTCATCACACCAGCAGATTTTAACCAACACACTGTTTCATATCTTCCCAAAATAAAGTATACATATGTTTTTTTTGCTTTTTTAATATACGTTTTTGTCTATTCCGTGTGTTCAACCTAGTTGAAAATATATCTTATATATTTATGATATAAATTCAGTACATTTTTTATAACTGTCAAAGAATCGTTTTTTATTGGGCCGAAACCATAACGCGTGGCGAAGCAATCTATGCCGTTACTATCTCTTGGGGGAAAGGGAAATAAAAATAAGATTTATTTTTATAAACTCCGATTAAGGTCGGACGCGTAAATCTTGCGGAATTGGTCCGGCCGATTGGCGAAGTCTCCCGTTATTTACTGCGCTATAGGTGTCCGGCCCAATTGGCGCTTACCGTATCGATCCCGGAGTGCCGGTCGGCAGATAAAAACCCGTCGCTTCGCATTATATCGCCGCATCGACCATAATAACACCTCTGAGAGGGAAGAATCCACCATCGTGATCTCGAAAAATCGAGAATCGTTATACAGCATGAAACCCGCATTGAATAAAAACGACCCAAATACGTGCACTAAAAAGAATCTCTAAGAATCATAATTTACTCCTGGCACCTCCACCATTTTTCCTTTAGACAAAATCAGCTATAGAAAAATCTATTATAATTTGTTATAAGCTTTCTAGTACGGAGTGAGATATAATTGTATTGTTATTTCTTAATCACCCTAATATTTCACGTAAGTGACCTTCATCGACCCTCACTAAGGCGACCGTCAAATGCAGTCACACTATGTCAAAAAGAATAAAATTGAATGTTTCAAGAAACACTAATATGGAAACAGAGCAAGAATCTGATGAAGGAAATAATGTGTTTTCGAATGGTTTTGAAGTGGAAGGAAGATAATCTAAAAGATAAAAGCGAAACCGTAAAGTCTCCTAAAGTAAAATGCAATTTTTGTAAACTTATTACGTAAATCAATTACGTGTTTCTTAGTATGAATGGCGAAAGTAGAGATGATTACAAAAACTAATCCATTAAAAGCACGTCGTCGTTCAACTCGAAACATAATGAATACCAAACCAGGTCTATATTCAAAATCTAAAAGCGTCAAAAATATTGTAGATTGTTTGAAGTCTTTTATGAATTATAGCGAAGTGAACCAATCAAAACACTGAAAAATTTTATCGCAATAATAATACTAAGAACCCCAAAAAAGAAAGGACCTAGATTCCAACAATAATGTATGTAATTATAATGGGGGACTAAACGCGACAAGAGAACCAGTAAGATTCCTATGGAGCAAAAATTCTTTGTATTCTCGAATAATATTTATTGACGCCATGTCCAGTGAAAGACTTCAGCATCTTATATCATTTATGAGGTTTGATGATTTTACAAATGGAATAGAACGATAAAATATTGTCTGTATTTCGTCGTAGTATTCTTACAAGGTGCTCTTTCATAAAGGTCTGTACAACACGCTCTGTATGCGATCGAGCGTTGTCTTGCATGTATAGAAGACTTAGGCGCCTCCGAATGTATTGAAGCACAACGGGCTGTAGCACCTCGTCTAAGTCTCATTGACCCATCATGATTTGCTGTTCATGTAGCACCCATCATGTGTAATAGAAACCCATCCCAAAATTCCTGGTTGGTGGTGGATAGAACGTGGTAGCTCGATAGACGCGAACCAAACTTCACGTATCATTGTGTGGTGGACAATTCAAATTCTGATTCGAAGGAAAACAAAATGCTCCTCCAATGTCTAGTGTCAAGATACTCGTGACGTATGTGAGGGTGCTTGAGTGACTATCGGGTGCGATTGTGATTACACATAGTGGATGCACGTATCTGTTGCGTATCAGATCAAATGATATGTAGATGTGGTGATATGAGCAATTATGATACTCCATTGTTGCATCATGTATGTTATACTACTTTAGTACTACTTCCACCAAATTTCATTACGCTAGACACACTTGTTCATATTCTACATGGTGTATTCGTGCATTAGTTCCAACAGTGGACTTATTGTAAAGATAGGTAGACAACTCAAATACCCATCTTACAATGGATGAGCGGATTTAGAGGCATATGCCCATTTCGAGTTTATATGTAATCTGACCTACCTAAGAATGGCGTAATACTATAGGCCCTTGTTAATGTGGGAAGTACATTTGCAATGAATTTGTTTAATCATACGTCGGAAGAATACATGACATACCTGAAAAACAACAAGTAAAGCGTGTTCTACTTGATTTGGTTATGGTTTTGGACTACTGGATTTGGTTGATTTGGTACCATTGGCTACTGGGCTGTCTAATTGTTACCTTATCTTATCTGACATACTCCAATAAAATAAAAGAGAAATTCCGCTAGCATTGTTGCCCAATAAATTAACTAGAAAAACCTTTTGCTCTCACAAATAATATAACATTGAGCACTGAGCATCATGACAATAAAATAGGAATAAAATAGGAAATGAGGATAATCATTTCAAGCCGGACATTATAGAAAATAACAACAAATGTAAAGGGGCGGTAGATACTATGGATAAGATGCTAAATAAATATGTGGGAAGAAGAATGAAAAGCTGGTCCTTTGTATTATTTCAAAATATTTGGGATGTTTCAGCTGTAAATAGTGACTATTGAAGAAACTTCTTATTAGAACTTGGACAAGAATTTATAAAGGCTAAAGGCTACAGGACAAGCAGTTGTTTAAAAGAATTGTGGAGGTGATACGTATCTTAGTTAACATGGAGGAAGTTCAAAATCATCATATCCAGTCCCATTCTATATCGACTTATATAACCGTTGTAAAAAGACAAGAAATGTTTATTACAAATGCAAATGATATGTTTGTTCTAGTCATGACACTAGAAATATAAAGTAGGATATTCAAGCATTTGAAAATGCGATCGTTCTGAGCATGACGTCACACAGAGAGTAGTTTTGGCGACAATTACGAAATTAAAAAAAAAATTTACATATTTTATTAATCTGTTTTATTTATCCACCTTCTTGAATAAATAAAACTTCTTGGATAAATAAATCTTAATCTGTCCATGTAAAAGTATGATTTTGTGTCGAGCATTTTTGGTAGCTTTTGATTATCAGTCATTAGCCGAGATAAATATTCTTTACTTAAAGAAGTCTCAGCAATAATTTCCAATAAGAGAGAGTGCACCATAATCTTTTCTTAGCAAATAGTTTCGTAATCTGTATTTAAATTTCAAAGAGTTCTGGGTGGACATGAAGTCCTTCTTTTGCATTAAATCGCATTAAACCAAAGTTTGCCACTACGTAGAACCAATAACGTCTGGACTATATAGGCTCACTTTTATATAAAATGCAATACCCATTAATTATATCGTTCCATGCAATCTCTAGATAGTGTCGAAGTTCATCGTGATTCTCAGGAGGTCATATCTCAGACATCTTCGATCGACGACAAGTCCACTTATCTTCGCTTATCGTCATCAAACCCTAACCCCAGGTAATAAGACTGTGTGTCGTCCTTGACGATCACAACATTCTTTCTTTCCCCTCAATGTCCCTCAATGTCTTCTACGATAATCATTCACCTATAAACTAAATCTTGATTCATCTTGAGTCATACGAATCAGTCGTAGTATAATTTAATTCGAAACGTTCACTTTGGTTTCGAAATTTAACTAAATCTAACCGAACTCAACCCAGTACCTATTCGCTTTTTAATCATTGTCACAACAGAATGGCCACCAATTTCTTCCTTTCCCCACGTTCTTCTTTCACAAGGTATTTTAGAAGCCGCTTCGTAATTATGTTATTTGCGTTCTTGCCTTTCTGTTTCTGAACGTCTCTATCCTTGTTGTTTACCTCTCATTAATAATACAAACCAACCCAATACAACAACACCTTTTTTTTGTAAGGTGATGAAAATATAGATATGCGACCTGAGATCTTGAGTGGCAAGATAGTATGAGTTTGGGATGTTGCACCTCTACGCATGAAAAAGTACTTTCCTCGTCTTCTCTGGAAACACCCTTCCAGATTTTCTTTCACCTCAGTTAACTTTACGTTGTCATATCCGGCTTGTCTTGCGCTATCTTCCTTTCGTTGGACTGTAATCTTAAACGCCCCCCTCGTATCATCCACTCTTCAAGAAAATAAGCAAAAAAACAGATATCTCTGTCTTTTAAAGACACCTTATACCTGACCGAAGGAGAACGTATGAACCCTTTCTCCTGTAATCCAGTCCTCTTATCTCTCTCTCATTCAGATTCGTCTAAGGCTAACAGGAGAATCTATATTAGCTTAACTCCTCAGCGGTTTGATCTTCCTTCAATCAACACATCAGCTCTTTTCTGCGCTCGCTCCGTGTTCTGAACCCATAATTCTATTTAAAGTATTGACTGTTTTATGCGTCTTATTTTCTATATATTCTATCTGTGCCCTCCATTTTAAGCTTTTTTCCAATATTGTACAAAGTTTTTGAATTCACTTCCTCCATTTTACTCGCTATATTATTCAACGTCATTGTTTAGTATATTCAATACCTTCAATTTTCCAACCACTAACTATGATTGCAAGGCCGTCAGCATAAGCAATCAATTTTACATCCTAGTTATCTCGTTCTTATTCCAGTATTTGATCCAAAAAGACATTCCTCAATCTTGGTCTGAAGACAGAACCCTGTGTAAACCCTCCTCAATTACTCTCTCTATCGCTTTACAAACACTACAGAACCCAACTCAGTCCACTCCAACTCAATCCAATATTTCGTCAGATAATATTGTAATATCATCAACAGTTAACCACTATGGTCACTTCACAAAACCAGATACGTTTCGAAATCACTTTGAACCAGCTTCTGAAGAAGGTTACAACATGACGTCCAAAATACTAATCATATTTACAAAAATTCACGACAAATTCCAATAAGTTTACCGTCATTTTCTGGCATCAAAAAGAATAATTTTTACTATTTGTCAAGAGAATGAAAACGTTTGTTAAAACGTTTTAATTTTCTACTTTCATTTAAAAAATATTTGATTTATAATTTCTTTGTTCAATTCTATTAAATAAATGTTAATGCTTTACAATTAGACTTATTAATTTTGTAATATATCAAACATATTTCTTTACATTTATATCCCACATCGGGTTTCATGAAATTGTAGACGCCCCGCACCAAAAAGGTTAAAGTTCTTTTTATAGCGGTATAAAAGATAATGGCGTTCTTTGACTTATGTGATTTTAGAAAGGAAACGCTGTTAGCGAGGAGACTTGCAGTTCTGGTGACCGCGCATAATAATAATAGGTCTCTAAAAAAGGGAAGAATATGAAGGAGGAAAAAAGAGCCACCAAGGGGAGCGCAATGAGAACTTGCAAGCCGGGACGTGATAAAAATAGGTGGCCCTCCGCGCGCTTTCGTCGTCGTCCAGGCATTCTTTTTCCGAAAACGCGTTTCCACCGTAGTCTTATTGCGACTAGCTATTGCTTCTGTATGCAAAGCGAGGTCTTTGAAATCCCACCTTTGCCTTTCTCCCCCAAGTCCTTTCGTGTCTTACCACCCGGATTCGCTAAATTTCGTCTGTACAAGGCAACGAGTTGGCACGAATTTTATTACGGCGCCCTCTATATAACAATATCTTACGCGGTTCTTTATGCAAATGATATGAAAAACGTTTTTCTTATTGCTATTTACATCAAAAAGAATATTTCTATACACAATTTGACATTTCTTTAACCGTTATATAAATAAGGAGATATTTTATTAGAATTTTACAATACAAGGTAGAATTTCTCGTAGATAAAGTACTATTTTAGTTATGATATATAGTAATAGGAATCTTGTTACCTGCACAGTGGACACCGGACGCCCTACGGTAATTACTTGCAGTTAAGGTGGTGGTTGGAGCTGATGTTTGTCTGGGGTATGTAGTGCCTTTTTGGGCCCTCAAGTTGGGCCATCGGCGGCGGGGGAATTACCAGAGTTCGTGCTGTTTGACGTTAATTCTAAGATAGGGCGTAGCCGTGCGGGCGCCGTTTTAAAACTTGGCGCCACTTGCACGGGGATCATCTAGATTAATTAAGTAAGTTTGGTCGGGCGAGCTCCCGGGGTGTTGTTAAAATTTCAATTTTGCAACTTGTAATTTATTAATCCGTGGCTTGTTTAATTCTAATTAGATTATAATACTGTCCGGGTAATCTCCCCCAAGAGGGCTTCTCGTAACATTCGCCTAACGAAAAAATTAATGAAAATCGTGTTTCAGCAAGAAATAAGCGAGGTGATAGCTGTAATTCGGGGTAACTCAATTACGAAACCAAAGCTAATTCGAGCCCCTTAATTCGAAATTACCCCGCGTAAACGAATAAATTAACGCATTAGTACGATGCGGAACAGCTGCACTACTGCAAGTGCTCTCTTAATTAGAACTTATGTACACCTACTCTCGCAATGTACCGTCGGCTTTTCGCGTACGACAGTTGCAGAAGCCCCATAATAACAGCTACGCTACTCAAACCTGATTCAGATTCATAAACTTGTTCATACTAACCAAAATCTTTTATTACTATAAAACTTATAATCGGTTTAAGTCTTATTGTATTAAAAGTAATTATTATTTTTGCTTACTTATAGGAATAAGATTTTAAGATTTCCTTCCACACATTTTTTTGTTATTTTTGACAACTTCATAGTCTTGTAATATTTAGAAATAATCTGGTATAGGATGTATTAGATCTAAAATTTTGAAAGCTTTCTTAAATATTGTAACTACTTAAAATCATTACATATTGTAAAAGAAGATGCGGCAATTCAAACCTTGGGAGAGTCTTGTAGTGTGAAAGGAATTAATAAGCTAAAATTTCATAAAATAATGTTCCAGAATCATATTCAAAATATAGATTTAGAAAAACATTCTGATCTATCCAAAATAATATAGTAAACCTAAATTATTACGATTTATAATGAATATCTCAAAGCTAATTGACGGCAAGAAATCTAGAGCCAAGATCTTTGAAGTTTAAAAAAAACATTTTAACATATCTAAAGTAATACAGTGAATTGAATCTGTTGAATCTGACAACGTATGCCAAAGCAAACTGATGAAAATTTTAGAGGTATTTTAGCAAATACCTCTAGGAAAATGAAAGGTTTCAGAAATAACTTTTCAAATTTTACAAATAATATCTTCTAGATACAAGTTACAAATTAGACTAATGTTATTCAAATAGTGGATCGTTAGGTAATGTTGCAGTTTCTTGATGCCATAATGATATAATGTAGGCTAGAGTGACAATCTCCATCTTCAGCAAAATATGTCAATGTAAACACTATGAATGACATATTTTAACAAATATCCAAAGTCTCAAAGTTGAGTTGTGTAGCACTCAATTCATTTGCATCCTGGGATTCTATAATGAAATAATGTGGGTTCAACTATCAGTCAAACATGACACATTTTAAACAATGCCCAACTTCTAAAAGAAGAACCTTATAGCACTCAATTCATCTGCATCTACTCAGTGATTCCACTATGAAATAATCTGCGTTTGAGAGATAGTCTCTATGTTATTTGGCAGCCATTTCTTGGAAGCTGTTTTAATTTGAAATTAAATCAATATACATTGAAGAATTACATACATATTGAAGAATTCTCATCCTAGTTTATCTCAACCAATTCTATTAGCACATATTATTACGGATAATTTTAATATTTCATATAGTGATGTTCGATAAATATTTCTGGATTCTAAAATCTTGATTTCATTTAGAACACAATTTTCTTGTTAAAATCCACAAGATTTCGAGATGTCAATAATTGAGGTGATATCAAGAATACCTCCGAACCAATAGGCGATATCTGCTTTGGTACCACTCTGCGATTCGCTTTATTTAATACCCGGTTAAAAAGCGTTCCGTCTTAAAAGCACTCTTTGATGTTAAAAAGTCAATAAGAAATTGGTGGAGTTTGAATCATTTCACATCAAGATCATTTCACGAATTGATATAAATATATAAAAAACCTACACTCATTGCTGTATGTTAAGTGAACGATTTTGGACGAAATTTTCAAAATGATCGAAAATACGAAAAATCTAAAGATGTTAAAATAATTAGTGTAATTTGAGTTATAATACTCCAAGATTTAATCGATATTTTCAAATACGATTTATATTTCAGAAAAGCTTATCCTTTTCTTTAGAAGTAATGATAATTTCATGTCGATTCATTGCAAATTAATCTACAATTTTATTAAGACATTTGCAAATATGGATTTTAAATTTAAAAACGTTACATTTTCTGTATAAATAACTAACCTATATTGCCTCTTAAATAATCGATTTTGCACGATTTTTTTCAAAATGACCGTAAATACATTCGTCCTAAACATGTCAAATGAAACTGATGGAGTTTAAATCTTAATATTTCATCTAATTAATATTTTCAAATACAGAGTACTTTTCTAAACAGCTTATATTTTTCGTGATAATTCTATGTTTGCAACCATAACGAATGAGTATAATTTGTACCTCTAAAACATGAAAACCTTTTTGCAAACAACGGCAACGATTGATTGTCCACTCTAAATCTCGTGTTATATGTCTACTCATGAGTTTCGTTCAGCATTTAAACAACTTCTCAAAATGTCTCCCAGCAGTATCCATTATACACAGTAATAATTGAAATCATTTTTCTGGTTGATAAATACGATATTTTGTTATTGTTGTACATAATAAACTCGTTCGGGAACATTTTGTAAAATTTTGCAAATTTGTTTTGAAGTTATCAAACCTCTATCATCAGATTTGTTGGGTATTTAACCAAGTCTTGCTTTTTTCGTTGATTACGAAAATATCAGTTGACTAAATTAAAGCTTTTCTTGCATAGGATTTTCATCACATTAATTATGAAGTGCTAAGAGAGTGATACTTAGATCATTTGTTGTCCTTGATCTCAATATTTTTTGCAAAATCTCATACTAATCATTTCATTTTGGTACTCTCTCTTTGCTTTCCTGTCCTTATTTTACAGAGAATATAAGATTTCAGCTGGCACCAAATCAGGTTGAATTTTAGGGAACATATGGAAAACGATTTGGTTTGTTTTTGCAAACCATTCTTAAGTAACCTTGATAGATTGCTATTGAAACTAAGTTTCTTTGCGTTTCTGCCAGGCCCTTATCATATAGCATAGGTTGTAGCAAGATTTGGATACATCTTTATATAAACTTTATTTTTATATCTCTCTCTGTGAGATCTGATGTAATGGCATTTGACTTCTTTGCTCTAATTGAATCTATCAATGTCTTAAAGGTCAAATATTGCGAAAAGGTTCAGCTCTGTAATCAACAGCGTTTTTGGTTCCCCAAGCTTCCCTTTTAATTTGAATCATTAGTTTGACCACCGTTTAGGTTTCTTTACTATTTTGCCTATTTTGTGTATATAACCCAATACATCATCTTTTCATTATGTTCCTGTGGGATACGTTAGCAAATCCAGATTTTCTACGTCTTTCCCTTAACATTTTTTTAGATAATGGCGTTTAGTCTCTATTTACTTTTCGCCAAGACTAAAATTTATTGTAACTATAGCCTTTCAAAAATATAGAGTATATGTAGCAATAATAAACCTTAAAATTGTTTCAAGGTGTTGTTTCTTTAGGTTACTAGTTGTCGAAAGAGCTTTATCGAAAATTCTCGTCGTTGCAAACTCGATAAGTTAGATTCTCGCCGTGTTCACTACGAAGAAGGTGATATTTGCCGGTGCATTGCCGGTTAGGAAACCCGAGACCGTCCTTAATTTTCCTTTGCTGATCTATTTGTCTATGATCTGCAAGTTTTTTTCAGCATGAGGCAACTTTGCAAGTAAGAAATCTAAAGAAATCCAAAATTATGGACTTTTATGAAGAAATGTTAGGTGAATACCTGAATACCCATAAAGGTGAATACCTTTATGAAGAAATTTTCTATAATTTAATTCTAAATGATATAACTAATTTTAACCATAATAGATACTTTTTACAATTTATCTAAACTTCTAAATAATTATCGTTTAAAAAGCACACATTTACAATTTTTATCAACGGTTTTGTTTACTTTTACTTTGTATGTTATCTCACCTTATTACATTGACATAATTACATGAGTAATTATCTCACCAAAAGATCAGACATGTCTTTAGTTAAAATTCATTTTAAATTTATTATTAACTTTCAATTTTTAGAATCACTTTAATTTTTCATTTTATTTAAATGTTGCAGAGACAAAGAAATAAGTTTAAGCATTTATTTTGTTTTAGTTTAATTATAGAATTTCATTTAATTTTCCAATTACAAATTTAATTCTTTCTTATTCTTTTTTATCACTTATCTTTTTCGATCTAATTTTTATCATCTTTTCAAATTTTTGATTAACTTTTTATGTTACTTATGAATTTTCAGTAATTTTTAATCAAAATAAGAAATGGAACAGGGAGCAGGACCTAAATGCTCCCTATATTTTTGAATTTGTGTAATACAGCCCCTGATAATCGACGAAAATTATCCATTTTTCAATTTATAATTTCCTATTATTATATTTCTTTATAAATTACAACTTTATTAGCTTCATTTTTTTCATAATTACAGTCGTACCTGAAGACGTTTTGTCTAAATCGGAACCATTCTAGCACCAAATTCAAAATAATAATACCTTTTTTTCATCATTTTCACCATAATTTTCTAGTTTATTAATTTCTTCATCATTTCAAGACTTCCAACTTGATTACCTGTTTTTATGGCCTCTTTTGTAGTCCACAATTGGGTTGGGGTCCAATGAAGGACATTTTCGGTGCCACTTTGGCCAGTTTGTTAAGTCTTTCTCAAATTTATTTGACACACCCTTTATATAGCAATCACCTGAAGCGTCATATCATTCTCCAAAAAATATGTGCCATTTGTAGCAAGCCTTCATTCAGAGTAATAAGTCTCACTAGCCTCATTTTCGGGCATATTTTCACGGATCAGATGGGGATTGTCTCCATATGTGGTCATTAAAATTCATAAATTACACTCTTGTCGTCAACATTATCCTTAGTCTTCCTGCTTGTACTCTTGTCTTCTCCATATATTTTAGCATATTAAGATTAATTTCATCTTGACGTCCGATGAGATAAAATACCTCACTATCTGTGACAATATATTTCAGATATATACAAAAACAGATCATTATTCTAAACTTCATAAGATAGTATGAAGTTTAGAGTAATACCCGTAATTCACAAATACCCGTAAATGATAAATAAACAAAATACCTAGACGAGTAATTTAAAATTATTTCCTTTTAAGTTAGAAATGTTCAAATTGAGAAGAGAAGAGCAGAATTAATTCGTATTAATTTTTTTATTTAACTAAAATCAAGTAACGATGACTAAATGAGATAGCTTAAAAAGGACGATTACATGGCTATTACTCGATGTTTGTATTTCTCCACACTGTAATGAATTGGTGCTCAAAAAATACCGTGCAATTAAAATGATAGAAATCACAGACGAATGTTGTTTAAAGAGTTCAGATTAAGGTCAAATATTGTATATTCAAAACCAGTAAAATATAAACACAATTTTTGAGCATTAAATCATTTATTTATTTAATAATATACTATATGCATTTTTATAAATGCATATTAATAATATTGAATTGAAATTTTGGTTTTTGTAACTGCAAAATCCCGGAATTATAAATAATTGTGTAGGGTGCATAATACAATTTTAGATATAATAACATATTTTAACAATAAGTTATTGTTGTTACACAATTTTGAAGTGATTTGTTCGGATAATATTTGGAATTAATAATTTGAAAATATATGTATCTCGCTAAAACAAACAGAACGAGCAAATTAATGACAGAGTGTCGGTGACAGCTCGTTAGCTGTATATTCTACATGCAAATCCTTTTAAAGTAACCGCTGATTAGCGTGCACAGTTGCGTTAAATATAATACTGCTGTTTACATTTAAATTATTGATTGTTGAAAATAGACCGATGCGATATCGTAAAATCAAAAAAAAAGTATATGATAAATATTCAACTTTAAGTTTATATTATTTCATTAATCGATTAATCGTGGGGCAGTGCTTTTACTCACACAATAAAGCAATTTATTAAGTAGTCAAAGTCCTGTCGACTGTTAGAATTAAGATTTACCGTTTTCGCTAATACCCAGTAATTTGTGACTTTTATACAGTTTCGCTTGGGACATAAATCGCCCGCTTTACGATTCGCGTGACCTGACTAAACGATAATCTATCCTAATACGGGATATAAATTAATCGGTCTGCTTTTTCGTCGCCCTTCTACTGCGGGTTTCCGTTGCCAAACTTTAAAATCCTTCCAAAAAAAAAACAATATAAAGAAAATAAAAATAAAGGTTTGATTCTGGGCCAAGACTTCGCCGTAAAGTTCACGTAATCGCCGTAGGAGAGCGAGGAAGTATAGCTGTAGCGGTGTCAAAACTGCCCGGATTGTGATTGCAAACGTATTTTCCGGGAAACTATTGCCCGTATAGGTAATTCAGTTTCGCGCTCAATTCATTCCGCCGCCAATAATCGTAAATATCCGGCCGAATTGCAAACCGATAACGGCCACTCCTTTCTACCGTGACCCGAACCCGATCCGGAGAGATCTTTTTATCCCGTTTGCTTCCCTGCAGCCGGTTCCGCGAAACCAATATCCCATGCTAATGTATTTAAATCCGGCACGGAAAGGGAAAAGCACATAAAAAGGAAACAATAAAGGGAAAAAATCTAGCTGGCGGTTGTGGTAGAGGCGATATTTTTACTAACACCAATTCCTTTTTACCTACATAGAAGCCCTACGACTACGAGTACGACACAGAAATAAGTACCGCTTAAAATACCCTCCTCTTATCAAACGGGACATCTTATACAAGCGTGACCTCGTTAGCGACGCCCACCAATCTTTCTCTACGTAATAGTCTACATGAAGTAAGCTTATATTTTATGTACGTACACATGAATCTACTTATACACTTATGCACTTTGCTTTTGGTGTACAAACAGTTAACGGTCACGCGATTTAATCAATACAATTATTCTGGTGTTAATGTTTTTCGTTATTAAATTGAAGGTTAACTTGATTTGAATTGAGACTTGATACAGCTTCTACTAGACTTGATACTGCTTTTAGATTACTTGAAACTGCTTCCAAAAGACTTGAAATGCTTCTAGAAGACAAGTATTTGCAACGGTCTGAATATATACTTCAATATACTTAGTAAACACAGTTGGGATGTATTGCTGTCAGGCAATCACCTTACGGCTGAGGTATCTAGGTCGTCAGATGGCTGTGTAAAATGGTTTAACCAGTCGTTATCAGACTTAAGGTCTAGGTACAACCTGCTCTGTGAATTGTACAGTCGTTAAAAAACAGATAACTTACTTCATCTACGAAATACTACAAAATCTTTTTATCGAAAAGCTATATCTGAAGCAAAAATTAACGCCGCATGGAAAATAATTAAGCTCATCCTCCGGTGCGTGGGATACACCTTGGAGAGCATGAAATCTCTAAAAAAGCATGGTGATGTTCATACCTATAACACGCGTGGGAGAGAAGACCTCTGCCCAGACTTTGTGTGGTTATGCAAAACAAAATCAGGTCCCACATACATGGGACAAACATTTTATAATCACCTGCCAAATAGTATGAGAGCTCTTCCAGTAGACGGGTTACTTGGGGAGTTGACATGATTCGTACCAAGGAAAGCATTTTGTACTACTCAGGAATTCCTGCGGACTTCCGTCGACATTGTTAGTGCTTGAGGATTCATTAACATTTTTTATAAATTTAACCAAATCCATTCTTTTTTTATGTAATTTGTACAGATTAGTTTAGTGATTTGTTCGGTTGATTAAAGAGGTTCTCTCTTTCTTCTCATGTACTATTTTTGGATTGACGAGTATAAGGATTGTACTTTCTTATCAGTACAATAAAAGATAAAGGATTATTATTAATGTTTACAGAAAACTGTAACTGCTTCCAGAAGGCTTGATACTGCCCCTGGAAGTAGTGTCCGACCGAAATTTCGGTTTCGACTGTATTTTGGCCGAAACCGAAAGTACGCTAAATAAAGGTTAATTGCGATCTGTTTGATACAAAACATCAATGATATGCCGTTATATACTCATATTAGGATTCCAGACCGTACCCTATCTTGCGGTAAATTGCATTACAATATCTCTCTTTGCCACCTACCAGTATTCCTAGTGAACACTGGGTAGTTATTCAGAGCAGTTATTCATATAGATATCATATATTCATATTAAATATCATATAGTTATTAATAATTACTATTTAAAATTCGTTTCCAATTTTTTTTTATAATTTGCGTGCCCCATCGATATTCTTGTGTTTCGATATGATCGACACGAAAACATGATCCACCAGTATCATAGCATTGTACAACTCAAACTGGAGCCAACACTAACGATATAACTAATATTAGAACTTGATACATTTGAGTTTAGTACGTCTCTTAAGACGGAATCGAACCCAACCCGAACTAGCTTCAAAACTAATATCATACGTGGAACAGGAAACATTAGAATTTAGCCGTCTTAAGAGACGTACGGCTAAACCCTACTGTTTCTACTTTTATGTCTAGTGTTAGTTCTCAAGATGGGTTGTAGACCTAGTATTAGTTATACTTTTAGTTCCAGAAGAATTTAAAACAATCTAGATCTTTAAAACAAATTCTAAACCTAGAACTAGAAAGTTTTTTTTAATTAGAAAGATTTTTATAGAAAGATTTAATTTTTTTTGTTACCATTTATTTACCGATCATTTTTTTTATATAATTTTCGGATGCATCACACCACAGGAAAATGAATACTTGAAGACTTAACAGGAAAATTGAATAAGTTGTTTTTGGCCTTATGTCTTTTTCCGTACAGGTACGATGTTTTAAAATGTATAGAACATAACCGATAGAGCACAATAGATGATGTCCTCTTGATACGATTAAAGACACAAAAGAAAAATAAATTTCCCTTTGTAGATCAATGTAAACGTAAATAAAGGATAAAGTGTTTCTTTTGGATGAATGAGAGATGAAATGTAACTATGTATATACATATTTAAAAAAATCACCTAGTTATTCAGGCCTACATCATTTAATAAAATGATTTTAATTCTGAGAATATAAAACCGGATAAACCGAAATTTAAGATTATTTTTAAAGTCAAAATTAAAAGATCGAGTGGTGAATAATCTAAAATAACTTAAAAATTCGCTGATAAAATTTCGTTTCTTTTTTCAACCTTTTCCCCAAAAATTTGCTTTTACACCTAACTTTTTTTTTAATTTGTTGGTGAACCGTGTTATTTCAAAATCGTGTTAAGAAAGACCGTGTACAAAAAGAGTTGGGTGTATTAAAACCGGTAATTTTTTTCCTTTCTTCCAATCCTCCATGAATGGTGACTCAAACTTTTCAAAATAAAACCTCCCAAAATCTCATCTCAAATTAAATTAACTGACACCAAAAAAAAATGCTGGAGAATTATTATAAAAAATTATTAGTAACTCAAAACTCTTTTAAGCAACAAAAAAAAAAAGTTCCAATTAATTAAAACAAAGTCATATATTAAGGAAACAGAGAAGTGAACAAGGAAAACATAAGAAAGAAAATCTCTTGTATCCAGATTAGTTCCAAAAAAACAATTTCTTGTGTTTTACGAATAAGGAAAAGAATAATAAAAAATAAAAATGTTTTAAGGAATTAATCTTTGTGGACCTATATAGCATTTTTATGAAAACATTTTTATATATAAACTTTCAAAACTGATCTTAAATACTGTATTTATCACTTTTATTTAGCAGTTGGTGATTTTTTGATGGAATTGGTGTTGTGAGTTATTCCTCAAGTTTGTTTTAAACAATAAATCATTTTTTGTTTATTAATATATAGTTATAATTATAAATGTAACTATAATTATATATAGTTAATTTTTCCTGTTCTTGCACTAAGTATTTTTTGTGGTTGTTAATTTCAAAATTTTTACTTAAGAAATCATTCCTTGTACTTCAATATGAAGTAGTTTATTTGATAAAATATGGTATATGTAGTTCTAAGTTTTGTTGTTGTAATTCAATTTTTAAGAACATTATTTATTTTGTTTTTGAAACACATTTATGTTTATCCTAATGTTTTAGTAATTTGTGTTCAGTTTATTTCGGAATTAAATGTTCTGTTTTACAAATTTTCTTTTATCTTTTACCAAAGATAAGTATAACATTTATTGAATAATAGTTACAATTTCGGTAGAAACATGTTACATAATCATGATTTTAAAAATGTTTTACTTCTTCAAGGCTTCAAACTTAATTTCTTCGAAAACTATGAAACAAATTTATTTGCGTGAGTTATACAAAATTAGCAGTTTGATAACGTGTTAAACCAAATTTTATCTAACACTCCCTTAAAATTTAACACGATCATAAATTCAAATTTGTTAACACTTACGTGTCATATGAATTAAAATTTAATGTATTTCCTCGAGCGTTGTATGAATGTCCATAGTAACACTAAATACAAAGATATGATCAGTTAGGTAATATTTCATTATACAATTAGTGATGTAATTAATCAAAATAAAATTTCAAAATGACATGTAAAGCATTTCTTAGCGGCGTTAGATAATAGTTATTTACGTAACTAGTAATGAAAAGGCTAACTTTATTTAACGAACGCAATATTTGCCAGAACGAGCGAGCGAGCTTTGTACATTGCGCGAGTTAAACAGAATTAGCAGTTTCTTAACCTGTTAAGTACAACATTTTATCTAACCCCGCTTTAAAATTGAACGGAATCATGAATTTAATATGAATTAATCCGACAACGATTACGTGTCAAATGAATTTAAATTGGATGAATTGATTTGGGCGTTGCTAGGAATATCCATAATAACATCCAAAATAAATTAATATTTAGTCAGGTAATATTTCATTACATCACTAGTGGTGTAATGAAACGGCAGTTATGCAAAATGTGACGTTAAAACCTCAAAATGACATTTAAAACCTGATATTTCCTAGAGCTTAAATAAAGTTATTTTAATGTATCTTATTGATTTATCTGTAATATCTTTAAAACAATTGTAGCTGTTACTTTAGTCGAGTAAGCAACCTTTAATAAAACTTAATTACATTATCATTAAGATTTTAATTAATTAGTTAACATTTTTATAGTTTTTGAAGATGCACATAAAGTGAAACTAAGCAGACGAATTAGTAATAGCATTGTTTATTCAAAATATGCACTTATTAAATAGTGTGCATAAGAGAGATCGTTCGATTATGGGGTTCAGGCCAAAATAAAATTTTAAGTTTTTAGATTAAAGATATTAGTATGAAATTGATAGTTTATTCGAATCTATTTAAATATAATCAATTGCCCTATTTTTTTTGTTGTCATTTCCTCTATGAAATGGACAACCTGTATATTTATACATAGAATTGTTTGATTACTTCTAAATAAAATCTGCTTTAACAGACAATTGTTAGAAAAATCAGAGAACACTCGATTTTAGGGATATCAATTTAGGATTCAGACATGCTTAAGCAACATGTTGGAGTATATTTTGGTACCAAGAATAGTTGTTTAGATCGTTTGGTTACATTTTTAGTCCTCGACAATTCATTTTACATCACAAATTTTCCATACACACTCTCTCTCGAATTAGCAGCTAGTTACGTCGAGGTTTTACTGGATCTTATTTATTGTTTCCGGAGTAATTTTAAAATAAACAGAAAGAAATGAGAACATAATCAAGAAATATCAGAGTATAAAATCGCGAAATGGCTATTATTAACCTCGCATGCAAATAGAATGGCCTAATTGTGGTCGTTAATTAAGGTGATTCCATTAGCACTTTTTTCTGAGGTCGTTTCGCGGAATTATCCGATATCATCGTACGCGAGAAGCCGTTATTTACAGCGTAAAACAGGCACTCGGACCGTTGTTTATCGCGCCCCGGTACAACGGCCTTATTACGACCGGTCCCAACGTCTAAACGGCTTTAAAAAGTCCTTTGTGGGGCGCATCACGCGACCGTAAGTATCGGTCGCCCGTCCTTTTTACGATCCAGGTACTCTCTGAGGCCGTATAAGGACAATTGTCATTTCGTTCCGGGTTAAACGCGATAAAAAACACCTCCACGCCTGCTTTTGTGGCCTCCACCTACATTTCCCTTTCTACCCCACTTTTACGCGCTATTGCGTTTCTCCTATATCAACAGAACAAAAAAGCCGCTTTAGCGTAGAGAATGGGGACTTGTGTGCTTTTAAAAAAGGTTTTATGGAAAAAATGGGGATAGTGTACCTTTTTTAATAAGAACTGATAAGAGGTGTTCATAAAAGAAGTTCATCAACCGCTGCATCTTTTTGTTCGATCTAAATTTGGCGAATCGATCGTCGTAGAAACTAAAGCATAATGTAGTAGAGCGGAAACGTTCCGTTCTGGTCATAAACCGGACGTCAATCGAACCAAGGCTGAAGCTGCCGGCCGGATCGGTCCGGATCCAATGGAAATAATTTCACCGGGAGCACAGAATGGCTTTAAAATAACGCCGAGGCAGCGCTTTGAAACCGTTAGAGGTCCAGCCCGAAGGGCCGAAGGGCTGAAGGCTCAACCCACGGGCCAATCGATTACCCCCGTTGAGATCCAATTGGCCGTGAGGAGAAAATTGTCTCGTTTTGTGCGACGGCAGGCGGCGCGAGCGTCGCGAGGACTGCAAAGTGCCAAATCTTGTTCTGATTCAGAGGTATACGGAAAATCTGTGCTGGATAGACAGGGGGGAAACTTGCGAAAGCTTGTCGTCAAACGGCATAGGGGATCGCTTAAAACTCGGCACTTTTCTCTTAAGGGCCTGACGTCTCGGCGATGCTCAAAAAAAGGATGAAATGAAATAAACGGTTTACAAGTGACGCGGAAAACTTTACCTAGACGGGGACTTTTTTTGTATATCAGAAGTCATTTAAAAAGTTTAGAATGTTTTAGTATTTCTTCACTATATTACACTTTGTTAATTTTCCACATCACGTTAACGTTATATATTTCGTGAAAATATTTGAAACTCCTTGTTGACTTGAAAAGACACTTATTTTAGATTTATAGTACTATGAAATCGCACCAGCACAATCTATATCCGCTGATAAAGGGAATATAGTATCAATCCAAAGTTGATCATAAAATTACTAATTTTGTGAACTTATGAAAATATTGCAAGAAGTTACTATATTTCTACATATTCATTTTAAGCCATTACGACGAATATTAAATCTTATTATTAGTTATCCATTGAACATTTAGAAAGGTGAATATCATAAATAAGTTTAGTGACAACATCAACGTGGCTTTTAGGCTAATTCAGTTTTACTTCTTTTATGTAAATAAACTAGTTCTCCTAATAAAGAGGAGAAACGGGAAGATAAAAATGAGATGAAATCCACAATATTGCACAGATAAAGCTAAAGAAGTAAAAGGAAAGCTAAATGTCCAGTTATACACGAGATTCGGATTGACCCAATCGTTATTCAACTTTACGTGAATATTTATGACAAATAGACAACGGAAACGAAAATTTGACGACCAAATAAAGAAAACAACTGGTTGTATATCAAAACGATGTGAACATTATGAGCCATTCGATACAGGAACAGTAGATTAGGCTTACACAAACACATATTTGAGGATCGTGTTGTATAGGGATTACACTAAATGTGGGTATAAATAAAAATAACACAAACAAATGGAGTATATATACATTTTTACATAACTTGCACTGATAAAAAACATACGAATTTGCAAAACAATCATTATAAAAAGTGATAATTATGTTTAGACAAATACAAGTTTAGTAGAGAACAACCTGAAGTACATCGAACATGTGGTAAGAATAGAATGAGGAAAAGAATCTTTAGAATGATGGAGATGAAGACATTATTGGCATTATCAGGAAACAACTTAGTGAACCATAAAAAGTGAGAAAGATTTCAGTAAGGGATATGTAATTTCTAGGCCATTTTGAGATGAACTACTATAAAAAGATATTAATGAACAGACTATGTTGAGTTTAAGACCACCAAAGATAGATTAAGATGGACTGAAATTTTACCACGCGACGGTGCGATGTATACATTATGCGATGAGATCTGCAAAAAGGATAAGAAAAGAAACGATCATTTTGGAAATAATTCTGCGTGGTATCAAAATGTAAATGATCTGGTAGTCTTACAATTGGATCATCACGATAAGATTTTGAAATATTTCAAATCATGTACAAAATATATATTTCAGAAAACATCATTCGCCTTGGGGATTTCACATCTTCTTCCTCTTCCGTCATCCTCTTATCGCTACATCAACTTTTTGAATATAAGAAATTGAAATAATAATATATTTTTATTTGGTTTCTCGTCCCCATATATACTTTTTGGACGCTTATAGGATAACGTTATACTAGCTTCTAAATCACATACAAAAAGATGGAAGATCGATAGTTACCAAAATAGAATTTTTGAATTTCTTCGCAATCCCGCATATTTGGGATTTCAATAGATGGTAAGAGTTCAATATTCCTTAACCAAGTCATGAATGTTGATAAAGGTGAAGAAAAACAGACTAAAAACATTGCTTTCTTCTCAATTTATTTATCAAATCAAGAAAGTCATGTTAGAGATGAGTGTCGCCTTCGCAATGATTCTTCTGATTTTAGTTTAATCACGATTTTTGTTACAATTGTTTAAAATTTTTAATACCATATTTAAAAAATAGTACCAATGGACTAATGTACTTCTTATATCTTTATGTTGCGATTATTGTGCATTATCTTAAGCAATAAAAGAGCTTTTTTCTACGAAATGTAAAAAGTTTAGAGAAATACAAGATGTTATCACAATGTGCACAATGAAACTAAATTACGTGCTTGGAGCATTTTCAAATCAAATGATTACAAATTTTGTTGGTTTGTAATAACTAAGAATGGCTAAAACATGAGTAACAATGGTTTTAATGGACTTGGATATAACTCCTATGATAGCGCTTCACTATGGCTTGTTATAGACCACTATGAGCCCTCAGAATTGTGTAGAGAGGCGATGGCCTAAAGTGGCCATATAATGGTGATGGTAATGTAAAAGGATGGCTTTGGAGAGCGGTCGGATATCACGCATCAAAGGGCGCCATCTTTTGCAGCTAACTGCACAGTGGCATGTCCATACTGTGGACCATCATTGTTGGAGTGGTTCATACCATTCTATGGAAGCAAACATGGTAGCCGTCATTAATGATAACTTAGGGTCTTTTTTAAAAAATTACTTCTGGTGATAATTAAAATTTATTTTTCCTAAACTAGTTTCAAGCCTTGCTCTTAATTAAGAAAAATTATTTATATTAATGATAATGACAACTCTAGTTACCCATCTTCAGTCATAGTGAAGAGGAACGATTAAGATCCATTTTTTGAACCCTTATTTCGATTTTATTGCAATAATTTCGAAGAAATGTGTTCACATTGCTATTTTTTAGTGAATGTTATCGACTAACAATATCTAGGAATACCTCTGATGCAAAATGTACCCATTAAATATGAAGTAAGCAACTTTTTATAATATAATATTTTACGTTACGGTTGATAATTTTGATATTTGACATTAAACTTTAACAATGCGAAATTTAAAAGTAGGTAAATTATATTACTGACAATAATAGCACATTTTACGAGACAAGATATAAGATAACAAATCGTCATATAATCAACATGATGATAAACGTAATGATGTACAAGATAAATCACTTCATTGTTGTTGATGCAAGACACAAAAGATGTTTTGTATCATAGATATCTTAGATGTCATAAGTATATAGTAATGTCGACTCTGATCACCACCTGGGTACATTACACCAGGTAGAGTCGACAGTATGTACATAAAATATAGAATCAATTCGATATAAATTCGAGGTATGTATAGGCTGTTCCAAAATTGAGATACTATCCATAAATCCAACAAAAAAATAGGAGATCCTATTTAAAAATGTCATCTTAAGTGTGGTGTTTCAGTATTGTGACATCTTGTACATTTTAATTTTATGTCAGAAAACGCGCGTTAAAAATACAACATAAATGTCCAAGCCCTTTTTTGCTTAGAATATCTCTCGAATTTGCATCGAAGAATGTAACGTAGAATCCATAAATGTTATAAAAAATGCGGGTTCCTATTTAAGAATGTCAACTTAGGTATGGTAACTCAATTTTGGGACATCTTGTACATTTCAATACTTTATGTATATACTGTATAACCAATGCTAAGTGGAACTATATCTTCAGATGCAAAATTTAGTAATTCAAACATTAAATAAATAATGCAAGCTACGACAAATAATTTCAATTGTTGATGTTAAATTAATTTTGATAATGCGAAAAACCTAAAAGTAGGTTAATTATATTACTAATAGTAATAGCACATAATATGAGTATATATATATATATGAGTATATAAATATGTATAAATAAATATGAGTATATAAATATGTATAAATGTATCTTTGTAAATTGTCGCGAAAATAATCAATCACCTGCAACTTGGAACGTGGGCTCAACTCAATCTGGGCGAAATCTGGATACAGCAAGAGAAACAGAAACATACAACCGACGATATCTTCGATCTACAAGAGATCAAATAGGCTTGATCTGGAATGATGGAGAGTTTGAGAAAGATTCAGGTTTAAACCGAGGCTTTCTAGTTCTAGGTCTAGTGTAAGTTCTAGTTTAATTTTTGTTTAGCTCTGGATTTTTATAAATTCTTCTGGAACTAAAAGTATAACTAATACTAGATCTACCAACCAGCTTCTGAACTAACACTAGACCTAGAACTAGGAACATAGAATTTAGCCATCTTAAGGGACGTATAGCTAAATCCTAATGTTTCTAGTTGTATGTCTGGTATTATTTCTGAGGCTAAGTTGGGTTGGGTTCGGTTTCGTCTTAAAAGACGTACGACTAAACCCAAAAGTTTCTAGTGCTACGTCTAGTTCTAGTCTAGTTTCTATTACCTTGCGTTAGCGTGAGGAGCATATTAAAACAATAAAAAACAGTTACGCTCTGCTACAATTTCAAACATGATTCGTTGTTATTTTTAGGTTTGACTATATTAAGAGGGAAACACGCCTAATTCAGACATACAATATTTATTATTATTATTATAGCTTCATACGCAACAATTCCAATTAAGTTCATACGTAATCATAAAAATTGTGGTTAAAGACAGCGATTATAATAAGTTTGATTTTTGTGTTAAATTAATTTTAATAATATGAAATCTAAAAGTAGGTAAATTACCTTCATTTTACTGTATGAAAGTTAAGATGAATTATCAAGATTTTTAAAGTAGAACAATAGTTCTTTGGTTGAATAATTTTTGGTGGAGGAGCCATAAACTTCGCGAAATGAAAAACATAAAATCGTAAACAGAGAAATAAATTATACCGACTCACGATAGCAAAGCTCGTTTTACAGTAGGTGGCACGGGTTGGCACTGCAATAATATTCAATATAAAATAGGCTAACGCGATACGTGTCGGATACGTGCAGCATTATATTTTGCGCAGTTTCATTTTACCGCCCCCGAACACCCGCGCGTAATGACCGTCTTCGTCAAATATTAATAATTTAATTTTTATAGGGCTTTGTTTAGAAACGTTTCAACCCTTTTAGTTTTGAATGAGAATACGTTGACCCCTTTTGTTTGTGCTTTAGGGGGAAGGTGGAAACAGGGAAAAGGGGGGTAATTCGCGACCGAGCTCGTTCCCCGTTCGTCGCTGGGGGTCGACAGGTGTGCAATTAACACAGCTCCGCTCCGCGGCGGTGAACTGAGCGCAAACATTATTAACATTATTGTTGACTGGGGCGGGATTTGCTTTTTCATTAGCGCCGCGCCGTTTAGAAGTTATTGTCGTTCACCCGCGTGACGCTTCCAGATTACGCCGGGGAATAACGGCGAAAAGTAATAAACTTTAAACCGGCAGCGGTCCTTTCATATCTTTAATACACCCTTTTGCTTTTTAAACATTTTTCCACGCGTCCGTTCCCTTTTAATTCCAAACTGTAATGCGGAAGGGCATCCACCGTGAGGACCAAATCGGTTTCCAATAATCGAAAAACAAGTTCGGAATTAAGCCCGTTGGGCAACAATGGGACGGCCCACAAACCCTCTCTGCGTCACCTGAGGGCGAGCAAATTACCAAACTATCAGAAAATCTCGATCTCCAGCCGCGATAAAACTATCCATTATGGAAGTCGTGCCCGTCGGACGCTTTCTCCGGTGGCCCGAGAATGATTAATGCTCGGTTTCGAGTGAAAACCAGTTTCCCGGACACTGCGGGAGATGCAAAAGGAAGATTTTGTGAAAATTACCTCTTAGCTAACGAACGTTCACTTTATTCCAACAGCTTTTAAACGTCAACCGTTTTCAATATTACCCAATTTATATTTATTACCCCCTACTTTATAACGTTAAATCAACACATTACTAACCCAATATTTAATTAAATCATTAAATTGAACCAAACACCTGTAACATTTGTAGCATATTTTTATCTAATTTCAATTTTCAACCCTATGGCAATAAACAATCAATATTTACCCTTCATATCCAATTTTCGTTTATATTAAATTATTTCGTTACAAAAAAAATCTATTACGCCCCGTGGCCCAATTTGTATTTCGTGAAACGCACGCACAAATGCGACATAACATCCCTTTTTGCCCTGACGGCCTCCGTTTATGTAAAACACGCAATCCGAAGCGGGGGGATGCGCCACCACCCATCCTGTCACCGCGCCCCCTTTCCCGCGTGCGCTCCCCATACGGAACCTGTCACTCTAATAATTTATTCGTGCCCCGCGGCACATACGAGACAGCGCAAAAAGGGAAAAAATATAATGTGTATGTGACCGGACTCAATCGTAGGAATTAGACTGCGTAGTCAATCCACGTAGAGACTCGCGTATAAATCAAACACACGACGTGCGTATCTTCTTTCCAACCACCCAGAAGTCCCTACCACTATTACTATGTTAAAGTCAAAATATGTTACGACAGAAAGTTATTCTCATACAGTACCACTTTTACAGATACATTTTGTATTCGAAAAATTTGATATTTGAATCAATTTTGCATATTTTAGTTGAGCACAGCACCAACTTGTACATTTAGTTCCTAACATACACATATGTTAGTATTACGCCTTTACAACTACAGTTGTTATAGTAGAACTGTGTTATAAGTTGTCTATGCTAACTGCGTTGTGTTTCTGCTGCTAGTGTTGTGTATTATGATAACCAAACAGTAAACTTACTTACAATTACCTAAGCTTTTGAATTTATACAATTCATCTTCATAGAAACGCTTAAAGTTACATAGAGAACACAAAATCAATTTACATAATAAATAATATATTAACCTAACTTACAAGTTAGAGGTTATGTCGGTAACGTGACTGAAAAAAAATTAACCATAAAGTCCATATCATGGCAACAACAATGGCAAATGGCATTAAATAACAGATCAACTATAATGGATATTGAAACAAGAACCACAATCGAGCTGCTCAAACATTTAATATGTTTATTAAAATGGAAAAAGGAATTATCCATAAGAAAATGAAATTCCCAAGACAAGACAAGGCGGGAGACTTAAAACCCACCGATGGGAAGGAATTAAAACCGGACAGCCCCAAAAGACGGGTCGCCCAGAGGTGGAGAGCAAGATACTTCGTGTAAATTAATTAAATGGCAACTTACACGTATACGAAATACACGGAAATGAGCTATTGTAAGATATAGATCATGGAAGAATTTCTAAACTCAAAAACATGTTTCGTGGTAAGGTGGTTCTCTATAAGAACTATGGCATTAGATTTTTTTCAATCTGCAATCTCTATTTATTTAATCTATTCTTGAGATATTAATTAGTTATGCCTATATATGAACCCGAATATCCCTGACAATTGATCTTGTAAATCAAATTAGAGTTCGGACCATCCAAGGCACGATTCTTTAAATTGGAGAAAATGCCTCTGAGGTTGGGTGGTATACAAGATTGTCGGTGAGACCTGGGACAAATGGTAATTTGACGAATCGTTTGACAAGTGGTTAGTCCACAAAAGGTGGATGAGTCAGAGACACATCAGAAGGAGGAGGACACATACCCTGAGCTTCCTGGAGGGATACAAGAGGTTCATCACAAGATCTTATTAACAAGGGAAACATGGTAATCATAGTTGTAGAAGGTGACGACCAACAACCTAAGATTTGTCAACCTTAGGGCGTTATCGAAGACTCGAGCAATCCGCTTTTTCATGCTCTTTAAGGTCTTGATCTTCATATTACGGAGGTGGCAAAAGAAAATAATTATAAATCTCCCTGAATATGTTGGTCTACGATACCAATCTAGAGCAATTGACTGGTTGGAGTTGCGTATGACTAAAAAGTCCAGAAACAAAAAAGTCAGAAAGGGTTTTGGACAGAATTTTAGCCAATAATGACGACAAAGCATATGTTGGTGATCCGATGAATGAAATAATCGGACGTAACGAAGTGTTCGCTTTATGGATTATTAGGAGACCATAATATTTTGGAATTACACCACTATGGCAGATGTGGTGTTTTATACACTTCTCGCTTCTTGTCAAGAAGACCTTTGTGCAGATGGAATTAGATTTTCTTTGGATTGTCGCGTTGAAATCTTAGAAATAAACTGATTTTACTGTAATATTCTTGAGATATTGATTAGTTATACCTATATATGAACCCGAATATCCCTGATAATTGACCTTGTAAATCAAATTAGACTTCGGACCATCCAAGGCACGATTCTTCAAATTGGAGAAAATGCCTCTGAGGTTGGGTGGTATACAAGATTGTCGGTGAGACCTGGGACAAATGGTAATTTGACGAATCGTTTGACAAGTGGTTAGCCTACAGAAAGTGGATGAGTCAGAAACACATCAGAAGGAGGAGGACACATACCCTGAGCTCCCTGGAGGAATACAAGAGGTTCATCACAAGATCTTATTAACCAGGGAAACATGGCAATCATAGTTGTAGAAGGTGACGACCAACAACCTAAGATTTGTTAACCTTAGGGCGTTATCGAAGACTCGAGCAATCCGCTTTTTCATGCTCTAAGGTATTGATCTTCATATTATGGAGGTGGCAAAAGAGAATAATTATAAATCTCCCTGAATATGTTGGTCTACGATACCAATCTAGAGCAATTGACTGGTTGCAGTTGCGTATGACTAAAAAGTCCAGAAAGGGTACAAAATTGGTTTCTTCATCTTCCCTGGAAAACAAGATATGGGGATTGTGCCCATTGAAGGTCACCCAGGCGCTATGCAGAAGATCATATGGTAGTGCGGAGATAATGCCGTCGACATATTTAAAGGATACAGTTGTTAGTCCATCACAATGATGGCTAGAATAAATCTGAGCGAACTGCCCATAGGTGGGCCAAAGCATATAGAAAACTAATCCCTATCAATAATGGTGTGGAAGCCGACGCCAATCATCCCTAATCCTTTCAATAACGATATTCAAGGGGATGCTAGTAAAGACGGACACCACATCTAAGGATATCAAAACAACACCTCTGACTTTTGTAGCAAAAATGAAGGAATCTTTTATGTTATGTTCAGTGCGGTCAGAAAGGGTTTTGGACAGAATTTTAGCCAATAATGAGCATGAAGATTATTAGGAGACCATAATATTTTGGAATTACACCACTATAGCAGATGTGGTGTTTTATACACTTCTCGCTTTTTGTCAAGAAGACCTTTGTGCAGATGGAATAGATTTTCTTTGGATTGTCGCGTTGAAATCTTAGATATAAACTGATCGAACAGGAGTGTCTCTTCTAGATATGAAATTGGCCACGATACTCGTTGACTTAGCTTTCGTGATGTTACACCCATCGGTGTGCAACAACCTATGAATAGTCTGTAACTCACAGAGCAACCTGAGTATAGAAACATCTTTTGGTTGGACAGGAACTCCCAATTACAGACATTGCTTTACGTTATCCGGTATTATTTGAATTTTCTATTATGGTAACATTCAAACAAAACAATCTCATTCACCATCAAACGATTGATCAAATCTGATAAACTAATGTAAATTAAAACTAGAGTAAACAATTTAATATTATCATAGTACTGTGGCCATAAAATAAAATGTGAAAGTTTAGGATTAAAGCAATGATAATAACACGAGACAACGTATTTTTGCGTGCGACGATAATCCATCGGCTGCGACTTGGAAGGTAAGAGTCAACGCACTGAAAGAAATGTAATAATATAGAAACAAAGAAATATGCACCGGGTGTTAACTTCTTACAAGAAATAAGACAGCCAGGATTTGGAATGTTGGAATGTCTCATAGAGTAGAAATAAAGAATGATAAACAGGAAACATTTTGCGAATAACTAGAATGTGTATACTCTTGACCACAAACATATTAATAACATTAATATCATCCTGAAGGACCTTAAAAGTACGAACTTGATGCAACGATCATCAAATGGCGATTTTCCATATAAACTTGTATATATTGAAATGACTAGATTTAGAAAAATATTAATTCCTGCTCAGGAAATGGTAGAATTAATTGAGAGAGTTGCCGATTTACGAAAAATATGCGAATGATCAAAACAAAATCCATCCTGAAGGATCTTAAAGGCACGAACGTGACGCAACGATCATCAAATACTGATTCTCCATATCAACAGTTGCAGTTGTGCCAAATTATATCGGAAGCATCATTTTGAAGAAGGCCCACCAAATATTCAGCGTTATCTGTCAATTCCTCTAAATGATCAGTGTCATTATTATCTCTTACTACAACAAAATCATTAGCACATGAAAGCCAGTCAAATAGTGGATATCAATTTTTATTTAAACCTGTTCAATTTCAATAATTATAAAATAAACAGCCCCGGTTCCTCCATTTCTTCGTCAAATTCGTCGGAACTGGACTAAAAAAAAGAATTTATAAATTCATGGCAACAATATATAAGGACAAAGACGAAAAATTTTTGATGAAGAAAGAATATATGCTGAAATATGATTTACTATGAAGAAAAGCTAGGTTTTTTTATCTATAGCGTGTAACTTATAAAATAAGGAATATTTATTGATCTAAACAAATATTTAGGAAAGAGAGCTTTAATGCAATAATCTCATCGCATAAGGAAAATGCATTGTTATGCATTATTCTAGGCGAAAGACTAAAACCCCAAACCAAAAATATCAAAAGTAATGCGAATTCTGTGTTAAGTGTATTTAGAGCCATTTTTGCTACGGCAGACTTAAATTCACTGTAACCTCGGTAACTGTCATCTAAATAGTTTATCTGGAGGTTGGTAAAAGTGGCCTTTGGAGAATTTTATAAAGATAGGCTGCATGAATTGAAAGGATCGTGTGAAGAAAATTACTAAACAAGCAACAATTTGCAAAGGATGGCCCAAGGTCAGATATAGAGACCAAGTATAAGGAGACATTAAACCTCTCAATATCATCAATTGTAGAAGTGAGATGAGAAACAAAATGGAGTAGTGATATATCATGATATAGATATTATTAGATTTGTATTAGATATTAAGAAAAGTTCTGAACTATTTACTGTGGATAGATCTGATTTGAAGTAATTCATAAGATATCTAACAAATAGAAGAAAAATTCTATGTTTTCGGTTACAATTTTCTGGTACATGAGAAAAAATAAAGGAACAAATTGTAAATACTTTGGAGTTACTTAGACATAATAGGAGGAATACATAGATATTGAGGATGCAAGACATTTGTATTTAAAGCGCTTTCCAAATCGACCGATACTTTCAAAAAAGTTTTCCTTCGATTGTTAGTCCAACTGGGAAGAGATACAGGAAATTTGCATCCTAAGAAAGATCTTAGTGGGTAAATCAAATATACATGAAGTTAATGTATAAGAAGAAATTCTAAAAATTGTTGACATAGGTCAAAGTACTAATACTCGTCAAAGTGCTCAACAATTCAAAGTATCTCAGGATTTTGTTTGGCGTACATTGAAAAGTAACGAATTATGGTAAAGGTCCATCTATAAAAGGTGCAAGGACTGACTCCCGCTGATTATCTTTTGCGGCTATAATTTTGTGAGTGACTACTAAATCGTACCAGTAGAGACGCAGATCTTGCAAACAGTATACTGGTAATGGATGATATTTTACCTGAAATAGTGTTCTAAATTTTCACAATTCCCATATGTGGTAGATGGAAATTTACACGCTTTTCGTCCAACGATTTAAAGTGAATTTATAGATGAAAATTGTAAATAATACTTTAATAGACCCCTACATTCATTACATAAGTACATCTTTCCAAAATCCCAATCTGTTTTTACACGTAATCAGATTTGCGATAATAAGTTAACAACTTCATTATGCATATAAAAGCAAAAAATCAAACAAACTACACGTCTCGCAACATGTTATTTTTTGCTTCTTTCGTTTTTGCTTGCGGGTAGACACGCGAGAACATAACAGGTATAAACGTAAAACCTTAATGTCGTGAGACGAGGTCGACATCCATTGCTGGGCTCGGGAGGCATTAAAAATGCGGAAAGTGTCAGACGCCTTTTTCTTCTCGCACCTCGGCATTCACTTTTACCGACAACGAGAAGGAAGATGCGGCCTTTCTTATTCCATTTTGCACGGCGAACACGGTGGTTGCTGGAAGGGGGGAAACGACGCCCCTGTGGGTTCGGGCGTGCGTTCACCGGGCGTCTTTGAGCGTCGTTTTCTTGACGTGAGAGAAAGGAAAAGAAAGAAAATCAGTTTCAGATTTACACAGAACGCGTCGTTTGTCTGTCCAAAAAGCGTAAAATGTTTTCGTTACATGTCTTTTTGTTTGGAAAGATAATGAATAGTATTTTAATTTAGCTAAATATAAGTAGTTATTGTTAGTTTCGGTTTTTGTTTAATGCGATTCTTTATTAAATAGTTAATTATTCCTGTAATCAGAGAGATTAATCGTTGTAATTTTGAGCATCGTTTGGCGAGTATCGGTAATAATCCCTCCCCGCTTGGTAAATCTATAATGTGACGCAGCGTTATTATCTGTCCGGGTTAGGAGATTTATCGGCCAGTTTTCAGATTGTTACGCGGAGCGCGTCGCGACGCCGACGCGTTAACGAAAACAAATCGCCCTGTCACTCTCGGAATTATTATAATTCGGCATTACGTCGGGCTGCCGCGTGCTTTTATTTATGGCCCAGAACTGGGCAATACGCTGCCGTTGATTGCGTGTCAATGCGTTATCGCTTTTAACCGTAATGCATAAAATATAGGTACTTTGATGTCGACCGTACGATACGGCTCTGTGATCTACGGTCCGGGTCAATTAACACACTACACCCAGATAAGTAATATGTGAATATTGGCCATCCATGACATCGTTTGTAACAATATTTTATACTACATGTACATTTTGTGTTTACTGATGGGGATATAAATAAACTTGATTGGATATTTTTTTTTTTTGTAAAATAATCCAATCTTAGCTATTTTTTTGCAATTTACTTCATTATTTACTATGTGACACAAAACAAATGTTTCGTGATAATAATAAGACAAGTTATGCAATAAATTAAGATAGTTTAGTAATTATAAATGACAAACAAGACGTAGAAATTGGTACAAATATAATTCTTAATGTGTTTCAAATATAGATTTATCAACTTAGCTTAGAAACTTTGAATTCAGAATAATTTTCATAATTCAACAGGTATATTTTTTTGAATTAGTGCAGAAAATAAAAATACCTGTGTTAACGTAAGTACCATTGTAAATTTTTCGACTAATAAAGTAAAGGACGTTTATGGCCGGGGCTCAGTGATTAAGATTTTATCAACCTGAGTTGGTCATCATATGGCGCGTTGACCTCAAGCGAGTCTTGGCTTTGGTAGGTAAAGTTGTAAATTTTTGACTAATTGAGACAAAGTTCGCGGATCAGAAGAAAACAGTAATAGTAGTTCTGTCAAGGTATCAGACACAAAGGCAGTAATATGTGATTGCAACTTTTTGTAAAAAAAATCATATTACTCTAAATAATTTAAGTCATATTTATGGAACTTCTTTTATTCATTAGATATGTAATTAAAAGTAATTTTTCATAATCTTTATTTCATTTTTATTTACAAGATGTTTCTATAAACCGCTGCATTATTTTAATCACAATCACTAAAATAAAAATGATGATTTATATAAAAATTCCTATCCTATAAAAATACCTTTAAAGTTTTAGATATTTCCCTAATAATTTTCAATATGAGTTGTCTTGGAAAGATAAAATTTCTCAGTTAGTGCAACGTTATCATGAGAAATCGTTTAAGATCACTTTGGATACGATAAGTATGCAACCCCGGAATCAATGCTATACAGATGTTCACAAATATGATCTACTGAAAACCGTTTTATTTTGTCGTAAATCCTCAAGTTTTCTAACTAATTCTAAAAGCCGGTTTTTTTTAACACTTTCATTTTCTGCGATTTTTAGGAATGAATAAAGAAATTGTTCTTTTTACGAAATTCTACAAAATATAAGTTGAGTTCAAAAATTGATATTTCGAAATCGAATTGAGATATTCAAGCATAGGAAAACGTACATTTCCCTTCATAAATCACAGAAACTTTCATCAGTATATCTTAAGAATTTCATTTTCTATGATTTTTCAAAAGTGGTTAAGGAAATTGTTAATTTTATGAAATACTACAAATATTGGGTGTGTTCAAAATTTTATATCTCAAAAATGACTTGAAATTCCTACTTTTCTTTATAAATCACGAACAAATTAATGAAGATATCTTAAGAATTATATTTTCTACAATTTTTTAAAAATGGTTAAAAAAATTGTTAATTTTTTGAAATGCTACAAATTGTTTTAAAAATTGATATCTCGAAAACAGATTGAAATATTCAAGTATAGTTTTGATCCTGGAAAAGTACATATTTCCCTTCATAAATCGCAAAAATTTTCATTAAGATATCTTAAGAATTCGATTTCCTACGATTTTGCAAAAATGGTTAAGAAAGTTGTTAATTTTATGAAATGCTACAAATTGTTTTAAAAATTGATATCTCGAAAACAGATCTCGGAAAAGTACATATTTCCCTTCACAAATCGCAGAAACTTTCATCAAGATATCTTAAGATTTCGATTTTCTACGATTTTGCAAAAATGGTTAAGAAAATCGTTAATTTTATGAAATGCTACAAATTGTTTTAAAAATTGATATCTCGAAAAGGATTGAAATATTCAAGTATAGTTTTGATCTCGGAAAAGTACATATTTCCCTTCACAAATCGCAGAAACTTTCATTTAGATATCTTAAAAGTTCGCTTTCTACGATTTTGCAAAAATGGTTAAGGAAATCGTTAATTTTATGAAATACTACAAATATTGGTTAAATTGAAAATATGATACCTATATATTGGGTATATTGGGTATGTTCAAAAGTTTATATCTCAAAAAAGAATTGAAATACTCACGTGTGGTTATGTGCTCGAAAAAGTATATATTTTTTCTTGTAATCACAAAAAAATTAATTAAGATATCTTAAGAATTCTATTTTCTACGATTTTTCAAAAATGGTGACGGAAACTTACTTTTATGAAATGCTATAAATTGTTTTAAAAATTGATATATCGAAAAGAATTGAAATATTCAAGTACAGTTTTGATCTCGGAAAAGTTCATATTTCCCTTCACAAATCGCAGAAACTTTCATCAAGATATCTTAAGAATTCGATTTTCTACTATTTTACAAGAACGGTTAAGAAAATCGTTAATTTTATGAAATGCTACAAATTGTTTTAAAAATTGATATCTCGAAAACGATTGAAATATTCAAGTATAGTTTTGATCCCGGAAAAGTACATATTTCCCTTCATAAATCGCAAAAATTTTCATTAAGATATCTTAAGAATTCGATTTCCTACGATTTTGCAAAAATGGTTAAGAAAGTTGTTAATTTTATGAAATGCTACAAATTGTTTTAAAAATTGATATCTCGAAAACAGATCTCGGAAAAGTACATATTTCCCTTCACAAATCGCAGAAACTTTCATCAAGATATCTTAAGAATTCGATTTTCTACTATTTTACAAAAATGGTTAAGAAAATCGTTAATTTTATGAAATGCTACAAATTGTTTTAAAAATTGATATCTCGAAAAGGATTGAAATATTCAAGTATAGTTTTGATCTTGGAAAAGTACATATTTCCCTTCACAAATCGCAAAAACTTTCATCAAGATATCTTAAGAATTCGATTTTCTACTATTTTGCAAAAATGGTTAAGAAAATCGTTAATTTTATGAAATGCTACAAATTGTTTTAAAAATTGATATCTCGAAAAGGATTGAAATATTCAAGTATAGTTTTGATCTCGGAAAAGTACATATTTCCCTTCACAAATCGCAGAAACTTTCATCCAGATATCTTAAGAATTCGACTTTCTACGATTTTTTAAAAATGGTGAAGGAAATTTACTTTTATGATATACTATAAATTGTTTTAAAAATTGATATCTCGAAAAGGATTGAAATATTCAAGTATAGTTTTGATCTCGGAAAAGTGCATATTTCCCGTCACAAATCGCAGAAACTTTCATCAAGATGTCTTAAGAATTCGATTTTCTACGATTTGAAATATTCAAGTATAGTTTTGATCTCGGAAAAGTGCATATTTCCCTACACAAATCGCAGAAATTTTCATCAAGATATCTTAAGAATTCGATTATCTACGATTTTGCAAAAATGGGTAACCAAATTGTTAATTTTATGAATTGCTACAAATTATTTCAAAAATTGATATCTCGAAAACGGATTAAAATATTCAAGTATAGTTTTGATCTCAGAAAAGTGCATACTTTCCTTTACAACTCGCTGAACATTCATCAAGATATCTTAAGAATTCGATTTTCTACGAGTTTTCAAAAATGATTAAGAAAATTGTGATTTTTATGAAATACTACGAATTTATTTAATAATTGATATCTCCAAAACGAACTCAAATACATACGCGTGATTTTATTCTGGAAAAAGCACATATTTTTCTTTATAAATCACAAAAAATTGTATCAAAATATCTAAAGAATTCAATTTGCTACGATTTTTCAAAAATAAATTAATGAAATTGTTAGTTGTATAAAATGCTACATATTTAGGTTGAGAAAACAAATCATAAAAAAAACATAAATCTTAAAAATGGGTCTTAATCGCTTCTTACAAAATTGATTTAAACAATATTTTAATTTGTTTTCATGAGTATGTCTAAAATTAATGAAATATTTAAAATTATAGGAGTATTTTTATTCTTATAATTAAGGCTTTTAGACTCAGTGGAAAATTTAAGGGTTTCCGACGTAATAAAAAAGGTTTAGGAAAATAACTTTTGTTATTTATTATATAATAACAATAATATTTTTATCATTATTAATACCCTGTATAGTATTAACCCCGTAGTTTCATGGTTTCGAAAGTGATCTTAAACAATTTCTCATAAGAATATTGAACTGTTTACAAACTTTTGTTTCCCTAGGACAAACTATATTGAAAATATTTAAGAAAATGAATTTAAATAAAACTATGTTTTTTAGATAGATTGTTTTATTTTAGGCTCTATCGGTTCTGGAGCATGCCACGACATTATCTTCAAGGGCACCTGTCATTATTATGTTATATTCTTTTTTCACATTTATTATAACAATTCCTTGTAACACGCGCACTTACTTATTAATAAAAGTGAAAAAGGAATATAACATAATAATGACAGGTGTCCTTGAAGATAATGACGTGGCATGCTCCAGAAGATGAGTGAAAGCATCACTCGAAACCGGTAGAGCTTAAAATAAAACAATCCATCTAAAAAACATAGTATTATTTAAATTCATTCAATATGGAGATGGAAAATCTTTTACATTATTTAAGAAAAGGTTTAAAAATGTTTTATTTTCGAAGGCCGGTATCTTAGCCATTTCTTAATTTAGACCAAACATTTTCATGCGAACCGTCATTCTTATTCTTGTAGTAACTAAAATTATATTACAATTTACAGAAACAACCTGCCATATAGTAAATGTGTGACAATGTAATAAAGTGTTTTATACAAAAGATGTAATGAACGTTAAAGTTGTAACTAGATTATTTTCTTGAAAACTGGTGGAACTTTAGTAAATTGATTTTTCGCATGTTTCATTCTTAATCTAAGAAAATAATGTTAAAAAGTGTAAAATATATTGTAAAACAGATGCGATAGTGATAGGGAACTGTAGATATGGACTGAGGGAAGTAATTATTGGTATCAACCGTTTGGGAAAGTAGATTTTTACGGACAGTCTTCTTTAATCGTTTGGTACATGTATAATTTCATAAAAGCTACTACGTTATTACGATGTGCACAATACAAAATTAATAAAGCTACGAGGGTATAAAACCGATCTTGTGGTTTCGAATAACGCATCTACAATTGTTTAGAGCGAGAACACGTATGCTTAAACAAGTTGGAGCTGTTGGAGTAAAATTTAAAATTTTTAATAAAATAATAAAAAAAAATAATTTAAAAACACGTTGTCTAATTTTGTGAATATGTTTCATGAAAATTACGCAGAGGATTTTATTAATTCGTAAACTTTCTGCAAATCAACAAGCAAAAGAAATCGACGCATCATAGTCAGTCTATCATGTTACAAAACCGATTTTATTACACTACTAATTTAAACCTCGTAGTAGAATTAGCTTGAAGATCATTTCAAACCGTACTTGTTACTTTATTGATTGTTTGAATTTTGATGGTTTGTGATTGTGATACGTGAGATAAAACGTAATAACTGTTCTTCGTTTAGAAAATATAATCTGTGCATTTGTTAACATAAATATGAATATAAATTATCATATATTGCATAAATATATGTAAGAGTTAAAAAAGCTGCATTTTACGAACTCTAATAATAAGTATATAATAAATACAAAATTACAAATATTTAAGTGCGTGAATACTAGTGAGTAGTAAAGGTATTCAATTTACAAGAAAGGAATGGATATCAGATGAAAACTAAACGGAACAAGTCTTTGTAATCTTGCTGAAGCTCGGTAAACAACTTCATTAAGTTATCAGATACCAGGTCTTGATTTAACCATTACCATGGCAAGGGTTTAGAATGGAAAGAAGGCATTAGAGAATTCGTTTACAGATACCGGATATAATATTTGTCAAGATGATCCATTTCTAACAAAGTTCATTTTATCAATGACAAATGTTTTCTAAGATATGTATTATCTTATTTCGTGGTTTTAGACTTTTGTGGTGGTACCATGATCATATAACAGGTCGCAGAGTAGATCTGATAACATACCCGAAAGTAGTAAGTAGTGCTATTGCCCCCACTAGAGTACTAACTCTTATCACTATACTTCAGACCAAGATAGTAGGAACGACAATCCAATAAGACTAGGTATCTAAATTGGGAACATCATGTATCCAGCCATCGTAGCATAGACAATATTAACAACGGTGCGGTTAAAAATATGGTGATATCCTGCTTACGCCATACCGTCCCTATGCTATTATATTTCAATACATACATTGTAATGTCTTTTATACAGATTGGAATCTTTAATGTTTGTTTGAAGTTATCTATATGTGAATATTTGTATTTGGAACTATTAAATGGTGATGGATGATTATGGAGTGAGATGTTAAAAGTATAACTTTAGAATCGTTGGGTAACAGAAAATCTGTTCTCATTACATGCAAATACCGTATATGCAGTTACAAAATAGAAGAACCAATTAATTTCATAATGTACTTATCTGCCAGGAAAAAGTCAGTAATGCACCTAATGAATTTTAGTTGGCTATGTTTGCCTATAATAGTGTTAACATGACACTTAGTGAATAAGAATATAACGAAATATAACAACACGGACCGATTCGTTTTGTGTATGAAGTTAAAGTTGTTATAATATTGTTTCTGAAAATTCTAATTGAATTATAAGCAAAAAAAGAAAAGAGTAAAGCATTTTGTATAATTTCTGCTAATCTTTTCCTACCACAGTCTCGGCAATCTCACTATTTTCTGACACCCGTGTAAATAATTATGAATATTAACAATAATTTAAATATGATCGACTTAAAGTTTTTAAAATCATACATTTATACAAAAAGCGTGATTCTATATATTCAACAAATTGAAAGGCCTAAGAAATATAAATCAGCGTTTTCAATGAAGAACTGGACATATATATTTATGTCGGCTCGAATTCCTATTCCTAGAGACCAAAAACATAGAATAAAAAGAGTTACGAGCTTCAACGACTTTTATGATCACATGATTTGGCTAAAGAAAAATCTTAATAAATCTAAATCTAAATCTTAAAAAAAATCTTAATTTCGACGAAAATGGTGACACTGGTACTTGGCTTAAAACTACAATATTGTGTAGGCCGTCCAAGCAAAATTATCATGGAGGTAAAATCTGTTTACCAAAATATACTACCTGTATCGAGACAAAAAAAGACCTAGCTAAGCTAGTAAATGCTAGCGAAATACCAGAAAAGGGGGCTATGTGGGACACAAATTTACTAGCTACTATGACATTTATTAAGAATCGCTTATCAGAACCAAAGTATGACGAGGGAGGCGAAGATGATGAGTAAGATTGTTTCTTGTATGTGTATCATACTTACTTTATTAAGAATAATTAAATATTCTGAATTGAAAATGTAAGTTTCATTACTTTCTCATGTAAGCAGGTTTTAATGCCAGGTAAATCTCACTAACTACACTTTTGCTCATAACTACAAACTTTTATTAAAAATTCAGAAAAATTACGTACCCTTATGTAATTTATATTATTGTTTATAATTATATTCAATTTTGCAATAAATTTAAGTTGAATGGTACTTATGTACCAAAAAAGTAACAAATGGTTGGTTTTCTCTATTGCATGAATATAGTATTTAGTGAATTTTTCATGTCATCCAATGAAATGATCAATCTGTATAGTACAGATTCTGTTATTTATGGAACAATATACTGCTTAATGTACATACCAGAACGTTTTCAACAATTGTAGTGAAATTAGGACTTTCACTGCATATACTAATCGTTCATGGCAACATAATTTTTGACACATTTTATTTACTTATTCCACGTCTAGTTGCTTTTAGAAATATCACATTTCTCTTTACAATTTTAATACAACAAAAACTTCTGGTAGCTACTTTGATAGACTACTTGAAGTTTATCAAACTTTACTGAAGTCTACTTTGGTAGACTTTACTGTAAGTCACTAATGGTAATAAACGGTCTTTTTGTGGTCTAAATGAATTTGGCAGAACATTCTTGCTATATTATCAACAATTATTTATCTTAAATGGATTCTATTTAATAGTAAAACTTTTCTCGCTTAACAAAAAAGTATGGTTTTCAAAATTTAGGTCGAAGAAAGAAATTTTGATTTCGGAATCATATTTACTCACACAAATATTGTTTGCTAATACTCTCTATGTTGTGAAGAAACCCTATAGTAGAAGACCAAGTGGGCTTCTTAACACGGTGTTTTTGCCGATATAATACATTCTTGGAAATAATTCATTAGTACACCTTGTATAATTTGAGCACAAGAGAGTCTAGCGCAATTAAGTTTGGTATGGAAGTAGTACAACGCTTACCATCGCTCCACGACGTGACATGGAGTTGATATGTGACTATATTGTAGGTCTCAAATGTCTATACAACATCACATAGTGCGATTAAGCTTTGTCTTGTATGTATAGAAAACTTAGGTGCCGCCGAAAGTATTGAAGCACAATGCACCTCATCTAAGTCTCGTTGACCCGTCATGGTCTGCTGTACAAGCAGCAGACGTGTATGTCTATCATAATTGTGATTACACATGGTAGTCGTACTTGTCTGAAATATGGGTATTGGGATACAAGGGGTCTGAGTTGGAACATTGAAGAGTTATGGAGGTGTGTTGAGGCGGCATGGTTGCTATCTCTACCACCATAATATAGTCATATATCAACTTCATTCCACGTCCATCTCACGAAGGGTATTTTCGTCATTACTGCATCTCCTTCCCGCACGCTTGCAACGCTGTCTATTCGAGGCTAAGTTAGACTACTTTCATACTACTTCCAAGCAAAATTTTATTATGCTAGATATATACGTTCAGATTAAAAAGGGCGCGCTCTTGAATTATTTCCAACAGTGTATGTACAAAAAACAACAATATCGAATTCAAAAATGAACAATAGATAAAAATTTTGACTGGCAATTCTTTAATGGTAACCCATCAGGTTTTTGCACCAACGTAACTTGATATTCCGAAATATACAAAGATTGATAGGTCCGGGTATAACTGAACCAATATGACAGGCTTATTTTTACCAGTTCCCGTATTAAAGTTTAAATGGGAAACACGCCTGGTACAGGATAGAGATAAAATCTGCGACACGTCGCTCGACAATACGAACGTCGGCCGTGTTTTTCATGCCGTCGACAGGTGAAAATGATTGATGTGGTCCGCGCGTTCGCTGTCCACGTCTGCCGGCGCCGATCAGGACCGCGCCGCGGGCCGCATTATAAGTTAATGTATTTCGCATGTCGATTGTAATTAGATCGACGGCATAAATCATGTTTACATCCATTAATACACGATGTTACGTCCGGTCGATTATTATTCTAAGCGAATTAATTCGGCCCTAACCAACGTGGACGCCGTTGGGGAATTGCGACGGTCGAACAAACTTTCGTGTCGTAGTTGCGTTTTTGATCTGCTCGATACACACGACCGACCTTCACTTTCAAACCGTTTCAATACAACGGTGTTGCCAACTTTTATAGTTTCGCACGCTAAGTTTCTGCTCAGGTTCGAGTTATTATCGCACTTCGAGTTTGGCCAAGTTCTTAGTGTTGAATGTTATTCACAACTACCACTTATTATCAACAATCTAATTTGGCTCCTTGTAGTTAGTCAACCAACATTTTTTTAGCAGATTCGTTTGATTTATACAAAATTTAACTAACTTACCAAAATGGTGTTAAAATCTCAAGTTCTTACCTGAAACAAAATAGAAATAATTAGAATTCGATTAGAAACTAATTATGAGTTATTATTAATTAAATAAAGTGAGTGAACAAACGAGTTTTATGCAATTAACATTAATCATAATCCTAGAATCCCTCTTACATAATTGAAGAGGGGTGCTACATTTCCATTTTCACCTCGGACGCGAGCTTTCTTCCATAACTACCACTACGGTCCTTTTGTGTTTGTTCCACACACGCTTCCACGAGTCGTTTGTCTGCGGCGGTCATTACCTGGTGGAAAGAGGATTCCCCAATAGCCCTCGGGGGTAATTAATGTTTAATTTCGAGCACCACGCCTGGTTCGCCTCTGTCTTCGTGAACAAAGGATCGCGGCGGCGTTTGTATCCGGAGATTGCGCCCCCGTTATGATTATTGTGAGCAATCTTAGTAAGTAAATGTATTGTCGGTCTGGTAACGACCAACCCCGTCCGTAAATTGGGCGAATAAATACGACCCCCGCCTGCAGCTGTCTACTCCGAAACCAACCCATTGTAAATTCTAAGATACTTTTCTCTCCTCATTATCTAGACGGCGAGGCAATTGTGTCCGACCTTTGGACCATAACGAAAAATAAAAAAAATTAAAAAGTACCGTTATTATTAGTACCATAAATTCGCGGACCGCCCGTCCTGACGCGCTTTAATTGCGCTGGCATTTAAAGAATTTATGAGACGGCCGGAACGCGAAACACAATTTCATTTAGAATCCGCACCCCATTATTTATGGGGTTAAGGCGGGCACTTCGTTCGAGATTTACTTTTTAAATTATGTCGGCGAAACCGGAATTGCCGAGGCGCACTCGCGACCACCGCGAAATGTAAAATACTAAGAGGCCAGGATATTTATTTCCTGCCGGAGGGACTTTCTTCTACAGCACAGTGGCAGACTCCTTAAGCTCGCCAAACTATTCGTTCGTTTCATTTAAAAACCGCAAATGAAAAAGCTTGGGTATAGTCAACTTACATTTACTAGTAATGCTTTTCAATTATGTTGATTGCTTTTCAATTTGAATCAATACCAACACAATATATAACCAAAGAAATACTGCAATGTCATAATTTTAACTCAATTTTTATTGGTAATAAATATAATTAAATATAACTGAACTAAAATTAGAACTAACACTAGCACTAACACTAGAACTATCACTAGGACTAACACTAGATCTAAAACTAGAAACTTTCGGGTTTTGCCGTGCGTTCTTTTGAAAAAATGTTTAACGTTTTTCGCCATGTTGCAACCTACTTCAGAACTTTGAACCTGTTTCCGAAGAAGGTTGCAACATGGTATCCAAAACGTCAAACATTTTTTCAAAAAACGCACAGCGAAAACCGAAAGTTTCTAGTTTTAGATCTAGTGTTAGTCCTAGTGATAGTTCTAGTGTTAGTGCTAGTGTTAGTTCTAATTTTAGTTCAGTTAACATCGGCCGTGAAAGCCTTCGTACTGATAATTATATATAATTTTAAAATCGAAAAGAAATATTAAATATTTTGCTTAATTGGAATAATAATAACAAAATATTCGTACCCATTTTCGAGTGATTTTCAAAGCTGTTTACATATTGATACAAATATTTTTGAAATTTGCGTAAATTCAAACAGTTTTTTTGACTGTAATAAAAATTCCTTCATAAACAGGACATGTATAAATTATGGAGCAAAGCGGAAATGAAATGAATTGTAGGCAACGTATATTTTACACGGTGCCTACAATTCGTCATTTAAAGCGGATTTTCGAGTTTGGTGCTCAACTGCAAATTAATTTTTAAATGTAACAGGATTACAATTAGTTTTTTATAGACGTTTAACTTCGCTCATCACACTAAAACATTTTGATAAGTCTACATGTGCTGCTCTCTACATGTGCAGGAATTTAAAATTAATTTAATATGGTACATTTTTTAGAGGAAATTAATGAAAACAAATAACAATAAATACTTATGTTATAATATATAACATCATATATTTCTTCTATATTTCATGACTTTTGGTTCCTGAGAATACAACTCGTTAAAACAAGAAGATAATAATAACATCTTTTTATAGTTATGTATGAAGATATTAACCTAACATACAATTTTTTTGACAAACATTTTTTTAAAAGATCCACGGCAAAACTCGAAAGCTTAAAAGAAGCTCGAAAGTTTTAGTTCTAGTATTAGTCCTAGTAATAGTTCTGGTCTTACTCCAATCTTACATGTTAATAGTGTGGTGGTCGAACACATGCTTCACAATTAATGTAATCGTAATTATCCATTAGTCGACCACAGTGGATGACTAATGGAGTACACGACCACTGGAGTACACTAAACGTTTTCCAGTTGTGTAAAAATTATTGAAAATCATAAGTATTCTTAATCACCACTACTCCTAAAGCTAGTAGTGGTCTTTCTAGTTGTTGTGTATACTTGGTTTCACAAGGTTTCAGTCTTACAGAGTTATGGGAGGTAAATTAAATAAAGTGTGTTAAAAGATATATGGAATAGCAGAGGTAATACTGAAACAGTAATCAGTTATATTATGAAATTACTAAAATGATTCAAAAACGCGCAAGAAATTGTAGAAATTAGTATGCAAGAATCACTGAACACATCAAAGAAATATTAAGATAACAAAGCAAAAGAAGTTATTCATAAAAAGGGTATAAAGTGATAATATGTCAACGCAACCCAACACAACCCAAAGCTAATCTAACCCAACCCAATTTTATTATAAGATAACAATCTTAGAAATACGTTTATTCTTAAATTTGAGAAAGTCTATAAATTTGATTGAGGATTCTTTTGAAATTTTAATCAACAAAAGACCATTATTTATTCAAAAGTTATGGAATATAAAGGATGCAAGTCGATTTTATCAATTCCAAGTTTATCTTAACACGCGTATTCCAAAAATTCTAAACGTTGTAATGAACTTTACTAGATTAGAGTAAAATTTTTCTTAATCAAGGTTTATTTTAAGATATCAACCATGAAAATATCTTTATTCACGCAAAACATACAAAATAGGAAAGTAGGTTTTTATTGTAACAATTGAAATCTCTACTAAGAAGCAAATTTGAGAAATTCTAGAAATTTAATTAATGTACGCAATATTGATTTTAAATTGACATGAATTGAAGATTTTTTCGAGATATTAAGCATCAAAATATCTTTATTTATTCGATGGTTATGGAATATAAAGGATTAAAGCCGATTTTATCAATTTCAAGTCCATCTAAACATCCATATTCCAAAAATATTAGACGATGTAATAAAGTATAATAGATTAGAGTGAATTTTTTTAAATCAAGGTTTATTTTAAGATATCAATCATGAAAATATCTGTATTTGTTCAAAAGGTATCAAAGAGTATGGTAGGTTTTGATTATAACAAATGGAACCTGTACCAAAAAGCAGATTTGAGAGATTCTAGAAATTTGACTAATGCGCGTGATGTCGGTTTTAAATTGATATGAATTGGGGATTCTTTTGTGATATTAATCACCAGACTACCATTATTTATTCAAAACGTATGGAATATAAAGGATTCAAGATGATTTTATCAATTTCAAGTTCATCCAAACATCCATATTCCAAAAATTCTAGACTATGATGATCTCTTATAGTAATACCGGGAAATCGCGGTTACCGTTCCTTTTTAATTTACGACACCGTTGCCAACCGTAATGCTTTAGTCACGATGAAAAATCACTGTTGCTGAAATATCGCTCATCTCTAGTTCAAGACGTTTTGTAAACAAACTATTGCTTTTTGAAGGTTCAAAGAACTGAACCATGTCTTATTTTTAAACGAAAATAATTGCAAAAACATTTTGGAAGAGTCTGGTCTGGTGTTGAATGGTGATGAGTTTGTGTTTTCCATGTATCCAAAATCCGGAAAGGTTTTGGCGGTAAAACATATTAAATACAAACTGCCAATAAAAATGGAAGATAAAAAAATGTATAGAAGAAACGAAATGTTTTAAATGTGATGAATTTCTTAGTGATTCTGAAAAAGTTGAAATGAAGAAAATCGGCTTTCATGTGTTCGTTTTACTCCTAATTTTGTCACAAAAAATCTATTAACTTCTTCATTATTCCTGAAGATTTAATTACTTTGTACAATGTTGTTTGTGATTCCGATGTCACCCAAAAGAATATTATATTTTAAATTGATTTAACGTGTTTATATTGTTGGATCTTATAGTTCAGATTTTATTATTAGGAATGGTTTGACAAAATATAATAATTTCTGTACTTTAACTGGTCGTTTGTTAAATTGTATTTATATTTATCTAACTGATTTCAGCTTAAAGCCATCTTATAATAATATAAAGCCATCTTCCGGTATAAAAGTGTGCTAACGTATGTATTAGATTAAATTATCCCATTTTACAATCTGTATAATTCAGACTCTATGTAATGCCTAAGTAATGTGTAAAATATTTGGGGTATTTAGACAATGTATAATAATTAATGATAACCTTTATCATTAATTATCATAATGTATGCAACCCCGACCTCTGTCGACTTCCGGAATAGGGATTCTTACAGTGGTACCTAATGGCACAGGAAGAATTAGCTTTCCAGAAGTGTTAGGCATTTTCTGAGCTTGCTCTTTTAAATTATCTTTGGAACCGATACGATGTTTTACAGCTAAAGCGCTACTCAAGCATAACGGACAAACAACTCTAGAAGACCGAAATTGTAATAGAGCATGTTGAACATCTATTTAGGGGAAGGCATCTTCTGCAAAAACTAGAATACTTAGTGGCTTATCGTTATTGCTAAAAGGAAAAGCAGAACTCAGCAGCAGATCTCTTTAGGAAGCTAATGTGGTGTCGCCTGCGAAGTTGTGATATCAACAATTCTGCACATTAGGGCAAATTGCATGAAAATTAGAAAATTCATACCCTAGAGTACTTCATGAGCATCATGGAAGGCTAATGCTCAATTACAACACAACAGAATACCAATACGAATGAAGTGTGGTGTTGCTCCGGTATCGTTTGTACAGAACTCTCCGACGTCCTATATGATGGAGTGTTCTGATTGGAAGTGAAAACTAATTTTGGTGGGTTCTTATATTGATATATTGATCTTATATTTATATATTGATTCCTGTAATATTTGGTGCCCTTGACACAGAATGACAAAGAAAATTGAAATTAAGTGTTAGAGTATGATCCATGTCGACCAGTTATCTTTTTGAAACAAATTTGAAATAGACTTTTCCTGTTCCTATTAATGGTTAGTCTTACCGATTAATATGTTCATCTCCGATTTTATCTTTTTACATGTATTTTTAAACATTTTAATTCGCTGTGTCATTTACTGAATATTTTAAATGGTATATTCGTTCATATTTTAACATAGTAACAATATGAATTATAGTAATTTTATGACACTAAATAACTCTGATAATGGTATGAGCCGAAACCGGAAAAACTAAAAATAAATAAGACCAGGAAAAGTATTTGTTTCCAATTTACATTAAAAAAGAGAATCGATATCTATTTAAAGTTTATCAAAGAAAAATATAGGAAGAGATAACGACTCGTAAGTGTATCATTATATCCAATGGTAGACGGAACGAGAGGAAAATACATAGGCGACTTTTATCCAAAGAGTTTAAAACAAACACAAAGGTATGGTGAATCATTTTTAAAATGTTTTCTATAGGTAATGTCCGACCGCAACTCAATTTTGAGCCGGATCCGATACCGAAATTCAGCCATAATCATAGTTTCAAAATGAACCGAAACTTTTCTTTCAAATAAAGGAATTAGTACAAGAATCTATACTTAGCGATATTCTTCATTCAATTCTAGAGCGAAAGCTTTAATCTTAGATTATCCGTCAGTTTCTGAACACCTGTATATATAGTATGTCCCCGGATCGAGTAACAAAGAGGAAACAAATTTAATTGCCGATTTTTCAAACTTATCTAAGCATAAATAATGCGTCGGGTATGTTCAAATGAGGAGCTCGCGTGCAAAAGCGGATATAACCGTTCTTAAAGAAGTTTCAGAAAACGGGAAAAACTGATCAGAATTTGCCCTTGTAAAATATGTTAAACATTTTAAGGTAGTTTTATAGTTATATGTAAAGTGAACAAAATATGCAAACCTGAAAAATGTAAATTTAAAACTTTTAATGTTACATGCATTATAAAAATGGATAAGTCCGGTTTTGTCCGCAAATAAGACACTTCTTTAATAAAAATAAGGTTTATTGTCACAAAAAAATTCAATACAAATATTTATATATGAACTGCTTGTTCTTCTTTCAGACAATCACACAACTCACTATCATTTTCTTCTTCGGTTACGTCAGATGTCTCATTTACGTCTTCATTTTGATTCAACAAATTTTTGTACCATACTAGGTTTTCCTGTTTTTCCTATGCCTCACCAAAATGCGCATTCATCAGATGACGCAAACTTTTTTTCTTTTTATCTGGTATAGAATTCCCAAGTGGCAAATTATTAAGCTGGATTCTGTCGTCAGATTTTCTCTTTTTGATAAGAGGTTGAAATGAATACTTTTCGTGGAAACGGTAAAATTCAGTTGTGGCGACATTTATCTTCACTTTTTTATTGAGTATAGTTTTCTTTATGAAAATTTGTTTACAGTCTGATATTCCTTTTATTTTTTATATATCTTTTCCAGACCTTTAATATCATACATTTGCCAACCGGAGCCAAGTGTTTTTACCTTCCCAATTTCGGATTTTCTTCGATGTTACAGTCGGATTCTTTTTTAAAATTTTTTCGTCTCTTCCGAATACACGATCCGCAGGTAAAAAGCTGTGCCCCCTAACGCAAAGGATGGACATAACCGCTTTTGCTTTCTAATTTGGATATAACCGCTTTTGTATACAACGAGTGACTTCAACAAGTTATTAGAGTAGGATATATCCCCTTTTACATACAAATGAATTCAGCAAACGGTAGAGGCCATGAAATTGATGCGAGTACATATGCCAGGTAAATTTCGTCAAAATGTGGATATCACACAAATGTATAAATCACACGAAGTTTATTATTAACTAAACATTCCCATTTTCATATAAAAACTGAACTTTTTCTAAAACGATTTTTTTTAAATTTTTTAATTTATAATATGTAACTATAGATACCATAAAATTAAGCTTTTTCATAGAAACATTTGGGGTTGATTATCCTAAGAGACGTGAGGCTAAACCCAAATGGTTTTAGTTGATTCTAGATCTAGTGTTAGCTTTACTATTGTTATCAGCTCTACATTTAGCTATTATTTGGTTTTAGATTATTGTATACTTGTATCGAACTAAAACTAGAACTAACACTAGACCTAAAATTAGAAAGATTCAGGTTTAGCCGTGCATCTAAAGACGTACGGCTAAACCAAAGCTTTCTAGTTCTAGGTCTAGTGTTAGTTCTAGTTTTAATTTTTGTTTAGTTCTACATTTTTTAATTCTTCTGGATTTTAAAGTATAACTGATACTAGGCCTACAACCTAGCTTCAGAACTAAAACTGAAGCTAGATTGTGTTGGGTTGGGTTGGGTTCAATTATAAGAGAGGTACTAGCCGTACCTCTCTTATAACCCCCAAACCCAAATCTTTTTGTTCTAGGTCTAGTGTTAGCTTTACTGTTGGTTTTAGCTCTAAGTTATTCGGTTTTAGATTATTGTATACTAATATCGAACTAAAACTAAAACTAACACAAGACCTAGAACTCGAAAGATTCAGATAATTTTGAGTTATTTAAATCTAAAAACATATTAAGAGAAATGCTACGCTCTTAAAAAAATAAAATCACTTCGACTAACTTAGTCCAGGATTCGTTCTTAATTTAAATTATTTTAAATTATATTCAAACTTTTTGATTTCGCATCCGGTTTTAACAAATATTCGTTATATTACTATATAAGCAGAAATATATCGAATGAAATGGAGTTTTAATCATAAAAGAAAAATACATATTTTATTCCAATAACTTTGGCTTTAACAGTTATCTCAATTTTAGATATTTACTACAAATTGTATAGAAATGAGATTACATAAAATCAAAGTAGATATCTTTGAGTGGTAAAGCGGGTTCTCTCCCGTTTCATAGGTACTATACCTTCTTAAAGCTTTACTTTATTAATAATGAATCTTTTGGAATATTAAATAAAACATTTTGAATAAATTAGATAGGTTTTTGAAGATAAATCCGTTTCAATCACCGTAAATTCCTTTATCTTCACTAGAAATTAAATAATTACATTTTAACAAAACCCTCCTCTTTTTGCCCTCAAAGTTGAAGTGAAAAATTAATGGTCTTCCTTGTACGGTTAAATTAATTACTAACGTAATTTCCGTTGACTTGATAGTTAAAAGGAGAAAAATTTTTAATTACAATTTTAAAAAAGTTTTTTGATTCGTTTCACTTGGTTGAAAATAAATTACGTCCGAATTGAGTCGATAAAACCGACCGGTGGGTCTCAGGATCAGCCTTAACCCTAACAAGTTGAACAATTTGAGACGCAAGCCCGCATTGATCCGGGATTGCGATGCATTACCATAATAAATAAAACATGGTTGAAGGGGACGGTTTTACAATAGGCGCGTATTGGGGGGTGCCTGCTTTGCCCTACGTCCAATCGTAATTAATTTAAACCAGGATAAAGGGTGCATGCAGCAGTAGCACGCAAGGATTTTACCAGACGTGAAGGTCTCGTCTATGTGTGAATGAATAATTTGACGTTCATTGGATTTTTATTTGAAAAGGGGGAGATTAAGGGGTAACGATGCGGAATGTTACCGAATAGACGTATCTAAATCGATTATTTAAAGACAACAAGGTTCTTAAAAACCATTTGTTACATCTAATTCGAGTGGAGTTTCATTAATCGCAAAGTCGTAGCTCGTCTTGGGGCTGTTGTCAAAGGCGGTAGCGACATCCGAAAACAATAATTAAACCGCGAAAGGGGTGCGAGAATAGCGAGATCGCGCTCTATTTACTCTTCTACTCCACGCTACAATTACTGCTGAAGCGAGCGACCGAGGTGCCAAAATAAATACTCGATTCCACTCCCTTGGGTTCACTACGTAAATTCATTCTGTACCCTTCATACCCCTTCCGTTCATTCACCCTCTTTCCTCCATTCTCTATCTAAAGACGTGGCATAAAAGGTATCGGGTTAACCGTGGATGAACCTTAGGTACTGTTACCACTGAGGCCATTTAGGGTACCCACCAACCCCCTATTTCCTTCTAACCCCTTACCAAAGCGGTTTCCGCTCTCGCGATACGACGTTTAAAAATTAATTACCATAGCCCATAGTGCTGAAACTAACAATGGCAAATTACCTGTGTCGGTACTAGGAATGTTTCGCTCGGGTTTTGGAACCGGGAAGTGGAGGGAACGCAAGGGAGAACTGGGAAAGATTCAATTATTCGGGCGCCATTGTTCTGTTTGTCGAATTCATCATGGAGCCAGCAGCGGATCCGGTGCCACGCCGTGAAAGCCACGTGATAAATTTACAACATCGAAATTCTGTCGCAAATTAGTGAATTCCATTTCTGGTGAATAAATTAAACCGCTCTTGGCGTTATGCGAGTATTTTTCAATCCGATAATGTTGGTTTACATTATATTATGTTTGGAAGAAAATGGAAATGTAAATTTTGATATATTTTTTTTTATTTATCCAGAAACCAACACCACTTTTTAAAATGCACAGCTTTGGTATAACAAGCTTGTGTAAAAAGAAAAAACTATTACCCATACAATAACTAAAAATAACGAGACTTAAGCAGAAGTTGAATTACGTACTTGTTTAAGAACATGATGTAAATTCACTACGCGAAGAGGACTTGAGAAAACTTTCCTTATTAACCAAGTTCTTGTAACCGCACATTTCATAGGATTAATGACAATGATGGATCTAGTTTTATAGTAACGCTTACTTATACTTATAGTACTGTTTCGCTTCATACATTTACACAAAATTCGCGACAATTAAATATAGATTCTATAAATCGTTAAAAATTAATGTCATTGATCATCAATTATGCAACTGATTGTCAGTGGGATTTATCAACATAAATAAATTTCATAGCTAAAATGAGAAATTTGGATTATTAAAACGGCTTTAGAGAAATTATTTAATATAGCAATTAAGGGAAATTAAATTTTAAATTTCTAATTTTAATTTAGCTACATTAAGCACTTATTTCTTAAGCCAACCCTATCGTAATATTATCATTTAGCTTAACTAATCATAAATAAATATCATTAAAGGATTATGTGTAAACTTCTTCATGAGGGTGAATTAAAACTTGATAAAATTATATTAATACTTAAAAAGGGTGGTTTCGATAATTTGAATAAATACAGACCAATCGCTATTTTGCCAGCGTAAAATTACTCAAATTTTCGAAAATGTTAAGTCACTCCAAATAACAAAACATTTTGATAATAATAAATTGCATTCTTAAAATATCTTGTTGATTTTTTTTGGGATTTGTAAAGGAAAGCATGCACTTTTCTGAAAACAGATCCGTTCATGAGTATCTCAATTCGTTTTTGAGATATCAAGTTTTGAAATCGACTTAAACTTGTAGCAATTCATAAAATTAAAATTCTCCTAATGATATTTGAAAAATCGCAAAAAATCGAATTCTTATGATACCTTAATCAGCTTTTTCGTGATTTATAAAGGAAAGTGTGTGCTTTCTAGCTAATAAAACAATGCCTAAGTATCTCAACTCGTTTTTGAGATATCAATTTTTGAACTCAACCTAAATTTGCGCAACCTGAATTTTTAATTTTACAAAATTAAAAATTCCTTAATTATTTTTGAAAAATCGTAAAAAATCGAAGTCTTAAGATATCTTGATGAAGTTTTTTGTGGTTTGTAAAGGAAAATGTGCACGTTTCTGGGAAGAAATCGATGCGTTAGTATCTCAATTTGTTTTTGAGGTATCAAGTTTTGAACTCAACCTAAATTTGTAGCAATTCATAAAATTAAAAATTCCTTTATCATTTTGAAAAATCGTAAAAAATCTAATTCTTAAGCAGTCTTGATGAATTTTCGTGTGACTTATAAAGGAAAGTGTGCGATTTTTAGACAACAACATTATACCTAAGTATCTCAATTCGTTTTTGAGATATCAAGTTTTGAAATCGACCTAAACTAGTAGCATTTCATAAAATTAAAATTCCCCTAATGACATTTGAAAAATCGTAAAAAATCGAATTCTTAAGATATCTTGATAAACGTTTTTGTGAATTATAAAGGAACGTGTGCGTTTTTCAGGTAATAAAACTATACCTAAATATCTCAACGCATTTTTGAGATATCAAGTTTTGAAATCTACATAAATTTGTAGCATTTCAAAAAATTAAAAATTCCTTTATCAATTTGAAAAATCGTAAAAAAACGAATTCTTAGGATATATTCATGATTAATTTTTGTGATATATAAAGGAAAGTGTGTACTTTTCAGATAATAAAACTATCCCTGAGTATCTAAACTCGTTTCTGAGATATCAAGTTTTAAACTCAACTTAAATTCGTAGCAATTCGTAAGGATATCAATTCGTTTTTGAAATATCAACCTTTGAAATTAGAACTCAACCTAAATTTGTAAAATTTCATAAAATCAAAAATTTATGATCAGTACAGGTTTAGGAAAGTTAAATCAATGGTAAATGTCCTTTAGATACTGACTGAATGGGACGGGGAATGGGAATACGATCATTTTGAAAGTAAAGAAATCTGATTAACACACTTACACGATCTTTCAAAAGTGATTGACTGTATAGACCATGAGATTTTTCTGACTAAGATAGAATATTATGGTTTTCACGAAGATACACTAAATATACACTTATCAAATCATATCTCGAATGAAAAGCGACATAAGAGATATTAAAATTGAAGGCCGTCAGGGTAGCATCTTAGGGCCTCTATTCTTTACATCTATATCAATGACTTACCCATAGTATGGGTTAATTTTATCTCCTGTTTGCGGATGATATAGTAACAATGCCTTCGTGTGAACTTCTAACTGGTTTTCTACCAATAAACTTGTTACAAATCGTGAAAATTTCAACATCTACTTGACAACTAATCGAATTCATCACAAATTCTAGGTGTTAAAGTGCAACATTTGGGTGTTGTTCCAGACAATCGTCTCAGTCTCACACAAAACAATGTATGGGTCACGCAGAGTTACTTTGTAACAGGCTTAGTCGTCAAATATATTCGATTAGAAAGAAGCGACAAGTAATTAGTAAGGAGGAAGCCTGGACAGTTCATGCTTCTATGCTGTATGGAATTAAGGTATGAGGTAACTCTTCCCATACTCAAAGAGTTTTCCGTCTGCAAAATAATGCTGTTTGGGCAGTTGATGGAGTTTGCCGGTAATTAGAAAGATCACTAGATAGGATTAACGATGTACATATGTATAACATCAGACACTACCGGATGCTTTGTATTTGAAGAAGCAGATTCTAATCTACCAATACTCAGTTTGCTTCTGTACAGTAAGTTGCCAGTACCAATATAAATTCTATAGTATTTCAGCATATTTGGACTCATCAATTCTGGGGATGATTAAGAATTGAAATGTATCTCTGAATTCTCTATGTTACCTGTTTTTCTTATGGTGTCAAAATCAATAAATTTTGATAACGTCCTTACATGAATAAATTCACTTTACTAATTCTTATTGTATGTAGATAGATCATCATGACAAAATGTATTTGATTAAGTATCAATAACATAAGTTTTATTGCAAGAACTCGTAGTAGAAAGGGTTTAACCTCACCACCATTTTCTAATATTGAATAAAACAACCTAAAAGAATATAAGGTAAAGGTTATAAAAGGTTTACAGCCAAACCCTCTTTTGGAATTATAAGACCAACATCGCCAGACCCATATATAAATCATGAGGGCTTCAACATACTCCCAAAAAATCTAAAATTCATTAGTGAATAAAGAGTAGAAACTTTATTTTTATGATTATTATTTGGAAATATAAAAAAAAATTAAAAAGAAATTAAATAAAATCAAATTTCAACGAACAGTTAGTTATTTTCATATTTTGCAATGAAAATCATACAATTTCAATTTATACTACAAATAATACATTTTTCAATAGGTAGATGAATTTATAATTACCAGTTTCGTTTGAAAATTTCCGACAATCTACAGGAAATATAATTTAACGCCAAAATAAAAGTAAAGATTAAATTTTTTAGAAACGAGCTTTTATAGTTATTTATCACGAAAATAAGAACCGATTGATTTTATCTGTATAAAGAATTACGTGTTCGGCTATAATAAATCTTATCACTCACGATTTGCAACAATGTTAGTTCTCCACGTGCACATAAAATTTGAATTGTATCGTTACAATTACACATACATCTTTATTTTGTTTGTGATAAACTAGCATTTAGTGCAGTACAGACTTTGCGCACGTATTATATGCACGATAGAGGATTCAGACACATCAGCTACATTATGGTTCATTGACGGATGAGGAAATACAAGTCCAGATCGATGGACTGACTTTCCTGTACTATAAGAGATTCTAGCGTCTAAGGTGTTCGATAGCGTTATGTCTCATTAATTATTTAATCAGTTTCCTACCAAAAGCTATCTCTAATCAGGAAATGTAATATATGCTTTAATAGTCGGGGAGAGATACAACCGTTAGGATGATTAAAATGTTATGATGCCTATGGAATATATGTATATTGTGTTAAATAATTATCGTAATCCGATAGTATCGATATTTTTAAATTGATAACCACGTGTTGTCAGCTGGCCGAATATTATTTTAATGGCACATAGTTAAGGGAAGTTGATTTGTATGATATCGAGAAACTTTGAGCAATTTTATAGAACAACTTCAAAATGATAAGCTATAGCACGAATATTTCCAACAAAATAATGAACAATCCCACACCACGAGGTAAACCACACAGTTTTTATCCAAATACTTTGTGGCTAGAATCATAAGCACAAATCTATGGCCATCGGAGACTTTAGACCTAACACCGCTTGATTTATACTTGATTTATATTTGTTTACAAATTTAAAATATAAAGTTTATAAAAATAGACCACACAATCTGCAGCATTTAGAGGCAGAAGATAAGTCTTTATTTCAACCTATTTACTAAAAATAATTTTTAAGAACGGGAATTTTCGACGCGTTGCAATGCCTGTACTGCGATATTGCATACTTTTCAAGTACGATAATTAATTAACACTCTGTATATGGAGTTGTCTTATATTGTCGGAAAAACTCGGTATTTGAAAATACGTATGGGTGCTGGATACTAAAAGAAGTAATTTTGAAAAAGATTCAAACTACGAATGGCCTTGAAATCAACAAAAACTGTCTAAAATATGTCTAATTCGTTTATAATTGTCTAAAGATGTATAAAATCATCAAAAACTGTCTAAGATATGTCTCTAATAGCCTATAATTGTCTAAAGTTGTCTAAAATCATTCACGAGTTGTTAAGATCATTAAAATTTGTCTAAACTATATCTCTAATAGCTAATACTTGTGTAAAAATGTCTGAAATCATCAAAACATGTCTAAAACATATCTCTAATCGTCTATAACTGTCTAAGGTTGTTTACAATTATTATAACCGTCTAAAATCATAGAAAATTAGTTTAGAATCATCTACAAGTTGTCTAAAATTATTCATTATTTAAATTGATCTAGTTGTCGAAATTTGTTTAAACTTCTTTAGAATCAATAAAAACTGTCTAAAATATGCCTCTAATAACGTATAATTGATTAAAGTTGTCTAAACTAATCTACGAGTTGGTAAAACCATCCATAATTTTTGTAAAGTATATCTAAAATAGCTAATAGTTGTCTAAAGATGTCTAAAATGATCAAAAACCGTCTAAAATATTTCTCCAACAGTCTAAATAGGCTTAGCATTATCTGAAATTTTAAAAGTACATGCTGGGAGTGAATTGAGAAGAAAGCGCTTTTGTAATTATACGTATAGGTGCTCTACACTCATTAAAAGTTTTGTATGGTTTCTTGAGCACCCACGTATTCAGCACCTATGAAGTTTTCCCAAGTTAGGTTATTTAACTATATCTTGTTTCTTTACAACATGAATGTTAATGTGACTGGTTCTATCAATCAAAAACTAATTATAATTTATTTCCATATTTGATTGTAAACATACAAAAAAATCTTTGAATGACTCATACCAAGAGAAGTCATCCATAGTAATAAAATTTTTCTTTGGATCATCGTCCAATTCTATTCTTGGTTATTGGGATTGAAATGCCACTTTTAACTCCAAAAATGATGTTAATAATGTATATAGAGATGCGTGGAATAACTTGGGCTATTTAAATTCAGAAGTTACATTGCAAACAGTTAGTATAGGTATAGATTAATATATGTTACTCATTAGGTTTATATGAATTGTTTATGTGAATTTGTTTATCTAATTCAGTTATTTGATGTTTGTATTTTACTAACTAATGTTGATTGCAACAAATATAAAGCCAGTATTAACATTTTCATTTGTTTGTACATATATGGTAAACATTTCACATGTCCGCTTAAACATTCTTGTTCATTTCCGTATGTAAAACTTGGATTGCATTGAATTTGCTCAGCCCATAAATATTGCATTAAAGCCCAACCGTCCGCGCTCCGCTTTCTATAAATACCACATGGAAATTGAAAACGCAAACACGCCATTCACCGGCGCCTCCGCCACTTTTACTTGAACCGGCGGCGAATGTAACTGCAGTTACTACGCAAAAGTGCAAAGGGGGACGGTGGTGTGAGAGGTAACGATGCAATCTTCGGAGACCTCTACTGGTGTAAAAATGGCGGCGTACCTACCTTGCTGCCCATAGATACGGATTATTAATGACTTGTTTTCTCCATCGCACCGCCCTCCAACCACTCTGCAACTGCGGTAATAATAAAATGCACACAACCGCATTATTAAATTGCGGGACGCGTGTGCCGCCCTTCCTGCTACCTCACCCCAACTTCACACTACGTTTTTCCTCGCGGGTGCAATTATTTCATGATGAAACGTTCTATTATACGATATTAGAATTTCTACCCGTTGATGCCGTAATATAATTCCTCCGTAAGGGAAACTGTCGTTTATTTTTCAATTTGTACGTTAGAACCCATTTAAAAACTTATCACGAACGTGGTGCGAGAGAAAACACAGTAGCGGCAACGGTGCCCTCGTTCCGTATTTACCTCGCGGGATCCAATTAAAACTTCCACACGAGGACGCCCAGCCCAGTAATTGCAAAACGCGAACCGCCAGGTTAGTCATGTTTCATTAGCACACTATCGCCAGGTAATAACTTGAATAGACACCGCATCGCGACACCAGATGAAACACCAGGTACCATTCCGTTTCAGAATGACAACTTCTCCTCCGTTATACTAGCTTCCGTCGGGGGATGACGAAAGTTGCCAGATTTCGCGCAGCAGAACCAGTTTCGTAACGTCCGAAATAATGGAATCGACATTTACTGTTTGGGCATTAATTCCACATCACGAAATGCATAGGAGAATGCGAACAGTTCGAATATCAACGTCTCAGGACCGAGACGGAAGCTGTATTGGGAACCAAAACCCGTTTGCTGTTTGAATAAGCATTATCCGAATTTGCAAGTGGGAATTATTTGAAAGGGTCCTTCTGAGGGCTTCAATTGAGTAATCTCTAAATACGTTTACGTGCAATTAAACATTAACAGTTAACTATTATTTCTTAACTTTTGTCTTCATTGGGATAAAATTGTAAAAATTTTGTTATAGGTTAAGTCCAATTTTAAAATTTGAAGCCAATAAATGCACTTTTTCATGAAATAGACTACAATTTTGATACTTCGATGAAATAGAGCTGTAATCAACTAAGAAATGATGGAAGATTAGTTGCAAAAAATAAAACAAAATTAACATTTTTCATAAAAAATTCTTTAACTGTCTGATTCATGCTATCTATTAAGTGGTCGATGTCCTCCATCATCATCATTCCATGCAACCTCTACTCATTATATCCCAGCCTTGTGCAAGCGGGGAAAAACTGGTGGCCGTGAAGCCCAAGCCAAAATCTGTAATTCAACCTGCTTCAGGAACCTTCTTATTAACCACTGCAGTATGGGGTCATTATCCTGTTGGAAAGTGGCATTCTGAAATGTCTGCATTAGAGACCGGTTGTCAGAACGTTGTCTATGCAAGAACGTTCATTTAATGTGCCTGAAATGAACGTAAGGGTTGCCTTTAGTCCAGAACATAGCGCCCCTAAACAACTCCAGCTGTTAGGGTTTGTCTGTAGTCTTTGAACGAACCCATCATATAACTATCAATTACTCATAAACAAAACCTTGATTCATCACTAAAGACAAAGTTCTTGACACCATTCAAGTCAAGCTTCTTTAGATGAAGCTATCAAAACTTACAGTGTGCAGATATAAGAATTATTAAGACAAGCATCAGGAAAAATTATCTTTTCACAATTATTAATACAACAAACGGTAGTGTGTAAGAAGTTATTGAGCATCATTCAGAGGGGCACAGAAGACAAGAAATAATGCTATGAGGAAGTCAGAACCCAGAATATCGAACACAACCCAACTCTGTATATTTGAATTGAAGACGACACTTTTCGAGATTTTTGACAATTTCTACCGAGTTTTTATATCTAAGTTGTATCTGATTATATTATGGACTAAGCGTTTAGGTTAGCAAAATGTGTTTTTGTGCTGAAAATCCGAAATTTTATTTTGATTTTTGTGCTGAAAATCTTAAATTATGACGTTTTGAAGATATTTGTCGTATTTCTGGGATTTTTTATGTTCAGGTTGTAACTAGTTATGGATTATGCTTATCCACATCATTATGAATAATTTTAGTGTATGAAGTCTTTGAGCATCCATTTTGAATTTTGAGATGTGAAAAAGGTTTGCAAATAGAAGTCATCAGAGATTTTGGTGTTATTACTGCAGAATTGTAATAGCCAAACTCTAACATGTTATGGGTTATAAATATAATATAAATTTTTGAGTTTCAAATAAATTTTTCTAATAAGACTCTTAAATGATGACATTTTAGTGATTTTTGATATTTTTCCTTAAGTCCTCATAATTAGGTTGTGTCTGGTTATGGACTAACATATATGGTTCCTTACAATCAATGTTTATGCAAAAAATATTATCAAAAGTATCTCTCTACCTATTTTTGTTTTTAAGTTGTGATTAATTTTTGAGCTAAAAATCCTTAATTATGACGTTTTAAAGATAATATTTGCTGTATTCCTGGAAATTTTTTATCTTCAGGTTGTATCTAGTTATGCATTATTCCATGCATTAGCATTATATCCAACGATTTTAAGTTTTGAGGTTCAATTAATTTTTATAACAAGACTTTAAAATGATGACATTTTGGAAATTTTCGGCAATTTCCACAGAGACCTCATAATTAGGTTGTTATTATGAGGTCTCGCAACTTATAATCCATAAGTTCATCCATCATTTCTGGTTTATTACAACCAATGTTTATGCAAAAAGTATGTTTCAATTCGTTTTAGTTTTTGAGTTGTAGTTGACTTTTTTGCTGAAAATCTTAAATTATGACGTTTTAAAGGTATTTGCTGTATTCCAGGGAATTTTTTACATTCAGGTTGTAAGTAGTTATGGATTATAACTTTCCACATCATTATGAACAATTTTACTGAATGAAGTCTTAACCATACATTCATGTAGAACTGTAATAGCCAACTTCTGACGAGTTATGGATTATGAATCCTTAGACCATAACTAATAATTCCATGTCTTATATTTTGAGTTTTCGTTTTTGAGCTGTGGTTGAGTTTTGTGTTGCTTTGGCTTCTCATATTTAGATTGTAACTAGTTCTGGATTATGCTTTTCTAATTCATTATAAACTATACATTTAATAGGTTTTTCTTCGTCTCTTGTGATTTTCTCATTTTTGGTGACGTCTCCGAAGAAATTTATTGAAACTGAGGCTTGCAACATCATTGTATCCTGTTATCCTATCATTTTTAAGCTATTCTGGACTTCTAACCTTAAGTAAGCTCATAAAGGACTTTTATCCAGTTAGAATCGGAATTCAGTCCAATTTGGAATGGTATAAATGACGCCGAAAGGAAGAAATTCTGCTGAAAACAGTTGTCATCGACAAGTGTTGGTTCGAAGCTGTCATCAAATCTACAGCAATCGACCTTGTTATTTGAAATCGATCCTTGGTAGTCATCCGGCTGAGGAGTCAATCTTCCAAGAGGACGGCGCCTATGAATACCTCCTTCGGACCATAAAGACCATATCCGAGCAATTATACTGTGGTCTCGATTCAGCCTCCTCCCAATCTCTCGGAATGAGAGACAAGCCTCTTTCATATCAATAACTCAGTCCTTAACAAAATCAATGATATGGGCAAAATTTTACTTGACAATATGGGAATCAAATAAACCAACATTTTGTGGGCAGAAATTCATTAATTTCTGGCAAAAATGTTGAAAGAAGTAGTAGATTGAATTTCAGTGGGTGGTGGATTTCATATGAAAATGAGCATAGATTGAGATGTAAGATTTTCATTTGAAACTTAATCCACCCCAAGTAATTAGTTCCTTCATATCCGGTCATCAATCGATCATAGGAAATAGCCAATTTAGACCCGCATTTGGCATATACATTCGTATTAAAAATAAAATGGACCAACAGAGCAACGTCACTTCTGTCATTTCAGAAATCTACGGAACACAAGTACACAAAGCGTAGATATTGTAATTGACTGATAGAGCAAATTCGAATTTGCCATTGTACGCGTGTAACATTTAATTACAAACGACCACTTCTTCTCGTTACCTATTTCCAAATTCGTCACATTTTTCAGTTGAAAATGGGTCGAGTAATTTTTTGCCTTTTTAAAGGTTTAACTTAGAGGGGTGTGTTGGCCGTCATGGTAATTAGGGTCAGGGCTGGTAGTGTTAGGGGTGATGGCCCCGCTGTACGTACGTGCTGCTAATAACCAATTGACCCCATTGCAACCGGTCAGCAATGGCGTGGAAGAAACTATAAACTACCGACGTAATTATAGCAGATTTAACGTTAAACTAAAACAATTTTATGGAAATGCATCCGGAGCGCGCTCGCGTTAAATGTAAAGCTCGGAAATATGAAACACGAAAGTAACGCTTGGTATAGGGGCGTAATCCCATTGTACGACGGTTTTTATGTTCACCGCACGTTAAACGAGATTAACATGTTTTTACTTAATCTGCTAAAACGAATAGAGTATGAAAAAGAAAATAATTCCAATTTTTTACTTGATTGATTAAAACAGTTTTAAAATAGATTTGGTATTAATACAATTAATGGCAACGTGTGTATCAATTTGTATTCCCTATCAAAACGAGCTTATTACAATGAAATTGTTTGCGTACCTATTTGGAAATTCCGCGAATTTGTTCAACTTTAGAATGGCGAATGGCAGTTGCGTACAGTCGCGTTTAGAACCGATGAAACGCATTAATTAATTTACCAGTCTATACTCTAATTAAAATTAATTAACAATTAGTCTTTTACAACCGTCCGTCATGCATTATTCTGGTACAAATCGCCAGAAATCCAATATAATCGCCACCGCCTGGCGAATTCATTACGCCCAATAATAAATTCCGGACGAGTAAAAGCGGCGTGCTACTAGTGATTTATTTAAGGGTGTGCTTTTGGGGGACGAGAGACGAGTAACCCCAACTATTCAAACGTCTCCTCGATTAATTATGAGAGACGAAGGGTAAAACTGGGAAGATTCCTCGGGAAGACGGCGCAACGTCACTTATATTAGAAACTACAAAGATAGAGGAGAAACAGAAACGTGATTCCCGTGTTATCGGGACAACATAATCGCACTTGATCCCGTTCTGCAAAGAAATGTAGGGGTATTAAGCTGGGTCACGCGATACGATTCCCATCCGTCAATGGGATTACTGATATCCATCATGGTATAAACATGGATTTTAGAATTATTTACGTATCATCAAAGCTTTTTATTCGTTACAGTTTGAGTTATTAGCGATGATCATTTATTATTGGGCTGAATTATGTTTATCACGCAATGTCGACTTTGTAAGTTATGAATCCATTTGTATTTGGTAAATAAGATGAGTTTCAAATAATTTTTATTGTTGTGAATAAAAAATATCTACTATCTAGAGTGAATATTGCGAGAGAATATAGAAGGGTGTATGTATAAGAAGAATTTTTTCAATTTCCAAAAGATCTATTGAATAGTATTGTCTCCCAATTTCAAAACTTAATTTCTCCAGTCATTGTACTTATTGAAATCTCTTATATGATCTCTCCTCTATCTGTGCACTTTGTTGTGTGTAGGCACATAGATGCGATGTTTTCGTACATATTACATTATAAATATATTTCTTGGAATGTTTTGAAACTCCGTTTCTAGAGTGTGCTCATTTCACCTGATAAATAGTTTCAGAATGATGGAATAATTCAATAACAGCATTGTTATCTTTGCGTTATCAGAAATTCCAAACTATTTTGCATATTTATGTGTATCAATTTGTTGATTTGTGAGATTTTTTGTGATATATTTCTTAAGTTAATTATTAAGTGTAACAAAGTGCTTATGTTGTGTTTTGTTTTTAACTTAATACAGTACACAGTTATTAAATCCAATAATCGGTTGTTATTTGATTCTTTTGATGTATAGTTGACGACACACTAGTAACTAAAATTCAGCGTGCATGATTTGTAGCATTTATAGTGAATAGATATAAAATCCCGAAGTCAATAAACAGAACCAACGTTCTGTGGTACTATTGTCAAGTAGGCCCAGTAAGCGGTTAATTCCAGTACATAGTTAATGTACATACATTAAAGTAAATTAACCACTAGATGTTCCCATTCAAATTTGTGATTAAATAGTACTTGTAATTATTGAATGTTTGAAATCCCGTAAAATACAAGCAATATACGGTGCACTCTGGTTAATTGGGATCCTCGATTCTCCGAAGACGAAAATGCCCTCTTCAAAATAATACGAATGTTTTAACTGAAAACTACTGAATTAAAATTTTAAATGTGTAAGATTGTGTTTCAAGTTAAGTAAATTTCAAAAAATGACTTGGGATTTAGTAATAGAGATAAAGTAATGCTTAAATTGAGGATCAAGATGTCTTCTTTAAAATAATGTATGATTGTGAAAATTAAAGTATGTGAGATTTCGTTTCAACATAGTTAACAGTAAAATAATAAATGTGGAAGAATTCAAAAAATCGCAATGGTTAACGTAATGGAGATAATGGAATGACTCATGGATCAAATTGAAGACGAAAATGTCCACTAGAAATTATTGATATAAACATTAAAATTTGTAAGGTTGTGTTTCATGTTAAGTAGATTTTAAAAAATCACCTCGGATTTAATTATGGAGATAAAGGAATGAATCATGGCTTCTATTAAAGATCAAGATGTCCTATTTACAGTAATGTATGATAATCCCTGTTTTATTAAAACATTATAAACACTAAAACTATCACTAGGACTAATACTAGATCTAAAACTAGAAACATAGTAGAAAGAAGAAGAAATTTTCGGGTTTTGCCGTGCACTTTTTGAAAAATGTTTGTCATTTCGAATGCCATGTCTGTTTTATGTCGGTGGAGACTATGGCTTCCCTTGTCAGCTTTTGGTGATAATTGTTAGTCTCAGCTAGAATCTGCAAAGCAGTTGCCCTTTTCAGATGTATACTAGGGCGACAAATGGTGACATAGAACTTGGGGTGTATCGGAAGAAGACTCACACCAATAGGTACTTAGAGGCAACATTACACCATCATCCTCAACAGGAAAGGTCCGTGATCTGCACTTTAACTCAAAGAGCAGTAAAAATATGTGAAGGAGACAATCTAAAGAAGGAGAAACAGTTTTTGCGAGACGTACGGCAGAAGAACGGATATAGTACCAAGTAGCGGAAGCAGAGAGAAGAGGCTGCAGCAAGTACAGAATCAGCTGGATGTTTTTCCTTATCTTTCCGATGTAACAGAACGAACTGCAAGTCACCTCAAGAAAAACAACATGATGGCGCGATGCGGATTCCCAAACAGGACGCGACACAGTAATTAGTTAGGGATTAACTTGTAATTAGTATAAATTAATTATCAGTTTACGTTTTACGATTCCCGATTTTGTCACTTCGAACCAGTTTCTGAAGAAGGTTGCAACATAGTATCCGAAACGTCAAATATTTTTTCAAAAAACGCACGACAAAATCCGAAAGTTTCTTCTTCTAGTTTTAGATCTAGTATTATATCTAAATCTAGTACCTAACTGATCTTTGAACGAGAAATTATTGAGGTCAAAATTAAAACATGCAAGATTGCGCTTCAAGTCAGTTAAACTTCTAAAAATCATCTTGGTCTGAATAAGGAAAAGATAAAGGAATGCATAATTGCTTAAATTAAAGGTGAATATATCTTCTTAAAGTGGTGTATGATAATCAGTGTTTCATATAACAATTATTGAACTAATAACTCAAATGTGTGAAGTTGCGTTTCAATTTAGATAGCATTAAGAAAAATTTGAAAGGTTAAACCGATTAACAGAATCATTAGAACTAATAAGCAAATATAAAGTATGTATAAAATGTTTCAATCTTTTACGCGTTGTCTCGATTAAGCGGATGTTCTCATTAACCGGCGTGCCAATTAAGCGGAGGGCATTATATTACATAATATACCAAGAATGCCAAGAATGAATGAGTATTCTGCATTCAGAAGTTTTTAATACCACTTTCTAACGGCTATGATTTCTTACCTCAGATGTCATAAATAATAATAAAGTTTGTAAAATTAATCACAAGCTTATCAGTCTAGTTTTTCAAAAGAATTCAAGAAGAAGATTGTATTTAGATACAGTAGATTAAAACTGGAGCTAGATAATCACTAGAAGTTTACGCACAAAGTGAAATGAAATCTGAATCATTATGGAAAACTGAAAAGTTTGTTACATTGATGAAGTGAACAAACTCATTCTATCCCTTCAAGCAATCCTCACCATATCATTCCCAATTTGTAAGACAGTGTTTAGATGAAAACAAGCGAATTAATCAGAATCTTACGAAAACAGCATCATCCAACGATATTTACGAAATGATAAAATCTTTATGAATGAAATGTACTTGGTTATGATCCCATAAATAATCGTAACGTAATGAATTGTCTTAGGGGGAACCTTAATTATTTCACAATTAACAAGTTTTGCAATGTGAAACTTTCACATTTATATTTTGCATTGTTGTTGTTTTATAACAAGTCATATATATGTACGAATAAGTATATAGTCCATTCATATACCGCCTATTCGTAAAACCAGAAATCAATATTTATGAAAATCAAATTCCTTTATTAAACGTACTAATTAGCACAAGATATTATGACGTTGCTAAAAAGTTATAAAGACAAAAATAGCACGCGTTGAACATTAGTTTTGACGAAAACAATATAATTATTACGATGATAGCAATGAGTCATCGGATTATAGCTAAAATATAGAGGCCATGCCATTGGATAACACCCATTATAAAAAAATGAATATATCTGGACTATAAAATTTATAAATCAGTCTTGCGTTCAATTGTTACACTTAGTGAAAATGTCTCTTTGTTAATTAATAGAGCTGCACCGATCATCATCTATAGAATGTATCATTCTCATTGTGATATTTGACTGTTTTCTAAAAATCAATACCAAAATACCTCACAAGACGGTCTTAGTTTATTTCATCTATACATATACAAAACGAGAGAGCTTCAAGTGTATTATTACTAAAGATGACTTGAAGTGAGCTTCAAGTCAAAAGAGGAGTCTTTGCCTGGTACCTAGATGCTTTAAAGATAGTTGGTTTCGAAGTTAAGGGTATTACTGGATTATAATGCCTATACTGACTTTCCATTCTGATTCAAGCCATAAACTTCGTTTTGCAGGTAAAAAGGACCAGAAAAGTGTATCGAACAACATTTTCACACACAGTTGGGATACGCTAAGAGAACTCAGCTACATTTGTATATCCGTAATGCTTAGAAAATTTAAGAGAAAACTTATAACTTATCACTCATTAGGTGTAATGATATTACTTTATGGTGGATTCCAAGTCACACGGATAATGAGGGCAATGAAAAGGTGACCCCTGGCCGATAAGATAGCTTGAATGACCTTCATTGGACTCCAAAACATGTAGTCAATAGTTGGGAGGCCTCAACGCTACCTTTCTGATGCAAAAAAATTGCAGATGATAAAGAGTACATCAGCGTGGAGTCTTAGGATTCTTGCCCGGCCATCAACTCCTAAACCACTTCTTTCACGTTGGATAGATTAAGGGTAAAACTTGTTCAGACTGCTGAACATCCACTGTGTGAATGTGTTATAAAAGGTGGCATTCATCTAGTAATACTAGTGGCAATACTAAGGTTCGTTTATTAGGTTATTTAGTAACATTTAATCTGATAACATATTGGTAATAAATAGCTAGTTAACTCTTTGAAATGCTGTTATTAATCAGAGTACACTAGACAGCACCGAATTTGGGAGTAGTTTAAAAGTAACTAAGAAAAGTAGTTAATAATTGTGTGATCAATAAAAATTTTAACTTGATCACAACTAGGGCCATGTTAGGTCGCGCTATGATATACATAGAAAAATACAGATATGTACACAGAATTTCATCTATACCGGCTATATGCCTAATACGGGATAAAGTGATCATTAGCAGAATTGATATCAAATTTTGTGTAGATATCAAAAATAAAGATTCCTCAATGATGTAAATTGAAACCCTATGTTGTTCTCATTTTAAACGATACAGGAGTCACTATATGATGTATAGCTTGATTAAAAAAATTCAATATGGTCCTTTATTCTTTTTTTCTTGATTATGTGTTTTTAACTCTGCATCCTTCAATATAATAGTGGCGGACTCCCACGTTAATTATATGATGATTAAAACGATTGAAATCTTGTGTAGATATCAAAAATAAAGTTTTCACAATGATGTAAATTGAAATCTTGTACTGTTCTTATTTCAGACGAAGTAAGAATCACTATATGATGTATAGCTTGATATATAGCTCATTGTGTGATGATTAAAAGGATTGAAATGTTCTATAGATATCAAAAATAAAGATTCCACAATGATGTAATTTGAAACCCTATTTTAAACCCCGTTCTTATTTTAAACGAAGTAGGAGTCACTATATGATGTAAAGCTTGATGTAAAAATTCAATATGGTCTTTCTTGGTCAATTTCCTTCTTAAGCACCGGAGTTGTACAGTTCGGTCGTTTTCAAAATAACCGCAGTTTACTAAACCGCGACTTTCCTTGAAATTGTATAGGGCATCGTTAAAATAAAATATGTCTCGCATTAAGAACACGAGTTATCATCAGTTCAAATTTGAAATCTTTTCGTCAAGTAGTTTTTGAGAAATAAAATCGCAAAGTAGCAAAGTTGATTGAAAAAATCTGGCACTTTTTTCAATTAACTCGCAATAGAAGAAAAACTATTGGAGTCCGAAAATTTCCAAATTAATCTATGATACACGAAATGTTCATTGATTATAATTAACTTTACCGCAATTTTTTTCATCGAACGATTTGGAAGATATCGATCTCTAAAGTGAGGGGCTTTAACATTTGGCACGCATAATAGTATACATTTATTCAAATTAGGAAAGACATTACCCTAAGCATTGCATTCAAAGCTGTATCAGAGAGATTATGTCAAAAGCGGGTTTATAAGAGAAATAGAAGCAATTAAAACCATAGAGTATAGTAAGTTTATTGCTAGTTACATTTTGTGGGTTAAGTTTTCAAATTTATGTCAGTACAGTCGATGTACGTAATACATACTAGCTTTATATATGTTGTTTTATTTCTAGAAGTCGAGATAATACATAGAAAATCATTAAAAGTAAGAAGTCTCTAAAACTAGATAATTTTTTGAGAAAGATCCTTAAAATCACTGAAACAAAATCTTTATGTACTATACCAATTTGATAAAAAGTAAGTTTTGTGACGGTACATTTACTTATAGGTTCGAAAGATCGCGGTAAAAAAGGTCACTCCACTCAACAGGGAAGCAATAAAAATTAAAACACATAATAGTGTTAGCATGATATTGGCTTTTAGAAGCCAACATCAATTTTAAAAGCATCCAGAAATTTATTTTCCCATGTTGACCCTACCTAGACATAATTCACTTTATGCTTGCAATTTTCATTCAAGCTACTGGAGGGTTGTTTTAAAACTAGCAATTGCAAAAAAATTAGTTTTAAAATAGACCACCATAATCAATTAATTCAATAAAGGAAAATCTAATTCTCTTGGTAATGTACATTCTAAGTTAATTTAAATTATATAATTACAAATCCATCTCTAAAGTAAAGTTTAATTAAAATCCCGTTACAAACATAACTTAATTTTTTTCTAAATCCTTGTAATTATGTTAGTACAGTACTTAATAGAGGTTTAAAATTGTTTTTGATGTTATTACGTTTGCGTGCTACTAGATGTACACTAGATGTGTATTTAATTAAAAGGGGTCTAATTACGAACGTAATTAATTTATTGACATCGGGATTACGCTCTGTATAGTGTACAGTCGTCGCGACGCTCTACTGCGCTAATGCATCCATAACTTCTGTTCGGTTTTCACGTCAATTAAATAAAACCGGGTTTGCGTTCGCGTTAAATTTAAAACATGCCGCGCGGTGCAGCGTGTGTTCAATTTTGGCGGATGCGCTTCGAGGTCTGTGACCTCTGCTTTCTGACCGCAATACATTTCTGGTTTATTTTCGTTTATTTTATAAAATCAATGTGAACGAGAACATGTGATTGTGATTGTATGTATTTTTGTTAATAATTATTGGTGTATTCGATATATGAATGGCATTAATGTTAATTGGCGAGCAATAATAATAATTAAGTGCGAACGGAATAGTTTTAAAGTATTAAAATTAATCGGTTGTGAAAAGGAGGTATTTTTATATGGAACGTTATTTTTATGTATTTTCAATAAAATAAATGAATTGTTGGGATGTACGGTGCGCGTGCCTTCATATCCCGCGTGCGCTATTTTATTTATTGTTTATTCGATACTATTTGTGCACTGCGCCCGGTTTGTGTCGGTCGGAAAATTTAAATTAAAATAAAATTTTTCACATCGAATCATCCATTAAAAATGCTCACCAGTTTTTCGACGAACGCTTTGCGTGCAACAAAGCGCAACTACGTATAAATAATTAATGTTTATTTTCGGGTTAAATTATTCGGAAACAGTACGAGCTTTATACTTTCTGACCAACTGAACTCGTCTGCACTGCTTGCTCAATTCAATTTATTTATTTATTTTATAATACCCGCTCATTATTTTTATTCATATTATTATATTATAAGATCTCAATCTGTTCTAGAAACATCATCGATGAATTATAAGCATAGATGTAAAAAATATACAGTGTACTTAGGATATAACGAACCCTCAAGGAACCGGAAAATTTGAGAACTTTGCAAGCAATAATTAAAAAAATCATGAAATAACGTCTTTTAAACTTAATTGATAGTTTAAGCATCATTTAATTATTGGACGTGAAAATGGTAGTTGTACTTTAACGATGAAAAAAATGTATTTATGTTTTTAGTTTTACTGGTTTCGGCTTATAGTAACCATCCTCAGGAAACAACATTTTGTGATTCTGTTTTCTCTTTATCATAATAGTTTGTTTTCATCTTTTTCTATTTATTCTATTGTTACTATTGTTTAACTTAAAATTATATGCCTTTATTTAATATTTTGTATCAATTATTAAAGCTTTTATGCAATATTATAGAGGGTGATTTAAAAAATCACTGACATACTTTTAGGCTAGATAATACATGAAAAATTAAGACGAATAATTCGCAAATGCCTCTTTTACGAGATATAGGGGATCAAAGTTTCCTTACAATTAATCAATACCTGTAACAATAAAATTCTTTTTAAAAATACTCTCTACGCCACTGTTAAGTTTATTATGCAGACCGAATTTTTGGGTAAGGTGTAATCAATTGTCTCTCAATTCTCTTACAAATGTTTGATTAAAACAACAATTTTTGAGTAATTTAGACCACTCTAGTCTTGATGGGTATTCTTGCCGTAACAAATGTTGGACATGTTGAAAAAATGCAATTGGCGTTTGTGAAGTATTCATCATAAATTACCGAAAATTAATTAATACATTTTCTTCAAACCGTTTTTCTTAAAAACTATTGCTTTAACCAAAACTTTGTAAAATCTAATTTGATAAATAATTGATCACTTTACCTAAAACTACTGCCCGTACGACAAAATTAGCAGTGGTGTGGAAAACATTTCTAATAATGGCTATTTTATTACAGGTAATGGTTAATTTTAAAGAATCTTTGACGCCCTATATCTCCAGCAATAGACATTTGCGAGCCCATGTATATTAAGACTATTCACCTAAGTTTTTCATGTATTGCCTGCCCTGTATATACAGGGCAGCTCGCATTATCGCGACCTAATGATGTAATACAAACGATAGAATGAATAGAAAAAAGAAGAAGCCAAAGACGAAGGGCTACTATCTGTCTAAAGAACTGCTGTGTTATCCTTCAGCAAAGACAGCTTTGTCTTTCGTAAGACACGGTAGAAACGCCCTACGAATTGTAATCTCTACAACGTTAAGGTTGCTACTATGTCGCTTTTGTGAAGAGAGCGAGGAGACTGTTCAACACATCTTGTGTGACTGCCCTAGCCTACAAGACCTCAGAATGAGAGACTTTGGAGAAGAATGGCCGAGCACGGATGGCATCAGGAATACACCTCTGAGCTACATCCTAGCATTCGGTAATTCCTTAGGCTGGTTGATGTAGCCGGGGAGAGTGTAGGAGGATGTACATGGGGCCCGTTGGGGCCTAGATCTGTATGCTTTAGCATACCCTCCTCTGCCCTACATACATACAAAACAAAGATTTATGATAGATAGATTTATGATGATGGCCTAATGTTGTTTCCTAAGGATGGCTACTGTAAACCAAAACTGGTAGGAATGAGTTAAATCTAAGTATAGTTTTACTTTGTTTACTATCCAATCTAATGTAACACATTCTAATTCGTTTGCACAGTAAGATTGTTCCCTCTCCAGTTGGCTTTTTGCTGAAGTATAATGTAAGGTTTTCTTTATTTCGTCACGTTAAGATAACGTAAGTCCCATGCTATGTTTTGAACAATCAGGTTTTACAACCAATTATTTTTTATAATCGGGAGCTTTGAATACTTTATTACTAGTTAATTCTTGTTTTAAGTTATTCGACTGTCTATAAAAGGCCTGACAATTTCTCAATATATACCAAATTATGTTAGAATAATCAATTATTCTAACACCTTTATTTTGTTACCAGTCGCCAAAATTCTTCTTTTATGGCCAATTTTTCTTCCGATATAGTTTTATATTCTTGTCCTATTTTATCTCTCAATAAACAACAACTTGAGCTTTTCCCCTCTATTTTTTGTGCTTCTATTGTAAGACCTGCGTTGTTCAAATACAATTCAATTACAAGTTGTAAATACAAGTTGCAAACATTTTAAATGATCTTTCCATGTCTGCAATGTGCTGCTGTATCATCCATATAAGGAATAAATTTGCCGAAAATTTGTCATAACCTTCCAAAATTTTTGTATTAACCTTTGAAAAGAAAATAGAGCAGAATGAAGTCAAAGAATTGAAGAAGATTGGTAAAGTTACCGGTTCAAATACTCTTTAATGCACTTAGAAAGTTACTAGGTACATATTTATTTGCAAGCATCATGCAGTTCTACATAGGCTCCTATGTTAATACTAATAACTCCGTAATTTATTATTGGTCTTGGTTTTCTAACTTAATTTTCTACATTAACAAAATTATTTAAAATATTAACCAGTTATAGCGCTTGTAAATAGCTCGAATTTCATACAATTTTTATAATGCAGAACAATTTGCCTGTACTCCAAAACTCTCGTTTGCAAGTTTCATTATACAATACTATAGCAGTAATTTGTCATTAATCAACAATTCCGAAATTATCACCTTTACATCACAGCTTACGTAGCTTTGTATAAAATTCATTTGCAGTACCAATACAACTTCTAGAAATAAACTGTGTAAGTAGCATCTCATGTTCTTCATCAAAAATTTCTTCATATCATTCGATATAAGGAAGGTTGTAGGTTCGGTTGGATTGGTTGGGTTTGATTAGGTTGCGTACATTTTTAATTAAATTTTGGGTATTTTTTGGAATATTAAAAGAATTACAAAGGATTTTCATACCATTCAATATAAAAGATGATTGAAGTTGGAGCTTAGTCCAACCCGAAATAACAACAAATTTTCGTCAATATGAAAATTTTTGACAAAGTTCAAGACAATATGAGAGATGGTATCGACTTCCTATCATTTGATACGAGGAATGTTGTGGGTTGCGTTAGATTTTGGTTAGGTTGAATTAAGAGAAATAAGAGTGGAAATGGAGAAGAAAGTAGTACTTCGATTAAGCCCAGAGAACTGCGTACTGACTATGCTGGAAAATAATGAAAATTTGGTGGCTGTAGAAGACTACATAAGAGAAGTAATAACCATCAAAAAAAAGAAGAAAGAAGAGATTAACGAAAGGTGCTCGGTTACACTGTCATTGTGGAGGAGAAGACAGGAAGAAAGGGGTTGCTTAAGCTCCATTCATCAGGTAAGTTAAATAAATAATTATAGAAAAAGTTAACGATCCGTCGATAGAAGGAAGTTCGTGCACTGGAGGACGTACCCGGCGTACCCTAGCACCGCATATATTAGGATAAGATTTGTAGATAAAAGTTTAAGGAGTACTTTTTTATTTCCATAATCGTCTAAACAATGACGGAGGAAAGGAAAAACCCGAGTATCACGGACAGGATACTGTCGATACTACAGACGGAGACAAAGAATTAGGGCGTTCTTGCTCATCACAACTCTGAAAAAAGCTCACGAGAGTGTTCTCAGGGAAGACGAAGAAACGGGTTTTAGTGGGGCGGTGTTAATTTATTAGTTAGATTGGGTTGCATTGGATTTGGTTTGGGTAGGTTGGGTTGAATACTCCTCTCAATCCGGCAATAATAATAATAGGTTTTCCTCTCTCTGTCTTCATGGTGTTCATAACAAAGTTTTCGTAATTTGTTTTTGTCCCACAATTTTTCTAGATGTCAAGCCATGCAATCTCCCACTTAACCTAACATCTCACGACCTAATGCATCTTTTGACCCAATGCAATCCTATTTATGAATCAGGGTCACCCAGACCGGGGCGTGTAATTGTGTTTAATAACTTGATTCGTGTACTGAAGGGTTATGGACGGCTTTGTAGGACAAGCAGCTCTTAGTTCAAGAAATCTAAAATATTCGTCATTAATGAAATAACCAATGTGAAGTCCTCTTTTCGTTATTCCAAAAATTTTATTATATACATCTGCATTAGCTTAGAGCTGGTCTACTTTTCATGTTGATCGACTTTGCTTTAAATAAAGTCTAATTATCAACAACTTTGATGTTCGGCCAGAGTACCATTTTCGGAATTATCGAAGTCTGTGATAAATCTAATAAGTATAACGATTTAAATATACCTTCTGCTGGATAAAGAGCTTTCAATATCATGCAACTAATAGTATGATTGATATATTAGAGTATTTTTCATTACATTCCATCTTCAAAGATAGTTCTCTCGTATAGGAGATGTTTATCAACAATAATGGCAAGTAGACTTGCAACTCTTAGTTCAAGCAGAAATCTACAATATTCGTCATTAATGAAATAACCAATGTGAAGTCCTCTTTTCATTATTCTAAAAATTTTCTTATATACATCTGCATTAGCTTAGAGCTGGTCTACTTTTCATGTTGATCGACTTTGCTTTAAATAAAGTCTAATTATCAACAACTTTGATGTTCGGCCAGAGTACCATTTTCGGAATTATCGAAGTCTGTGATAAATCTAATAAGTATAACGATTTAAATATACCTTCTGCTGGATAAAGAGCTTTCAATATCATGCAACTAGTAGTATGATTGATATATTAGAGTATTTTTCATTACATTCCATCTTCAAAGATAGTTCTCTCGTATAGGAGATGTTTATCAACAATAATGGCAAGTAGACTTGCAACTCTTAGTTCAAGCAGAAATCTAAAATATTCGTCATTAATGAAATAACCAATGTGAAGTCCTCTTTTCGTTATTCTAAAAATTTTCTTATATACATCTGCATTAGCTTAGAGCTGGTCTACTTTTCATGTTGATCGACTTTGCTTTAAATAAGGTCTAATTATCAACAACTTTGATGTTCGGCCAGAGTACCATTTTCGGAATTATCGAAGTCTGTGATAACTCTAATAAGTATAACGATTTAAATATACCTTCTGCTGGATAAAGAGCTTTCAATATCATGCAACTAGTAGTATGATTGATATATTAGAGTATTTTTTATTACATTCCATCTTCAAAGATAGTTCTCTCGTATAGGAGACGTTTATCAACAATAATAGCAAGTAGACTTTTGCAACAACTGGGCCAAATTCCTCTCGATCATTATATATACCATGTTGAACCAAATTGGTTCTTTCATGTCGATTTAAAAATGATCTAGGAAATTGTCCAATTAAATTCATCCTATTCCTCCTTTGTTCTTCTGTAAATTGTCTAATTCCCTTTGCTTGTTGTAAAACTTATGTAGTCTCTTCCAATTCATATATATATATTCACATTCTTTTCAACTATTTCAGGTTTTTTATAATAAGGTTCCAATAAATTTACACACACAAGGATTTGTTTTCTTTTTCCAGTTAATTCTTTTCGTATGTATTTGGTATTTGACATTTTCCTTACTTACATTTACAATTTCATATATATTTTTTAATTGTTTGGTAATGTCATAAAATTGCAGAATCCAACCGTATATAAAGTAAGTTGATCGTAGATATTCGTAAATAGGTAAGAGTTCGTTATAACCGGAATCATATCAACAATAAATATTGAATAAAGCGTTATAGCCAAAAGAAATAGTTAAATAGTGACTTTTAGGGATTATTACGTAGTTCGTTATAACCGGACGTTCGTTATAACCGACTTACACTGCATACTATATCTAAATCTTGATAATGGTTGGAGAAATGAATTAAAAGAGCATGAATATTTATACGCAAAGGTTGAATTGCTCACCCACGGATTTATTTCTGCAATTCTGGTGTGGGCCGAGCAAATATATTAGGCAGGACTGAGCCCCCGAACACCGAACACCGGCGGCATCCAATATGCGTTCGCCGGTTGCGAAATGAATTACAATTAGAGAGCCGCAGACCGATATCCGTATTTATGCGTTGTATAATTAAAATGGCCCTCGCACCGGGCGTTGGCGTCGCGGCGAACGCTCTGTTCCCTAAAGCACTGTTCGACGCGACTCTGTTCGACATTTCGGCCATCGAATTGCGTATGTGTTCAATCGGTTGACGTAGCATTCGACGACCGAAATTGAATTTTGAACTTGATTTTAAAGCCTGATTGACGTTTCGACAGATCTAAATGGTTTATAATTCTAACAACCAATGTATCGAGAAAAGTCCAAACTATCGATAAAGAATTATCCTCGTTTTGTTTGTTGACGTGAAAAAGTTTGTTTGATGATTTATATTGGATTTCGGATCGAGGGTAAAATTTATAGCAAACCGGGCACAATTATTAAAACTTACTTTTGGGACGGCGCTCGGGTCGTTTAAGGCGCTCAAGAAAGAACGAAAAGGTTTCGGACGAAAATTCGCATTTCCGTCACGGGTTGGTTTTCCTCATTGGAACTTCGCGCCGTGGGAATTTCTCCTTGGCAAGGATTAGTCGTAGAAAAATGGGAATTTATTAGAATCGCTTGGTCCGGAAAGTAGGACGGCGGCTCCACCTCGCGGTAGTTTAATTACTTTCCACCCCCCTTCACTGGGAGCTCTCCTTAATTAACTTATTTTCCACATGCATATTCAACGAGTTTCGGATCGACAGAACCGACGAATCAATTTCTTCTCAGCGGGTAACGAATCGGTCCAATTGGTTAATTCCCTTTTACTAAATTTTAACTGCATTATTAGCTTTTTACTTCTAACAACAATTTTTACCACTAAAATATTTACGAAAACGTTATAAATTTAAATTAATTAACAATTCTTCTACATTACTTTCGTTTCTAAGAAAAAATATATGTGAATGTTTATTAAATTATTTGAAGAACATTATGCAGAGACGGAGGATGATTCATACTGAGGATGAGATTAAATCAAAAAAAGAAACGGGACAAGAAAGAAAATTAGGAAAGCGAGAACAGCAAATCAACAAAACGGACTGTTATTATTAGGTCTGATTGTACGATAATGAATTTGGTGTTATTAAAACAAAAACAAGGGGAAAGTTTTTTTTAACGTTCAGAGATTAGCGTACAGATTACCAAATAGAATGTTTTGTTTTGTGCAGATTGTATCAAATTATGTGAGAAACTGAAAAACTTTTAGAAACGAAAGTTTTGACCAGCAAATCTCGTAAATCTATCAACAGTTAACAAGAAGTACTGGAAGATACAAGAATCCAGGGATGAAACTGAATTTAAGTTAGAGAAGCTTGAGTGAGAGGACATCTATAAAAGTTTGCAAAAAGAAGCGTAAGTGCACACAAAAATTAACAAACAAAAATTAGAAAACAATAACATGTAAGACATGGTAACATACAGATGGTAACAACATGAAAAATGTTGATATGAAGAACATCGTAAGAAAATACCAACTCGATCAGGTATAAGAAATGAAATCTTATGCACATATCAAAAGTAAAAGTTGTTTCAATTTTTTGTTGAATAAATGTATTTGATTGTTGTTAGAAGTTAAAATGTTGCCTACAGTCAGTCAACGAGAAATGATAATAAAAGTGTTAAGTTTGAATTCGAATTGAATTAGTTCCTCATTTTTTCGCCAAATGATGTTGATACAAACTCCTAGAAATAACTTCTTCGATCATGGCATAGGTACTCTACGAGTTGTAACCTGTTAGGATTATATTATTATATTAAAACATAATGATAACTACTTGTCAAATAGATTTTTCAGAAATGGTAATAAACGTTATGGCACCACCATGTGTGCTTTCTATCTCATAGAGGAACTACCAATTTTCATAAATATGATGAGGAAAAGAGCACAAAAGATCTTGAATGAAAAATTTATAATCACATAAAGACTTTGACACCCCACAATTTCTTTACGATCAAATTAACAACACGAACTGAACATACTTGTATTCAAACATTCTTAAACTACGTGATCTTTTTAAATCTAAAACTTCGTGGTAAGTTTTCAATCCCTTTTGGCTAGTACTAAATATCTCAGTAAATAGAGCGAAGACAACATGTGAGAAACTTTGAAATGCTTCCTTAAATTAATGGATAAACATTTACTGCAGTCATAAACAATAAATAATGATGCAATTCTTGGTTGTTGTGGTTAATTCAAAACTGCATGATTGTCCAATTTATTACTATGCTCTGCAATAACATTTTTGAGTGTATTAAAAAATAGGAGGAAAAATTTCATACAGAAAGCGAATGGGAATTTTACTTTCTTCGAATATCTACACAGATCATAATGTTAAACGAAGTAGTCACTCGGAAATCTCGTGTCTTTAAAAATCCCTTATATTGAGAACAGCAAAAAGAAAACATAAATATAAAATAACGATGTACACAGCGTTCATGTATTCCACTCCGGTTAATTGGTCCACCGGTTAATGGGAACGCCCATTTAACCCGGATAAAACGTTTAAGACTGAAACTTTTATGTGGTCTAACGAGCTATGGATCCTGTAACAATTTTATATTGCACCAAGTTAGTAAGAAATAAAAAAAATTTCGATTTTTAAAGCCATGTTAAAGAAATTTCATGTTGTATCATTGAAAAAATAGAAAAAAACTTTGTTGACAGCAATCGATAAAGAGATTGCTAAAAAGCGGTGCAATTTGAACCAAATAGTTAATAATTGAGAAATATTGTTGGTGAATGGAACAACGTTAACGATTTTCTGAAAGTGGACGATAATCTTTCTTTAAGATACTTTGAAAAATAAAAGAATTTTTTAACTACCAATACCTTATTAATACCTATAGATTTTTAATTTTTTAACTCGTTTTTTTTTAATTTGTAATTTGGGACCACCGTTCATTGACACAAATTACCCGAGGCACAAAGTGTCCCAATTAATCAGAGTGAATTGTTTGATGTAGAATGGACAATTTAAGGGATTTGAATAAAATTATTGAATATAATGAAAACATTTCTGTTATCGCCATGAAAAGTTAAAATATTGACAGCGGGGTAGACAAACATAACACCTCCACTGAATTGAACTGCCATTCAAAACAGATGATCATAAAAAACAAGATATTTCTTATCTTTTATTTTATATTTTCCACTCACACCTAATTATCTTTTTACACGAATTTGTTTTAACAGTCGTAGCATGATTTTAATTTTGATTTTTGTAATTTTTGGCCTAAACCTAGAAATCGCTAAGATATGGGGGCCATAAATGTTAGGATCATTTGGATATTTTTTTAATTACTTTCAATATTATTTGTCCAAGAACTACAAAATATGGCAGTTAGTTCATTGGTATCATGAGAAATCGTTTAAGTTTAGTTTTAGAAATATGCACTGACGGGAACAATGCTACACAGAATGTATACAAAGGTTTTTCTTTACATACAGAGTATTGAAAAATGTCGGTCGAATAAGTCGGTGTTGCAAGGCCGTTACACGTAAAAGTGAGTTTTTTTGGTGGTAGATTGAGTGAAAAATGTTGTAATTCGCATGAAGAATAAATTATGGGATGGTGTTAAATCAAAAATGGACGAGAATTAGTGTAAATACTCTTCGTTTTAGTTAAATAAAGTGAAAATAAATGAAAGATATCGTATGAAATTTTTCACTGTACATTCGGAACGAAGAAACTGGTTTTTGAGACTTGTTCGGGCGATTCCTTTTCTCTCGTAAATTCTACAAATAAATAAAAATAATAAATACATTTATTAATTAAAAAAGGAAGAAACATAATAAAGAAAAATTATATTAGGACATGAATTCTGAAAATATCCCGCAGGAAGTGTCGAACACAGAGCTTTTAAAAATAATTTTGGAGGAAACACGAAAACAAAAAGAGGAAATAACAAAAAATATAGATGAATTAAAAAATTGTTAGAGACAAGTGAAAGTAAAGTACGCTTGTTAGAGGAAGAAAATGGGAAACTTAAAAATGATATAGAGTGGATAAGGAAACAAGAAAAGAGAAATAACATAATAATTTTTGGGTTGGACGTAAAGGATAAAAACTTAATAAATGCTGTGGTGGATCTGATAAGGGATAAATTGAAAATAAATGTAAACGAGAGTGACTTGAATGATGTATATATGGTCGGAAAAAGCAATATAAAACCAATAGTAGTAAAATTTGTACGTTTCTTGCAGAAAAGGGAAGTTGTATCAAAAGCAAAATTGTTAAGGGGTACTGGTATAGCTATCAATTACGACTTAACTATAGAAGAGCGAAAAAATAGTAAGATATTAAACTTCCATTTACGTAAGGCAAGGGAAGCTGGGCACGTAGCATATATAAAAAATAATATATTACATGTTGATAATGAAACATATACGGTGGAGGATTTTATAAATGAAAATGATAAAGACGATAGTTTACCAAACATCGAGCTACCACAGAGAAGTTCATCACTTCCAGCAACCCCCACGGTAACTGAAAATAAGAACGAGGTACAAATAGGCCGTGAGGATCGTGAAATTGAAGATATAACTGACAAATTACAGAAACCGACCGCATCTAGTGTACATTATGAAAAAAAGGGGAGAACTGATCCAAAACCTACAGTAGAAAATATAATAAATCTCAATACTCCAGGCGTATCCCAACCAAAACGGGATGCTGGAAATGGTGGATCGAAGAAAAAACACATTAATCAAGAGACTAAAGGTCGAAGCAATAGTGTTTCTTCAAATGATCGTGAAAAAATGATGCTGAGGCAAAGACTTAATAAATAAATGTGCATGTGCGAAGTAAAGTAAAGTGTGCAAGACAGAAATGGATCAATTCGTCAGAGATTTTAATCCACAAACAATAAAAACACTAGAATTGAGTAGTGAAAGTTTTAAGACTTTAAAGATAGACAGTAAGCATAGTTTGTCATTATTTCATTTAAATATAAGAAGTGTCTCAAAAAACTTTGATGAATTTATGATTCTTATTTTTGAGTTGAAATTTTCTTTTGATGTAATTGTTTTGACAGAAACATTTATAGTGAACGATGTGAATTTGTTTGGTATAGCGGGATACAATACTATTTACAATCAGGGAAAACTAAATAGAAATGACGGTATTCTGATGTACGTCAGAAATGATTTGAACTACAAATACAATATTATCGAGATGACAGAAACAAAGCCGATTGAGGTAATCCTTAATATGGAAGGAAAACTAATTAAGATTACTGGCGTTTATAGGAGTCCTAGTACATCGGATAATACATACATTATGGATTTATACAAATACTTAAACGACGGAAGTCAAAGTTATGATTCACAAATAATAATGGGAGATATAAATATAAATATCAAGGATCAAGGAAGTAGCGTTCACGAATACTTGAACTTGCTGACCGAAGCTGGTTTTATCTCGTATATTAACAGTGACACCAGAGTACTCAAAGATCAAAGGTCATGCATTGATCACATTTTCATAAAACAAAGAAATCCAAGTGTAGCACAAACTGTACCAATTATTTTATCAGATACAGTAACAGACCATAAAGCAATAATTTCGATAATAAATTATGAAAATGCAATACGCAAAGGACAGGTTAAACAGAAATATACAAAACAGTACATAAACTACATGGAACTACGCACAAAACTACAGCAGGAAGACTGGGATGGTTTTTACAATTGTATAGACGTTGACCAAAAAGCTGAAACACTTGTATCAAGAATAAAGGAAGCGACACAAAAAGCGAAGTATACTAAATATATAGGTAGGGAAGAGAAGAAGAGGAAGGAATGGATAACTGACAGAGTACTACGAGCAATAAATAAAAAAAATCAATTATATAGGAGGGTGCTTCAAAGTCCCTGGAACATCCAGCTATACGAAAATTATAAAAACATGCGCAATAAAATTCAAGCAGAAATAAGAGCTGAAAAGAAACAGTATTATGACAGAATGATACAAAGGTCCGAGTCGGCAAAGCAAATGTGGAATACAGTAAATCATATTTGCGGCTCAGTGAAGCAAAAGGCAGAAATAAGCGAAATAATTTTAAATCAGGAAAAGATCACAAATCCAATAGAAATCGCAAATGTTTTTAACAATTACTTCAATAAAATAGCGGAAGAAGTAGCTAACTTATCAGATACACCAATGAATGTGAGAAGGCAGAATTTTGATATAAAGAATTCAATTTATTTAGAGGAAGTAACGGAAGAAGAAATAATACAAATAATTCACAAGTTGAAAAGTGGAAAATCACCTGGGGATGATGGCATCACTGCAGAAATCTTGAAACAAACCGTAAATGAAATAGCCCATCCTATCACACACCTAGTAAATACCTGTATCAATAAAGGAAAATTCCCAGAATGTTTTAAATTGGGAATAATAAAACCATTACACAAATCAGGGGACAAAACAATATTAAATAACTATAGACCAATAACTCTAATTTCAAATGTCGCTAAAATTTTGGAAACTACAATTAAAGATAGAATTATAAAGTTTTTTGACAAATACAACATATTATCTGAAAATCAGTTTGGCTTTCGTAGTGGTAGATCTGCAGAAGATGCATTAGTAGCATTAACAGCCAAAATATATAACGCTCTAGATGAAGGAAAATGTCCTCTTTGCATATTTGTTGATTTGTCAAAGGCTTTTGATACAGTATGTCATGGTATACTGATGTCCAAGTTGTATGACTATGGAATAAGAGGAAATTCATATGAGCTACTGGCAAGCTATCTAACGGCAAGACAACATAAAGTAAGCATAAATGGAGTAGAAAGTGATAAACTTCTAATGAAACGGGGAATTCCACAAGGAACAATATTAGGACCATTGTTATTTTTGGTTTATGTTAATAACATCTTAAAATCTGAGAATATGGGAACTATTGTTAGTTTTGCCGATGATACAGCAGTGCTTTACATAGGAGAAACTTGGGAAGAGACAAGGTATAAGGCTGAATGCTTCTCTAATATTGTACAACATTTTAATGAAACGGCACTAGCAGTGAATCAGGAGAAGACTAAATATCTACCCTTCGTGTGCTATAAGAATAGCCTCCCAGAATTAGGACCACTAAAATTAGATAAACTAGAAATTCACGAAGCAGAAACAATAAATTATCTGGGAGTAAAGTTGGATAGATTTCTAAGATGGGACATACATGTGAAATATTTGACAAATAAACTAAGACCAATCTTGGCAAAGATTAAACGTTTGCAAATGTATCTGAACACACAGTTTTTGGAGAGAGTATACTATGCTTTAGTCCAATCATTACTCTCATATGGAATCGTTGCGTGGGGTACGGTGGCCGATTGTCACGTGCATAAATTAATAATATTGCAAAAATGGTTTCTAAAGATTATCTATGGAAAAGAAAAACTATTCCCCACAAATGAATTATACAACTTAACAAATATTTTCGATATTAGGAAACTTTTTTGCTATAAAGCCCTACTCAAACACAAAAAAACAAATACATTAACTTATAACACACACGATTACGACACACGAGCAAAAAACAAAGCGGTAAAAAAACCGAAATGCAATAAAAAGATTGGACAAAGAAATTATGAGTATATAGCACTTAAGATCATCAGTGTTATGCCTGTGGAATTACAGAAAATTACATCGAGAGCTTCATATAAGAGAGAATGTAAAGATTGGCTGAGGAGAATGAACAGGGCAGTGTTAAATAGTATAGTAACCTAAAAAAAATCTTGAATAGAAAAGCAAGGGGAAAAAATGTAGATGTGAAAAAATTGTTAGGGAAGTGAAAATAATTTCTAAGGGAAAATTGGATATTTTGTTTTATTATAATGTAGAGTTTCTTTTTCATTGTCATTGTTATTGTGTTTTTGGGAAGGGTTGAATATTGAAATTGAATTTTGATTAACTTAAGGTAAGATATGAGTACATATATATACCACGCACAGGTGCTTTGCACCTCAGTGGTTATTATTATTATATTATTATTATTATTATTATTATTGTATGTTTTATCATTATGTTTGAATAAACATTATATTATTATTATTATTATTATTTGTTATGTAATGTCATAATCCTTTAAATTTTCCGACTAATTGTAAAAGCCCATTTCATTTAAAATTATTTCCACTCCTCAATTTGTTGCAATTTTTCAAACATGATTAAGGAAATTGTTAGTTTTATAAAATTCTACAAATTTAGATTGAGTTCAAAACATGAATCCCAAAACGAATTCAGGTACTCAGTCATGATTTTGTTCTTGGGATACGTGCATGCTTTCCTTTATAAACAACAACAAAAATTATCAAGATATCTTAAAAATTCGATTTTTACGATTTTTCAAAGATAATTAAGGATATTTTAAAATTTATGAAATATTACAAATTTACGTAGACTTCAGGACACCTCAAAAACGAATTGAGGTACTCACGCATCACTTTGTTCTCGACAATGTGCACGATTTCCTTAATAAAATACTATAAATTTCATCAAGATATCTTAAGAAATCGATTTTTTTCAATTTTTTAAAAATGTTAAGGAAATTTTTAAATTTAGAAGATGCTATAAATTTACGATTACTTCAAAACTTGATATCTCAAAAACGAGTTGAGATTGTCACGTATAGTTTTTTTCTGGGAAATATACATAATTTCTTTTATAAAATAAAAAATTTCATCAAGATTTTTTATAATTTTACAAAAATAGTTACGGAATTTTTTAATTTTATGAAATGCTATAAATTTAAGTTCAAAACCTGATATTTTAAATTAAAATAGTCAAGCAACGTTTTCCTCTCGGGAAAGTACATACTTTTCTTTATAAATCACATAATATTTCATCAAGATATTTTAAGAATTCGATTTTTTAAAATTTTTAAAAAATGAGTTCAGAAACATATAATTTTTATTAAAAGCTACAATTTTAATTTTTTTTAGTATAAACAATCATAAAAAACAATAATCAAAGTAATCATATAATCAAAGTAATCATAAAAAATCGTAAAAATAGGTGACTCACTTAATTGATAAACCATATTGAAAATATTTAAGAAAATGTTTAAACATTTCTTAACTTAAAGGCCCATATCTTGGCTAATATGGCTACTAATTCCGGCTCATTCCAGTGTTAGTGCTTTAACGAGAATTTTTTACATCTTATTTTCTTTTTTCACGTATTTTTCATGAATGTATCTATCGTGTAAAAAGAGAATTAGGTATATTTAACATTTGAATGAGAAGATGTAGTAATAGTTTCATAATATAATTTCTAAATTATCATCAATATAGAACCAATGCATATATTTCCTGAATTTATTTCAAATTAAAAATATTTTTCTTTTTGATTCGAGGAAAAAGATAACATGTTGCTTTATGTAAAAAATCTCAAAGGTTTATTTAGATTGAATTTCATATCAATTGGAATTTACTTTGGAGTTTAGTTCTCGGAGCTATTTCAATATTCTACAATGCAATATTTTTTAATGAAGTCGACTCATAGCTTTCCCTTTAAGGAATAATAATAAGAACGGAAATGCCGTTTAAAGAAAGTCTTACTGAGAAATTGTCACGTCAGCATTAAAAATAAAATTTATTTTTAGAATAGTAATGAATAAAAATTACAAATTTATATTAGTTAGCAAGACTTTCCTGCAGAAATAACGGAAAAAAGCATACTATTAGATCTTTTTTTAATAAAGAAATCTAATTGTAAGCTCGAAATAATTTTCGATATATGATCCTTAAAAGAAAGGAAGGTAACGAATGGCAAGCCAGAGATAACAGCGTAGAATCAACTGAGATGGAGGCGCTAAAGAAAGCCCGGAAGGTTGTTTCTGGAGAAGACAAGAAAGATTGACAAAACCAAGAAATAGCAAGATATAGTTTCAAATATGTATTAACAGAGATGATGTAATCATTCTGGTTAAATGGATGAACAATAACGTCTACATGTTATGGCATCAACCCAACCCCGACTAATTGGTAAGTACAATCGCTGTATAGTTGGAATGGATATGATGGATTAACAATCGAGGTACAGGATTTCAATTCGTTCAAATGTTGGATGCTAATTTTTACCTGGTGTTTGGATGTTTCAGTATGAAATGTGTGATGTGTTTCTGAAAATGCAAGCATTTAGCTCCGCTTACGCAATTAGAAAAGAATGTTCACAAGATATCTTACTAAATTCCATGTTGGGAGGCAAGATTTTCGGAAAATCTGAAGTATGGTCAACTTGACCTATATTTCTAACAATAAAAGACGTTGTTGCGCTGAAGATGCAGGCATATCCATATGTGTGTCAGTTGTGATAATAAAAAATAGTTACATTGACCTTTGTTTTTGTGTGCCATGATTCATGAACGGCTAGCGTTGCCTCTATGTAATACTCGTTTTTAACAAAATATTAGTCTTTTTTCTCTTTCTTTACAGTATTAGTTTTGTCAAATATTCGGGTATTTATTTTCAAGGAAATATCTTTGGGTTATACCCAAGGATATTTACCCAAGATGGGTAGTTTTAGGTTAGACCACTAAAAAAGTAATCATGTTTAATCCAAAAAATACGAGTTATTTTTTAATATAAAGCAATAACAATAGTTGATTACACATTAACACAAAAATAATATAACAGTCTCTAAATCAGAGGTTCCCCATCTTCTTCGGTTTGCGGCTCCCTAAATAATCGGATTTTTTTCCGCGGCGCCCTAAATACATCCGATTCATTTTTAAATGGTTAATATTCTTGAAAAAGTTTCTTAAGACTGTTAAACCTTAATGTTGTCAGTTCTAAGTGTAGTGTTAATTCTGAAGATAGGTTAGGTTGGATGATTTTTGTTCTAGGTCTAGTATTAGCTCTATTTTTAGTTGAAATTTAGACGTAAATCTCTGTATACCTGTATCAAACTAAAACTAGAACTAACACTATTCCTAGTGCTAGGAGGCTGCGGTTTATCCGGCATCTGAAGACGCACGGCTAAACCTGAATCTTTCTAGTACTGGATCTAATGTTCGTTCTAGTTTTAAATCTCATTCAGTGCATGATTGTTGCAAATTCTTCTGGAACTAATAGCATAACTACCTACAACTTAGCTTTAGCATTAATAATAGACCTAGAAGTAAAAAAACTTTAGGACTTAGTCGTACATTTCTTTATTTTTTTTCAATTTTAAAGCTAGTTTGGGTTGGGTTGAGTTGCATTCCGTCGTCGGCTAAACCCGAATGATTTTTGTTATAGGTCTAGTGTTAGTTCTAGTTTAAGTACTAGTTCTACTTCTCGTTGTTATTCAGTCTAAGATTTCTATATACTTGTATCAACCTAAAACTAGAATTAACACTAGACCTGGAAAGTTTTAGTTAACCGAACTGTCAATTCGCACCTCTCCGCCATAAAAGTGGTAGCATAGAATCGTGTACGCACCATAAAATGGTTTTTGACCATATCCTCTTTATGTCGAACATTTGAAAATCTTACACAGGGCGATTTACAACATACGGATCAATCTGAAAGGGATGATACTAGGGGTCAAATGGAAAACATGTTTTTAATAATATTTTAACTACAAGTTAATAGTTATGAACATATAGAATGTTAAAGCTGAATTAATGAGCATTTATTGACATATTCAAGTTACTTAAATAACGTAATAAATAATAAATCTTTGTATTATAGCAGATATGGCTATTCAGAAAATTGTTAAAATCCTCATAAATTAGTATTCATTTATTGAGAACCGCTGATATTATTTCTATGACTTGATTTAGGTGCTTAGTAATGGTAATGAAGTAATGGTCGAACATGTCATTTAAAAGTCAAAATTGGTCGAAATTAAAACTGATTAGAATTATTAAAAGTCAAAAAGCATAATGGCAATTTACAGCAAAGAAAGAATACGCTGATATGCTTATAGTTTATGGAGCTACTTGAGAAAACGCTGCCATGTAAGAAATTTGTATTTGGAACGATATCCAAATCAACAGAAACCTTCGCATTTCTTCGGTTAATCCAACGAGGAAGAGAAACAGTAAGTTGCAACCTAAAAAATATCTTGGTGGCGGTAGAACAAGCAGACATGGAGTGAATGTGGAAGAAAAAATTTTAGAAATTCTCGATGAAGACTCGTCAAATTGCTCGCCAATGCAAAATATCCGAGAACTTTGTTTGCCGTACATTAAAAATGGATGGATTATACCCCTACCATTTATAAAAGGAGCAAAGACTGAGTGCAATTTTGCGAGTGGCAAAACGAAAAAAAGTGAACAGTATACTGGGTATCGGATGGATGCTGCTTTACTCAGACGAAAATCCACACGTCATTCGTCAGGGTTCTTTTCAACAACGATTTGGAGTGAATTTGTGGACGGGAATTGTGAATAATACTTTAATAGGACCTTTTGAATTGCCAACGAAGTTTAATGGAAATGCTTAATTACCCTTTTTGTAAGAGAATTTGCCAGAACTCCAAAAAGATGACGGTTGTAATTTTTTATGGGCATTCCACGATTTTCAAGATTATTGGTGAAGTGAATTCGTCGTGAGCAATTGCGTTTAAATGCATGGGCACATTAAATAAGCACATTAAAAGCTAATGATGTATTTGTTGTAGAGATTTTATAATTGTGCATTTAAAACACTAGTATTAGTCGTTCCATAAATCAACATCTTTTATTACTTTTAATAAATTAAATATTATCTAAAAAAAAATATTGGAACAAATTGTCTAATTTGACTAACAGATCTTCCAGATTTTAATTATTCTTTATTGAAAATCAACGGTTTCCAAAAGTGGACGTTGACTTGTTTAAAAAATTAACATTCGATATTTATGTAACTATTAGGTATTTAGCAAAGCATTATTAAAAAAATCCTTTCAGTTTGATTCGTATGTTGTAAATCACCCTGTATAAGAATGCTGTCCCATACTGTAAAGTATAAACATCATTCAGTCTAACAGTTATATAATTCCTAAGGATATTTGTAAATTTTTCATTTTGTTAACATTGCCGTGCTTATACCTTTGAGTACAATATTCGCAGATTTCCCTCCCTTTTGGTATTTTCATACTTTTCTTTACTAACTACACAAATTAATATGTTTAATTCCTTATGAATAAATTAATACATTTCGAATTAAAAAATATGTTCATGTATTACTATAAATTTTTAATTGGTTAAGTACCCACTGTTTGGGTATTTACCCTAGGACGGAGTAATTACCCGAATAAATACGCAATTTATAAATTATTTACTTATTGACCGGGTATTTACCTATCGCCCTTCACTGACATACACCGACTTTTTATCATTTTTATATTTAATAAATTAATCTCGCCGTTGAAGTAGAGCTTCAACAACGAGATTAATTAATGTAACAGTATTATAGACGTAGTTCAAAGATTGCATTGAAACTGGAAACTGGGGCTTTATGTAATATTCTCTCTGGTAAAGATATCAAGGTAAAATAGAAAATATTGGCCCATTTTGGCCTTTTTTTACTGCCACGTTTATTTCCACCTTTGTTTTGCAAAAAGTTATGTTATGTTTATGCATTTTGCTAATTAAAATCAAATTGAGTATGATGAAATATCAAATTGAATCAGTGATACAATAAGATGACAAAGTAGAAAAACAGCAGTATAATAATTATTTCGATAAAATAACTACATCCGACTACTTTTGGTAATGGTTCTCTATATAACGTTTAAATGCGATCTGATACGATTTACGCCTGAATGCCATCAAAGCGTACAGTCAATCGCTCGACCGACGACCGCCAATCGTAAATTGGCGACCGTTCGAATTGCTACAATCGGTTTTGTCGAGTCCGTCGATTACGTTCAATCTATTTTCGCGATCGTCGATGACGGCGGTAGGATTTAAACCGAACAGGGTTTTCCCATTTTCCCATCATATAACGCACGCGTTCGTTCCTCTTCCTTTCTCATCTCACGGTGGACGTCCTATTTATGGACAAGTTAATTATTCCCCGGAAATTAAATACTATCATTTGATATCTTATCAAATAATCACTTTTCGTATTTCTTTTAACGTTCAAAGAGAATTTTTTCGTTATGTATGAATTAATTTCAAAACGTTCGTTGAGATCCCGGTACAAAATTGAAGCAATAGAAAAGCGACCACCATCGAACGGAAAGCCGCGATATCTCCAGACAAAATTTATCGACTTTCCGATTTATACTGATCCGAAACGAACTTCCGATAAAAAAAAATCGAACCCTGTCGTTCGACTTTAACGACCTAAAACTGTTTAATTATCGTAATGGGTATTGATTGCTCTTGTCCTTTAGAACAAACCTTTTAGCAGGATAATTTCGAGTAAAATCCCAAACCAATTTTAACTAATCATCTTTGAACAATTAAAAAAACGTTGCATTGATTTCAATTAACTCCTCTCCTCAATTTGCAACCCAACAACTTACTTTGACAACTTCACTTTACTCTGTTAGATACTAATTGGGTTGTTTTAACTAATTGAAAAGATGGTAGGGTGACTAAATCAGGACGTTTATGTAACCGAATGCTAATAGTGAAAGCGAATGGACGAAGAAGTGCTAGATCTGTTTGGGAATGTACAGAATTAAGTTTACTGAAGCGAAAAGGTCATTTAATTATAGCTGGACCGAACATTTCCAGCTCCCAAACCGTTTCCTGCGGTTTCTCCGCCTACCGACATCTGGCGGCGATTGTTTTATATACTCGGTTTGCGGCATAAGTCCGAACCTCCACTTCCAAACGATAACGAATTGAAACTTTACCATTTATATATAGAATATGGGTATTATTACGTACACACACTGAAAATAAAAAAAAATCGTGTAAATTTGTTCTTTTTTTTGTATGCAATAGTTTCACCTCACATCATCATTTTTTTTATCTAGCTAACTTTAAACAATTTCATGAATGTAAACATTAAAATGCATATTGTATGCGACTTTGTGTACTTTTGTTCATTTTTAATTGCATGCACATAAAAAAATTGATAAAGCTTTTTTTGCATTAGTGTAAAATAAATTGTTGATGGTACAAGAGATAAACGCGTTAAGATTTGATTACAAAGTGATTTTTGGTTATGGCCGCTGCCGGTACGTTGAACCTAAACGAGTAGATGCGCAAAGGCAATAAAGCTCCATACGCGGCGGGATGCTTCCGGCTCCAAGAGCTGAAAGCTCGAGATAAAGAAACTATAAATTTAATGCACGCTCTATATTAGGACGCGTTTTACCCCATAGATCCTAATAACTTCTTCCGTCCAGCCAAGCACATCTTCGGAAATTATTTTTCACGGCGAGCTTTACAAAAATCACCTTAAAAATAGTAAATTAAATTTTTTCAATAAGGACTTTTTTTACAAAACTACAGCATCTTTTACTTCAATATTAAACCATGTTTTCCATCACATCTCTCTCAAACATACATATATTTGTTACGTCAGTCGTTGTGATTCTTTTCGACTCTGACCCTATATACTTAATTTGTCTTTAGTATCATGGATTTCAAGAGATAACTGATCATTTTGTATATTCGTTGTCCGTATTATTTTTAGCACAAATTCCTGAGTGTTCGCTACAGATTGGATGCCACCATTGTCTACTATTGTAAACCATCTTTTTAGGTAAAGGAAAAAATTTATTCTTTTCTCGTTCTCTTTTTACATCAAACCAAAGATATTTCAGTAAAAACGTAATCGTGTCATAATTCATGCACGTTCTATGGTACTATATCAAAATATAATATAATATCATATCTGTTGCTGAACACCTAGCAAATTGTATTTCTTTGTCAGTAAAAATGATCAAAATGCAAAGCTACAGCAAATTAATATTTCAACACAATTTCCGAGTTTATGTGCAAAATACTTATTATAAGATTATATCACGAACGCGGCCAATAAGAAAAAGCAACAAAACATTTTTAAAATATATTAACTTTCTGATCTCATAAAGAACGGATTTGTTTTGCTATCCATTCGTAAATATTTTTTATTTCAAACGAGATTTTTATAACTTCTATGATGAGAGACTCCATTTTGTTATCGAGTTGTTGTTCTCTTAAATGCTATAAAAGATCACGCTGTTAACTGAAAAGAAAAGAACCACCAAATGTTCGTTTGGTGGATCTAATCGATATCTAACTAAATCCAAATGAACCCATTACAACCTCACTCAACGCAACCCAACCAACGCGAATTGCAGATAATCCAGAGCATGATGAAGGCACTGGATCAAAAAATTTAATACTTGATATGTTAGGAGCTAATAAAAGATAAGAGATAAAACAATTATTGGCTAAAAGAATACACGCTGTGTCACTTAGAATGCCGCATTGTAAATAAAAATCTCTCCAGCGAAGGTTATTTTTTGAAAATTTAGCTTGGTAATAATAAATAATTTACAAATGTTGCCAATAGTATGAATTGTTGGGATGATTTCAATTATTTCTTGTTAAGAAAAATCGTTCCATCATTTTAAACTTTTGAGGTACGATCCCCTATTATAGCGGGAATATTAACTTTGGGATTTAAACTATTTTGGAATATTGGGATGGTAATAATAATTAATTATTAATGATATGAATTTTTAAGATGACTTAAAATACTTCCTGTCTAAAGAAAATCGTTCCATCATTTTTAATTTTTGAGATATTATAATGTTTAAAATTATTTTGATAATTTTGGATATTTGGGTTGGTAATAATAATTAATATACATATATTATTAATGATATGAATTCATGAGATAATTTTAAACATTTTTTGTGAAAAAAATTCATATCATCATTTTTAATTTTTGACACACGATCCCCTATTGTCTCGGATACGAAGAAAAGCTTTAAAAAAGCTTTAAGCTTTTTAACTATTTTAAAAAATTGTGTTGGTAATAATAATTAATGTATAAATATTATTCGTAATATGAATTCTTCGGATGACTTAAAATATTTGTTACCTAAAACATTCATTCCATCATTTGTAATTTTTGAGATATGATCCCCTATTTTATCGGAAATGATAACTTTAGGATTTTAACTAAATTCGATATTTGGTTTGGTAATAATAAATAATATGCAAATGTAAAGCAAAATTATAAAGCATACAAGTATAACTGTGATATGAATTCTTGAGATGATTTTACACATTTTTGTCAAAAAATATCGTTCCATTATTTTCAATTTTTGAGATACGATCCTGTATTGTATTTGAAACGCCAACCTTGGTATTTTAATTATTTTGGAAATTTGGGTTGGTAATAATAATTAATATATTATTAATGATATGAATTCTTGAGATGATTTTAAATATTTTTTGTGAAAAAATTTATACCATCATTTTTAATTTTTGGGATACAATCCCCTATTATATCGAAAATGTTAACTATGGGGTTTTAACTATTTTGGATATTTGGGTTGGTAATAATAAATAACATACAATTATTATTAATGCTATGAATTCTTGGGATAATTTAACATATTTTTTTGTCTAAAAAAGTCGTTCCATTATTTTTAATTTTTGAGATACGATATTTGGTTTGCTAATAATAAATAATGTACAAATATTATTAATGATATACATTCTTGGGGTTATTTAACACACTTTTTGTCTAAAAAAATCATTTCATCACTTTTAATTTTTGAGATACGGTCGCCCATTGTATCGGAACAGCCAACTTTAAGATTTTAACGAAACTCGAAATTTGGATTGATAATAATAAATATTATACAAGTAGTATTAATGATATGAATTTTAGGGATGATTTAAAATGTCTTGTATAAAAAAAAATATTTCAAGATTTTTAATTTTCCAGAAATAATTTTGACTATTTTGAATATTATTTTAATTTTCACAATCATTGATTCTTGGGTTGGTTACTATGAATATTACAAGAGTATAATTAATGATGCACATTCTTGGGATGATTTTGAAACTTTTCATCGAAAAAGTTTCATTCTATCATTTGTAATTTTTCAGGCATCTTTTTGAAATCGTTAATGTGTCAAACTTGGGGTATTGAATCGTGCTTGAATTCAAGTTCGGATTGAATCTAGAAGTTTGGATTTGTATTATTTTTTCTCTTTATAGATAATATATAATTAACATAATGGAAACAAAAGAATGTTGACTATCTCTAATCAACGAGAAATCTTTTTAATTGAAAAGACTATTTTATCTTCTTATATCCTTCATCAGAGGATACTCTGTAAACAGTATATAGAGATCTCATCATTCCGGCCATTGAGGTCGAAGATGTTAGTCACAGCATAAACCGCAAAAGTAACAACGACGTTGGAAAAAGCAAACGAGAGGACGAGGTGGTAAGAAAACCTTACAAACACCATTAAGATAAGACAAAATAGAGTCTTTTCTATTTTAAATGATTAAACATATGGAGCAATGGTTCAATGAAATCGACAGTTGTCGATGATAAGCTAACCCAATACTACCAAAAGAAGAATCTCCTTCAAAAGAAGGGTCATCCAGAGGCAGGAAATCGGCACAATCATGTAGATTTATTAAATGACAACGAAAGTCACTAACATTTTAGACGATAAAATTAATCTCCTTTGTAATATCAAACATCTTCAAAAACAAATATTTGAAGTATCATAGTTCAGAACAAACTATGTTAACTTCCAAAAATCAAAAGAATGTTCTGTAGAGATTGTTTTAAACTGCAGTCTACCATTATGACGCCCCAAAATTGATACTCAATCATTAAGCAACGTGATGTCTACATCATTGCTAATGACAAAAACATTACGCGGAAGCATTATTTGAAGATTTTGGAAGAAGGTTAAAAAATAAACGCAACACAGAATCTCGTTTCCAGACATTATCATATTGGCAAAGCCAAGAAAATAACTTAATAATCTTACAAACCAATGTATCGTTATTCAACACTACTCAACATATTAAGGTTAATTTATCACAACATTATTCTAATTTCTCCTTTAAATTAGTCTGATTTGACATTATCACTATGATTCAGGCGAATTCACTCAACAATACATTAAGTGTAAGCTTTACATGACATGGGGGTTATGATAAAGTTTTCCATTAAGGCCGAACAAGCAGCTTAACAAAATGTTCCATACTCTTCAGAATCAAAATAATAAGTATTCATACTTGAGATAGACAAATTGTCTTTATCTACTATATATTAGTGGCGTACTAGAGTGATAATGACTACTTCGCGTCATGTTATTTCTGGTTTATATGCAGAGCTTATTCAGAGAAATTTATTTTACCAATATAGCCACTGAAACTAATATACAAACTAAAGAAATCATTTGGAATCCAGTTAATAGATCCAATAGAAATTAAAGCTATTATTATGTATTTGAATAACACACATGCCGTGGAGTATGAAGAAATTCCAATCTCGGTTCTTAAAAAATACGTTGACGAAATTGCAGAACATTTAAATGATATCATCATAAACTGCTTTCACTATAGCAGTATTTCCGATGAATCTAAAGAAAATTATAGCAAAATAGATTTATAAGAAGGGAACAAATCAAATGTTACAAATTATCAACTAATTGTACTAATTCCTAACGTTACAAACATTTTTGAGACGCTTGTTATGAAAAAATAGAAGACAATGTAATCAAAAACCAAATATATAACCGGTCACAAAACGGTTGTATACAAGGCAGATCTGACCAGAGCTATTTACTAGTTATTAGAACGAATTCAAACTGGAAGTAATAATAACGATCTCATCAGTTCGACTCAAATAAAAAATCCAAAAAAGACCAAACATTGGAATCGTTTACTCTGGTTTTGACGTTAAGGCTTATCTGACGTTAATTGCCATACTTCACTTTCGATTGAGAAAAACTCGTGATTGAAAGAAAATGCACTCATAAAAGGTACATTATTTTTTAACTTATTCAAATCAGAATATCTTTCAAATTCTCACAGAACATTTTTTGCTTCCACCTCATAGACCCCAAAGGGTAATTGAGAACTTGCTCTCGTTTTCAAAGACGAATTTTTTTTAAAACCTTTTTATTTCATTATTTAGTAAGTACTTACAACTTCTTTTTAAAGGCCAAAAGCTTCTTATTGTGGCAATCGTTTTATTTTTTCCTTACAATTCCAAATTAATAGCATTTAAATGACATGTTACATCTATTAAGAGTTCTAAATTGCTAAGCCATTTATGTTTCTAAATGCATCAGTAAGAAAGAGGTGATTTTTTTCTACAAACGAGATTATTTCGGGTAATTGGGTAATTGGAATCTTTCTAAAAACTTTTTGCATGCCAACCATCTTACATCGATGTGTCGTACTAAATCGAGGACACAGTAGATTCTCTAGATTCAATTTGTCTTTTGAAGAGCTATCGTTACAAGTTATGGACACGAGTGTAGCTAACAGTTTTCATAGTAATATCCATAACTTGCGCTAATCATTTTTGAAAAACGTAGTTGCTCATGAATGGAATAGTACTGATGATAAGGCATCATTAGCACGACACAAAGCAACAAACCGCTATATCAGGTTATTTACTTACAAACTACAAAAGCATCGTATATCTTCACTACGAGTTTTCACCTTCAGAGAAATCACTGTCAAAAATTCTTCTCTCGTAACCTAATTTCTGCCAGTTATGGATCTAGTGAACCAATATTTTTGCGATTGACTTATAAAATTCTCGCGATCGACCAATCGATCTCGATAAACACTTTGAGCACCGCTGACTTAACTAAAGCAAACTAAACCATTTGATAATGTCCACCATTACACATTATTGAAGAAATTGCAAATTATGACGATACAAGGACTTTGATTAGAATGGTTTCAACCTTCCTTGTCGGAAAGAAAATAGTGAGTGGTCTCGTATGATCAAATTGGCGCAGAGATATCAGGATCAATATTAGGACCTTTCCTTTTTATGCTATTCACCAATCATCTTATAGAAATTATAGAGGATTTAGTAATCCTTTTTCTGATGAATTCAATGTAGGACTAACAACAAAATCTGAAGAACAATTATCAGAATTGGTTGTGCTCAATCTAGATAAGCTGCAAACTTGATTTTGATTTTGAAATAACAACTTACAAGTAAATTTACAAAAACTAAACGTTATAACAGCAGGTATTTTCACAAAAAAGAACTAGATTTAATATTTAATGATACAAATATTACTTGGAGTTTAAAAGCAAGAGGTGTTTCTGGCGGTTAAGATTGATAATCAGTTTTCATGGAAACAACATATCAACGACCTCACACTGAACGTAAATAAATCGTGTTAAGCGTTACAGACTATTTCGTGGTTAGTGAGTGAAAATATCTCTCTAAGTATATATTACTTGTGTCGAGTTATGCCTGAGATATGGTGTAATTTTCTGAGCCCACCCGACGGACTTAGATCACGAGTTCATAGCACAAAAGAAATGCCTCAAAGCAGTATTTGAACTGCAGCCCAGAGATTATGTAAACCAATATTTAAACATTACAACATCTTAACATTATATAAACTGCTTATTTATTTTTATTTGTAAAAAATAACTCTTCGTTATTATGGTAATTATTAAATGTTTGAAATGTTAATGATTAGATGCAACGCATCATCTAATCGTTATGAATGCAAATTTTGGTAATATGAACAAATAAAGCATTACTATTACCAAAAGAGAAGCTGACCTATTCAAAATGAGAAATCGAACAATATCAAATTTAATCGATTCACCCACAGCACAAACATATTTCGGTTCATTTAAAATTGGGCATGGGGTGCCCCAAGGGACGGGTGCGATATGAAACCCGCTTCACAAAGTAAACATTTGCAGAACTGGCCAATTGTACGAGAACTATACGGCTCGTACGGATAATTTTTGCGTAATTCCGTTATACCGACCGGGAACTCTGTAAACACTGGCAAGAATTAATTGCGGCGCATAAAAACACGCAAAATTAGTTTTGCATTTAATTAGGCGCCGCGCCGGCCGGCCGGTTCCGCGAGAATTTAATTAAACGCAATAAAATCGAATGGACCCCATCGCCTCGTCGCAATTAATACCGACTTTTTTACCCACCGTAGGGCGGATAACGTCAAATTTACTTTGCACGTAGCTACATTAGAATCTCCTCACATTTTTTGCTAGATATGCTTCAATTTAATCGACCCCGCACTAAAGGCCCTTTTTAAATTGTTTTCTTCGCTTTCATGACACTTCTTGAAAAATGCATCAATTTTTCATGCTTTATCGGTACCGCCCCCTCATCAATCATCCCTATCAATTTACATATTATTATGCACACTTGTAGCTGCACCCTATACGTGCTCCTACAATACGCGTTCTTCTCGTCTCGACGAACAACGTAGTACGTGGTGGTGTCAATTAACGTGTCAAATGCATCGTTCGCTTCATTTCAGTCGACCCACCTGAAACGAGCAAACTCAAGCCATGCAATTAGCATACGTGTAAGTAACAATAAGAAAACGAACGGCTTATCTAGAAAATGTTGCGTGACCGGGCTGCATTTAAATGAATGATTGAAAGTGTAATTTGAGAAAAGAAGGAAATAAAATTATGGGAGAGTATAAAAGTTTTTGGTAAATCTCAACATTACACGTTTCACACCAACGTAAAATCGATATGATGCTGATGTTTTCAAACGGATTCGAAAGTTTTTAAGAGGGATAAAACACCTTGGCGCGTTTTCCGATGCCACCATCTGTTTGGCGTAAGAGAACTTTCGAGAGCAACTTCTTCACGTTGACTTAAACTACAGACTTAAATTTATCGAATTGCAAAAGTGGTACTTCTTTTTATAAAAATATTAATCAACTTATAACAAATTTATTTTCCCCTTCTAAAAATATCTTGGGTTATCTTCAATCTGTGCTGAGAGTCCCAAAAAAAAAGAGTAAACTTAGAAACTTCCATCACGACCACGTTAAGATTAGAGGCACACGTAATAACGGCCCCATGAATAATTAAGAGGCTCTTTCGTCCGTCCGAGACAATCTCGTCCCATCATCCACCCGCCCCCGTTGCGACCCGTTCTCGTTTCTCCCCTTATTTGTACAACTTCGCGGTGTCCGAAAGTTTTCGAATTACGAATTACATCCGCCCGAACTGTAACGAAACGCGAAACGGCGTCTCCGACTGGATAGCGACCACGTTTTCCTTCACGTTAACTTGCCCCTTGTTCTAGCAGGTTTAAACAGGCGGAAGTTGGGCTTATGCAACTGCAACGGAGTTTCGTCGGGTGATGTCGCCAACTCCTCCTTCATAAATTCGTTATGGCATCTAAGTACCGTGTCTTAGAGGGATGACGGGATATGCTAATGTCTAATGAAGGGCGAGACGGTTGAGGTTCTTTGATGGACAGTTGTTGAATAATTAACGTGTTGTACAAGTCTGTTATGAAGCAACTCCGAACAATAAGTTGAATCAGAAGATATTTTTTAATTTACAACGAAGCAATGTTACAAACATGTCTATTTTACTATTACAGGAATTACCGTGGGTACACGACCTTTCTCGACACATGCCGCCATTTCTCGCGCTCCAACCGTTCATTATTCGAGATTAGAAATCTAGATTTCTGCGAAAGAACGGGACCCCAATGTTTTTCCTTAATTACGTACCAATATTACTTTTGCAAGTTATTCACGACAAGAACTGGCCTAACAGGTCGTTAGACCATTACAGCATACGTCCGTCCGAGTAATTGCCATTAAATTTTACGACGAGTCGTATTCTTGATTACATTTCACCGACTGAGATTGCAGCAAAGACTACTTTCTATACTTTCATGTAATGCAAATATATGTGCTCGTTTTATTTTATTAAGTGAAGTAAGCAGAACTAGATGGAATGTTGTAAGATATCATATGAAGGTATCGTTGCTTTAAGATGTTGAGAGATTATTACCATACAATATGTGATACAAAGACAAATTCCTACGTTTATAAATTAAACCATATATATTTGATGATTTCATTTTAGGATATTTTTATTATACCACACACAATATTGCCTTGTAGTTTCTCGTTACTCTGGTCCTTGAAAATCGACGAATCTCGAAATCGATGAACTCCAAACGTCATCAGTTCCACGTTACTTGCCTCTTCTGATTTTTTAACAAATTATAGATATTAATAATAGAATTGGTCGTCATACTGATGGCAGAACAGGCCGTGGGTTTATTTAGTAGGTGGAAATTGTCTATCGTACCTTCAATTGTGCTCCACATACGGAATGTTTGTTTCAGTCCAGCTGTCGTTATTGTTTCAACACCTTCCCTTTCCTCACCTTCACTACCATCAATTATTATTTAGATTCTTTGAACATGTTGCTGTTTGTCCAGCAACTGCTGCAAAGTTTTCCCTGGTAAAATTTTCAAAGTGCGAGTCCACCAACTCTCCTTACGTTTTTATTTCGTCTCAAAGTTAATGGCTTTGAAACGTCGTGTTCAGAAATACATGATAGTATTACTTTTCTTCATACACAGTTTAGAATTGTTATAGTAACATCGGTCCAAACCTTATCTATCAATAGAACAGTCTCATAAACATTATAGTAGACTAATGGGAAATTAACCAAAAAGGGGATAAAGATCAAAAAAACAATCAATTTACTCCATCGTTAGATCATCTAGACTATAGACCGATGATCGAGAAAATCGAAATTTTAAATTGATTACTACTACTACAAGTAGTAATAAGCTAAAAAAATGTTAGCCAATTTCACTAACAGAAAACATTTTCTCCTCAAATGCTGAGAGGAAGCTTGGTACTGAAACACATTAAAGACAGCTCCAAACATCTACATAACATCTAAGAAAGGCGCAAAATTGATCGAACAGGGAAGGTCTGCGGAAAAATTTAAGAAATCAAAACATAAGTTAATGTTTTTGATGTGGATATCAACCTTTCCTATGATAGATGTATTTTTGAGGATTTAGTTCTCTTTGTCATCAATATTTTGTTTTAATTTTACATTGTAACCTTTCAATGTAAGTCTCTAAACTGATTATTGCATTTGTATGTGATATTCCCTTGGTTCTTTATAGTATACCCTGACGAAGATGAAAAATATATTATTGAAAGATTGATCGAATTAGAAGAGGATTTTTGATTTCTTCCCCCTTGTTTGATTGATATCCCAATGATTAAACTATACTCTTAGCACCCACATAAAATTTTTAATGGGTGTAGAGCACCCGTACATATTTACTTCTAGAAGAGTTGATCTGCTTCCAGAAGACATGATATTGCTTCTAGATAACTTGACATTGCTTCCTAAAGATTTGAAATGCTTCCTCTAAACTTGAAATGCTTCTAGACAACTTGGTACTGCTTCCAGACAAATTGATACTGCTTCCAGAAGACTTGAAATATTTCCAGAAAACTTGCAATATTCGAAAAAATTTGACACTTAAATGCTTCCAGACGATTGGATGTCGTCTCTAGAAAACTTGATATTGATACCAGAAGACTTGAAATGCTTTCAAAACACTTGATACTGCTGCTGGACAATTTTAAATGCTTCCAAAATGATTGATTTTCCAATAATTAAACTATACTCTTAACCAAGGGCGCCGGATTCGTTGGTGCTGTGGGTGTGTAAACTCCCATACAAAATTTTTAATGGGCGTAGAGCACCCATACATATAAATGCATCCAGAAGCCTTGCTCTGCTTCCAGAAGACATACTATTGCTTCTTAATGAATTGATACTGTTTCCAGAAGACTTGAAATATTTCCAGAAGACTTGTAATGTTGCAGAAGACTGGATATTGCCTCTACAAGACTTGAAATAGTTCTAGAATACTTGCTACTGTTTCTAGAATACTTGACATTAATTCCAGAAGTCTTGAAATGCTTCCAAGAGGCATCATACTGCTTATAAAACTACTGTCAGAACATATTTTGATCACAAAACTCAAAAACGAGATACTATTTATTTATTATATTATTATTATTTATTATATTTTTTTTCAAAAACCAACGCCTATGCTCTTAACGTGCTACAATCAGTATTTCCTATATATTATAATAGACTCTCCAGAGACTTTAATGTTAGATTGGTAGAAGTGATATCGAAATATGTGTCCAATTTTATTACATATCTGAGCTACCTTTTAGTACTCCACATCACTGGTAAACTATATTTGAACACATTGAAATGTTTAAATGTTCTAGTATTTTGAGGGTGCTACACAAATAAAGGTTTCACCTTCAAATCACCATTTACGTTTATATCAAGGAGCAGGGTGAGTCTGTCTTTCATGGGTTTATGACCCAGAAAAGTTGTTACTTCTGCTATGAGATAGGTTCTTTTCAGCATTTAATTCTCAGTTAAATATTTGCGATTAATCAAAACTCGCAGTACAATAAATATACAGAATTCTTACATATACTCATCTGCTGCTTTTCTGGAAGCAATTAAATCGATTTTTTTAAAGAATTGTTATCATAACTCTAAATTAATTGTGTGTCATCATAAACTAGAATATTTTACCTTTAATTTAAGATACATAGCATGTTTTAAATCATAAAAATAAAGACGGAGTGATTTTTTAAAATCCTTTGTTACTATTATTTACTACTTTAATTAAATTGCATACTTAATGACCGTTTCCTAGAATTTTTTATTGCTACACATAATATTTTCTGTACACCATAAGTTAGAACAGTTTAGATTTAATTTAAGATATATATCATGCTCCAACGATCAAACATAATCCTGAGGGAAAAGTAGGTTTAAAAAAAGTAAATATTTCAACAAAAAATTATTTTTACACATAATCATTAATTCTATCTAATCTCATTTAAACTCTCATCTATTCATCATAAACTAGAATATTTTAAGCTTTAATTTACGATATATAGCACGCTTTAAATGCCAAAAACAAATACTGAGTGATTTATTAAAATTCTTACAATTTTATGTATTGAATTTTAATAAAATTGCATATTTAATGACATTTTCTACGAATTTTTTTATTACACACAATTGTGTCTACATCATCACAAACTAGAATGTTTGAGGTTGACTTTAAAATATATATCATTCCTAACGCCCAAAAATAAAGTTTAGAAGAAGTTATGAAATTAAACATTTCAATTAATTTTTAATTCATTTCAAAATGTTGCATTCCTGAATCCATTTTTTTCCAAACAAATTTTATGTTAGGTAACTATTATAATGAAAAAAAATGTTAATGCTATTGTAAGGTTACATGCAATAGCAAAACCTGTACAAACCGTTTCCAAATTTAAGGAATGTCCTGGAGGTGACCGCAATACTATGGAAAACGCTGACCAGCATGTTTATCAGCCAATTAAAAGCTCGCGAAAGTCACTGCAGTAGAAGTAAATCAAAACTGTTTTATTTGTCATCTGAATACATTATAACTGTTCTTTGGAAACTTTGCAATGACTATGTAACCAAAACAAGCACATGTCTTACTGATGCTTTTACCGAGCATTTAGCAAATTTTTTAATATCGATTTTGACTCTTTAGAAACCGATTGATTGTTTCTTTTGTGTTAGGAACAACACGGAAATCGTTTTTTGCACGAATTCAAGCAAAAACTACCACATATTTGTGAGTACTTAAGGCTACAGCAAAGCAGTATTATGCTTTACTGAGGGTACAGTGGCCGAATACACAGACATATTGGTTTAACTGATAACAAATACAGGTAGTATCCAAAATACGTTTTTTATGCTCAACAGATCGCTCTGTATTTTTCTGCATTAAGGAATCGCTACAAAACCCTAATATTTTATACATGGATAGAAAGCCAAACACGAAGAGGACCACAAAAATTGATTTCGCATCAACAGATTTCTTGTCAAAGACAATGGTTCGTGCAAATACAAAAAGCTGCGTTTTTTTTTGTGATGGTTGCATAAAAATGTTGGTGAGCTCAAGACTTCAAAAATACACCGTTTGCCTTTAAAAAGTTAATTGGCATTAGCGACTTAAACGAATTCGTTTCCATAGATATACACTGAACGAGGATCGTAAACTGATAAATCTCAAATATTTTATCGAAATGACAATCCCACAAAAAAAAGGTTACTGAAGCCTGCAAACACCATTGATCAAATTCAATTGTTTTAATTATCTCTTATTTATATCATCAAAGACAAAAAGATATTAAGTGAAACAAAACCAGTTGATAATGTATTCGGCCAAAACTGGAGGAAAGATCCGGACCCCAAAAACAAGGGTTCCCAAAAATGCTTAGGAAAACTGCAAATAACTACAACTATAGGGAAGAAGAAAAAGGTTACAAACTGTAGGGTAGTACTTTTATGTTACTAAGTTATTCATTAATGTTTTTTCGTTTCAAATAAAGATTGTCTTTTTTTATTTCTAGTTATATCATTTTTGTTATAAGTTTTGAAAATAGGGTAATTTGACAAACAAAACGCTTTTTGTCCAATTTTTATTGAATATTGGTGCTTATTTCTGAATTATTAATATTGAAATATTTTGAAAACTATGCAATAAGTAAAGTAGAGAACCTTCCCTGTTAATGTTATAAACATTACCAACATTTGGGTTTTTTTCATTATCTAAAAATTTATTGCAATGGACAACTAACTGCTTTTTGAGTGTCAATTCCTCAAATCTTTCCCTAAAGACCAATACCAAAGGCTGAATCAGATTGTAAGATTCTTGTTAATACAGTATTTTGTTTATACTTAATTTTGATATTAAGTATATTGCATTCTTTGCCCTGTTTTTCCAAAAATTTTATTACAACACCAAATAACTTTTAAATATTGTCATAATTTAATTAGTAGTCTTACTAATTTAATCCAATAACTAAAGATGCAGTTCTTTTTAAATTCTATCTATTCGTATATTGAATATAAATTTAACTACTAATTTATTTAACCAAATTATTATTATAATTTGATTGTTTCTAAACACCATAATAAAGTAGACGATTTAGATATAAAAAAATAAATAGCATCCGAAAATGAAAGTTTAGGGATTAAATCACAAAGTATGCTAAAACACATATTGTTTGGGATGTCACCTGTTTTAGCAAATTAAACTTTGATTAATGTTTATTGAGGCAGTTGTTTGTAGTACAATGCAGCGAAAGTTTATAGTTGATGGTCGAGAGGTAGTTGCAGAGGCTGCGAGGCAATCAAAGACAAATTGTAATCCATCTTTTGGGTAACTGAATGTGAAATTGATTGAATAACAGACGACTCTTTATTTTGATTGTAGTCGTAAACAGTATATTGATCGTGGTTTAACCAGCCATTATATACATGTACTCGTTTAATTTATATCTATTGTTTAGTTAAATAAACAATTAAAAATCAATCCTGTAATTGATGACATTGTTAATTTCTGCGTTAGTAAACAAATCATCTTTTTAGGATTATTTTCACCTCTAAAAATATATGTGAGAAATGTACTTATATAACAACTAGCTTATAACGCATAAATCGAGTGTATTCCTGTATCGTTGTAAACCCACATAGGATATAAAGCGCATATTGAGAATGAAGACATGCTGAAAATAACTTGCGTTATTTATAAACTACTTACAAACAAACAAATGGAGGAAATATGTTATGGAACAAGTAAACTACCTTCATCCAGCTCTCACTCTCATCTTCAAAGCAATTATCGACTGATAGAGATAAATACAACTTAACACAGAAATTGAAAGGTTAGTAATAAATGCCACGATTTTGGTTATCAAAATTTGTGACACTTTCATTGGGATTAAAAATGTAAATTTAGCAATCGGGTTTTAAACAGATTAAACTGCCCCGCTCGAATATGGTTATCTATTTCGACAAATCATAATCGACGGAATGAATATATAAAAAATATTCATATTCAACGTCACAGCGATTTATAGCTTTGCAAGTTTGCAATGTATTTTCATCATCACTTGGTAACTTCGAAAGCATTTTAGTCTTAATGCCAAATTTCGTGTTTTTCTTACTACTAAGTGGGTCATAACTTATAAGTTGAATTGGGCATAATACCTGAATTGTAATTTATTACTTTAAAATTTATTCATCAATCAAGATCTATTAAATTTAAATTTGATTTATTTTATCCATGACAGCTGCGGAAATTGTTAACGTTAGCTTGCCTAAACTAAGTTATTAGAAAAACAACGTAAGCTGACACTAATTGAAGCTCTCCGAAAGAACACATCGAAAATTCCTGCTAAATCGTGAAGCCGTAAATTTCATTAATCTGGTGGAGCCATATTTGTGTTTGACAGCAGGATAACATTGATGTCTTATAAGCTTAAAATCAAACAAAATGAGCGTTTACAGTATTTCGTCGATGCATGACCTGAATCTATCAACATCAAAACAAGGTATCTTTTAAATTTTTCCTTGAATAAAAGGAAATGAGTTTAATAAATCGGATTTGCAAAAATGCTGTAGAATAATGATTAGTGGATCAAATAAAATTGCATAAAACATTTTTTTAGGATTAACAAAATGACTCGAGGAGCTAGTTTTAGAAAGCCAATTAACACATAAAAAAGCTGATATTATATAAATAAATGTACCTATTTATAAATGAAGGATATTCGCTCTTTAATTGATAAGCGGTAATAGGTCATAGAGTTAACGGTGTCGTAATATGACCATTAATATACAATAGCAGCATTAATTTTATTGTTATCTCATACCAAGAAGCAGTAAAATTAATTATACCAAGAAACTAGCAAAAATGTACCCTCCAATTTATTAATATTGTAACTGAACCGTTGAGGATTTAAAAATAGATATCGATAGGGATTTTTTATTTATCGAAGAACTGTCTTTAATGATGATGTTATGAAAATGAGATCATTTTTGCCAAAAAGAAGGAAAACTGCCAATTACTTTTGTTTACTTTCCAAGAAATATTAAAAGGCTTTCATGGATTTGAAAATTTTACAAAATCAATAAAATTCTTTTATCTTGTAATGTGTCAAAAATATTTTTGGAAATTTCAAATATTTTAAAAACAAAGAGATATTAAATAATTCTTATTGAAAAGTACAACATGGTTAGAATATTTTCCTATCAAAGCAACCAAAAATGAAAGGAGATTCCAAAAGATTGGAATATCCGATCATCAGATGAACCAAGGGCTACGTATTAACAATCAAACAAACAACTAATAACTAAACTCTGATCCAGTTAATGTGCAAAATCATTTCAAAATTACTTCCTACTGGTTCCACATTGATAGAACATGCCACTTTAGTTGCTTCTTGTATTTTCAACCTAAGTGTCTTAGGTCTTATTGACACTGAATATACAAATAGTAATTTGCATGAATGATGAAAATTACATGACTTAGTATGCATTATATACTAAAGATTGATTCAAAGGTTGAATTGAAATCGAATTAAAATTTGTTCATGAATTCAAGAGCGCGTGAACATATTGCAAAATATCAAAACCATCCGAAGTTAATAAAGAAAGAAAAGTGAATATTGTCTTAAAACTACCTGGTACGATGACACGTTGGAATACTACCCTCGATTTCCTGGAATTCTTTAAAATAGAAAATGCCACTTCTAGACATACCTGTAAAAGAAAATATATCTGAATTAGTATATGCACATATAAAAAGATTTTATTAAATGACAAAAATAAATGACTTAAAATTAATTTAAAAGCAAACATCTTCATAATTAGAAATTTCAACTAATCTTACCAAAAACATGTAATACTCTATGTATACAACAACATAAACTTCTTAACTTGGTAATGCATAGGTTGATGTTTTGATATAAACATGCTCAAATATTTTCTAATTTGACAACCCAACCCAACTCACGGAAATTTTCTTAAGAACATCAATTAATAACATGATTACAAATTCTTGATGTTGTGAGTTTCTTATTAATCATTGCGAGGAATTAGCTGAAACACCAAGAATATCTTCAATAATCCACAAGCATTGTCGTGAGGTCGTCTTAAACAGACTGCTGTGATTCGTTAGCACATCCCTAACTCATTAGCGCCGACACACAAGTCTAAGATCCTCGGTAGCAACGCCGAAACCCTTACCTTTAATAGAGTTTCCCTTAGCAAAAAGCTTTGATGGTAACAAGAATCATTATGTGTACTATTTTCATGTTCTTAAACTTTCTTTAATAACATTTGTACTATTCAAAAGACTAGTAATTTGATTAAATGATCTTCCTTACTTTTTTTTCAATAAATTGGAGGCGTTTTTCGGAAAACTCTAGAACAAATTTTATATTTGCTTGCATAAACAAGATTTTCTGAAAAATGCGATTACTTATTGATAAATATTATGGTTGATTTACAACAAAAGTACTTATAGTACCTATAATTAATTTCAATCAAAATCTAAGAAATAAGAAGTAAAATTGTAGAAATCTAAGCTCTTCCCTTTTTTTCATTATTATTATCTACAAATATAAACGAAATAAAATTAGATGATAGCTTTATAAAGTTTTGATAAAGTTTCTTGAAATAACATTAAATTTTCATAGCAAAATTAGGATTTTGGTAAAGTTTTGTGGATTGTCTTTAAAGTTTGTTAAATTGAGAGTTTCTTTGTTTTAAAACTAAAGTTTTTGGTGTATCTAATGACAATGGGTGTGTTTTTAAGTTTCTTTTGTTGAATTGAAATTTCGGCTAAGAAAAAAGGAATGGATCAGGATTTGTTTAATTTGATTGCGTTTTGATAAATTATCTTATATTTCTTGTTAAAAAATTATGATTTAACGTGTTAACTGCTATAATATTCACTAAAAGTGTATCTATATTCTGGCTGGAATAATTTTAAAATTAAATAGGTTAGTAATAATATAGTAAATTATAAAGTTGCTGAAAAATCACCCAAAACCAGGACTGGCATGACAGAAATAAAGAGGAAATTGAATATTTCATTGGAATTTTGATTTGGATGGGCCTCTACTAGTTTCCGTCCATTGAATCACACTGTTCTAGCAATGTTTTATACGTTAACAAAATCGAAGATATAACTCCACGAAATCGATTGCAATTGTTGTTGAAAACGTGACATTTTCATAACAATGAACTAATAACTGAAGATAAATTACAAAAAATTGCTCCTTTAGCATAATTATTAATTAAAAATTTCCAAAATAATATTCACCTCAAGAGAATGTCGTATTAATTGTAAATTATATAAAATTAAATGATACTAATTTTTAAACAATAATAATACAATTTTTAATTTTGATTGCTCAACCCAACCTGACTAAATAATATCTAGTGCTAAATAATTAATTAGAATCAAATTGATGGCTCAACCCAACTAATATTTAGTCCAAATAAGTTAGTTGGGTTGGGTTAAGATTAATGTTTCAACCCAGCCCATCTCAGATTAATGGCTACTTGGGTTGGGTTCAGACCAGGTTGATGGTTCAACTCGATGCAATTAATATTTAATACTAACTAGATTTTTGGATTGTCTTACTTTGCCCAATTATAAAGATAAAAAAATGTTTAGGTCCTAATACTGTTTTTAGTTTCAGTTGTTAATCAGCATGAGGGTGTTGTATATTGTATGATCTAACTAGACCTTGAATTAGAAACACTTAGGTATAGTCATCGTAAGCTAATTTCAATTCTAATACTAATTTTAGTTCTAATTATTCATGATAAGTTGTTGAAGTAATTCCCATCTTTTTGATGTCTAATATCTGCTTCAGACGGCAACTGCAGCCGTTTTGATTGAGGTGTCTTTTTCCCTGATGAAGTTTTAGCTCAGACTTCCTTAAGATTCAACCATTGTCACAACCCATGGAGCTTGTTTTCTATTACCTGGAGCTTTTCGATATATTTTTGTTGCTTTATAATGTCTCTTGTAATCGCTGTTTATTGTAGTGGAAGAATTTTGAATGTTGTTGTAAATAAGTATATTTTTTACTTCAATTGACAAGCTGTTAGATAAAGGGGGTACAATCTGTACAGATAACTGTTATACTAGTATTTCGTTGGCCCATTTATTACAGAAAAGGAAGAACCCACTTGGTTCACATTCTGGACATAACACTACACCAAGTAGAAACCGTTGCAGCAAAAAACAACATAGGTATAGTCATTTAAAAGTGGAAAGATAAAGGTGATGTGTGCACTCTCAACAAAAATACATCGCTGAACTGAAAACAGTCACTCACTATATCAAAGAAACAAAAACCAATAACCGTTATTTATTTTAATAAACATAAAATATGAAGACACACAAGACATCTTTACGTAGAGGGATAAAATGGTATAGAAAACTGGCCATTAATTTAATCTTGGGTACGAATTCAAAGAAAATTATTTGGAAGCTAATCAAATTGAACGTTTTTTTCAACCCAATTATACAACCATGAACCAAGCATGTTTTAGAAGACGTGGATACAAAGAACTTTCGTAAATGTGTTGTTTGTTATGAGAAACATGTAAAAATTGACAGAAAACAAGTTCAAAACCAAGGCTCAGTCAAGATATCGTTGTCTAAAATGCTCTAAAAACTATTGTTTGGGTTAATTTTTTGTAGTTTATATGTTTATAATACAGAACATTTTTCAATATTTTTTTATTAAAAAAAATATATTTGTACTTTAAAAACTCTATTTGAATTGTGTATTATGTTTATAAATATAAAATAAAAATAAGGCTTTCAATCAACATTCAATTACTAATATTTCAGGCTAATTCCACTTTTCAGTTTTTATAAATTCCGTTGATTTATGTAGCTTTTAATAATAAATCTGAGAATCAAATTTTGTTTCTCCTGCCTGTCGTGAAAATAGTACCGTGCATCAAATTATGTTTCTCAAGGCAATCAACGTGTTAAAGAAGCTTCTTGCATTCCATTTGGATTGAAGATATTCATCTTATTGATTACAATGTTGTGGCAATAACTTGTTGTTAAAAACCTTTCTTATATTAATCAGATTTTGATACCCCTTTTTAAGTTAAAATGAAATAAAATTTCTTGATTTCACATACAATGCTTAATTCTAACTAAAAGTTTTAAAACAGTATCTTACATTAAGTTATATTTTGATGAAACTTTCTGATCAACGTAAAATTTAAAAAAAATGGACGTCTTCTATAGTTTCAGTTTCATTTAAGCTCCAGACCAAAGTTTTCGTTATAGCTTGAGTGTTTTAGGAAATTTCTTTCATTTGGTTCGATGCCAATAAAGTTTGGTGGGTTAATATTAAATTTCAAGATGTTGAACTTGTATGGAGTTTAATTAAAGTTCTAGCATATAATACCCAAAATTTCGGTTTTTAGTTGATATATTTGGCGAAGTCAATTTGGCAATACTTGAATCTCTTATTGATGTACTTTCGTATTAAGTTTCACAGACTGATTATATCGCTCAAGTTGATTTCTTTGATTCTCTAATCAAATTTGAAATTTTATAAAGTTTTCTTGTTTGGTTTTTAATTATAACTTCGATTCAAAATAAAATTTTTGGATTTGATGACGATTGGTGAAAATTTTTTTGATTCAATTTTAATTTATTTTTTAACATTCAGGTGCGTATTAGTATTCTTGTACGATATAGCATCACTTTCAGTTATATTATTTATTCTAAAAGGGGTCTTGAAGTAATTTTTGATAGCAGATATTCCTTTATATCGCACACAGTAATATATATATATATATATATATATATATATATCGCTCTTTACGGCTCTTGGTTGGTCAACACTTGAGTATACTCCTGTATTTGGCATTTATTTCGCATCATCTGCTATTGATGGAAGTTATCCTATGCATAGCACTATCAAACTTTCTTACAACGTCACCATTTTTCATCGCTGAGTACTCGCAAATCAAGATAGCAAATTTACTATATAGCTGATGTGTGATGAGATGGATTGTAGCTGATTACTCTCTTACATCAACTTGAGTGTATCCAGCCATTCTATCAATTACAGTAGGAAAATAGTGCTCCACTACATAGAATGTGCAGGCTTTTGAATCTAAAAGACGATAATATTTTTTTTAGCTAAAGTTTATTTGATTTTTTTATTAATGTAACTTTGTATTTCTATACTTCATAATACTGTCGTACACTTGATGCATATTTGATCAACCTGACTACTCAAAAATGTTGGAGAAATATGCGTAAAACAACTTCATAGCTTTCTACAACTTAATCCTCATTAGTAAATGTATGACTGAATTAGTTCACTTATTTACATTAAAATGACATTGTTGTATGGATAAACTTTTGAAGTTGCTCGTTCATTAACTTTAAAACCCCAGTACATAACAGAAAATAATATTTAAAGTCATGAGACAGATAAGAAAAGTAATACTTCCCCAGGCAGGACTAAAGTGCACGAAACAGAATTCCACATCCGGCAAGTTAATCACTTCTTGGACCCCTATTAGTCTGACAACTAAGATATATAAGATAGTTTTATCTCGAATCGGTGATTAGCCACTCATTAGTGCTAAGCGTGTTAGGGTTAAAAAATTATATGCGCTACGATTTGTTATCTGGGGTCAGTTAGGTGGATTATAATAACTGGTTGTCGACTTTTTGACATCAACGTCGTTGCACGTCGCGACGCTTCACGATAAAAATGACGTGGGGAGCCGTCACGCGGCTCAAAACCCGCTGCGACGCCTCTCGCCGTGACGTCTGGCTCGGAAATTAAACATTGACATGGCGGAATAATAAAGGGAATTATGCAAAGCGCGTACTTTATGAATACTAATGGGTTGAAAATTGTAATAACAACAATGGCGGTTGCCGTCGCAATTTCGCAGGTGTCTGGAAACGTTTGACAGAACGTCAGATCGAAAGCTCGGATTTGCATTATTATGCTGCTTTCAGCAAAAACCTACATATGTAACCATAGGCGCCGGATTTTGAAAATACCTATAGGTGTTAAGTACTGGAAAAGGTGAATTCAAATAAAGGTACACACCTCAGAGAGGACATTGAGTGCATATTCTTTTCAAAAAAGTATGCGTATGATTAACTTTATTTGGTGCCTTCAAAAGAAAAAAAAACGACTGAATTAACATTAATTTTAACGTTCCTCTTAACCCTTGCGAGAGTAACGGGACATGATGTCCCGAGGCAAATTTCATTTCTACTAATGGGCACATTCATCTCGTATTTATGTGTATAAACGTCAATTCAGCTGTTTGAACGATCAAGGTCACATAGCCGGGTGTTGCTTGTGAATCAACCGACAAAACCTGAAATTTATTGAACTAATGGCGCGTGTCTATTTATTGGCGTCTATTTATTTGCCTTTCTAAGTGGTTTTTTAACAAATTATTAACTATGCACAGTGTTCATATTTGGAATCCATTTACGTATTAGCTATTGCAAGATACGTTAATTTTTGCTTCGAGGGTCATTATGTTCCATCTCTCTATTTTACTGGGATCATTTACCCTAGCAGGCATAAAAATGTTTTTGCTTTAGCAGAATGAGCAAAAACTTAACTCAAAAGAGCTTGAGCAGCTCGTTGAAAATTTGTTGAAAGCGATACTTATCTTTATTCTAATAGTGAGGATGAAGATACAAACTAGGTTTCTTCGATTATGGTATTCAATCTTCAAGCTTTGATGAGAGCGCTGTCTAGCCTGAAGATTGCAATGTTGTTCCCAAAAATAAAAGCAATAATATACCACACCATTCCAACGTTCAAAATGTACCTGTATCAAACAACACAATCTGGTATTTTGTTCCGTAAAATTATACCTCACGGATTCATCTACCTAATGCAAGAGATGCAACAATTCTTTCGAGCTTTATAAATAGCCTGTCTACAGAAATTTGATATTTTCCAGAAACTATTTCCAAAAAGCTTGTATATGTATATATCCCTGTGTACAAATGACATGTTAGCCATTTTACAAAGAAGAACTAAATTTAGACCAAGTGACTGTTATGAAATTATAATGGTAATGGGATTCTGATGATTATAAGCCACTATATAATACGCTGCACAACCTAATTTGCTATTTGTCAAACCATACCCCTATGGGTACCACTACAATAAAAAAATGTAGTGTCACATGATCGCTATAAATGCAAATTTCTAAATCATACTTGAATAATAAAAATTTATACTATGTGATTCAAACCTATATCAAAAAGCTAAAACGGATTTGCTTTATCAATCTATAGATGAAAGTATGGCCAAATTCAAGGGCAGGTCAAGTTTGAAGCAGTATTTGCCTTTGAAACCCATCAAACGTGGAATAAAGCTATGGGTAAGAAGCGATTCTCATATTAGTTATGTATATGATCTCAATTTGTACAGCGGTAAGGAGGGTGGACAAACAGATGGAACATTAGGATGGACGCTTTGGTAGTTAAAAAAATTACTAGCTCAATTAGGAATACAGATATTGTGATCAGGTTTGACAGATTTTTACATCGGTGACATTGATGAAAGCATTGCCATGTGCTGCAGTAGCATATTCAAACGCGAAAAAACATACCACAACCTCAAAATAAACTAGAAAAAATCGAAGCTAAATTTGTATATACAAATGATGGAATAACCTCTACCTACTAAGTGGCAAGATACCAAAGAAGAATTGGTATAAGTAGAACGAAAGCAGAAGAAGGAGAAAAACTTGATGTTGCATGCTCCGAGATCATTTCGTTTCATAACAAGTGTATGGGTGTGCTCGATTTGACAGATTATTTATCTGGCCTATATGAATTTGATCGTAAGTCTATCAAATGGTGGAAAAAAGTATATTATAAACTGTTGATAATAACTGCAATAAACACTTTTATTACTTATAATGACGCCAGGTGTAAGAAGATGCCATTTTTGGATTTCTAGGTAGCCTTAAATGAAAGCCTCAGTAAGCAAAGGAAAATCAAAACCAGGGTGGAGAGACGTTTAACATCTGGACGACCATCAAAGATGCAGAAAACAATGTTAAATGTTGGGGATCATATGTTAATTATTGAGGAGAATCTAAGAATTGTTTCATCGCTTACCATATGTGAATCATATAGAAGTTTCGTAAAAATCATTAAAATTGTTTCTTTTTAGAACTGATGGATATATTGCACCAAAGTAAAGGAGTAATTGGACAATGTATTGAACTAAGAAAATAAAAAAAAGGTTAAAAATTGCAAATATCATATAAAAGCTTCTAATTTAAAAATATGAAACAACATATTAAATTACTCCGTACTCATAAAAAACTAAATTTCATTTTGGAAGGGTTAAGGAGTACTTGCGTTAATAAGTTAAATTAATTATTTAAGTAATAAAGGAACCCCGAATCTAGAGCGAAAGTTGCTCCCTATTCTCCCCCTGCCATGTCACCCTCCAATCTCCAATGTTATGAGTGTAGTGAGAGACGATTTGAGGTGAAATCGTTCATTACGTCTTGGTTGAGATATCAAATCTATCATAAGATGACATTTATATTAAAATCGTCGAGGTCTCTTGCGGACGAGGCACTACAACCTTTGAATTGTCGATTTGTTGACACATCAAATCTAGCGCCTCGCCCGCAAGCGACCTTGGCGATTTTAATATAAATGTCATCTTGTGGAAGATCATTACATGTCTTGGGTGAGATATCAAATCTTACATAAGATGACGTTTATTCCCAAATTGCCGATGTGGGCGAGGCTCTACATTCTTTGAATTATCGATTTCGTGTTAACACATCAACTCTAGTGCCTCGTATACAAGCGACCTCGGCGATTTGGGGTAAAATCGTGCATCACATATCTTGATTAAGATACCAAATCTTTCATAAGATGATATTTATACTCAAATCGCCGAGATCGCTTGCAGACGAGGTTCTACATTCCTTGAATTGTCGATTTTGTGCCAACACAGCAACTCTAGCGCCTCGCTCGCAAGCGACCTCGAGGATTTAAGCAAAATCGTTCATTAATGTCTTGGTTGAGATACCAAATCTTTCATAAGATGACATTTATATTAAAATCGTCGAGGTCTCTTGCGGACGAGACACTACAACCTTTGAATTGTCGATTTGTTAACACATCAAATCTAGCGCCTCGCTCGCAAGCGACCTCAGCGATTTTAATATAAATGTCATCTTGTAAAAGATCATTACATGTCTTGGGTGAGATACTAAATCTTACATAAGATGACGTTTATTCCCAAATTGCCGATGTGGGCGAGGCTCTACATTCTTTGAATTTTCGATTTCGTGTTAACACACTCAACTATAGTGCCTCGTATACAAGCGACCTCGGTGATTTGGGGTAAAATCGTGCATCACATATCTTGATGAAGATACCAAATCTTTCATAAGATGATATTTATACTCAAATCGCCGAGATCGCTTGCAGACGAGGCTCTACATTCTTTGAATTGTCGATTTTGTATTAACACATCAACTCTAGCGCCTCGACTGCTCCTGACTTCGGTGATTTGGGGTGAAATCGTGCATTACATATCTTGGTTAAGATACCAAATCTTTCATAAGATGATGTTTATACTCAAATCAACGAGATCGCTTACGGGCGAGACGCTACAACCTTCGAATTATCGATTTCGTGTTGACACAGCAACTCTAGCGCCTCGCCCGCAAGCGACCTCGGCGATTTGAGGCAAAATCATTAATATGTTGATTGAGGTATCAAATCTTACATAAAATGACATTCATATCCAAAATGTCGAGGTCGCTTGCGGGCGACGCTCTACATTCTTCGATTTGTCGATTTCGTGTTAAAACATTAACTCTAGCGCCTCGGTTACAAGCGACCTCGGCTATTTGAGGCGAAATCGTTTATTACATATCTTGGTTGAGATACCAAATGCTTCATAAAATGATATATATAATCAAATTGCCGAGGTGACTTCCAGGCGAGGTACTACAACCCTTTAATTGCCGATTTCATATAGACACATCAATTCTTGCGTCTCAAACACAAGCGACCTAGGCGATTTGAAACGAAATCACTCATTACATGTCTTGATTGAGATACAAACTCTTTCATAATGACATTTATACCCAAATTGCCACATATCCGGCGTTTACGCATATGAGTGCTCTGCACCCATAAAATCTTTTGTATCTGGATGCTATCACGACACTCTATCACGATGATAGAGTGTCTGTGGCATTTTTTTATTATTTTCCAAGTTAATTTTATGATGTGTGCGTGATCTCTGCTCAGACCAACAAGTTGCTATTAATAAATTGTTCCTCTAGTACAAACTAGAAATAGTTGCTCGAAGGTTCTTGTGGTCCCCGAGGAACAAAGGCCGACACGCAGCCTGCCAGCCGCTAATTAATTTTAATAATTTACGTCAGTTGCAGATGCGCATTGCGACGCCACGAAAGTACGACAGAATATTTGATTAATTATCCATCGAGTGGTAAACAACGACCACCTCCTTTTCCCTGGCAGGGGGCCACCCGCTAGGTTGCTATAATTAGGGGAGAAATCGAAATTAATGACTTATTAGAAGGGCAGGGTCGTTTAGTAGCATTTCACCTGGTCTCTTTTAATAAGATTCAGGGCGAAGTCTCAAACACTAATTATTTAATACCAAACAAAAGCGTATTGTTAATTGGGTCATTTAAACGAGTTAAATTTAAATAAATTAAACAAGCACAGACGAGACAATGGCAAGCTAAACATTGTGTATGCAAAGTTTATAATCAAAGGTTTTTACTTTGATATTTTCCGAACAAAGTGTATAGAGTGGTTACATGAAAAAGTTCGAGCGTTCTCGTACCACAACGGGCTTTCTCCTTCTAACGAGTCCACATTAATTATTTTATAATTGCTCTCTGCAGTAGTTCGCGTTCGCTCTCCTTAATTCGCAACTCGAGAACTAACGTTAGCTCAGCGCAGCTCTAAAGTAATCCTTACGAACATTAATTATTCGTATAATTATTCGTAACATAAACTTACGAATATGCAAACACGACATCCGCAAAGTGCGAAAAATACATTTAAAAAAAACGTTCAAAATTAGACGCTGAGGGGGCTATGATCGAGGGGGGTATCACCACGCCACGGGGGATCCAGATCAAATTTCCCCCCCGATCTAGATACAGAACCCGGCCGTTCTAAATATAACGGGAGTTATCGCGATGCCCCGTAACGCTAGAGGGGGGAAACTTGCGAGAAATATAGCAAATATCGACCTCCCCTTGTGAAGCGAGCAGTTACACTTCTTTCTCCCTCATTCACGTTTACCATTTCTCTCTCATCCGCGTGTGCCAAGTAACTTTTCGCGTCACGGAACAATGTCATTACCAACGTCTCTCTACAGTCGTTAATACACTGTCGGTTATCGAATGTACCAGAACAATCTTTTTTTTTTCAAAAAGACATATGGAAACTGCTAATATTAACTGGTACAACACTACTACCTGGCACCTTTTAATTTAACTCCACGGGAACGCCGATATCCGAACACGGAAAACGGCACCGATATGTAAATTACAGTGATCGCCGCAGTTAAGGGGAAAGTTTGATTCTTCCACGGGTAACAAGCGTTTAAAACGCAATGTTTCATGTCCTGGACGTGAAATTGATAGCGCCACGTAATTGCCTTATGCTTAAAAAGTATGTATTATTCTGCGGCACGAAAGAAAACTTCTTTGATGTTTTCGCGGCTAAATTTAATGAAATAAGAAAACAGAACGAGATTTATTACAATCTTAACTACACCACACCAATTTCATTTTCTTTTTAAGATTGTATCTTTAGAAATTATACACCAAACCTCGGTTTAATCAACGTAAAAATGTATCCATTAAAATTCATTCGTGTAGATAATTCTCAAACAATTCTTTTGATTATCCGATAGAATTATGATTCATTAATTTTTACGTTTCAGCAGAACACATTTTACTAAGTGTTTATATTACTTATACTTTATTATTTAATCTATTACATGGTATTCATATAAAGGAAAGTTTCAAAAAGGATTAAGATAAGAAGACTAACCAGAGAGCTTGATGGAGCTTGAGGATTACAACTTGTTACTTGAACCAAATCCTACTGGCAAAATGCAGTATACTTAAGAGAGTAATAATTAATGAAAATTAGTTGTGTTGTGACTTAATGTAATAGCTCTTAAATAATGACAAAACACAAAACAAGTAGACACTTTAAAATGTATTTTTATAGAAGATTCATTAATTCAAAAATGCAATTATATCGCTTAAGTGGTCCCTTTAATGTAAAGTACTATCAAACATTATAATCAGATCTAATTAAACATTGCATACCGATTAATTTAATAATACTATTTTTTATTGATGAAAGGTGAATGAAGCACAATTCATATAAATCATCTTGAAAACGCTGGAAAATACGTAAAGTGCCAATTTTGTGATAAGCTTAAAGGAAAATACCACCAAGTGATACCAAGAATCAATCTTTTGATTTTAACTATTGAATGATTTAATGTTTAGACGATAAATGACAATGTGCCGATTCAAACAAACATGACATATAATTTTATCGATGAAACTTATATACCTCGCAATCACCTGCGAAATAATTTGTGTATGTTTCCAAGTATATGGAACATGACTTTATTTTTGACATGAAATTTTTTCTTACATTTTAACTGCCACATCCCTACAAACCACGATTTTTTAAACGTAAGAACCTCTGTCCATGCTTGGCAAATGGATCCTTAGGATATGGATGAAAAAAAGTTAGTCCAAACATTTCTGCATCGTAGCTTCGTTTATACACAAAGCATTAAATCAAAGCTATAAATCATCATTCAATGAATCAGGTTCGACTGTATAGATTGCAAAGGGAAGTTGGCAGCGTTCCTCTGCCTGGTTGTTCTAGTTATTAGCCTAGGGAAGCATAACTAGTCAAAAGAAGTTTAGTAGCTTAAGCTATGTTTTTAATGAACTTTATATGCTATATGATCAATACCATTTTACAATGTATTAATTTTACTTACTTTAAATCGACAGTGCAACTATAGTGAAGGTACTGAAGATTTATTTCAGCTGGAGAAAATCATTGTAATTATACTTTATGCAATAGTGAAATGTCTAATAATTAACATATACAGCTGCGAAGCTGCCCATTGAGTATGAGAGTAAAAATGGTTAAAGTTGTGAAACAGTTAATTCTTATTATATAGGTACGGGACACCTATATAATATCATATTCTTTGCTCGAAAATGAACAAGAAAGCCTAAAACAGGTCCAAAAGTAGACCGTTTTCGAGATATTCAAAGATTTTGTTTGATAAGTTCACCTACTGTTAACATCATTAGTTGTAACTATAAATGAGGAAGTCGCGTGCAAAACCGGATGTACCCATCAAAAAAAAAGTGTTCCAAAACGCGAAAAACTTTTGACAGTTTGCCTTTAAAAATAAGCAACACATACTTTTAACTAGCTATTAGAGTGTGATATAACTGCTTTTCTTATAATTCATTTTACCAAACGGTAAACGCCATGAAATCTATGTATTCATATGCCAAGTAAATTTCGTCAAAATGTGGATATAATTGGTTTTGTAGCTAGCTCCTCAAATACAGTAATTATACGATTACCAAGGTTGTGATGATTAACAAAAGCTAAACAATAAATTAATTACATTTACTTCTTAATACAAGCAGATACGTTTAAAAAAAATTCTAATGCATGCAAAGATACCGGGAATTTGTTTTACTACGTTAAATGAGTTAGTCATATTTCAAATCTTACACATTGACTTTGAATATCATCAGAATAAACTGTTTCTGTTAGATATCTCCAAAATCAACACGGAATAGGACATTTTTAGACCTTTTTATTGCTAAATTTGTCATTTAAGTATGCTCTCGAGTAGCGTGTGCATAATATACTGATGCTTCATAGTGCATCTTGTAGTATTTACAGACGTAATTAATCAAATTTTTCTCTAACACTAAGTCATTTATGAAAATAAAGTCTTGAATATCTTAATAATAGTCCTTGGTCAAACCTATGTTTATTTGACTTTTTTGTCTATTTTCAAACAAAAAAAAATGCTGATAAAATATTGTACAATGGTTGCGAGACATCCTGTTTGTGTAAACAGGATGAGACATTTAAATTAGAATAATCTCATAACTCATAGAGTCCGGATTTTTATGCAATTGCATATTTTACGTATAACTTCCTATTCAGCATTTTTACCGCATATAAATTTAGTTATCCATATACATCGGTATAATCGCATATATTTACATATAACCGCATGTTTCTACATATTTTCGTCCATATTTCGATGAGGGTCTGCTGAGTACTAGCAACAAGAAAAAAGAACAATAACAAACAAGAAATACAACAACACTAAACCTTAACATACAGTCCATTAGTATATATGTATAGCATCAAAGTGATGACAAAGAGTTTGGAGATATAAAAGCTCATGCTGCTGACAAATTAGCCATCGTTGAGTTAATATATAGTGCTTGAAACAATAATAGCTCATACTGCCAACAAGCTAACAGATTTCAAATTGATGACTTTGAAGACATAATATCTCATTTTGCCAACCAGTGGCAATCTTTAAGATACTGTATAGTGTTTGTTACTCTAATAACTCATACTGGAAATAAATTGACAGATTTTAACTTGATGAGCAGGACTTTCAAGAAATAACAGGTCATGTTGCCAACAAGTTGGCAGTCTTTAAGATTATGTACAGTGTTTGAAACTGTAATAACTCAGCTGCCAACACGTTGGCAGACTTTAAATTAATAAGCAGGACTTTAGAGACATAATACCTCATGTTGTCAACAAGTTGGCAGTCTGTAGAGTAATATATTGTTTGTGGAATAGTAATATCTCATGCTGCCATCAAATTGGCAGACTTCAACTTGATGAGCAGGACTTTGGAAACATAACAGCTAATGCTGCCAGCAAGTTGACAGTCTTAAAAAAAATGTTGAGAGTGTTTAGAACTTAGTTGCCAACTAGTTGGCAGACTTTAAATTGATGACTATCACTTTAGAGACATAATACCTAATTCTGCCAACAGTTTGGCAACCTATAAAATAGTATATAAGTTGTGGAAGAGTAATAGCTTATGCTACCAGACTTCAAACTGATGAGCATGGCTTTTTCTAGATATAATAGTTCTTGCTACCAACAAGTGCGCAGTCTTTGAAATAAAGTTCAGTGTTTGGACCAGAAATACATTCTTTTGTCAAGAAGCTGACAATCTTTTATTTGTTTAAGTATCTCATATATTATTCGAAATTTCAATCTACTTCAAGTTCAATTACCAGAAATGTCATATTTCTCAGAAGTTTTCACCACTTTACCAGATTACGAAAAAATCATCATATGTGATGAAATTTCACCAGATCAACAATGCATCTCCCCAACTCCTGCTTTATTGTAAATTTAAAAATATTACAAATTTAACACACCTCACTTTGAATGATAGCAAGATGGAATCAATGACTTTTACACTATTCAATGTTGTATTTTTATCATTCCAGTCCATGCAAGTAGGCTCATTTTTTGGTTTTTACCGCATGTGTTACTGCATATTTCAACCACTTTTAAGCGCATATAAAAAAATTATATTGCTTATTTTTATCGCATAGTAATTCGATCCTTACTCAAAAACCATCAGTTTTATGGAAAAAAGCTTCAGATAAAACTTTCATCATACGAAAGGAATATTTTGAGTAGTTATTAATATATTTCAGAATCGCCATCCATGTCTTTCAATTATTAAGTAAACTTTTTAAATCGATACGATATTTTTCGAACTCTACGCCTCCAATATTGTGTTTAACCACGCATCAATATTCATCTACACAGGTAATTTAACTTATCAATGTTAAAACCTGAAAATATCTTTTAGAAGTGTCTCCATCATTCTAACTTTCAAAATCTGTTATTGGAATGTATACAAGAAGCCCTACAAGAATTTTTCTTGAATTCCTTTTCTATTTCTGTTAGAATTCATGTATCTTCATCAGACCTTGCTGACCGTTTTAGAATTAGAATTATATGTGCTAGTCGAAGAATGGACTCGAACATGTCATCTTAGCACGAAGAACAGATATTCTTAGCAGTAGTTGGGTTTTCATCTTTCTAGTCCAATAGGTTGTTGAAGTCTTTTTTAGTTCTATCAAAGAAATAACAGCGCATGTGGAACCTGTGCTAACAATGTGTAACTGCAACGTCAGATCAACAACAAGACTCCAGCTTTTTGTAAGTCATTATTTATAGTGTTGGTATGAAATACCATTGAGTGTCTTCAATGATATTTCGCATAAGAGTACTTTTATTGTAATTTTTAACACTTAATCAGCTTAATGTTCGAAATTTTGTTTGCTCTGATTCTATTAGGATTCATCATAGCCCCAACTCTAAATTAGATCGATCATCTTCATTGTATGTTTCAGTAAGTTCCTCCAGATGCTGATATAGACATGTAACTAATGGCACTATTAGTTTTCTTTGATATTAAAATGGACTGTCATCGTTTTCCCCCTTGACTGTTTCAATATATTTTTGACATTGATCCTTTCAAGTGTTAAGTTCTGATTCCATCAGGCTGATAAAAAGATAATACGAGGTAATAGACAAAATTCATCTAAAATTGTGCAACTAAAGTATATCCAAGTTGTCATCATGGTCATCAAGCTGCTGCAGGTTCCTAAGTACTAGCTATCTTAAGGTTTGATTTAGGACGATTAACATAATTATCAAAAACAATGATATGCTATCTTATTAAAAGTATCAGTTGTAAAGTAGAAATATTTTTTCAGTTATCAACAAATTTGGTTCAGTGTTAGGTTGACTTCTTTTGTGGACAGTATAGAATATATATTCTGAAAATTTGTCAGAAAAAGGTACAATTTTTTACTGTTACACAAAATATTTTTCATTTAATCAGTAATATCGCACCATATCATATAGCAAGTCACGCCATAAAGACGCTACGAAAGAAGTTAGCAATTAGTTAAGAAAACGAGATTGGCGTTCTCCTTATAAAGATAATTAGATGCAAATACATGCGACGATCGCTTTTGTCCCATTTCTTTTTTACTCTCGTCTAACCCACGGGACGTCTCGTCATATCCCCGGTACGTAATTATCGCGGAGCCGCGACTAAATTTCTCCGTCATTACCGCAGCAGCTCCAAGCTCCAAGACACCGACACCGCGCTAAAATAACGACTTTCCCGGATTAATATTCAGCCAGCCGCGCGTCCCGGGGTTCCCGCGACGCCCTCATCCCGCGGGACGACGTCGTCCTTTCATCGTTGCCACGACGCCCCACATAGACCGGAGCGCACTTCCTCCTTTATGCACGCCCGCAGAGGCGATAGAGACGCTCATGAATAAAGAAGAAGGCGAACGATGTACGAAGTATGGCGCGGGCCACTCGACGAGATTCTTTGGCTAGATTCCGCGGGACCTACTTTAAAAACGAGACGCTACGAACATTGTGTGTATGTGTTTTCGTAGCGCTTATCTTCGTCGACACGCTCTCTCATCTTTAATATTCGAGCCGACGACTGTTATTCTTGAAAGTTAGGGAGACGTTAAATTCAGGATAGAGCAATGTTATTTTTTAGGTTTCGAGATGTTTAGTTCCAAAGCTTTCTACTAAAGAAATAACTTTACTTTTAGTTGCATTTATAAATCGATATAAAAATCGTGTACATAAATTTTGCTGTTATTTACTAATAAGTCAGAAATCAGTATTTACATAACATTAATTAAAATTATATCAGACGAAAAATACTACTTCTTCAGATACCACGATTACCTCAATATGTATTCGATCATATTTGCAAATTGATCATATTTCTTAGAAGTGGCCGTTTTCATGCTGCTTGTTCTAATTTATCTGTCACTTCATCTTATAACTATTTGAAGGGCAACAATGTTAGCTACGTTTTACTGTTTCCCAATTTGATGCAGACAAACGAGTACAACAAAACTTTCTTACACCAACCCAATCAAATCCAGTGAATTGTCAAATGACATTATTGGTGAGATGAATTTATGATGATTTGACTGAATTAATGGGCGAAATTTATGTGAAAAACAATGAAATCTGTTTTGGAACATGTTTATAAAGTAAATCAGTTTCTTGGATACCATGTATTTGGATTCGCAAGATTTCTAAAGAATTTTAAATTTCATGCGATTGATACAATGTGTTAATCAGATTTTTCGGAGGCGGTCATTTTCGAAGTCTATTTCAAACAAGATAGACTCAATCTCATAGAAGATACCATCTATTTGGCTTCACAAAGATTTGATGTTGTCAAAGTATACCCAATATTCTAAATTGCAAGAAAATGAATTGAAATGTATTGATCAAATGTTAAACTCCATCAAAAGATGCTAGCTCATCTTTATTTTTTTCCATTCAAGAGTGGTTACGGCCGAATTCGAAGATATCGATCGTTTAAGAATATTACAAATAACATGAACGCCAAAAACTTGATTAAACATGTTCTTAAGAAAGCTTTCCAATTTCTAAAACTAAAGAAAACGTTTAAAATTACATTCTTCACCTTTGCAGTGATTGCTTATGCTAATTTATCTGCTCTTTTATTTTCTTAAGGTCTTGGTGGGTATTCTATGAAGTGTAAATCAGGCGTCACCCTATCCATACTTCTAGTTGACTTTTCGAGGTTCCTCTTCAATATATGCTTATGTGTGCAAAACTTTTAGTAGAGATTTGTATTTGATATAGGGTAACTGTCAGTCGTCTGCATGCCAATGTGAGAATTTTTCTCATCACGCGACTTATAGCGTTGTTTGCTTTGTTAAGTGTCATAAAGTTTTAGTAAGCAAATTTAAGTTTTGTTAGTATACACAATTTTTTATTTATATTAATATTATCTTATTGTTAGAGAGTAAGCAATGAGTAGAGAACAGATGAATTGGGGCGACGCACAGTGGTTCAAAACATGAAAAAGTGACGCATAGAGGTAAAAAACAAATTTACCCCTAGGTAATTTTGGGAAAGCCCTTTTATAAATAACACTTTTTTCCAAGAAAAACCGATACCCAAAGTCAATTATATGCAAATCTACCTGAGTAAGATGGATTTGCTTATAAGGAGGTCGGGCAGGTTCTTAGGTCACTTTGCCTTATCGCTTCATTAGCGCACATTAAGATAATTTTGTGACGTTTCGAGTGATAGTTATTTCTGAAGAAAATATGGAATCCAAGCGTTTAGGTAAGTATTATCATATGTATATAACAGTTTTTCAATTGATGCCTTGATTATCAGCTAACATTATGAAAAAGTGTATCATGAATTATGACAATTTTTAAGTTATAAACTGTAATAAGTCTCGACGCCCACCTATGCCCGCTTTGAATTTTCATCGTAAATATAGTTTAAAGTATTACGTACCTGGAGGTATATGATTTAGACCCACCATGATCCGCCTGTCGAAAATATGTTACATTTTAACACTACATATCCGTAAAATACGCAACTATTAGGAAATAAGTCATAATAAATGTTTACGCCAGCTTCAGCCCGCTGCAGTTATTGATTGTAAATATAATTTTGAGTATTATCTTATCAGTGGTGAATAATTTAAAACCATCTGGATCCAACTTTTGATTTATTTTATAGTGTTTCGCTGCAAATGCGATAAACTTTGGGAAGTGATTGTTTTCCGAAAATTAAGGTAGATGATTTATATACAAGAACCACATGCACATCGACACCCCTAGGTAACTACAACCCTCAAAAGTTGGAAAAAAATTTGCTACAAATTTGTCATTCCCCGATATCATTAGAAATCTTTTCTCCTTTAATATAATCAACAAGTGAGATGATATTGATGTTCCGCTTCACACATTGCCACTATCACTGATCAAGTTATAGTAAGTATAGCTAACAGTTCATTAAATTTTTGGTAATAGTTTATTTCATATCATATCCTGTATAGTATAGTGCTATTATTTTTGCTAATGTATTTTTTTTATTACAGCTGAAATTACGCGTATAGATCTAAGCAATAAATTTCTTAAGGGAGGTTTTAGTAATAGAACTGAAATAGAGGTATTTAACGAAATACTAACATACATGAACGGGCGCGGACTTTTTCCAAACGAAACCCAAATAAAATCTTTTTTAAAGAAATGGGCAGAAAAATGGAGAAATTCTGGATATTCTTGGGAAAAATTTGTTGCCAAAAATCAACTTTGGTTAGATGACAAACCATTTAACAAATTATGTGATGAGAATGTGTCAGAACCTGGACCTTCGAAACGAAAATGTTTTGCAGATTTGTCAACCTCTCAAAAAAATAGAGTAACCAAAGGTAATAGATCAGCACGTGTTTGATATAATGTGGCTATAAAATTTATTTGATATTTGGATATTTTGCAAGATTTTAATAGATCATACAAAATGGCATTCATCTACACCAATTTAAATTACAACTTTATATGAAAATGTGGAGGTGGGGTGTTCAGGTAAAGTGTCACTTCCGGTTAACTAATTTGGTCTAAATTTTGATACAAATCATCATATTTGTTATAATACCTATATACCAAATTTCATCAACGTAATAAATTTCTGAAGGTCTATGCGTCACTTTTTGCCATTTTGAACCACTGTGCGACGTCGATATATATATACATAGACTTCTCTCTGTGGAATCGCAAAATCAAGAAGCAATCGAAGATGATAATCGATTTGACATAGACAGTGAAATTTCGAGTGAACATAGTAGATATAGTACTAATTATGAACAATCTAATGCAGTCATTGAAGAGTTTGGACTTGAAGTTGATGAGAATGTTGCATACGGTTTAAGACATTACTTTTTTGGAAAATATCAAAAAACTCAATGGATGGAAACTCACACTCAGAAAAAATAAGAAGGAAATTCCTCCTACATTCATAAATCTTAAAAGGCCCTAACCTAGTAGCATGTATGGTTTCTAAAAGGATACTGTATTATTATCGTACAAACCAAAATCTCAAAAAACCTACTGGTGTTATATACATTTCATTCTGGAGACCAAATCGACTCTGAGTCTTGACGACATGGCAAAACCAGAGTGGATAAGCTAACACCGGAGGGGTTGATGTGTGGATAAGCTAAAAGTAATTTATTCAGCTTTCAGATTTTATCTATGAAAAGAAAACCTAAAAGTAAAAACAATAACATTGAACAATATCTGAAAGAGATAGTTGTGTAATAGAAATTCTCACGGGCGAGTGATCACGTATTCTTTAATGCGCGAGTGCTGCAGGGTTAAGTACTGTCCAATTTGTTGTAGAGAAACGAGTAAGACAGAAATTTCTAAAACCCATGCTAATTTGTCTGCCTCTTTCGAACTTCTTTGATGGCAACAACTACGCTTAAGTATTACTCAAATTGTTGCAGAGGAACAAGCAAAATAAAACTTTCCTAAATTAACCCAACCCAATATAATTATCAAAAGATATTATTATTGAAACGAAGAAGATAACAACAACGACGACAACGAATATGTTAATTTATCTACCACATCGTTTTTGAGTTTCTTTAATGTACAATGAGAGTACTTACTCCGCAATTTTGTTACAGAAAAACGATCGAAGATTTTCCTCAACTAATTTGAAGGAAAAAGTACCACAAAATTTCTAAATTAAGCCAGCCAAACACAACCCAGCGAATTATTAACAATGTGCACTTTGTGCACGTTGACAAATATCTAGTTCATTTCATTAAAAATTAGTCATTGGGCGTCAGTTTTTTTAATGCTGAACGTAAAGAGCAAACTTAAGATGATTTGACTGAGTTGGTGTACGCAATTTAGGAATATTAAAAATCAGTATCAACATAAGATTTATTGAAACTCTATAAGGGACAAAATGCTTCTTTGGAAATCATGATTATTAAAATGTGTACTGGATGATATTTATAAGTAAATCAGATTTCGAAGTCGATCGAGGTTATTTCTTCCGTCTATCTCAAGCAGGATAGACTTAGACTGACGTTAAATACCATGTACAGGACGGCCAATTCAATTCAATCACAAATAAGGTAGTCCTAGAAAAGCTCTTTTCAGCGATACCAAACATATTAAATTGCGTTTGGGCATTTTGAAATCACAGGCATTTGTTTATAAACATATTCAAACACCCACCACCACTTCATTTTTAGAGATAAGGCAAAAATGTTATAACAAAAAAAAACTATACTATACTAAATAATTTCCAGCATTTTCTCTTGACAACTTTAGTGATAAAATTTTTTACTGCAACTTTCTAGAATGAGTAGTTTCCGATAACCGGCACTTTGCATGCTTATTTGGCCTCCATGTACATATTTGGATTTATTTATTTAACAACATACAGCAACCACGGAAACGGGATGCACTCAAGGCACCGTGCCTCAAAAGTAACAACAAAAATTCATCGATCACAAACGGCAAAATATATGCATAAATAAATAAGTAATGAAACTAGTTGACTTGATCAGCTTTACATGCCGCAATTATTAAACGCTTAAACGCGCAGAGTGAGTTACAAAAGACATCAACCCACGCAGCACGATGAAAATGGTCGCAAGTACGTGCCATTCTAATCATGGGAGAGTTCTGGAAGGCGTTCGTACGAGGAGTAGGTATATAAAATAAATAGTCAAGGCGAAGACGTCGGGGCGGTATACGAAAGTTTATTATCTGAAGAAGGCTAGGAGAGTCAACGGTACCGTTAATGATTTTGTGAAATGTTAAAACATCCACATGTAGGCACAAGCTTATTTGTAATTTCTGTAAGCAAAGTTACTTTTAAAGCATAAATAAATTATGATTTTCTTTTGAATCCTTTCAATTCTGGAAATATATGTTTCATATTGGGGATTCCAAGCACAGCTGCAGAAGCTTAAAACGCTGTGCACATACGCAAAATACAGCCTTTTTATAGCACAAATATTTGTAAAATTCTGCGTGACTCCCAACAAACGTAACGCCCAAATCCCTGACCTGTGTCACCCTAGGTATGATGCTATCATCCAGGCTATAGTCATATTTGATCGTATTTGCCTTCCTTTTAAAAGAGATAACACTACATTTAGCAGGGTTCAGTGTCAAAAAATTTCAACTGCAATAAAGACGTAGTGCATCAACATCGCACTGTAGCCTTGAGCAATATAAAGGTGAAGATACTCGAGTAAAAATTTTTAAATTGTCAGCGTACATCAGACAATGTGGAAGTTTAATTATCGAAAAAGTATCGTTAACGTAAATATTAAATATAAGAGGTCCTAAGTGACTCCCTTGTGGTACACTAGAGGTAACAATCATGCTGTACGACAAGTGATTATTGACATTCACCTTGAGAATCGTTCCGCGTGTATAGGAGACAAACCAACGTACAAAATATTCGTCGATATCAAACATATGAAGCTTTGAAAGAAGTAGAGCGTGATTGACGAATATATGATATTCTCGAAGTTTACCCACTTTCTAATTTGCATACGATTATCACAAAATATGGGTCGACCGGGATTATTTCTGCCGTCAATCTTAAGCAAGATGGATTCAGACTTATGTAAGATTGCTTGTGTTTGGATTAAAAAAAAACTCAAAGTTTATCCAACAGTTAATCATGTTTATATACTGAACCATATTTATAAATAAATCAAATTTTTTGAAGGCGATCGACGTCCTTGAACGAAAACACGGTAGACATGTTTTCGTCCGTGTATCTCGAACAACATAAACTTAGGCTCCTCTAAGATACTATGTGATTAGACTTTTTCGAACATTTTATACTCTCAAAATCTACGCAACATTCTGAATTGCATGCGATTGTCACAATGAGTGCTGGATCATATTTATAAGTAAATCAGATTTCTCGAGGCAGCCGACGTTAGTATTTCTGTCGTCAATTTCAAGCAAAATAGACTTGCGTAAAATACCACGGACTTGGATTTACAAATTTTTGATGTTCTCAACGATTTTGACACCGTTTGTTATTTTTTTTGTTTTTTGAAGTGATCCAATCATAAATTTTCGAAGTCTCTAAAATGTCACAAATTTTGCCCACCCCTGATCCGTAAAGTATATATTATCAATGATCGATCATTCATGATAATATATGATCAGGTATAGCGATATAAAAAGTTACAAATGTTTTAAGTTCATTAATAAAGAATATATGTATATATGATCATATGTAATATATGTGTAGATAGAAAACAAGTCGTATTTGAAGGATTAATAAAAATTTCTTTATTGTTCTTAGCACTACTGGTTTCGTATTATAATCTCATTCATCTTCAGGTGCTGCTACATATGTTAAAAATATAATTGAACGTAAAATAAAAATTTCTTTTTTATATAAAAAGTCTTACCGTCTATTGGAAATTAATGGAAAAATGGCATAATGTGTGTAACATAACATTGATGAATAAAGAACACAAGATACGTATCACTAAAAATATAATACTTAGTCGTTTTCTCTGTATTTAAAAAAATTACATTAGTTTACAAATTTTAATTAATTTTTTCTTCAAAGTCAGCGATATTTTTTTGTAACGCGATAATTTTTTTTAAATTTATGGTGTTGTGCTGATTCTGAAACTCTCTTCAGTTTTTGCCCATCATGTCCAGTATATTCGTTCAGTATATTTGTTATTTTGCAAAGTGTGCTTCTGTAGCTATACGTACATGAAAGTGGAGATCCAGACGAACATTTTGAGGTATCGATGGCGTAAATCAGACTCTCCGTTATTTTCTACAGCGTAAAGAAACTCAACAAAATAATTTCTTTGGCATTTTCCCAATCTTTTTTCAATTCAACACCGTAACAAAAAAGAATTGTATATGAACAAAAAGTTAGCTATTCTATCCTGTAGGACATTTAATTCTCTAAATTTCGAAGCATTGAACACCATGGTCGAATGTATATTACCAGAGATATGGTTAATTTACGACAATCCTGCAAAATTTCATTCTTTGCCATTTTCAGTGTATTGTTGAAACATTACTACAGACAATTTTTTTGATAAAGAAGTGTTTTAAACGTTGGAGGCACTAAGTATAAACATTACATTCCCTAAAATCAATATTATTTTATCTGTTCTAAATGTTGAATTTTAAACATAATTGGTCAGGAAGATTTGATTTTGGCAGAGTTACACTATGTGCACTCTGGTGTTTGGTTGATCTTACAAATGATACCTTTCTTTGTCTTTTTATTTATATTGTCTAAGATTATATTACAGAACTTTTATGGAATTAAATTTTATATTTAATGTGTAGTATACATTAATTTACTTATTGTTAGTATAATATATTGCGGAATATGATTACTTTGCGACAATTTTTTGTCTGTCTTTGGGTCGATTTCTCTAATAACATTCCAGAAATAATCTCCCATCATCCGTGCATCCCAGTAACCTTGATAACATATTTCCAATGTTATTATATCTTGATGGAACCGCTCGCCTTGTTCGTCACGTTCCGCTCCAAGATTTACGACGGTTTGTTTGAAGCTAATCCACGCCTTGCTTCTTTTTTGTCAATGTTGACATTAATTTATTGTCATTTATTAATTTTTCTATTTGATGGCCATCAAATATGTCTTCTTTTAGTTGGGCGTTCGATATTTGTAGAAAGAGCTGGGTGAGATATTTAAATACTAGGTCTTCTGGATTCAACGTTTTCGCAAAATTTTTCATCAATCCCAGTTTGATGTCTAGTGGGGGCAATATGACAGATGCTGGTCTCACCAGAGTTTTATTTAAGACATTGAAAGAACCTGCATCGTAATATTCTCTAGAAGGCCAGTCTTTGCACACATCATGATACTCTCTCGCTCAGCTATCCCTCAAATAAATAAAACAGCAATATTTTGTAAAATCGCCTTGAAAGCCTGTAACCACCTCAATTACCTGAAAATCATAGAAGTTAATACTTATAAAGAAGAAGTTAGTACATTTTTTTACTGCGGAAACTACTTTTAAATCTACAGAAACTTTCCATTCAAATGCGTTATACTGAATTAGTGTAAAACTAATAATATTGATATTAATGAATTTAATGTTTATAGTTAGTGCCTGGAACAGTTAAAATACATCTTCATTAAAAAAAAATTATCCGTAGTAATGTTTCAACAATACAGTGAAAATGGCAAAAAATGAAATTTTGCACGATTGTTGTAAATTAACGATATCTCTGGTAAAATACATTCGATCATGATGTTCAATGCTTCAAAATTTAGAGAATTTAATGTTCTACAGGATAGAATAGCTAACTATTTTGTTCATATATAATTCTTTTTCGTTACGGTGCGATGAAGTGAAAAAAAATTGGGAAAAATGCCAAAAAATTTGATTTTGTTGAGTTATTTTAGGCTGTAGCAGAATAACGGAGAGTTCGATTTATGCCATCAATACCTAAAAATGTTCGTCTGGATCTCCACTTTCATGTCCATAAAATCATCATATATCAAATCATCATCATAGCTACAGAAGACACACTTTGCAAAGTAACAAATATACTGAACATGAACCGTTACTGTGTTTTTAATTGACCATTTTCCACATTTTTGGTTATATCTCGAAAACTGGACGTGATGGAGAAAAACTGAAGACAGTTTCAGTATCAGCACAACATTCCACGTTATAAAAAAAATATCGCAGTCTTTGAGATTTTTCTTGTAAACTAGTGTTATTATATGTGGATTTTTATTAATCCTCTAAACACGACGTTTTTTCTATCTACACATCTAATATGGAAGGATTATGGAGAAATACATCTATTTTATATGTAACTATGTATGATCATGTATGATGATATAAAAAGTTATAATCACTTTAAAGTTCATTTATGTATAAAGTAATACATTACGAATGGTTATGAGATATAAGAACTGTCGGTAAAAAATTTTGATTTAAAATTCAACATTGCAATCCTTAGAACAATTTCAATAAAAAGCAACGTACGCCATCTATTACGTATTCAGCGTGCAGTCCGGAAAGGGGAGCAATCAATCGGCAGCCCCATCGCGTCAATCAGCTGCTCGGGGGCCGTCCGTGCCCCTACAATGGATCCTTTTTGCACTATCGTCTCCCTGGAGACGGACAGCTCCGTATCGGCCTCGGCTACCGATCGGATCTCACTTCGTGCGCCATTCGAGCTACAATGCTCGAAATCAAATTAGAATATTTCCCAGTGAATGGCGGCCCTTTACGACTGGATGCGCACAGCCGAAAAGAAAGACGGCAAGAACGGAAAATCCGTCCCGTAATACTGGCCGGATTATTTTACGAACGCCGGGAAATGTTGAAATAGAAGAAACCGTGCCGAGATGGCATCCTCGTTTCTCCTAAGGATTACGTACCAACTAATTGGAATATCTGTCTGGTTCAACCATAGACTTACACATCGTGCAGGCTGCCCTTTTTGGGGATTGGCCCTCTAATGATAGATCGCAGTGTCGTCGCATCCGCATGCAAAGCCCGTCGTCGGTTAATTAATAACTAGATAAACCCCGGATAAGCCGCATAACTAATGAATTCTCGATTATCCCGTGCTAGACGCCCGAGAATAAAGGATCTGAACGAGAGAGAAAAAAGCGCGCGGATTCCTCGATTAGCGGATAATGGATGGAGGATGAGGAGCGCCTCGGGCATTCTGCCTCTGACAATGAAATCCGGGGCTGTCACTCAAGGATTAGCGGAGACCCCGACGCTGCCGCTGGCGTGGTGGGAGGCAGAGGGTAGAGGGAACATCCTAAGGACCCCGACGGAGACGGCATCGTCTCCATGGAACAATTCAATCATACGCGTCACTTGGGGGGGCTGCATTGTCTGGTGGGGCCTGTGGTATGGCCGCGGGCCGTCACTCCCCGAACGTATTATTGATAGAGGTTCGGACGCATTGTCCCGAGACGTAGACGCGTGTCGACGGTCAACGTTCAACGGATAATGGCCGGATACAACATACCTGTCTGTATCATACAATAAGACGATGTCCTGTTCGTAGCTATGTATGCATTTCAATATTTGATGGATGACTACCACACAATAATCCTTTGATTAAAGTGGTATTAATAAGATATCGGTCACAAGGTATTACAATTGAAAGTGACGATTATACCACATTAAAGTTGATTCATCCCTGATTTAATATTCCAGCGCTGTTATTGTTAATTGAGACCAAATCAAAATTACGATATGATTTAGGATAAGATAAGATTTTCAGTTTCGTTAATCCACGTTATAATAACAATATATGCACAATATCTACAATAATTGAAGCGTAAAGGTGGGACGCATACATTTATCTATTTATGCATGGTATGTTAACTTATATTCTGACGTTCATTGAGTTTATAATCAAAAATAAAAGAATATCTTAAGATGAAATGCCTGCAAAATAGGTTATTATAAATCAGTTGAAACGAATCATAATATTCATTTTTCAGAGATTAATTTTTTACAAAAAATCGAAAAAGGAAAACCCAGTGTGAGTTCGACTCCCATTTATTTTTTTCTAGCTTAACATATTCTATGTCCTGTTTTATAACGTTCATTAATCCGAAACCATCCACTTTCATTTAACCTCTATTTTCGCTTTACTCTGTATGTCTTTTTTTTTCAAAAGCACTTTAGCTTATATTTTAGATAGAAACATCAAGAATATTGCAAAATAATTGAATTAAACTAAGAGCAAGTTTAACAATCTTTTCTCTACCCACTTTTCTTTTTTACATTTTAAGCTACAAAGAAAATGGAGAGGTAGTAAACAGAATCAGAAATAACGTTTGACTTTCCTTTGCGCTCTTTGCTCATGTGACCAGATGACATAGAGGCAGAAAGAATATTCAGAGAACTTTTTAAGTCGTTTTTAATAATAATAATAATATATTGCACATTCATTCCACATATATATTTTTCAACTTGATAGGCAGTTAGCTTCTATGGGGATATAGTAGCTTTAAAAAATGATAAGCTTTCTTTTTGTAGTTATTAACTTGACTATGGTATCTCAAACTGTTATCTACAACCAAACCAAAACTCCTTTCCTCACCCACCATCGGCACCTCAGATCCCTAAATGTAAACCTTAACCAAATTCTTTAATTGGTCGCAAATTGTTTTGTTACCAAAGAGCAAAAACGGTAGATTTATTAGGATTAATTTTCAGATCATGTAAATTGGAAGTATTCGTTATATATTCCAAATCAGAATTTAAGCTCTTAATAGCATCGCGCCATCGGAATGGATAAGAAGAGATGTAAAGCTGGGTATCATCGGTATAACTGTGAACTTGGTTATGGTTTGCATTATGAAAGATTTTTGAAATATATAACGAATATAACGAAAACAACATGGGACCAAGAATTGAGCTCTGAGGAACCCCAAAATTTAGAGCCCTCAATCTGGACGCATTGTGATCTTTGTCGTAGATAACTGCTAAGAAGAGTAACTGCTGAAGGATTAAGCCCTAGAGAATGAATAATTTTAACAAGGACCGCATGATTCACAGTAACAAACTTTCTACTGTCTAATAAAGTAAGAACAGTAATTTCACCCTTATCACTCGCAGAGATAATGGCATCTGTCACCTTCAGCATTGCAGAGCAACAATCATACCCTCGACGAAACCCAGACTAAGCAGATGGCAGAGTCCCGATATCCGTAATAAATTCCGTCAGTTGAACTTCCCGTATTCTTTCAAGAACCTTTGATAACATTGGCAAAATATTGATAAGTCTTAGGTCTTTCAGAGCTTTTAGGTCACTACATTTAGGTATAGGCTTAATTAAGGCTTCCTTCCAGCAATCAGAAAAAACACTTTCTAGAATACAAAAAATTATGTGTTATAAAAGGTACTATATGAGATACTATAGATGCAAATTTCATCGTTTTAATAACATTAAGAACTACAAGTGACTCGATGACACCAAACTTAAACCTTAAATTATCATCACTGACATTATGAAATGTCATATATCAAAAGCAGAGTCACTAGAAGGGGGGAAATCATGTACAATATATAATACACTCTCAATAAAGTATATACTAAATTATTTATAATTATTATTTAAACTAACGTATTTAAACCGCGTTAAACTATTTAACGCAGTGTTATGTCATATATAACAACCTATACATTCAATTAACTCTTCTAAGCACATATTACATTTCATGTCACATTTTATTTTCATATTGACATTCTATTGCACATTTAGCAATTTAATGCCAAAAAGGTCTGAAAAAACTAATTGAAGGCAATAGTATTATATGATTTTGATAATTGTTAAAATTTAAACTAGGATACCAAATGGACCAAAAAAAAACGACCTTCAGATTCGATTAAGCGAGCAAAACCCTGAATATTATGTTTTCTTCAAAAATTAATTGTGTGGTAGTTGCCAATGAGATTGAAAATGAAGAGCATCAGTGATAGTCCATTCTAAGATAAAATTAAATTAACAATGATAATTGTTGCCTTTTCAGGTATATATCGACAACTAATGGAGTATTAACAAACTAAAATTGCTACAATCATCTCTCATTTCAAATCAGATTGCAAACAGAAATGGATGGGTAGTCATAATAAAGGAAATGTGTTTGAAAACAAATATAATTCTTGTTGTTTTAGCGATCTTTTGGACTACCACCGAAAACGTTTTTAGAATCTAATTAATGTATCAAAAAGAGAAACATGAAAAAACTTCGTGAAGAAACAGATATCGATAAAATGTTGTATACAATATAAATTAACTTGAGGCCGGTGATGAAGGTATTCCCAATATTTTAAAAGAAGTTAATAAGATCATCACAGAGAGCATCTAAACCTCTTAAATCAGCCAAAAAATTAAGAAATGTTAAAAAATGGACTGGATGTTGTAGTCAGTTATACATTTTTGGGTATAAAATCTTCAACAACCTAGTGAACAAGAAAGATGTAAAACCAGCATCACTATAACTAGGCATATCTAATCTCCATGCAAAAATACGCATGTGCGAGCCCATTTTGTGTCTAGCATTTAAATTCCAATATTAAAATGGCAAACAAGATCTGATCACTAGGTTTAATATTAGATCTAAAACTAGTAATTTTCAGGATTTTGCCGTACGTTTTTCAAAAAATGTTTTTCAGAAAAAAAAAACCTTCTTCAGAAACGAAGATTCGAAGTGACCACTTCGAACATCACTATATTTGAAAATTCATTAATTTTTATGAAAAAAATTAAGAAAACATTAATCCTTACGCTGTAGGGCTGTTATTTGAAAGTTGGAATTAATTGTTTTTCATATAATTCAAAATGTAGACAGTTCTCTTAAAATTTGATAAAGAATAAGACCCTTAAGTTTAGAAACATCATTCAGATACACCTTATATTATCAGAAAAGAAGAGATGGGTCGCTTAAGAAATTTGCAGCTGTAGCCTACATTACCTCTTGTATTACCTGTTATCCCTTAGAACCCTGAGATGGGTATATCTAAACGTATCTCTTTTGTGTGTGGAAAATGTAATTTGGAAGGCATATACGAATGAAAGTCCATAATTTCCATAACTTTAAAAGATCGTGCAAGATAAAAAATCTATAAATATTTTACAAAAAAATCGTGAAAAAAATTTTGAAATCCAATTTTCAAACAAATTTCAAGCTGTCTCGAATCATTATCGACTTCTTTAATGTCAGAAGTTTATATAAGTTTAATCAATCCTCTTCATCCAAAGGGCTTTCTTCCATTATTTCTTCGATAGCAGCTATTTACATAACTAATAGCCATCTGATAATCGTTCAAGATATGGCACAGGTGACTCGGTGTGGAAGTACCAAAGATTTTAAGACTTTAAAAGTTTCTTAATGACAAAAGCTAGTATAATAATGTGAATATGTTCCATAACTTTAGAAATCATATAATGAAAATTAAAAATATATTACCAAAAAATTGTGCAAGAAATAATGAAACCAATGTTTAGTAAATTTCAAGCCCTCTCGCATTAAATCAGCCGTGAATAGTGAAACTTCATTATCGAATTCTTTATTGTCAGAAACAGTGATAAGTTCAATCAAATTCTCTTTATCCAAAGGGCTTTCTTCCATTATATGTATTTACAGCATTCGCCACCAAATATATATTTAGCATTAGATAGAGTTATTACACCCCACTCTTTTTTTACACTGTCTTTTTTAACACGATTTTGAAATAACACGGTTCACCAATAAATTTTTTTACACGAATTTTTTGTAATAGCACGAATCCCAAAAAAAAATTTTTAATTCTAATTTTGATAGCGTCTTACAGAAACTTATGTATACAGTAACAAAAGACCGTGTAAAAAGAGCGTTGGGTGTACTTGAGAAGATACATCTGATTTATTTACTACGAAAGTTCTACTTTTGACGCAAGCTTGCAACATTTTTTCCAACAAGTACATACAGCCGATTGACGCAACAGTTCCATGGCAAAAGAAGCATGTGTTATACAATCCATAATTATGAACTTTATCCATGCTTCCAAAACAGTCCATTTTGTTGTCCCACTTAATCTAAAGTAAATCCAAATTATATTTAAACATTTGTTTTACAAAGTATGTTTTAAATCCTGCCACAATCAAGTAGCTGAATCAAAAACAACAGTTGAATATTTGGATAAGGTCGCGGATTCATTGCCGTGGCCAAAAGACCATTATGGCTCTTCGACCGTAACCTTTCATTAAAGAAAAGCTATTAAAATAGGTCAGTAAATGCCTAAAAAGGCATAAAGTTAAAATTTCGTATTATGTCTAAATTATCGATCTCAAGGAATCAAACTTTAAACCTACTGCTATCAAACGACATAACATAAATTTAATAACCTTCCAAGATGTTCCTGAATGTTATGATCACTGCATGTTGAAAATGTAATCAAACAGCAAACATTTAAATGCACGGCCACACTGGGCCACACCTATCCTTTGTATAATATGAGATGCAGTTGTAATAAGACTTATGCTGTCTGATCTTGACACTATGCAAGTCACCTCTAAAATAAATCTTTCTAGCCAAGTAAGGTAGATTGGAACCAACAATCATGTTCTGATAAAGTGTAAGTGATGGCATTTTAATACGAGGCTTCATATTAAGCTATCCAAGATTCTTCTATTTATAAGTTACAAGCATACAAGCATTTTGCACACGCTACATCTTAGACATGTCAACAATGTCGAGATAAAAACCGTGGAGTACAATAATTAAAAATGGACATCACATAAAATTGATTTAAGGTAATGCTGAAAACTTTCCTAAAATGATACAAAATCTTCAGGTTTAGAAAACTCAAACCTATAAGTCTTAAAGTATGCTGCGGATGTGGAAATGTGTTGTCAATAATAAGACCCAAATCCTTCTCCCGTACTAATTTTATCCAATCATTATAGTTGCGGAATGTATCCAAACAAAAGAACAGCATATTTTCCACATATTACTGAATTTCAGAAACAAAATAGTTGAACCAATGAACAAGATGTTGTTTCATGTTTTTATCTCTTAGAGCTCATGGCATAAGGAATTTATTGATTAATAAAAACTTTAACATTTTATCACCTTTAGCCATTTCAAGAGCCACCAGCATTTTCAGGCATTTTTTCCAGTATTTTCTTCCAGAATAATTCAGATTTGTCGGCATTAAATGTTTAATCGGAAATATCACCGTCCTTTTCTGCCAAATAATCAGGGAAGCTTTTCGCAACATTTTCATCCGCTGATGCTACTTTTCCTTTTATTTTTTCAGTAAATCTTCTATTCTTGAACGTAATTTGTCTTCTGTCAGAAAGAATATCTTTATTGATTCTGCAAAAATGTAATTCTTTTCGAGTCCATAACGTTTAAAAAATATGATAACATAAAACCAAATGACTTCCAGCCACATTACCCCCAAGTAAAATTGTCATATTTCTAAAGAATAGTGGGGGTGATCTTTTGTATGCACATCGTGAACGCGGTTTCCCGAGCGGATCGTTCGTCGCGAACAAAATTTCTGAGAATTACACGGCTTTATTCAGCGATCACGGCGATAACTTCCAAATATGCGCGAAGATTTCGAACTGAGGCGTGAGCCGCGACGAGAACTTCATATGCAGTAACTCCGGAATAAATTTCTAACACAGAATCGAGATTTTTGCATTTTACCGGTAAGCCATTGACGTGGTTTCGCACAATTCCACCCTCTTTCCATCCGTTCGTTCTGTCTGTAGTCGAGGAGAGTCGTTCGTCTCTCATGAAAATTTATAGATAGATTTTTTTCCAACGGACAGTGTCGCCACTACTAATGACCCTCAAGCTCGCGGAGGCGTATTTTTAAAGAGAAATTAATATTCCGGTTTCGTGGAGGGAAGAAAACCCGAGCTGAATTGAATTTCCACCTCACCCTTGGGGGACGTGACAGCTTTCGCCATCTATCCCGGCTCTGCGCCTAATTAATTCGAATTTCAATATTTAATAATGAGAGGCGAAGGCGTGCTTTAACGGCTTGGGCGCGATTTACCTTTGACGGCGCTAAAGATTGGAGACGATGATAACGTTACACTCACGAAATCCATGGATTTATCGCGGGAAAGTTGGAAATTCTTTTTTTCTTTTCGTTGAAACGTTGTGTTGAATGAAATGACAAGCAATGAGATATTCGAAAAAAGCACTTGTTGAATAAAATAAAATTTCTTAGTTAAGAAATTCCAAGTAGATAATTAGTTTCCTTTTAGCACAATTCTAACTCAATCTCCAAACAAGCAACGCAGTTCCTTGTGTTTCCTTAAAGGTGTTTCTTCTTAATTACATACAGTTTTCCTGGAATAATTAGTCTCGACCAGCTCTGATCCCATTTCCGGCCGCCCTTTTCGTGGGCCATCCAGTTAACGATGTTAGGAAGGAGGGAGAGTTCTTTTATCTTCTTGATCCTATTTCACGGATTTGGCACGAAAAAGGGATTCCGTTTTCGGGATTTTAAGTTACGCCTTAGATCGTAATAAACTGTGTTTGCAAGCGTTCACCCGTTTTTTACCGACCCCAAAAATAAGGACACAACCGTGCATACAAATGGTGTAATTACGCTTGACACCCTTCCAAAGTCGACGGTGCATGTCATTTATTTTCACAGGGCGGCGTGTTTCAGTCCAGATAGGAAGAAGGGACGTCCTCGGACGGAGAGCTTAGAAGAATTTAAACGACAGGACCATCCTAATTGCTTAAACATTCCGGGAAACTTTGAATATCGGCCCCGGACGGAATGCATACTTTGGTGGCGAGTTGAGGCGAGGCGGCATAATCTCGAGAAGGAAAATAAACCGTGGTCCGCAAGTTTACTGGAAAATAAGAGTGTGGAAATTAAGGGCGTTATCTTAAGTGGGCCCCGTAAGTTCGAGCTGCAACTGGAAGCAGTTCGGCGCGGTCGGTTGCCGAAGGCTTTTGGACCCGTGAAGCAGCCGTAAATTAAATTACGCCTCCGCGAGTTACTGCACAACTTGCGCACTTGCTCGAACCGGATCGTACTCAAACTATTGGAGTCGAGTAGCCGACGGCTCAACATCACCGGATAATAGTGGCTATAACTAAAATTGCCTTTATGTCACAAGAAATCCTTAACCTCTTAATTGTTCCCGTTGAGTCAAATACCGCAAGAAATTATCTAGTAATAAATATTGTTACAAGATAATTACAACATTTATTCTAACAGTAATTAAAGTACGTTTGCAAGATGTTAAATAACTGAACTGATCTTCTGGCTAAACTAAGTAAACTATATAAGGAGTTATTACTTATTATTATTAACCATATAAAGCTAAACTATATAAGAAATTATTATCATGCTTACAGCTATCTCACGCGTTCTGGATGGCTTCTTAATGGGTTTATGAATCTTTGCTAGGCTGGAACGGGTTGAGGCATCAACCTTATCTTAACCTAAATATGTACTTGGCACAAGATAGTTAGCACAACTAACGAGCTCTGTCTAACTAACTAACTACTTAGTTAGGTTGGGTTAGGTTGTTTGGATAGTACAACATTTTTTTGTTGGGATGGGATCAAGTTGATGGCTTAACCCAACCAAATCCAACTAATATGTAGTGCTAATTAGCTAGTAGGGTTAAAGTAGATGGTTCTACTCAAGCATTGACAGGGCACAGAGTCTTCTTGTCGTATTTGAAAGTAATAAGAAAGCAGGGATCCGATAATTGCTGGTTTGAGTGCGGAGAAAGCGGCACCCTTCGGCACAGAATTATTAGATGTGCTAGATTTGCAAGAAAACGACAAGAATTAGAACCGAGTATTGGACAAACATTTTAAGGGAAGAACGCGTTTATCCTATTGATAGACCAAGACCAATAATGACCAGAAACAAGACCAGAAATGAAGTGATGAGTTATTTGAGGAAATAAGAAGAAAGGCAACAAATTAGAGAACCGCATATGAGACTGAAGAATTTTGGAGGGAGATAGTGTGACTTGATAAGGAAAGAACTATCCCCCTGAATCGGGAATGCAGTTAAAAGTTAAATTAATCGCTTATTATTAATTTGTTGCAGTTGTTGAGATATGACGAAATTAATCGAAATCTTGCAATAAATGGCAGATTTTGTGTATTTTGCATTAGTGGGTACTAAGAAAATACCTAATTAAACGTTAATAATGATTTGTTATATAATAAAATTAAAAAATGAATATAATAAGTTCAAAAAGTGAAGTCTGAGTAATAAGTCCAAAGGAATCTGAGGGGGAGAGGTAGAGTCGGCAAGAATAAAGAAGAGAGAAGATTTGGAGTGAAGGTCTTTCGTGTATGCTGGTAAATGTTTCCAACAATACGACCGAGAATGAAGAGACAAGAGGAGGAAGAATGAAAACAGTTTTTTTCAAACAGTTTGATTGAGCGAGCAAAATAATGGACTAGGAAGACTAAAACAGATGCGAATAATATTACTCTGAAAAAATGCCCTTTTGGCGGTGTCAAAGAAGACATGACCCCAACACCACACTATCTATAGATGTCTTAACCCAACCCAACGGTTATCTCAAGCTAGTTAACTAGTTGGGTTGGGTTAAGTTTCGCAATCAACCTTATCTTTAGTAAAAATTGGCTATATAAGCCGTAATATTGAAATAAAAATAAAAGTGCTGACATATCTGAGAAGCTGGAAATACGGTCATAAAGTTCAGAACTACAAAAGAACAGATCGAACAAAAATATGCTACAAATACGGACAAAGAGACCATTTGGTTAGTGATTGCAAGAAGGAAGAATGGTGTCCCCTCTAAGAAGTGTGAGATCTTCAGAAGAGAGCTAGTAAGAGAGCTGTTTCCAACGGATTGCGTTGTATGTCCGGGTGTGGGAGGTAAAGGACGGCGTATCATAAACCAGATGTCTGTGGTGCATATTTCCTAATGCCCTCTTTAAAACATCAACCTTATATCAACCTAACTACCTAGTTGGGGTATATATCTAATGCCAACTTCGTTGGGTTCATTTAGATTGATTGGTCAATCCAAAATAACCAATATCTAGTGTTAGCTAGTTAGCATTGGATATGGCTTGGGTTAGGTTGGGTTTAGATCTTCAACTAAAATTTTGTTCTAACATAAAATATGTAAATAAATCCCAAATCAAAAACTAAAATTGAACAGTTCTAGCATCATCTAATTTATATCTTTCGAGAACGCACCGTATATTTACAATTAGGTAGTAGGTTATGGCATTTAACATTTATACGAAGATAATGAAAAAAATAATTGATATTAATACGATGTTTTTATAATAATTATTTAACAAAAAAGTACCTTTTTTAATAATTTCTATAATTTTTTAGATTCAAAAAGAAAAGAAAACGAAACCTTTATATGTGTAATAAATTGCAGGAAACTTGGTTGAATAGTTCTTAAGATATAATATTCATGAGTGATTTTGAGAATATCATAATCAAAGTTTAGAATTAGCAAAAACCAATTCAACTTCCTATGACTTGGCTGGTAGCCTGCAATTTCAGGACCATACAATAAACCTCATTCCATTCTTTCTAAATATTTCATTGTGTTCATTTCATTATTTATTATTATTCAATGATAATAGTGTTGACTAGGCTAGTTGCAATAAAAATAGAAACTTTAATTATTTTCAAATCCTAATTTAGGTACTATAAGGTCAAATCATGAGCATGTTGCGACTTCATAAATTATCAGTGAATGTTTTTGCATATCTAAACGCAGAGATGGAAGAGAAAGCTTTAGTTTTTACGCTAGATGGGGATAGGTGCCATCTCTCTCTCTCTCTCCATCTAGTATACAGTATTGATCATTTTCTTTCATCTCTGTCTATATTTCTTCAAATTGCCAAGCCATAACGCATAGTAAGTTGATCTAGAATTGTAACCTAAGCGACGTAAATTCTCGAACTGATTAATTTAAAAGTTTGACTTAAGGTTGATGGTTTCACAACCCAACAAGCTTATTGCGTTGAGTTGGGTTAAAGTTAATGGCCCAACCCAACTATATTTAGTACTATTTAGCTAGTTGTGTTGGGATAAGGTTGATGACTTAACTCCAGAGTTGGCAATTTATACATTCTTTTAAGTTATTTACATAGTTTACCTAAAATACGTAAACAATTGTGTCTAAAACATAGAATAGGTAAAAATCAAATATGTGAGCTTAATTCTAATAAATTTCTGCAGGTAGACCTAGAAAAACAGAAGATGAAGTATTGTATTAAGAGTTTTGACTATATAAAAACCAGTACAATATATTTGGTAAGATGTACGTTATGCAATTCCATTAAAAAATACTGCAATCAGCAAACTTAAAGTACGTAAGTTTGTGCTTATATTATGATATTTTGATTATGAGTTACAAAGATTTGTAATAAATTATGTTATAAAAAGCGGGATCGGTCCTTGAATTGTGATATAAGTGGAAAATGAAACAGAGAGTAGTAAGTCCATAGTAAAGTCAAAATAATACTAATCGCCACAGCTACAACTCTTTAGAGAAGTTAGAGGTATTTTATTATAGAAGTTATAGGTTTGTCTCATAGTAATAATCATTATAGGTTATCAAAGATACCGCCAAGTTTTGCTTTAAAGAGTGATTTTAAAGACAGTGACGTGTGGATATTGTTACAGTGGTTAAGTTAAGTGTTTATAACTAAACTACACAGTATTATACATTGAAAATTTCATATAAAATGTAATTTACACTCTGTGTAAATTACATTGCCAACCCCGCTCAGCCCAACCCAACCAATATTTAGTACTAACAAATTCAATGATTATAGTATTGATGAGACATTATTCGTAAAATAGTATTTTCAGCATCATTCAACAGGCTAGTTGCAATAACAGCAGAAATGTTCACTATTTTCTGGTCAAAATCTAGATATTCTAAGGGCAATCAATAAATCGTGACTTCAAAAAACGTTTAACTAACTTTAATGTGAAAATAGATGGTCAAAAATTGCCAGTGAATGTTTTTGCCCATCCGGATGAAATGGCAGAGACAACTCTCAGCTTCCAGCGTACATCACTGATCTTGTAATTAGTGCTGATCATAATAATAAGATATTGTGATCATAATAAGTCACCATTATTCCTTAATCTTAGTCGTTATTTCCTCAAATATCCAAAACATGAATATGTAGTAGTTTGTTAATTTTGAGTTTCCTACAAGTTTGTGGATCTTAGTTGAAAAATTAGCAAGTATATACTGCAAGGAGAGCGGCTATATATTAGTATTTAATATTAAGTTTCTGAAAGAATTGGTTTAACATTTTGGATGATTTCAATTCATTTTCTCTCTTAATTCTTAGATATCGGTGTAAATAAAAATTGAAAATCAGTATCGATGAAAAATTATTGTTTACAATGTGAGTCAAATATAACACGCATAATTTTCACTTACGCAAAGAGGATAGTGTAATCAATGGACTATCGAAGTACAGTTCTGGAATCTCGAACATTTTTAGAACTTAATTTAACGTCAAAACAGATTCGTTCAACGACGAAACTGGGAATTAACAATCATGGAGTTCCTCCTTCAGTGTTTATTTATTTGTATCGAAAGGAATGAGATGTACTTAAATTTAATCAGTTCGCAGAAAATGGAAATTTACCAATTTTGAAACACTCAGATGCAACTTATCACATTATTTTCACTTACACAATAAACGTTAAAAGATTAAAGGTTACAAACCTATTTTTTTATTGTCCTCTATCCCATCAGTCCTCCTAAATGTTGTCTCCGACATTTCTCTATTCTGGCCATTTTATGGATATCACTCCAACACATATTTCGCGATAATATTGAATTCGGTTATTAGTAGCTGTAATAGTTTAATTTCCTCTTTTTCTTGTGACAGAAGAGATCTTTATTTGGTACAAAATTCAACCATTTTATTCGTAATATCTTTCGAAAATATTTGTCTACTTGTATCTTATTTTTATATTTTAGACATTTTTCCATGATTCGCCTTCGCACATATCTGGATTGTCGTGAATCATAATACTATCTCGAAACATTTTTAGATCTCATAGATGAATGGATTTCATTTGACGCAGAATTTGGTACATCGATAGAAAAACTTTTTCAATTACTATTCGATAACAGAAATTGCAAATAATGTATTCTAATTTCAATTTGTATAATTGTAATGTCTACATCAAATCAAACACCGAGTAATTTCACAGTGGTATCAAATCAAATGAAAGGCCGCGACAGACTCGTCAAAGAGATTACGTTTAGTGCTAAAACTGAATGTAACACGGATCCGTATTCATGAGCCAACAATTTTGAGCGATGTTACCGTCCGATAGTACTATTAAATTCGCTGGGCGTAATGGCCGGTGAATTCCACGCTCCCGGCAAACAAGTCCACTATCAATTCTGCGCAGCATTGTAACGAATTACATTTCCATAATTTTGATTTCGCGTTTACCAAGATACCATCGTCAAAATTATCGCCGTCGAACCGATGAATATTAACGGGGACTCTCTCGGATGTTTGATGGCGTCGTTTTTGGTGTTCGCTACTGTGGAATTTTAATTGCATGTTTATGAGGTTAAAAGACCTCGTAACAAGGGAATACCGGGCACTTTATTAGTGCCACCATTAAAACTATCAGGACAGTTTTGAAGATGAATAAATAATTTTTGGAAAATGTTGTATATGTTGCATTGAAACGGGAGTGTGAGTTTTATTGAAATATTGACGTGAGATAGTGCAAAAGTAAAATATAGGAAAAAGTTGAGTGCAAAACAATTCGAAAACATTACATGGGTAATATTTTCGCGTAGAGGAACTAGACGTGTGTCGTTTTGCGACATCACCGTCAAACAACGATCGTATTCTCGCGACAATAACGATGTACGCGCAGCAAACCCGTCAAAAGAGTGCAGTGTCATCGTAACGTGTGCAATCCTTCCACCCTCTTCACCTAAGTGCACAAAACGTGTACTGACAAAGAACTGAAAAGGAGCCGACGCCACAACCCTTATCCCCCTACTGAAATCATCAATACGAAAAATATTTTAATTTTTCTAGTATTAATTTATTCTCTTTTATATCGCTTTAAATATATAAATAATATAAACGATGTTTTTGTTTCATCAAGTTTTATCGTCCGTTATCGCGTGATAACAATGTCCACATTTTTTGTAAATACGAAATACGAAATCGATATGGTCGTGCACCGTAAAGTGTTCAACTTTTGTATTAGGTGTTTGAAAATTTATTCCTGAGTATCTAATAAGATGAAAAAGATAGGAAAGAAAATAATAAAGAGGCGAAAACAGCTTACTACGTACCGCGGTAAAAACAATTTAAATGGAATTGCACTCCACATTTTTCAAACAAAGAAAAACGTCGAAAGGAAAACATTGCTGAAAAATACCTGAATTGCAAATTGAATGAGTAGACGTTGTTGATGCACGTCTCTCACTTGTTGAAAGTTCTGCTTTAATAAAATATAGTTAAGTTCCACTTCAAGAACGAGTTAATTATAAATATTTTATATCTATAGTAAATGATTCAGAAAAAGTTTTGAATAATGAAATATTGAAAACAATTTTTGACTTTGAATATTTGATTGGATTCTCCTTAAGATTCTCTTTCTATAATTCATTGTAGTAGATATAAACTCTTTTGCTCAAAGCAAGAGCTAAAAAATCGTTTTATGTCGACAAAAATCGCTTTATGAAAAAGCGATTTTTGTCTTATCTCAAAGTATTATTAAATTCATCAAAGTAAAAAAAATCTATTACTAGTAGATAGTCACATGATACTTTCCTAGATGATGGAGTTATCGAAGTACCATTGTTGTAGAGAGCAAAGCACTGATTATATTGAGTAGGGGTGGAACGGATTATCCGACAACTATCCGGTATCTGGCCTATCCGGCCATTTTATAAAATCCGACCAGTTATGGGATAGTTGCTAAGTATCTACCTTTGGGTGTGAAGAAAGTTGATGTCTGAAAAAATGATGAGATATTCAATCATAGTTTAGTTCTCGAACAAAACAATTCATCAAGATATCTTAAGAATTCGGATGGTTTTTTCAAAATGATTAAGAAAATCGTTAATTTTATGAACTGCTGTAAATTTAGGTTGACTTTAAAAGTTGTTATCTCAAAAACAAATTAAGGTTTACAAACATGTTTTTATTTTTGACAAGGTACATACTTTCTTTTATAATCGACAAAAAAACGCATGATGATATCTTAAGAACTTGATTTATTAAATTTTTTTTTCAAAATGAATAAGAAAATCGTTAATTTTATAAAATGCTGTAAATTTAGGTTGAATTTTAAAGTTAATATATCAAAAAGGAAGTGAAATATTAAATTATGATTTTGTGCTGAGAAAAGCACATGCATTTCTTTATGAAATGAAGAAAATTTCATCCAGGTATCTTAAAAATTCGATTTTTTACGATTTTTCAAAAATAATTAAGGAAATTGTTATTTTTATAAGATACTACAAATTTAGATGGAATTCAAAACTCGATATCTCAAAAACGATTGAGATTTACAAATATGGTTTTATTAAGAAATACATATTTTCTTTTATAATCGACAAAAAAATTCATGACAATATCTTAAGAATTCTATTTGTTACATTTTTTTTTCAATACTGTTAAGAAAATTGGTAACTTTATGAAATACTGTAAAATTAGGTTGAGTTCAAAAGTTGATATTTCAAAAACGAAGTGAGATACTCAAGTATAATTTCATTCTGACGTAGTTTCGTTATACTTTTCTTTATAAATCGTACAAAATTTTATCAACATAACTTAAGAATTCGATTTAACAAAAACGATTAGGCAAATTGTTATTTTTAATGAAATACTACAAACTTATGTTGACTTTAAAACTTGATATCTCAAAAATGAAATAAAATTTAATAACATGGTTTTGTTTTCGAAGACGTGCACACTTTTATTTATAAACGACAAAAAATTCATGAAGATATCTTAAGAATTCAATGTTACATTTTTAGTTTCAAAAAGATTAAGAAAATCGTAAATTTTATGAAATGCTGTAAATTTACGTCTAGTTCAAAAGTTGAGATCCTAAAAATCAAAAAAAAAAATACTTCAGTATGATTTCGTTCTGAAGAAAGTACATACTTTTCTTTACAAAACCCACATAATTTCATCCTAATATCTTAAGAATTCGATTTTTTATGATTTTTCAAAAATGATTAATGAAATTGTACAAATTAGGCTGAGATTAAAATAAGATGTCTCGAAAACGAATTGAGTTATTTACGTATAGTTTTGTTCTGAGGAAACTAAATATTTTTCTTTATAAAGAGTAAAAAGTTTCATTCAGATATCTTAGGAATTCGGTTTTCTACGATTTTTCAAAAATGGTTTAACGAAATTGTTAATTTTATGATATGCTGTAAGTTTTGGTTGTGTCGAATAGTTGATATCTCAAAAACGAAATGAGATACTCATGTATAACTTCATTCTGAGGAAAGTAGATACTTTTCTTTATAAAACGCACAAAATTTCATCCAGATATCTTAAGAATTCGATTTTCTACGATTTTTAAGAAGTGATTAAGGATATTGTTATTTTTATGAAAAGCTCCAAATTTAGGTTGAGTTCAAAACTTGATATCTCGCAAACGATTTGAAGCACTGACGAACGGTTTTGTTCTAAAGAAACTAGATACATAAATACGTGAACCACGAAAAAATTTCATCAAATATATTCTACATCTGTATATACGGTATCTGATTTCGAAGATACCGGACACCTTATACATAATATTAATCTGATGTAGTTATATCCAACAGTTACATAAAATGGGCGGATATATATGCCAAGTAACCGAATATCCGATATCCGGCTTTCGATAAAATCACTATCCATCACACAATATGGACGATAAAAAATATTTTAATTGATTCTAAAGTGGGTATATGATACCCCGCGTAATAAGGGCATGTTTTACATACATTTACGAACTGCTAATAAGGATCAATAATGCACAACTCATATACAATCATATACAGGTAATTCAAAAAAAAAAACGCAAAAAGCTTTCAAAAAAACTGCAAAAAGATTTCAAAAACAGATTTCTAGGCTAAGTAATACATGTATAATGAAGATGAATAGTCTTCATATAATGGCTCGCAAATGCCTCCTTAATGAGATTTAGGGCGTCAAAGGTTTTCTAAAATTAACGTTACCTCTAATAAAAAAAATCATGTTAAAGCTATTTTCAAAGTCATAGCAAATCTTGCCAATGTTATTGATGCTAGTGTCAGCCTATGTTTAGTTTTATTTTCTATAGCGTAACCCAACTATGAGAAAGTTTAACAAATTCGATTCTCAAATTTTTCACAAATGTTTTTAAAAAACTTACTTCAATCAGAGTTTTGTAAGGAACCAATTTGATTGATAATTGATAATAATTAGTTTATAGAACAATAAAGCCCGCTTGACAGAATTACTAGTGTAAGTAAAGATAATCTTTAATGTTAAAGAACTTTTAACACTCTACATCTCGTTAAGACGGTATTTGCGAGTCAATATACAACAGAAATATTCGTCTTATTTTTGCATATATTACCTACTCTAGAAAACTGCCAGCAGTTTTTTGAATCACCTTGTATACTCACAAAAAGCATATTAATGAACGGGAGTATTTTCTAGAGAGGTTGAGAATAATACTTTGAGAAAATTTTGAAGAATGAAAAACGACTTCTGAAGTATATATTCCAAAGAAGTGGTTAAACGTCAACAGTCAATAAGAAGAAGAAGCAATAAGTAAACGAATATGGTAAGTGATCATTAATCTGCTGAGTTGATATTTCTTCCCTTTACTCCAAGATTCGAATTGCTGATAAAAAAACACAAACTTTATCCCTAAAATGTGCTGATGCTGTGCTTTGTAGAGGCAAACATAAAGGTTATGATCCTCTAGAACCTCAAGAATGATCAGAATCTCAGAGGATTAATAGCATTAGTGCTGCTCATCTAAAGAAAGCGATCATTCATGCCATCGCGAATTATGAGATCAATGTAACTCAAGCCTCCCAAAAGTTTAACGCAAATCTAAGACTTTGATTGGCCTCAGTATTACTTCAAAGCCGTGTTCCTATATATCAGTAGGAGTCAGAGGAGTTGTATCGAAAATTTTATGTCTCAGGCGGCCTTTTGCGCAGTTCTTAACTCATCCCTGTCTTAACTTATGTAGATAGTAGCGAGGTCTCTTTAAGGTTACCGGTACAACTATTAATTAGGATTCACACGTCTAGAGTTGAATTACCTTATGATAGCTTTATTATCCATGAAAATGTTATCGATGCACTTTTCTGTATCTTTTCTAGAAATACGTAATATTTTCAAAATAGCACAGAAGTGTACAAGAAGAAAAATGATTGTGTCAGAGCTCAAGTTCTACTTAAAGCAGCGATTTGGTCCACTTATGCCTATACCTACTCCAGGTCCAACTGTCTTTAAAGTATTGGTGTATAAGGATAAGATATTATAACATGAGTTTGAATGAGACAAACGTTAATAAAGAGGCGAAAATCCAGAAAAGCCAGAATATAACATTTTCTCAAAATAGCTGCTCTTACAAGAAGATGATCAGGAAGTGTATAGAAATTTGTTATCATAAGAAAACTACAATTAATAGGGAAGAGGACCTGTATTCCAAATATCTATTCAGTAGACATTAGTTACTTAAAAGTTAATCTTAGACATGATGTGTTATAACAGGGTGTTTATATAAAACTTAATTTTAAAAATTCTGTTTTTCAATTGATGAACAATTAACGAGAATTTAACTTTTTTTATTCAGGTTTGTGTACAAACAATTTACTCATGGGGAGTGAATTTACTCACCGACATGATATTCTTTTATGATTACTCCCTAATCAATGAATATCGTCATTGCTTTCCAACCAGAAGAATTTCGAATAGAATAGTTTTCCAAAAATATTTGGAAGTGCTGCAAAAACTAGAGAGATTTCCTAGTGCCAGGATTGTTGAAAAAGGAAATGGTTTAAAACAATTGCATCTTCAATCTGTTCAATATCTACACTATGGTGATCACGCCTTAAGATTGCAATTTTGTAATTAGTTATCTGAAAATTGGAGATTGCATAAGTATACTTCATTTAGAAATGAGGTGCAGTTCACTCAAGACTGAGTTAACAACTACTACAAATTATTTGGTTCATATGTATTGGATCAGCGTCTATTTAGAATTTTTGGAAGTTTACTTATCAGAAAGTTTGGATGATATACCTTTGAATTTTAAACAAAGATTGTAGCTCCAACATGATGGAGTCCCCTGATGGAACACACAATCCAAATTGTTGGAATAGGCATGGTAGTTTATGCGACAAAATCATCAAAGTCATGGTATTCAACATTCCACGCGATCTATCATTTAATGAATGAGACCATGCATTGAAGTTGACGGCGGAATTTTTGAAAATAATTATTAAATCCTTAATTGTCCGTTACTTCAAAAACAAATTTTTTTAAATTAATTTTTATTTATATAATTTATATCCAAAACAGTTGAGAATCGGACTTAAATACTAAGGTTTATTTAAATTATTTAAACCTTCTGAATGGGGACCCATTCAAAATACTTCCATTTCCTCCTGAAACACTCTGCATAGATATGTTTAACATCCCTTAATTCCTGTAAATAAAGGAGGTGTGACTTTGTAATTACAATTATTTACCAAAAATAAGCCGACATTAAAAAACATGAAGATGCGGTCATTTATACCATCATCGCTTATTATTAAGCGGTGAAGATGCGGTCATTATCATTTATTATTGCGGTATTATGTTAGTATTTTATGTATTCATGTACTTAAACACCTATTACAATTCTATTGCAATAACTTATCCAGATATCAAAACAGATCAAAAATAAATAAGAAATGAAATAAATCCAAACCAATTGATACCTATATCATATTATCTCATATTCTTTTCCATTAAAAGCTATTAAGACAAAGCCCCTAATAATAAAACTTGATACTCAGTCTTAAATTTCCAAAGATTTCGAATTACGATGGCAATCATCGAATTTGGTAGATTCGACGATTGCCATCGAATCTACAAATTATTTTTTATTAATTTCTATTTATGCAAGACGACTTAATTAATTTTAATTAATACGATTAAAACATACACAAATCTTTTAACCCACATACAATTCATCCAATACTTTTCCCACAAACCGCAAACAAACGAGAATTGTCATATTATCGCAGCGATAACGACCACATTATATTTTATCTTTTTAATATTCAATTGACATAATTAAAATCGTCAACGTTAATGAGATATCACAATTTTCGTTAAAATATATTATTCAATCCACAACAGCCAAAAGTCAATTTACTGTTGTAAATTTACTCATTAAGCTACATATTTCCAAATAACGAACTTTATAAACAAAACGCAATTATTAACATCACTTTGTTGTATCGCAAAAACAAACAATTCATGAATTCAATCGATGTAATTATATAGATGCGAACCAACTTGAAATAGGGTAATGCGAGCTTTATAAAAACCGTGCAGACATTAATGAGATGTTATCTAGTCACGGAAAGTTCGATTAAGATTTTATAAACGTCATTTTACATTCACCGTGACGCTAACGCAGAATTAATGTTCGATTAATATCAAATTAATTTTCGATTTTATTCAAAAATCATTATTTAAGCGGTTAAAATGGTATTTATTAAACTTTAATTTAAAAACTGTTATCGTATAGGATTCATTTAAAGCTAACGTGTCGTTAATGATGGTTTATAAAACTATTAGGGTAATGTTGTGTGTCGATGGATGCTTTTTTTTGATTTGTTATGGTACCAATACAACCATTAATATTTTTTCAGTTTCACCACTTATTCAACAATGAATGTTAAAAACGATATGAGAAAGGCATTAGTGATTAACAATCAGTGAACATTAACAATAAATTAAGCGATGATTACTATTAAAAAAGTTTTATAAGAAGAAAATTGCGTGAATATCAGTTTAAATCGTTTTTATTAAATATTCGTCAAAGACTATTATCTAATTTTCGCTTAAAATTAACGTGTCGTTTAATCAGGCTTTATAGCACTGTTGAGATGGGTGATGCTCTTTATGGGTAAATATTCTGTTAAAGTGTAATGAAACCCAATTTTCATTAATCGTGATATCAACGTGGAGTTGCAACTCGATTAAGTTAAGATTAAGTCATGATTAAAGATGATTTCGCTTTCTTTTAAAATTTTCGATTGTAAAAAATGTTAGAGATGATAATCATTATTTAATTGATGTGTTTAACTAATACAATGTCTGGTTTCCCACAATGAGTAGGGAATAGAAAAAGATCAGATTGAAAGAAAGTCAAGCTGGAACCTTCCATATTAGATCATCTACTATTCATCTTGTATACGAATGACTTAACACGAGTAACGAACAACATTACAATTTGGATCTAAATAAACTTGCGAATTAGTTTGAAGCGTATAACATAAAGTTAATTGCCAGAGCTGAAGAGATTTCGTTTCTGGGTTGGAAAATGGATCCTGCACTAGCTGTAGTAGAATTTATATTCTGGAATGTGCCGTATTGGAGGATAAGAATTTCTCAAAATTTTTCAAAAAATATGAAATACCAAATCCTGGAGACTTATGTGAGAATACGAACTGCCATTTGGTGCCACGAAAAACGCTCCATACTAAAACTCAGAAGACGGCTTTGTACCAGAGTATCAAGATCCACAATAATATTTCGGAAAGAATAAGAATCTTATCAGTTCCAATAACCCGGAAGTCTGAGTATTATGGTCACGGAAATCAATTTTTCGAGTTTTCAAAGTCGAAGAAGCTATTCTTAAGCTTAATCGAAGCTTAATGTTTTGACTAAATATTTCAATGGAATTAATATTTGAGGTTCTTTGTAAAGATATTACTTTCGTGCAACAAGGATGTCATCAATACATATAAATTTAGAAAAGTCAGTATTGATTAATCATAATACTAAGCGGAAGTTAATGTTCAATCAAGAACAAATTGTGTATTAATGACATAAATACAGGTTATTTCATTATTGTTAGATCACTTTAAATACCTATGAATCTAGAAGTTGACATATTGCTAAGGTGTTGATAGTGCGAGGGAGATGGGTATTTGGAGAGCCATTCAGATTGGCTGATGACAATCACGTGACACCAGTACGTTCGCTATCAGCCAATTCGATTCGAACGAATTTCTAAATATCCGAAATATAGGTACTAGTGGCCAAATTGTAGATATTTTCTTAACTCTAGAAATAGAGAATACACGTATGCATGATTATAAGCATTCTGAAGGAAGTGAAGAGAGTGAAAGTGAATGTGAAGATTTCCTGGAATGTTTGTCATCTGATGAAGACGAATATGTAGTACCATCTGACGATGTCTTTGATAACAAACCTTCTGTTCTTGTACAAAGAGAAAGCGACAATTACCAGCAAACGAACGTGATATAATCGATCGAGAAGACATATCTATCTCACATACGTCTAAAGCAGTACTCAAAGGAAAAAATAGCCACCGCTGGTCGACAGTTAGAACCAACAAAAGAATGTTGCGAACACTTTAGAGAAATATAATATCTATACTGCAAGGACCCAAAGATCTTGCTAAATTATACCTCATGACACATTTAGACTCCTCATAACAGATTCAATCAATATTAACATAATCGTCCAACATAATTAATAATGAAATTATTAATAATAATGAAATTAAAATCTGATCACCAAAAATAAAGCTTAAGCAAGTTCTATAGAAATTGCTGTGCTATGTTTTCAGCTGCTACAAAAATAACCATCTCCTAGCGCCCTAGTTGTTCAATGAAAAATTATGTGGTTCAAACTACAAGGCAGCAACGAGTAATGTCAAATTTCTCCAAAACTGTTTTTTCAACATTTAGTCTCTATCATCCTACTCTCAAGATTCTCTTAGCTAGGTTGGGTTGGATTTGTTACTACCTCACTTTCAATTTCTTCTATCATCCTAGCCTCAAGATTCTCTTGGGTTAGCCCAACCCAACGTCTAGCCTCTTCTCTCCTTGTAGTCTCAGGATTCTGTTAGTTAGATAAGCTCAACACAACTTCCAGCATCTTCTATCTTTCTTGATTCAAGATTCTCTTAGTTAGGTTGGTTATAATCCAAAATTTAGTATCCTCTATCACCCTACTCTCAAGATTCTTTTAGTTGGGTTGGGCTGGGTTGGTTATTCAATCTCTTCTATCATCATCGTTCTTCGTAGTACTTCTATTACTGCAACGATTTCCATATAGCAAGGTATAAACTATTGGCTTTTAGACGTTGTTCATTTCGTAGGTATATTCCTAAGAAGCTTTCCAAATACGGTCTGAAAATCATTATGATTTGCAATGTTAAAAGTAAATATATGGTTGCGTCAACCATATATTTACTAAATATTATTTATTAATGCCTTATTTGCAAAACGTTCACCAAATGATGATATATTGTTATGATATATTATAACAATTATGAATTCTATTAGAAATATGTCTATTGATAAATGGTTTACGTCAGTATAAGTAGCAAACGATTGATTATAAGATCCATATAATATGATTATGGTAGCCACAAATCAGTCAAATAAAAGGTATCGTCCACCAGAAATGATAACACTATGTGCATGACAAATTAGTCACCCCAAATTTTGCTTCAAGAAGCAAAATATTGTTGTGCTTATTTTCTAAATATGACAGGTGTCAATGGATACATGGCATATTACCAGAATAAAAAAAATTTGAGAAAAATCAACGAGTCCCCGAAGGTATCTTATGAAATTATACTGTTATTATGCAGGACCTGATCTGAAGGAGCAACATGTTTCTGGTCCTTTAAAAAGGAGTATGTGTTTCATTTATCCAGTAAAAAAATATTGCATAAAAATAGAAAATAAAAAATTTAACTGATCTTAACAAAACTTTTGATAATTCTAAAAATTGATTACTAAAGTACAGCGTCGTAAATTTTACGAGGGTCACTTTTAATGTATATTTAGTGAAGGTTACTTTTTGTAGGGTAATAATGTTTTATCACAACTTAATAATCACAAAGATATAGAACCTTAATGTTGAATTAATAGCTAAGCATTTCTTGCCATATGCAAACTGCTTTTAAATTCTAGCTGCAAGTATTTTGTGGTTTCTTAAATAATGCATCATTAACAAAAATACTAGAATCTTTGTAGTATGGCAGATATAGCTATTTAAAATCTTGTTAGAACGCTCAAGAATTGGTGTTAATTTGTTAAGAACTGCCGATAATCAATCTATCTTCATTCTTAAAATTCTACTTGACGTATTGCAGGTTAACTTCATTACTTGTGTTGTATGCTTCGTTGTGATTTCTATTAGTACTTTTAGCTTGAGCGCTTGAGTGCTGTTCCGAAAAAAAACGTGCTTCAAAGAACCTTACCAAGGATATGTTGATGTGACTACATAATGATTATCGAGAATTCTACGATTTTCTGCAAGAAGGCAGCAACGAGGAATTAATCATGTGTCAGTTGATGAAGCTGAGGATGATAAAATTTCTAGCAATAATTTAGATGAAATTGATCTAACGGCTTACAGTTCCGCAATTTATACCATCATTTTTGCTGTTTATGAGGTTAGAAATTATAGATATTATTGTAAGTCTTCTTACTTCTATGACAGACGCAACTCTTTGAAATAGAGAACATTTGTTCTAACTAAAGACTTATTAGCTTATATTAGACTTTTACTTACAATTGGTACTCTCAAAAGGAGTAAGGAATTTGTTGACATGTTATGGTGTACCGATCTTGCCTACCGCAGAGCTATTATTCCAGTTACTATGTTTCGAAATCGTTACCACGAACTCATGCGATTTCCCCGTTCATGCTATATGAATTGCTTTCTAAACCATATAAACCTACAAACTCTTCTATGTTTGCATATAGAGACAATCGTACTCTGGTATCAAAAAAATAGAGCGGTAGTGGTATCGAGTCAACCCACTGATGATATGGTAGGAGGAGAAGATGATGATTACAAGTCCGAAATTAAACTATCATGCAACAAAATAAAAGAAGCTATATTGATGTAGGTGATCAGCTTGCTCAACAATATTTAACATGAACGAAGACCAACAGATGTCCCATGGTCCTATCTTATCATATTCTGGATATTACTTTTATCTTTCAAGCATAGTGGTACAAATACTTCAAATTTGTTCTTATAATGCATAGGGTTAATACCCATACAGGATGTCAACGAACATCAGAAGTAATTATTAAGTAAGCGAATGTTAGTGTACATGTTTTGATACTGGTTGTAGGTTATACTGGTTAAGGTTAACTGAATTACAAACAAAAATCGTAAGAGTGAGCACTTTTATTCAGAAAAAGTTATTGTTTTTATTAACTTAGTGTCTTAAAAGGTAACTGAGCTCTTATTCATTAATATTTCTGAACTATGTTGTACACTTTATGTAAATTTTTGAAGAATTCTTCATATGAACCAGCAAAGAAAATGAATTGACTTTTTTGAGCGAACTTCCTTTCAACTTAGTTGGAATTACACTTGCAGAATTTACTGAAACATTGTATATGGACATTCCATATGATGAAACATTCGTAGATGATACCAAAAGTATACTTAACGATTGTAATGAAATGGATACTGATAGTTTCGTAGAAAATTACATTTTAAGAACAATTATTGTGACGATGCAGTTTCTGAATCTGAAATTTCACTCACTGAATACCCCTCTAAATGAAACGGGTATAGATCAACGAAATTCGCAAAGATCAAATTCCTCAATGAAATAAATCCTTCAAAATAAAGGAACCAAAAGCTTTTACTAGGATCGGCGGACTTTCCGAAAATGTAATAAATATTGAAGAAATAACCAAGGATTATCTTTGATGCTTTTTTTCCAAAAATTTAATTTGGCACATTGCTTCTCATACAAATACGTATGCAGCGCAGCGGGGAAACCCATATACTTCTGTGACTGCTTGAAGTGGAACTGAAAGGATTTCTTGCCATTAATTTATTAATGGGAATAAAAGTGTTGCCAAGTTACAATGATTACTTACAGATCTGAATGATCCATTTATTTCCAACTTAATGAAATTAAATCGTTTTGGATGGATCCTAGGCAATTTGCACTGCAATAATAATTAATCAGACCATGCTTCCAAGAGATTCGCCAAGATATGATAAGTTGTATAAGGTTAGATCGTTATTAGATGTGCTTCTAGATAATTTCAAAAAAATGTTATTCACCAACAGCTAATATAGCTATAGACAGTTAATGATTCGATTCAAAGGAAGAAGTAGTCTAAAGCAGTATATGGCTAAAAATCCATCGAACTAGGTTATAAAGTTTGGGTACTGGCAGGTGAGTCTAGTTATTGATGGAAATTTGACATTTATACCGGAAAAATAAAAACTATTGGAATAAATTATGAGAAAGAGTTTTTCCAGAAAAAAAAACTTGTCAGATTGATGAATATTGCTTGTCCTACGAATATAACAACAAAATTTGCATATGAATGTTGTTGATAAATTTGATCAATTAAAAGCTGTATATGAAATAAATAAAAAGAGTTAACTCAAGTAACTGTAACAAGTAACTGTTCCTTTATTTTGTTGACACCTGTGTGGTCAACAGTTAGTATACTATATAAAAATGGTGAAAAAATGGACAAGGATCCAACAAAATACCAGAATTTACTTTGAAAGGCTTCAGAAAAGAAGTTGTATTCCATTTATAATCTAATGGGACAGTAAAATAAAGATTTAAAAGGGCACGATCAGGATCATCCCAAATTATTCGGAACCACAAACGGTTTGTTGTCGGCAGAAGAGCGATTAAAAGAATCAACTCAACAACCAGAGCGAAGCACCCGAAGTTTATGTTCGCTTTGTAGTAGCAATCGAAAGCCAACCCGAACTCAATGGAAATGCTCGGTATTCAATGTCCCACTATTCATAAATAAAGAGAGAAATTGTTTTAGTGATTACTAACATGTAATTTATTAAAATTACCCATAAATCAAAAAAGATTTCATTTAATAACAATGATGTACGACAAAAACAGTAATAATACAGGTAAAAACATAACAAAATGTAGTAACAAAATTTCATGCTGATCGGGTGTAAATTGTTTGAATTAATTCGTGCTTGAAAGGGTTATGGTATGGATGCTCGCTAATCCTGGTTGGAAAGGATGATAAAGGTGGACGAAGAAAATTTCTCCTGCAGTTGGGGCAGGATTTAGCAAGAGAAAACATCATTAGTCGTTACAAGAACAAAGATATACAACGCCAGTTAAAAGAACTGATGATACAAGTTATACCAGAACTATAAAGTGACCAACTCATTGATAACATGAACACAACAGCAACTACAAAAGTACAAGACTGATGTTATATCTCTGCTGTACAAAACTGGACAGAAAGACAAGTCAACTAGCGCACATTCCTCAACATGTATTTAATTCTTTTTAAATGTATTTAATATTTCTGCAAATCAAACTTTTGGTTATTGACATCTAGTTTTTCCAGATGTCATAACAGTTCAGTGTCTCTGCAATATCAAAAAAGGCTATTTTGATTTGTTTTAGGCCTTCAAGCCTTGGTGTACAAATACGCCCTACGTGTTAGTTATCGTAAAAATAATTAGGGAGGATGAGGGTTAAATATTAGTCAAATCGAACAATTAGAAATTAATTGTAGAATGCGAATAAATAAATGATGTTGATTCAAAGTTCAAAATTATCTTAGTAAATATTTTAACAAAATTAGTACTGATGAGTTTTTGAGATTGTTTGTAAAGGATACTCTTCTCGTTTAACAAAGAAGGTCAAGAACCGGCTGATAACAGAAGAGGGGAGCTCTCTACTCTCATTGTTGATTATAACCAGGACGAAGTCCGGTTCAATTCACCCACTAACTTCGCGCCCTCGTAACACTTTCGACCCGGCCGTCGTCGGTAATCTGACACGCTCCGAAATGACGGCTTCTCGGGATCCATTGACCGCCGCGCCGAGTTCGTGAAGCCCTCGATGGCTCTCGGAGGGACGCTTTCGCGACCTCCCTATATAAATATCGACACGGGTCTCTTCGATCTCTCTTAGCGAGGGCTTTTGTCGGGTTCTGCTGTTATGCCCCCCATTTTTTACCGGGTAATCCCGGAGGACGCGCAAAGGGACAAGTTATGACGGTGTGGGTCAACCTGCGCTTTAATTGGGGGCCAACCTAACCCCACCGAAACCATCGCCGGCGGGATCATGAATTACGCGCCGTTCTCCCTAATTAAATATTCGTTTACGTTTCGGACGAAAACGGGAAATTTTATTCAACCCCCTTTCCGCCTTTGTTATTTTACTGGAATTTGTGGAAATCCCTTGCGTTGGATATTAATGGCATCAGTCGTAACTCACCCATCCTTAATTAAGTTGAATTGGATCGCTTACCTAAAACAATAAAAGAAAAGTATATTAGGAAATAATTTATAATATTATTAATTTTATGCAAATCGAAAATCAACAGGATTCAAGAAAAGAAAACAAGATAGGTCACGTCATTGCCTCGCAATAAAGTTAGATGACGTCGTCACGCGTCGTTTCGTGTACCGACGTCGTTAAAGTAGTGGTAGCAATCGAGGTCGTCGTTGTATCGGTGCTCGTTCGTTCCAACCACAAGGAATCGCAAAATCGACTGTCCAAGAAACTTACTTAAAAATTAACGAAAGAACCCCATTAACATATCCTCGTTGCAGAAAGCGCCGCTCCCCGAACTGCGACGGGTTCATTCAACATTCAAACATAATTAAGCAAACGTCGTGCAATCTGCTGGCCCCAATACCACCAACGATGCCGTACTGAATATTGCAAGACGTGTATTCTAACCTAATTTCAGACGCCACCGTCTACTGAAGTCTACCAGTACCGGGTTTCATGCCATATGTGATGTAAGTGGAGAGAAATGAATTGGTAATAAACAAGAACTGTTTGAAAGACTTGTTCTTGAGTTACTCGAATACACAGAAGTAGAAAACGAAAATGTTTATATGATTGTATAGGTAATATAAGAACGAATCCAATTTTAAAACCATCTTAAGAAATACACAATAATATCAAATGCATAACACCTGTTACTCGTCTCATACACTTTTAGCCATTAGTATAACGAAAAGTGCTCCTTAAGATTTTAGAATTTGCGGCACATTCCATTATGAGGCCCTTAATGGAACGTTCTCGCGTCGGCTTTGTGCACTCGCAACTCGCAAACGAGAGCGCCGAGAAAGGGAAATAATTTAAACCTGGTATTGGAAATCCTCCGGTAACGAGAATAAATTTACTCGACAGGGGTCACACTAGTGTCGCAGCAGCCGCAACGCTTTTAACGAAACGGTTCCGCGATATTGTCGGCGGGGGAAGAACCGAACATGCGTTATATGATGCTCTATAATGGGATTGCTCTTATGGAGACATTCCCCAAAATACGTTTCGGTTTTTAATTGAAGATGGTCGGCTAATATTTTCATTCACCAAGTATGCTCACTTTTGTATGAAATCATTGCGATCTCCTACTTTCGATGCCTAGTAATGCCTCTAGTGCGATGTTGTCGAAATGATTTTGCTTAAGGCTGAGTTATCGGTATGAATGAGACGAATTTCTTATTTCAAAAGATTGGGAAAAGGCTGAATCGGGACCTCACTACAGTTGTTCGGATATGGTGTTTATGGTCCGAAGAAAGAACGAGTTTTGAACCGACTCTTGCCGATGGCAACTGGTTACAAAAGAATTTCTGTCTATGGGCTTCATTCATTCTGCCTTTACCTTCAGTTTCAATTAGCTGCCAGATTTGCATGGTGTCAAGAACGGGTGCGGTAGGTTCATCAATGGAATAATATCCCCTTCCATGATAAATCAAGATTTTGTTTAAGGGTCGAATGATGGTCGCAAAAAGGTGCAGAGACATCCAGGGGAAAGATAAAATTGGAGTTCATTCAAACACGACACACAGTGTTAAAACCTAATGTTGCATGTTCAACCCTAGCACCGTTATGGAACCGGTGTTACTATTCCATAAGATCCCATACTGTTGCGGTTACAAAAAGGTTCCTGGAGCAGGTTGAGTTGCAGGTGGAGTAGGAATGATAGGTCGGTGACTAAGACAAGTACACAGGCGTCCTGGAAATCTGAATGAACATCGGTACCACCTAGAGGTATTATGGCACGAGATGCGCCAGAAGGACATCGACCACTTAAATGGGAGCCACGGGTAAACTCAGCCTATCCCAAGTGAACCCTTTTTTTGATTAGATAGAGGATTAGGAAATCTATAAACCTTAAGTTATCATATGGCCAGATAGTGACGGGTTGAAAAATACTTCCTCCACAAAAAACCTACAATACGAAACACGATTATAAAGATTAAAGATGTAATAGAAAATAAACCAGAAAATGAAAACATTTACAGAGAAATAAGACAATTACTGATAAGAGAAGAAGCAAGGAGAGAGAGAACAACAATACAGAAACTACAAGAATAAAAAGAAGATATAACAGAGGTAGGAAATAGTAAAAATGACAAAAACGCAGGTACAGTACTAAATAGAGAAGAATATAATGAAAAAGTTGAATATTTCCTCATAACATTTACCCTTTTTCTTTAGCGGACTTATGGCAGACATTTTTCTAAACAACTTAGAGAATGAAAATGGTGATTGATACTAACCCTTTCAAGAATAAAATAATATTCTGGAAAAGATACGTTGACGACACACTGATAATCTTTAACACCCAGGAACTAAAAATTGCTCAAAAAGTGCGTTCATACATGAACAGCATACACCCGAATATAAAAATTTCAACAGAAAGTAAACAAAACAATAAAATAATCTTCCTCGATACAGAAATTCATAGACTAGGCGACAAAATACAATATGCTGCAATACAAGCTAAAGGATATGTTCACACTGCTACCAATTAACCAAAAAAATGAAATAAAAGCAGCTCCCAGAAAGAAACAAAACAGAGGTAGAATGGGAAATACTTGCATTTTAATAGATACGTCAGAAAGATGAAATTGAAGAACAATGAAAATTAATTCTAGCAAAGATTATGGTAAAGGAAATTAAACGGAAGAAAAAATAAAATGTTAAATTAAATGTATTATGTTTGTAAATAAATGTTTGACACAAGCAAGTATAAAACATGATGGTAAAGTTATAATGTTTAATTCACAACAGCATACACCCGAATATAAAAATCTCAACAGAAAGTAAACAAAACAATAAAATAATCTTCCTCGATACAGAAATTCGTAGACTAGGCGACAAAATACAATATGCTGCAATATAAGCTAAAGAATATGTTCACACTGCTACCAATTAACCAAAAAAATGGATTTCCATACTATAAATCAATACAATATTAATACAGTTTTCACATACTATTTTATGTTGAATTATATTCTTCATCAGTACTCATTCTGACCAACTTTTTAAGAACCAGTATTCGTCCAAATACTCTTTTAGATCTTCAACAAAAATTTTGCTCAGCAAATTCACTATTATCAGGAAGTAAATGGTCTATCACGAGCACCTGATAAATAGATACAATGTACAATTTTTAGCCCGTCAGCGGCTCTAAGTATTATTTATGATAAAAGACTGACTTCAAAGACGTTTTTATCATGAACAATATTCAGGTCTACTGAGTAGATATTAGTAAAAAAGAAAGGGTTACAAAATCTCGACTTAATCCAGCCCAACCCAAGTACCATGAACATTACTTAGGGCGGCCGACGTCTTTGAAGTAGGCCGAGATTAACTCTTCCCTAAAGTTCAAAACTAGTGGATTTTGCTTGGTATTACAAACCCAGAGTGATATCACTCCAAACTTAGGGCGACTTCGGTCGCCTCAAGCATCATCAACAATACTTAGGACTACTAGTAAGATATTAATAAGGAAGAAACAGTCAGTACAAATGTCACTTTCCACTTGCTTAATTTTGTATGAATACTACTTGGAAACTCCAAATCCAGTCATAAGAAAAGAATAGAATAAACTTTATTGTGCCACTTTAAATTAAATTACATACTAACAAAGCTACTTAGGCATTCATCAACTGAATAAAACGCATTTCTTAGCAAAAAAAATCCCTCATAACATTTAAAAATTTACTTTTGTGAAGTGTTCTAATTTCCGAGAGCAATTTATTGTATAAGACCGTATAATAGTTTTAGTTTTATCTCCGGAATCAGCATTTTTGTCCATCCCTCATATAAATGCCATCTTTCCTGAAAAGCCTTCGATATCATCACTCTGCTTTCACATTTCGCCGTTCTTCCTTCAACTAGTAGATCCATCAGAAGCAAACTAACAATCACTTGAATTTCTTTTGGAGACATCGTTCTAGTTTACGATTAACTCTACTCAACCCAACCGACTACTATTTTTGTGATTAGATTTTTTGAAAAATGATAATTTTTGTTTTGATTTTTCATAAAAAAGTAAATGCTATTCTTTACAAACAGCCATCATTTCATTAACTTATATTAAATATACTTTTTTTTTATAATTTTTTTGAAAATCATTGCTGCAAATTGTCATCTTCGTAAACTAATAAAAACTATGATTGATTTCAAAAATTATATCTCAAAAACGAATAAAGTTTTTTAAATACATAAAAAATAAATGCTATTCTCTACAAATACTCATCATTTCATCAAACAAATCTCAAGAATTCGATTTTTTATGATTTCTTGAAAATCATTGGAGAAGCTTCATATCATCGTAAACTGATAAAAATTCCGTTTGTGTTCAAAAATTCATATCTCAAGAACGATTAGAATTTTTTAAACGCGGTTTTAGTCATGATATATTCTACATCTGTATATTAGTCTGATTCAGAAGATGACGGACACCTGTATATGATACAAAACTGTCGGATGGATACACCGGATAACTGGATATCCGGATGAAGCTGATGCCGGATATCCTGTAACCGGAATTTCTTAAATCAGTATCCGTTTCTATTCCGTTATATTGATATTTCTTGAAACATTTAGACGATTCGTTAAAGCAGCTCCCAGAAAGAAACAAAACAGAGGTAGAATGGGAAATACTTGCATTTTAATAGATACGTCAGAAAAATGAAATTGAAGAACAATGAAAATTAACTCTAGCAAAGATTATGGTAAAGGAAATTAAACGGAAGAAAAAACAAAATGTTAAATTAAATGTATTATGTTTGTAAATAAATGTTTGACACAAGCAAGTATAAAACATGATGGTAAAGTTATAATGTTTAATTCTTTGCATTGTATTCTGCAATAGTCTCGTTGGATCTTCCCCAACAGAATTCGTACCGCTTTTATCTAAATTGAAGATTTTCTCAGCTAATAGTTGATACACTCCATGCCATCATACCATATCTTGGGATGCTGAGGAAATAGGCAAAGTACACACTTCTTTTAAAAGTAAGCTATTAACTACAACTTTTGAGCGGTACAAAGAACCAGCCAATATGTGTTTCAGTTTTATGACATCTTACATTTCATTTAGTGTAATAACGCCCGGAACTTTTAGAGTTTGATTTGTTACATCACATCCTTGTTTGGTGTGAAAGATGTTAAACCAATCTTCAGCCTACTGTACTGACTGCATTGTTTTCTGTTTTAAAATGCCTATATAAGTAATCCCAATACTGAATGTTGCGGAACGCCCGTCGTCATATCTTTTAGTTCAGATTAATGAGTTTTTCAAAACACCAATTGTTATATAATTACAGCTTCAATGCTCCATATTTTTTCTTGCACAATCAAAAGCTTTCCTAAAATCACGGAAAGCTCTTTGCGTAAATTGTTGGAGATTCAATCATGTCTTTGAACTTATTTGCTATGGATATTATTTCCGAGCAATACAAGACGTTCTGCGTTTCAACTGCATTCTAATATTCTTTTAATGTCTTTTTATTTTTTTTTTCTGGCTAATAGTTTCATTTACCAAGTATATATGTAGATTATACGCGATTGCAATGTTAATGACGCGTAAAGAACGTGATGCGGCATCGTTCACGTTGGAAACGTACGTTTTGATCACTAATAATCTCATTAGATTTAACGAGGACATCAAATTTTAATATCGATCGGAAATAACGCACGTCAAAACTGTTCTGGCATCACTAATAGTCGGACCAGGCGAGCTATTGAAGGGGGGCAACAGAAAACGTGTCGTGTAATTGGAACTATTTTGCGCGGAGCCACGAGGCCGCCGAACACAATGGCCGTTTTCAATTGAACGGGGGGACAATGGTGGCAGCTCTAATGACAGAATTCATCGAAACATCACCCCGCTGACTGTAGGAGAAAGAGCGGCATTGTATTCGGAAATCAGCGTCCATTTAAAGTGGAAGGGGTGTCGGATTTCGGATACTCTAGAGGATTCGTTTCGTCGATTACACTATTTCATTCTTTTTTGCTCTTTTAATCTGCCTATTAGGATGATTTAGTTTCTCGTAATGCAGTGCGTGGGCGCGCTGGATGGTAATGGAATTCTTTCGTCGGTTTCTGTCCTGTAAACAACCGTGTTACCAAATTGAGGATGCCAGATATTACGCCCTTGAATTTAAATTGATGAATATTTAGTTGCACCAACCAACGCTGCTACACACACCCGCATCTACTCGGCTTGGCTTGTCGCTGCTCCCGCTGATTGTTATTTATGGCTCGAAAGGGCAGGTTTCGCAGGAAACACATTACCGGATGTCCAATAGACCGCGATATTAAATCGTGTTTTCTTTCGGCGCAAAAACATTTTGTTTTGACCAGTGTCCGGCCAAAGGTGGTGGCATTGTATTGGGTGGACGCGATTCGGTATGTATTTTATCGTCACCTGGCATATATGTTCTGGATGCAAGACAAACAAATCGTCGGAATTTTCAATTAAACGTTCCGCACATTTCAAAACGGCGAACAAAGCGGTACCTACCCAGAGAGAGTCAGCAATTATCAAAACAAATGAAAACCGGGCGAGAGCCATTGTTGGGTTGGGTCGCCAACACAATGTAAGCGCCGTCGAAAATTGTTGTTCAGGAGGTGGAGGAAATAGTCAACATAGTCTACTTATTCAAACAAAAAAATACCAACAGTTCTTTATTTTAGGTTTCACAACGGAACGCAAAAATATGGAATAATAACTATAAGCAGAGTTTGCAGGCCTTGCTTTAAAAGAATGAGTATTACTTTCTTTTTCGTTAATGAGAATTTTTTGTTGGGCTTACATCTTTTGAAAAATTTTTAATATATTTTTTACATCGGCTTAATATTGTGATGGGGTGCTTTTCTTAGCGAACATTTACTATCTACAATAACTTTTATTCTGTCTTGATTAAGAAACCGGATTAAGCGTTTCACGTTTGGCGCGGCGATGATAACGTTGCCGCAAAAGGGGGTAGGAACGCCGCCGTTGGGGTTGGGGCGTTTTGAAAGCGAGAGGGGTGTGGGCCGCTGGCACGTGCGTTATTAACACGGACAGACACGGGCCAAATAGTCGACTACGAGTCGGAATTAGAATTTCAGCAGAGGAAAATAATAAACGGCGACGGTGTGCGCGCACAGACGCCGCCGCCTTTATAAATTGACCGAAACACCACGGAATTTCACAATTTGCGCGAAAAACCGACGACCCGAATGGAAACGTGTCCTGTCCGGTGGTATTAAAAATTTTTAATCAAGCGACCCGACGGTCCGCTCGTCATCGTTTTGGTCGCATTCCAACCAAGTCCCGGACTTTGCTGGTTGCCATTCACGTCCACGATTCATATAGAATAAATTACAAATACCTCCATCAACAATCATTATAATCAGTAATATAACATTATCAATAATTATTTTTCAACAAAATCACTCAATTCTTTTTGTTAATAGTAGTATAGCAGTATATTTAACCCAGTTTAAGTTATATATAAACAAATTTTGTAAAGTGTTAATTACATAGGCCCTTTCCCCATTCCAAACATCTAGTGGCGATCTTATACCAATGGACGCATCTAGCCTGCTTATTATGAGGTATGATATAGTGATCAAACGAATATACCTTCATTACGTGACATATGTCCTCTTTAAATGGTTTGTTTTTATTCTGCAATAGCAGGGTGGTGGCAATATTTCTTCTAAATTCTAGTTGATTGAGTGTTCCACCCCTTCTCCTATGTAGTTTCCAAGTGTTGTGGTTTGACATGTCAATACAATGTGCTATGAGTGAAAACATCACTTTCCCTCTGACAGACACACGATAAAAACTCAAATTTTGATCATATCTGTCGATATTTCCCATATTTGCGTTGTATAAATTGATTTGATTTTTAAATTGAAAATGTGGTTGAGTTACCTAACTTATTTTCTTTTCTTTTCAAGAAATTCTTTTCACAGAACCCGCTGGATTTTCTCCTGCCGAATTTAAACTTAAAATAACAATACCATTGGCAATGGAATTTTACAACAATTATATTTTGGCCATCAACTTATTTATAGGCTCTTTCTTCAGATTGAATGGAGCCTGCGCCTCTTAAATTATTATTGAATAGAAGTTCCAAAACGGGCAAGGTGGAAAAGAAGTTGTCAAACCAAATGTGTACTAGCTTATTAAGCAGCTTTTTGCTGATAATTTACTTCAACAATGCAAAGTATCTCCTCGCATATACTATTTTCTAAGAGAATTTTATTTAAATGTTAGAATAAAGGCCACGCAAGATGAGAATGGGTATAATATACTCAAAATTATTTAGACTTTTTGCTTCAGACACCAACACATTTTTTGACTATCTCTTTCATACTTCCAGTATATTCTCCTTCTTGGTACTTGCATGTATTCACTGAGGTTTCGCTATTCTAAGGTGGTGATCCTTCTGGTTTGCATAACGATCGCTTTCGATTACTATAGGATTTCATTATTAACGAAAAGTAAAAATAGTTCCAAAGGAATCAAGTCGGTACTCGCCCATTTATAACTTTTCCTTTTTTCGTATTATTTTTTTACCCTCTCTTTACACTCTTTACACTCAGGATTGATATAAAAATTTCCAATGTTCTGTTAATTCATTTCAGCTGGAGCTTGAAGTTGTGGTTCAGGCACATAATTTAGGTTTGTGGCATCTTTATATTTAGTGCAAAGTTTTGTACCTTGACGTTACCTCTACTTCTTGTTGAATGCCTGTGTACATCCGAAATAGCACTTCGACTCATATTCGCACACGTTCAAACATGGTTATACATGTACAAATTTTACTGCCCATAGATAGTATCCAACATGGGTTATTCCCCACATGGATGTATTTCATATTAATATTGATAACAAAAAGCAGGTATGTTAAGATTCTGCACTATGCGAAGATCACTCCATAGAAATGACCTATATGAAAGAACGCTCTATGTTATAGTCTGCTCTGTATTATGTTTCCTTATATTATATTAATTTCCTTATAAACAACAATGAACAAAATAGACTATTTAAGTATTAAACCATTTTAATGAATGATAAGTATGTTAAACAGTGTTGCACAAGCTTTCGAAAATAATTGGTTAGACTTACATTACAAATTAAACCAAACACTCATCAATGTTTAGTCAACTGTTAAAATTGTATTTTGCTAATCTATATTTGAGAGTAAAATACGAAAACATTCATTCACAACTAAATGAAATACAAGCTGGTGTTCCTCAAGGTTCTGTGCTTGGTCCAACTGTTTGTAATCTACACCATTTGACCTTTTTGACATTTTCCCCAGATACAAGAAATTTGATCAGCTACTGCTACTCAAAAGAGTCTACCTACACATCTACAAATTAAAATATAACAATTAAAATTGTTATAAACGAACAGTTGTTGCTTTAAAAAATTAGATATATTACGATATGAACTAATTCGAACAATTTTTTGTTCTCAATATACTTTAAAAACCACTATTAGAAATTTTAAAAATCACTAAACGACCTCGATCGTCAGTGCAAGTGTTACGAAACTTCACCGTTGTTAACTCACAGAAATCGAAGACAAATTATGAAAAATGTGAAGCAAGACCTATACTCTAGTGCAGTAAAGATAGCGCAAAGTGTTGAGCTAAAGTTGGGAAAGACAGTCCATGCAGAATGTATTCGACGAGTTTTAAAAAATCTGGATATAATGGATGTTGTGCCAGACGTCAACTTTTGATGAAAACGTTTGGCGAAACGAATAGAATTCAAAGACCAGAATTTATTCGAATACATGAAAATATAGAACCAGAATTCTGAAATAAAGTACTATTCATTCATGAAAGAAACGTTAACTTGTTTCTATCTAATTGTCGTGTTAACGTGTGGCGACAACCTAATACAGAATGCAATAAAGAACATGTACAACCCACAGTAAAATACAGTAGGCAGTTAATTTTAGTTTGGGGTTGTATGTCGGCAATTGGGGTGAGGAATATTGAGTTTATTGATGGCATTATGGACAAATATTAGTACAATGGTATTTTCAAAAATAATTTTAACGAAAGTGTGGAAAAATTACATGTTGGTAGAGACTGAAACTTCCCACAGGATAATGATCCTAAGATAAGACTTATCTAGATAAGTCTTATCTAGCAAAAGAATTTGTGCTATACTATGTCCCTAAACAACTTCATTCCCCTCCACCATCGTCAGAGAATTAAAAGTCGCTTGAAGAAATGGCACATTAATGGAAGCTGCAGGTTAAAACACAAAAGTTAGTGGACTCCATGCATTATTAGTGCTAATTAAGTATTAATCAAACATTCGCGAATTTCTCAATACACGTGTTATTGAAAACTTTTTGTTTTTCATATTTTTGTTGTTTGAAATGGGTTGAGTTGGGTTGGGTTGGGTTGGTATGCAGCATAATAACCTTATTAGATTTGATTGAATTGTCAAAAATACCTATTTTAAAATAGACATACGGAATCCAGTTGTGGAGTTGTTGCTGCAAGACAAATGCAAATCTGATCGAAAATTTAAAATTTAAATTTTAAGGTAGCAGCTTGGAAGTTAGCATAGTGAATACACCTTAGTATATAAGAACCACCGATCTCCATTGCGACTTGGAAGTAACATCGATGCCAACACAAATTGCATCATTCGTATCTAAACATGAGAAGAGATTGCATGATAATCTCAAAATTTGAAAAAGGCCATTCAGCTTCTCGACAATGAGGATGTTATGCACAAAAAACGGCCTTCGATTTTATAACCTAATGTCCTAATCGATACAAAAACTGCAAAACTAAAAACTTTATTTATAATCCCAGGCGTCGGATACATAGATGCACAAGCACCCATACAAATTTTTAATGGGTTCAAAGCACCCATTAAAAATATCCAAGTTTTGTATGCATTACAAATGCTTCCAGATGACCTAATATTACCTCTACAAATCTTCTTGAACTACTTGCTGATCTCGGTACTACGTCTAGAAGAAGAAGAAGACTTGATATAAGAGAAAACTTGATACTGCTTTAAAATACTTGAAATAATTTCAAAAGACTCGAAATAGTTTCAGAAAGTTTGAACTGCTTCTAAAGAATTTGATACTGCCCCTGAAACCCTTGATATTGCTTCCAAAAGACTTGTAATACTTCAAAAGGCCGGATACTACTTGTATTTGAAGACCTCAAATATTTCTAGAAAACTTGATACTACTTCTAGAATACTCGATATTATTTCCAGAAGACTTGAAATGCTTCTATAATACTTGATATTGTTTGTAAAAGACTTAGCACTGCTACATTTGAGTTTGCTTCAAAAATATAAAATACTGTTAATAGAATTTGATTTTACTTCCAAAACACCAAATAGTATTGGGAAGGTACGAAATCTTCAGAAGATCAAAGATTGTCAATTAAAGACTGGAATCTGCTTGAAAAACTGTAAACACTGCTGGCACAAGACATTACCATTGCAAATGAATTATAAGCATCATATACTTGGGTGTTTTTCATTCTTTTTGAGTCCTTTCCAAATTCTGTTTTTTCAACATCCAGCACCCGTACTTATTTTAAAAATCCGACACCTACGTACACTAATATCAATGTAAAAACTTTTGTAAAGGCGGAAAAAGCAGAAAGTAATGAACATACGAATATACCAAGGTCGGTAGCTAATGAGTAATACTGAAGAATATATGTTACCTAAGCTATCTTAAGCTTTACGTTTATGAGAAGATTTTTCACTTTGTGTTTGTGTTTAATTTTAAAAGAATATAGAAGATATTTTTAAAAAATTCTAAATAATAGATAATAATTGAATGAACCAACGAAAAGATATGACAAATGAGTAATTTTGTAAACAATTCTATTGTACTAAATAATTAACATAAATGATTAAGAAATGTATTTATTGCTTTATCCTCAAAACCATCATTCACTAATAGTGGTTTGTAAAATTTAACAGTTACCAAACACTACTGGTAAATGCACGAAAAATTATAATTTGTTTAAAAAATCTTCACATTTACCAACTCATGTTATACCACTTGAAAATGGTTAATTCCAACATTATTATAGGTAGATAAATAGTATAATAAAAAAAGAAAACGATGAGTTATATTTTTATTATACCATTTATCTAGAGACAGCATCCATTTCTTGAAAGAAGCTATTAAATTTGAAGTAATACCAATGTCCTTCAAAATTAAACTTCCCAAAAATCTTAAACACTTTCAATATGATATGGAAAAAAGATTGATGAAGAAATCAACCAGGAAACTCACCACATCTATTCATTACATCGAACATGAAGAACTTTTCAAGAAATTTGAAGAACACACTTATTTTAAGACGCTTAGAAGTAAAGACACTAAACGCAAAAAAATAAAACGTCTAGTTAAGGACAAAAATAACAACGATAAATTATATAGTAAAGGGCATTTTCCCTCCTCCTACAATCACTAAACAAAAAATAGTAGCTTTAACTACAAGTACAATTTTCAGAATTCCCATAAATATGCTACTGCTACAAAAGAACACAACAATTATTAAAAAAAAAATTGTTAAACAAATAACTAATAAAGACGCATCCTTTAGAATTCCTGCAAATCTTCTGGATCATATAAGCTTCGCTCCTAGATTTAGCAACCTGAGTGATTATTCCCTAAATGATAAAGAAACGAACATCCTCAATCTGAGACATAAATTCTCATTCCCAATACAATACCAGGTTCAGAGATCGCATTAAAATGGAAGCTAAACTTTTCCACAAACCGCAATCTACCGAAATTCTTAATGACAATATCAAACTCCTTAAAAATGTAGAAACCAATGGATCAAATGGCAAATCTCATTTCAACCATGTTTCATTCAAAGATATAAAAGCCTTCAAACATAACATCGCTGAAAGTGACTTAACCATAACCCTTGGCGACAAAAACTATGGTTTCATTGTAATGCAGAGAAAATCATATTTAGAAAAGATTTTCTCATCAATTTTTCAGAGACAACATATAACTCAAATTAAGAATAATCAAGTCCTTACCATACAATAATAAAATTGAAAAATTTATAAAACAAAACCAAAACTATCCTTGTTACGCCTATTAAGATTTACTAATTAAACCTAAACTTTATCATATTTCGGGCTATTACAGTAACATATAGATGAAGTGGTGTGAGATAGAGCATCGCTCAAAAGCAACCGGCCAAATTAGTTTCAAGAATTTTGTACCATATCTGGATAGCCATCATGGCCATTACATATATATATTATTTTATATATATTATTTTGATATTAATAGTTCTGCATTCATACTGGGTACCCCTTTCAGTCAGCATTATCTGCCTTTAGATAATGCTGACTCATATTTTCTGAATCAAGTGCTATGTAATAGAACTTTCTGATACGTTTAATGCTATTTCTAGCTTTGAAAGAACGAAAATGTACAATAATCTAACGCTATATGACAACAAAAAAAGTAGAATACCAGTCCTAGAACTCTAAATGTCTAGGAATACCTAATTTATATTCAACGCTGACGTCACGAACGGTCTTCGAGTTGTACACCTGTTTCCGGGATGTAGCAAACCTCTTAGATTCTATCCTTAGGTCATTGGTCTAAGTGTAGAATTACGTAAATTGAATATAACACTGAATTTGTGTTTATTAAAATTAGTCACATAGCAGATTTTTTGTTAAAACGGACACTCTCTTCCCTTTATTAATGCGTTATATCGCGGTTTTACTCTACATTTAAATTAGTTAATAAAATGGTTTAGAAATAAAAGGAGAGGAAACCAAAAGCAATCTCACCAACGAGCAAAAGAGGCACCCTTTGGCCAATAAATTACATTCTTCGCTTGCGAAATAAAAGGACCGCAAGGGAAGCGACCGGGAAGGGAAGAAAGTGGGTCGGTTCTACTGTTATAGGGAGATCCGCTCCCTCGATTGTCATAAAACGAGAAATTTATAACTGGTCGCCGTCCCCGCATAAAACACGTGATCTATAATATCTCCTGGCAGGACCGGACGCCCTACACCCTTCAATACCAACAGTCCAGGCGGTAAAGTGTAATTTTTGTTAAATTTTAGATGGACGCCGTCCGTGTGGTGTGGTCCACGATGCGCGTTTTACGACCGTCATCCCACGATATTGCTACGAAAATTTTAATAAAAGGCGAGCGTATTTCATTCATTTGTCGATCTCTGGTAACGTCTGTCATTGTCGCCCAGATTGAATATTCTTATGACCACAATAAAAATAAAATTTATTTTTCGTTCTTACTCTCTTTTCACTCTCCGTTTCTTTTTGTTTTGATAAATAAGCTTGATGGTTTATAAAATTTCTAAAGGTCAAGTCCCCAAACTTGATCTAACCGAGGTCAACTAACTAACCAATCCGCCGCGGGGGGATACCATGACATTGCTAGCCGCAATTAATTTGCCACCGCTGATCAAATTGTAATCTGCATGCAAATAAGCCAGGCAGGTAAATATCGGACCATCCACCAGAGGTTGGCTAACTGAACCCGATATCGGTTCGACCGTCGCGACACCGCAGGCTCAATGTAATTTTGCTACACCCATTCCAAAGATCGATGACCCCCCGCATTGTTAATATCAACCCCAAAACCGTTAAGACATTAAAACCCACATTGTGCTCGGTTCGACATTAAATATCCATAAAGCATCATCTAGAATTAAATATAAACAAAATTTTTTGAAAATCCGCAGAAAGAGAGGTTACGAGTACAAATAACCGAGAGCCTACCTCTCCGATGGGAAATAACTCGGTGTCCCTTCGACGCAATGGCCGCCTGAGTAATATCCCTTAGGGCTAGTGCGGACATCTATTATAATTGACAACAGACACGCTAACCAACGATATTATCGTTATGGTAAATTGTCCATCCAGTAGGCCGATGGCTTACACAGTGCCCCCTTTGTTCTATGACTATAACGGGAATTAAAGGTAATGTGACGTCCCAAAATCCTTTTGTATGAACACGCTTAGACCGCCGACCTGCAACTCGAATGTATGACGCAATAACAGCTTTTTGCACCCTCTCAAGTTCTGCGCCGGACGCGTCAGGTTCTTTCGGTTTAATAAAAGGTTCGCAGGCGGAACTTTGTCCGACACGGTCAGGTACCGTCGAACGATAAATATCGAAAGTTTTAAAACTTAAACAAAAGCCCGCACAAAAACCGTCATACCGCGGTGGCAATAATTTTTCGCTGAGACGAAACTACGGCAAAACTGCATCCGTTCGGTTCCTTCCGGGAATGAAGAATCGTTCCGGAAAAAGTTCCGGAAACTGTGTCTAGCGGTATTGCGGTTGCCCTCAAACCGTTCGATCAGTCGTTATTTATAGGGTTATTGCCGAAGGGTATTATTAAAGTTTCCGCGTTTCATAGAATTAATTTTTATATTGCTAGGGGACATAAAATTCAACAAAAGTTTATAAACAATAAAGGGAATTTGTATCTACAAAATTCAATTAAGAAGTATCAGATTTAAGATTGTTCTATATTATTTGATAATAATAAGGGATAAAACGGGAAAAATATTTAAAAAAAGATTATGTTCGAAATATAAGTGAAACAAATAAATTGTACAAAATAAGATGGCCTGTAAAAAATTTGTTTTTACCAGAGAGACCTCTATATGTAATTTTTTAAATTAAATGAAATATTTAAACTTGAAATTAATTAAAATTAAAAAGGTTAAAACAGAATACGATGTCAACTACCAAATAAAAATATACTACTAATATTAAGAAAGGAGATTTTTTGATAGGATCAGGATGTTTTGACTTGGTCTTGAGTTGGTTATGTCCTTAAATCTTTTTTATTTTTATACGATATATTTATGTTGTACTTATGATAAGTTTTCCAATGGACTAAGCAATATAACCTGGATAACTTATTGACCTACATATTTTGCTTGTGTTTGTAGTTTGTAAGTTTGAGTTGATTAACTCTAGACCTAGAACTAGAATCATTCGGGTTTAACTGTCTTGAAAGACCTACGGCTACACTCAAAACGTTCCACTTCTATGTCTCAAAGTATTGTTGATGAAGTTTATATAAGTGGAGGAAAGGAGTGTGAGATATAATGTGACGAAAGTATGAACTATAGCGATAATCCCAATAATAACCCAGAAACTGGGACTGATAGTGATAAGTCACTTCCACAGTACGTCACTTGTATATTAGGTTTAGCCAAATCAACTTATTATTTTGAACCATTTTTGAATAAAGAGATAGTGTAGGCAATCAACATCATTAGACATATCATGAATGTCATGAAGTCGGTAAACTATGAATGGCCGTTACAATTGGAGTTGGTATCGGAATAGGTTTTGTATTTAATTTCACTTATAATTGTAGAGGACCAATCAAAAGCAGCTTGCGGTCTCACTAATTGACTTGGCCCTTTTTAACTCGTTAACTCCATTTTTTTCTCTCTTTTATTATTTGTATTAGTTTTGTTTTTTTAGACGTTATGCACGTATCCATGACTGGACTCCAACGGATTCGAAGGAAATGAGAAATTTGTTGATTTGCTGGACTATATGGACATCGTCAAAATACAACAACTGCCTGATTGTTGATCTAAAAATGTAGTATTTTCATTGGACTTGCTAAAAAGAAACAATGACCCAAAATTGATTTGAGATGTTACTCCGATTCTAACTATTCGCTGATAATGATGAAGCAATTCTAAATAATCGCATTCATAAGATCAATACAATTTTAAAAGTAATTGTAAAGAAATTCCAAAATGTTTCTACGTCTGATGACCAAATAGGTGTAGATGAAACAATGCTCTATTTAGAGGAAAAATCCCCAAAAGGCGATACCTTATTGAAGTGGAGATCAGAGAGATGTTCTGATGATATCAACTTGCCATTCAAGAATTGAAACACTCGTTACGACAACCAATCGTAACAAGAAAAAAATTAAACCCATATGTATTGTGGATTGTGATGTTAGGAAATTTTTAGTTAATGTCAATGACCAATTAGCTTCTTATAACAGTGCTTAAAGGAGATGCAATAAGTGGTGCAAGACCAAACGCAAGCCATAACAATAATGATGAACAATAAAAGCACAGAAATTTTGCTGAAAAGTAAAAGTCTAAGGATTGGTTTTACAAGATGCGGGATGGAAAAAAAGTGCTCGGAGCATGGGCATATACTCAAAAATAGTAGCGGACCGGACAGGAGAAACTTGTGCTATAGATTTGGACAAGTAATCCCAGAACCCCATTGTACGAAAAGGACGGGCATAGAGCTGGCATAGGAAGATGCAAAGACTTCAAAAAGGTTTTGATGAAAATGAGGAAAGCAGAACGGCAGTCGAGGAAAAGAGTATGGATCAAGTATGGATCAAGTATGGAAGTATGGAAAAAAGTATGGATCATCAATGAGATGGCTGATAAAGTAAAAATATTACAGACTAATGCGAACAAAAATGTCGAAGCTATGAACCTGATGGAAAAATTTATTAAACAGAAAGTAGATGTAGTGGTGGTTTCAGAACCAAATAAAGACTTTGTCAAAAGAACAGGATGGATGAGAAATGAGGAGTGTGATTGAAAGTGTGGTGGCGAATTAATGTTATATTAATATGGTGTTATCTGTCACCCAACGATAAGAACTTTAAGACCAAGTTAAATGGGGTCGCGAACAACAAATTAATAATTATGTTAAATGGGGTTACAACATGTGAGTAAAAAGGTATTGGTGTTGAATGATAGGAATGGAAAATCCGCGGCGTTGGAAGCGAAAGGACAGATGAGAGAGGGAGGATGAGAGAGGGAGGTATATAAATGAATGGATGGCCAAAAAGAGTCTAGTGGTTAGCAGTGCAAATAAGAGGACAAGAATCCAATATAGACGTTACCATGGGCACGTTGAACTTGGTTAACAAGATGTTTGAATGGCCAGTACATGATGAGAAAAACTTCTGCGACCACCTTAACATAACCTTCAGTGTGGAAACAGTTAGAAAGAAATATAAGGAAAGATGGCACAAAAGAGAAGATAGAAGGGGGACATGTATAAAAGACTTGTTGATAAAAAATCTCTGCTTATTTTGATATATTAGCAGAAAGATACCTTATTTTTATTTTATGCTTTTTCCTAATGTATTTTTTTTTTCGAAAATCATTTTTTTATATTTAATTTTGTTTTTTGATTTTTACGAAATCTTTGAATAACGCTTTTTGTTTCACCCAATTCCATATGGCTGAGTTGAAATACAAATAATGTGCTTAAATCTTTCAAAATCACATACTTCTATTCTATAATTAACTTAACTAAATATGACGAAAAAAATCACGATAAAAGCAATGGCATAAGCTGATGATACACTAAAACTTTGAACAATCATTTTATAGGTGTGTAGCTAATGATACACGTGGCATGAAGTGGTTGTTCTCTGTGTATCGTACCTTCTATGACCATAACGGGAATTTAAGGTAATGTGACATCCCAAAATCCTATTATATGAACACGCTTAGACCGCCGACCTGCAACTCCAATGTATGACGCAATAACAGCTTTGTATAAGGTTCGATTGTGCTGAGTTAGGTTGGGTTAGACTGGATCGCATCAATAATTATTTTTAATTATTTTTAAAAACGGGAATTTCTAATTACTTAAATTTATTTATCAAAAACGAAACACAAAAAGCATTTTGCTGAATTTTGAATTGAGCAAAATTGAACGTGCTTCTAAGCCAAAATGAACATTTTGTGTTTAAATTTGATTTTTTTAAATTTTGCTTGTAATTAATTACTCTGGAAATAATGCTAATATCAAAATATCGGTATTTCTAGGATATAGCGGTTTTCAATACCGCTCATGAATCATCCGAGATTCCGGTATTTGAAATCTCTGAACATCGATATTAAAGGCTCTATTCATACATATTATTAAATTAAATTACATAAGAAATAAGCACCCAACATTTAATAGATACAAACAAGTAATTTTAATTCAACACCTCATAATTAATTCATGCAGCATTAAACACCAAACTATGTAATATAATTTTCATTCTAGTATCACGGGCTTATCTCCTATTGTATTTGTAACTTCATTGAGAACATTTTGAAAGAAGCATTCTGCTTCGAACTGCTTCGAATCCACTCAATAATAACACAACATTACCATCTTTCACTACCTCCATACCATCAGCTCCTCACTACAACCACTTCCATTTTTCCCTCTTGTGCCCTTACCCCCATCCCCATAGTCTGACTCCAGTCCATCGCCATATCCCTCAGCTCACTATACTCTCTCAGCATGTTCTTCAGGATCTCCAACTTATAGAGATAACAGAAATGTAACTATTCGTTATATGAGTACTCGTTACTCGTTGAGAACCGAAGTAGGTACTGAATACCGGCAAAATACAAGTGTATGGATTCATGTTTCGCAAGTGGCTGCAAGAATGGCTAAGCGAGATGAAGACATGGTATTGTAAGATACCATGTTCTTTCAGATCCATAGCCATCTACGTTATTCCAGGGATATCCAACACCAACAACTTCAACTGAAGAATTTCGCTCATCAACTACATCAACAGTACCTGTGGTGAAAATTAGTTCATGCATAGCCCCAGATTGGATACTCTCACAAACCTGAACGCCCCCAGAACGACACACTCGCGCAATCACGGGATTAGCAAAATTCGACCGGCACTTCAACTCAACTTCCGGGCGAGGCACTAAATGGAAAAGATTTCCCATATTTACGAACTTAAGAAAGCGTTGATATTTAAAAAAAAATACTCTTACAAATCTTAATATGTCAAAATTATACACCATGTTCCTATATTCTTTACCAGCCCATATTTTGATATTTTTGATATAAGAGTGGGAATAACAAAGGTGATAAGTGCAGATCTTTACATTTGAATATAATTTTTATCAGTACATAAAGTGTGGAACATCTTTAGTGAAACATCTTTCACCCAGTGTAACATATTTCTATCTACTAAGAATCCGAAATTTTGGCAGTAATCATCTTTGTTACTTGCACTCTTCAAATGTGGTCGTCTATGCCAAAAAACTGAAGGCGCTATTAGTTTTAAGCTTAATACGATAAAATCTGGCAGAGCTTGATGTTGCAAGGCCCGTCGTGTTTTTAAGCAAGACAGTTTGCGTGAAAATATAAGTAACTACCAAAGAAGTACTTATCTTTGGAAAGTAAAAAATGGTGAATATATGGATAGAAGTGAATGACAGGGAAGATGTGCATCAACAACTGCCTTTAATCAGCAATTTTGAACCTACCAAACCCTAATATAAACATTTGTTTAGTAACGAAAAAATTCATCCACAAAATCTAGTACAGGCAGCGAGATCATCTACACTACTCTTTCATTGATAAAAAATCATAATGGCAACGATATTAATACAGATATTCCATATCACTCAAGGCCAGTTATGTCATCAATACCTTCATCAGCTACTTCTATATTATCAAATCAAAATAAATAAACAAACCACATTGACAAAAAAAAAGCAAAATGAATGATTAAATATAAATCATGTTGGCTTATTACTTTCATTATAGTCGTATCTCTATATAAAACTGATACTAAGGGCCGGTTTATCAATATCTAGTTAGGCCCGTTACTACCATCTTTTAGTTAAAGTTATCTTATAGATAAACCTATCTACTAACCAATCAGAGCGCGTAAAATAGCCGTAACCATAGTAACAATCTCTTAGATAGTTTAACTAGAAGATGGTAGTAACGAGCCTTAGAACGATATATCTGTCAGTTAAAATTTTAACTAATAGTTAACGTCGACGAATCGTTTATCCACCCGTAGTTTAGAGTTATCTTATAGGTAAGTATGACATTTGGATACCAACCAGTTTGAACTACAGGTTAAGGATTTACTTATTAGATAGAAATGACAAAAAGATCAAAATATAACCTAAAAGAAAAGTTATTATAGTTGTGGAGACACCCAGTTTAAATATTTCTTATATTTCAAATGTAGAAACAAGATAAATTAAAACGATCGTCGAATTTTAGTTCATCTGAAAATAAATTGCTAATTGATAATCTAATTGTAACCTGGAGGCAAAAAGATGAAATCGAACATGCAAAATGATCTGAATTTATTGTTTTGGCCAAGAACTACAAAACAGCTTTGAATGAAGTATGATGGAATTAAAAAAGATATAAAAAAAATTACATCAATAATGTCCAACATTTTTAAGTTTACCAATGACAAAGTTTGAACATTCAAAGAAAAAAAGGCTTTTCGACTGCGAAATGTTTCTGCACGTGGTCCACCTATAATTATTATACACTCATTATTATTAATGTTTAATTCTTACATTATTTATGATTAGAAGGGATTCTTTACCTGGCGATATAATACTAATACAAATACAGCCGTGGCACTACTATTACTTCAACTTCAATAATTAGAACTGCTTTACGTTAAAGACAAGCTAGTGAAATAATTTTCAAGGGAAAGATGGAAAAAGATTAGAACAGTTCTGTTAACAACTATTTCGGTGATACCGATTGTTATAGAGTAAGGATATGAAAAATAGTTTCTGTTACAAAAAAATCTCAAGGAGAACGAGCGGGAATGTCGAAGAATAGCAGGCAAAACGTATTCATAAAATCAAATGGGACGACAACAAATAAAGATAGGGATTTAAGGCAAGAAACGCGTTGTCTACGGTTAAAGTGGGAATCTTATGTCAAACCCCAACTTACTGTTACAAAAAAACCATGCATTCATGTTTTGATCAGCTGCTTAACGTGAATGTAGACGCCGGCGGGACTCAACTCAACTCAATATGGAATATAAAAGAAATTCACGTCCTAAGGGCAGTAGATACCCTTTTTACAATATATTACTTAACATTAAAATAATCGCCACATGAAATCAAAAACTTTCCTGTAGCATAGAATCTTAATGCAAGGGGCAATTTATCAATAGAAGAGATGCTGTGATTTCTAAAAATTCAATTATTTATAAATTATAAAAGTCTTATTAAATTATTACTATGAAATACAAATACAAACCCAGCTATTTGGAATTTTAATTTCGACTCAATTTTAACAAAGATTGACCAAACTGTGTCTTTTTTTAACCGAAATTTAACAAAAAAATCGTGGGCGTTCAACTCCTGCAAGTGGTTATGTCTTTCTTTTATAATATATGGTCGTCGTTTATAATTTAAGAGTTGGACAATACCCTCATCTTCATTGCTGTCTAATAAACACTCATGTAGGAATTCCATTATAAAAGAGATTTTGATAATCATCGCACAATACCGAATGTACACGGGAATGATAACCTCTAAACACGATCAGCTGTTGATGCTAACCATACTATCTTCACAAAAAAAATGTTAATTATTCAAATTTAACCAATTACGTTTCATTTCCGTCATCACGTTTCTAAAGTGAACAGTCTACTTCTGTTTATCTTGTCGCTTGTTACCTGTTGGGTTGAAAGTGCGTGGATAAACGCTTCACTGATGTTAACTGTTAGGCAAGTTTATCTATCAGTTGCATATCTAACAGATTTAACTCGATATTGATAAACCGGCCCTTAAACTGACAACTATATTTTAACTCTGCTCTATCATTTTCGTGTCACATTTCTTCGCATGGAAACATGCTTCAATTTTGCATCGCCGTGCATTTTTGCAGCTTTTGCTTGCTATACAAAGTGTACCATGTAAATCAATAAATTCATGCTGTAATAAATCTAAAAGTGTCAAATTGAGAACCTTCAACGAATCATTAACCGATTTTCAAATGAGACTTCGACGAGTAGTTAAGCAAATAATTTTGGAAATGATGCTTATTAATAAGTATAATCTACCTAAAATACTTTGAATATCAAGAAAATCAGAAACGAAAAGAAGTCTGCGAAATAGGAATTTAAAATATGTTACCAAAACAACCTTAAATTTCACAAAATATTTATATATTTTTTCAATAAAGAAAGATACAAATATAAACGCCAACACAGTATTTTTAACAGTAAGAAATTTTTCATGCTATTCTGTGGTGTTGCCAAAATTTTTCAGAGAAACGAGCAAAGTCGTAATTTTGTTTTATAAAACAACGCTGAAATTTTATATAGTATTTGATACTAAAATTTTTATATTTGCCAATACAATACAGTTGCCAGCTTCATATTACCAACATTTAACAACACGACTGACACGACTTTGTTAGCTTTAATTTTAAAGTAAAAAATTATTGTGTTCGCATTATAATGAGATGGCAAATTGACTTGAATGGACTTTAGAATGCACTTGAGTTGAATTGTTTAATATTTATTTTTTATAACTTATAATTTTTTAACTTTTCTTATTTTATTAATTCTCAAAGTCATTAAATTTGATAATAATGAATACGATAATATTTAATTTATATATTATTAATAATTACTTCAAATATACAATATCACATTTACATTCTTATTGTAACATCATACATCGTTTTATCGAAATTATATAAAGCTTTATTCAAAATTTCGAGGTAAATTGCAACAATTTGATCCCCAATACTGCATTTAAATCTTCTGGTATTATCAGTCGTGTACTAAATAGCATTTTGTTTTTATAATCTCGTACCCAGAAATTCGCTGGATTAAATGTTCATTTATAACACGATCATAAAACAACACCATTTAACTAGGCGGTAAATATTTATTGCGTAAAAATGTATGTGTTTAATTCCACAGTGCTTGTTTTGTAATTGTGAAAGTGTTTAACCTCTTAACAATAAAGGTTCATCAGTAACAATTGGAGGTTCCTCCACTCCGTATTTTACAAATTTTTAAGACTACTTAGACATTTTTTCTAATATTGTTGACCTTGCTCGATTAAGAAAATCGATTACAAATAGTGATCTTTTAAATTTGTTAATCAAAATCCAGCAATAAAACAATTTTATTAATATAACTGCTAATAGAAATCGTGGATTTCCTATTGTGTGTAACAGAACGATTACTGTTATAAATTATAATCTCGTTTAGCACGAATTATGGTACTTGTCTTATTCTTAATTTTACAAGTGATTTGAAATGTAGCGATAATCAAAACAAACAAGAAAAGATTTTATATTATTTTGAATAATTCAATTTTTTTGTCAGTCGCGCCCATAGGGCTTGGTTTTTGTACATTTGTTTTTATATTATCTTTAATTTGATTCTATTAATGCACAACATTCCAATAATCTTAAAATGTACACAGGAGTACAATGCCCTTTTTGGAAATCCTTTGAATATTGAAAAGCTGAGCTGAAAATTCCTCAGAATTTTACGTAGAATAAACGCAACAAAAATATAGTCCTTGTTTAAAAATGTCAGCTTATATAATACATTAATAAATACGCACACATCATAAATAAAAAAGGACATAGATTAAAAAATATATAACAGATTTCTGGGATTCTTTTTTCTAAGAAAATCTGAATTTATATTGAATTGATTCCATACTTTATGTACAGACTGTATATGATTTATACGTTTATACGCTTGCGACCGATATGAATGAAATCTCTTGTAATTATACATCTCTTCTTAAAATAAATAAAAAATATAAAATGTAAGGTTTTATAAGTTCCGATGTAAATTTATATGAAGTGGGATGCACATTGTAGTTTTGTAGTTGTTGTATTAATATACAACAATATGTTATTTGTATTTGTTTATACAAATAATATTAAGAAATGACAGAGATATGATTGGATATATAGGACTTTGTAGGGCTTTAAACCCGTAGATGATTGTGTACATCGTCAGGCATTGCCTGATATGCAAAAAGATTTTTTTCTTCGTTTAAAAGGGAAATAGCTAAGCCATGAGGTAGGAATTAAAAAAAATTGTTTGACGAAATAACAAATTTTCACAGAATTCTGAATTGGAAAGTAATTCTCTAATCGGAATGTCCAAATTTTTCATTCTATCTTTAGAAGAACATTTCTATTTAAAAAATGTCAAGTTCATCCTTGCCAATAGTTCCCAATTTTTGCAAACTGACAGCAAACTTAACACCAAAATATTAGAAAAACATAATTGTTATGTAGAAGAGGAGAAATTGATGACATTCCATTGTTAATGCAACAATTGGAAGAAGTCGGTATTATGCTCCAGCAAATAAGGCACTTCTCTCCATGAAGATGCTCAAAGTAAAACATGAGGAAGCTAATAAAAGCTTATGTGCATCATATATATTGCTGATATTAGCTGCTAAATTGCAGATATTAATATCTGATACAATAAACCTATACATATGTATTTATAAGACTTTTTTATTTGACTTTTTTGGAATTAGTTGTAACAATTGCTGGGCAAAGTATCGCTACTTTTTGAAGGCATCGATGCCTACTTCAGTATCAATACTCGATACCTACAAATTATCGGTACCGAAGTATCGAACCTATCAAAATATCGAAAGTAGCGAAGTATTAAAAGTGTCGAAGTATCGAAAACTGTTTTTTTTTTAAATAATAATAATATTAGTTGTACCAAAGAAATATGGATACAATAACCAAAACTACAATAAAATAATAACATTCAAGAAAAAAATACAATTTAAATATTCCTCTAGTAAGTAGAAAGAGTGCTGTACACATAATTATACACATATAATTGCTGGAATGTGGTACTCTTGATGCGGTGATATAACTGCCGCCAATGTGTAGATGCTACCAAGATGCAGTCAATGCTAAAGATAGTTAATATTTGCATCGCTCTAAATATGTCTCTCCTGCTATCTGACGGTCCTGCGCACGCAAAAGCTCTAAGGGCTTCCTTTACTGGATTAAAACTTGGAAATTTGAGGCGGTGATGCACCTCGATGCCATATTGCAGCATAGATTTAAAGAGGCGGTTCTAGCAGCTTCATGGATTGAGATAATCCTTATTTTTCTGATGAAGTAAGTTGCTGTGGCTAACTTTTTTGTATCGTATTCTATATGTGAATTCCATTTCAGGTGGAAATCTACATTAAGACCTATGAATTTAATCGTATGTCCCGTATCTGGTTCTCTATTAACAAGTATAAGTGATTGTGTCTTTTTTTACTCAGTCTTAGCTTATTTCCGTCAAACCACTCTTTCGCTTCCTGCTCGACTTCTTCGGACCTTCCGACGAGTTTCTATCTGTGTCTAGATGCGAAGTATCATAAGCGAAAAAGCAGGTCAAATCAGACTTCACGCAAATTCAAGCCTGTGTTGGATCGCACCATTTCAGTAATGCTTCTTTCTTCTTATTGAAAGCATTCGCTATCAATTCCAAAGGATCTGTAACAGCTGATGATGTGGATCTTAGCTTTCAGTACTCGTGTTGTTCGGTGCCAAATATGTTGTAAGAAAATCAATCAGCTTCTTTATGAATCGTTTAAAAACCTTGGATACCGAGTGTACAGCATACTTAAAGGGGTGATTCTACAAAAAAAATGTTAAAAAGAATTTTAAAATGCTTTAAGGAAACCAAGATTTTGAAGATGACATTGAATATGTGGTTATTCCTCAATATTTCAAAACCCGTTAGCATTAAAATCACGAAATTTTACAACATTACTTGGTTTTAAGTGACGAATATAATAATCAAGAAAATTATCAAGAATATATGGGGAGAATAACGGTTAGGGTCATAGACACCGGGTTTTGAGTATACATATGGGTATTGGGTGTTAAAAACAACTGAATTGGCAAAAAGGCTTTATGAGCAATCACGTATCTTGTGCCTATGGTTCAGTTACAAAGGAAATATCTTCTGCCAGAAGTATTTACAATTTGACAAGCAGTATCTAGTCTTGAATAGGCAGTTCTTAAACTTCTGAGAACTTCTACTTGGTATTTTGGAAGCAAAATCAAATTTAATCAACAGCTTCTTGCCTTTTGTAACAACAATGTCTTCTGTCAACATTATTTAGTTTTTAATTAACAGTTTTTGGACTCTTGATGCAAGCAATGAAGATATAGTATTTTGTCCAACAGTATTTAATATTTTCGAAACAAACTCCAGCAGTATCAAGTCTTCAGAAAACATATTAAGTTTTCTAGAAACATTATCCAGTCTTTTAGAAGTATTTCAAGTCATTTAGAAGAAGCATCAAGTCTTCTGGAAACATTTCAAGTCTACTTGAGCCAACAATTTCATGACTTCTAGAAGTAGTATTAAGTTATCATTAAGTATTTGAAGTCCTTTAGAGGCAATATTTGGCAAACGCCGTCATCAGAGAATATTGCACAAGCTGACAGAGTTAGCATGTCTCAATATGTCAAAAAGACGTCATCTACATTTTGTCCTTTATAAAATACTCTCAAATAAGCTACCACCCTACCTAACCAACAAGATTTCTTATAGGACAGATATTCATAATATTAATATACTACGCAAGCACCTCATTGATAGTCACCGTACCCAATTGTTTAAAAGATCATTTCATTATAATGCAGCTCATTTTCTAAATCAGCATAACATGGTTCTTGCTTAACTAATAATTCACATTTTTAATAAAAGATTATTGCATCTGAATGTGTCTTATGGATAGCACGTTGATTTGCCCTTCGTAGCCTTATAGTTAGTTTTGAGAATAACGGGTTTTCCAGGTAGACCGGGACGTCTTAATTTTAGGTTTACTGGATGGAAACACCCTTTGTCAATTTATGAATGTTATACTCTTTATATATTTGTCTGACTATTTGATTTGTTATTTTTTGTTTGTCTTGTTCTTTGTTCTATCTTTATTTTCTTCTTATAACTTCCTTTTTTTTCTAACTTAATGATTACCAGTAAACTATTATTATTATATCAAGTCTTCTGGAAGCATTTCAAGTCTTCTAGAATCAGTATTAAATTTTTTGAAAGTATAGCAATTCTTCGGGAAATCTTTTAAGTCTTCTAGAAGCAGTATCAAGTCTTCCAGAACAAATATTAAGTGTTTTGGAGACGTTTCAACTTTTCTAGAACTAGTTCAAGGCTTCCAGAGGCAATGTCAAGTCTTTTAGAAGCATTTCAAGTATTTTATAATCAGCATCTAGTCTTTTCAAAGTAGTATCAAGTTTCCCAGACGCAGTATCCAGTCTTCTGGAAGATAATCCTTAATCCATATAAAATAATTAATAGTGATGTATGGGTGCTTGTGCATTTGGAGAACTTACGTAATCGGTGATTATGCATATGGGTGCTCTGTACCATTAAAATTTGTATATGGGTGTTTGCACGCCCCAAGCGCCTACATATCGAACGTTTATGATTAGGGTGCGTAATTTATTGTTTTCTTCTTGCTTTTATTGGTTTGCAACCAATAGTATTTCACCACCATTTGAACCTCAAAATTAAAACCTACGAAGAAAAACACATAAAAAATTTATACTCGACGCCTCATTTAAGGTATCCCCAACCCTAGTTGTAACTGGTTCATAGATATCAGACGTAGTTCAGTTTTAACACGAATCATTCACTTTGGTTTAGAACCACATTCAATTTTGCTCAATCAGATATGTTTTGTGTAAGTTATAAATTGTCTTTACATCGTACAACACAACACAACCTGGCCTAGCCTAGTTCAACCCGATCTATCTCAACCAATTACGATTAAAGTGGAATAAGACCTTACATACCAAGAGTAAGAAAACCAACTAATAATCCAACCCAACCCAATAACGCGACATAAGCGGAACTAATTTATCCCTCTTAATCCCTTCCTCCCGATTCTGCCCTTACTTCCTTTCTCTCAGCTCGCTACATCGTCTCAATCTTTTTTTTATCCTCTCCGTACAGTCGATACCACCTCAACACAACATCCATTCAGTACTTGTTAACACTCTTTTCATTTCCACATGGATATTTGACCATCAGCTCCTTCCTTTTCTTTCTTCGTAAGGTATATTTGAAGTCCCGCCATAAATACATGCACATATCTTTCATTGTATCGTCCTTCTCTTATCAGCGTCCTTCTTCCTTGTCTTTGGACGTCCCTATCCCTGTCACTTACCTCCCAATAAATAACATTATAACCCAACTCAGCCCATTCCAACCCAATCCATTCGTTTTGGACGAGTAAAAAACATTAAATTACTGCTAGTACTAACACCAATATTCCGGTTTTAAAATAATACGACAAGTGAAATCCGTAGTTAAGTTTTCAAGCTTGAAATGTTCAAGCTTTTTACAATTTTAAATATTTCCTTTTTATAGCTCTCACAAAAAATTTTTGTACAGATATTTATTTGAGTATACTTATGTAAAGGTATATAGAATTTCCATGAATCATTTTTATTTAATCGCTTAATTCGGTGTTTGTTCGTATACCGAAAATTGAGAATGAAGCTTTACTGTTTCCGTGTTTTTGGATGCGAGCTTTTGTAACGAAGGGCAAAATTCTATTGTTTCAAGTGACGTGCCGCCAAATTGGAGGACAATAATCCGCGCCCGAACCAGCCAGAGTCGGAGGGTTAACGGGGAAGGAAAAAGGAAAAGCCGAGGGTGGATCATCGTACGCGAAAAATAGAAGAGATCGCGCGCCGAGCCTTTTGTTCCGAATTTATTATTGTTGGCGGGGTTTAGCAGTGCCTGTGAGCAAAGCGCGCCATGGAAACTCGGCTTCTAGATTACAGCGTCCGATTAATGAGAACCCGGCCAACTAACGGTTTTAATTTCGTTATTCATTAAAATTGGTATTAATTTCCAGTCTTTAGCGGACGTATGTCGGACGGCTTTGTTCGACGGGATTTTTTAAATTAAAACGAATGGAGGTAATCTCCGCCGTGAGGTTTAATAGAATTTACAACGAAATTGCATATCAAACTTTTGTTTTATTTTATACATTTTTAATAATTATATGTTTAATTTTCACTTTTTACTTTCATGGAATCCATTTATTTCAATACAGGCTAATTTTTTTTATTCTAAGATTTATTATTATTACAAAATATGTATTTGTAAATTGTGTAATAAAATTACTATAACGAGAAAAAAATGAAATTAATAACCCACTCCTGGGAGGGTATTTAAATAAAATTTACGGCGAGAATGCGTCGGCATTAAATTCATTTTTAGTCGGTTTAATGGAAAATTAGGTCCCCCTATGGGGAAACCGAGTTTGCTGAACTGGATGTCGCTGAGATATAACCGATTTAACGTCGTCCAGGGATCGTTCGTCTAAATCACTATTCGGCGAATGAACGTCGCGCATAATTTCGTATTAAGAGGCAGCGCGTTTTCGGGGTAAGCTTTGGAAGTTTCCCAACGACGCCGGAAGGCATCGATTTTTCATCAGGTACATACTTGGCGAACTCGAGAAACATAAACAGCCAATCAATTCGCTTTCGGCTCGCAGCTAATGGCGATGTAATGGAATTCTGAAATGGGCTTTATTTACCCTTCCATGACGTGTGTTACCTATAAAATGAGCGAAACGATTCTTTGATATTCTATTGAGAGAGTTATTGAAACACGTATGTGTTGCCCTTTGGTGTTTTACTGTTCACTGAAACGATTCGAATTCAATTTATAAAGTTAATTATTTGTTTTGTTTGTTATCCTATAAATCAGAAGTTAATAAATAAGAGTTTTTCTTAAATGTTAACTTTCTTGAAAAATGGGAAAAATTTTTCTTTTAAAAGTGATTACCTCTATTTCGCAACACCCTCATCATGGTGGCACGGCACATAGTTTGGGAATCACTGATATAACAATACTATCACTACAACCTAGCATTAAAACTAACACTAGACCTAGAACTAGAAACATTTGGGATTAACCGTACGTCTCTTAAGACGGCCAACCCTAATGCTTTTAGTTCTAAGTGTAGTGTCAGTTTTCAAGCTAGGTTGGGTTGGGATCTTTTGGGTTCCATCACAAGGGAGGTATCGCTAAACCCAAATGTTCCTCGTTCTAGGTCTAGAGAGTTAGCTTTATAGTGTTGGTATTAGCTTTACTTTTAGTTGTTATTCAGTTTTAGATTGTTGTATTGCAACTTGTATCGAACTAAAACCAGAACTAACACTAGACCTAGAATTAGAAAGATTCGAAACTTTGTAATTCTAGGTCTAGTGTTAGTTCTAGTTTTAATTCTTATTCAGCTCTAGATTGTTGTAAATTATTCTTTTGCGGCTTACGGCTTCCTGAATAACCGGATAATTTTCCGCGACACCCTTAATATACCCGATTTTTTTTAAATTATTAAATTTCTTAAAAAATTGAAAAACTTTCCTTTTTAAAAGCGATTAGGATTAAGATTATTTAAGTTACCTATGTGCACAAGTTTACGAAATGTATATAGATCAAAGTGTAGAGTAAAACAATGCGATTAAGTGAAGATATAAATCTTTTATTTAGTATTATTTAATATTATTTGTTGCAGAATTATAGAGTAATATTTCTTGAACGCGTGCAAATATGAAATTTATAATAAAAAACTTGCAAACATTTATCTGATCTAGTATGATAGATAAAGATGTTAGAAAGAATGAATTATTATATGACATTTGACATAACTAAAATCTTATTGATCCTGAAATGTTGTTTAGATCCACTGGAAACATAATATAAATGTTTAAGGAACATTAATGCTTCGAAATCTTACATTTTTCCTGACAAATATTTGTCATCTGCGAGAGAATGTTATTCCTTGTTCAAAAATACAACATCTCATACTTGAATCGTTTCCTTACCAAAACTCACTATATTACATATATTACATCTAGTGCCACACTACCAACCATTTGAAGGTCACGCAAAAACACAATCAAGAGATACATTTGCAATGGATGACTATTTGTTTTCTAGACAGACAAGACTGTGTTAGATATCACATGCTGGCTGCCAGGAACAACAAAATCCAATACGAACAGACCTCCAAGAAGATTAGTTGAGGAGAGATAAACATGGAAGTATATTAACGACATCTTCGTCCAGAACTGAACAAATGATGACTCAAAAGAGAAGTAGACATAAAGAGAGAGATGAGATGCTAAATCTTTCATACTTACTGATAAAGACGAGGAAACAAACTTGGAAACATGATATATTTCAGTCTTGGTATCTAAACCGAACGAGATGAGATATTGGCAAACTATTTAAATAAAGGAAACTGCCTCAGCTCATGTTTTTTATAGCAACCCAACCTACATTCATTCAAGACAATTCATGTATACTACCAGTGACGATGGATAGACTGGAAATCGTGATGATGATGAAAAAAGACACAAACCACTTGAAGCTAACATAGAAAGCACCAAAACCAGCAGAGTTTTGTAATGGATGACACACCATTACCTAACCACATAAGACTACGTTAGATATGACATGCTGGCTGATAAGAATAACAAAGCCTGGCGCGGACGGTCTTTTACGAAGAGGGATTCAGGATATAAAGAGAATTACGAGAAGCAGATGGTTTGAGTTAGCCCAAGAGAGAAATACATTGGAGCATATTAAAAATATCTGCGTCCAGAAGTGGAAAATTGATGGGTCAAAAAGGAAAGACAGATGATGATGGAGATGGGATGCGAAAACTTTCACCGTTGTTTACAAAGAAGCGGAAACGAAGCTGGAAACCTCGAAAATTACGGTATTGGTATTTAACCATTGGTATTTAACCAACATAAATTTGTTAATTCTGGCAGGATACCAGAGTTAACTAATTTATTAAACAACAATTGTAACCTAGTGATACATTTAAGTTTTCATTTAAATTCTAATAACAATCACTATCATGCACTTTTTACAAAGCGTCACTACTAGGTGCGGTATCCAAAGAATATTTAAAAAAGACATTACTTTTATTAACAATTATATTCAAAATTTGGAAGTTTTCTAAGTACCACTAGCAGACAAACGGTTAATAGGTTCCGCTTTTTCATTTATTAGCATGCAAAAACAGCTAAAAACATTTCTACAAATTCGAAACATTTATTTAAAATCAAAGAATATCAAGATGAAATTGCTAATCAAATATTTAATAGTAATTATTGATAAATGAACTAAATTTTCTCGATAATATCTATTTGTACTGTTAATGGAGATATTTTAAGAATACTTTTAATTATGGGTTTGATGAAAAGCTTTTCTGCGAATTATTTTTGTCAGTTTTGCATTACTTAGACGTCCAGAGTTTTATGATGAACATTTACAAAATGAAAAGTATGTTGTCAAAGAAGACTGTATTTGGAATGTTTTGCCTAATTCTCACATATTTAAAAATTTTACCTGCAATCTAATACACGATTTATATAAAGGAGTTAATAGATATGATGTATGGGCTACATCATATCTATGAACTCTATTATTTCTAAATATCAGAAAAAGGTTTTTTCACATTGCAAACATTAAATTCTCAAATAAAATATGAACAATAAATATGATAAAAAAATATACTACTTAGCTTTAAAGACGATTACTTGAAAAATGGAAAAGTTATATTTTCAGTAAAATGTTCAGTCCTAGTATATGGTCCCGGTTCCGGGATTTCATAGAAGAAATGTTTGTGAATGAAATGAATGAAACGATAAGTACGGGATGAGTAAGAAATCCCGAAATTTTAATAATCTCTAAATTAAGGAAAAATTAATTTATTTTTCCACCACATATAACCAAAATACACTCGGTATTAGAAGATAATCATTTAAAAGTAACTTGGAGAATCTTTAAATGCACTTATTTTATTTCTTTGAAATTCCTGTTTTGTGTTCTTTGTCGTTTTTGGAAGTATTACAAATCTTCTGAAAGCATTTCAAGTCTTTTGCAAGCAAAGAAAGCCTTCTACAAACAGTATCAAGTTTTCCAAGGCAAGTAGTGATTTTCTGGAAACAGTACAACTTTTTTGGAAACAGTGTCAAGTCTTCTACGGGCAGCATTGAGTATTTTGGAAGCATTTCAAAACTTTTAGAAGCAGTATCAAATTTTCTGGAAGCATTCACGTGTTATGGAAGCAATATCAAGTCATCTAGACACAATATCAAATTTTCCAGAGGTAATGTAATGTTTTCTGGGTGCATTCCAAATCTTCTAGGAGCTGTATCAAGTGCTTTGAAGGCATTATACGTCTTCTGGAAGCAATATCAAGTCTATTAAGAGCAATACCCAGTCTTCTGAAAGTATTTCAGGTTTTCCAGAGACAATATTAAGTTTGTCGAAAGCATTTCAAAATTTCTAGGGGCAGTATCAAGTTTTTTGAAAGCATTTCATGTCTTCTGGAAGTATTTCAAGTCTTCTAAAAGCATTTCAAGTCTCCTAGAAATTTATTAAACCAATTAGAAATATACCGTTCTCACCACAAAATGAATTTCTTTTGGTTAAGAAATTAAATGGTTCGATTCTTATTAGCTTAGATCCAAAAAATCTCAATAAGGTTATAAAAAATCACAGACATAAAATATCAACAATTGATGATTTAATTTCAAAATTAATGGGTTTTAGAATATTCCTCTAAATCAGTGATTCCCAATATGGTCTATATCGACCCCAGGTGTCTATGATAACCTGCAAGAGGTCCATGTTAGCGAAAAAAAAAATTTGGTGGTCCATAAAATGAAAATGTGGGTAAACCTCAACACTACACTACTATCTTATAATTCGAGGCCGGATTTTTATATTAGTTCGGCTGCTAGTAATGGGGGTCTACCGAAAAAGTAGGAGCTCTACCGAAAACCGAAAAACATGGCAAGGGGTCTACACATAAAAAGTTTGGGAACCTCTGCTCTAAAGAAAGACAGTTTAAACTTATGTATATTTGAAACTCCTTACGAGCGTGATAAGTTTTTTTAAGATCACCATTTGGCATTAAAAATGCTGATAAAATTTTCTTAGACAAGTTTGGAAATATTTTTGAAATAAATATATATAATTTATGGTAGTAACAAAAAGAAAACGACAAAAGAAAGAGTACTTAAAAAGGCTGAGGTTCAAAACGATAAATATAACTATACTACTGTATTACAATATATTGTACAAATAAAGAAACGAATTAATTATTGCAAATAGCTTATCCAAAGCTCCTTTAACAGAATTATTTCAAAATGATGTAGGTATGAATGCTCAGGTGTGTGTTAATAAAATTAAAGTCTGTTTTGAATTTAATAAAATTTCACTATTTGAAAAATGATCACTGATAATCACAATTCAAATCTCTCGATCAGGTTGAATAAAACTCGTCAACAAAACTCGATGACAAAAGACAATTTATTTATAAAAAACAAGCACACTTTATAAAATTATGACAAAACACAGTTGTACATGAATACATGATTAAAAAAAGAAAAAAGATTTGCGGGGTGTTACCTTTGAATTAGAAAAATGAAATTGATTTTCTTTTGTGCATGTGAGCACCTTGATTAGAATTTTTAAATTCTTCGCGCGTTCGGAACAAACTCAGTTCAAATAATTTATAATCATTAATAAATGCCACTGAATTGAAACAATTAAAGTTATATACAAATAAAGGATAGACAAATAAAATAAAAAATATCCCCCATACTTTAAGTATTTATTACAACTTGATAGCTTGTATAGCAGTAATTAATATATGAATGTATTTAAATGATAGATTAATTGTACCCACATCACGAAGAAATAATAATTATTATTAATTAAAAATAACAAAAAGTGTACAGAAAGCACGAAATTTTATGTTTTGGCCTAAAATAACAGAAGATGTAATTAATTATCTGCGGCCTTGTACTACTTGTTAATACCTATGATTATTCATGAAATTAAAAACAATCTTTGGTACAAAATTGGTGCAGATTTATACGAATTATACGGTAACGTTTATTTATTAATTGATGATTATTATTCAGAATTTCCAGAAATTGTAAGTTTAAATAAGGAATTAACGTAATTGATAAAATGAAAACAGTGTTTGCTCGTTAAAGCATTCCTTGCATATTGTTACGGATTCTAGTCATTTTTTATATGTAATGATTTTTTGTTATTTAGTAAAATATTGAATTTTGAACATAAAATTGTTTCTCGGCATTACCAACAATCAAATGGTTTAGCAGAAAGAACTATACAAACTTAAAAAAAAATAATTGATAGCTATAAAAATAAAAAAAATAAATTAAAAAAAAAATAAAATCAGTTGAAATTGATCAGTTGAATCAAAATTAATTAACAAAAAAGAATTTGATTCGAAATTGATACTACATCCAAATAATGGTAAAATATTATGATTTAAGGTGTGCAAAACCTTAAACAACAAAATTAGGAATGTTGAGAAAATAAATGTAGGGTTACAATCAAATTTTAGAAACAGCTGTATAGTATTTTCCTGATAAACCAATTCAACTCATAAATGACCCAGTGATTTTCCTTGATATTTGTTTACACTATACCAATTTTTAAAGCTTTATCATATCTATGAAATTTGAAGACATTCACCATTTTTTTTACATGAATCATCACCATTTTCAGTCTTGTATATGTGATTAAAATTGTTCCGCGGGATACAGAAACAGCCTATATATTAATTTAAGATTATTAAGTACAATATAAACAATTATATGACGACATTTAGCTTCAAACTGATAAGGTCACACTACATTTCTTCAAAATTGTAGATTTTATACTAATATGTCAAATTCAACACTTCGTCAAAAACACAAAATCGCTCCTATATCTTTGTTAGTAAATACATAAAGTTTCCTATAAGACGATTTTATTCTGACTCCGCCGAGTTCGCTTGCGGTCGAGGTCAATCTACAATCTTCCAAAATAGACGATTTTATGTCAACATTTCAAATTCTGCGCCCCGCCCGCAAGCGACTTCGGAAATTTGAGGCGAAAAATTTCCTTATATATCTTAGTAAAGATATATCTTAGTAAATCCAGCGCCTCGCCCGCAAGCGACCTCGGCGATTTGAGGCGAAACCGTTCCTTGTATATTTTAATAAATATAAAAGGTTTCCTACAAAACGTTTTCATTCTGACTCTGCCGAGGTCGCTTGCGGTCGAGGTGCTACAATCTTGCAAAATGGACAATTTTATGTAAACATTTCAAATCCAGCGCCTTGCCCGCAAGCGACCTCGGCAATTTGAGGCGAAATCGGTCCTTGTATATCTTAGTAAATATATAAAGTTTCCTATAAGTCGATTTTACTTACTCAACCGAGGTCGCTTGCGAGGAGGCTCTACAATATTGCAAAATGAACGATTGCATATAAACATTTCAAATCCAGCGCCTTGCCCGCACGCGACCTCATTGATTGGTAGAGAAATTGTTCCGTGTATATCTTAGGAAGGGGAGAAAGTCAACCACAATCACACGTTTATACTCATGTCACCAAGGTCGTTTGCGGTCGAGGCGTTACATTTCTCCAAAACTGATGATTTCGTTCCTAAATATCACATCCAGCGCCTCTCCCGCAAATAATCTCGGCAATTGAAGGTAAAATTGTTCCTTGTACATCATGGTAAAGAAATAAAATCTCTTACAAGAAGACATTTAATCGCCGAAGATCATAGTTCATAGTTGAAGATTTTGTGTTTGTATTGTAAGTTGTGAGTACAAGTTTACAAAATATATGTTATATGAAGCTGGTTTCAAGAATAAAGAGTTCATTTCATCTCTAAATCTTCCTATACACTATGATACAAAACTGCCACATTTGCACGAATGCACATAAGCAAATGTAATCGTCTATATCCCAAAACTAAAGACGTTATAAGTATCACAAGATCGTTTCACATTTGGTCGCATGCGAATATATTTCCATTTTGTGGTGTATTGTCATATTGGTACAAAAACATCAAATCGAGATATATAAAAAAATTGATGGAATTATTTATGAATAAGGTAAAAAATGTCTTATTGTTCGATATTGGGTCTTCGAGAAAGAATTTACCACCAATAAAGTGGAGTTGGTCAGCGCGAACGTGACGGCGCTCGGCATCGCGACGCCTCCCAACGACTCTATCAATCAATGAAAGAAACCGACTTTGAATTACGACATTCGACCCTTCGAGTCGCATTCCAGCCGGTATTAAACGGATGCCGGACGTCGGTTTCGAGAGGTTAATTTGAATCGAGGACTTCTCACCAAATCGAATACTCATTTCTATATCCGAATCGTGCTAAGACGAAATACTGATTAATTTCTGTGTATATCCGCTTGCACCGCGGGGTTCTCGGCAATTTATCTATTTTCCAAATAGACAAGGGCACATTTAAATTTGTAATGAACCGTATGCTCCCTGGGCGGACAAATAAAGAGGAAAGAAACGGCTTATAATGTATCTAGTTAGCATACGAAAATGTAACCTGTAGAGAGAACGGGACAGATGGATGATAGCCGGACCGACCTTGTGCATTAAAATAATAGGGATCCCGAGTGCGAGTCGACAGCCGTATTCCTCTACAGCCATAGAAATGGATGCCGAATGTAATCCGAAATTGTATTCATACGAAATGCAGTTCATAAGAGGATTTCTGATGAAGTTGAGAGCCTTGTTACGGATATAAAAACATTTCGATGCTGTGTATACATCTAAAACTCCCCTTTTTTTAATTATTACGCTTCAACGATTTATTCGGTATTTATCCAGATAAATATGATTACGTAATTATCAAGTTAATTAGTTATGTCTAATTAGATAGTAAATATTATTGTAAATCAATGCTCTATGAATAACTTGACTAATTAAGCGTACACAGATAATAATATATCTTGTTGCGATCTGGAATATTGAAACAATTAGATTCATTAATCTGAAACACCCATAGTCAATGTTAAAGCTGGAACGTTCTAAACAGTTATTTATCGTTTGCTGTGTCAGCCGCAATGGTTGCTTTCGGCATCTGAAATAGATGATGGTCGGTTGGCAGCGTTCCCGCATCTCGGGGAGCTAATCTACCGTCAATCCGCCGCCGCCGCTCTGTGATGTCTCGGTGGGCAAAGTAAACAAGAAGAACGACCGAGACTGCGGTACCAGCATCGTCCAGGCGTTTATTCGCTTAATTTTTGTTAATGGCGTGCAGACGGAGTGCTGCTCGAGCTTCTTGTTCAAAGGTCGCGAGGTCAACTAGTCACAAGAGCCTTATCCAGGATGCGTGCTTAATATACTTAACTAGAGAAAGAAAACGACTGATGTGACGAGAAAGAAGAGAGTTTAGGAATGGGGAAACTAAACAGATATTTTGTGACGTTCGTTAGCTGCCGTCTTCTTGATATTAGATCTATAATTTATTAGAATGATTTATATACTTTATGCGTATAGTGTATACCAACTTGAAATTAAGGAACACAATTTCTTGACTAAATAAATTTTACACCAAGTGAGGCAGAATGTTAAAACGACATCACAACAATGTCTTTGAGTTATGTAAGTACCATTAGAATCTGTTGAAGTTGCCCTGAGCTATAAACTTAGTCGTTATGTTTCATTAATTAAGCTTGGAATGACAAGCGATTGCTGAAAAAAATTGTAGCAATTTGAAGAACTAGCCAGAACTATATCATTATTGTCTGAAATTTATAGGAAAATAGATATCCCAACAGATACATCGGATGCCTTGCATCAATATTGTGAAACAATTATTCAAGGCTGAGCAGCATCAAAAGGAATAAAAAATGTTAGAAATAAGTTGTTTATTTTGTCTTGGAGAATAACGTAGTTTAGTACAATGATAATATAACCAAGATAATATAATGATAATATCTCATAAATAAGCATTAACATTGCATGGCCTCCATTAAAGAGTATCTCTAGAATTTTTTTCAACAATTATATCTCTTCCCATACTTAATAATTGAAACGTATCTAATTAATTTGTTCTTAAGAGATATTTTGATAGGCATGAATACAAAAACAGATGCCATCTATTATGATCGCCTTTACAAACCCAGTCTACTTGATATTACCTGGTTGCACATTGAATTTTTATTGTGCGTAATATTCATTAAATAAAACTTATTTATTTTGTTGTGAAGAGTAGATTAGTGAATCTGAAGCAGCATGATTACTTCAACGTTGATGACTTTAAAGTATTCAAAATATTTATTATTCATCTGATAAAGTCTTCAAACGCACACCTAAGCCTGAAGTTGTCTAGTTCTAGTTTTAATTCTTGATAAATTCTATATTGTTTTAAATTCTTTTGGAACTAAACGTATAACTAATACTAAACCTACACCCCAGCTTTAGACGTAGAACTTGAAACATTTGGATTTAGCCGTCTTAGGAGACGCAGTGTTAAACCCAAATGTTGCTAGTTGCCAACATAAGTTGTAACTTTTATGGTTTCCATGCTTACATATCACTTGAATGTTCATCAATTTTAATAATAATTTATGCTAAGGAAAAATTGAAAAATCAGTAATAAAATTCCTTTCCCTCATCTACCCATCTACACTTAACTTGTGAGACAGGTGATGATGTTTGTTGATATTATAGAACGTCTTGATGTAAAAATAAATGATGACATGTTGAGCTATTGCGAATCTTTAAGATGGCGAACAATGCACATGCTAACATCATGCATCTAAGAAAGGTTAAGACGATTAAAAAATTCGGAAATAAATATTGCTCCAGTTGTACAACTACAATCAAAGTAACAGTATAATTTTTAAGATGAGTGACAAACAAGCCCAGTTTATTAAAGATTTGGAGATTATTGGTGAGTTTAAACTCAAAACTCCATTTATTGCTCTGACCAGCACCTTTTAGGATAGGAAAGTAAGACAGGTGATGATGTTTGTTGATATTATACAACGTCTTGATGCAAAAATAAATTATGACATATTGGTGATCCATGGTATTAGGAGTCTACAGATAAGCTGTTGCGAATCTTTAAGATGGCGAACAATGCACTTGCTAACATCATGCATCTAAGATATCTTAAGACGATTAAAAAATTCGGAAATAAATATTGCACCAGTTGTACAACTACAATCAAAGTACCAGTACAATTTTTAAGATGAGTGACAAACAAGCCCAGTTTATTAAGGATTTGGAGATTATTGGTGAGTTTGAACTAAAAACTCCATTTATTGCTCTGACCAGCACCCTTTAGGATAGGAAAGTTTTCGATGCACATATTTCTTAAATTTTAAAGTATAAGCATCCATCATTTGAAGAAAGCATAATCTTTACGAAAGTTTTTCTTAATTTTTTCATGACAGGAAAAATTTTTGATTATAAATTAATCCTAGACATTTTGAGAGTATGAGTGCATCTCTCCATTACAGCAATAAACAACAGTCAGTAAAAATTATTGGAGATCGCATCATCTTACGACGTGTAGTGCAAAATTTTATTAATCAAGAGACAGGTTCAACCAAGGACTTCGTATTAGATGATGAGCATTTCACAGGTTTTTACGGCACATTATGAGAAATCTTGTATGGAACTAAGGTCAAAAGTAAGATAGAAAGAACCGAGTCTCTGAGTTAGGATACATATATCTCAGTTTGATAAGATTTCTGATAAAAGTTGAGGAAGAACTAGAAAAGCATTCCTGTTCACACGCGGACTCAAAAATCAGTACATTTTTCCACCAATTTCAATTTCTCGAGGCAATACCACGTTATATTTTAGCCTCCGCATTAACAAGATAGTCTAAAAATGCCACCACCTTCATGCTTTTGATTCAAACGTCACTGCGGATCCTAAAATGAGCCCGGCTATTCTGAGATAGGTTTGCTTACTTTCTTTTTTTGAAATAGACTTGGGTCAATTAGTTGGTTCAACAAGACCAAAAAGTGCGTAGGTATAATATCTGACGAATTGAAGGGATGAACGGCTTCTGAGGGTGTGCAGTTTCATTAGAAGGCATCAAACAATTTTTAATATGAAAAGGTCAAGCTAACACCCAAGAAATCACCTAACCTTAGGCAAGGCTAATAAAGGATGAGTATCTCAGTGATAACTTATCGAAAAACAACGCCCTTTTTGTTATGGTGTATATTTATCTTGTAGTCAATTGTGATGTTGTGTGTAAAAAATGAAAAATAAATAGCCATATGAACGAGTTCCTTAAATTGCTTAGGGTATTAAAACACCTATCCAGAAGCTTCCCTAACCCCTAACACCTTTCATACAAAAGCCTCTGTTGTCGCTAATGTAGTCATGAGAAAGAAAGCACCCTCTTCCAGATTAATGTCACCTGCATCAGAATAAAGGGAGATGTAACTCTCTTAAATTCGAATAAAGGAACTTTATATCGAACAAAAATTAGCGAATTACAGAATTACGATAAGTGGTATGTTATATGAGCTATTTAATAATTATTAAAATAACTGTGTACGACTATATATGTCCCCATTCAAAAGATCTTCACAATATAACGAAGAATTGGTGGATGTGGAAACGTAACTGCATGCAAGGAATGTGTCATTTATTTATAGTTTGCAAGATACTAAATCGCCTCACTCCGTGACGTAGAAGACCGTTCTTTGGCCATAATTAATCAATATTGAATCAATGCATGAATTAATTTAATGGATTTCTCATTTTACGTTTTGTTGGCTTTATGTTACTTCAAACTAAAGTTAAGGTTATGATATGATAATCATCTGATTCTAGTCATGTTCCAGCAAAAGAAAATCAAACAAATTGGAAACAGTATTTTAAGTTTACACATCCACACTGAAAAGTCTAAAACAGTTTGTAAACTATATGTCGAAACAAAACTATTATTCATTTTGGACTAAAGGTGAGAAAAGTAAAGAAAATATAAAGAACATCCAAGAGAAATTAATCATAAAAACTCCATAAATAAAATTATACATATTTAGTGGACGTAAAAACTCTTGTTTCAAATGGAGCTATTTCTTTGTTTAGAAATAATTTAATAAAATAGAATAAATACACTTGACACATGAGGCATTGCAACTTTTCAAAGGAAGAGTTAATGTTCTTCAATACATTCTAAACAAGCTTAAGGCTGGCTTCAGTGCTTCACCGACGATCTGCGCTGACGTCGGTATCAACGAAACCCATTCACCGTCGGTTGTGTTTGTTTCGGTGCTTTAGCTGCACTTCAGTTATTAACTGTTCAGCTATACATGCGCTGATCATCGGTTAAGTACTGAACACTTTAAAATAACATCATAGCTCGTCAGCTGACAGACGTGCGCTGACGGACGCGTCTAACCGATAGTCTTCGTCAGCGCGACGTAGTCGTACCAGCGTAGCTGATTATCAGTGCAGCACTGAATTGCTATATTCACTTACATTAATATATTTACGCCCGACCGACATCAGCGCAGATCGTCGCTGAAGCACTAAAACCAGCCTAATAGATACAAAATAACCGCATAAGCAGTGCCGTCCTAAAATATTTGACGCCCCAAGCTTGGGCTGGATGTACGAAACGAGTACGACCCCTTTCATACAAAATTTAAAAGAAAAGATTCCACATCTAGACCTAGTGTTAGTTCTAGTTTTACTTCATCTCAGGAACTATTCATTGTAGAGGTTTTCGTTAAAAAATATCTTCAGATACACCGTTAAACCCAACCCCGTATATTTCAACTTTGCTGAAAGTAAAACTAGAACTAACATTAAACCTAGAACTAGAATCATGCGGGTTTAGCTGTTTTGAGAGGTGTGTGTACGGCTAAACCCGATTATTTCTAGTTCTAGATTTAGAATTAGATCTAATGATATAAAACTAGAACTAACACTAGACCTAGAAGTGGACAGTTTTGGATTTAGCCCGAATCTTTCCACTTCTAGGTCTAGTGTTAGTTCTAATTTTACTTCAATTTAAATATACAGGGTTGCCAAATCAGTTTGTAAACTATTCTATTTCAGAAACTATTAATTGTAGAGACCCTAAATATTTGAAGCAGAGCCACCCTAAGGTATTCGGCGTCCTAAGGCTGGGTTGGACGAACGAAACGAGTGATGCGGACACCATGCATTTCAGTTTAAAAACAAGCGCCTCTCAAAATTGGCGCCCAGGGCTGTAGTCCTATTAACTTTTAAGACATGTTTTGACGTTCAATAGCAACTATTTATTAAATTAAACGTTTATTCTTCAAATATAGATCCTGTTACCTATCAAAGGCGACATTTAAAATTTTTTTTTAGAATTGGGATTGCGTCAGAGATACAAACAGACATAGGGAGAGTGTTTATTGGTAACCTAACAAAACTTCATAGGTTAGCATACTATCCTCGGGCAAATGCAGTAGAAAGACTTCATGGAGTGATTAATAGAATACTCAGAGTTTTGAATTATGAACATAGAAAAGTGAGACAAATATATTGATCAAGCAGTAGTTGTCATAAAAAGTGCAGCACATGATTTCAGTCTTCTCAAGCACAAGTTTCAATTCATGTCGATTTTGTCAATTTCAAGTTCATTCAAACACCCATATTCCAAGAACTCTAGATATAGTAATGAAGTGTACTAGTTTAGAATGAAGTTCTTCTTAATCAAGCCTTTTTTTTAAGATATCAATCATGAAAATATTTTTATTCGCTCAAAAGATATCAAAGAGAAACAGATTCCAAAAATTTGATTAATGCGATATTAATAAAATATTGCTTTTAAAGTAATATGAATTGGGGTTTATTTTGAGATACTAATCACCAAAATACTTTTATTTATTCAAAAGCTATCGAATATAACATTCAAAAAATTCTAGACGGATTACACCGCTCTTTTTCACGATCACCGTTGCCAACCGTGATTTTTTAGTAACGGTAAAAAATCACTATTACTGACATATCGCTCATCTCTACAACACACCCAGATTTGATTTTAGGTGTATCTTCGTTTTAAAAACTTTATATAAGAGCCGTATTTGATAACTTGTATTTATTCAAACAAAAAGATATTTATTCTTTATAAAATATGAATATGTCGTAACATAGCAGTAGATAATAGTTATAATAATAGTAGAGATGGGTTGTTACGGAAGGAATTAATTCTTTTACAGTGCGTTTAGAAATTTCTAGGTATGCTTCCATTAATTTAAATGGAAGAGTGCCATCATGTACAAATATAGATTTTAATGAAGTGTTTCAAATGATTCACTAGTTCCGCTTCGTGGAAATCGGAAATGTCTTTAATTCGTCGTTAAATCGACGTTGGATACGTGGAACCCCTAAAGCGTTTGACACTCTAAACCCTGGGAACAGTATAGTTTCATCAATAATTATCAATTATCAAGATTAATACTGCACATAAATAGAACCTAATACACGAGATATTCTTTAATGACCGACTTGTTACATATCTATAAGCTGACATCTTCAGGAACAGCCGAAAAAATAAAATACAGATACCATGAGAAATTAATGTTATTTTATCTTCGACTTTAGAGAGACCACCACGTGATCATCAAGAAAGTGTTAATATCTATTTTTAACATATATATTCAGTGTATTCTAATTTAGAACATCAAATTCTACTATTAATTATCGTATTATGTTGTAATAAGAATGTAACGTATAAAAGCATACAAGTTCCGTTAGTAAGGTTCATGATAATTTAAATCCCAAGGGTATCGTCTTTCCTAGAAATGAATTCAACGCCTATTTCCCCACAATGGTCCCTGCAAATCCCAGGGGGCACTTGTGCGAAACCATCAAATACAGAACGAGAAGGCACGTGCGGTAATAGCTTCAACTGCCCCCAATTCGTAGGCGGTCCTTTTTATACGATGCAATGGAACGTTGACCATTGCAAAAGGAAGCGCGAAAGGCCTCCGATCGAGTTTTTGCGGATTTCAAATTTAAATTAGTCGATCCACACTAATTGCTTTTAACGATTACGGTCGGACCTCGCGAAGGGTGATACGCGAGGATGCGAATTCAATTCGCATCAAAACGAACAATTTTACGGCAAAACTAATTGGACCGATTTAATCAGAATGATTGAAAATAAATTGGTTCATATTGCAATTTCATTGTGCGCGCGGCTTAGTTTAGTAAAAAAAAAAGGATACGGGGGTAACATTTTGAAATTATCGTCGCTTGTTTTTTATGCACGAATAAAACCGTGATAAGCAAACAAACAAGCCCCTTTTCTTTTCACCCTTGCTTCTTCCCCCTCATCATTTTTTTCGGTCTGCTTTTCAAACGACCTACTTTCGAAAATGTCGATGGCAACGAGCTCGACTGAGTCATACTCATTTTCCCAAAACATTGCGAGCTGAAAGAAAAGTGGAAAGAAGACCAAAGGATGTCGCGGGTTCTCGTCGACACTTGTCTTTACCCCTTTTTAGAAAATGAGGCCTTCACAGCCCTCGGTGCTCTTCAATTACAGCTTTATTAAACACCGGGGTCGGAGGTTACCCCCCGGCCTTTCATGAATATGTTATTTTTATTCGCTGGGACATTTTTCGGCAGGTTTATCGCGATGGCAATACCGACATTTTCCCTTTTACTCTTCTCCTGCAATACGTTTTTCACCGAAATAGGGGTTTCTGCTAAGGTCGCACTTTTCCTTTTCAAGATCCTCTGGGAAACACTGCCTCACGATCAATAGCAAGAGAGGCAGAAACGAGAACATAAAAAATTAACGATCTTAAATAAAATAACGTTTTACAGGTTAGTAGTGATATTATTTAATATTGTAGCATGAAGAGAATTTATTGGGTACGTTATACATTTATAAATAAGATTAGTACGTTTTAATTTTACGCAATTTGTATCTTTGAGAGAGTTTTATCTTTCAGAACGGGATGCACTTACAAATTACCAAACCGCTAAGAGGGCCATTATTTCAGCGGGTTTCGCTACGAAGTGATGTTGTTTCAGGAAGGTGAGCGTTAAAATTTACGGCAGTGTTCGTTCTCTACCCCCCTACACGAACTTTGTCTAAGTAGCGAGTTGTAAACCAACGGCGTAAAGGACACAAAAGCTTTACCGACCGTGCACACCTTCACGCCAAAACGTTTTATGGTTATTCCAGTGCAAGAACAATGGGTAAACGTGTAACATCACTAAACATATTCATACGCATAGTTTTATCGCCTCTTTAGAAAACCGTTTCCTACATTCAGATTCCCACGGATGTCGAAAAGTTTTTCGACGCGAAAACTACTTTGGTGTTCAATCGTGCATCACACGTTTTGATAGAAAAAGACCCATGACGGTTAATGTAAGCATCCCAACGACCCGTATGTGCCGATGAAAAATAGATTGTTGGCGGTAATGGGATGGAGAAGATCGATTTCGAATGACGTTGTATTTTTTGGGTGGATTAATAATGGCGAGTGTATCCTAAATGTTTACCAGTACCCCAGCGAATACACAGCATGGAATGGAATCGATATCTTTCTTGTCTAGTCTATTGTTATGGAAATGAGGCTTGGAATTGTGGAGGGTGATATTGTAGATGTTTCCCTCGAGAACGAACTAATAGAGCCTGAACAAATTTATGTCAGTACCACATAAAAAGTTTTGACTTTCTATGTTTGTAAATGGCGTTCTCACTTAATACAAAACTTTTATTAAACGAGTGTTATTTTTGTGCTCGCAGTTAATTAAAACGAGGATAAATGGTACAATCTCATTAAAATGTCAAATAAATAAAATTAAATTTCCTAAACGGATGAATGAGATGCACGAATCTAGGTTACACCAAAGCTTTTATGGTAATTAATATAACCGAAAAGCCCACATACGCATTTAGACGTCTTTTAAAAATTTTCCGTTTTTCAGGCGCTATTTGCAGTCCAATTACTATAAAGGGAAAACTTTGAAAATGACCTTTTCAGCCAAAGTCGCCCCCTCTATTAGGGATGATTGGGGAATGTTTTTAATATCGATTAAGCCGGTCGCCGACAGCAGCTTTCTAATCGAGTTCAAGTGCGCCGTAAATGGAAACGACGGCCAACATCGCGCCGCGTAATTGCAACACGATCGCAAGGCGCGCTTTTTAAATTTAACCAACACCATCGTAGTAGAAAATTTAACACGGAATTTGCCGCTTTCCGCTTTTAACACGACATCCGCGCCGTGGTCGTAATAATAATTCTGACGAGGGCAAATAGTAAAAGGACCATTTCGCGGAATGGTGCATGTAGATAATGAACGTCGGCGACGTGTCGTGATCGTTGCGGCGACGGAAGGAGAATTTTTGCACCGCGAACACTATCGACGCTAGCGCCTCCACCGCGATTCTCGTCGGCCGCCGGCGAAAGCTCAACTTTTCAAGCGGATTACTGCAAAAACTTGGAACTTTGCCTAAGTAGTACGGAATGGATATTGCTACCGGAAGAGACTGCCGATCTTCCGTTCTACTTTTGAAAAGTCTCTTCTTTTACTACAGATGAGACGTTACCAAGACTCATCTTCAGTCAATGTTTAACTTCATGTGCTACCATGTTTAAGTTTTCTTACTTTCAAATCTCAAAAAGAATTTCTCAAGATTTACTTTATTTATTCACTCTAGACACTTAATCTACAGTATGTCCTCGGATCGAATCACAAAGAGGAAAAAGAAATTAATTCTAGGTTATTTTAAATGTTTCTTTTAAATTCTTTTTCTTCTTTTTTTTCTATTCTAAATTTTTCCTACCTAGGTTAAATGTCTGGCGTCTCCGGAATTTGAAGATAGTCCTTCAACACTTTGAAACCAGCAACCAAAATCACTTTGGACATTGCCTAAAAACTTGAGAGTGAGGCTGTGTTCAGAAGTGATTCTTAACTATACAACATATAGTTTCCATTCCTCGCTAAGGATCAAGCCATAATTAAGAGAGGGAGGTTGCTCTTAGTAACGAAATTTCCATTGTTACAATCCAGGTCAAATAAAAGACTGAGTCTGCGCTCAGTAATAAAGTTATCAGAAATAAATAAATGAAACCCTACCATTTGCTTCATCATGGAGTCATTTGAGCAATATGCCCAAAACTAAGAAGAAATCGGTCAAAACATGTCAATATGATAAAAGATTCGCAGTCCCGAAAGACGCCAGAATACATACAGAAACGTCTACACATATTCAAAGGTAATGGAAGAAGATCGAAGAAAATGATGGCAAAAGGCAAGCTATTAGAATACCTAATCATTCGTATTACACCTCAACCTATTATCTGCAATTAAAACAACTGTATAACGATGCTCCAAACTACATAAAAGAGTGGTCAACATCCCGAAACTAGAACGAAAGCAACAACTGAGAATCCAAAACAGATCCGAAGAATAAAAAGACAAGAAATAAGAATTATAGAAATGAGTAGACTAATCGACAAAGTAAAGATGGAAATAATGCAATCTAAACAAAAAAAAAAAACATTTATGAATACCTTTGACGTCAACTTCAACAACAAATGGGCAGCATCCCAAAATTGGAAGAAGATATCCAGGCAAAGGAAACAAAATTTCAAGCCCCGATACTTCTAAGAAGACGTTTTTTTTTGCTCTAATAGAAAAACTAGTAGGCATCATTTCTAACCCACCTAACATTGATACATGACATATTCCTCAAAACAACAATACGATCTCGGTTCCACAAATAAAACTTCCCATTTTCGATGGATCCTATGACCAATAGATCTATGACCTTTTCCAATAAATAATCCATGCTAATATATCCTTAACAAAAGCCGAAAAGATGCAATATTTGAAGCCGTACTTAAAAGGAAAATTGAATGTTAGTCGAATAATCCAATATCTGCATATATCCAATAATAATTATGTAGCTGCGTGGATACAACTACAAAAACAATATCATTACAACCAAGTGATTCTATCAAAGGTACTGGACAAAATTTTGGATTTGCTAGCACCTACAATTGAAAATGGGGAAAAATCAAACAATTACATGAGACAATAGTCAAGTGTCTCTAACCTATACTAAACTTGGAATTTCCAACGGAATCTTGAGATATCTATTATAGGAAGAATATTTGTTAGAAAATGGTACTATGAGACGAATAAGCAGTATAAATTGTCGTTAAAAGAGCCACATAAAATACAAGGCTCCCAATTTTGTTAAGTTATTAAGTTTTCCAAACAAACACAAACTAAATTCCAAACATTAGCAGCAATCGCTCAACAAAAGAAGCAAAACAATCCAATGCAAATAAAAGAAGCTAAGGAATAATTGCAGATATTGTAAAGAGAGCCATAAAATATACTACTGCATGAAATTCTGAAAAACTCTCAGTTTCAGAAGGGACAGAGTTCATTAACTGAAATGTGATTGTGTCCAAGAATTCATGAGAAAATTGCAAAAAAAAAAGAAAACCATCATTATTTTAAATGCCTTATTTATCGAAATTGATAAGAAAGAAATTGGATATTGTGTTAAAACTACCTGGTATGACATGTTGAGGTTCTTCCATCGATTGCCTCAAATCCTTTAAAGTAGAAAATGTCACTTCGACACCTACCTGTAAAAGAAAAAATATCTGAATTAGTGTCTGCACAAATGAAAACAATTTTATTAAATGACTTAAGGGGTAACATCCAATAACAAGTAAAATTTACAAAAAGTTGCAAAAATTTTTTCGTTTTAAATAACGCTTAAGAGTCTTAAAACTAAAATACAACTGCAATTATACTAAAAAAATAGTTATATTTAAAATAATGTTACACAAAAGTACGATTTTCAAGTTGGCAAGATCTTTAAACACATTTCAAACATAAGACTGTATTGTTTGCAAAATTTGTGAATATTTCACGAATATTCATACATATTAAAGTATTTGAATAAAAACGATATTGCCAATATATTGAAATTATTTGAAGAGAAAAAAGATCGTGCTTAGAAACTATTTCATTTTGCAGCTGCTTTACTAGATCCATTAAATCAAGATGCAAACTTTGGTTAAGAACAATAAATTGATGTATGATGAAAAAATGTAATAACCGATTTGAAGATTGCCGCTTAAAGCACAAAATTTGATCCAAATATTTCTTGTGAAGTTGTATCCACTCTACATCATCTTCAGTTTACATTTTCATCTGAGGAAATTGAAATATCATTTAAAACTTTTTCGTTCATTTATCATAGAAAACGAAACAGATTTTACAGCCAAAAGAGCTGGAAAGATCACATACATAGCTAACAGCTGGAAAATGAAATTTGAGTGTTTTTAGTCGGAAAAACAACTAAAACATTCCGATATTAGAAATGATAGTGTAAATAGTGATGATTATCGAATTCAAACGCTTCTGAAAGTGATTCAGATACAGACTGATCAACAAATGAACCTGAATATATAGTTTTTAGTTTTTTATGGTTTAAGTTTAGTAAGAATATTTTGCTTTATTTAAAGTAATTGAAACTATTAATAGTGAATTCAGTTTTTTTTGGTGCAGCAGGTATCCTCCAGCATTGAACCCATCGTGTTTTTCAATTTTTCAAAAATCAGTATTATATTATGTACCTGGATGAGAGACGGCCTTTCCTCTGCAACAAATGTCCATTTTTGTTTGCCGCTTAACAAGAAACATTAAGAAGTATCAGTCTCCACCTGTACATCAGCCTTTACTTTATCTTAACTTTTACTGCATAGCATTTTCATCGGGCAAAGTTCACTTGATTGAAGTTCTATGTTTCTTTCTCCAAGAATTTCTCCTCTTGTGTAATTTTATGATGTTGTCCCTCATATGAATAATGTTTCTTCCCCTTTCCCCGTTAGTTTTCTCATATCCATCTTTTCTGCTTTGTCTTTATCTGTAGTGATAAGCACCTTTCAGTGTTTGGTACACGGATGCTTTTGATCGAGTTTCCAATTTACATTTCTTTGAATTCCTTTGTAATATTTTCGACTTACTCCTTATCATGTTGTTCTTGTCCTTTCCACTACCAGGGCGTAACTTCTTCTCCTTCTATTATTCTCTGTCAGTTTATATATCGACGGAGGTTTGTGATTAATATCTTTGTTTTTCATTAAAAAAAAATAACCTATATAACATTTTTATATCAGCTCTAGTTCTCGAGATACAGGTAAGTTGTCTTTAAAAATATATTTACTCAAAGAAAAACAATAAATAAAAATTTATTAATTTTTTGCTTCCAAGAAACTTTGCATCAAAGATTTCCTATTATGCGTGGATTGAAAATGTCGCAAAAGGGACTAGCAACAGACAGACATCCCAAAAATTCAAGGTATCAATCCTCCATAAGGCGCAAATCGTGATGCGTTCTTCCTGTTTTTCACTAAAATTTCCTAGATTTTCAGAAAATCGGTTCAGTTGACTGTGTAGATGAGAATGGAGAATGGAGTGTATACTCATGTTACATTCTTAATTTTTCAAATGTAGCATAAAAATTTGGTGAACATTTACCATCTTCAAGTGAACACTGATAACATTCGTGATATTTTATCTTATTCAACATGAATGAGATATTATAATATTCCTCTTTCAATTGGATGCTGTGAGCAATAGGTATACTGGCGTATTTATTTCCATTATGTAACCAAACGAACTTTAAAATTGCTGATTTTGAAAGGCTCAACTCTCTAAGAAGATCATCGGGTTTGTTTTGTGCGAAAGATTGAGGACCTGACGGAAAACCTTCAAAATCAGAAACGATTTTTGATGAGTTTCCTTCTGAATGCTATCTACAAAAGTTTCCACTAAGGAATGATTGTTGATGAAACTGGAATATTATCTGAATATTGTATGGGAGGCTGTACTGACGAAGTTGTTGGGAATTTCCACATCAGTCGGTTTATTTTTTCGATTTAATTGATACTTTTCACGCTGATGTTGCAAAAATAGTAATCATCCAAATGATTTCTCGGTTCCCTTCAATTCTAACAATTGTTGGAATTCCAAATCGAAAGCTTTTCCACTTTTCAACAATTTCAAGGCTTCTTATTTTTATCCAAAACACAACAAACACAATTTTTGATGAAATAAAAAATATAGTTTTACGTGATTCTTCGAAACTCTTCGAAAAATTTAGACAAGATCTATTTGAACTACTCATAATGCAAAATTCATCATTTATTAATCTTCTTTAAAATACTTTTTTGATCTCCCTCTATTTATATTGAATCAAGAAGATTTCAAGCACTTGTTTTTTAACTTTAATAAGTCCCTTTGTCATTAAAATCTAAGAGATTTAGAATAGTTCTTGAAGGTTTGAACGACCTATCCCTCTTTCGTCTTCTTTACCTTCTTTTCCAGTTAACGATATGGGTCACCGCGCTTCGTTGAAGCCTCTCCAAAGATTCCGACGTCGTCCGCCCGTTGCCGGTGGGCATTGAATTTCGCGCAATTGAGTTATGGGCGAAGTGTAGTGGATCTCGCGGGAGCGACGCCGGGCGTCGTTATTTACGGCGTCGCGGTGTGTCATCTACATTCCTAAGGTGCGATAAATAAAGACGCCTAACATTCCGGGATCAATCGTAAATCAGCTCCGATAATATCCTCGTGCAATAAAGGACCTTTAACGTGCACTAGAGGACGTAAATGTATTCTGGAGTATACATGGTAACTACAAGTACTTAGATTGATGGGATTAATCATAATTTCTTAAAAACTTCTGACATAATCTTTTCCGTTAGAAGAGTAATGTTGGTAAGATGCTAGGAAATACGGTTGGTATTTTACCGGATATTACCATTGATAAATACTTTTCGATAGAGTGACAAATCTGGTCAATATCTTTTCGGTTGGCGGCTTTTGTGGCCGGCTCAGTCGGTAATACGGCCAGAAGTTCTGGTCATATATCAGCACGGCGGCAGCAGTATTTCTTCTCGTGTGACGTTTCATTAGGATGGTGGCCGGCAGGACCGACGCCCAAGCGTTGCGTCGTCGACGCCAAATTTAATAAACAGTTAGGGAGCAAATAAATAAATCGACACTGACAACGGATATAGTAATTCGATTTTCGATTTCGTCTTCCTACACAACAACCGTTTTTCGGCTCCTTGCGGCTACAAATAATTCAACGACAAACAGACCCGTAATGAATTGCACGAAAAGACGTCATGTACCAGTCAGTCAATCTAGATTAGCACCCTAAGTGAAACTCCCTGAGTATTCACTCAATCAATAGACCCACCTGTTTGTTATCTTTACTCTTGATTTAGTCGATGAACCGACTCAATCAATTACCTCACACAAATAAATTAAAAGTTAAGCTCTAATTAACGTCGTTAGAACGGATTTACGACATAAAGAAAAAGATATTTTTAAATCGAATTGTTCAGAGATAAAATCCAACTTCCATTATTCTCAGAGTTCTAAGTTTTAATACTAGTGTTACTTCTAATATTAGTAGTAATTCAGCCTTATATTGTTGTGTGTTTTTCGTTGTACTAAAGTTAGACTAACACTACAATGCAACCTAGAGATCTTTTTCAATATTTCTATGGATTGTTGGTTCACCGGTGGCGAAGACGTAAGTCGATTGCTGCATAAACATCATGAAGAATTTTATTTAATGTGTTTAACTATCTACATTTTGTGCGTAGACATATCAAAATTCAAATTTTTTGCGTTTATTGAATATTCTACTTCACATTAAGGCAAACGTTTTTGGTGTGTATTGTATTTATACTTTCTTTTATTTAGACTGTAACATTTGTTTTTATAAATAATAACTCTTTAGGCAATTGACAACTATTTCTACCATCAGTAGTATTAAATAAGATGGACTAATAGTCGAATACAATAAATTTAATATTTTATTGTGTTAATGTGGGAGGAATAAATATTAAACTGTAGGTTTGAGAGCACAACATGTCAAACGTTATGAGGTTAAGGCATCTTAACTCGGAATGCTTCTAGTTCTAGCGTTAGTTGTAATGCTGATTAGTTCTAGAACTAATGTGATTAGTTCTCTAGTTCTAGTTGTTGTACAGCCTTGGATTGTTGTATGTTTTTCATTGCACTAAATAAAAGTAAAGTAGTGCCTAGGATAGACTGTAAGTAAATTCTAAGTACAGTATCAGTTGTTCTAACTTTGTTCATAGCTTTGCATTTTCTTGTTGAACATGTGTATTGAAGGATATTTAGAAATTGGTATTATTTTAGAAGGTATAGAGTATGATATATATATTCTTCCTCACTGTATCCATGATACAGTAAGGGTACACACAATTTTCTTACTAACCTTTACTATAAATTTTAAAACCGTAGAAATAGTTTTAATGTATTATACTTCATATCAATCATTGTTATACATTGTATGATGGCATTTACACAAAAAATAGCAAAAAAGTAGAATGAATTGACAAGGTATCGTGGCTTAACAATTCGAGGACATTGCGAATTTATGAAAAATAAGCGTAATATTCTCATAGAAATTTCATAAATAGAGCGCCATAGCATTAAAACTATAAGAAAGGCCAAGACAGTTTGTGTAAATGACTTAAAGTGTAGAATTTTAGTCCACCGATGAGGATGCAGGTTTTGCATAAACTAAAATTAAACTAATTTGTTATGTTTTTTCATGATAAACTACTAGAACGTTGGCGAGATGCAGAATCACATAATTATTGGAAAATTCACTCTGAAACACTTGTATTGGAAAACTGTAATTGAAGATGTGCCCCTTTTTTGCTGTTAAAATAATGAATTTTTAGTAATTTTTAATATTAAGGATGTAACGACAGTAAATGTTGGCCAACAAGCTAAATTGCAAACTAAGTAAGACTTAACTCAATCCTAACCCAAATAATACAAAACGTACCACAGTTAAGAAACATACCTTCATGCTGCTGAAATAGAAAAATAACTGGAAATACTTTTATTGTAAAGTTTATGTTAGTAAATCATAATGGCCATAAAATCTGCTCAACCTACATGCAAATCTTAATCGCGTCATGTCGCCTGGAATCAAATAAAAGTATTCAAGTTTACTCATTCTAGTATCTTTGGAATTTAGATTTTCAAAGTACTTTTTTTTTCGAAAGATTTTCAAAGTAAGTTTCAGTAGCTATACAACCTCGTAATCAAACTATATGTTGTTTCAAAAAGACGTAAAGCTAACGCATGACGCAGTCAGTGAAAAAATAATAAAGAAAAGGAACAAATTTAATGAATGAACTAGACAAAATTAAAAATATATAATGGCAATGTATTGTATAGTGCCAAGTCTGTGAAAATTAGAAGATAAAAAGTGGAAGTCTTCTTCTTTAAATCATTCGTTGCTGTTTTGTTAAAGCTTAATAAACCGGGAATAGTTTTTTGTTTGTAATTTCTGACCATAATCATTCAGCAAAACATAATTATGAAATCACTTTAATATCAGAAACAAAAATACAAAAATTGAGCACATTCATACAGAAAATGAAAATTACCCATCACAATAAAATGAAAATTCTTCTCTTTCTAGTCTTGTTCACAGATCAATTCAGAAAGTTGACTTGAAAAACTGACTTGCCTTTAAGTAAAATAATACCGATTGATCAAAAGAGCAACAGTTAGTAAGAAAAGGCGTGTATGATAGTGCCTCTTGTATGGTGCCCTTTTAACTGCATTCATCCAATGTTGCTTCTTTATACCTTTATTGTAATGTTAAAGTAACCCTATAACAACAAAATACAGTAGACTCGCGATAATGTGAACTTACGCTAGTGGGAACAACTCTATAACGTGAACGCCAAAATTTTTGTATATAATCTCGATAACGTGATTCATAATAACGAAGTCAAACACGTTTTGTCTTGTTAGAAAAGTGATGGCTGCTGTGTAGTAGTGGAGACGAAATCGTCGTTTGTGAGTCTTAGTTTTGTTAAAAATGGCGAAAATAAAAAGTAAGTGTTTATCTCTCTGCGAAAAATCTAAAGTAATTGAAGAATATGAGAAAGGAGTAAGTGTTTCCGCGTTAGCTAGAAAGTACGGCATAGCAAAATCTACCGTGTGTTCAATAAAAAATAAAAAATCAAAAATATTTGCAATGCTAGGTCAACCATTAAGATCAAGTCGAAAATGCACATTGAAAAAAGCAGAATATCCAAAAATGGAGAAAGCGTTGTACAAATGGTTTCGTTGCCAGCGCGAGAGGCAAGCGCGTATTAATGGGAACTTAATGAAACAAAGAGCCATATATTATTTTAACAAATATTATACAGGAAGATTTAACGCTAGTGATGGTTGGTTTCAAAAGTTTAAAATCCGATATGGAGTAAGGCTGTTAAAGGTCTGTGGAGAAAAACTGTCATCTCAACCTGAACTTGTCCAGCCCTTTAAACGTAAATTGGAGAATAAGATTCATGAACTGAACCTATGTGACCATCAACTTTACAATGCTGATGAAACGGGTTTATACTGGCAACTGTTACCAGGCAAAACTTACGTTTCTCTGGACGAGAAATCAGCTCCTGGTATGAAATCGGCAAAACAACGCATAACTTTTCTTGGATGTGCAAATGCGTCTGGATCTCATAAATTACGACCTCCAGTAATTGGCAAAGCAAAAAATCCCAGATGTTTTAAAAATTTTAATAACCCAGTTATTTACACCAATACCAAAAATGCTTGGATGACGGCGGCAGTTTTTAAAACTTGGTTTTTTGACAATTTCGTTCCAGAGGTATAGTTATTAGATGTGTTAGTGAAAAAAATATTCCTATAGTTGATCGAATTTTAGGTTAAAAGATATTTAAAAAATGAAAATCTTCCACAAAGGGCGTTACTCCTTTTAGATAATGCGCCTTCACATCCTTCCGAAGAAGAACTTATAACTGAAGATGGAATGATATCTATCATGTTCTTACCACCAAACGTAACTGCTTTGATCTGCAAACTGCATTACAGAAATAGCTTGTTAAGTTTTATTTTGTGTCATAGTAAAGAAGAAGTTGGAAGTGCACTGAAAAAAATATCACTTAAGTTTGCTGTGGAAACTTTGGAAGCAGCATGGCAGAAATTAGAACCAACAATTTTACAAAAATGTTGGAAAAAAATAAGAAGTAATGAAGAGTATGATGATGAAGATGAACTACCGCTGTCAACTTTGCAAGAAATCTGGAGAAATGAAACGGAACACATCGTTCAAGACACCCTATCACTTCTACAAGAAATTCAATCTGTAAGTAGGGCACAATTTGGTTACACACTTTTCAGTTGAAATTATAATCTGTCCAAATAATTTTTAGGCCAACTACAATTTTAAAGATGTTGAGCTATGGAATAGCGACATTTGTGAAATTCAAAATATTTCAGAAGAAGAAAATATAACTGAAGAAGAAGCCGATATTTTCGAAGAAGAAAACGATTCCAGAGTGGATACCACCCATACAATAACCCATGCTAACGCAATTAAGTGTTTAGAAACTGCAATACAATGGGCCGAAAACAATAATATCGATTTTAGTGAAATAATTGTTTTAAAACGTATTCATGAAAAAGCTGTCCTAAGAAGCATTACAAGCAAGAAAGTACAAGCGAAGATAACTTCATATTTTTTACATAATATATAAATTTTGTTAAAAACTTATAAATAAAACTTTTAAAATTACGTCAACAAACATTATTATTTGTAAATTTGCAGTAATGTAAATAGAAAAAGACATTCTTTAAGGTGAACAAGTTCGGTAGTATCATCATATTTTGTCAAATAACAAACAACATACATAATCTTGTGGTTTCATCTTATTCACGGCTATTTTAAGGGTTTCGATAAAGTACTTATTATAGCAACTCTTTTTAAACAACACAATACCATAAAGAATATTACTCTGTCAAACCCAGTCAGACCTGTCCAAACCAATCAAACTGACAATTCTAACTGCAAAAATAGATAGGTTCCTGTACCAGAACGGCCAAAATGGATTTTGTAAAGGAAAGCAAAGCCATAATATCTAGAATTTAACGCAGGTTCCTCACTTTATTATTAGGAGTGATTGGTGTATGGTTAGTTCTAAGCAGTGGTAGATCGGATATTTTTTATATCTGGCCAGATACTGGATTATTGCCGAGTGTTTGGCTTTAGTGTATGAAGTATGGATGCCAATACTATTCGTTGGATAAACATAAAAATTGAAATGTAATTTGAGCAACCAAAACGTTGTTAACAACATTTTCAATTGTGTTAAACATTTCGAAATTCTGCGCCAAATTGTTTTTTTTTCAATAATACCATTAGTTAAAACTGATTAGTCATTTGAAAGTTTATTTTATTTTGCATTCGATGCTCATAATAAAAATAATAAAAAAATGATTAAAATTATAAAACATTTACTTTTTATTATAATAAAAAGGCAAGCCAGCTAAATTAAGACAACCATATAACTCATAATCCATCAGTTTTATGAAAAAAAGATCAGATAAAATAATCAGTATGGAGAGGGAAAATATTGTATGTAATTATCTATATATTTCAAAAGTGCCATCGACGTTTTTCAAGTGTTAAGTAAGATTTTTAAATAAATTTCATTTGAAACGTATTTTATTTAATGAGGAATACTCATGCTGCTAAAAATTGAAACTGTAACAAAAAAACCTGGCAATCAATGAAGTAAGCTGAAAATATTAAAACTATATCATGTTATTATATCACATTTATAGTTAACTAGTTCTATGGCGTATTATTGCAATTTACAAATATAAATTTCATATCCTTTGGACGTATCTTCCGGTAATTTGACTTTTCAATATTACGTCCTGACAACATCTAACAATGTTTTTATTATTGAAATTTTCGAAACTTGCTTTGGAATGTCGACAAGGAGGATCATTTTCTTTCAAAAATTTTCTTGAATGCTTTTTTTGATCTCTGTTATAATTCTTCTATCTTTATCATCATGATATGCGAAGAATAGACTCGCACATGCGTGTCTTTGCATGGAGAATGAATTTAGTAACAAAGTTATAGTGATACTGACTTTACATGTTTCTCGACTGACAGATTATTGAAGTCTTTGAATCTCCTTTTTAGAATGAATCCTAAAAATGGTTTCAGTGGTCCTCCAATAAATTGCTCTGAAATCTGTATTAATAAAACAACACCTCGTAACTAAGTACTATTCTTATTTTCAAACACGTCTCTTTTATGATGAGCAACAAACCATTTCTGTTTGAGAGTTAGTTAGTTAAATTAGTTTAGTTTGGTATTTCTCCTCATATATTCTAGAAATCGATAGTATATCTTACTAGGCAATAAATGTCACGATTAGTTTACACTTGTCTTAAAATAGACTATCTAAAAGCTATCTTTCCCCTTGACCTTCATATGTAACGTAAAAAATAATAAACGACAGTAACAATTTAAAAAAATCGGACGTATTTAGGGCATAGCGGAAAAAAATTCGTTTATTTAGGGAGCCGCAATCCAAAAAAGCGTTGTTATAAAGAGAATAAAAATCTATCATATGAGCCTAATGAAAGGGTACATTGCTATTTAAAAAAATCATGTCATTCGTTGCTCATTAGTTTCTGAAATAAAAACATTTGCACACTGTCTCATTATGGGAAATAAAATACTGAACGAGTTTTATATGATTTTTTTAAATAAAATTGATAGTAATGAAGATACCTTATTCCATACACAATAAACAACAAAGCGAAAAAATGGTTAATGCAGAGTTTAACAACAGGCATTGAATATCAAAACGTTCAAAACAAACAGCTATTGTGACGTATCCGAGTACTTACAACATGGTGTCTTTTTGGTGTTAAACCCACTACCATCATATCAGTCCATCTATGTCGATGGACCGGATAACCGGATATCCGTTTTCCTACTTATCACAAAAACGCTATCTGTTCCATCACTAGTTTTAATGCTAGTGTTAGTTCTAGTTTTACCTAGTCTTGTTTATCTAATGTTATTCTAGTTGTAAAAGTTATTTAACGATAAATTGTTTAGATAAATTTAGAACTAGCTCCATTATGTCGAGGTTTTATGGCATAACGGTTAAATAAAATTCTGAGTTAGAATAAATACATACTTTATATCAATTAATTTTAAATTAAAATAAAGAGTGTTTTGAAATTTCAATTTGGAGTAATAATTCCATTCGAGTGTTTTTGTTAAAACTCGTTTCCTAAATATGGCACAGTGGCGTTCTGGGTCAGTGAGAAAAAAGGACGCATCAAGTCCCTTTTACCTAATTACCCTTGCGTCCGGCGGCACTTCGCAAAAACCGCTAAATCCCTAAATTAATTTCGAGTTACGTTTAAAATTTACAGTCCGCCATGCGTCGAGGAACGCCTATTAATCATAAATATGAACGATGCGGGGCAAAAATCGCTTGAAAAAATGCACGCAAAAACGTGTAAACGGTCGGATGGTGTTTCTGCTCTCGCAAAATTTTGTTCGGGCATCGAGCCGCAGACGTTGTACTCGTACTCGTATATACACGGACCGTGGAGGTCCACGGTTGATTTATGCCTGTCGAAAACGGTGACGGTGTCCCCGAATCGCTTGCACACGCACTGAAATGCATGTTTTTATAAATGTTTTATCGCGCCTTTTTGCGACGTTGGTTCCGTCACCGGGAGAGAGTGGATATTGAAATTTACCAATGGAATTTAGCGCCTGGACACCGAAAAAACGCTTGATTTATACGGCGGCTATTATCGGCGGCAGAGGGTAGCACATTAATTACGTAAAAGTGTCGTTGTTTAATGCACGCGGCGAGCGATTTTCGGTTGTTTTACGGTGTTGTTGTTTAATTCGTGATTTATTTACGTATTGTAGATAATGGATTCGGTCCTATATAAAAGCGCGCTAAAATTACAGTTAAATTGGCGCAGTTTCAACCCACCGAACATTATTTACAACGTTTCCGTGCTAATTGAGAGGAAATAAAATAAAAAATTGATACGACTTTTTGTTGGTTTTATGAAAATTTACTAACATTACTTTTGACCCATATTGTATATCGTTATTATTGTAACGGTTTCCTATGGAAATGTGGGCACCCTAATTATATCTTACAAATATAACTATCAAGAGAAGTATAATAGAATTCAATTACGCCCTTCCGAATCATGTATTTAATCATCATAACGACAAAAGACAACCAAATCTATCAAATATCGAAATCGAAATCGAGTAAATTACATTACAACTGATGCAAACTAAAACATAAAAAAGTATCAAGTTTTATTTAATTAAAAAACTATCCCAATAAAAATCATATTATTTCGGAATCAAACACTATGACATAAAATCGATTTAAACTCGACCTTACAATTTTTTGCATCGATATTGTGTTTAATCCATAAAATACCCATATTACATACTTTCATATTGGACTTATAAATTGCCTTTCCTAGTTCACGAAATAAAATTTTATGAACACGGTAAGTCAGAACACGGGTGTAAAGAGAAGGAACCTATAAGCACCTCAAGCTTTTGAACTGATTCTGGAAAATGCAGATCGAATGCAACAAGGGTCAAAGTGGTCTAAATTGAAGTTATAAATATATTGGCAGTAAAGGTAGAGAAGAAAAGGGGAATTAGGAATTACATTCACTGAGAAAGCCCTAATGGAACTGCGCACCTGTGAGAGTGGCTTTTTGAGAATCGCTTGTAGCAGACAAAGGAAGCTTAGAAGATTTAAGCATGTTAAGATGAAAGAATCGACTTCCGTTATAAGTTCCCGATATTTACAGATGGTGAATAAAAACTAAATTAAGCTTTAGTCTAAAATGTCTACGAAAATACGTATACGATTAAGTCTGGGCCTTGTGTTAGTTCTCAAGCTAGGTTGTAGGCCTTAGTTATGCTTTTAGTTTCAGTAAAATTTAAAATAAAAAACAAAAATTAAAGCTAGAACTAATACTAGACCTAAAACTAGAAAGTTTCGGTATAGCTGGGCGTCTTTAGACCCGAACCTTTCTAATTCTAGGTCTACTGTAAATTCTAGTGTTACTTGGCTACAAGAATATAATAATTTAAGTAGTAGGTATTTTCAGATTGACGAACATCCTCCTGGAACCTCAAGATCAAAGTCATGGTTACACCAAGTGTCTTTGACCTTAATGTTTCAGGATGAGGTGCAACAATCGGCAAATAGAGGTGAAGGTCAAGGCAAATAGAAGTGAAGGTCAACAACCTGAAGGTCATGGTAAAACCCAATAACAGTTAATTTAGAGCTATTACCAAAACTAAAGTTAACACTAGACCTAGAACGGGAAACATTTGGGTTTAGCCGTACGTCTCTGAAAACGAAAACGAACCCAACCCAACCTAACGTAGCTTCAGAACGAATGAAACCTAGAACTAGAAACAAAAAACATTTGGAACATTTGGATGAAAATGAATGATTTGGAAAAACAAGGAACTAAAAACATTTGGATTTAGCTCCACGTCTCTTAGAATGGTTAAACCCAAATTTTTCTAGTACCAAGTCTAATGGAATAAAAATTTAATTTTATGTTGAACTAAAATTAGATCTAACACTAGCACTAATACTAGAACTATCACTAGGACTAATACTAGATCTAAAACTAGAACCTTTTCGGGGTTTTGCCGTGCATTTTTTTCAAAAAATATTTGTCGTTTTGGATGGCATGTTGCAATCTTCTTCAGAAACTGGTTCGAAGTGAATTTAATTTAATTTTAATTTTATGGTTTCTATGGTTACATATCATAGATTGATCTTAAAAATTTTTCACTTTAGAAAAAATCCAACTTTTACATAAATTGGGAATAATTTATTTACTTCTATAGTTATACTTAAAATTCGTGTGATTTAGTGAATTGAACATATCCGACGGATTATTTATGATTAGATAAGTTTAAAAAATCAGTAATTACATTTTTTCCCTCTTAGTAACTCGATCTGGGGACATACTGTTTAAGTGCTTTGTTTAGAAAGTTACTGAAACATTTGCAAATGTATAAAAAATATTACAACAATAAAAAAGTATTCTATCAAACACCACAATAAAATTCTATTGATACATTCATCAATAATTAAGTTTTTACCAAGAACAACGTATTTTTGCAAAGCCATTATTGGATTTATGATAGACCGTATTTTAAATAACTTATTTTCGCCAACATTTACTAAATTATTTATAAAATGCCCTGCATTTAAGTTATTAATGAGAAACGATCTCATCCATTTGAAATAAATTGACAGTGAGAGATATTCTTTTTAAATAAAATGATATTGATGACGTCCTATGCATCAATACTAGAAAAATATTTTCATTTTGACCACGTTTATCGATTTCTATGTGTGTACTTTTGGTTCATTAATTTGTTGTTTTGTTGTAGTCAAACTCGATTAACTCATCAATTAAATTTAAACAGGAAATGGTTGAGAATATAGAGCAGAATGTTAAAAATTTGACAAAATGTGGCAATTATGTTTGTTCTATCCAAACATGTTCTTATTTATGATCAAATTTACCTGTAATGCATCTGCTACCAAATACTCAAAAAATTCTTGAGCTGAATCAGAACTTGTAATAAGTATTTTAATTTAAATTGATTCTAAACTCGTCATTTATAGAGTGACAATCGAATTTTGTACAATTCTGTTACAGAAGTACTTGAAATATATAGCATCCTTCGGAATTTTAATATTATAACATGTATCTGACAATAACCAATCAACAAATACTAAAACCATCCAACAGGTGTAATACATGAACAATGAGGATGAATAGCCTTAATATACATGAGCTCGCAAATGCTTCCTCAACCAGATATGGGACGTCAAATTTTCTTTAAAATTAAATATTATCTGCAAAAAAAACCCATTTTTAAAAATATTTCCTACGCCACTGCAATATGAATTACGAATATTCCTCTCATGGAATGTATCAAATCAAAAAATTCCATACAAGTTTGATAATATTCATACAAGAAAAAATAAATAAAAATAAAACCAAATTAATTCCAAAAGATGGTGTTATGCTATAACTTCAGAATCTAAGGAACTAGTTTTAAGAGCAATAGATAATAATAATATGTAAAGTAGCAGACAACTTTCTGGGATTGTAAACATCAAGTCCCTTGAATGCAGAACACTACGTACAACAACTGCAGTCTTATCATTTTCGGCGTATCCGATATATCTACTATCGCAAGATTACACAACAAAATTAGAGTGATCACGATGATTGCTTGAAAAACTGTTGCTTTAAACAAACATTTGCGAGAGACCGATTGACCATTTTAAACGAAATTTCTGTCGGTTTGATAAAATTAGCAGTGGCGTAGAGCCGAAATAGGGTTTAAGATAATGCTTTGACGCCCTATATTTCGTTAAGGCGGTATCTACGAACCCATGTGCGTTATAATCTTAATGTTTCATGCATTATCTGCCCTAAAAGCATATCAACGGTATTTGAATCACCCTGCATAACTATAGAATTTATTCATCGATTTATATAACATTTTTGAAACTTTTGGTTTTTTGAAAGACAGGATGTTGGTGTCTAAAACAATTATTGCACCGAAATAAATAAAGAATTTTTCATCGCTACCAACTTTTTTAATTTTAAGAGTTTTAATAAGCAGACAAATCTATATAGCCTATAAGCTTTTATGTGTTCAATCGATTTCAAAATCGTATAAAATCGTTCCTGATTCAGTCAAACTTGAAAGAGTAATCTAACTCAGTGTATGGTACAAAAACAAATATACCGAAAATAAAGGTGAAAGAAATTGTTTTAACCTTGCATATTATAAATGTAAAACACATTCCTAATAGTTTACACAAATCCATTTATATGGCTTTAGCAAGCCAAAATTATTAGATCATCCAAGTTTTGCTCATGAGAGTATTTATATAGAAATAAAAGCTGTATCGCATATACAGTATGATTCAAAAAACTGCTGACCGGCTCGTAAATGGATCCTTAACAAGAAATAGGTCATCAACGTTTCTTTAAAATTAAATACTATCTGTAATAAAAAAGCCTTTTTTAAACATTTTTTCTACGCTAGTGTTAATTTGGTCAATATAAAGTGATCAATTATTTATAAAAATGGGTCTTATAAAACATTGATTAAAACAACAATTTTTAAGAAAATTTTTAACGTGTCCAACATTTATAACCAAAAGATTGCCCAGCAAGACTAGAGTGATCATTGGAAAACTGTAAATTACTCAAAAACTGTTGCTTTAATCAAACATTTGTAAAAGAATTGATATATATAATAGACAACTTTACACGAAAATTCTGCTCGTTTGAATAAAGGATTGTTTATTGCAAATAATGTTTCGTTTTAAAGAAACTTTAATGCCTTTCATCTCGTTGAAGTAATTTGCGAGCCCATGTATATTAAGGCTATTCATCATAATTATTCATGTAGTAACTATACCACCCTAGAAGTTTGTCAGCAGTTTTTTGAATCATAGTGCAAATTTTAAAACATATTCTTGAGAAGTCATAGAAAGGAGTTCTTTCAAATGTGGTGGTGACATATTGAGAGAGGACCAAGTTATTTCCACTACGTGTGCCATATTTGTCTGAATACATTACAAAACGATTTATATTAGTCTTTACAAACAGCAAGGATTTCATAAATGCACAGATGGATGACAAGATGAGTATCGAATGTTTCCTGAAAGCTTCGCTACATTATTCCTCTGTTATTTAAAAAAAACAGTAATCTAATGTACTTCTGCGTCACAATATTAGATTAAACTCGTGATCAGGCGCAGTACCCCACACCAGTATATTTTAGGAAATAGCAGAGTAGCGCAATGTAACATATTTTAAAATTTCACAATGGGCTGACTTCAACTTCTCGCACATAGTTTCTATATGCTTTATATATATGTTTATTAGAGCCTACCATGCAACACCAAACCAAGAAATCGTCCGTGTTGAGCAAATAAATATTTGTTTCCAAAACTGTCCCTATCAACATTAATAATATAATCCTATTATGCTCACATTATACAGAAAACTTTTTTAAAAGTTGACGTTAATTTTCTAGTTCAATCAAAATAGATCCGCAACTGTAACAGACCTCAATTTATTGATGTATGAGTATCCTTCAAGATGTGTATCCTTAAGAAATATGGTTGCCATAATTGAATTCTTAGAAGACTTATCCGAGCTAACATTCGACTACATAACTCTGAGGGTACGGTTGGTTAAAAAAGAAAAAATCCAGTTCAAAATAGGACAACAGATACACATAGAATATAACTTCTTACATAAGAAATTTGGACAGAGGAAGTCTAATCACGCAATTGCCATTATCATGTTGTCGTAAATATACTGGACAAACTCAATTGACATAGTTTCAGTAAACAAGAAACCGTACTGGGAGCAATCAACAATATCATGCTAAAAGAAGTAATAGCAGTAAACTTTATAGCAGTAACTGGTAAAAAAATAATAAACCATTGAAGAGGAGCAAGTTGTAGAGGCACTTCCTCTTACATATATCCAATTAATCTCAACAGGATCAATCCAAGAAATGAAAAACCATAAAACCTGGGAGAGTTGTTGTTAGCCAAGAAATACCACACTTTATATGGAAATATGACTAGTGTGAAAAACATAACAGTGTGATATAATTTTGTGAAAGCCATGACTGTGCACTAAAGCAGTGAACTATTTGTGATTTGGCTTTCTTACTGTTGTTCTTTAGCTATAGATCATCATTTTGTGTTGTGAAAAAAAGTTGTATGAACCTACCTTGTTTTCTGAAAAGCAATAACGCTTGATTACGCTTTAGTTAACGTATGCAGGATAGATGCAGTAAAGCGTGGTTGTATCACGCTAATAAAACGGCATGGCCGTCCGTGAAACAAATGATTTACATCAGCAAACAGTAGTTGTGTGAAGTATATGTGCTTCACGTGGCACTTAACGTGTTAAGCATTCGCAACATTATTCATATTTCAGATGATAGCTTTAAACAGTTGAGATATTAATGATGAAATTTTATATACATAAAATGCCAAAATCTTTTACCGATATTTTCTCTCAATGCATGTTTCCTCTAAGAAGCAAAAATAATAGCTATGTAACCGTTTTGTACCAATTATTTCCAAAAAAATGTTGTTACATTACGAAAAGATGCTTAATAAAATCTCTTTTAAGTATGCTTGATGGGATTTGTTTCTAATATTCAACTAATACCTTAATTACGTCTTTATTATAAAAAATATGCCAAATTTCATGAATACCAACTAATATAGGATAATATAAGCCTCGTTGACACTTTTATTAAAAATTTTAGAAACATTTGATAAAAATGTCTTAGCTATCATATACACATTTTAATTGTATCTAAATAATATCAATGCCGGTTGAATCTTAATGTCAGTAACCCACTCGTAAGTAAAACTGGAGATGAGATCTTCTTAGAAAAATCCGTCTCTCGAATAATGTATGCATCAACGAACAAAACAATTTTTCAAGGGATTAAAATATTTGCTTTTTTATTTGTGCAGTATTTTTAATGTATTTATTGCTTCGTTGCCCCATATGGCTTCATGCGTCCAAATATCTTTCCATTTTGATGAGACTCCTCATAAAAGTCTGGTTGATGATCTAGTATCATAAATCCCTCTTTACTATAACTAATGATGGGCCACTAATGGTCACCATGATGGCTACCATGTTTGCTTCTACACAGTGGTATGGTTTAGATCAGGAGTTCTCAAAGTATGGTACATGTACCACTGGTGGTACATTTCATAGATTTTGATGGTACAATTTTTAATACCTATTTAGAAAAAGCAAACCAATAACTTTACCTAAATGCTTATAAACATTCAATAGAAAAATGCTTAGTTAATGGAGAAATGGTTAGGGATTGAAAACTTAAAGAGAAAATTATCGCAAGATGATTCTACTGCAGTGAGTGCTTTTAGTTCTAATCCTGATTCTTACGAAGTATCTAAAAGACGAAATACTACAACTGTAAGAAAATACAATAAAAAATATTTACAATACGGATTCTTTTAGAACGAGGATGAAAATAATCCCCAACCTCTGTGTGTTGTTTAAAACGAAGAATTTTCGAATCACTCCATGAAACCATTTCTTCTGTCTTTCAACGACAAATGTCTTTCAACGACATTTTCAAAACAAACATGCAAACTTAAAAGAAAAACCTCTGGAATTTTTCCAAAGGAAACGGACAGAAATGACAAGTAATAGACGCTCACTTCATTCTTTTACCACAGTAAACAAAAAAGCTGTCGAAGCATCATATTTGGTTAGTTTGAAAATTGCTCAAACCTCAAAGTGCCGTACTATTGGAGAAACCTTAATATTACCTGCAGCTAAAGACATGGCGACGTGCGTTCTAGGACCTGCAGCAGCAGCTAAGTTGAATATTGTTTCCTTGTCAAATGACACTGTTTCGCGATGAATTAATGAAATGGCAGTTCAGTTGAAAAACACACTGATCGAAAATATGAAGAAGAGCAAATATTTTGCAATAAAATTCGATGAAAGTACAGATGTCACAAACTTTGCGCAGTTAATGGCGTCCATTCGATATGAAAAAAAACAAACAATAGAAGAAGAATTCCTATTTTGTGAAGCACTTCCACATCATATAACGGCAGATGAAATTTTCAGAAACATCAATGAGTTTATAACTAATAATAATATAGATTGGAAAAAATGTGTAAGAGTATGCGTTGACGGAGCACGTGCAATAACTGGGCATCGTAGCGGTGTTTTTATAAAAATTAAAAATGTTTCCACAGATGTAAAATTTACTCATTGTAGCATTTATCGTGACTAGTGTCTCACGATAAATGCCAACCAAAGCAGTGCCAACAGAACTAAAAACTATTTTAGATGAAACTGTGAAAATAGTTAATTTTATTAAATGTGCTCTAAATTCACGGTTGTTTACAATTTTGTGCAATGAAATGGACAGTAATCACAAAAAGCTCTTGTTACATACGGAAGTGCATTGGTTATCAAGGGGAAAAGTTCACACGACTCTTCGAATTACCTAACGAAGTTCAAATATTTCTGTCAGATACTAACTTTGATTTCCGCGATAGTTTTAGTGAATAACTCTGGCTTTTGTGTTTAGCCTATTTAGCTGATATTTTTGGAACGTTGTACGAATTAAATTCTAGTTTACAAGGTTCCAATGTATCTGCTTTTATTGTATGTATTCTCATTTGAGAAAGTAAATGCAACTGTGAAAAAATTAGAATACAGAATTAAGGACCTAAAAGGTAAGAAAATTGCTGGGTTTCCTATACTAGAAGAGTATCTTCAAGGAAACGAACGGAACAAACACCTGATTGAAGATATAGAAAAACATTGCATGGGACTTGTCAGTAACTTTCATTCTTACTTTCCTGAAAATTTAGAAAACGAAAGTTGGACTACAAAATGTTTCTATTTTAGAAAGAGATCAACTCATAGAAATTTCATGTGACAGGAACCTAATGAATTAATTCGAAAAAGAAAACTTATGTAATTTTTGGATACAAAGGCGAAGTGAATACAAAGACATTTCGGAAAAAGCAGTAAAATTTTTAATGCCTTTTAGTACGTCGTATCTGTGTGAATCTGGATTTTCATCAATGTTAATAATAAACATAGAACAACTTGAACCTGGTTGAACCAAGTTGAACCTGGTTGCAACTTGAACCTGATTTAAGATTAAAATTAATGAAAAGTCAACCTGATATATCCCAATTAGTAAGAAACAGGTTCATCCATCACATTAACAATATTTGTTTTTTTAAATTTCATTTCAGTTCAACAAGTTCAAATTATTTTAATCGAAAATCGTTTTGTTGGTAAACGTACATAAAATTTTTGTCTTCAATTTATGCGGTACGAAATTTAGAAAGTTTCTCAAAATTTTTCCTCAAAAGTTTCCCAACCCCTGGTCTAGATGGGTTAAGCAATGATGGTCTACTGTGTGGACATGCCACTATGCAGTGAGCTGCGCATGATGGCGCGCTTTAATTTGTGGTATCGGACCATCCTTTGCAGTTACCATCCCCATTATCCACCACTTATGGATAACGGGGATCACCATTAATTATCACCCCTCTACTTAATGACGATGGCTCGCAGTGGTCCATAATATGATAAGCCATAGTGAAGAAGTAACGTACTACTTTATGGCTTGACAAAAAGCTTATAGGGAGTATACAAAAAGAGACAACTAATTGCTTTATACACAGCAACAAACGTATTCGTTGCTTGTTTAAATCGTAAAAGTAATTTCATTGAGACATTATAGACGATGAGTGCTATTCGAGAGTACGATTCGAATTAAGTTATAATTTTGAAATATATTTTAAAATGCATGTTATATGAACGTCGTTAAAAATTAATGCAACATCGTAGTTTCCCATTTCCTTTTTTCGACTAATTATCGGGGTGGGCTAAAGAAAAAAATAAAGTTTCCGTAATCCGGGAGGAAAATCCTGAAAATTCCGTAGATTTTTTAACATATATCTTGTAGAGCCGGTCGCCGAGCACGTCGAGTACATTTTTAATGACCGGTCGTTACTAGCCCACTCCTGCACCAGCCCGTGCCTCCATTTACTTTTTCACGTAACAACCGGACGAGTGTCGAAGTCCTTTTTTTATATTCCCGCTATCCGCGCCTAGATTAGTCGTCGACCCGCTTTTACAAACGGGTATCCAAAAAGCACGTCGCGTCACTGTAAACCTATCTATACAAGGCGTTCCGCGGAAACGTAATTAGCCCACTCGAAACCGAAAAATAAACAACGTTGAAACGCTTTCAACGTTAAAATAAACAAGTGTATCGGCCTACTTTGTGAAGAGAAGGTCGAAAACAAAATTTGCTCGACACCTCCCCATTCCCATCAACCCCCGCTACCGAGACCCGTTCAAATTGAACAACCGCGAAACAATGGGAAACTTAATAAATCGCCCACGAACACGATTGCCTATTTTGTTAATGTGTATTTTCCCCGTCAAGTGAGGAACCGCCGCCTCCCCCGAATAGAGTCGACAGAGTAAAGGTAAACCGAAACGCAAGAGAAGGGACGCGAGAAGGGAAAGGGAATGGGAAATGGGTTTCGGATCGATAAACCACAGGGGTCGATTGGAAACTTGGTTATGCGATACTTCTAATGCGATTATCCAAATTGCTCTGTGCGCGGCCCGCTAAACGTAACCGAGTGGACGTAACCCGAAACCGTCGGCGCAAAATGCTTACGTCACAAAAAGGGACGGTGGCGGCGTCATCCAAACGAAATTAATCGAAAACGTCCCACCCCTCTATCCGATATAGGAGTCCTCTAAGTAGATTGATGACGAGGGCAGCACCTGTTTACAACCTAACAAGTGAACGCGTCCTGTCGCAGGACTCTTGTTGCTAGGCTACGGTGAAGGATCGCTCTCGCGTGAATGCATTTCTGGAATTGGATTAGATGGCGTCGGTATTAGTCTTGGAGACTCAGAACCAGTCTTATTCCGAGTCGACATTGAAAAAGCACATCAAACATGTTTTCAAATACAGAATGTTTTGAAATAGATCCATTACTATTTTGCTAAGATATACTAGATATTACTAAAAGCAAAATTCTAATCTCTTTATTGAAATTGCATCTTAACATTTTAACATAAAATTTTGACTTTAAAGTTATCATTTTCAGTTAATATTCGTTGAGTTACAAATAAACATTCGCGTAGTGTCCGAGCGAATCTCAATTTTGAGCCGAAACCGAAATTCGGCCATGGTCGTAGTTTCGACCGAAACCGAAACTTTTCAATCATTCCCATTTATATGTGAAAACTGCTTAACCGTGTATAACCCGTAAAAGAGAAAATTTATTAAAACTAGAATTAAAATTAAACATGAAACAAGGAACATTTGGGTTTAATCATCTTAAGAGACGTGTGACTAAACCCAAATGCTTTTTAGTTCTAGGTCTAGTGTTAGTTTCAGTGTTGATTTTAGCTCTACTTATAGCTGTTATTCGGTTTTATATTATTGTATGCTTTCATCGAACTAAAACTAGAACTAACACTAGACCTAGGTCTAGTGTTAGTTCTAGTTTTAAATTCTGTTTAGCTCGAATTTGTTTTAAATTCTTCTGGCAATAAAAGTATAACTAATATTAGGCCTACAACCTAGCATCAATACTAACATTAGGCCTGAAATTATGTTTCTAGTTCTACGTGCACTGGACGTAGTTCTAGATGTTACGTTGAGTACTGGGAAAAGAGATACGAGCACAAAACCCGAAGGTTATGTTGGTTTCTCTTGATGTCGTGTCTTTCTTTGCTAGTATCCTCTGGGTGTGGTGAGAATTGAGAATTGCGAGAATTGGTGGGAATTAGCAATTCGTTTCCCCCACACTGATTTGGGAATAGACAGTTTTTAGAGTTAATCTCTTTTCTTTCAAGTCCTGTTTTCTCTTTTGAGGGAACCGTATATAGGCAAAAATATGGTACCTGAGCTGATATGGCGACTATTGTAATGGACTTTATCCTTGATTGTTACATCCCTGCTCTACCGTTCTAACCACCCTTTTTGTTCAAATATATGGATGACATTATTTGCTCTTTACCATCGGATCAATTAGATCTGACATTGAATATATTCAATTCTCAGGACCCTCACATACAATTTATCATGGAAAAGAAAACAATAATCTAAGGTCATAAGAAATTCGGATCAATCTATCTTTCTAGATTGGTACCATAAACCAACGTACTCAGGTAGATTCATTAATTTCTTTTCATGTCATCCCATTAAGATGAAACTTAACACCCTCAAAGGTATGAAAGATAGGGTTGTGCGTATCGTAGATGTTCCTTTTAGAGTGAAGAACCTAAAAATTCTTTCTTCCATCTTCATTAACAACGGTTTCCTCCAGTATTAGTGAATAGTGTGTTGTTTTCTGCATACTCCTCATCACCGTCTCGCTCGACCCCCGTGTCAGCCCTCCATAAATGTTTCTACGACACATCCTGAGGAGGTCAAGGCTTCTGTTCTCGAATACTCCTACCGTACGTTTAAACATACAGTTCAAAAAACTACAAAATTCTAGGTTTATGAAATTCGAAAGATGGAGCTTAAAATGTTGTAGATATAAACAATGTTCCTGGTAGTCAGTTGATGACTGAAGCAGAAGTGATCTTTGATTATTTAGACGAAGGCATATCAAACAAATCTACTGTAACAGAAGAACGTCAAAATGAGGAATATGATAGCGAAGACGACCTACCACTTTGTCACATTCAAAAGCGTGTGCGAAAACAAAAAATAACCAAACCAAACTTATTTTGGATCAAACAAGATATTTCTTCAAAACTGAAGAGCTGGAAAGTCATTAGGGGGCCAAAAAATCTTTTAACACCTTTAGAACTATTTTTTTCTTTTTATAAACGAAGATGTCATTACTCTGATAACTAATTACAGTAATTTATATGCATCTCAACATAATCGTCGGCTCGATATATGTGCAAACGAGATAAAATGTTTTCTAGGTATTTTGTTACTTAGTGGCTATAACATGTTTTCTAGGCACGGAATGTATTGGGAAACTAGTGACTATGGTGGAAATAAACTTGTAAAAGAAGCTATATCTAGTGATCGGTTTAATTTTATAATGCAAAACATCCACTTCAACGATAATACTAACTTGACAAAAAATGATAAATTTTCTAAAATCCGCCCATCATTTCACACTCTCAATAAACAATTTGATTTGTTTGCACCTTTTGATATACACCTATTATGGAAGTCATGGATCAAAGCAATTTATTCGTGGCAAATCAATTCGATGGGGAATATGGACAAGAATAACTAAACAAGGTTACATTGAATGGTTTGAACCGTACCAAAGTTCAAGCGTTCAGGGTCCTCAAGAATATCGAGAACTAGGATTGGTAGCAAGTGTTGTTCTTCGATTTGCTAATGTATTGCAGGGTCTATCAAAAGAAGCACTCTTTCACTTACTTTGTGATAACCTTTTTACCTCTTTTACCCTACTAAATCAGCGAACAAAGAGGGGTTTGAAATATACAGGAACTGTTCAGGAAAACAGAATTTCAGGATGTCCTCTAAAACACTCTAACTTTTCAAAAAGATCCAAGGGGAACGGACGAGTATTATTTAGAAGAAAACACAAATATTTTGTTTTACAACCAAAAATATGTTCTTTAAGTTATCTCTCTATATAACAGGATTTATGATTTTTTATTTGTAAGATGTTTGATTTTACGATGATTGTTTATTACGATTGTTTATTGAAAAATAAAAATGTGCACATACAAACTATCAAACAAAAAAAATTTTCTAGAAAAAGATGTTTAAAATGAACTAATAAAGCGTCGTACAAATTTATAAGTTTATATTTTAAACTTGATTGTTTCAGGAGTATCTGGGTCAATAATCTACGTCAAGGTCCCCTTCGTACTTGGCCTTGTTGACAATCCTGGCCGTACTGACAAATTGGCCATTTTAAAGATCTCTCCTTGAAATTTACTATGTATACATGCAAACCATTGAGGTGTTTATTTACGTCTTTAAAGGACCCTTCTCCGGATGATCCGAAATTCAATCTGGTATATAAGATTGATTGCCAGTGCTGTCATGGGTGTTATGTTCAACATCGTAGAGATTGTGTTTTGAAGAAGTCTAATTCTTCTGCTCTGGTTGAACACCACCTTTTCAGAGGCCATACATTTGATTACGATACTACGGCTACTATATGCTTAGAACCGTCATACTCTAAACGCCTGTGTTTGGAAATGTTCCACATTGAAAGATAAAAGAGGTTTCTTAATTTCTAATTCTTTTTCGTTGATTAATCTAGGTACGTATCCTAACTATGTATCCTAGGTAATAACTACGTATCCTAGGTACGTAGTTATCCTCAACGTAACCTTTAAATACATACAACCAGTACTCCTACTCTCTTTAGTTCTAGAGTTTAACCGTATGTCTCTTAAGACAGCTAAATCTTAATGTTTTTGACGCTAGCTTGGGTTGGGTTGGGTTCTGTATTAAAAGACGTACGACTAAACCCAAATATTTCTAGTTCTAGTGTTAGCTATAGCGTTAGTGTTGGCTGTATTTTTAGTTGTACAGTGTACAGTGCTATGGGGCTAATGGATCATGTTTTCATGTAGATGAACAAAAATTCCAGTAAGAATATCCGAGCACAAGAATGTGTCACGTTGCAGCACGCAAACATAAACAATTTTGTAAATGGACTATAAATAGCAATTATTCTGTATTTTTCCATGTAGATTACATATCTGTTCTGTATAAATTTGGACTGCTACATTGAATAACTGTTCACTAGGAACACAGCTAGAGACAAAGAGAGATATTTCAAACCGATCTATCAGCATACCGCTGAAGTTTTGGTGCAAACAGATCGCAATGAAGCTTTATGGGTGTAGCTTTGATTTCAGTCATGTTTCGGTCAAAATACAGCCGAAAAGAAATTTTGCCGAAATCTTATTTTAGGCCGAAACTGGACACTATATTCGAGTACTATTTTTAGGTTATACACTTATACATGAAGAGGAGGAAACGAGATCAGGAAATATGCAGTAATAATAGGTATAATACAAATGAAATAGACTGTAGATTTAACTGAAAATGCATCGTTGTTTGGCATCGAGATGTGGTGTGCATAAAAAAGTGTTAAATGTATCATTTGGAAGTTATCCAACCTCTTAAACATAAAATTGCTACACTTAACTATTAATTGTGCGATGAAACATTTTAGTTTGATGTCAGCACGAAAGTCATTATTCAACAATCTTTCATTTTGCAAATCTTTATAAGCATCAGCAGATAACATGAAATCCTTAGAAATAAAATACCATTGTATTCTAACCTATATACCGGTGAGAAAGATTAGTAAAATAAATTGAGTTCTTCTACTATTTATGTACTCTTCTTAAATGCACTAAAGCCAAATTGTTATCTCGAGTGAGAGATTAAATTTCAAATTGAATTATGGTCTTAGATTATGCCAACTGAAAAACGTTTATTGAAATGACATCTGATTCATGGTTGCACGAAGAATTTAAATTAATACCATTACTGGAATTCTTATGGAGTTTAAAAGATGAATGTCCTCAATTGTCACCAAAGGTCGCATTTGCAATTTTAACCTTTGCAACTACACATATGTCGAAAACCATGTTCTTTTCAGTGTAAATGCCGAAAGCAATAAACTCACTTGATTTGATGCTAAACGTCAAGTAAAAATGAACTCATTTATTTTCATTTTAAAATTTAATTATTTCTTATTTTTGGCTAGTCCTATATAGTAATAAATAAAGATTGTTTAATGTTTTAATTATTGCTAAATAATTAAAATGCTATATTAATATAATTATATGCCTAAATTAAAAAGCCGTTGAACGAAAACCGTTAATTGGGTATTGTTACTGTTTTGTTTTCGTACAGTAAACTTATAGAAACAAATTTATATTCAATAAAGGTGAGCGCATTGATCGCAATGTCAAGGCGTAGAATTATGGGGTCATTATTTTATAATAGTATCACGAAAACAAATCATTTTTGTGGAAATGTACGTGCACGACATTATTGAAATGTTCTTAGAATTTATGCTGAAATGAATCAACATTGTATTTAAAACTTACATTTTTTTTACTTTCAGTAGTCTGTATTCGTAAGATCTAAATCTATTGTAAATATAAAGCATAATAAAAACTGACTCTTTTATTAAATGATGCGACAATTTATCAAACTCGTTGATTTTTGGTTTTATAATTTTATACAATTTCAAAGCCTTTTTGTAAACTGTAATCCATTATTGCTATTTTATTTAAATAACTGTGGAATGATAACAATACATAACTTTTTATACTAAAGCCAATAGACAATGTATTTTCAAACGAGTAATATCGGAACAAAACCTGATGTAATCCATTTTTATCTATTGCCCGCTTTTTGTTTAAACCATTGTGTTTTTTTTGATTTTTAGTTTTCCAAAATGGTTCAAAGGACGCAAAATCGACATAAAAGTTTTACTATTTACTATATAATTTGAAACAATTAAATGTTCTCTAATAAAAATCCATATATTATTGTATGTTTATTTCAACATAATAGTTATTTATATTACAAGTGGGATAAAAACATAATTACTACACGGAAATTAAATTAAATCTGTTCTTATTGTAATGAACTTCATTACGTAACTTAAATATCCTCAAATGATGACTTATCCAAGCAGTCGTAGATAAAAAGATTTGTTGTTCTTATTTTTGAGATGTTTATTGACGTTTTAGGATTCATTTGTATTCCGATGTTTTTAATGTAGAGTAATCAGCTAAAATAAGAACTTTTCGTTACATGCAGTAAAAAATCTAAAAAAGTCTTTATCGCAATTATAGGTCATTATCATTTATTGAAGCCTCATTTTTGCAAGTCATTATAACATCTAAAGATGTGCTTCTAAAATTAATCTCCAGGAAGGAAGCTACAGAGGGGTTACATTACTAAATGTAAGCTCATAAAATACTATATAATAAACTGTATGATAGATTATTTTTTATTTAAGCAAATACTGAAGAATACAATACAAGCAGACACCATATTTTTGTGAGCTTTCGCTGCACATACTTTTTTTTTAATAATAATAATACAATTTATTGCCACCAAGATATACAATACGAGAGATAAAAAATATATACATTATTCTTTAACATTAATACTAGGTTAACAAAAGGTCGATTTATCGCTAGAGGCGATGTTTTCCAAACGACCCAACCAGCGATGCATGTAAAAAAATAAATTGATATGGCTAACATCTGTAAAAAAAATAAGTTTATATGTCAAGTAATAGAAAAAGAATACGGGAGAACAAGATGAAAAGAGACTAGAATTAAGCGAAAAATGATTGGAAACGAAGAAATAAAGCTATCAGCTGAAAACGGAAAGAGAAGAAGCAGATTGTGTTAGGAAACAGTCTGAGATAACTGTTGAGACAACAAACGATCTCTAAGCGAAGCTGTGAATACGGAAAAACTGCGGGCTTCACGCAACTCAGTGGGTAAGTTATTCCACATAGTTATAGCTTGCACTATGACTATATGATATATTTCGATACGATGAACGGGAAACTTGAATGAGACACCAGATTGTGCTCTAGTAGGAAGATCGCGAGTGGTAGGAGGCTATGAGCTGAAATGCAGTGAACAGGTAGATTGGACATTGAGAGGAAAGAATCTTGTATAAGGTAGTTAGTATGCAGAAGGACCTACGATTCTCAACGGTAAGCATTTCGAGGTGATTACGATAAGGTGTAACATGGTCATATTTTCTCAGGTCGAGGATAAAGGGCACACAATTATTTTGTAACCTCTTAATTTGTTAAGAAGACCAATCGAAAGGTCCGGGTACACGGTATCGGCATAGTCAAAATGGGGAAGAATTAAAGAGTAATATAGGTTAGGACGAACAATAGGTGGCAGGAAACAACACAAGGAAACAGAAATAGACCTTCCTACAGATAGACGGAATCTGGGGCTGCCAGGACAATGCAGAATCCATCATCACACCCAAGTTTTTAACAGTTCGAGAGAATTGTATAATATTACCATCAAATAACAAATGGGTATTATTAAGGAAGTGGTATAAATTTGGAGATCATCTGCATATAGGTGAAAGTTGCACTTAATCATTTTAGGAATGGTATTTATAAAGACTGAAAATAGGAGTGGACCCAAAACACTGCCCTGAGGCAAATCGCAATAGCATGTAGCTACAGACGAAGAAGATGAGGAGTCACGAATACACAACGGACGATTAAAAAGGTACGATTGAAACCAAGCGACACAGCTCGACAAAAAGCCCACAGAAGATAGAATTACCACCAACAAACTATGATCAACAGTATCAAATGTCTTGCCGAAATCGAGCAAGCCACGTCAAATATCATCAGCAATTTTGATGAGCGCCGATGTTGTGCTATGACCTGGCCGGATACCTGTTTGCAAAAATCAGTGATAATTTTATCCTCATCAAAATACTGCTGCACCTACATATATACCAAGCGCTCTAGTGCTTTGGAAATTACGAAAATGATAGATATAGGATGAAAATCACTTAGATAAGTATGTCACTTAAGTTTAGGTATGGTACAACGTACGCTGGTTTCCATAGAAGGGAAGGCTCTCAATGGAGAAGTTAAATATCCGCGGTAGTGAAGGAATAATTACATCCAAAATAGGAAGGAGCTGTTTAATACTGACACCATCAGCACCAACACAAGTGGCCTTAGAATTACTGAGAGCCTGATGGACTTGAAACTCGTCAACCAGCTAAGGAAAGTCTGGAATCATCGACAGTATTAGGAGGTTCGACAAAATAATTAGCGAGAGAATCACCATCAAAACCACCGTGATAAGAAGGTGATTCAACTACGCCAAGAGAACTCATAGTGTTCCAGAAAGTATTGGGGATAACGTAAAACAATTTCCGATAAAATAAAAATAAATTTTTTTAAGCATTGGTGATTGCAGCGATTACATAAGGCACGGTAGGTTTCCCAATTAGCATTGGATGGATGTCTTTGAAGAAGAGCTTTTGCAGCATTGCTTCTGTGCATAAGATCTCTAACCTCACCATTGAGCCAGGGTGCAGGCAAGTATTTTGTTTTGCGTGGAAGTAATGGGGCATGACAGTCATAAAATTCCCTGAGTTGCGTATTGAAGTAGTTAATCTTTTCGTTGATATCCGACATGCGGTATAGAATAAACCAATCGATCGCCGAAATATCAGATATCAATGCCCCGCTGTTGATTCTATTGTAGTTTCGAGTGAGAACATAACGTCTAGGTGTCACCCAACGTCCAATTTCAAGAGCACAATAAATCAAGCCGTGGTTGAAGAACTAAGACGCTGGAATCTAACCATGAGAAAATATTTTGTCTGAAGAGGACCTTAAAATAAGGCCTAACATCGACTGAGATGTTGGTGTGTATTTATCATAACAAATGATGAGCTATCATTTATTTATTTATCATCAAGTATTGTTTCAGTTTAGAAGAGAATACAATTTTAAACTAATAGCGGTATTCCGATTTTAAAATAGTAGGAAATCGAAAATCGGAATTAAAATTTTGGAAGCACTAGTTAAGATGCATCGTATAATTTTATTTCTCTTCTGATATATTTGTATTCTTGTATGAAAGTTTTTTGGTTTTCGTGTTAAACTAGTTTCCTTGCGGAGTATCTGGTTTATTGATACCATCTATTGAAATTATGTGTTTATCATTTACAATATTTTTCAGTGATTTATTATTTTTTATTTTTATATTCTCTGTGATCATTTTGTCCATTTCTTTTTTTAATGATATAGTAATCAATTGCTAATATTCCTCACCGTCACCTAATTTCTTTTTTCGAAATTGACATTTTCAGTTTTGTTTGATTAACTTTACTGTTAAGATTTCTTGCTGTTCATTATATTGAGATTTGACGCTATTGTTATTATTATGTAAATTACTTCGAAATGGTATTTGTTTATTAAAAAAGACTCCCTCGAGGTGTACCTAGAATGGAAACTAACTGTGATATCGATTGTTGTTCACTTCTGAATTTCGTGCGATTATTCCAAGATATAATGTGTGGCAATTAAAGCTAGCTACCTCGCCGCTTTATATCTGCCGTATTAGGCAAAATAACCACCGCAGAATAAGTAGCTAATGTAGACATAATCCTGAACGATACAGTCTCGTTAGTACGGATTGTACTTCGCCTGACTTTATGGTGAATGCGAGCAAGGATTATGAGTTTGAATGCGAAACTAACTGGGCTGAGTCGCGATGGGATTGGTTTTTATCATTTCGCTCCGTTTGAAATACAAATTACCACGGCTGAAATTCTTGTTCACTTCTATTTAGAATATATAAGATTACGCTTTGTCGGAGATAATGAACTTGAAATTATGTAATGCATTTCTTTCTTCAATTTATATTTAAGACGATTGTTAGTTCCCATTAAAAGATACTTTCCAAGTCTTAATATTTCCCATTTCAAAATACAATTGTTAATTTCTCCCCAATTAAGGGTATCGTTTTATATCTTCAGTAGCAGTTGCGATAAAATTAATTTAAATGTAGCAGGCGTCGCAATACCGTGGACCTTGGAATAGTCTAAAGGAATCGTCTTTCCTGTCGTGCTGGTTTCCTGTATTAATAAACAAAACTGGCAACGTTCGCCCGCTCGCGTACCGTTTAATTCGCTAAGTAATTAGCCGCGATAAAATAATTTTCTTTGGAGAGTTTCGCGGACCAGCACATAAAGAACTAAGTTAATGCGGGCGCCTCCACCGTCGGGACGCGCGCTTCAGGCGGTGAGTTTTTGCCGACGAACTGAGGCTGAGGCTGAGGCGGTGGGCGAGCATTCGCCAAATGAAAACTGTAGTTTTTACGAGGGACGCGAATGCTTTTAGCGTAATTTCGTTTCTCCGCCGATGATCCCTTCCGTTATTAAGGGAATTTGGGGAGAGCGTCCCTTCGTATTCCCCTCGTACTCTTCTGCCCGTAATTTACGAATTAAAACTTGAAAAATTCCAAAAGAAATTTTTACCATTTTCTTTAACCATCTTTTTTTTAAATCATCATTGATTAATAAATTGTGGTCAATTTATAAACTAAGTACATTGTACTTGATCGCGTTTGATATCGAGATAAAATACGAACTCTGTTGAATCATTGTTTTGTTTCTATTGTTTTGAGAGGTCGTTAGCAAACCTATTTGGTTCAATTCATTTACGTTCTCACAATTGCACGTACCTACATTGACGGCTTAGGAGTGAACAAAGACGTGTTCCTACTGACCAACGCCTTTGATATGCAAATGCAGGACATTCGATCGATATCTAGGTGCAACTCTGTCTATGTATGTAATATAATGTTCAGATGTGATTATTATGTTATGTAGTCCTTAATGGGATTTCTCAGACATAATTATGCAAAAGCAATCAAATAAGGAAGATTATGAAATTATTTTTTAGTTTGAATAAGATAAACTTAATTGTTACAAGTAAAGTACATAAAAATAATGTAATCTTTTTTTAAAATATAAATCGATATAATAATGGCTTTTAAAAATTTTATTCCACCCAATTTACTACGGATCTGATTATTTAGGGTGTTCTTTTTTGTTAGTCTTGTTTGAGCCCTCATTCACAGCTTTGGATGTAAAATATTAAATATCCATTTTTTAATGTTAATATGTACGCTTGTAATGAAATATTAACACATGACCCATCGTGACCCGTCGTGGCGTGACCCTCGTAATTTACACATCTCTAGTTTAGAGACACTACATTGATGCAATATCAATAAAGCTATTCCACTTTAAACGATATACTTTCAAGATACGCCGAGGCGTCACCTTAACGTTATATATATACAAAAGTATCTTATTTTCAACGAAGTATACATTTATTTACATACACGTATTATCAATAAAGGTATCATATTTTAAACTGGGGTTGGGCAATGCCTTAAATGAGGTATCGAGTATCAATACCTTCGTGGTATCGATACTATTCAAAGTATCGAAAATATCGAAGTATCGAAAGTACCGAAACATCGAAAGTATCGAATTATTGGAAATAATATTTTAATAATATAATAAGCACATTTTATATCTATTTTTCGTAGTAGATTTTCTATTTTGGGCTCTGTACATCATCTTAAAGAATGCTAATATGTAAGCGGTATATGTGTTTATATCACCAAAGTTCTGCTCATCAGTTTGAAATCTGCCAACTTGTTGGCAGCATGAGGTATTATGTCTACAAAGTCCTGTTCATCAATTTGAAGTCTGCCAACTTGTTGGCAGCATGAACCATTACTGTTTCAAACACTGTACATTATTTTAGAGACTGCCAACTTGTTGGCAGTATGAGATATTATGTCACCAAAGTCCTGCTCATCAGTTTGAAGTCTGCCAACTTGTTGGCAGCATGAGCTATTACTACTCCACAGACATTATATAATTAGAACTATTAAACTTCGTCTAATAGGTTGCTTATAAAATAAATTATGTTAGTATTAAACCTATCAGCTGTATCTCGCAATATATTAATAAGTACTATTTTTCCATTAATTTTCCATTTTTCTTAGTATTGAAAGCATCGAATTATTGGAAATAAAATTTTAATAAATTAACTAAATAACTATACACACCCTTGAAAATAAACTAGTGCTTAGTTTACTGATCGGCAATTAATGTACTCATAATATGTATGAAATAAACACTATTTTAAGAAAACAGTTACACTCACGTAATCCTAACCAACCCAACCCAATTTACTGAACACCTGACAATATTATTGATGATGTATCTTAACATAATCTAAACCAACCCACAATCCAACTTGCCTAACATCTAGCCAAATCAACCCAACTCAATAAAACATACCTAACATAAATAAAAAGCTATTGCTTTTGCACTATCAATGGTTTATTATTTTATTTACACCAAATAAAGTGTAAATAAAATAATAAACCATTGATAGTGCTAAAATAATAGCTTTTAATTTATAATAACAATGGTTAAAGCAATCACACATGGAATAATATACCTAACATAAGCTTAAACCAACTCAACTCAACAAAATATACGTAACACAATAATATCTAACAACACCACCAATTTTGTATGGATATATTAATACCAGCGCCTGACAAACGACTTCCACACTTTTAGATGAAATCGTTGCTAATACATCTTAATAAAGATGCCTACTATTCAATATTATTTTAAGAAACATGTATACTCACTGAACTCAAACCAACCCAATTCAACATGCTTAACACCTGTCAATGTTATTATCGATGATCTCACCACAACCAAAACCAACCCAATTTAATAAAGCTTAACTTATTAAAACTTATTTAGTACTTTTGCAACACACTGCAGGATTTCGAGCCACAATTTAAAAAGCCCCGGTCTTCACGATGTATGCAATCAAGAATGGTAATAACAAACTTATCGTTTATTTTTATTGAATTAAGAATAGAACTAATACTACACCAAGCACTAGAAACATTCCAGTTTAATGAAACTGCCTGAAGGCGCACGCCTAATTTCCAATATTTTAACCTTTTGATGTAATGTTAGATCTAATTTTATTCTTATTTATCGCCGACGACATGAACAAGCTATATTACTTGGATGTACCAGTCTCTTAGATTCTACGTCCTTGGTATAAATATAAATCCATGTAAACTGAACACAACGGTGCTAGTAGCTGTCCGAACTTGTGTGCACAATAATTATTCATGTAACGAACTTTAAGCTATAACGGACACTCCCTTCCCCATATTATTCCGCTATATCGTGATTTTCCTGTGCTTAACACAATTACAAATATAATACGAACATGTTAGTAATAATGTGTGAAAACTTATTAATCCATTACAACACCTCTGTGACCCAAATCGCCAACAAACTATGAGTCAGTATACAATTCGTTTCTAGAACAAGAAACTTTAATGTTTTATCAACAAACCGTTTATTGAGTAGCAAAAAAATACTCACAATGCGTTGCGCGTATTTAGGATTCACTAAATATTCGACATTAATCAATTTTACGCATTTAACACTAAAAAATGACTATAACCTGTTGTGAGTATTTAATGTTTATTCAAAACACGTTGTGGACACCACAAAGCATCTAAAACGCATTGTGAGTATTTTACGGTTGTTCACAATGTGTTGTAGCTATTCAATATTTATCTACAATCGGTGATTTTTTTATTTACCCAATGGGTGGGTAAATAAAATTTGGGCTTATACCCACAGGATATAACGTATATACCCATACTGATATGAATTTATTTCTAGAAAAGCTTGAGTAGTAAAAAGTTAAAGCAATTTTTGCACCTGAAACATCCTATTGTTGGACATCCACTATGGAAAGGTTCTTTTAAATCTTTTTTACAACATATCTAGATCCTGAATATGCTTCATTATAACATAAAATAGAATAAAAGCTACCAAATTCCGCAATGTGATTAGGAATGAAGCAAGGAATACACATCGCAAATCGCAAAATATTTAGCTGATACATTAAAGGAGATAATTTAAAAATATGGACCTGAAAGATTTTTTGTATAATGGACAACGTTGCAAATACGCTAAAACCATTAAAATAGGTTCAAAATAAGTATAATCATATAATTGCATCGGTATGTGTAGCAAATACTTTTCATTTAGTGTGCTAGTGTATACTGAAATGTGATTGTATTTAAGAATTCATGAACAAATTGCAAACAAAAAATCAAAACTTATGTTTTAAATGCCTTATTTACCGGAATTAATAAAGAAAGTGAGTATTGTGTTAAAACTACCTGGAATGGCATGTTGGGGTACTTCGCTCAATTGCCTGGAATCCTTTAAAATAGAAAATGTTACTTGGACACCTACCTGTAAAAGAAAAATTATTTGAATTAGTACTTGCACATATGAAAAGAATATTATTAAATGACTTAAGGAGTAACATCCAACAATAAGTAAAATTTTCAAAAAATTGAAAAAAATATTATTGTTTCGCATGACGCTTTAGAGTCTTAAAAATAAAATATTACTGCTATTACACAAAAAATTTTAGATATATAATTACAACTGACTTAAATATCAACGTACGACGCACGTTGGAGTACATTACCAGATACTATCTGTTAGTTAAATTCATCTTATAGATAAACTCATCTACTAGCAAAGCAGATTGCGAAAAATAGAAGTAACTATGGTAATAATCCCTTAGATTGCTTAACCAGAACATGGTAGTAAGCCTAAGCAATACGAAATAATGTTACTCAAAAGTACAATTTTCAAGTTGATGAGATTATTCGAATACTGAAAACAATTGTGGATCTTTAGACAAATTTCGAGTCACTCAAGTCAAATTAACTCAACCCAATATGCTTAACATAAACCAATGTTATTGATGATATATCTCAATATAATCTAAACCAACCCAACACAATCTAACTTGTCTAACATATAGCTAAACCAACCCAGCTCAACAAAACAACCTAACATCAACCTAACAAAATAGAATCTCCCAACACTGTCAATTTCGTATCGATACATTAAAAGCGTCTCACAAGCGACTTCGGCAATTTAAGATGAAATTGTTCCTTATACATCTTAATAAAGATACCAAGTATTTAAAATTATATTAAGAAATTTTAAGAAACTCACTTAACTCAAACCAACGCAACTCAACATGCTTAACACGAACCTAAACCAACCCAACTCAACGAAATATGCCAAACACCAACCTAAATCAACACAACTCAACAAAACATGCGTAATACCAACATAATAGAATAGGATCTCCCAACTCTACCAATTTCGTATCGATACATTAAAACCAGTGTCTCACAAGCAACTTCAGCAAAAAGATGATATAGTTCCTTATACATCTTGATGAAGATATGAAGTATTCAACGCTATTATAAGATCTTAAGATATCCTTTATAAATCTTGCTAAAGATGTTAAGTATTGAACAAACTTTTACGAAAAAATGTATAGTCACTCAGCCGAGGTCTCTTTGTGGCTGAGGCATAGATTTGCTACATCAACACGAATTGTAACAACAATATACTGTGTATTGTGTGTGGAAGAGAATCCATCCAAATATAATTCAACTCCACATCGTGTCATTTCTTTGATGTCTAACCCAACCCACCTTTATAGGACATTGGATGAAGGAAGTATTTACAAATTCTGAAGCTTTACATCTACAAATTACACACAGGATGTGTTATTTTTTGTTGTTATTCATGGACTGCACATTTTCTACTTATTATTTAAATTATTATTAACACAACCAACAGCTCTACTATTCCAAGTATGCTTTGTTTAAAATCTAGTGTTAAGATGATCACCAATGAATCCCTTCTAAACATGCAATTGGAAAAAACCTACAAAGGGCTGTTAAGCAAAAGTCTTCAGTTTTTTAAATGTAAATATCAAGTTTATTTGAATATACAACAGTTTCAACTGAATAGCAATTAAGTTCAATAAAAAATATAAAATAATGTATCGCAGAATAGCAATTATAACCAAAACCAACCTAGCATTACAACTACCATTAAGCCTAGATCTAGAAACATTAAAAACAATTTTTATTTAATCGTTATTTTGTTTTTGAGAATAGCGATTAATATCGAAAATTTAACCAATATAACCACACACTAGTTGGATCCAAGTTTAGTCCAACACTTCTCTTGAAATGTTAAATTTTCGAAACACTCTTGAATATTACAAACCAGCATTTTTATTTCTCTGATTCTTTATCAGCGATAATAGTTGAGGGTCAGTTCCCAAAATGAATTTGGTTCTATTGTAGAGGGTTACGAGGGGTCATGCGTGATTCAACGTGAGCGGGCATCAATTATTGTATCACTCACGTGAACGTGCGTGATCGTGAGCGTCTTTGGTTGCGATGGGACCCGGCGTGACCCGGTTGGAACAATTTTTGAATTTTTTTAAATGATAATATTGAATTTGTTGAGGTCCGCATTAACGAAAAGTACAATATTGTAATGATATATATATAATTTTTTTAAAGAGGAAATATTGTTTATTACAATTGTAAAGATTAATACAGTAAAATTCCTCTTGTATTTTATTAAATATTAATTTATAACGTTTCGAACTACATCGCCAAAACTTCATTTTGTAAAACATTACACTAAATTGAACAGATACATTTTAACAAAATAATTACAGACGTAGCTTTATCGAGTAACTTTAATAGTAAGTTTGTCAATTTTATCATTTAATTGTATTATTCTTTCCATAATTCTCTAAGAATTACCTCAAACTTCAACGAATTAATTTTACAACGATTTTAGGAAGGAAATAACAGAAAAGAAAAACAAGTTTTTCTATACTTTGTGACGTAGAGATTGCAAGGCCAAACTCATTTCAATTTCAATTCGAATTAAATATCTGTAATTCATCAATATATCCCTACAATAACTAATAAAATTAAATCAATTTTGAAGAAATATGATTTTCAAGAAGTCAAATTAGCCTAGTATAATAGTAATAAATTGACAAATGTTTTGAGTAATATGAAAGACAATAGATAAGATATACAAAATTAATACCATATACCAATTAAAATGCATTAACTGCCATAAATTATATACGTATAGGCGAAAGTAAACAACAACTACATAAGCGTATAAAACAACATAAATATGATATTAACCAACATAAAATTAACAATAAAATATCCCTTTGCCAACATGCTATAAAAAATCGACATAATTTTGATTTCGAAACGCCAAAAGTGTTGACCACTTAAGGCGATACATTCAACAGGAAGAACTTTGATGCTATTTACATTACAATGAAAATTGATAAATCATTAAATTTTAAATGTGATTCAGGGAATATAGGAAGTTCTTATGCTGGCATAATTAACAAATTAGATATTTGATTGAATAAAAATAAATAAAAATTAAATAAATATATTAAAATGAAATTACATTGATGAATTACAGATAATTAATTCGAATTAAAATTGATTATTTTGGCCTTGTAATCTGTACGTCCCCAAGTATAGAAAAACTCGTTCTTCTTTTCTGCTATTTCCTTCCTAAAATCGTTGTACGTATAAAAATTAATTCGTCATTTGCAGTTTGAGGTGATTCTTAGAGAATTATGGAAAGAATAATACAATTAAATGATAAAATTGACTTATTATTAAAGTTACTTGATAAAGGTACGTGTATAATTGTTTTGTTAAAATGAGTTTTCTGTTCAATTTAGTGTAATATTTTGCTGTTTGTTGGCATTTTGCTGTATTAATCTTTACAATTGAAAAATACAATATTTACAACAGTTTATCTAAAATTTGTATTTCTCGAATGTATACAATCAGTGATAGGCCCGAAAAATAAAAATATCAATTTATGTGGATGGTAAAGAGAAGTACAGAAATGCCAAAAGTTCCTAAGTCTAGTATTAATTATATTTATAGTTCCAGAAGAATTTACAACAATCAAGCACTAAACGGTAATTAAAACTAGAACTAATATCTAGTCCTAGTACTAGAAAGATTCAGGTTTAGTCGTGCATCTAGTGCTAGTTTGATACAAGTATACAACAATTTAAGACTGATTAACAACTGAAAATAGAGCCAACACTAACGCTACAGCTAATACAAGACCTAGAACGAAAACCATTTAGGTTTTATAAAAAAGACTTCATTGGTTTTAATTGGTACTAACTTAAAAGTATTAAAAAGTAATGGTCCTCGTCTATATTGTAATGAGGCCCACTAAATCGAAGTTATACTGTACCTACAAGATTGTTTTGATATATTTTTGATGAAGACCGAAGTGACGAGAGGTGAACGTCCAAAAAATTGTTCTCCGTAAATGTGTCTAATATAAAAATCGATGGTGGCGAAATACCAAAGAGTTTCTCAAAGGATATAAAGAGACTTAAAAAAGAATTCTGTTTTAATAAGAGCAAGGAAACTAGTCGTAAAACTCTCTTGTCCTAATTTATATAAAAAAGTACTCAGACATTTGCAAGTCATTTAAGAAACTGAAGGGTTCTGTTTAAAAGCCCTTCATAGTTTCTTCCAAGTGCATCATTAGAAAGTTTGTCGAATCATCCTATTAAACACTGGCGGAGCGCTCAAATTAAAACCTTCAATCTCGAATGCCAGAGCAACGGGCATCTTCGGCGTTGACGCGACGGTGCGAAAACAAAAGTTAACTGCGTTTTAATTTTAGCTCATGGGGGAGTGAAGATCTCTTTAGCGATCTCCCGTCTTTAATTTTGCTTTCTCCCTCGAAATCTGGTTATCGCGTTCCCCTTGTTCCCGAGCCCTCTCCCCAAACCGCCACTACAGCGACTACAAACCAATAGATAAGAAACTCCGTTGGAAAGATAAGATTCAATTAATATGGCCCAACCCTTTCGCTTTCACTTGTGACTTCAAAGAGTTCGTTTAATTAAACCGTGTACACAGCAGCCAATCGATGCGTTTTGAAGGTTCAACAATTTTTGATTTGTTGTTTAATTAATATGAAAGTTATTTTGGGTGGCGTGAAACGGTTTTCAAAGAACTTTTCGCGAGTAACTTAAGATGGGGGTGTTCGCCGTTTGGGAGGCCCCTAAACTTACCCAATCTAAACTGCATACGAACAAACGTTACATCAATTTGCGGCGAATCTCGAGGAAGTTCCCAAGGCCCGCGTGCATGCCTCGGCTGATAAACAGCGTCGCGACGGGTACCGACGACGACTAAATAAGGTGCCGATGCAATAAAACTTTCCGACGGAAGATAACTATCAGGCCCAGGCGATTTACGATGCGAGTTGCCCTCAGAGTTGGAAAAATGCGCTCAAAGTTCTTTACTACCGACACCAAGCCGATTTCCCGTTCGTTTTTCTTCTAGGAGTCTCCGAGAGGCGCAGTAGGCCAACACGATTGAAAGCTTTTACGAGAATCGATATCGTGTTAATAAATTGCGACCTGACAAGGGGAAATGCGCGAAAAATGGTGGGGGACTCAACGGTATGTAAAGAGAGAAAAAAAGGATTCGACGTAGTACTATTTCATTCGATGTGTCAGCGAGGGAATACGCGAAAGAGAAATGCAAACAGTTTCGAGGCATTTCTAAGCGCTAAACCGGCCAAATGACTCGGCAGTAATCATTCGAAATCGTGTTTTCCGGCGGGAGCGGCGAGTAAATTGAAACCGAAGGAGCGGCAAAGACGGAAGAACTGGATTCTGTTTGCCGCGCGCACTGCTCCGCGATCAATTGCCTCGAAATGAAACGGAGGCATTTCCTGCGGACATCGTTAAATCATTTACAGAAATCGCCTTCGCCATCAATCAATCAACTGCGCGCTGGGGTACGAACGAATGGTATTGAATGATTGGCTGAGATAAATTTCCGGTTCTCGTCGACGTCTTCAGAAGCTCTTAGGCATTTTTTAAGTAAAATTTCCCTTCAATCCAATATAAAATTTAATAAGATTCAAGATAAAACGGCTTTGTTATTCACAACATTCTAAAATCACATTGTGATTTATTTTTCGTTCTTAACACGTTCGCGAACATCAATTACTTTTCATAATGATGCAAAATGACATTAATTCTACAACATTCAAATCATAAAGCCAATTATTTTGAATTTAATTATATAACATTAGGTTTTTGTGATTATTATACCTGCCAAAGTAACGACTGATTTCTTAGGTATTTATGCATTATCTTATCTTACAAATATGCTTAGGCAAGCACATTGCGTTAAATTGAAACGTAATACTTGATGTGGATGCTACTGCATCTGTATTGAACATTGAATTTACAAAAATGTTGGCTAATAATAAGAACACAAATTTTGAATTTTTCCATTTATTTGATGAGGCGCAGATTTGAACATCTTTTACATTGTTTGAACTGTGAATCCGAAGCAATAAATGAAAAAACGAAGACAAAGGAGCCGAAATAGTTATTATTGATAGATATTCATACATTCATAAAATTCGCGAATTCATGTTAGCGAATTATTACATTAAACTTAACAACAACCCTTTAGAAAAAACTATAAGAAAGACCAAATACTTAATTATCGAATGCAAAAAAACTGTGATGGCGTACCGGATTTGGTTGACTAAAAATATTTAATAGCACATTCATATGAACCCTACTCTACTCTATGCTGTATTCGACCCATAACTTCGACCCATCATGGTCTAGTTTCTTCAAGATTCTGATTGCCTTTTTTTGCATTTTAAAAATCTCATTAGCCATACCATGAAAATACGCAAAATATACGTTTCTGACCTCTTCTCTTGGCAATATTTTTGATACCACCCTTAGGCAGTACAGTGAAGTTGCTAATTTCTTTTTTAATAACGTGATATGATCTTTCCAAGAAAGGATTCCTGACAATGTGACACCTAGGAACTTTGTTGTTTGATTTGTTACCTCTTGCGTTTTCTTGGTATAAAAGGTAAGTGTATGTATTTTTCCCTGTTTAACTGTAAATCATTTGATTTAAACCAATTATTTGCTTTATCTAAAGTTTGATTTGTCTTTAACTACAATTCCTGAAAATTTTTAGATGTATTTATAAAGGAAGTATCGTCTGCATAGAGACACATAGAGTCTGTGTTAATACTTTGAGGTAAGTTATTGATGTACAACAAGAACAAGACACAGAACCCTGTGGTACCCCCATTTCTACTTTTGTCCATTCTGATATTCCTTCTTTCCAATGTACCTGTTGTTGTCTACCCTGAAGATAAGACCTAATTAATTTATATCCCTTTCCTCTAATTCCATCACTTTCTATCTTCTTCAAAAGAATGTCATGGCTTACACAGCCAAATGCTTTGCTTAAATCGCATTTGTGTGAAACTTTGTGCATTAAAACCCTCTATTATATTTTAAATTACACTAATAAGTGCAGTTGTTGTCGATTTCTTCTTTTAGTAGATAGCCTAGTTGATATTTATTTATTAATAAATATATTTTTGCATTTATATGTTCCATGATCCTTACTATTATTACGGTTTCCAAAACTTTTGACATTATTGAATTATAAAAAAAATAAAATTAATTATTAAATTAATTGAATTATAAAAATAAAATCTCACATCTTTTGATGTAACTAATTTATACTCCAACATTCTATAGATTTTACTTTGAACTTAGATTCCGACCTCTTCAAGGATTTTTTCAATAACGTGAATACTATAGAACATTTAAATAAATTACTCAAACATGTTGTCACACAAAATCACCGTTCCTTTAATAACGAATTTTATCATATAAAGAAAGGGCTTCCTATAGGCTTCTCTCTGATATTTTTATTGAACACATCGAAACTAATTACATAATTAATAACCGTAATACTCAAAAACCATATTTAGAAATGGATTAGATATGTCGATGATTTCTTCTGTGTTTGGGAAGGGAATGCAGCTGATTTTTATGACTTTCATGATCATTTAAATAACATATCATAAACTTAATTTCAAAAATTGAAATTGACAGAGAGAAAACTTTTTTCTACCTAGATTCTATATAGATTTATTATCTATTCTAACCTACATTCTAGTTTTAGGTCTAGTGTTAGTTCTAGTTGTACTTCAGTTCAAATATACAGCATTGGGTTGGGTTGGATTTAGTCGTGCATCTGAAAATATTTTTTATTGGAGGCGTCTACATTGAATAGTTTCTGAAATAGAGCACTTTAAAAACTGATTTTGCAACTATGGCTACTAACCCAGCCGTAGGACGCCAAATATCTTAGGACGATACTGTTTTTGTTCATACTTTAATCATGCATTGAACAGATTGACTGAAATAATACGTTTAAAATATTCAGCAGTAAATAAACTAATAAATAATAACAAAAAAACAATTTCAAAAGCTTTGTTGTGTATGCAGCGATATCAGGAATCAGTCTATATTCTGAAATTACTTTCTGACTCAATAATTACTAAATGGGGCACATGGATTGATGCAGCTGTATTTTATGTTGATAATCTTGAACAAAACTAGACTTTTAATGACGTTTCGGCAGCATCAAGAGTTTAAAGAATGTGCTGTAGATTAGGACATTTGAAGACAGTTAGCTTTTACTAAAACACATTCGTCATTGTTACCATCTATAATTAAGAACTTAGAAACTGCTCAAATTTTTAGTATTTAACTAACAGTTTTAAATAGTTCTGAGAGCAGGGGATGAAAAACTTAATGATATGAATCGTGTAGATATAGCTTCTGAAATGTTATCGTTATTTTAATCGATAAAGAATACGTTAGAATGTGCCCTCTATCGATTATAGCAGAACCAACTACACAATCGTATTTCCATTTAGATAAATAATCTCCGTATACCAAATTTGAATTGAATTGATTGAAATACACAAAAAAAAATAATTTAAATATTTAATCTGAACACTCTGTATCTAAAACAAAGCGTCGTTTCTCGACTTGTATTTATACCATTGCTTTTGTTCATTTTAAAAGATGTGTGACTGTTAAAGTGCTAGAAAAATTTGAAACACCTGCAGGTATACTATTTGTTACAACACAATATTAAAAAAATTGTAATATTTGCATATATAAGTACTTTTTTTAATAAAAATATAATATTGTCCACATTTTCAGAATATTACTGCATGTTTTGACCAATTTTAAACACACATAAAAAACTTATGTTGCTTATTTTTGTCATAATATATAAATATAATATATAAATGTCATATAAATCCGGTCCTTAATGGTAACCTTTATATACTTCTCTTTCCTAAAAGTATATTCAAAATAGATGTACTCTACATGGATTCACAACAAAAATCTCTAGCCAAGCACACATGTAGAAAATATACCGAGGAAAAAACAGATCTTAACAATTGTTTTTCATCATAAGTCATAGAATTCATCAAACCATTTTATTTGATACCTGACCCATGAAGATCGGAATGTAAATAAATAAATGAATTACAACTCTGTATATACGTGCGACACCCTGTATACAGTGCGTTCACAATGAAATGAAAATTTTCAACCATTGCTGTTTGATAGAAATAATGCACCAGACCAATTTGACTTGTGATATTAATTAAAAACCTTAACCCAACCCAACTAGCTAGTTAGCATAAAAAATTAATCAGCATGGGTTGCGCCATCAACTTTATTTGGACCCAACCCAACTACCTAGTTAGCGCTAGATATAAATTGGGTTGGGTTGAGTCATTAATCTTAACCCAATATAACTCTACAAACTAGTTGACACTAAATACTACTTGGATTGAGCCATCAACCTTATCTGATTGCAACCCAACCGATCAAGTTAGTTAGTGCTAGAAATTAATTGGGTTGCGGTGAGCCATTAACTTTGACCCAACCCAATCAACATTTGAGCCATTAATCGACAGCATTCAAAATTTTATTGAATCTACTCGTTTCATCATGAACACACTGTATATGTATAAAGACTACTTTTGAAAAAATAGTACAACAATTAATCTCATTTTTCTCATGTATTATATTAATAAATATCATCATTCTTGTCATCTCAGTTGAAAACTTTGATCTGTATTGCTATAGATGATATAGCATTCATTGTGTATGATGATTAAAATACGATAATCTAACTACCCTTATTTAATCAAATTTCAGACATCACAACAAATTTGAAAACAAACCAACTATTAATATTTGCACCTCGCCGAAACTTTTACTGTCCACGGACGTGTTAATTATTTAACTTTTATTTAATTATTCTATTCGACGTCTTCTGCAAACATAGTTAACCCATGCATCCTTTCGTTGAGGAAACTTCTTAGCAACTTCTTCTTTCTTAAATACATGGAGCATAAAAGTACAATTACCTCCGGTAAATTCGCCGTTCCACTCGACAAGCTTCCTACCGATCCTAATTGCCTTAACAATGTTTGTTTTGTCGTGGCATCCATCGCCGTCCGTCTCTCATTTCGTCCTCCAGCTAACGCGCTTCCACGAAAAGCGTGCGGAGTGGCGGGTTCCCTCTGTTATTATTCTCTTAATTCCTTACGGCTGAGCGCAAACGGTGTTTCCTCTTACTTCACAGACTCCCGCTACTCAGAGGCGGAGGAACGGACAAGCAAATTGGTCGGTTTATTATGTTAGGAAGCGGAGCCCGAGAGATGGAGTTGCGGTTAGACTGACCCGGAGACCGACGAACTGGGTACTGACTTCGGCTTTGTTTGTGATTTGGGTCAGATAGGTTTCATAATGGATTAATAAGTTTTCACAGATGAATACTAGCGTCTTCATAAGATCTTTATTAGTGTTAAATACTATAAGAATTGATTTAACGGATTAAGACTAAGAAAAGAGTTGCGCACCGTTTGTTTATATTTATACCAAGGGCGGTAGAATTTCAAAGAACTGCTACATCTCAGGAACGGGTGGAAAACACGAAAGCCAACTCCCGATGTCAGTGCTGAATAATAATAAAACTAAAGCTAATACTGGTCCTAGAACTAGAATCTACATCTCTTAAAATGACAAAACCCAAATGCTTCATATTCTAGAAACGAACTGAATACTGACTCTGAGTTTGTGATTTTGGATCAGATAGGTTTCATAATGGATTAATAAGTTTTCACAGATGATGACTAGTATCTTCATACTATCTGTATTACTGTTTTAAATACTAACCATTCACATCGTTTGTTATTATTTATACCAACGAAGGTAAAATTAAAAACTGCTACATTCCAGCAATGGTTGCAAAGTACGTCAGTGCTAGAATGTACATCTCTTACAATGCTGGGATTCGCGTACATTTTATTATTTACGATTACACCTAGAAAATTTGTATAAAATTAACAAAACAGCATTAACGTAGATAGTGATGTTAACAATGTAGACGTTGTGTCGGATAAAAATACACTGTGTTAAATAATTATCGTAACCTACGTCACGTTGTAATGTTGGTTATCTATCTCATTGTGTAGCGGTAACGGCGATATTTATAAATTAGTAACCAGATTTTAACCAGATGTTGACAGCAAATCGAACGTTGTTAGGTTATTATTGTCGCGATTGTCGTATGCTTTGTGTGTTTCCGGATTTTCTTTATTCTTTAACCATTTTTTGCTGCCTTTATATTTCTCCAAACAGTTCTTCTTAGAGCTATCGTTGTTTCTAGCGATTGATTTAAGCGGTATGTCAATAAACAAATTAAAATAACGAAAACGTGCAATGAGAATTATTTTCAGATTTTTATTTCTTTCGTTATGACGTTCACACCGGAACATGATGCCTTTATTTTAATGGCACATTATCGAAGCGGTACGGAGAATGCGGACGATAGTTGGGTTTATTCCTCACAAAGCTGTATACAGCAATTCAACCAACGTTTCCCAGATTTCGACGTTGATTATGACGCTTTTAAGCATAGGAAGCACATTTTTACAGTCGTTAATTGCTGTACAAAAGTCAACTTTAATAGCATTTTTCGAAAAAATTATTTCAAATAATAGGAATATTCGTCGCGCTGCAATACCAATACTGTGATATTAGTTGCCTAGATTTCGAGTACGATAATTAGTTAACACACTGTACATCATAATGTAAGAATGTTGTTCGTTATTTTCTGCACAGAATAATCGATATGGCAAGACATAAAAGAAGCAAAAGAAGCTTTAGAGGAATTAGATTTTATGCTACTTAAGGATAATGTATCTATAATTTAAGAATGTATTAATATTTCTCGAAATGTGGCACTTTGAGTAGTTTATTAGTATCCTGCTGGAAATAAATAGATCTTTTATATCCGAAATATATCCTGAGCGTAGATGTTTTAATTTTCATAGCAAAAGATGACTGTGAAATGTTAGAATACTTAGTTTGTGGAAGTTTCCAATTCTAACGAAAGCATGCATAGCAGTATTTCGTTGTCAAGAATTACCTTATGTAGTGAAGAAACTGCCATTTCTGTACATAAAAATCCAACTTTTTTAGCTATTACAACTGCAATACAAGAAAAACTAGGTAATGCAGCTACTACAATTTGGAAACCCGTAAAGAAATAAAATAAAATAATTGTTTGGCAATGATTATTTTTAGTTGCAATCTTTCATTCGTCGCAACATTTCAAATCTTGTAAACAAGTTACGACCTGCATATAGGCTCTCTCTTATAGAACAACTTTATGAATCTGCTATAATTATTGATGGATGAAAAATACATCGACTAATACGAAAACAGTTATTTGTGTGTTGCACAACACTAATGATAAGAAAGTTTTTGTTAATGCATGGGGCTTATCAGGAGAGCCAGAAACAGGTGAAAAACTTTCGAAAATAGCAATTTCTGCCTTCAAATTAAAAAATAAACTAGAAATAACTTAAGAAACAAAGAAACTTTCAATACGGAAATATATATCATTATATTAGATAATGCCTCTGTAATGATGAATGTGGGTGGTATGTTAAAACATGTTATCTGGCACAGTACTTGCAACAGTCATACGGCTAATTTACTTCCAAAAGCTGTACTCAATAAATTCTAATAGATAACGTTACAAACATTTTACGGGAGTTCAAAAATGTTGATCTGGAAAGAAAATTATGGAAAAAGGTATCTCTTAGTGCTCCTATAGGGATGTTTATATCTCATTAAAAAAGTCCCTGATATGAAAGCTGTTGCTATTAATATACAACTAAAATATTTAACTTAATATATTATAATATATTAAAGTATATAATATAACACAAGATTATTACTTTTCAAACTCCCTACAGATTTCACATCATATCGAAATATTTTATGCTTGCATGTTCTACACGATGTAGAAAAAGTAGCGCAGAAAATTGTTATTATATACGAGGTATTTTACACCCCAACACTGATCTCTTAAGAGGATAAAAATTTTTTTGTTCTAAAAAGGACCACTGGCTCCGCGTTTGTTTGTGATCTGCGTCAGATGGGTTTCATAATAAATTAATAAGAATTAGAGCTGGACTGGATATCCGGCAACTATCCAGTATCCGGGCTATCCGGCCATTTCTTTTAAATCCGGATAGTTGCTGAATGTCCGGTTGTTTCCGGATATTAAGACTGGTTCTTAAAGCTTCTCCTTCTAGAAGTAATTGTAAATTGTAAAAAATTTTATTTTTATGAAATGCTAGAAATTTAGGCCGAATTTAAAACATGATATCGCAAAAACGAATAGAGATTTTTAAATGATGTTTTGTTCAGAAAAAAATACAAGCTTTTCTCTACAAATAGCCATCATTTCATTAAAATATCATAATTTTTATGAATTTTTGAAAATCATTAGAATAAATTAATTAATAATTAGCCTAAATGCAGTATCGTACATTACTGCATTGTAAATAAATAATAACGGCATTATTACACGAACAAACTTGTTTAGCGTATAACCAGTGAATTTAAAATTGACTACAAATTGAGCACAAATTTATAAATCATCTTTTAGTTGTGTTTTTTGGTTTTATGTGAAAGAGTTGCAATAGTTTAGGTAAATAGATTATATTGCTTTATAAATACAATTCTTGATAATCAGCAATCATTTTGATTATCTGCTTTAATATTTATACCACTAATGAATTCTTGTGTGGCAATAAAAATTCCTACAAACATTTTTCTCTGCCGGATATGTCATGCTTGAGAGTGACCTGGAAAAAGACCTCTACACTTATTCTTTGTCGATTGGTGAAAAGTCAAATTTAGGGGATATAGATGAAGATATAAATACAAATATAGATATTTATTCCAGTGAAAGTGAAGTTTAAAGAAAATTAACTACAGTTATTCAGCCATCGATACGGGACAAAACGGAAGAACTTTCTATGCCCCATGCTTTTGGCGAAATCAGCGGTGTTTGAGCCGAAATAGTCAACTATAAATGTTGTTTTTTTTAAGTAACTTTTATGAGGAGTAAGAGCAAATGCGTTTTGGAAAACATTATAATAGAAGGACGTGTGAAGAAATAAATGCCTGTTTAGGAACAAACTCTTTATAGTGAGCATTTAGCAAGTTGCATATTATTGGTCCAATGCACAAAATCTACATATCATTCATTTCATTAACATTAGCTCTCTTATGACGCAAAAAAGATTTGGGTGTATTTTAGGACACTTGCTTGTCAATGATAACTCTGCTATGCCTAACTGTGATTCAGAATATTTTGATCGACTTTATAAAGTACGGCCGTTAACCCATAAAAAGGGATTACAAAGTGTGGGTGATATGCGATACCACTTATCGATACTATTTGAAATTCGACATTTATATTGGAAAATCCCAGGATCCACTTATTGAACAGAGTCTAGGTTATATGGTTGTATACAAGCTTACTGAGGGTTTTGAACAAAAATACCATACAATATGATACAACGTGGGATCTATGCTATTGAAATCAGTAAATATGTTTCGAAAGATAAAAAAGTTCGCACACCTTTTATCAAATTATCAAAATCCTGACGATTGTATGAAAGTTAATAAGAAGTTAATAAAGAGAAAAAATATATATTGGAAATAGTGTAAACAAAAGTGTTAACTGATATGACGCCTACATGAATTGAATAATGTCGATAAATTCGATCAACTTTTAGCTAGCTACAAAATAAATCAGCAGAGAAACAAATGGCGTCCTAAATTTTTCTATTTTCTTGATGCTTATATAAAATAATTAAATTGCCTGATAGATCTGATTTCAAAAGGAGTAAGGAATCGGGATCAAAAATACTTGATGTGTTGATGAAATATATGATTTTAACTTTCTCTCTCAACTCCAGTAAGAGTTGATACAGGAAACAGAACATCCGTTATAGCTGATAGATCCCGGTAATATGTTCACTACAGCTCGAAGGCTCTGTAGAACTAGCATTAAATTCGAAGCTTTCTAGTCCTTGGAACCACAATCCTTGCTCTATACTTTGTATAGACCAGGGCTCCTTGAATCGCAATCCTTTATTGGGTTGCAAAGCTTCCGCATGGGAGTTGTATACTATTTGGAAGTGTATAGTGGAACACAGAAAAGGTTGTGTCGTTGAAATATTTGTCGTTTTGGTGTAAATATAAAGTCGTCCGATGGAGAAAGTATTAACATAGTAGAATTGTACAGTAAGATTTAAATATAGTACCTTTTAAATATAACAAGAATGGATTTTAAAAATAAAAGCAAACAAAGAAGAAATTTTAAAATTGCTGTTTAAGGTACTCTTTAAAAAATGTTAAAGAATTTTGGAATTATTCCTAATATCCATACATACGTTAAAGTATCTCGCAACATTGAACATCATAGGGATGGGCAAACCTTAGTACCACATAAAAATAATCTGCAATATTTTATTCTTTTTTTAATTTTTTTTCATTTCTATACACTAAACGAAACCTTCACAACTGTAAAATTGCTGAGATATTAATAAATTGCAAAATTCGTATAAATTACCCGTTGAAAATTTTAAGCATTTAATAAAATCTTAAGTAGAGCAACTTTTTATTTTTCTATATTAACATGATTTTACATGACTATGGCAATATGTATCAAGTAAGAATTGTTTGTGTGAAATTTGATACAGATAGCTTTATTTTTATTGAAATTAAAGTGAAATACAAAAGTTGTGTTGGTAAAAATTAGAACAAGTTAACAACTCATGATTAAATAAGAATTGATGATTAACAAAATTTTGTAGTACTTAATACATGAGATTGAGTTAGTAAATTGTTAACTGTTTCTTTTGATATTTTAGATCATTCTGAAGAGTCGGAAACAATTCGTTACCATTATTTTCATCGGTTTTAAGACTGATGACTGTGACGGCCAAATCATCAAATTTATTTTATTCAAAACATTCCTTTAACACTTTAGATGTGTGTTTCGTATCGTTGTCCTGCTCAAATTTATAAGAGATAATAGGCATAAGATTCTACTATTCTAATATTTCTTAATATATCACGTAATAATAATAAACATAACTCAGTCCATTATTTCCATAAAACGGTATATAGGGCCTACACCGAAACCAGAGTAACATTCACAACCATTATAGAACCACTTCATTTTGTAATGTGAGTAGCATGTGAAGTCAGATTTTTTTCAATTGGACATCACACTTATTACACTCCATCATTTTTAAATGATGGAGTGTAAAAAGTTAAACTCGGATTCATCACTACGAATTTCCATTGGTGGTATCCAGTTTTGTTTGATGCGTGCAAACAGTAATCATGCGTCTCCATTTTTTTTTAGAAAAGTGTTTTTCTGATAATCTTCGAGAAAATAGTTTATTTTCAATTAATTTATTGCATATTATACGTGTGGGATACCTCCAATTTGTGTGTTTCTTGTAACTCAGCCTTAATTTTAGCTGAAAATAAAATGGATATTGTTTTTCTAGGACGTCCAGATAGTTTAATAGTGCTACACCAGTTTAACAAACAGCTACACCACAAGACATGTTTACGACTTGTCTTATGGAATGAATCTTATCAAAAACTCGTTCTGGTTTGCCATATGTTTGTATTTCGTAGCAAAGTTATTTTACAATTTTCCAACCAAAATTTTATAATTTTAGTTTCTTTCTAATACCAAAATGATAGCTTTGTGAAACCTTCACTATAATATATGCTATGTAATACATAATAATAATAAACTTTATTGTAAAAATAAAAGATGTTACTTTACAATATGTCAGATGCTTGTAACATAAACGGATACATTACACAACGATTGGATTCTCTAGAAATTCATATACTGTATAAAAAGCATTTTCAGCTACATAATTTTTTACATAACTTATCATTTTTTTCGTTGACATTTGTATAAACGACGGTGGTAGATGATTATAAAATTTTGTACCCCAGTATTCGAAGTTGTTCTGCGTGTTTACCAACCGATGCCGAGGTATTCGCAATTCATCTTTTTGTCGTATGGGGTAGTTATGTACATCTGAGTTTTTTACTAAAAGTGGCGTTCTTTTTCTTATAAACTTTATACAGTTTAGAATATATTCGCATGGTATGGTGAGAATATTCTGTTCTTTAAAATGTCGTTTGCAGCTATCACTTGATGTTAAATGAAGGATGCTCGGACTGCCCTCTTGTGCAGTAAGAAAATCCTATCGGCCGAAGAGGATACGCCCCAGAATATGATGCCATACGTAGCCCTGCTATGGAAACAAGCGTAGTAGGTCAGTTTAGCAGCTTCAAACGTGCTAGCAGACACCATCCTTCTTACACAATGTTCCATTTAAACTCTTCATCTAGATGTAATCCCAAGAATTGTAGTGACTTACTTTCTATTTTGTTTTGGCCTTTATGAAATTGTATAATTTGCGTTTTTTCTGTATTTAAGGGTAGCCCATTATCTTGAAACCACTGTTTTACAAAGTTTAAAGACTCGACAGAGTTAATTTGAAGCTCTTCTATTGATTCGCCGGATGAAACTATAGTTGTGTCGTCTGCATATAGACAGAGATCCCCATGTGGTATTGTGTTCGGTATATCATTCATATATATTATAAATAATAAGGGACCCAACACCGATCCTTGAGAAACCCCCGCAGAAATATTTGTTAGATTCGATTTTTTGCCATTGATCACCACTATTTGATTTCGTCGTATGCACCATAAAAATAAAGCTTACTTAAAAGTAATGTGTGATTCACGATATCAAATGCTTTAAACAGATCAAGTCCAACCAATTCTACGAATTTTCTTTTATCTATCGCTGCCAGAATCTTTGTTCTTTGAATCTTTGTCTCTTGTACAGCTGGGTTCACTGATCTATTTTTGCGGTATCCATGCTAAAAGTTAGTAAGAGTTTTTCTTCTAAAAAAAAGTTGAAATTCTATCTGCTATTGCACATTCAAAAATTTTAGATATTGCTGGCAAGATAGATATAGGTCTATAGTTTTCAACCTTGTTTATGTCACCTTTTTTGTAGATGGGTGTGATTTTAGCCATCTTCAATTCTTGTGGATAAACCCCATACTATGGTAGGGTAGTGTGTAATGTATACCCTAAGGCAAAATTAAATTTACAAAAATTTAACTTGCTACTTTTTCCAAGACTCCTGTTGTGACACATGTTTTAATGTTTAGAGCTACTATCTTTAACAATATCTCAAAATGTACTGGTGTAAGACGACTTGTGTTAAAAGAATCGAGCTTATAACTGTTTTTTCATCAAGATTCTAAACCATTTTTTTCTAGGTTCATTTTTGCTCTTTTTTTAATCCATTAAAGCCTATCAATTTCCAAGAAGAGAAAAACAATGGCATTTGTAAAAATTACATTAACTAAGACAATATAACTAATAGGAACTTATATTTTTTTATGTTAATTTCCAAAAAAAACAGATATCTTTACCAGAGTGCATTAGGCTCATAAAGGATAAAATAATATCTCTAAAAGATTGATATAAGTTTTTCCAATAATTAAAATTTATAGGTCAATTTTAACACGTTAGATGTCAGATAAATCATATAATTTACAATGTATTCAAGCAGGTACAGTGGTCACATAATGGGCTAGCTAATAGGCTTCAAGTAAAGATCAACCGCAAATACCAATGCTCTTTTTAAGGCGAAACAACGACGACCATGATTTATTCCATAAACTCCAGCTTTATCACTGTTTGCAATTATCTTCTGTACAACTTAAGTGAAAATAAGTATTCTACCAACCTAAGTAAAGCTTGAAACAGAAGTTGCCTACCCAAGCGATACGTCACGAACGGGTCTTTAAATTCGTACGTTATTCATATAAAGGATTTAAAATGAAAATTAAAAACGTTTCATATAACGCACTTTTGGGTATAACGAATTTTACGTTCCTCATATTAATCCATTACATCCAAGGTTTACCGTATTTGATTAAAGAATATGTAAAGTGGAAATTGCTCGCTGAAATGCTTAAAACATTTAAAGCTCCCGAGACAAAAACATAGTAGTCGGGTTTAAGCCTGAAGTATTTTCGCGCATAACTACTGATTAGTTACGGCGCAGGTAATAAATAACCCGCCGTAAAACTAGAACTTTACACATTACAAACTAAGCCACTATCTCATAGTTAACGAGCCTCATAAACTCGGTTATCTTACGTGAACGGTGCGTGGGCGAATCATCCGTGTAAAAATAAATCTTATCCAGTAACCCCTATTCACGTACTTTATAATTTGTGACTTTTTCTACCTTATCCCTACCATTAACAGTAATCTTAATCATTAGAAATATTTGTGCCGTGTTAAAGCAACAAATTAAATTTTCCTTATTAAGAAACAGTTCTTTTCACTTATCTATGGTAATATTATGAAGTAGTCTACATGTTTAGAGGGTTTATTACGAGACGAGTAACATCGTCTAACAAGTACTAATTGACGCAATCAACTTTTTACGATGTTGGACGCATTGTCCGTTACAATAACGGCTCTAAACCTTTTATGCAGCACCGTACCGAGAGAGGTATTATTGTGGTCGTGTATCTCTGTGACGAAGCTAGACAATGGGGACCTTCTCGCGAGCCTTCACAAGCCTTAGCCGCGGCACAGCCACGGTGTGTGGTGAAAAGGTGGAATGCGGCCTTTATTTCTGCTTTTGACGGTTCGCCCCGTGCCTCGTGCCTCGTGCCTCGGCCAACGGAGCAGGATTATTGTGTGAGCTCTGTATACATTTATAGCCTATGAATATTAAATCAACGCGGTCGCTGTCGAGGCATAAATAGGTGGCGCGGGTTATATTTAGATTTCGTACGTTTAAAAGGCCTTATTTTATGGTTTATGCGGTCGCTTAAAAGGATAATACTGTGGCGTGCGAGGTGATTTATTCTTTACGCGAGATGGTATTAACCATAACCCTTATAACGTTATAACAGAAATGATGGCGTGATACACTTATTTTTTATTGTTCTCACTACGAGTAATTTACATATAAAATGCCCTCGAATTAAAGAGTTGTTTTAATTCATCCCCCTAATTACTATTTTGTACACCACGAGAAAGATTCCGTTAAAGGGTATAAATACATCGTTAAAGTATTCATGGCAATTTACCGACTCTAATTGTTCGTACGAGATCATGGGCCCCAGATAACAGAAAGGTAACGTTCCCGTTAATTGCGGATTTCAATTAGGTGCTCTGGCACTTTTAGAAGTAATGCGCGTACGCAGAGCCCTTCCCTCAAACCAGCAGTACCCAAACTGCATTCTTGAAACGAGCAGAGCGTGTAAAAGATTAACCCTTATTGGCACTGTACAAACGAGGCCCTAAAATTTTTATCGCCTCCTTTTAACGATGCTTTTAACCGAACGAATAAATAGATTAGCGTCCTCGTAAAAGAAAAGCAACGAGAGAAACAAAGAAAAGGGAGCGGTCGCAATATATATGTAGTTGCACAGTTGAAAGGACGCGAAGCCGACCTAAGAGGAATTAATTAAATTAATAATGCAGCAACCGTTATGAAATTGATATGGAACGCGTCCTATGTCCAGGGTCGCTGCCCAACTGTGAGATGTATTATTAATCTCACCCATTTCCCCTTTTCGAGTTCCCCACACTCCCCACGTATCGTATCTGGTTGCAGGTTCGTCAATTAAATTCATCCGAAACCGTGAGTCCATCGTGTTAATTAAATTAGTATTATTATTGCAGTCGCCAGACGATACAGGTCACGCCGCGCTCTACGTGGTCCTTTTGTAGTTGGAGACCGGAAATTTACTAAACTCAATTAGTAAATAGATCGCGAAACCCAATGTTGTCTGATGCCCTCCTCTCTACTATTTACCGATGGGCGGCTTCCATCACTTTATACACTTCGTTATTAAATACTCTATTTGACAATTACAAGGTTAATTAAACGGCTATTAACAGTTTAATTATAACTCTTTATAATAGTTTCTCTTTGATAAAATTCAAATCCAGAAAATAAAGTTGTACGAATTATCTCCCTTAATTAAACTTTCATAAAATGGAGTGAATAATTTTATAGGTGTTATTCGCAATTTTACCACCAGCTTATAAACCGGTTTTATGAAATTTAGATTAACTTATTGGAAAATAAAAAAATGTGGGGAATCCTACTATTGATCCACTTTTCAAAATCTTGCATTTCGAATTACTTTTTCCAGGATAATCTTGTGCTTTTAAATGTGTTAATCTGTTAATAAAAATGTGTTAAGGAACTGGTTTTGAAGCTTTCATTGCTTCCATCACAGCGAGGCCCTGATTTTTCTCTTACTTTGCAGGTGCTACAAAATCCATCGAGTATAGATGGATTTTCTAAAATATTTTCAGACCCTGAAATAATTTGAGCAAAAGCTATCGTCATTGCAAGTGCATTTGCAATTTGAACATTCTTGTGGAAGGATGTTATACTCCGTGCTACCATCTCAGTATGTGTACTCCAACATAGGTACAACACCTTCCCCACACTTGGAGCTTTATTCACTAATCAGTTGATGTACACTTGGTCCTGTTGTCAGATCAAACTTTAAACTTCCTCTACTTGAAGAAATTCTCTGCATGTCATCGAATACTTGTACTATCACAACTACATGAAGTCCTACCGTTTGAACTGACTAAGGCATGTTGTACACTGTCTACAGATAATGGTATTGTACGCTTACTTCTTCATCAACATATCCTGTCCCTTTACTCATTTGTTGTGCAATTGAACTTCCAATTGCAATTAGGAAATGGAATAATTCTGCCTTGCGAGTTATCACTGAAATATATTGCGAATAGTGCAGTGGATGGCACACAATTTATCTCAATCTCCTGGCATACTTTGCTCTATATTTCGTGTAACTTGTATTTTCAGTAGCGTTTCTACCTGAAAACTGAAACTGTTTTACCGTTAATAGTTGTTAGTCCTTTAAATAGACATAAACAGGACTTGGAAACAGTTTTTTGGGCTTCTTCTTTAGATTTTTCTTGAGCCGTATCTTGGATATTTCCTTGAGGTGTTTCTATGGTATCGCTTTGGTTTGAACAAGAACACCAGTTTGTTTTATCTACCATCCGTATCTGACGAATGAATATTCCTGATTTTAGCTTTCTTTTGCTTATTGCATCTACAGCTTTGTTTCTATGAATCAATATAGGGTAACTAGGAATGTAAGAGTTTTGTTGAATACCAACATCACCACAATTATTAGAATCGACACCTTTAATTCTTCCTGGTTTTGATTTGATTATTATGGGTACGTATTATTATGGGTACATCCTTGCTAAACACTGATTTAGTAATTTAGCATTTACTAATTTAGTAATTTTAAGCAGTCCCATATACTCAGCAAATGTTACCGACGAGACCTATTTTATTGTTCTATTTTTTATTACCATCTTCCCTGGTAACGCCTTTCTATCTCTATAATGTCCTGATGGAATCTCTCACCCATCTTTACACTAACAGCACCCAGGTTCTCAGGAAAGTAATTCAAATGAGAATGCAGAAAATATACCTTCAAAGTCATGGAACAGCCTAAAATTTGATATTTCTGCAGCAAGGTCTCCACGATAGAATTGAAACTGTAAATGCTGCAATTTTCCGCCCATTTTTTCACTAACACCACTCAGGTCTCAGGAAAATAATTCAAATGAGAATACAGAAAATGTACCTTCAAACTCATGGAACAGCCTAAAATTTGGTATTTCTGCAACATGATATGCATGATGGATTTGAAATTTGGATCCTTTTTGTGGCTAAGAAAATTGGTTACTACGTCTTTAAAAGCGATTCAGGCTTCTTCGTCAGCAACTTTCATTTCTTTCCCAAAGATCTGATCTTTACAAAGTTTCCTTATGTCCGGATCCGTAAAGACACCTTCTTTTAACTTTGCCAGAAGCATCCACCATGTTTTGATAAGGCTTTTACAAATTGCTTCATCAAGATTAATAGTTGACACTATCAGTTGGTTCTAGTATCCATAAAAATGCTTCTGATGTATTTTAATCCGTACGCCTTATAAATATACTTTTTCCCAATAAATAACAGATTTTGATAAATTATGATTTTGCAAAAAAATTCTGACGTGAATTTAACGCACTACTATACTTAGGTTTGATACAATCAAACAAATGACACGCCTGCATTTGTTTGATTATGAATGTAATGATTCCCAAAAACAAAGCCTCAAAATCCTACTCGAAATGATTTAAATTTGAATATGTTAGGGACCGGAAGAAGATACTCAGTCAGAAAGATATTTAAAACAACTTCTTGCAATTTAAAAATGAAAAAAATAAGTTAGCCTAAATACCTTCAAAGTTGTATTCCCGTAAGAGTTATTAATAATTAATTCAACATATTGAGAGTAGATTTGTAAAGTAGATATGCAAAGATTGGTATGCATGGTAAAACCAAGAATTCTTAGTTTGACACAAATCTAATTGAAATTCCAGTATTATTGAACACTGCAGTCTAAACTAAGTTGTAAGTAAAGTTGTTATGACATCCCGTTAATCGTGTACATTAGATAAAGAAATGAGAAATGCGTAACATTTTTTTTAGAAATACATTTATCATTGTACCCATTTTAATTTGTTTTTTTAATTTTAATTAATTTCAATTTAATTTAGTTCTGCTTAAGGAATTATAGCGCTTCAAAATTGTATTCAATTTTTCAAACACGCGACATCTCAGTAATACATCAAGCTAAAAAAACAAATTTGGTACACATTATGAATACGTAAGTGTGTTAAGAGTGTAAGAGATTAACTGAGGTATCTCAAAAATTTACCATACTCTTGATACAATCAGAACGTATGCCCAATTTGGTTTTCTTAGCTTAATGTATTACCGAGATGTCGAATGTTTAAAAAAAATATAATCCAAGTTTGAAGAACTATAACTGCTTAAGTAGTATAGACTTGGCATAAAGATAAGTGGTATTAAATCACCTTAATTTATTATTCTCTACATATCCTTGCTTGGTGTCTATTCTTATATAAATCACTTTGTATTAGCACATATTATTAAGTGACATAGAGCGTTGTAGATCTTCGTGTTCTAGTTGAAACCAGTATTGACAACAATACTAATTCAGAATGAGACAATTTCAGACATATTTCAATATATAAGTACGAAGGCTTTCACGACCGGTGTTAATTGAACTAAAATTAGAACTAAAAAAAAAAATTAGAACTTCAGAAACTGGTTCTGAAGAAGGTTGCAACATGGCATCCGAAACGTCAAACATTTTTTCAAAAAACGCACGGCGAAACCCGAAAGTTTTTAGATCTAGTGTTAGTCCTAGTGATAGTTCTAGTGATAGTTCTAGTGTTAGTGCTAGTGTTAGTTCTAATTTTAGTTCAATATTCCAATATATTTACAAATAGTAATGAAGCCTTTATTGGATAACAACTATTGCGCTAATAATTAGCGCATCGTGAAAAGCGTAACAGATTTCAGAGGGGGAATATATAGATATATTATAAGTATAAGTCTAGATAAAGGAACGAAAAGAATGCAAAGAATATAGAAAGAAATTTCACATCAAAAGTATAATTCATTGAAACATTGCCATTAAATGTTCCCCTGATATTCATCACTCTCAATGACACAAAACTTTCTGATTTTGTATTCTTTTCATACTTCTTGATGATTTTGCATGCATATGCCGGATGCTCCATTTAAATAAAATTACGTTGATTTGACCAACAGTTTTATATTTTCCCTCGCCCACAAGATGTCATAACATAAATTTGTTGCTCTTTAATTTAATTTTTATCATTCACTGTTGGATTAAATTAAATGCTCGAAATGGTAACCTTTCATTTCGATGCACTTATTTATTTATGTCGTAAATAAAAGACCTACACAATTCGAAATAATGTCAGGTGTAATTGTCGCACAAACATTATTTATTCAATGCACCATGACACCTTATAGGCAAGGAAAGACATAAAAAAACATAATTCTGGTCTAAAGAAAGATTGTTCATATTTTAAATTAGTAAACTATTTCTGTAAATAATTTCCCTTTCGTTATCATGGGGTGAGAGACAAATATCATTCAAACCGCACAAATTTTATTCTGCACTTTTTCAATTCGATTCGTAATTGTATATATTGTTTTATTTAGGTAGGATTGGGTTGAATAGAAGGAGACTTATACAATGCTTGTTCATAACCTTGCAATGATGTCAACATTACTTGCAAAAGCTTTTGTATTACATTCCATATGACTTTTTGGGACACCGTGTGAAATAGTAATATCACCCTAACGTAACCCTTTGTTTATCTGAATTTTGATGTTGTTTAATTTTGTAGGCTTATTGCACTTTCCACCCTCCATATTTGTTCTACTAAGAGAATTAGGTGTGGTGGTATATTAACCTCATATATCCCCTTCATTAAAATTTCCTCATTTATTTTTTGCATCTGCAGACAATTTTTATCCTACAAGCACAATTAAAATCGATAGAGACAAATGGTGAATTTCGATGTTCAGCTGAAATAATCTATTATATATATTCCAGCAGTTCTAACATCAGCAGCAAAGGACGCCAGTATTACTTTTCCAGATAAGTTTCTTTTAAAATATAACGTAAATTTAATGCAAAAATTAATAAAATAATAAAATTCAATGAAATTTTCATATCGGCAAAGGTAAATTTTCTTCTATGTAAACTTCCATAAGAACTAATGTTAATAAAAATAAAATTAATAGAAAAATAATCCTCTCATTACAAATAAGTGATAAGGAGTTATAATTAAAAAAGTAAATGTGATCAACGTGAATCATGTTAATTATAATGAAAAAATTAAAAGATTTCATATCAATCTATAAAATTTGAAAAATTCAATTTCAAGTTCAATTAAGAAAAAAATCTGTTGTTATTCGTAAAACAATCTTAGTCTCAAAAGATTTTTTTAATGCGAAATAAAAGCTACAAATTCAGCAATTTTTTTAATAAATTTTTTCATATTGTTTATAATAACCCCAGAGAACTGTTTAAAACTGTCGTCCAATAATGATTCTAGGAAACGACTGCGGAGATCGAAAATCAATCGCTTCAGATTAATGTGTTTTACATCCGCATATTTTTCGAATACGAAAAATACTGGACACCTGTATACAATAATCATGAAGACATTCTCTAATAATACATTAGTACAATATCTAGAAAGGCAGAAAGGTGCCAGAATTTTTTATTGTAACTGTAGAGAGAATCATTTTTATAGAATCGGTGAAATTGAAGAAACAAAGTTTTCGAGGAATTTTGGACGGGAAAGAATTTTCTATGTAAATTTCTTTTTTAGTTTAGCCGCTTGCTATTGCATAAAAAACCAGTCGGACCATCTTAAACATAAATATTTAGTTTCTAATTATAAGGTGAACATAAGAGGACAGACCAAGAAACGCATTTATATTTTTTCAAAAAACGATATTTACCAACAGTGAAAATGAAGTCAGGGTCCCCTTAATGATTAATTATTCAGAATTTACGAATTACTACTTTTGAAGCCATTCAAATCATACACTACCATTTTCGAAACTTATTTATCTTAAAAACAAGGTGCACAAGAAGTTTAAGAAAAGGTAACCATACTTGTTAGTGCATGAGAATGATTCGTTAGTAGCAACTTAGTATATGATTTAGTAATAAGAAATGCAAAATCATTCCGATATTTCACAATCATACAATACTGTGTATAGTACAAAAGATATATTTTATAATGATAGATTAAGGTCGGCGAATCAATTACGCACGAATGCCTGAGAATTGGTTCCGTGTATCAAAACGACTTAATTAATCAATTAAACCAGTTCAATTAATTCATTTATGTTTTTTGATTATATATAAATATGAGGTGCATATTTCTTCTTTTAAGATAGATGTAATTAGGTAAAATGGATAAACAGAAAAGTAATCTTGAAGAATCCGATTCTGGTGTAAGTTTAAGTAAAAAAAAAATCCCTACACGCATTCAGTTGGACTGGAAGTCCTTATGCTTAATATGTGGCTATAAAATGGCAAATGAATCCTTACTCCATAATAAATTGAATAAATATTTTAAAATTGCTCAATCAAATCGCATCTTATCAAGTCTCACAATTGATCGTAATAAATGTATAAGCCCATATTATAGAGGTTTTCACATTTATACACATTTATTTATTAGGAAATGAAATAACGGTGAAATTAAGCAAAATTCCACTGTTCAACGATATAGTTCGCAGGCATATTATAGAAATGTTTTCCGATATCGAGAAAAATGCAGTAATAAATTTCAAAATTGAAATTTTGCAATTCAAGTTATGATATAATCGTATAATAACATTATTATTATAATAAAGTATCAGATATCTAAACAAAAAGACTAATTGTGGACTTGTTGGCAACAGAATGTATTTCTGTTCCAAACACTGAACATTATCTTAAACGAATTATCTTGTGCGAACTTGTTGGTAGCATGAACTATATCTCCAAAGTCCTGCTCATCAGTTGCAAGTCTGGCACCATGAACTATTTCTTTTCCACAAACTATATACTGTATTGTAAACTGCCAACTTGTTGACAGCGTGAGGTATTTTGTCTCAAAAGTCTTACTTATCAATTTAAAGTCTGTCTATTTGTTGGCAGCTAATTTATTACAGTTCCAAACACTCTACATTATCTTTAAGACTGCCAACTTGTTGGCAGCATGAGCTGTTATGTTTTCAAAGACCTACTCATCAGTTTGAAGTCTGCCAACCTGTTTGCAGCATGAGCGATTACTGTTCCATAGACAATATCAAGATCTCTATCAAGAGATCGTTGAAAGAGTGCGATGATTTGATTAATTTTAAATTCTGAACTGAAGGCTGGAAATACAATGTTAAGTATTTATTTAATATTTGTTTAAAGAGGATTGTTGTAGATTGGGGTTGCATGGGAGTCTAATCGACTCTAGAAGTTTTTTAAAATTTGGATAAACTAAGTTTTTATAATTAGGGTCTATATAAAAATTTACTTTTGGTGATAATTTTTATTTTTATTTAAATAAAAATATTTTTATTTAAATAAAAATATTAAATTACTACACCAACTTAATAAAAGCAACCTTATGGAAATAATGGAAATGTACGAAATCAACAAGTTTATTGAAATTAACAGTAATATTATAAGCCTTAACGAACAAATTATCCCGACCCAAAAACCAATCTATAGTTGCCTGCGAGATCCGTACCTAAAACACAAATATAAAAACAAAAACAAAAAAACCTAACGTCACACAACAACTTTTGATGTAAATTTTGAAAAATATTGTAATTAATTTTTTCTAATTTGTTAGTAATAACGTAAGATTTTATTATTTTATTTTATATTAATATGTTCATTTTATATATTGTAAACTTGTAGGTACCTACTGAAGAAGAGCAAGGCTCGAAACTAGTATAGAAACAATAAATTGTAATTATCACCAAAAGTAAATTTTTATATAGACCCTAATTTAATAATTGGTGAAAAAAAAAAAAAAAAAAAATTATTTTTATATTAAGTTTTTATAATATTATTATGAATCTTGTTGTAGAAACTCTGTATATCTCTGAGATTGTAATCATTATTGAAGGCAATTTTTGATATTATTTTTATTTCATTTATAAATTGATTAGTATGAAGTGGTACGTTGAATATTACTCATGGGAATAGCAATTACGAGCCGCTGATTTTTTGATTAGGACTGATGAAAGATGTTTTATATATAACGACATCTGTGTTTTTGTTATTCAACGTGTTTCTAGTAAGAGTAAGATCTAAGAAATTAATGCAACCATTTTCTTCGAAGTCAGTAGTAAATTGAAGATTACTGATGTTATTGAAGATATTTTCAGCAGAGTTGGTCTTCTAAATTATTAGGATATCATCCACATACCTCCTATACAAGATATTGTCTGTGGTAAAGGTGAGGTATTTGTCAGATAAAAGTTTTCTTTCGCAAGTTTTGTTGATTACGAAGACATCGGAAATAATTCCTGAAATGGGAGACCCCAATAGGGAGTCCATCCTTCATAACATAAAACTTTTTATTAAATAAGAAAAAATTTTTTCTACATATGAGTACGAGTACCTTAAAAAGGGCTTCTAAATCGCAATACGACGCGTAATTAAAGATTTCTTTAGCATTCAGTATAAGAGACTTTATAATGTTCATGAACTCAAAAATAGGAACATTACTATACAGATTCTTGATATCTAGCGAGATTAATCTGGAGTTTTTATTAAGATTAACCCGTTTAAGTTTCTCGATTAAATCATAAGTGTTTTTTATATTATAATGAAGTGACGGACTGCGAACATTAAAAAGGAGGTATTCGAATTTTTTGGCAATCCTCTCTGAAGGAGTGTTAACATTGCTAATTATGGATCTAATTGACAAATCTGTCTTATGAAGCTTTATTAGGCATTTCAGAACCGGAGGTAAAGGATTCATCTCAATAACATTTTCACAGTTGATGTTAAACAGAATTAGAATTAAAGAGAATTAGCAGATTGATGAGCTTTTTAAGTTTAATTTGAAAAGTATTGGTAGGATTTTTATTTTTATTTATTTTAGTAATATTAGTCTGCGGGAAGAAGTTGGAAACCTTTTTCAAGTAGGTCTTTTTATCCTTAACTACTAGACTAGCATTTTTATCTCCCATGGTCACGACAAGATTGTTGTCCTCAATTTTATTATTAATAATTTTGCTGTTAAGCGATTTGTATCTATCACAGTTGAAATTTTTATTTATATTCTTTAGGCACAGAAGACTGTGTGGAAAATATTTGGGAAGTATGGTTCTCTACCTAATCGGGCTTCTAATTTTATAGCTATATCTATAGGATTTATTCTTTTGGAAATGGCTTTTGGGTTTTCTATGAATAAATTTGAGGATAGTGTCTGTTTGTGTGAGATTTGAATAGTGAGTGCGTAGTCTTTTCTTCATAAGTTTCTTTTCTAAATCATATTGGATATGTTGGACATTTTTTTGGAGTTTTTACCTTGAAGGCTGTGGGAGTCACTTTAAGGTTTATTGCCTTGTGAATGAAACCTATGTAGCCCCTAATGTTTTTTTTCTTCAGCATATTTCTTCGTAAAATTTATAGAGTGACGGATAGTCCGATAATTTTAATGTGACGAATATTGTCTGCGTGGTCATCATTATGTTGTTAAATAAGTAAAATAAAACAGCGTTCAGAAATGATGAAACTATATTTATAAGGAGTTTATGTATACTTTCGTATACATGACGGTAACTATTAATTTATTGATATGTAAAAATATTTAGTTAATAAATTTCATTTTTAGTCGTGCCTGACGACGTGTTAATTAACACGGAATTATTACCGAACTCCTTATAAATTTAGTCTCATTATTTCTGAACGCTGTTTTATTTTACTTATTTTTTCCAAAAACTCTTTTTTTTTTAGTTTCAATCGGTGACTTATCGAGGTTGGTATGCAGGAAATAGTAATAGAGAAATGGAGTAATAGAAACTTTTGGATAATTCGCGTATGTCTAAAGTTTGGTGGCCCAATAATCACTTCAAAGACATAAAAGGCTCTATCATAGTCGAGCGAGAGCGGTTAAGGCGCCCTCAAGTTGCCTAATATCGTAACCGAGTTAGCGCGATGACTCATAAAAGCGAGTTTTACCTGAACCTCACCCACTTGATCGAACTCAGTCCAGGTGTGTGTGTGTATGTGTAGCCCGGAAAGCCTCGCCCAGTTCTCGTCAACCAGTGGGTTCTTTTCGAACTTTCCATTACTTGGTCTGTCCGTAACGAAAACCTTGAAGGGGTTGAAAGCTTATATTTCCTTGTAATTACTTTTCGAAGCTAATTTCAAATAGTAAAGAGGTTAACATGGAAACTCAATGCGACTCGAATCCCCTTGTTTGGTCCCTCGTTTCCTCTAGTTTCCGTGTTGCTAACATAATTTGCCGTTTGGCTCCCAGTATGTTTTCGGTAGTTCGTACGACGTATCCGGATAAATTATGTAGATTCCCCGGAAACACTTCATCTAGTTTTGGGGTATGCGACCTTTAGAGGATGACTGCATCGTGCTCGTCTCCTTATTCACCACCCGGCGTATCTCCGTTACTCGGAGTGCAGTTGCAGAAATACGAGTTCAATTTGACGTGGCAGCTCGTCTTGTCTCCGTTACGTGATGGCACCGAAAAGGAACTCTCCGACTTACGTCTTCTCTAATGGGGACAGAAGAATCCAGGCCAATTACTTTCACGGCGATTGTCACGTGGCCGGTGCACCTTGCATCGCGTCGTGTCGTAATTCTTCTAGATTTAAACGAGATACGAGATAACGAAGACTTGGTTAAACGTTGTCTGTTACACGAATCTCGAAAGGAATTTAAATATTTTCTAGTAACTCCAAGAATGAATTGCTTGTGGGTTGTAAAATATTTTATGATCGGAAGGGAAGGCGATTAATTTTAGCTAAAACGAAAAACGCTCTTCAATTCTAATTCTTCCCCTTCAGAAAACGAAAGAAGGGGACGCTTTTCCATTAGGGATCGAAAACAGAGGTTTTTCCTCGGCAAGCGTCTAACCAAGGATAAACAAGGATCCGAACCTCTTCGTTTGGCGCGCTATTCCGACCGATATCCGATTTATTTATTTTGGAGTTGTGCCTTCCGTTTGGCGTCTTTTATTCGATGTTATTTTTGCGGTAGTCAACGGATGTTGAAGTTGTTTACTTTGCTCCATCGGCCTCGTAAAGTGAAGTACTGGTGGTCCGTTTATGAAACAAATAGTATCAAAAGTCAAAAAGTATCGTTTATATTGCACCACACTTGAAAATCAGAGTTAATAAAACGTTGAACGATGAGAAGTACTTAATGTCGCATTAAATTCAGGTCGCGTCCTGTAAAAATTTTCCTCCTTCCTTATCGCATTCGAGCTGACAATGAGTCCAGGGATCTCTAAATCGACGTACGCGTTCGTGGAAACGATAAAAACGGCTCGTCTTCGTAACAGCGGCATCGGTGCGGATCATGACGTTGGTTGCAGAAGAGACCGCGGCACGATCTGCCCATACTTCACAATCAGAAGCTTGGAAGATGTATGCAAACCAATGTTTATTGCCGCCGCCAGGGGCTCGGCCTCATATTCCAGTCAGGGGTTCTACCTACGACGTCCGCTGAATAATATTACAGGCGAGCGACCGTAAGGGTCGCATTGTTCCCCGCTTCCGAATGCCGATGTTCGGGAATTTGCAGATCAATCTTCCGGAGAGTGTGTTTGCCTCCGCTATCTATGTGTTTCCGACGCCCTTCCGTGTTTCGAGGCGGTAGTATCTTGTTTAAAAAGTTACGACAAAACATTTCCTTTTATTTTGCTTGTAAATATTGAGTTTCGATACTCAATAGAGAAATATAGAAATATTACCAACATTTAACATAGAATCTAAGCAACAAAATGTGAGCGTTACTATTTAATAATCAACTTAAGCATGGTATCTCAATTTTGGGACAACCTATACAATGAAATTTTATTTCAAAAAGAGTGCGTTAAAAAAATAGTGGATAGATATCCAGATCTTTTTTCTAAGAGTATCCGCTAAATTTATATCGAATTGATTCCATATTTTATGTACACACTACATGTTCTTGTAGTTCAATATTCAATTTATATACAGGTGTCTCAAACAAATTTATTCTCGCTTTAATTACCGTTTTCTTTTTTAATTTTATACTGAATTATAATATATTATAATAATATATTTTAAAATATATTTAATATATCGTGAAATCTTCAATTATAAAATACTCTGACATCTTGTACTCAAGCAAACTCGACGAGATATCAGCAAGATGTCGCTATTTTTAGTTTTTGGTTAAAACACAATCTCTTATATGAAAATATTTACCTTCATACCAGAGTTGGGCAGTTTTGCACTACCATTGTTTATTCAGTGGTAATTAAAATACATCATCAACAATCACTGAAAATTTTGTAATAGTGGAAAAAATTGCACCACCACCAAAATTTTAGTGATAGTGAAAATAAATGCACCATAACTAAACTTTGAGTGAAACATGATTTTTATCTACACATTTGAATTTACGGTAATTTTGAAACGTTTATGTTAACCCATTTATGGTCATGCTACTTATTAAATCAGAGGTTCCCTATCTTTTTCTGTTTGCGGCTTCGCAAATAATCAACATATTTTCCACGCCGTACCTCTCTTAAGATGTAACTTAAACCCTATTAGTTTTGAAGCTAGGTTGGGTTGGGTTGAGTTGGGTTTCGTGTCAAGAGAGACACGGCTATGTCCAAATATTTATCATTTTAGGTCTAATGTTAGCTCTAATGTTAGTGTGGGGTCTAGTTTTAGTTGTTATTCAGTATTAAATTGTTGTATACTTGTATCGAACTAAAACTAGAACTAACACTAGACCTAGAATCTGAAAGCTCCGGTTTAATCCTACATCTGAATCTTTCTAATTCTAGGTCTACTGTTAGTTCTATTTTTAATTCTTATTCAGTTCTAGATTGTTCCAAATTTTTCTAAAACTAAAAGTATAACTAATATTAAACCTACAACCTAGCTTTGGTAATACAAAAGTAATATAGAAAAATACGTAATTTGCATTATTGCAAATGGCATGGAGTAGAACGTGTTTAGATAATGGTACGTTACACAACAATAATTTTTTCGAAGCTCCTTCATATCCAAAACAGAAGATATGAAAACAAAATGAAACACCGCTGGTGAAGAACTCTCCGAAAAAGTGATAGTGACCAAAATTCTTATGTCACTTCCTAATGAATTCAAATCCGCTTGGGTAGAAAAACAAAACTCACTTCACAATTATTATTGGAGGAAGAAAGATCTAAATCCTTTGAAAATAGTTCTACAGCTTTAGCAACTAAACCAGTAACCAAAAAAACAGAATTCAGCTCGACAGTTCACACCTACTCTAAGATAAATCACAATAAAGAAATTGCTTTGAAAGTATGCAAGAGAACATTCCATTCAGTACAAAACTGATCGTTTAAAAATAAAAATCGTGAAGGTAATTCATTAAAACCAGACAAAGAATAAGATAGCAAATACTTTCTTGGTATATAAAGATACAATAAAAATAACAGATTGGTGTCTCAACTCAGGGACAACCGAACACATGTCATGGAAGAAATGACATTGTACCTCTTTGTAGACATGAATAAATTGAAAATAAAGAAAATGGTTTAATTGGGAAATGGTGAAAAGCTATAAGTAAAAGGAATCGGAAAGATAAAACTTTATCTTGTGGGCCCTACAATTCCCTACAATACAACCTTATTACTGCTAATTAAATGGATGCCAATTTATAGATGAAAATGGCAATATTAGAGGTAGCTATAAGAGAGAACAAACTGGTCCGGTGTTAGTCCTAATTTTAGTTCAGTTAATACCGGTCGTGAAAGTCTTCGTACTTATAATAAATACTCGCATTGTAAAATGGCTCATCAAAACATTTGGCATGCCAGAATATTTTGAAAAGTTATCATTACTTCTCAAGAAGAATATTTTTATAGAATTTTTTAGACACTAAAGAAGAATTCGTATGTGAGGACAATCTGGCTGGGAAACAGCACAGATTGCCTTTTAAAAATAGTGAATCAAATGCTATTTTACCACAAGAATTGGTGTATGCAGATGTTTGCGGTCCCATAAAAACTCCATCGTTGGGAAGTGCACACTTTCTTTTACTGAAGGATGAATAATACCTCATAATGATACGTGTACTTTATTAAACGAAAATCCGAAGTAAAATCGTGCATTAAAGAATTTATAAAACAGGTGATAAAATGGAAGTTCTAGGGACGGATAACGGATTAAAATTCATAAATAAAGACACTAAATGTATTTTAGCGCGGAAGGGTATTAGACATTAGAGATCAGTCGTTTATACACCTCAGCAAAATGGAAGGATAGAAACGCAGCATTAAAATGGACAAGTCCTTATGGGCTGAAATGGTAAAAACTGTAAATTATATATTAAACCGAACAAGATCTAATCCCCAAAAATTAAAAAACCCATATGAGTTGTGGTATAACAAAAAACCAAAAAAGATACAGTACATTAAGCATTTTGGATTTATATTTATAAAATCTATATACCTCATAAAAACAAAGTACTTAGAGACGTAATATTTTCACCAGAAAAAAACAAGCCGGAAGAACATGATTAACTTACTGAAACCGTAAAAGAAAAAGCAATTATGTTAGAGGATGGAACAAAGGAAACACAGAATAAAGACAACGCAAATGATAACAATGAAAACCCATCGGAACACGATGGAAATGAAAGTGATGATAGCAACAATTCGGAGAATGATAAGAAAACTCAAGATAGACTTTGATGATTATGAACGATGAGATATTAAAGTTATTTAGCACATAACTATAACTTGACGATGCAATAGCAAGTAGCGAAAGAATCAATGAAGGCTGAAATGAAAGCCCTAGAAGAAAATAAAACTTGGATTACATCGTCTAAAAGAGAAATAGTAAATGGGTTTTTCAGCAAAAAAAAGTTGAAAAAGGAAATGTTACAGCTTATAAAGTTCGTTTGGTAGCCAAAGGAATTCAGCAAACTGGAATATACAATCATGACATCTATAGTTTTGTCACTAAATTGCCGCCATTTAATATCTTTTTGCTTTATGTAACAACTTTAACTACAAAATCCATCAACTAGATGTGAGTACTGGATTTTTAAATATAAATGATGATGTATACATTGTGTTGCTTATAGGTTTTGGGAAAATGAAGGAAAAATCCATTAAATTGGGAGAATCGTTATATAGATTGAAGACATACATCATCCAAGAATTGGTATACAAAATTTAATGATTTAATGCTGCGATTAAACTTTGGAGCATGAAACTTGTAAACAACTTGAAAATTGTAAAATGTTTATTCTGCTTTATATAAACGATTTGTTATTAGCAGGTAAAAATGACAACAATATAAAACAAGATGTAAGTCAAAAAATTTTAAAATGAAAGATTTAGGTTCAGTTAGTAATTTTTTAAGAATGCTCATAACTCAATATTTTGCTTGTAATAGAATAACGATCCACCAAACGGCAGATCTGAAGAACATCTTGAAACGATTTGATGTGTTAAATTTGTCAACCATGTGGTAGTCCCATGGAGGTAAATAATAAATATTATGAACTGATGCAAGAAAATCTCGAAAATCAGGAAATTGAAAATAAATGTAGAAAGGCTGTGGGCGTTCTACATTTAGAATTATGTATGTTATGCATAATCAGGCTGATGTATGCCATGGTATGTTTTCGACGTGATTTATGTATTTCAATTAGTATTTTGAATAGGTACCAGATATCAGCAAGTCAACAACTCTAGCAAACGATAAAAAGAGTACTAAGATACATTAAGAAAACGTTACATTAAAGTTTGGTTTTTGAAAGGAATGATGCTGAAAATATATTAGAAGGCCTATTCTCTGGTTATTTTCTTGTTCACAGAAGCAAACAACACTTGCCTCCACCGAGGCTGAATATATTGCCTTCAGTGACGCACTAAGTGAAGCAGGCTTCGATATTTGATGAGTCATTTCCAACTTGTGACTATAGATTGTAGGTAGTGTAGTATAAAGATAGCCCATCAGCTAAAAGGAAAAGAATGCGATAGTACATTCAAAATACGTACTAACCATCATGCAATTGTCTGATTTCCTTAAAAACCCGTTATATGTACCATTATTTAATAATTTTTTCATTGTACATAGTTTCAACAACAGTGTACTCACAAAATGTGGCGATTTTCAGTGCTTTATATGGCGTTTTCTATAACAATGAGCAGTCGATCGCTCGCAAAAAGGAAACTCGAAAGAGAAGCAAACAGAATATATGAAGATGATTGCATTAAAGAGGAAAAATCTATTTCATTTATTTCATTGCGAAGATTTATCTCAAATGAAAATTATTGTTCCACAGACAGCAACATAGAATATAACACGGCAGTAAATCAAATAAATTATGACGACGAGATTGTTCAGAAAAGAAATGAGATGCTTGAAAATGAAAACTTGGCTATTACTTCAGATGGTGTAATATTTTGGGCTAACAGCAATCTAAAATTTACTTCAAGATTTCCCATTCCCAAAAATATACCTATTTTTCATCTACCCAGAGAAATGAAGAAAATCGACATATTCTTGAAGATTTTCTCAAGAAGACTAATTATTCGAATTGTTCAATGCACTAACTCCAGATTGAAAATATTTGAGAAGGTTACCAAGAAAAAGAGAATAGTAACAGATTATCATGAAATAGCGACTGGTCTAATAATGAATAATGTCAATGGTCTAAAATTCTGATGCGAAATCGTAAAAATGTTCCTAAGTTTTCTGGAAAACTAAAGCGAAGAGAAGGTTAATTACAATTTGCAAATGGCATGACTCGAAAGATGCATTAGCGATTAGTAATTGCTTCAGTGATGAAACTGTTATTCAGCGAACTATGAAAGATGCAACGAAGAAAGAATACTGAAGTTTCCCTATGAATACTTGGGAGGACTTGATTTAACAGATTATATTGTTGGATTATACGAATTTGATCGGAGATCCAATAAGTGAACAAGGAATGCTCACATCCTTCATGACGCAGAGCGCACAAAAACATCATTCCTACCGTATCTAATTATAACAGCAGAAAAATTGATTGCGTTAGGTAGAAATGGCGCAAATATAAAAAGAAGATCCGCAAAATCATTGGAGCAACTTCGTAAAAAGAAATCCACACTTCGAAACGTGAGAAATCCTTTCCCCATTAAGGGCTCTACCAGATATTATTGTTCGGGATGTACACAATAGCAAAAGGAAACCAGAACCAAAACCATTATGTAAAACAGGCTTCACTCTACACCATATGTAAATAACCTTTCCCTATATTACTTTTGTATTAATAAAATTATTTTCAAGTCTATTGAGTTTTATGTGTCCCACCCAAAGTGTCTAAATCCACTAGTGTTCCAGTCATCATCGCATAAAGAGCATAACCTACATTTACAAAATCAACATTTCTTGTGTTTACTTTCAATATGCAAGTAAAATATTACATAAAAACCAAAAATATTTAAGTATTTGAAAAATTTTTAAATAAAATCTGAATGTTTCTAGGTAAAATGCATTTGAAGGCGCCAATATTCCTCATTCAACATTCAATTCGTTCGCAATATGCACCTATTGAGTTATATTTTCGTCAGGACGAATACCGGATTCTATTCACTTATTCAACGGGGCAAAACGAAACGTCCGAAACGGAATAGCGCAATAAAATAAAAATTTACGGCGAGTCCTCAATTTTGCAACAACTTAGAAAGTCCCGTTTCAGGGGGGCCGAGCTCGTCATAAAAACATTCCGACGACGGTAAAGCGAGTTTTAAAGAAAACTTGGCCGTGCGCGAGATGCAAAAGAAAAACGTAAAAGAGATGGATTAATTTGTGTAATACAATAGATCGTTTAAAAGAATCAACTCAAAACGTTTTACGATTTCCTTTACGAGCCGCCCCCGCCCGGGACAAAAGCAATTTGCGTGAAGCTTCCTTCTGGCCGGATGGATTTTTAATCGACATCCTCGGCCGAGCTTCCGGTCGCTTTCTAATTAAAAGAATGATTAATTTAGGAGATAATATTGATCGGGAATGTCGACTCAAATTAAGTCTTTATTATTTTCTTTTACTTCAACCTTATTAATATTAACGTTGTATAACGGTCTTTAACCTTGAATGGAATAAATAAAAGAGGCATAAATATGCGATTTAGATGTATGGAGGATGTATAAATGTTCACTAATACATATTTCATAGGTAAAATATTAATGCAGGAAAACCTCGATATATCGGACAAAATACTTTTATGTCAGTATATTTAGATACAAATGTTACTTCTTAATTGTCACTCGAAGATAGTGGTACAATGAAGCAATCCTTTAAAACAAACTAGCTGAAACAAACTTTTTAGAACTAACTTGGAAATCATACGTTAGTTGCAAACTATTGTACTCATAAGTACCGAATACATGAGTCCTGCCACAAGCACCTATAACTTGATACTGCTTCCAGAAGACTTTCAGAAGGCTTCAACTGCTTTGATACTACTTCTAGAAAACTTGGTATTGCGTTAGGAAGACTTGAAATGCTTTCAGAAGACCTGAAATACTTTTAGAAAACTTGAACTGCCTCCAGAAAACATAATACTGCTTCTGGAAGATGTGGTACTACTTCCAAAAGACTTGAAATACTATAAGAAGACTTAAAATGCTTCCAGAAGACTTGTAATATTTCTAGAAAATTTGATACTGCACCTAGAAGACTTGAAATATTTCTAAAAGACTTGAAATGCTCCCACAAGACTCGATACCGCCTCTCGAAGATTTCATATTGCTTCCAAAAGACTTCAACTGCCTCCAGAAGATTTACCACTGGAGTCAGTTGAAGGCTTTACTTGAAAGGCTTAATATTGCTTCCAGAAGACTTGATACTGTTTAAAAAATATTCGAAATACTTCCAAAAGTCTCTATATTGCCTCTGGAAGAATTAAAATGCTTCTAGATGATTAGAAATGCTTCTAAAAGAGCATCCATACAAAATTTGTTCTTTCTTCAAACCTAATTCAAGATTCTCAATTCAATTTCTTTTTCTCAATTCAACCTATTATCGAAGGGCAGTGAGGAATGCTTAGGGATTAAATCCGATGGTTACAATGTTTACAAAGTTTGGTGCTCAGCACTAAAACATCCATATAAGGCTCAATTGTTGCATCAATTGCAATGACTGGTCTACCTGTTAATTACTGGTGACATGATAACCCTAGATATTTTTATCAGGGGGGGTAGCCGTGATGGTGGTGTTCCGATTGCAATTAGTGGATAATAAGCAGGTTGTTTTAATGGGAATACTCCGGAAGAAGTTCTGGAGTGAAAAAGCTTGCTCATTGCCATACTTTGGCATTGAAACTATACCCCCAAAGTAACCTAGGATCAGGAAAAACGCTGATCATCTACACTGATGGATTAAAGAAGGTTGGAGTTTGCGGAGCGGGAAATTTCTCCCATGATCTTCAGCTACACTAGAAAGAATCAAACCTCCTTTAATTGGGTCAAGCTTTTGATAATATATATTCTTATCTTCATCAGAATACGTTACAAAAATTAAGGGAAGTTAAAATATCATTCGTTTTAATATTGTTGGATGTTGTCTCCTTTTTTACCAACATTTCTTTGGTAACTGAAAAATTATCTGTTGACTGGAACCTGATACAACGCTTGGAACAGAGCTTTTGACGATAGATGGGATAAGACAGCAGCAGGTATCTTTACAAAAAAAACTCTCTACCACTGCTCTACCATGATCGGAAATACTGCAGGTTAGGGAAGCACATATTCTACAATTCTATATGATACTGGTGAATACATCTTTCTAACACTTTAAGAAGAAACTATTTGATGATGAACACAAATTTATCAACAAGGATATCTTGTTTTATGGCAGATATGTAAATGAGATGTTTATCATTATCGAGGGAAATAATGCCCAACTTGTAACTCTTCATAACATTTTTAACAATCTGTGTGAACTAAAATTGACTTCAAAGCTAGAATCACAAGGCAAATTAAACTATTTAGATTTGGAAATAAAAACAGATCCTAATCAAAGTAATTTAAAATTTTATACTTTTGGAAAAACGACTTATTCAAACGTAACTATTCCTAAAAATTCATTTGATTGTTTAAATCATAAACACGCCAATTTCAAACTTTTGTTTAATAGAATGCTAAAAGTATGCCTCTAGAAGGGATAAACTTTATCGACGGCCTCTATAAGATATTAAAAATAGGTCTAAACTATAACTTCAATTTGACCGAAATACAAAAAAAAATAAAAAACACAAAAAAGTTTCGTTAATATACTTATCTGTCCCAATATTGAAATTTGAATTTATTATTAACCTTTTTCTTTCCAACTCATCCCCAGTATCCGCTTTATATGTAAAGTAACAATCTCAGCTGACTTCAAAGACGTCGGCTTCCATAAATATCATAACTACTGCTATGGTTACAATACTTTGGGCGGCCGACGTCTTCGAAGTCGACCGAGATTATTAGTTACATCAAAATTACCAAGAGCAAGTCGAATGATCATAACAAGTGCGAAGGTTGCCATGGTAACAACTTCCTTTTATATAAATCTTTCCTCGATATCTGAAATCACGATTTTATAAAAAAGTTTACGATTCTTTGCGATATAAGAAAATAATGAAATTCGTTGTGATATTCTAATTTGTTATCAAAAATGCTTTAAAATAATACCAAACTTGGCGGCGTAAACGCAAACGGTGACTAAAAAACAAAAAATAGCAAAAGAACAGTTGACGATCCAAAACTAAATCGCTCTATAACTAAAACTTTCGGTGAGTATTAACCCGAATATGGTTGTGTTGGGTATGAAATTAATCGATTTTTTGTCTAAAATACAAAAAAAATCTGCAAAAATGACAATTTTATTACAAGTATAATTTAGGATACTTTTTGTTATTAAAAAATATATTTGTTGTGATTTTCGAACTTATTAAAAAAGCTTTAAAATGATACCAAACTCGACCAAATTAAAAAAAAATGACGATGCAAAACTTTAAATTGCCATTTCCGTATATTTCCAAGTTGTGTTTGGAATCAAATTCATCATTTTAAACTTTTGCGAATGTTGAAAAATCTGCAAAATGCTTCGAATGTTAAAGACCTTATATTGCTTCTAGAAGACCTAAAATGTTGACATTGCTTGCAGAAGACTTGATACTGCCTCTAGAAGACTTAAAATACTTCTTGAAGACTTTATATTGCTTCTAGAAGACTTGAAATGCTTCCAAAAACTTTATAACGTTTTTAAAACTGCCGAAACAATATTTTCATCGCAAAATACAAGATACTGATAAATCATTTGAATTTGCTTCGAAAATATTAAATATCATTGGATAAAATGCAAGAAACTGTTAATAAAAATTGATTTTGCTTCCAGAATAGAAAATAGAATACTGTTGGTAAAATTCAAAATCTGCATGTCAGAATTTCAACAATTGTTATATAAACACGAGATACTGCTTGTACATCTCTAAATACTGCTGGGAAAAGACATTTTCATTGCAAGGCGCAGGAGAGCCATAGGCGTAAGATATGTGGATGTTCTCTGTATGGACTTCCGCACCCATACAAATAATTTTTTACGAACTGCCATTCCTTTTTTTTCAACACCCAGCACCAATACACAGGGTGTTCATTTCCAAACTTCCTACCTCAATTTATGTAAATCCGGAAGTTTAAAAAGAAAATCGCTGAAATAGGTAAAGAATAAAACCAAGGGGGACAACTTTTTATGCAAAAATTGACTAACTCACTTCCACTCCCCGTCGCCAGAAACCAACCCCTTAAAAATCTTAAATGGAAAGGGGTGTCAAGTGATACCTCATTTTAAAGGTATTTTAACGTACTACATGTTAGTATTTTTTTATGATCGATTCGTTTTCGAAATTTTTAAGAAAATCTTTTTTATATTTCCCGTTTTTATTAATATTAATAACTTTAATAAGCTTCATAAAAACAAGAATAAGTAATCTTCTATTATTAATTCATAAAACTAAATTAGAATGTTCGTTTCTAATTCCGTTTTTAAAACAAACATCCTTTTTATAACCTCTATTATTTCGGAGCAATCCAAAATCTTTAATCTTTAATTTATTGTGACAATGAAATACTACTGAAATAATTAAATACTAAGTTATAACAGACCTGGACGTTGGCTATAGCTTGCCTGGCGTCTGTTAGAGATATTTAGAAAAAACGATTTGTGTTTAATTTTTCTATTGTTTAAGGTTTATTTGATTATTACTTAAATAACTTTTACTGTTTGAAACGTTTTATTTTATTTTTAGTTATTTGATTATGTACAAATACTATTTACAGAGAAAATCAACTTAATAATTGTTCAAAGTGTTGTCCGTTATTGGCTAAACAATGGTATAACCGTTGTTCAAAACTACGGTGCACATTTTCAAAAGCTTCTCTTTGAATTCCACGGCAAGCTGCAGTAATTCTCTGACGAAGTTCTTCTAAAGTTTGAGGTTGAGGAGTAAATATCAAAGACTTTAAATGACCCCATAAAAAAAGTCTAATGACGTCAAATTTGGTGATCTGGCTGGCTATTCTATAGGACCTCTGCGTCCTATCCATCTGTTTGGAAACGCACTATCCAACCACTGCCGTACCGGAAGAACATAGTGAGGAGGAGCTCCGTTTTGTTGAAAATATAATTCTGTCTAATTATAATTGTCTAATTAATGATTCTCATTAAGTAAGGCATTTTCTTCTCTATCCAATTGATTCTCGGGAGCTTCCGTAATTAGTGGATTGATAGTATTTTCTAATATATCCAAGAGAACTTCGCCGTTTAAATTTCCATCGATAAACAGTGGACCAATCGCTTGGTCTCCCAAAATGCCTGCCCATACATTAAGTTTTTCAGGATATTATGTATGCCCTTCTGCAGTCAGATGAGGGTTTTCATTACTCCAATATCTGCAGTTATGCTTATTTACAAATCCTTTTAAGTAAAAAGTACATTCATCACTAAAGCAGATATTTTTCATAAAAACGTTGTTATTATTAATAATAGTGGTCACTTCTTCACAAAACTGTATTCTTCTGTCAAAATCGTCTTCAGTTAACTATTGATGTATTTGCAATTTATAAGGATGGAATTTATGAACTTTTACAACTTTATGAATAGAAAACAAGGATATACCAGTTGCTCTAGATACCTGACGCAATGAAGTATTGGGATTGATACCGAAATAACCCAACACTTCCAGTTGGACGGTTTCATTCAAAACTGTCGGCTCATTGTGTTTTATGTTGGCAACGGACCCAGTCAGAGTAAATTTCTTCATGAGATTCAGGACGTATCTATAAGATACGTTCTTATCTGGATGCCTTTCATTGAAAACTACGGAAGAAAAGTTCGTCGAGCACATTCATTTTGGGCTCCATACATTAAAACAATTTCAATCCTTTCTTGCAAACTGTAAACCATAATTGCTACTTTATTTAAATAACTTTTTTAGGTGGATAACACTAAATAACTAAATTTATACTAAAGCTACACCACATGTGCTTTCCAGTACTGGAACAGGACCGGACAGAAACCAGTTCTTATACTATTATTGGTTCTTTGTTTATGCCTATACAAAAATTTCGGGTTAAACATAACTTATCAAACTTTATCCAATATAACATTTCTTTGTTCAATATTCTCATTAAAAAATTCATTATTTTTATCAATAAAATTATGACCGTCACCCGAAATACCTGGATAAGCGCCCCGCAACTTAGTAAGTTAGAAAATTAGGTAAATAATTGGTGCTTATTTTTTTAGATTATTTATTTTTTTGTCTTTAAGCAGCTTATTAAAGTTTTTAATATTAATTTTGATCCATCGCTTCTAAAATAATTTAACAAGTGGAAAATACAAAAAAGATTTTCTCAAAAATTTCGAAAACGAATCGATCATTAAAAAAAAATACTAACATGTAGTACTTTAAAAGACCTTTAAAATGAGGTATCACTTGACAACCCTTTCCATTTAAGATTTTTAAGGGGTTGGTTTCTGGCGACGGGGGGTGGAAGTTAGTCAATTTTTGCATAAAAAGTTATTCTTTACCTATTTCAGCAATTTTCTTTTTAAACTTCCGGATTTACATAAATTGAGGTGGGTAGATTTGAAATGAACACCCTGTATATTATTAAAACCCGACGCCTGTGGAAAAACATTAGAGCTACAGAACATCTCATGAAAAATTCTTCTGCTTTCTTTAAACACTTGCAAGAACAACAACATTCCGTAAATATCGAAAACATAAAACTGTTGAAAAACATATAAATAAATCATATTCTAACATGGGCAATATCAATTAACAGCTATTGAACGATATGACGGATTTTTTAACAGTAAATATTTCGAATACATTTTCAAATACATCGAATCTGAAACGAAAAAGAACATAACTGAGAACGTTTTATAGGTTTCTCTGTTATCATCTGATATACATCTCTCACACTCTTTTAAAGTTTGTTAATTTTAAATGTCTTATTTATAGTAGTGCTTGAAGACCGAAATGGATTAAAACAATGTATCATCTAGAATTACTAATTTTGTTATTATTTGATTCTATAAGAGAACACTCGCTTTTATAGAAATGTTAGGGCTTAGCCGTCTTAAGAGTCACACGGTTTTTTGAACTTCAATGTTTCTCGATTTAGATCTAGACTTAGTTCTAGTGCTACTGTTAGCTCTAATGTAAGTTGTTATTGAGCATTAAATTGCTGTATATTTGCAGTGAACTAAAACTGCAAGTAGTACTAGACGTAGAACTAGACAGTTTCGGGTTTACCCGTGTGTCAGACCCGAATGTTAACCTAGTTTAGTTAACCCTAGTTTTAATTATTATTCAGCACTGACGTCACGAACGGGCCTTCGAGCTGCTACACCCATTCCACCGGGATGTAGCAGTCCTCTTTGACTCCACCACCCTTGATAAAGGTAAGTAGATTGTATTCAAGAGTTTGCTTGGTAACGGATTTTTTGTTAAACGAACTTTTCTTTCCCGGTATTAAGTCATTATGTCGATGTTAAACTGTATAACATTATTACAATCTAAAAACTTGAATGTGTATATCAAAAAAACATAATTTCTGGGATAATAAATCTCACTTAAAAAAGAAAAATCAATAATCTTTTTGAAAATAAAAGAAATCAACACCACTCATGATTAATGGTTGTAAAAGCACGCTTTTTAGAAACATAATGTACGGTATGTCGCTTTAATGCCTTTAATTATTTCTGCTTTGTCACCATTTAGTTTCGACGTTTTCACATCTGTTACACACTTTTTCGTATTCACATCCTGTACCAATATTTACAAATAAAAGAGTACATACAATACACACCCGCTTGGATATGTATGTATGAATAAACGTTAACTAATAAATAATTCAACCATTTGTAATTCAAAGTTCATTCTAAGATAAATCCAATAGAGAAACTCCACCATCTTTACAATTGTCACTCCGCGGGCGTAAGAAGCCATTCAACCCAACGACGAAGCTGGCGAAGGAGAGCACATGGCGTTCGAAAGAATTTTAAACTACCTGACGACAAGATGGGATGGTTTTTTTTGGGATGAGGGCGAGAGCAGCCGGCAAAATGCCGTCCCCTATCAGAATGCTGATCGCGCCAACAAATATTCAGTTACTCTCAGGGTGTAGTACGTATGGCGCATACGACCACGTGACGCGACGACTGTCCCGATCACGTGACGACGCGACAACAATAAGGCCCCTCACGTAGCACTTCCTATGCTTATGAATAATTAATTCGACCGAGAGACTTCGCCGCGCCACGATGCTCTTCGGAACCGCTTAATGGATATTTAGTGTAATTTGAGAGATAATGAATAGTTTTAAATAATCATTCTCAAAATGAGATCTTATGTATAAATCACTGTATCATAAAATCTAAAGCAACGATTTAGTTGAAAATAATGGAAAATGGAAACATGCGAAACGTCGATTAACGAACAAACGAAACGTCGTCAAGGTTGCTCGAACCTCCCCAAATTAATTTTATGGAGTTTGAACACTCCCATTGTTTTGATTTGTTGTATGACTATTTTTTTAATGCGAGTATGGTTGGAATAATAATAGTAATAAGGATCCAATAAGGATACTCACTGCATTAGTAGTAAAGATAAGCTTAAAAACACCTAACCTTGTTGATATTATCAACGTTGAATTGCGTGTTTTCGTCGTATTTTATAAGCCATTCAACATATTTTCACCCTTACCCCATCGTGTGAAATATGTATATGGGACTCTTTATGTTCGCATGTGGTATTTATATAATTTCTTCATTTCGCTGACAACAATTATGACGTATAATGACGAGATTCACGACATGATAAACTATTTAAAATGAAGCCTTTCCTTAATGAAGTTAGTAAAGTATCGAGTTTTAGTTATGATTTCGACATTATTGTGTAAATAGTAAATTTGTTAAATTAGAAAACTGATTTACAATTTACTTTGGACAGTATTAAGTATTAAGTAATTCTCAGAAATGCCATTCTAAGATGTTAATATAAATCTTTAACCTAAATGAACATCAATGAACTCTAACGGTCTAAACATCGTGAATATATTGCGAACTTTCATGTTCTGTTATAATGACTCTTTCGCCGGCGGCCTCTAATTATTGTGTACTAAGACCATAAAGTTTGATCTTTGTTGATAGGGGTAGTAAATAGCCGAGGTCGCTTGAGGCCGAAGCGCCACAATTAAGACTATTAGCAAGCAACGTTATTGAAATGTATATCTTTTGCTTGACATATTGTAAGGTTGATTTAACATCTCGGTCGTTATTGGAAATCCTTTAGCAATTTTTACTACTCTTTGACGATTAATTATAATTTTAAACAACTTTGAATGGTTTTCAGCAATTTTAGAAAGTATGATGCAAAGTATAATAAAACTTGTGTTAATTTTTGACAATTTTAACCATTATTGAAGTGACAATTAATGATCAATGATTGAAAATGATTGAAATGATGATGATTGAAAGTCAATGATCTTGTCCAATTTTAGAATAAGTTAAACAATCTTGGATAATTGTCTACATAACGACACTTTTACATTGTCTTTTTTAATGAAAAAGGTTTATTGACAAATACTAATACCGACAATAGCTACTTTCAAGATTAGGGTTTTTAATATCGCTTATTCAGAAGTCCAAATACTGGGATCCCGGAGGATTTATGATCGATATTGAAAACCGGTATTGTCCCAAAAATACCGGTATGTTAACATTAAACTTATTAGAAAAAACAATATATAAAAACCGTTAAATCATCAAGTGTCGCATATCTTGGAACCAGTTGAAACAGGTTCACGGTTCCAAGTTAAAATTAATTATAATATAACCCAACCCAACCATGCACGATCTAACTCAACCCAATGGCACGATTTAAGTAGGACTAATCTATCCCATAATTTGTCTACAGTTCTGCTTTTCTCTCAGCTTCTCAGCATCTATTGCACACTGCCTTTCTTCACCTACATTTTGGATATCCCTTCTCATTTATGTCCCCACATCTTTCATTGTATCTTTTCTATCTTATCGGCGTCCTTCTTTGATGCCTCTGGACAATAATTAATAATATAAGCCAAAACTCCACTCAGCTCAATCTAAGCTAACCCAACCCAACAAATTGCCGAACCTGATTCACGGATCATCGTTGATAAAGTGCAATAGCATAACAGCTCGCGATAGCTTATCATTTATTATTTATCATCATCTATTACTTCATTTTGGATTAATAGAAAACATTTTTGACTTTGTTTTGAAATAATAAGAATACTAAAAACCGGTATTACGATTTTGGTCCGGTATTAAAAGCACTATTCAAGATATATTACCATGAGTTTTGGTCAACAGTGACCTTTCCGATTATATGTTGTTTAATTTTTCTTTATATGTGTCAATACAATTCTTGTATCATTCTAAGTAAACATGAACAAACGCTGAAAAATACGTGTACCAAGAATATTATAAAAACGTTCGTTTACAATGTAAATTTTCTGCCAGCAGTGTTTGCAGTTCTACAAGTAGTATCAAATCTTTAAAGGGCAGTTTTTGATTGAATTATGGGATAGATTAGTCCTACTTAAATCGTGCCATTGGGTTGAGTTAGATCGTGCATGGTTGGGTTGGGTTATATTATAATTATAAGCATTCTGGAAGGCATTTCAAGCCTTTCAGAGGCAATACCAAGTCTGTTGGAATAGTATCAAGCCTTCTTGAATAATTTCAAGTCTTCTAGAACTAGTAACAAGTATTCTTGAAGCATCTCAAGCCTTCCAGAAGCAATATCCAGTCTTCTGGAAGCATTTAAAGTGTTTTGGAAGCAAGTCTTCTAGAAGCTGTATCAGTCTCTTAGAAGCAGTATCAAGTTTCCTAGAAACAGTATCATGTCTTCTGATGCATTGCAAGTCTTTTGGAAATAGTTTAAGTATTCTGCAAGCAGTATCAAAGTCGTCTACCAGTAATATCAAGCATTTTTGGAAGCATTTCAAATCTTCTAGAAGTAATATTAAGTCTGTTGGAAGCATTTCAAGTCTTCCGGAAGCATTTTAAATTTTCAAAGCAGCATTCTGGATGTATTTCAAATCTTCTGCAAGCAAAATAAACTTAGAGATTAGATATTGTTGAAAAAGACTTGATACTGTTGACAGAACACTAACAGGCAACGGAGGACTAAAGACTGCTGATGGAGCAGATCCTTCCTATATGAGGCTACTTATTACATTTAAAAGACGAAATATTGTTGGTAGAAAATTAAATACTATTGACAAAAGACTATATATTGTTGAAAAAGAACAGACACAGTTGACAAAAGTCTAAATATTGGTGGTATAAAATTGGATATTGCTTTTACTAGCAATACTACATTTTCTTTGTTTGGGGCAGAACACTAACTCTGAAAATTGATAACTATATATTGCTGGTGGAACAGATCTTTCTTATATCAGACGAATTATAGTTACCAGAAGACTAAATGTTTAATAATAGTTTTCTGAAAGCAGTATCAAGTCTTCTGAAGCATTGCAAGTTTTTTGGAAATATTTCAAATCTCCTACAAGCACCATCAAATCGTCTGAAAGCAGTATCAAGTATTCTCGAAGCATTTCAATTCTTTCAGAGGCAATATAAAGTCTTCTGGAAGCAATTCAAATCTTCTGGATGCAGTATCAATTATTCCGGAAGCATTTAAAGTCTTCCAGAGGCAATATTCAGTTTTCTGGAAGCAATTAAAGTCGTGCTCTTAACGCAATATCAAGTCTTCTGAAAGCAGTATCAAGTCTTTTGAAGCATTACAATTTTCTGAAAATATTTCAAGTCTTCTAGAAGTACTATCAACTCGTCTGGAAGCAGTATCAACTATTCCGGAAGCATTTTAAGCCCTCCAGAGGCAATATCCTTCCAATAGCCTTCTAGAAGCAGTTAAAGTTTTCTAAAAGCAGTATCTTGTCATATGATGCATTGCAAGCTTTCTGGAAATACTTCCAGTCTTTTGGAAGCAATATCAAGTTTTTTAGAAACATTTCAGGTCTTTCAGAACCATTTCAAGCCTCCTAGAACCAGTGTCAAGGATTCTGGAAGCATTTTACGTCTTCCAGAGGCAATATCCGGTTTTCTTGAAGCATTTCAAATCTTTCATAGACAACATCAAGTCTTCGGGAAGCAGTATCAAGGATTCTGAAAGCATTTCAAGCCTTCCAGACGCAATATTCGATTTTCTGGAAGCCTTCAGGAAGCAGTAGCAAGTAGTTTGGAAGTATTTTAAGCCTTCCAGAGGCAATATCTATATTTCAAGATCTATATTATTATATATATTTCAAGTCTTTTAAAAGTAGTATTAAGTCTTCTGAAACATTTCGAGTCTTCTAGAAGCAACATCAAGTTTTCTGAAAGTATTTCAACTCTTCTGGAAGCATTCATTGTGTATAAGAGCACTTACATATCCGGTGCTCATGATAAGAACAGTTATGGCTTCCTTTAGCTGATAAAAGTATTATAAGGATTAACAAATTTAAGTAACATTGCTAAATGATACTTTACCACACCAGCAAGCTCTGTTTATCAAGAAAGACTATTTTTTGAGTTATATTAAACATAAACATTAATTAGGTTAAATATTAATTAAATAGCCTAATTGGCTTCAGCATAAAATGACTGATTTTTGACAAACTAATTTATATTAATTACAGTAATTAATTCTGAGTGTTTTGTTTTTTTTAATATTATTTTTAAAGCCATAGTGTTTTTGTTCATTAGAAGTTTATCTTGGAATGCCAAATGTGAATAATAGCAAATATTCCCGTTATCCCTAATATTTCCAGATTCTTAACACATTATAAATCTTTCTTATGAAGCCATATTTGAAGTTTTGCTGCATTCTCCTTTATTGGACTGTCTCCAGAATAACGCATACAAAAAGCTCTATCGTTAAAGAATATTGCAGAATGCTTAATCATTTAAGAATGTCATAGAATTTGTGCTTGAACATGCTTTAAGTAATGGTAAAGGCCTCACATTTAAAGCCTCATTACTTTGACCCATATCGTGTAGCTTCGATTTGGAACATCCGTAATGAATCAATTTAAACCATTATTCGTACAATGCATATTAAAACTAACATATCCACAAAAAAAATGGAAAAGTTATGAGTTAGCTTTTAAAAGGTCGATGTAAAGCAAGACCCAACATAAGAATATGTTTTTGAAAGTACAGAAGAAAACCAATTGAAAGTTATGAAGATGAAAATTTTAGCTTACATTGATAATGGTTACATTCGTGCATTAGCGAACAGCGACAACTTAGCATCAAATGTAAGTAGAAAAGGTAAATGATAAAGTATAAAAACTTAACGTACTAGATGTGGTTAGACGATTTATTATATGTTAGACTATTTAGAAGAAAAGAAATTATTTCGAACAGGGAGATAAAGGATTTGAAAGAAAAACGGAAAAAAATCAAAATGAAATTATCAAAGTGAACAAACTGTTTATAAAAAACAACAAATTAGAATTAGATGACTGCGTATGCCGCTGTAATACCAATTACAAACCGGTAAAGAATGTAATAACCAAAATATAAATCGTTTCCGCTTTGATTCATAAATGTGTGATAAGAATCTTTAAGTGCCTTGTAAATATATAAAAACACAAAAATCCTTGAATATATAAAGCTACTGAACAAGAAATTTATTAACAATGTCATGAGACATCATTCTTTGAATATCTTAATGAAATAAAAAGTGTTGATTCAAACATAGAATTCGTATGACACATCAGTAATGTATCTCTCTACGGTCAATATACAATCTCATTTAACAATGGACCGTTGTAAAAACTTGGTGATAGGATTCTTTATATTTTGTTCTGATAATTTTTTTATCACCCACGGTGTTTATTTCATATTATCTTAGTACAGTGACGTAACTTTCAAAATAATGATGTGAATATCTAAAACAAGAATATCTTAAGTGATATATACCCACATGCGGATGACACACGAGGGTCAAGCGAATACTTGACATTATGTTAATTATAATTCGTGACCCGCCTCAACGTGCAAATGATTTATTGCGAACGTCTTCATTGATAACTAAGTATTATAAATTGATGTTTTACTTATTCAAAAAGTTTCCATTTCGTTGGCTTATTGATAATCGTTGTTGGAATGTCCTTTATAAATTTGAAATTAAAGTTCGATTATGGAGGACGATTTCAATCGATTGGAATGTCACCGAAACGGCGGCACGTGAAAAGTAAAGGAAACCCCATCTCACAACGTCGACGTTGTTACTCGTTTGGTACACGAACAAAATCAATCGGACCCCGTAAGCCAATATCCGTCGAAGTTTCGTCGTTCGTTTGTTTACCATTCGGCTACAAATTAAAACCGGCGCAATAGTCGGACAAAAGGGAAGAAGAGTCGCCCCAGTGGAAAATGGGAAAAGTGCAACAAAAAGAGAAAAGCGGTCGTCCGTGCAGACCCCGCGCCGTTTCAGCCGTTTCAGCCGCCGGCCCCGTAAGTGGAGCGCGAAAATAGCTTTTCCTTGTCTATCCCACCGGCACCTAGTGCCGCGATTTATATAAATCATTGACCTGCGGCATTGTCCGTGTGGCGAACTCCGATAAATTTACTTGTCTTGTCTAGCGGGGGCCCTCGAGATGCATCGGCAATTTATACCCGTATCTACCGGGAATTATTAAGACTAATGCTGCGAGGCCGGCGTCCATTGTGCTTCGCGACGCGCTACACGCTAATGGACTTATTATCGTCCTGCGAGCCGCTGCACTACTGTCCGCCTGGTTTATGTTTTATCGTCTTGCATTTTAATGGCTGCTTTGCACTTATATACGACCCGATTGAAATTCGTGCAAACACTTCAAGGGAAACACACTTGCTATCTGATTTAACGTAGCACGATAATAATTTTATGTACACACACAACTTTTCCCAACTCTATATCAATATTCCATATCTAACATTTGCCCTGTAATTAAGAGTGTTAATTACGTTGTGATTACAACTTATTTATAGAAAAAAAAATGCTGTGAAAGTAAAAGAACATTCTTAATACCATGGATATACTATATACCTGCAGAGATGATCTGAGACCAAGTAATATTGAAAGTAAGTTGTGGTGCCACCTAGCGTAATTAATTACCTGGGATTGCTTATTTTAAAGTTCGGTGAAATAATTCGAAAAGTGGAAACATATATTTGATGTGTACTTAAAAGTGATTATATATTTGAAAATAATAGTGTTAGAATTGCTAAAGAAACGGCTGAAGTAACGTCTGAAAGCGAACATCCGAAAAAGCCCTTGGCCACCGAATGAAACACTCAATGACTTAAGCAAATAAGCACATCCAAGCAGTGATGGGCGACAGGTACCCAAATATATTTTTTTTTTATTTTATAGGAATGTTTTTCGTCTTGAATTAAATATTTATTTAATAATTTTTTGTACTTTTATTAACAAGACGAAAGTATTTCACACACTGTTTCTACCGGTTTCGGTTACGTTTAAACCATCTTCAGGAAAAACATTTTTAAAAAATTTGTTGATCTTAATGACATTTTATTTTGTGATTTATGTCATGTTGTGTCAATGTGAAAAATTAAAATAGGATTAAAATAAAATAAAGGGAAATATGGGAAAAGTTATTGTGGTTTGAGTTCATTGTATATGTTAGGGTTTTTTAATTTTATTTTTAGGTGGAGTAAAAGGATTTTTCAAATACATATATAAAGGTTTTTCTGTGTAGTTAATTTGATCATTCAAACATAAAATTTGTGGATGATTATGTTTAAATTTTCTAATTTCATAAAGTTCAAGTATTTCCAAAAGGTTACTTTTATTTTTCTTATGAAGTAATGTTGTGTTTTTTGTTTCATTAAATTGGTGTTCTTTGTTAAATATTATATGTCTTCCAAAGTTAGATCTCTGTTGTGTTCTATATTCTTTTATACGAGTTTTTAAACATCTCCCTGTTTCACCAATGTAAATGGCTTTACATGTATCACATTCTAATTTGTAAACTCCATTATCGTTCATTTTATTGATTTTATCTTTGTTGTTAATTAAAATTTTATCTAGTGTGTTGTTGCTTTTGGATGTTATAACTATATTGTGTTTCTTAAAATTTTTTTTAAATTTTATTATGTATGTTACCTTGATATTCTATTGTTCTATAAATATTGTTTGTGTTATTTGTTATATTTGTAAGAGTGGTAAGTTTTATGTGATTCTGTTTGTTTCTGTATTTATCAATCATTTTGTTGATGATTTGTGGTTTATATCCGTTATTTTGGCCAATTTGTTTGATAATGGATATTTCTGTTCTAAGTTCTTTTTCACTAAGTTTTGTGTTGAAGGCACGGTGTATATATGCGTTGAAAGTTGCTATTTTATGAGTATAATCATGAAAAGAATCATTTGGGATGATAGTATCTGTTTGCGTTGGTTTTCTATAGATACTGTATTGAAGTCCGTTGTCTGTTTTTAAAATTGTTAAGTCTAAAAAATTTATGCGGCTGTTATGTTCTATTTCGATTGTAAATTTGATGTCTTTATATAAATTATTAATATAGTTGTGTAAGTTGGTTATTGTTTCTTGTCTGTCATGGTCGATAAAAACGTTAACGATAAAAGGTGATGATCCCATTGGAAGGCCCTTATTGTAGGTGTAGTAAGTGTTTTTAAATTTACAAAAATTTTGCTGTATGCAAATTTCTTCTGTCGGTTTCATTATTAATTCCATCTTTAAGAATGTTGTTTAAAATTTGAAGGGTTTCATCAGTTGGAATGGTAGTGTAAAGGTTAGTGATGTCAAATGAGATCATTATGTATTTGTCAGGAAAATTAATTTTTGTAAGTTTATTAATTAAATCGTATCTGTTTTTTATGGTGTGTCTAGTTTCAAATCCTGTTATATCTTTAAAATATGTTGACCAAAAACTTTGCTGTTTTATAAGTGGAAGAATCGATTGAGGAAATGATAGGGCGAATCGGTATGTTTTGTTTATGTAATTTCGGCAAACCGTACAATCTTGGTGTTTTGGGATTCATTGGTAAAATAGAATAAATGTTTTTGTTAAATTTTTGTAGTGTTTCTTTGGATTCAAATATAATTTTTTTAGCTGTTTTGTGGAAACTTGTAGTTGGATCCTTTGAAACAGTTGTAAAGCCGTTTTCTTTTAAAAAATCTTCAGTTTTCTTTATGTAGTCTTCTTCTCGTTTTTATCAGCTTTGGTGATAGTTAGATTGTTTTGTTTGATTTTATGTTTTATGTTATTAATTATTCGTTTTTCTTTATTAATTTTTCGTTCTTTCATTAACTCTTTATTTTTTGTTGTTCTTTTTGTTTCTTCTTTAATTAATATCTGTTGAAGTTCTCTATAAATTGTTTCTTTGGTTGCCATTTTCTTCGTTATTGCTTCCTCAATAGCGATTTTTCTCAAATTGGGTTTAGTTGTTAATGCATATTTATGGCCTTTATTAAGCATTTCTAATTCTTCTGGGTTAAATGTTATGTTCGTTAGATTAGTTATCCGTTTATGAAATATATGTTGTTTCATGTTGTAATCTTTAGTTATCTTTCTATTTTCTTTTATTATTTGTGTTTTCTTTTCTTTTCCAAGGTTATCTAATTTCATTTCTTTTGATGTCCATTTTTGATTGATTTTATCTTTATTCCAAATGGTTTTGTTGTTCATTATTTCTTGGATTTCTATATTGTGGTAGGTTTTTGTTAATTCTTGGTAGACGTAATACACCTCAAGATTAATTTTGTCAATTTTCTTGTAATGTTTCTTAATTTCTGTTTTAATTGTTTTCTTTATAACTTTTTGTACTTGATTCTTTGTCATGTTGTTGGGATATTTGTGTCTTGTGAATTTAGGTTTTAAATTTTCTTCTAGACAGGTTTTCAAAAAGGATATATGTTGTAGTTCAAATATTAGTTTGAGATATAGATCTCTAAAGTTGTATAAATTATAGGTCGTACCAACCTTGTTCATATTTTTCATTTTATAGGAATGTTTTTCGTCTTGAATTAAATATTTATTTAATAATTTTTTGTACTTTTATTTAAAAAAAAACGTCATTAAGGTCAACAAATTTTTTAAAAATGTTTTTCCTGAAGATGGTTTAAACGTAACCGAAACCGGTAGAAACAATGTGTGAAATACTTTCGTCTTGTTAATAAAAGTACAAAAAATTATTAAATAAATAAGGTACCCAAATACCTGGCAGGTAGGTATTTATAAGTTGGGAATTTATTCTAGTTCCACGTCTAGTATTAATACTAAAGCTAGATTGTGGTCCAGTATTAGCTATACTTTTAGGTTCAGAACAATTTACAACAATCAAGCAGTGAATGGTAATAGAATCTAGAACTAACAATAGACCTAGTTTTAGTTTGATACAGGTATACAACAATTTAAGACTGAATAACAACTCAAAAAAAAGTCAAAACTTAGAGTTAATACTTAGAGCTAATACTAGACTTAAAGCGAAAAACATTTAGGTTTAGTCGTAGCTCTCTTAAGGCGGAACCCAACACAAAAAGAAAACTAACTTCAGAACTAACACCAAAATTTGAACTAAAAACATTATTATATCAGAATAATTATTTTTATTTTTATCCATTTTTCATCGATGTATTAAATAAATTGGAATTAAAATGAATTTCGTCCCTTACATGTTTCGGCTATTTTTAGCCATCATCAGAGGGTTTATCGTCAAATGTTGGAGAATCTTAAGGTTATTATACAGCATAAAATGATGTTTGTTAAATTTTTTATAAAAGATTTTAAAAGACTTTAAATTTTTTTTGTATTGTTGGAAATTTTACATATTATACGTTGTTATTAGTGTTTGACAGTCCTAAAGAGCCGCAAACCGAAAAAGACTGGGATCCTGGGATCTAGAGATTATTATATTATTTTTGAGTTTATGTGTAAATAACTATTGTTATTGGTTTTTACTAAAAAAGAACACGTATTTTTGGATTAAACAGGGTTACTTTTTTAGAGGTCTTTGTTTTTGTTATACTTTTTAAAATTTTATAAATACAACAGTACAAGGGTGTTAGTGGGCCAACCAAATTAATATGAATATGTTCAAAGCGAACTTTTGGTACCTTATCATTTGGCATCGTAAACATGACTTTGTCCAAGTCCGAATTTATTTTAACATATATGAGGCCAAAAGATTTGTTTTTACTAAATGAATGGTTGTTCGTGTACCAGTGTGGGAAAAACTAAGAAATTTCTTCATAACTGATTCTCTGAATTGCTGCAGAAATGTGTCTGTGTACTAACAATTTAAAAATTTGTCTTGGACAAAGTGTCTGCAACAATATTATAATTTATTCCATTTAACTTGAGATTGGGAAAATTGATGCGAATAAAATAGTAACGGGTTGGATTTTTCATCGATAATTTGAGTAACTACTACACCAATACTTGTATCAGAAGCATCTGTGGTAAGTGAAAATGAAGCATGAAGGTATGGATGAGCTGGAACGGTGGATTTAGATAGAAGATCTTTAGCTGTTGTGAACGAAATTTCATGTTCAGCTTGAAAGTGAATAATGATAATAAATAGGTAATAAAATATTCTACATGTGGTTATCATGTCCAAAAATTTTTTTAGTTCCTTTAATGTTTTTGATTTTGGAAATTCTGAAATAGCATCAATCCCAGACGTAGAAGATTGAATACCATCCCTAGTGATATGATGACTAAGAAAATCTGTTCTTTGGTTGGATGTTAATATTGAATGTACTTAACCGTTCAAATAACTTTTTAAGATGTAAACAAACTAATAAGAAGTCGAGACCTGAAAGAACCTTATTTATAAATCTCTGAAAATTTTGATCATCATTACGGAGACCAAGGGGCATATGGATAAACTCAAAGACCAAAAACAGTGGTATTCTCAATGTATGTTGAGAATATTTTCTTCTTCACGCGGAATTTGATGATACACTCTTACTAATCCACTTTTAAATTAATATTGCATCCGTTCAAATGTACGTTATCCTGATTATGTGGAGGAGAGTATCGGTACGGACTAGTAACACTATTTAATAGTCGATAATATCCACATGGTCTCCAGTAATTGGTATCTTTCTTGGGGGCCATGTGTAGAGGTGATGTTGCTGAAGAGGAAGATCGCCGACATTCTCATGACAACTATCTGTTCAAATTCCTTTTTGCCTATTTCATGCTTATGTAAATTTAATCCTTGATGACGACGAAATGGTAACTTGTTGAAATGGGACTTAGTTATAATTTTGTGTTGTCTGATGTGTTACTGGAGAAGAAAAATCAAGGGTAGAAGTCAATTCTAATGGCAGATTTCGTCTTAAATTCATCGTAATTGTGAGCAATTTTCTCCGTTAGTGTTAATTTTAGTATCATTAGCAAAAGAAATGCTTGAAACGGTATCTTGTATTTGGGAAAAGTTTGAAATGTATAACCGAATATCTGCATCAGGATCAATTAAAAAATTTAGATTGTTTTGATCACCGCATATAAAAACTTTGATATTGAATGAATTTGCCGAAAGTTGCTATTGCGAAAGGCTGACTATTAGTTTTAATTATAAATTTAGAAAAAATTTCTTCTGTTCTTTCAAAACTTTACAAGTTCTTGTTTTGTTCAAAAATGTCATGGAAAGTACACGTTGGATCACCCTTCTTGGCTTTACTACCATATTTTTGGTAATACAAATAGATGGTATTATGATTATTACGCGACATCGAATTTCACGACTTATGTGTTCGACTTACTATTTAATGACACATATCGCTTATAATTGCAATGATACATGATTTTAGACCATTGAAGTTGCCAATCTGTGTTTGTAAAGCACTAATTTCTTTTTTTTGTGGTATTTTGTGTGCCCAAAAGTATTTTGTTTATGACCAATTTTTAATTGTGTTCCTGTCTGCAACCTCTTCTTCCAACACTATTTTGATAATTATGACAACGATTTCATTACGTTACTATTTATCCAAACTAAATTGCCAAACTGGATCTTTCATTTCCGCTTGCATTAGAACTTAAGTATTTACCAAATATTCTCTAAGAAACTGCTTACATAAATACCCACGCTTTGTGGGTACTTCAAATATTAATAATAACTAGGCTATACCGATTTCATCAGAAGGTATTCAACCATCAGATTCAAGAATCAAAGTTATTAATGATTTTCCTAAATCCAGTTTATTGAAAAGTTTACAATTTTCGTATTTTCTTGTGATATTACTATCACAAGTTTATTGCGAATTTATCAGAACCGTCAACTCCTTTGTATGCTTCCTCAACGACTCTTAATTCGAAAAATCAAAAAAACATGACTGTTGGTCTGATGAACATGATTGAGCTTTTTCGACGGCAAATTGATTTTTGATGTTTTGAGCACTTAGTGGTAAAGGATTACAAATAAACGAGGTTCATGGCAACGCTGTTAGTCAAGATACCACAAAAAGAAGACTTCGTACTCCAAATTTACGACCGCATGCAATCCCAGATTATCTGCAAACCACCGAAGAAACATATTAGCTTTTGCAAGGAGCTACATGGATTGGGAAATCTATCATTGGCAGCAGGTGTTATTTACGGATAAGTTATGGTTCTGTCTTGCAAGTTCTGATCGTTGTCCAAGAGTGTACAAAAGGCCAAATGAAACATATTTCGTAAGCAACATTCATGAAACAAAATAGTACGGAGATGTTTCAGTGATGGTATAGAGTGGAATATTTTAAACAGCTCGCCCGGAACTTTTTATCGTTGTTGATGGATGTATAAATTCTGAACGATATTTAACAGATATTTTAGAACCTTTTGTGATACCTTTTGAATATTTAAATTATGTTAATATTCAAGTCCTCGAGTGGCCATCCTCTGATCCACACCTGAACCCTGAGCATCTTTGGTACATAATGGCACGGAGATTTAGAAGTCAGCATCGACCACGTAACAGCTTAGATAAGCTACGACAAAGTCTTATTTGCATATAAGAAGATATCTCTCAAGAAACCATAAGATCTCTAATTGAAGGTATGCGACGACGATGCGTACTACAATAACAGCTAGAGGTTGTAACATTAATTATTGATACCTAAATACATCACCCAATTTACTTCTGATATTAAATTTATAAAGGTTTATAAGTATAAAGAAGTAAAGATTTATAAATATCGTGGAAATTTCTGTCATTCTGGATTTTGCGCAACAAAGACACTTTTCTTTGTCTCATATGACGAAAAATATTAAATTATGGATCAAAACTGGTCTTTCTTGCCAAAGAACTAAGGTTACCAAATACACCAAATCTGCTTTTCCGAAGAATTTTATTCCGAAAGGCAAATTTAAGCGTCTTCATATTGATCTTTTAGTTCTACTCACTTCGTCTTTAGTACGGTCTTATGATTTAAGAATCATTGACGTATACCCTCAGGCTAAATTTTACCAACCTCTAGTTAAACTACCTAGAAGATAGTTACTATGGTTACAGCAAATTTAAGTGCTCGCATTGGTTACGAGCTGATTTTAACTATTGGATAAATTCATCAAGAGATAATAAAAATGACCCTTGAAGATGTAATTGCGTCTTTGTTTTTCAAATACGGTATTCCACACATAATTACAGAAGATCGTTGGAGACAATTTCAATCCCAACTTTTTTAGAGTTAGCTAGCTAACTGAATTTTTTTTAATTAATACTATTATCTTCAAAGCAATGGAATGTTAGAAACATTCCATAGTTCTTTCAAAATATTCATTGCTTCCAGAGTAAGTAGCAACAGGTGGAACAATGACCTCCCGTTAATTTTGTTGGGACTCAAGTCTTCTTTCAAAGACGATCTGGGATGTTGTTCCGCTAAATTAGCCTCTTCGTTTACCTGGAGATTTTTTCGTTGTTACGTAAGCTATTATTGAAACTAAACTACTTCTTGTGGATCTACGAAAAACATTTTTCAACGCTAAACCAATTTCTGCATCACTTTTCTTATCAGTATCAGAATAAGATTGTGTTTACTAAAACAATAAGGAAACGTGCGCTTCTTTTATTTTTAAAGAATTTTAAATAAAATGAAATTACTATCTGGATATACGAGAATATTTTATTCACAATTTTATATGTTACAACAAATGAAAGAATTTAACGAAATAAAAAATTTAAAGTCATCTAACAATAACAACGAAACGTTGCAACTAACGGAGATTACGAAAGACCACCCATAACGGTAGATAAAGTTACAGACAAACCATTTTGCTTGTAATTCACATGTATTATTCATGATATTAAATGTTTATCAGAAATTTTACATCTCATCCTTTATAGCATTTATCAACCGACAATTAATTATATTGAAGGTGAATATGGATAGTCTGAATCAGAAAGAGAGGATTGAAGCAATTTATTCAGGTTTTGTTTGTCAATTCTAAATTTATACTGGAAAAACATTTAGTCATCCGTCCATTTACGGAGTTAATTGATTCCTGAAAAAACAGCGTAGAAACGTAAACAGAATAAATGGAATTTCAGCTAAAATAATAAAATTTCAGGTATTTAATAGATTACTAGGAAAAGCTTCGATCTTTTTCAACAGAGTAAAAGTGAATTCGTATAAATGAAATTTAAGTTTATTGAAGCCCATAAATATTTTGTGAGCTCTCTAAAAAGGAGCTAAAAGGGATAATAACAGCACTAATTAATATAATTGGTGATAATTTATCCAAGGCATTTAGGTTCAATTACATAGAACAATGCTTATGCAACTCCTTGATAACGTTTGATACAATTGATCTACGCAGCTTCTCGGCGTTATTGAATTACTAGATCTGCAATTGGAAGCTGAACCACGTCGTAATAGTTATGTAATCTTTATATTCAAATCCAATATTATTGCGGTGATTACATTCTATTTTGACGATGTGGATTTTGTGAAAAATTAAATATTAGAAGAATTGAAAAAAAGGTATAATAATAGAATAGTTATTTCAACGTCCACTCTCGATTACCGTTTAGCGAAAATTATACTGACGATGTAAAGAGATTTCTAAGTGGAATTCTAAGTGGAAAGAGGGTATGAAGTGAAACTAAATCCTGTTAAACGTTGAGGTTGAATCAAAATCGTTTTGAAATAGCAATGATTTTTTTTTTATTTTTCAAGTTTTAACTTTCCTTTCAAGAAATTCTCTGAATTGACTAAATGAATCGCTGAATAACATCTTTGCCCAACATCCAGGTAGATTTAACAAAATGTTCCTATTAGACGACACTCATTTCTATCTTGTGATAGTGATTTTTCCCACATTAAGTAAAAACTAAGAAGTGTGATCGTCTTTATACTTTGCAATAATACGTAGAGATGATAACGAACTCAACTTCAAAACAGAAAGTTTTGATTCGTGTAATTAATAAAAAAGGAAAGGATATTATAAATGTCAAAGAGTGCCCAAACTGTATAAAAAGACTGCATTTCGGTTGAAAATTGTAGAAGAGATATAAAAGGGGAAAATAGAGTACCATTCGACATGTTTCACAAATTTTTGTACTAGAAGGATAATGGAAGAGGTGTTGTGGTTGCCAAAGAGTTCTATAATGCTACTTCTATCAAATTTAACACTTTTGTTAACAATATAATTGGTCCAATTCAACTGAGCAACCCTTCCGGAAAAGTTGCTATAAAACCTGACAAACTTGGCTGCATTAAGATGTTATGATTAAGATGTCGAAGATTCTCCAGAAACAGCCATGTTTTGGTATGAAAGATTTGATTGGCTTACTATAGACGAAGGCAATGTGTAGTTGAGTTCGTATTTATAATTGTAAGTTTAGTATTTGTTCTTGTATTCAGTTGAGTAAACTGTTCCTTGAAATATAAGTGCTATAACCTGACAAAATCAAGAAGTCTGCTGCATATGTCGAAGATTCTCCAGAAACAGCAATATTTTGAAATGAAATGATTGATTGGCTTACTATAGACTAAGCAAATGTATGGTTGAGTTCGTACTTATGATTGTAGGTTTAGTTTTTGTTCTTGTATTCTGTTGAGTAAATTCTTCCTTGAGATATAGTTGCTATATAACCTGACAAAATTTACCATATTAAGAAGTCCGCAGCATATCTCGAAGAATCTCCAGAAATAGCCATGCTTTGGAATGAAATATTTGATTGGCTTAATATAGAATAAAAAAATGTATTGTTGAATTCGTATTTATCATTGTAAGTTTAGTTTTTGTTCTTGTATTCAGTTGAGTAAACTTTGGAGTTGTTACAGAAAGGATATGATATCTTGATAAAAAACTCTTACTTAAAAATTAATTACACAAATTTATTTTTACAATCTATATAAAACAACTAATAATTCGATGAACATTTTTAAGAATATCATTTCTCTTGAGTTTGTAAAATAAATAAACAGAAGAGACTGCAAGCAAATTACATAAGTCTAAGCTAAGCTAATTACTTAAATAATTAAATATTAATTAATTAATAATATAATTAATATTAAATAACCGACATAACCTTTATATACCTCTACCAATTTTTCAATATCATGATATTTTTGTTTTACACGTATCTGAGTGACGAAATTTTTCATCTTTTTACATATTTTATTTTTAACTTAACAAAAAATTTTAAGGATTATGTTTGTTTTATAGAAAGCTTTCTGATGATGCCCACAAGACGAAACCGGTAAAAGCAGATAATAATTAAATTCATTGTCAAAGTGCCAATTCTTTTATTGATCTAAATCCTTCAACAATAGAAAGAAAAGAAAATGTTAATAACTAAGGTTTCTAGTTTTAAGTCTAGTGTTAGTTCTAAAGGTAGGTTGGGTTGGATTGCATTGGGTTCCGTTTTAAGAGAGATGCGACAAAACCTAAATATTTCTCGTTGTAGGGTTAATATTAGCTCTGGAGTTAGTCTTAACTGTATTTTTAGTTATTATTCAGTCTTAAATTGTTGTATACTTGTATCAAATTAAAACTAGAACTAACACTAGATCTAGTACTAGAAACTATCGGTTTAGCAGTACGTCTTCTGACGCGCGGCTAAACCTAAATCTTTCTAGTACTAAGTCTAGTGTTGTTTCTAGTTTTAGTTACCATTTAGTACTTGATTGTTGCATATTCCTCTGGAATTAAGAGTGTAACTAAAATTAGACTAACAACCTAATAATTTGGCAATCTTTGAAAAACTCCAAAAAAAATATGATTTTATTAAATCAATATTAAATCAACTAGTTTCGAGATTAACTTAAATTACCGTCAGTAGTTAAAAGTTGTACCAAAAAAATTAAAATTAGTTATAACGGACAAAAAACTGAAAAGAATTTGTTGATATCAGATGACGATGATTTTTTCTGAATATTATTGTTATATAGGTAACTAAAAATCTAAAAAACGAAAAGCGAAAAGACAACAAAAAATAAAATAAGACATTCAAGAAGTCATTAATCATAAAGGGTAAAACTTATATGTTTGTGAATATAAGATACCTTAAAACATCTCTATTAACATCATTTAAATAGAGATTGAAACATTTATAAAACAGTTTACACTTTAAAAGGAAAGAGAAGCACAAAAAGTTGTATTGAGTCCGTCCGTTATACAAAACAATTTTTATTGAACTGATTTAAGCACATCTGGCGTTTATATTTATTATATCAGGAAAGAAGTGAGGATTTTTTTGAGGTTTTAGTTTGATACAAGTATACAATAATTTAAGACTAATAATTAACACTGTCTAACTGTAATCATATTTAACAGTGTCTAACAACAAAAAATAAAGCTAATGTATACGGAATCCAACCCAACCTAACCTAGCTCCAGAACTAACACTAGACCTAGAACTAGAAAAAATAAAATTCCCAGAAGGTTTTACGATTAAGTTTAGTTTATTTCCAAAAACGGCTAATCGGTGCTATAGCTATTTCGGTGTAAGATACACCTTCTTCAGACACGACGTCAAGAAGAAGAGAATAATATTTTAGAAAGATTAATAATTGTTGTTTGAACGACTAAATGGTAGCGTTGAACGCGCTTCACGCTCATTGAACTCTTTTTGTTAATTTTTGTAATTTATTTTTAATAATAATGTTCAATTTTGTATTTTTGCGAGATTTTGTTTTAACATAAAACTTTTTACTGTGAAGTCTAGTTTATTGCTAAAAAGAAATTGAACACGTGCTCTTCAAGCTTTTAAATTTGTTAATTATAACGCGCCCTTCAGGGTTGTATCTGATCTCAATAATTGTTAAGTTAGTTTAAATCGAATCTCATGTTTTCTGAACCCGCATGGTGTGTTAATCTTTCCAAAATATTGTTCTCTTCTATTTGACGTCTTGTCTGATGAAGTTGTATCTAACACCGAAATAACTATAGCACCGATTAGCCGTTTTAGGAAATAAACTAGACTTCATCGTAAAATCCTTTGGGAATTTTATTTTTATCTCTTAAGACGCAACCCAACCCAATCCAACCTAACAGTAGACTGAAAATTAGAAACATTAGTATTTAGAGTACTGAAAATCCATTATCACTTATATTAATATACACAAATAAAAATATCATTAATCGACTTTATATTAGGTGATAAAGCTTTTTATTCATGTCCTTAATCGATTTTACAAATGATAAGTTGCATACGCCAACAGTCACTTTAATTAACGTACCTCGTTCATATAGGTCTATCTTGTTTATTTTGTCATGAATGTTTTTTTTTAATAGAATATATCGGTATGTTTATAGGAGTCATCTGTGCATTGAGTAGCTGGACATTCGGGTTTAGGTACTGATATTTTGATATTGCGAACATTTCCAGCAATTCAAGTTGTCCTTTATTTTTCTTGTGCAGTATTTTTGTTTATATCGCACTCGTGTCCATTAAAAATTAGATGTTTTCCGAAAGCCGAGTTTTGTCTTGTTAGGTGTTCTTCTCTGATTCTTGTGCTTAAAAATCTTCTCCGATGTAGATAGCTCCACATGTATTATAAGTTAATCAACAATCAAATACTGAATGGCAACTAAAACTAGAATCAACACTAGGCCTAGTACTACAAAGATTTAGGTTTAGCCGTTTTAGAATCATTTGGGTTTAGCCATTCTTCTCCCAAGACGGAACCCAACCAAACCTGGTTTTACAAGTAACACTAAACTTAGAACTAGAAACATTATTGTTTAGCCGTTCGTCTCTTGAGACGGCTAAACACTAATACTTCTAATTCTAAGTGTAGTATTACTTCTGAAGCTACGTCGTGGATCTAGTATTAGTTAGTATTAAGTTCGCCCAAGAAAAAAATTCTGATTATTTCTTATTTAAATCTGGAGCTTGGACATATAAGAAAATGTGGGTATAATTCAATATATTTGCTTTTAATATTAATTACCACATTTCAAATATTCCGGAGCTATTATCACTAAATAAAAGAAACATTACTCAACAAAAGCTTCATTCTTGAAGTCAGATCTACGTCGTCACTTGCTAATTTATTGCTTTTGTGAACTAAAGTAATTAATTTATTTCTTTAAAATTTAATTTTTTAAGGGAAATTATATAAAATTAATATAATCACGTTCATTACATTTATCTTCTTTGATAAAATGTAGCCATCGTTGATGAATTCCACTTTAAAGTTACGAGTGGAATTGTATCGAAATTCCTCAACTATGCTTTGTAGTGTGGCCGCGCACGCAAAAAAAGCGGTTCTTATCAAAAATAAATACATAGAATGTGTCGGTTAACTATTGCGGAAGTTCATTTAAATATGGCGTTTATATTTTGATAAAGTAATGTTAAGCCGTGATAGCCTCAGGCAAATTTTTCTAAAACAGAATGGGGTCGTCGGTTAGAATTGATGAAAGGATGGATAAGGTTGCATAAATAACCTCTAGTCCTTATTTAATACAATATCCCAACAAAACATAATATGACGATAATAAGAAATACCAAAATCTAGCTAAAAGACAACATTTTCTCCTTCTTCCTCTTTCTGCAATTAGATTACTAAATTTATCTATAACAAATTATACAACTTCTTATGTTTGAATAAAATAAAAGTTTGGATCATTAAATTTTGTTTATTTATATAATTAAATTTATATATTTTAGTTATGGCAAACCGGGCTTTAACATTTTCCTCAGTCGTGATTAGAGTTCTGGTTTCCTTGGCAACTTTATAGCTCGGGGCCGTAAAGCTTTAGAACGCGCCTGTATTTTAAAGCTTTAAAACCGAAGTTACGAACCCAACAAATTATTGCTAGCTCACTTTTGTCTTATATCCATTTTAATTGCCCTTTATTTTGAGTTCAAGTTAACAGTATTTAATAAATAAAGTTAACTAAATTAGAAATTTTGACTTTATTCGCTATTAGAATGCTCTACTGTTATTCAACATTATTAAGGAAAGAATTTTAAAATGGTTCTTAATCACATATCTCTCCACGCCTGGTTTATTGTTATTAACAAACTCAATATGTCGTAATAATGGGGTTCATATTAAAGTCGAATACATAATACTGTAATTTAGAAATGTTCTTAGAAATTGGGTGCGTCTTACATTCAAGCGTCGTATATTTAATTAGAAAAAGAGAGGTATTCGAGTAGTTGCCCCCCGAGAGGGGAAAATTGCAGAACAATCGAAATAGTAACGGAAATCAACTGACAAAGTGAAAAGTATGTTTTAATTACAAAATACCGCTGTTTATGTAACTAAGGTACTATGTTGACTTAGCAAGGAAGTGTCAACAACCTTCCCTATCAACAGTATCCAATAACACCATTCCAGAGCCGGTGACATCTTGAGGTATTAACTTACGGATAATTCAAAACGAAATCTTAAGAGATTTTTTTTCAATTTATTTGTTTTGTATTGTTTTTTTAATAAGAAGAAACCTGACCTAGGAATTATCTTAAAACTGCGTGATTAACACCTAACTGTAAGATCCTAAAATATTTATCATGTTGATAAAACCATGAATCATACTTTAACTTCATTGTAGTAAATATTATTATAGAGTAAAAAGGTAAGGTCAAATCTGTTTCTAGACAAAAATTATAAAAAATAATAATAATTCATTATTTTTTTTTTATTATATCTACAATAATAAAAGAAAAATAAATAAATTATAATAATAGTTTCTAATATATTAAATAAACTAAAAATAAAATGTTAAAATTAATTAAATTGTTTAAACAATGAATTGTTTTTATTAGATAAGATAATTTCATACGATTTAAGAATGTGATAAAAAAAGGCTTTTACCCCTTTGTTTGCAGCAGCCTGTTATGCGCCTATTGGTGGGAATAACAGCTACGCAGCTGCCATTAACGGCTATTTATAAGAGTCTGTTCAAAAGGGGTAACAAAGATAAAAAAGTTTTTGTAAAAACAATTAATTCAATAAATCCATTATTATTATTAACATCTTAAATTCTGTTAATGTTAGAGATTGAGTCATACAATTGAATAAAGGGTGAAAATAATTCAATTCATTGTTGAAGAATGTTCTGAACTGTATTCAATCAAAAGAATAAAGCCCTTTGAAGCATCAGTTAGTATCAACAGAAAATCCAAGATGTACAAATATGTATATAACTAGATACAAGATGTAACTGTAAAGAGTTTAGGTAAAAGAAGTTGTAATATAATAATACGTATTCTTGGGTATATATTTTTTACGCTGTAATCAAACAGTAATTCCTTTAAGTACAGATATAGAGAGGCTCTGAAGGATAGTTATAAACTTTTGAATAACAATAGCAAATGAAGTAGAAAGGGCAAATGAAAAGTATTAATTAATGATACAAAGAACAGTGGCAATGACGAAAGTCAAATATTTAACATATTTAACTCAGTATATCACATATCTTACTCATATATAACTTCACATCACATGTAAATTCTTGTAATAAAGCTCTTTACAAAAATCTCTTTAAACTGTTTATAAAAATCTTTAGACGGGAATTATGACTTGAATATAAATAAACGCTACGAAATAATGTTCGCAAGACATTCAATGTAGACTACGTTAATGTGTAATAAACAAGATAAATAAAAAAACAGAAATATCGGTTTTACATACTTCTCAAGGTAATAAGATATAATACACACATAAGATAATGTCTCGATTTTAATTATTCAATAGCAAATAAAGTTAATTAAGATTTTTTCGGAATACAAAGAAAATGTAATAATAGGGAATGGACATTGAGTAACGGGATGTAAAAGGGAAATGATGAAAAATAAACATAAGCTTCTATTTACTAAAGATTTGAGTATGAATTTCTACAAAATATAACAAATATAACAAGATATTCTAATAAAGTTAGGGTAAGGCTAAAATTACAAATTGAACTAGAAATAGACAAATAATATCAAAAATCGGTCGAAAACTACAAAGGTCGAACATCAGACACAACGATTATGTAAAATAGGTTTACAAACAGTAGGATAAATATAAGAAGAATTTAGTTTAAAACTAATATTGAAAACTTAAAGAATCGTAATGAAATTAAAGATCGTCAAATATCATAAAAGGAACTAGCAAGGAATTGCCAACAATGTAAGTAGACAGAATTATTTATTTAATCTATTTAATCCATTGTTATAAATCTGTTATAAAAGAAATTATTGCTAAATTGAATTTAGAAGAGTTGAAAAAAATTATAGGTTACAGTTGAAGGAAATTTAGCATCTCTTAACATAAGGAAGAGAAAACAATTACAAAAAGAAACAAATTATTCCAACTTCTGTACTCACGAAAAACTGTATTAAAAAGTCAATATATTATGGATCCCATTCGAGAAAAAATACTTCAGTGGGAAAATTTTGTTTGAAGGACTACATTCGACTGCATTAAGAATATAACAGAATAGAATAATATTTTGACTTAACTAATTATCTAATGCACAGTTTACTAAAGAGAGGTCAGGATTCAGAACTTTTTTGAATACTTAAATAAGTATTCAAATAATACAAGAATACAACTTTAACCCAAAGCCAAAGAAACATAACTTAAGGAAATCTGATATAATATTTTTATTTTATATATTCGCGCAATATAGTAATAAAAAATCAAATTCATCTCAAAAATTAAACGAAACGTTTTTAACACAGATCTTTCAAAACATATTTATTTACTTGTGCTTTGATATGGCTATCTGCATATTATTTGCATATTATTTTTTGTACCATCATCTCACCAGAAAGTTATACTTCCTACTTATATATTTCGTAAAATGTTTAACAAATTTTAAAATTAAATAGCTATAAACGTTGTTTCGCTCATTTCTATAAAGTTTCTACAATATTATCGAGATACAATTGTTTACCTCTCCAGATCTAGATATTATGAGTTTTATACATAATGTGGCATCATATATGGATTAGCAGAAAATGTGTAGCATACTAAATAATGATTCGAAGGTTAAAATAGAACTTAATTTAGCCGAACAATACTAATTGGTTGTTAATTAACTCACAAGCAATTTATATGTTCGTTTAGAGATTGCTATCTTTCTCATCCAAATGTACAGATTTAGATCCTTCAATCATTCCCGAAATTGGATCGTGAAGGGAAGAAAGATGGGTCGTATACATATCTATCTATATTCATCGAATACAAATGCCAATTTTTTACTTGCAACAATAACAGCGAAAATAACTAATGACTGCATCAAAGCTAAGTTATTTGGAAGCTCTCTACAACCAAATTAATAAACTAAGTAAATGAATGTGGTTTAATAATTTTCAATGATCGAAATTGACAGAACACCAGTAACTGTTGAAATGTACATAATGTTGTTTCTGTAATTCCAAAAAATTACAATTTTGTTGCGCTGTAAAAGCTCTGTTTGCTGATGTAAAAATTTAACATGAAATATTAATTATATTTAATAGCAGAGTTCGGGGACGAGTTTTCGTTTTATTATATGAGAAGATAGCTTAAGATAACATAAGAAACGAAATAGAAATGCTTTTATATGATCCAAACTCACCTTAGTGGTGAATAGTTAAAAATAACGTATGACTTGCAAACTTTTTTAAAAGTTTTAATTGAAGCTTTTATCGAACAAATTGATATTTGAAGGGTACGAATAGATATGAAGGAATTTGAATAGTAATAATCATTTGCTAAAATTAAAAGACAGATTTCTTAGTTATTTACCTCCTGATAACGACATCCGCATAGGCAACATGTGAATAAAAAATAATTTTTAAAAGACGAAGGTAATATTTTGTGTTCATTAGATGAGAGAAAACTAATTAAACTGGCGTGTGATAGCAAAATTAGTACAATTTTGGATACCTACAAACACGAAACAAATATGCTATACGGAATGTTTATATATTGCCAATCGCAACAACATATTTAGCAAAAAAAGACATTTCAGCTCTTGTTCCTATTAAGAATAAGTATCGAACTCGTCTTGCAAACATTGCTAAAAATAAGTCGATTGAACCTAGGATAGATAAACGGATGAACGAGATACTTTTTGGAAAATTAATATTGTATGTAGTAAGTATTGTATGTATTGCGTAACCTAAGTGTTACCAAAATTATGTGAAATAGAATTAGTACTGAAAAATATATTTGTTTAAGAAAATCTATGCTGAAACTATGTTTAAGTCTCATGGGTTGCATTAAGGTTTTATTACTGAAACTTGTTACTTGAAAAAAATTGGGGAACGCTGATTTAGATTATCTTCTCTAAACCGAGAACATTGTCAAATTTTTCTAATTAATTCATAGACTTTCGATAATTCTTAATATAAATGATGTAATAATTATAGTAAAGTATAATTAATGCTTAATGATCAAAAAAATATATGTTTAACTAACTTACAAAAATTATATTACATATTATAAAATTTGTCTTAATACTTGGCAAAGTACGAAATTCAATAAATTTTTGAAATTTGAAAAGTAATCTTTTTTATAAATTTGTAGCTCATAACATAATTTATAACTCACACACACAACATAATAAAAATATTTTGTTTAGGTTCAAAACATAGTAATACAAAGAGTCCATGTTGAAAACATCTATACACAAATCAGAGTCGGTAAGATTCTGATTCATATCCAATGATCAATCACATCAATTTTTTTCATAGTATTATTTTAAGGCCAGTTTCCTCGTCCGGCGAAGACAAAGACTCAAAATTTTAGTTGAACGGTATCAGATAAATACAGTGTGATACCTACTATATAACTCATTACCAAACTCAAATTTTATTTGTATAACTGCGTCAGAAAGTGGGTGAACTGATAAATGTATAGTGAATTTTATTAACTTTGCCGAGGATGAAGAAGACGATGTGTTTTTAGATGACGAATCGTGGAGCACAATGAGCAATGTAGAAACGAAAATGTAGGAATATATTTACTGCTTCGGAATCAAAAGAAGAGGATTTCGAAATCTGTTGAGCTTCCATAGCGTGTGTTAAAGTTGCTCTTTGGTAAATGAAAATCGAAATGAATGTAAAATCTATGGAAGATTGTTTCAAATTATTCATCACACCAATCAAAGAAACTCATGGAAAGAAGTGGATTCCATAGAAATAAATGCAGTTCTAGATCTTCTTTTACTCATTGTAAGTTTTAGAGAATCTCGTAAAAGTAAGAACGACTTATGGCGAAAAGACAATGTATAACTAAGGTCTGATGGATACCGCGATTATGGCACATGATACATTGAAAGATATTCTGAGGTTCATGAGATTTGACGATATGGAAACTCGGGAAGATAGAAAGAAATGAATAAATAGCAGATTATCGAGAATGTTCCGATGCATTAAATATTGGAACTATAAATGAATAATTACTAAATAGTATTTAGTATTAGACATATCAGGGACGCCTGGGACGGTATTCCTTCAAAGTTTATATGTTGTCAAAACCAGGAAAATATAGCATAAAAATAGCCATATTTGGTTTTATAAGTTCGAAGGCTTTTACAAGCGGTGTTCTAAGTGAATCAATTTCTGAAAAGTTTGCAACATGGCATCCAAAACGTTAAACATTTTTCAAAAGAATCATGGCTAAACCCGAAAGCTTCCAGTTTTAAATATAGTATTACTCCTAGTGATAATTCTAGTGTTTTAATTTTAGTTCAAATATGGTTACTTTGGGATGCCAAAAATTCTAATATTTATCTGGGTAAGATCGGATAAATTCTTGAAAAGGATCAAGGCAAAACTTATTTTTGTGTAACTTGTTTTTTAAAAATTAAAAGTTAGTTACAGAATATATTGAGCGAAAGACACAATGATTTGGACACAATCAGCATTTGAAGCTTATGGTAAACCAATAAGAAGAAGAAATAAGACTTCACAAACAGCTTCAAAACGATCATGTTGTCATAGTTGTGTACAAAACGACATAAATATAACAAAAAATTGTCCACTTTGTAATACTTTTATGTTATAATCATACGGCACCTATTTAAATGCTATGCACAAATTGTTCTTCAATATAAATAAATTATTTCATAATATTATGTGAAAAAAACTTTTTATCTTTCTTTAATAAAAAAAATTTTTTAATGTGGGTCTAATTGACGGATTGTTCGACTCGAGGGTAATTATCGGAGGGTAATGCGATATTGACATTTATAGAGTTTAATAAACATCATCAGTATTTGGAAAATATTATACAAAAAAATATGAATTAACTAAGTTATTTCAACACTTTATTTCCTTAATTTTAGAATAACCAGTAACGGCGATATACAGCCCAACAAACGAAAACCTTAGAAACCTAATAAGATCAACAAGATTTTTAGTTTTTGAATTTTAAAATGACAATTGTATAATTTTGGCCCAACAAAAAGAATTTCTAAAATAAAGTTGATTATTATTACAAACAACAATTTCATAGCATAATTAGGGACAGTTCAAAAAGTATAAAAATATGTATTTCTAAATAACTTTTATTTACGAAAAATTTGGTTTTAATTCCCTTTTCCCTTTTTTTAAGCATTCAAAATACTTAATAAGCAACTGTAAAAAACACCAACGCTTACATATTTTTAATGGTTTTAGTACTAAAACAAGTCTACACGTGTTAATACGCATAGCATTTTTCTTTTAATCTATAAGTACTACAAACTTGCTAGTTGGTAAATCCACACACTAGGAAACTGTATACTTTTAACAGTAATATGATATTTAGTTTGCTTCTGGTTGGTAAAAGTTATTTTCCATTTAGATATGTTCGCGTGAGTGACTTTCTATGTCCGCTCACGATCTAGACCTACACGAGTCACGCACGCCACTCACGTGAATATCTTAGCGAATATATTCACGTGACTCACGCTCAATCAGGTGATCAAATTTATCAATCATGTTTGATTACCTGTTAATTTGACTATTATTTAAGCGTGTTTGAAAGAATGGCAGAATTAACAGAGTGAATTAATATTATCCATTAATTATCATTTAATATTAATGTCAAGAATCATTACAGATAATTAAAAAAATCATAAAAGAAAATCTTGATGATAATGTAGATTCTAACAATTTCTCTAAATTGTATAAGCTGTGATTAAGATTACAAATTGGTCCACCATTAAGCGGACTCATAGCTGATATTTTCTTAAACAAATTAAAAAATGAATTTATCATTAATAACAAGAAACCATATAAAAATAACATCCTATTCTGGACTAGATATATCGACGATGTATTTGCTGTTATTGATAATAGAAATAATATTCATAACTTACATACATTAATACAATCCACAACAAAAACTAATAATAAAACCTATTAACTTCTTGGATTTTACCTTGCAAAGACACAAACATAAAATAACGTTTGATATATTCTGTAAGCCTACCTAAACAGATAACATCATTCCATTTGCCTCTTTTCATGATTATTCTCAAAAAATGGCGTCACTACATTCGTACATATATAGAGCTTATAATTTGTAACTTGATTATGATAACCTCAATAAAGAAATCATTGTTATTACTCAAATAGCTATGAATAATGATTTTCAAGTTGACATAATATAAAAACTAATCGGCAAACAACTAAATAAAATAAATTTTCGTAAAATAATATCATTAAATGATCATAAAAATCCAGACTTGAAGAATAATAATGAAAAGTATAAGGCCATATATCCAGCAATCCAGCAAATATGGCAAAGAGTCTAAAGCAAATTTTTAAAGAATATAACATAGCATTCACTTTTAAAACAAGAAACACACTAGAAACATTTTAAACAATTCAATAAACAAAACAAATATACTAGTTGATAATGGCATCTACAAGATAGATTGTGACACCGATCTGATATACACCGATTCGTTCAGTGTTCGGTAAAATATTATTAGAGAAAAATTAAAAAATCGAATCAATCGGGTCACGCCGGGCCCCGTCGAAACCCAAGTCGTTCACGATCACGCACGTTCACGCGAGTGATATAAAAATTGTTACCTGGTCACGGGACTCACGTAATTTGCACATCTCTAATTCCTTCTAGTGACAAATAATTTTGCCATTAGAAAAAATATGTTTTTATTGGCATACAACTTTTGTCAACTTTAAGACAAACTAATAATGAAAATTTAATGTTACGTTGAAATTACGCAATAAATAAAGTACAATAACTACAGTTATTTGAAGTCAAAAAAACGGACATTCCTCGACTTGTTTTCGACTGACAATGAGTTCCCGTTAGTTATTTTATTTAAATAAATCATTTAATTTAACGATTACTTCTTAATTTGACTGAATGTTTGTAAATTTTACTTAGATATAAAAAGATCCTTTTAAACTTATTAGAATTTCTACATCATTCTACATCAGAATAAGTATAAAAATGTCTTAGAACCACTTTAGAGTAATCCAATTATTGTTGGATAACAAATTTAAATTTAGGACATTGGATGTCGGTTTTCTTATTTATACAATAAATTGATACATTTCATAACAACAAGATTATATATTATATATTTTTAAGATACATCGATTTATAAATGTGTCACAAACTCCCTTTTAACTAACAGACGTAATGGCAGCAGGTTTTACGTGTACCATAAATATTCTGTCGTATCGAATTGAAGACGAATTACAACACTCGGTTTATATTGCAAAGGGGGCAATATTTCCAGCCTTTACGACGCACACAACACAGTTACGTTCAAAGTCGTAAAATCGAACGAAAAGACGATCCACGCTTACCGACTTGTAACGTGAATTACACCCACTTAATTTACTTTGAAAAATCATAAACCCTCTCACTTTGTAAATATGTACTAAATTTAACAAATAGAGGGTGATTAAGTTAAGTCGGATTTGAAATTTTTTAAATAAAAAAATGTAGCTGGAAGTTTTAAAAAACCACCCCACGCCCCTTCTCTCGAATAAACCCCACAGCGTTTCGCCATTTGTTACACACACCGGCTTTCATAGGAACCCCATTAATAGCTAGGGTCAATATCCCTTTGCCAACCATTTTTTCTCTCTCGACAGGGGCACATTGTTTTTGTATGTTTTTAAAGTCCCGCTTCGAAGCTCGAAGCCTGTTTTATATCGAATAAGGCTTACCTGATCTCTCGGTTAATCTCTTTTAACAAATAAACCATTTCCGTTTTTTAATTTAAAAATAAATCCATTACATAATAAGATTTGTATTAGGAAGAAAATTTTTTTGGGAAATGATAAAATTTGACATTAAACATTCCAAGAAGTTGAATGTTTGTGAGTTTAATGTCCTCTTTCTCAAAACAGTCTATGTATTTTAGAACGCAAATGCTCCTAAAATAACCGCAAGAAAATCGTTCTCAGGACATTGCTGTTACATGATGCTGAAGACCCATCTGTAACCAGCGTGCTTTGAGGTCACAAAGTTTTTGTTTGTATACTAACAATTTTTAGGAATATTTTTTTTTGTATAAGAGAGATATAAAGAAGAAAGTGGGAAACGTGAGGTGTGTGGTTCCTCTAACCACGTACATCTACCTGGATCCTTTCCCTCACCCTATTGTATTATTTTAAAGGTGCTACGTGAAAAGAATCTTGTATAAAACAGGGATTCATGGGAAGGAGGAAACTTGGATGACCCAACCAATTACTAAGTGGGCAAATTTTAGATGCTTTTTGAAAAATTTTATTATAAATTTAATCATACTAAAAAAGGTATTTCTTGTTGTACTAAGATGCACGGTCCATTAAAATTAATTACAAGTCTTCCAGTTTAGAACACCATGTGTTTGGAAACGGCGCACATCTGTTCTAGAAATAACTCCTCAACTTTAGAAAGATCTCCGATGTAAAAAGGAACACTAACAATAAAATTTATGTATAAAGAAAGCTTAATCAAAAATGTATCACCATCAAAGGTTAATAAGATCAACTTTCCAAATACAAAGATAAAGAATATCATTATCAGCAAGGAAGCGTTTAAAGTTTGAGTAACACAAAAACAGTGTTATCTGGTATCAAAAATTCCGATGACATTATTTGTATTATTCTTTTTGTGATGATCAAGAATCTATGTGATGCAGGTAAAGTAGAGGTAATAAAAATTGGAGCACTCACCTTCACTGACGTACATCTTGGGCCTAACATTTTCCTGCCAGGCAGCGATGGACAGCTGAAGAACACTCGTGCCGACGACGGCCAGCACCAACACTATTTCCCTCATATTTTTCCGATTTATCAGAACTTCATACCACGTTCACGGGGAAATATTCAAAACACAAAACTTAAATCAAGAAAAATTATAGCCCAAAACTCAAAACTAATCACAACCAAACACCACGTCTCTCACTGTTATCATTAATCAATTCGTATAAATCGACTTTTATTTTTTTTAATTTCAATTCAAAAAATCATCGTTTCGTTTCGTTTGTTCATCACGAGTCGTCTCGACCGATTCTCCTCGAGTTAGCGGTTCCGATTTGGCGAAGAAGAAGATTCCGGAACGTCGAACAACAACGGCGTTTCTCCCTAGGACGCCTGACGTCTACTGAAGAGCGCTCTCCGCCGCGACGCTAGTGCCAGCTGATTCTCCCACCACCGACGACGGCCGTATATCGAGCGATCGCAGCGCCAAACCTGCAACGGACAAAGAGGGATACAATTAGCGACTGCACAAACACACGCGGAGGGAGTAAGAGGGATAGAAACCGAAAGAGAGGTATCGAGAATGGAAAGAGAGAGGAGACAACGACGACGGGAGAGAGATAGAGAGGACGACGGCGCTCTCTGGCGGTGGACGGGGGCGGTTTTTACTCGTTTTTCGTCGGCCGCATAAGGCGAAAGCAAACTTGAGGAATAGCCGCGGGGGCTCCGCAGTTTTAAGGTCAACAAACTTGTGTAATTGCTGAAATTTGCCCCGTAGTTGTTGTGACGTCTACGATTTTACATGTTAATTAATCATTATGTTTTCACATAACCAGAAAATTATAGACCAAACTCAAATATCAACACATACTATACCTACACAAATAAGATCAAGTCACTAAACCAGAAAGGAATGAATACAATAACAAGAAAAGTGATTATGTAATCTTTACACAATATCAATATGACTTTACACTAATAACAGTAATAACTTATTAGTACTGGTAGTATACAGTAGTACGTTTGATGTTATCTTGGTTTATTCATTACGAAATTTTAATAATGAATAGTTTGACTTGTTGCCTTAACGACTCTTCTTATCTAGCCCTCCATTTGTCGGGCGCGCTTTCTTAACACTTTCGATCGGGTGTGGTCTGTGGAGTCCAAAATAGAAAAAACTCTAAAGGACGCCAACGTGTCCTCCAGTGCTAATTTCTCATAAATATGTTTTATATGATGCTTGTACTATATAATAGCCTAATACAGGGCCAATTCCAAACTCACGTTTTATGTTAATTTGATTTAAAGAAAATGCTTACAATTTAATCACATATTTTTCAAAATTTGTAAACAACGCCTAAATAAAGGAAAAGAAAATCGATCTATAATAATATTTATTTAAAAATGTATAAAGTGTTATAAAAAAATGTCTTAACTAAAGAATAATATTCTGTGCACAAACTGGAGGGCTTCAAACTGTGGTCTCCATATTTCCCAAACAATCGTTGCAGCACGTGTTCCATGTGCTCCATGAATAACCAACATTTACAAATTTTGCAAAAATAACGAGTTTTTCGTCTTTTGCAATATTTACAGTTTCCTCTTTTCCCTGGTTGTGGCTCTGGAATAATTTCCTCTTCAATACCTGAGAGCCTCAAGGTAGAAGTACGCACACTTTTGGTCAAGTGCTTATTAACGGGTCTTCTTTGCATGTTATTTTTCACTAACTCCATACCAAGATTTTTTTGAAACAGTCTGCGAGTTTTAGCAAATTCACCATCTGGTATGTTGCCTTTGTAGATAACAAAAGCGTTAATTGCTGCTATATTGAGGAGGTTATAGAAAATTACCATTGGCCAACGCTTTGTGTTTCTTGCAACATTGTATGATGTGATCATTCGATCAACACCATCTACTCCACTTTTTGTGCTATTATAGAAAGTAATTATTTCGGGCTTTTTCCGATCATCGGTAGCTTCATCGATATGATCGTCTCGGTGCATTGTTGAAACTACAAGCACATTCTTTCCTTTTTTGGGTATATATGAAACTGCAGTCATATCATTACTAAATGCGAATAACGAAGAATATACTTTCCTGTTTTTAACTTGTGTTGTTTCAAGAGGTAGTTCTCTTCTATTGGCTCTAATTGTACCAACCACAGTAAGGCGGTAATACGGTAAGGCAGTAAATTGTACTCTCTTAGCAGTTTCTTTACAATTGAATATCCTGTGAACCAAAACAAATTCTTTCAGTTACTGCAGCGGTAGAGTTGTCAGTTTTATATGGACCATTGGGTTGAACACAAGCGTAAATTTTTATGTGTGAAGTAAAAAATGTTTTAGCATCAACAACGGCGAAGACTTTCAATCCGTATTTGTTTGGTTTACTTGGAATGTACATTCGGAAACTGCACCTACCCTTAAAGGCAAGCAGCATTTCATCTAATGTTACATACTCGCCCACAGAATAAGTTTTCTTACAATTGTCGTTGAACTTGTCAACAATAGTACGAACTGCTGCTAGTTTGTCCATTTCTTTTCTTTGACCTCTAGTTGTGGTATCGTCTAAGCGAATACATTTCAATAAGAAGACGAACCTCCGTTTTGCCATTGTATATTATGTAGCCCTCCTTATCTAGCCCTCCGTCTGTCGGGCGCGCTTTCTTAACACTTTCGATCGGGTGTGGTCTGTGGAGTCCAAAATAGAAAAAACTCTAAAGGACGCCAACGTGTCCTCAAGTGCTAATTTCTCATAAATATGTTTTATATGATGCTTGTACTATATAATAGCCTAATACAGGGCCAATTCCAAACTCACGTTTTATGTTAATTTGATTTAAAGAAAATGCTTACAATTTAATCACATATTTTTCAAAATTTGAAAACAACGCCTAAATAAAGGAAAAGAAAATCGATCTATAATAATATTTATTGAAAATGTATAGTGTTATAAGAAAAATGTCTTGAAAAATGTTGGTGCAACTACCGATCATACCAATTTTTTTATAGCAATCAGAAGAGAACGTTTAGATCATCGAACAATGGAAACAAATAGGTTAATTTTAAGACTGGATAAATTACTAAAAGTACAAGGCTCCGATCGAAAACAACAGGAGCAGCGATTAGTTGCTTGGTTAGATGGAACCACCGTTTCTAGATGCCCATCTTGTGCGGCTAACTTTAATTTAGCTAAAAGACAACATCATTGTCGACTTTGCGGAAGCATTATGTGCAATAATTGTTCGGAATTTTTAGCCTATGACATCGCACGTAAATATTACATTGAATAAATTATGATATAACCAAATAAATACTAATATTATCGCTTTAGGTACAATAGTTACACTAAAATATACAGAAGACACCAATATAAGCCTAAAAAGTAGTAAAAGTGAATCAGATAGTTTACGAATTTGTGGACATTGCATGAATATGTTGGAATGTAGGAGATACATTCAAATGCATCAAATGGTCCAACCTAAAATTTGCTTATTATACGAACAATTGAGAAAGGTTAAAGCTGAATTATTGATATCAGTTGATCTTTATGAAAAGGTAAATGCAACAAACTGTTTAAAATCATAAATTAACAGAAGTTTTATTTGGAAATTTGTGATTTGATGTTCATCGTAAAAGTTAATTAAATTAAAGGCAGAGCCTGCGATGATAATTGTTTAATTTTTATTAAAACAAGTGATTTGGTGCAACAATGTTTCAACTGTTAAATCAGTCTTTATCAAGCACGACTATGGAAGTAACAAAAAAAAAGTAAAAATAGAAAATAATATTAGTAATTTAGTTAACTATAAATTATTGATGTTATTTACCGTCATTGAAAGTACATCGACTAAAGAGAGAACTGCAATGGATTTTCATATAAATGTCGGGTTCGGAAGAAAATAAAAACGTGAAAAGCATGTGCTTAATATAATATGAACTGAAAAAAATTGGATAAACGGGTGTTAAGTTAAAATGTATTAGGGAAGAACAAGAGAAACTTACCAATTAACATTGAAAAACATGAAATAAAACCAAAAAATTCAACGAAAATGTATTCCAAAAATCCAAAAAACAGGTTATTTTAGTGTGAAGCGCTGAGAATGACTAAAATTTAAAGCGAGAACGTAAATCAAAAATGGAGGGGTAAAACAAGAAATTAAATAAATAAAAATAAGTGAAGCGAGAAGTGAAAAATTGTTTATAACAAAAATTTAGACGAATTTAATGAAATGTCTGCAATTAACGAGATCGTTGTTCTCGTTCATGACCAAATTTACGTCTCTTATTTTGTTGGAAGTATGTCTGTGTACCGCGGATGATTCTTTTGTTATGTGTTCTCGAAATCTAATTTTTATGTTCCTACCGGTTTGTCCTATATATATCATATTACAATCGGGACATTTGATTTCGTAAACTCCACTCGATTGTTCGATGCTGAATCTATGTTTAGTATTATCCCTCCATTTGTCGGGCGCGCTTTCTTAACACTTTCGATCGGGTGTGGTCTGTGGAGTCCAAAATAGAAAAAACTCTAAAGGACGCCAACGTGTCCTCCAGTGCTAATTTCTCATAAATATGTTTTATATGATGCTTGTACTATATAATAGCCTAATACAGGGCCAATTCCAAACTCACGTTTTATGTTAATTTGATTTAAAGAAAATGCTTACAATTTAATCACATATTTTTCAAAATTTGTAAACAACGCCTAAATAAAGGAAAAGAAAATCGATCTATAATAATATTTATTTAAAAATGTATAAAGTGTTATAAAAAAATGTCTTAACTAAAGAATAATATTCTGTGCACAAACTGGAGGGCTTCAAACTGTGGTCTCCATATTTCCCAAACAATCGTTGCAGCACGTGTTCCATGTGCTCCATGAATAACCAACATTTACAAATTTTGCAAAAATAACGAGTTTTTCGTCTTTTGCAATATTTACAGTTTCCTCTTTTCCCTGGTTGTGGCTCTGGAATAATTTCCTCTTCAATACCTGAGAGCCTCAAGGTAGAAGTACGCACACTTTTGGTCAAGTGCTTATTAACGGGTCTTCTTTGCATGTTATTTTTCACTAACTCCATACCAAGATTTTTTTGAAACAGTCTGCGAGTTTTAGCAAATTCACCATCTGGTATGTTGCCTTTGTAGATAACAAAAGCGTTAATTGCTGCTATATTGAGGAGGTTATAGAAAATTACCATTGGCCAACGCTTTGTGTTTCTTGCAACATTGTATGATGTGATCATTCGATCAACACCATCTACTCCACTTTTTGTGCTATTATAGAAAGTAATTATTTCGGGCTTTTTCCGATCATCGGTAGCTTCATCGATATGATCGTCTCGGTGCATTGTTGAAACTACAAGCACATTCTTTCCTTTTTTGGGTATATATGAAACTGCAGTCATATCATTACTAAATGCGAATAACGAAGAATATACTTTCCTGTTTTTAACTTGTGTTGTTTCAAGAGGTAGTTCTCTTCTATTGGCTCTAATTGTACCAACCACAGTAAGGCGGTAATACGGTAAGGCAGTAAATTGTACTCTCTTAGCAGTTTCTTTACAATTGAATATCCTGTGAACCAAAACAAATTCTTTCAGTTACTGCAGCGGTAGAGTTGTCAGTTTTATATGGACCATTGGGTTGAATACAAGCGTAAATTTTTATGTGTGAAGTAAAAAATGTTTTAGCATCAACAACGGCGAAGACTTTCAATCCGTATTTGTTTGGTTTACTTGGAATGTACATTCGGAAACTGCACCTACCCTTAAAGGCAAGCAGCATTTCATCTAATGTTACATACTCGCCCACAGAATAAGTTTTCTTACAATTGTCGTTGAACTTGTCAACAATAGTACGAACTGCTGCTAGTTTGTCCATTTCTTTTCTTTGACCTCTAGTTGTGGTATCGTCTAAGCGAATACATTTCAATAAGAAGACGAACCTTCGTTTTGCCATTGTATATTATCTAGCCCTCCTTATCTAGCCCTCCGTCTGTCGGGCGCGCTTTCTTAACACTTTCGATCGGGTGTGGTCTGTGGAGTCCAAAATAGAAAAAACTCTAAAGGACGCCAACGTGTCCTCCAGTGCTAATTTCTCATAAATATGTTTTATATGATGCTTGTACTATATAATAGCCTAATACAGGGCCAATTCCAAACTCACGTTTTATGTTAATTTGATTTAAAGAAAATGCTTACAATTTAATCACATATTTTTCAAAATGTGGAAACAACGCCTAAATAAAGGAAAAGAAAATCGATCTATAATAATATTTATTTAAAAATGTATAAAGTGTTATAAAAAAAATGTCTTAACTAAAGAATAATATTCTATGCACAAGTTGGAGGGCTTCAAATTGTGGTCTCCATATTTCCCAAACAATCGTTGCAGCACGCTGTTATGTGCTCCATGCACAACCAACATTTACAAATTTTGCAAAAATAACGAGTTTTTCGTCTTTTGCAATATTAACAGTTTCCTCTTTTCCCTGGTTGTGGCTCTGGAATAATCTCCTCTTCAATACCTGAGAGCCTCAAGGCAGAAGTACGCACACTTTTGGTCAAGTGCTTATCAACGGCTCTTCTTTGCATGTTATTTTTCACTAACTCCATACCAAGATTTTTTTTGAAACAGTCTGCGAGTTTTAGCAAATTCACCATCTGGTATGTTGCCTTTGTAGATAACAAAAGCGTTAATTGCTGCTATATTGAGGAGGTTATAGAAAATTACCATTGGCCAACGTTTTGTGTTTCTTGCAACATTGTATGATGTGATCATTCGATCAACAACATCTACTCCACTTTTTGTGCTATTATAGAAAGTAATTATTTCGGGCTTTTTCCGATCACCGGTAGCTTCATCGATATGATCGTCTCGGTGCATTGTTGAAACTACAAGCACATTCTTTTCTTTTTTGGGTATATATGAAACTGCAGTCATATCATTACTAAATGCGAATAACGAAGAATATACTTTCTTGTTTTTAACTTGTGTTGTTTCAAGAGGTAGTTCTCTTCTATTGGCTCTAATTGTACCCCAACCACAGTAAGGCGGTACTCTCTTAGCAGTTTCTTTACAATTGAATATCCTGTGAACCAAAACACATTCTTTCAGTTACTGCAGCGGTAGAGTTGTCAGTTTTATATGGACCATTGGGTTGAACACCAGCGTAAATTTTTATGTGTGAAGTAAAAAATGTTTTAGCATCAACAACGGCGAAGACTTTCAATCCGTATTTGTTTGGTTTACTTGGAATGTACATTCGGAAACTGCACCTACCCTTAAAGGCAAGCAGCATTTCATCTAATGTTACATACTTGCCCACAGAATAAGTTTTCTTACAATTGTCGTTGAACTTGTCAACAATAGTACCAACTGCTGCTAGTTTGTCCATTTCTTTTCTTTGACCTCTAGTTGTGGTATCGTCTAAGCGAATGCGTTTCAATAAGAAGACGAACCTCCGTTTTACCATTGTAGCAGGAAATATCTCATATCCCATACCGTCTCATAACCAATACTCTGCTAGATGTGTCCTTAATCCATGATGGAGAAAATAAAGCAAATCCATAAGCGCTTGGATTTCTACAGAGTCGGTAGGTTTACACTGAGTCTTATCTTGGTATTTAACAGAAATTTTATCAATAAATAAATTAGTGTTTTCAACTACAACATCAATGCAGTTTCCAAACATGTACATCCAGCATTGAATGGGAGATAATGCGTCACGTGCTTCACCGATGACCCCCGGCAGGTGAGACACTATGTTTTCGTTGCGAGTTCTAATATTTCTAGGTGGGACAGCCTTTTTCCATTTAGTTCCATCGTTACCAAAAAAATACGAGCATCTATCACGAATCACGGGTTGTTCATCTTCATCATCCTCGCCGTCATCCCTATGCATAATATCTGCATCTTCATTTACGTTTTCCCGCTCGGTTTCTGTATCATGATAACTGATACTTACAAAATCTGGATCTGATATCGAACTATCGTCAGACTCTTCTATTTCACTGCCCGTGCTAACTTCTTCATACAGTTTCTGTAATCTTTCTCCCTCCTTTTCATAAGGATCCATATCACAATGCTATCAAATAATAAATCATTTATTATTTTATCAAATCATATCAGAAAATTGTGTGATACTACTTACCTATTTGTAAGTATGCTATTTGTAGATTGCTAACTAGATATTTGATATTAGTTATAAATAATTTTTTATGCACTTTTCTATTCTCTATATTTGTAAAATAAATAACACATAACATAACGCGTCAAAATGGGGTTCAATAATAAACTGGCGTGTCAACGATACGGTAACAGTATATATAGTAATTATTAAGGGAACTACCGAACTATATTGCGATCACTCCGAGGTATAGTTTTATAACTCGGTAATACCCCTACAAACACAAAAAGAACGCATAGAGTTCCAACTGGAATACGATTCTTACAGATTACATCTGCGAATATTGTTACACATTTGATCGGGAAGGGTCTGTCAGGACAAAATATTATGTAGCGACTATTTGGAATTTTGAAAAACAATTTTTTATAGCGAAAACAGTTGATATTCAGATACTTGAAAGGTACTGTGACCGTAGAAGTTTTGAGCAAAATAATTTAAAAAATATTTCACATAATCATTTTTTCGTGGACTCGTAGACCACACCCGGAGGGCTAGAAAAAGCGGCAAAGAATATACACCTAATTTTCTTTTTACACAATTTGTTGAAAATCTCTTTTTATTTTAACACGATTTTCAATATTCAATTAATCCACAATTAACTAAAGGATGAGCGACTTTACAAGTCGCTTCTTATAACTCACCCTTATAAGTCGAAAATCTTAATACTAAAATATTGTATCTTGCTTCTATGGTTTCAGAAAGCACTTACTAGAAACGAAAATATATGGCAAAGTTGCATTCCTACAATATAAAATGTTGTAATACTTTCTGAAAATCAGTCTAATAGTAATAACCAAAAGTCCAATAAATTCACTTTTTTTAAACAATGTTTAATGACCTTTGCATTACAAAACTGTAAACGATGTTGTCAAGTGTATTTTTTGGAAATTTATGTTCATTAGGAAAAGTAAAAACAAACTTTAAAACATAAATAAAATAGCTCGAATAAAGAAAACCAATTTAATGTGGTTTATACATTAAATTACAGCCGCTTCCATCAACAGATATTGAATATTAATGATGGATAAATTATTCGAATTTGACAACCTCATGAAGACGTATAAAGTACCGAGCGAAGAATGTTGCTACGTGTGAATTATTCATTTCAATATATTCAGTGTTCAGCAAATGTATGAACATTCTGTATATGGAGACAAGTATCACGAGTTGTACAATGTACGCATAAAGTATGGAAACATGAAAAATCTTTTTAACGGCTTCATCAATTTGAACTAATATTTGTGTATATAGGTCAAATGAACTTACACTCAATTTTTTTATCGGCAATACTGTTAACTTTACGGTTTTTGAGATAAAATTAAAAAACCTCATTTTTTAAATGGGACAGTTTGTATAATTTTGCATTTTCTTAGAGATACTACTATTATACCTATTCAGCGATATATTTGTATACCTAGGTTTGTACAGAGTGTTTTAAATTCGAAATCCGAATAGACTATCTCGAAGACTATAAGAGTTAAAATAAAAAGTAGCTTACATATCATGAAAACCTCAAAGCGCTATCTTCGTTTAAAAAAAAATCTTCGTTAGACGTCAAAAGTGAAAATCTCGTAAAACTAATAACTACAACTATCAGACATTATATGGACACTTTTAATGAAGAATTTGATAATATAGTTAAAAAAAACTGTTTCGCTTTTAAATTTTGAGATATTATGACAATTTTCGTTTTTTTTTTTTAAATGGAAACTATATTTGATTTTTACCTTATTAAATTCGTTATTTTCTTCTGATTTTTTCTTATTGTTTTAGAATAAAGCTAAAAATTACCTTTTTTATGAAATTTTCAAATACCGCTATATATTGTTATCAAGTGTAGATATTTTATTAATGTAAAAATTAGTAATTTAACAGAAAAATCAATGAATTTGAGCATTTTTTATAGCATTATTTCAATATTTTTGCTTGTACAAACCTAGGTATACAAATATATCCCTAAATAGGTAATAGTAATATTTCTTAGAAAATGCAAAATTATATGTAGTCTCCTATTTAAAACAAGAGACTTTTTAATTTTATCTCAAGAACCATAAACTTGACAACATTGTCGATACAAAATTTGAGTTCGCAAGGTTCCATAACCTATATACACAAATTTTTGTCTAAATTGATCAAGGAATTAAAAAGATTTTTTATGTTTCCATCCTTATGCGCGCACCGCAAGTACTATATGCTAAAATTCTATTATTTGAAGAGCACAGCATACATTGAACCCGAATATTCCTTGAGAACGTCTGGCTATTCCGTAATTACGATTAGTTTTGGACCAAACGCGTTATTATTCTAATTTAATATTCACTACTACCGTGACATTCATTGATCCATATCACGTTTTGGGCAAACAGCGGATTTTTTTATATTTATCCAAATACTGTTGACAAAATGTTAATCTTAAGTAGACGTCATCAGCACACATGCAAATTACCAGCACATTGTAGCGTTTATATTCGAACATTTTATTCAATTTCCCTTCAAGATATAGATGGAACTGGAACCAAGACATTGATTTAATCTTCCTGAAGGCCATTTTTATATGATTTTTCATTTTTTTTTATTGATATTTGTTTTTTTGAAAACTATATTATACAAGCATCAAACTTCGCATTGTACAACAGCTTAACATTGACTAAGCCTGTTACCCAAAGCTTTAGTAACATAAGAAGATTGATTTGCATTATAGTTAGGTTATTACCATGGCAACGTTAATTGTTAAATATAGTTTGCGTAGTTGAGTAGTTGGTAAAAAAAGTATAAAAATGCCATGTTCCTAGGTCTAATGTTAGTTATACTTTTAGTTCCAGAAGAATTTACAAAATCAAGCACTGAAAGCATTTAAAACTAGAACTAACGCTAGTACTGGAAAGATTCAGGTTTAACCGTGCGTCGAAAGACTTTTAACTTATTTAGTAACTTTTATAGCTTGTGGAAGATTGTGGCTTTACTGTTGAAAGTAAACAAAATGTTTTATTGTTATCACATAATCATTATAGCTGCATTGATTAAAATTATTTTCAGCTATACTGGGTGTTTCACTATTCCAGGACCATACTCAACTTAATTTTTTTAAATAGAACCCTATACATTTTTTTACAAGTGCTCATTACCTGTCTTAAATGCTATAAGAGCATATCTTGTTTTCAGATTTTAAATGCAAGGTTGCCAAGTTATTATACATTTTGTGAAAATTTTTGAAAATTCATAATTATTACTAAATATTGAAGATTGCAATTTGGCATATCGATAAACAAAGCTTAGGTCTTTCTTGGGTCTTTAAGAAGAAGCTATGAAAAAGACATTTCTAAACAAATGTAAATAAGTTTATTTCGTAAAAGATAAGAAAGTATGCATCTGTGCATATTCAGTACAAAAACAACTAGAATTTTTAAAAACGGGTGTTAGAAAAATTTTAACAAGAATAGAATTTATTTCATTTTCAGCGAATAAGCGATGTTTCGTAAAAATAACTATTGCAAACTACAACAAATATTGGTTCCAACACCACGGGGCCCTTGTTCATAATACTCGAGCAGTATGTGATTTTTTATGCATAATTTTCAAACCGATGGATAGGAAATAATGGGACGATAAGATGTTCCGTAAGATCTCCGTATCTAAATGTTTTATATACATTTTTGTGGACAGGGTGTTTCAACAAGAACATGATAACATTGGAAACCTCAAAGAGTGTATTATAATTGAATTTAGATCCATAAGAAGAAGAGATGTAGAGATAACTGTAGGAGATATTAGTCGACGTACACGTTCATGCATCCAAGAAAATTGCCATCAGTTTGAACATTTGCTTTAGTGGCATATTATTATATTTACAATACTTTTGTATTGTTATTTGTTTTGTTATTTAACATTTAAAATTAATTTTCTTAATAAAATCAAAGTTAATTATCCCATTTTTAGTGTGAAACTCAAATATGGTGTTCATATGAAAAAATAAACCTGATGATAGTTTCACAAAAACAAAACGTGGGAGAAAATTTCGAGTTGAGTCATGATATTTTTCATAACAAGTTGCCTTAAGAATGTTTTTTTTTTAATTCATGAAAAAAATGAAAAAAAAAGAAGCTATAGGCAAAACACGGAAAAGTCGTTTTTTTATGTTTCGACCATATTTTACAAAATAAAACGGCTGGATCCAAACACTTAGTTGAAAAATAATCAGCTCTAAGATACGCAATTTTGCCCCCATTTAACCATTTTTCTATCTTTTATAATTTCGGAGATTCCAATGGTGGGGTTAAATTTGAATTAACCTGTACGCGAAAAACAAAAAAAAAACACGAAAGATCATAATAACTCGAAAACAAAAAACGCAAGATTCCAACATTTATCAAAGTCAACATATTTTCTTTGCATAATTAAAATGTGTAATCAAAACAAGCATTCCTTTTAAAGTAACGAAGTTGTGGTCTACTTCCAGAAGACCGCAAGTGACGGCCATCTTGAGAATATTTTTAGCATTAGAATAACTCATGTTATCAAAATATTGAACTAGAATAAGAAAAGCTCTTTTCAAAGATACCAAATATTAAGGGAGTTTAATTCTCTACAAACTATCTATAAACATTATTATGCCTATTTGTTGTAGTTTGTCTCATATTGGGAAATTAATCAAAGTATGTACGGAATGCCGGAAAAATTCCGGTTTTTATGTTAGACCATTGAATTTTGGCAACTTTCCATCCATACTTGTTGTGGTTATTACCACATAAAACGTTCATTCCAATAATTGTTAAATAATCATAATTATGTAATAATATAATAAATATCATAATCTATTCATAATTAAATAATGAGGATTTAACAATCATTGGTGTGTAGAAAAAAAAAGTTTTATTATGAACTACATTAATCAAATTTAGCATAAAAACATTAAATTTAGCATTAAATAACCGGCACATACAATTGGTGAAGATGGATGTGATGATCGCTTATTTCGATATAGAAGTGATAAAAGCTTAAGCGAAAATAAAATTATAGAGACCCTTGAGACACATTATGACAAAGAACATACCGTCAAAGACGATGAAAATTCTCCCAATTCAAATGCAATACTACTTAAAGACGGTCTTGATCTTGCCAGAAAATTAGGTAATCATTTTGAACAACATGATACTGATGAGGAAGGAGCTGCAAAGTTTCGCAATGGCATCTTGCAGGAACTTTATAACGATTTATAACGAAACCAAACACAACCGTTGTTGACTGACTTTCCTCTAAAAACTACTGAACTATCAATACAGAAGACTAGATATGATCATTCCGAAATAATTTCATAAGATGATAAGCAATATAATTCAGTTTATTTCTAGAAAGTAACAATAAATAAAATTTTGTTATGTTCATTATTTTAATCTTTTTTATACATATTAATTAATTTCCGATATTATTTTCTTTTTGTTAAAGTAGGTAAATAGGCCTAAGCACAAAATAAATTCTTAAGTAAACTCTAAGAATTTTTGATATTGTTTTCTCTTTATGCAAGAATTTTTTGGAAACGCATAATAAGATTTAGGTATACGTTAATTTATTTTCGTGCTATTTGTGACACATTGTGCTAAATTTGAAAAGGGAACGATAACCCTGTCTTAACGATGACCCTTAATGTCAAGACCTTTATCTTACTTTCATTGCCCCACTTCGATAATTGACTGCACAATTTGTCTACTTATTAATAGCCTACAATAAATATATAAATTATTGATAACTATATATCTATTTTTAGTTTCTCATAAGCATAATAAATATACAAAGAGAAAGTTTCGCAATTACTACGAACAATCCGTAAAAAGACTTTCTATGATAATGAGAAAGTGATAAATGTAGTTTGAAAGGGTTTAAAGATTTAAGTAAAAATTATACCAATTGTGGTATACTAATTGTGTTTAGTTTTTCAATTCTAACGTTTATTAAAAAAATCTACGGGGTGATTTACTTAATTTTTGCATAAAATTACAATATTGCAAACCAAACCCAATCTACACCATCTGCGGTTGAGATATACACAATATTCAGGGACACAAGATGTGCTATTTGTTGGTAATTATCTTTAATGTAGAGGGGTCCCTAAATTGAACCTACACCGATAGGCACTTAAATTCTAATTTACGACATTAACAGTTTTGTATTATAGTTAGATATCACTGACATAATTTTTCTTTAAAATGTTCGTAAGGTCATCATAATGAAACTAAAATAAAAATATCTGTAATCGTAGTGCAATAATTTTAGGCCATTTTAGTTTGTACTTTTTTTAATTGATACTAACAATTGATGTTATAATATCAACATATAAAATTAGCTGGATCGTATTACTTTTATAATTGCTTTAATTATATAATTACTTTACTTATCACCGATTGTAAAAGACTTCGTACTTATTGCGTATGTGCAATGAAATTTCTCGCTAATAACAAATTAATTGAATCAACTAAGGTGAGGTTTCTATTTCCTGGGTAATGTGAAATTTGATTATTTGAATAGTGCAATGCACTGAAGCATGAAGGAAACCACCACCTTTAAAACACAATTGGATAGTGATCTGTCTGCGAACTAAATTTGTATTCGATTGAATACGCAGTGCGAAAGATTTTCACTTAAACACAAATTTATTAATTGAACAAGTACAATTCTTATTTTTGCATGCTTCATAACAAAAATATATTTAAACATGTAAAGGAAACGTTTCATGTAACGTTCAGAGTCATTGCATTGGTGCAATGGGAACCATTCACAGTTACCAGTCACTCCAAATATTCAAAAAACAGAGAGGAACTGGACACTATACTAGACGGAATTGGATTTCGGTGAAGACTAAAGTACTTCAAGATGATATTGATGATAAGTAATACTTCGAGGATAAGTAACACTTAAGAATGTCTTGTGTGATGGTTCATGTAAAATAAGGTAAAAGTCTTCAAAAGTTTAAGATAGAGTCCATAAAAGTTTGAAAATGTGAATATATTTTTTTAAATTTCTTGAACACTATTTATGTAAAACCTGGAAATTTGGTACAGATTAAACCAATACCAGGTGAAATGACTACTTATTAATTACTCATTTTTATGAGTTGAATTTTTTTAGTTGTATTTATTATTCGGTCTCTCTTACATAATATTGATAAATATCACAGTTTTCGTGTTAAATGCAGAAATGTTAAGCTCCAAATTCAATCAACCCACGTTAAAAAAAAATGTGAATTGGAAATGAAAAGCGAAAATCGAACTGATCCGTCATAACTATTATGTACACAACATATCGAAGTGTAGATTTAGTTGAATCCATTTTTAATTGGTTTTAGTTGATTTAATAGAAGATAATTTAAATACAATAAATCGTCCTTGATATGATCCTTTATTATCACTGACTGTTATTAACAACATCCACAGCATTCTTCTGAATTATCACTAACATCTCATATCATTTCTGATATCTTCTTTTCAACTCCTTGTTTATAGCAATCTGATATCATAAAATTGTCTAAATTTTCAATATCGTACAGCTAGATATACATACGTCAAACCGCAAAACCTGCGAATTGCGAAAATATAGTGCACACACGTTATAAGATAACAACTTCTCAGAACCAAACAATAACATAAATTTAAGCCGTTTAAATATTGTACAGGTTATTAAGTTAATTCTTTCTATAGACTTAACGTAATAAAATAAACTTCTGTCGGTGTAGGTACATTTGTCCATTTGAATTATGTATTTATCATGCTGTAAAGAGCATTTTCGTTATATATAAACGCAGGTAAAGAAATCTTTTTCAAGGAATTTTAACGTTACTGCTGTCTAAAAATAGGCAGTTGTTAAACAACACTTAATAAATATTTATTTTCCAGGAATCTTTGCTTAAAAAGATAAAAATTGTTTAGATATGTAACAGATTTCGCCAAATGGATTCTCTCCGGTATTGCGCAACTTTTTATACTGCATCTCTTAACGCCAATTTTAGCATTCCAAATAATCTTGAAACTCTTCGGATCTTCCTTCTTCATCATCTATTAATACTGTCTTATATCATTCGGCACAATTCCTAACATAGTCTTTTTTCCCTCAACGTTGTCATTATCATCAGTAACATCATCTGTCATTAGAGTATTTGTTATCTCTAAATACGATCGGCGTCCTCTATCCATGTCGTTTTCATCCGTCTTGTAATATATCAACATCGTCCTTGATATCTCAAACCAGCCTCTTTAGCATTACTTAACAATGTCTAATCTTTTAACAATCAATTAAAAGATATTAGAGATGAATGACTTTCAATTCACTTTGGTTTTCATATATAACATCGTAATCTGTAATGAGAATATAATATCTCAACATTGTTGGAGTCGAAAACGGCATAACTGTTTTTTAATTATGGCATAACTAATGCCATAATTAATGCCAACTTTCAGTATCCTTCCTGACATCTCTTAACATCGTAAAAGAAATTTTTTGTGCAACAGGTGTTACAAATTGATGTAACAACTCAAAATAATATTACCTTCTCTCAGTGTTGAATAAAGTTTTTAGCTTTCTTGCCGTTTCAATTTAATTAATATTGCATGTCTTCGGTATAACATCTTTAATGATCACTACTTAAGCATCTTCCATAACATTTTCCAACGTATTTTCTATAATTTTGTTTACGGTCCTTTTCTAAACTTTTTAAATATTTATATAAAGTGTGTTCAAAGGAATAAGAAAATTCATAAGCCGTAAATGTTCGTAATCTGCAAAAGTTACAATTTATTCTCACATGTTTAGTCGCTTTTATGCCATTATCACCATATTTTAATTTGACTAACAGCTTGCTACTACAATGTAAATGTACATACAATGTTTAATGTGAAAGGTATCGGAATTATATCTTATATTGTACGTTATCTAAATCTTTACAATATTTTTGAAAATTGGTTAATTGGGATTCTTTGGGTTAAACTATTAAATGATTGTATCAAATATCGGATTGTAAATATACAATATAATAAATTTAACAATATTTTTACAACTCTTTGCTATGATTTGTATTGTTTATAAATATTGCATTTTTAAATTTTGGAGAGCGCCCAGGTCCATTTGTGCAACCCATTGGATATAGGATTGAATCATGGCTTAAATTGGAAAAGATGAAGATATCTTCTTTAACATGGTGTACGATAACCACTGTTTTATTCAACATTTATTGAGACACAAAATGAAATATGTAAAAGTACGTTCTTCTATTATAACTTTAAAATAATAAAAAAAGAAGGAATTTAAAAAATGGCCATGACTTAAATAATGTGATGATTTATAGATCAAATTGAAGACGAAAATGCCTTCTTTGAAATGATATAGGATAGCTGACGTTTTAGCCAAAAGTTATCGAGATAAAAGTTAAATTGTGTAAGATTGCGTTTGCGAATGACATGGCTTAAATTGAAAATGAAGATGTTTTCTATAAAATAATGTATGATAATCACTGCTTTTTTATTCAGGAAATATTCAGGTAATAATTAAAATGTGTGAAATTACGTTTCAACTTAGATAATATTAATACAAATCAAATATGTTGAACTAATTAATCATTAGGTTCCAACAATTCGGACCTAATAATTGAACTGAATATAGAAGAAATAAGAATGGAAGGAAGGACGTTGGAAGAAAGGAATAGGAGAAATAAGCGATTTTGCAAAATATTACGATGCTTGTTTGCTCTCACAATCAGTATCCTTCTTGTTATGTACAAATATCCTTCGTTCCCGATAACTTGTAATTTGACCTACTTCAACATCGTAAAGGAAATTTTTTGACATCTTGTCCCTATTTGATGGCTTAATACCATCAACTGCTTCTCTTAGTGCAGTTAATCTTCTTTAACATCCGTCAAAGTCGTTCATGTTTGCTCAACTAATTTTCTATATTCTTGTTGGCTTTCTTTCTCCTGATTGTTCGACATTTATGAAAAGTAAGTTTGAGGAAATGTGAAATCCAAAAATTGTGAATAGCTATAAGTTATTAGCTAAAAGTGAAGACTTAATTTTATTTCATCTGCCTGATTATGTTATTACTATGTTTCAGTTTGATGAAGTAAAGAAAAAGATTTAGGCTTAATAAGAATGGAAGGGAGGAAGTTAGAAGAAACGAATACAGCTATGGTTGCGGAATCTTGTAAAATATCACATCTGATGATTTTTTTCTGGTTTTTGGTTTCTGGTGATTTTACGTCTTTACATTTCTTGATCGAAATTTCGAGTAAAGTATCAGATACCTACACAAAAAAAGGAACTTCAAGATGATCTATTACTGTTTCAAATACTGAACATTATCTTAAAGACTGTGAACTTGTTGGCAGCATCAACTTTTATGTCTCTAAAGTCCTGCTCTTCAGCTTGCAGTCTGTCCACTTGTTGGCAACGTAACTCATTACTGTTCCACAGAATATATATTGCTCTATAGACGCCAACTTGTTGGCAGCATGAACTGTTATGTCTTCAAAGTTCTAATCATCAGTTTGAAGTCTGTCAATTTGTTGGCAGCATAAGTTATTATGTTTACTGTTCTACAGACTATGTATTATTTTATAGATTGCCAACTTGTTGGCAGCATGAGCTGCTATCTCTCCAAAGTCCTACTCATCAGGTTGATGTCAGCCAACTTATTCGCAGTAGGAGCTATTACTGTTCCAAAGACTATATATTAATATGGGTAAAAATTACCCATATTCAAGATTAAAGGTAAAAATGGGTAAAAAAGGGAAAAATACATCTATCGAAATTGGTTTACTCAACATGCATATGCAATTTTTTGTGTGTTTTGTAACGCGAACATCGAAAAAAGGAATTCCGCCGAACTGTCTGGAAATAGATGGAATCATCACGAGATATCACCGCTCAAAGCCGGCGGACGCTCTGAGTCACCAACAGATCGACTGGAATATAGTAGGATATTCTCGAAACTGGAAGAGCAAGATGTAGAAGAGTCGAAATCAGCTAACATAAAAGCGCAAGCGAATGGGGAAAAAAGTACCAAAGTTAACGCAAGAAGTTTGTTAACCGTTACAGGTAAAGTGGTCTCTTTGAGCAATGTACCATAAAAGTTGATTAAGATAAAATGTTATAATATGTAATGTTATAATAGATAAATCCAGACTTCTTGGCGACTATGATTAATTACCATATCTACCAATCTATTTTTTTCCAATTACTGTATTTAAATAGTTTCTAATTAAAATGATGATTGCTGTAGGCCGCAATTTACAAGCTACGTGACAATGTGGATTAGTCTTTGATCAGAATCGACAATTTTGTGCCGTAACCACTGGTGAACCATGCTGCGACCGAAAATATTATCTTCATTAAAAAAGTGTTGTCTTTCAAAATTTGATACCCAAGCCACAAACAATAATCTAAACGTTTTCATCACCTAATTCGATAGTGTGGTTAATTTTTTTACTGCAATAATTTATTATTCCTTCCTTTTATTGTCCACATTTTCCAAAAACTTTTAAGAACTCTCTTAATTATTTATTTATCTACTAAATATCTAAATTTTTACTCAAACTGTTTTATAACTATCTTAATCATTTGTTTTTATTGTAAAAGGGAATATAAGAAAAAAATTCAAGATAAAACTTATTTTCTCTTTTATATGTTAAATTAATAAAATTTGCCATATCGCTATAATTTAACATAACAAGCATTTTATCTTAATCAACTTTTGTTGTATATTGCCTAGGAAGAAAATTTGACGTAAAATATGGTTATATTTCGTTTTATGACATCCAGACTTTAATTGCAAAGATGGAATTTGAATTCAAACATTTATCGTCAATTATACCTTACGTGGACACAATCCGAGGACATACGTATACTTGTATCGAACTAGAACTAGAACAAACACTAGACCTAGAATTAGAAAGATTCAGGTTTAGTGTTAGTTCTAGTTTTAATTTTTGTTTAGCTCTAGATTGTTTTAAATTCTTCTGAAACTAAAACTAATACTTGAACTAGAAATATTAGAATTTAGTCGTCTTAAAAGACGACTAAAGTCCATTACTACCATCTTTTAGTTAAATTTATTTTATAGATAAACCCATCTACTAGCCAATCAGAATGCGTAAAATAGCCGTAACTGTGTTAATAATTCCTTAGATAGTTTAGCCAGAAGATGGTAGTACGAGACTAATCCCTATATAATAATATGCGTGTATGTAAGTATTTTTAGTTAAGAATTATTGATTTGTGTTTACAGAAATATATTGCTTTTAAGTCTAGTAGGTAGATGTTATAGTTCTTGTACCCAATATTTGTATTGTAAGCGATTTAGCAACAATATTTGATAATCCGAAAAATGCATTAACATTATCATCAAATATTTAATAATAATAATACCATTTATTGCCACCAAGATATACAATAAAAGGAAAAAAAATGTATACATTATTCTTTAACATTGGTACCAGGTTAACAAAAGGTCGATTTATCGCCAGAGGCGATGTTTTCAAAACGACCCAACCAGCAATGTATGTTAAAAAAATAAATTGATATGGCGAATATAAGTAAAAAAAATAATAAGTTTATATATCAAGTATTAGAAAAAGAGTACGCAAGGACAAGAAAGAAAGAGACTCGAATTAAGTAAAAAATGATTGGAAAAGAAGAAATAAAGCTGTTAGCTGAGAACGGAAAGACAAGAGGTAGATTAAATCAGAAAACGGTCCGAGATAACTGTTGTGACAACAGGCGATCTCTAAGCGATGTTCTGAATACAGAAAAACTGCGGGCTTCCCGCAACTCAATGGGTAAGTTATTCCACATAGTTATAGCTTGCACTGTGTATGACCCATGATATATTTCGGTACCATGAATCGGAAACATGAGTGAGACACCAGATTGTGCTCTAGTAGGAAGACCGCGAGAGGCCATGAACTGAAATGCAGTGAACAGATAGATTGGAGACTGAGAGGAAAGAATCTGGTATAAGGTAGTTAGTATGCGGAAAGATCTACGGTTCTCAACGGTAAGCATTTCGAGGTGATTACGATAAGGTGTAACATGTTCATATTTTCTCAGGTCGAAGATGAAGCGCACACAATTATTTTGTAACCTCTCCAATTTGTTACGAAGACCAATCGAAAGGTACGGGTATACGGTATAATAACGGTAATAGTTGGGAGGAAACAACCAAGTTTGCGTAGGGAGTAGAAACAGAAATAGACCTTCCTACAGATAGACTGAATCTGGGGCTGCCAGGAGAATGCAGAATCCATTATCACACCCAAGTTTTTAACAGTAGGATTGAATTGTATAATATTACCGTCAAGTGATAGATAGGTATTGTTAAGGCAGTAAAAATTTGTTACCAGAGGCCTTGATCCAAAAGCAATAGCTTGAGTCTTTGCTACATTTAAACCAAAGCCCTGGCATCTAGACCAGTCCAGAATGCTAGCAAGTTCAGGCACAGCTGCAATTGTATAAATTTGGAGGTCATCTGCATATAGGTGAAAGTTGCACTTAATTATTTTAGAAATGGAGTTTGTAAGTACTGAAAATAGGAGTGGACCCAAGACACTGCCCTGAGGCACACCACAGTAGCTTGTAACTACAGGCGAAGATGATGAGGAGTCACGTACACACAACGAACAATTAGATAGGTACGATTGAAACCACGCGACACAGCTTGACGAAAAACCTACAGAAGAAAGAATTGCCACCAACAAACCATATCAACAGAATCAAATGTCTTGCTGAAATCGTGCAAGACTAAAGGTCAAACGCCGATCATCATTACCACGTCTAATATCATCAGCAATTTTGATGAGCGCCGATGACGTGCTATGGCCTGGCCGGAAACTTGATTGAAAATCAGTGATAATTTTATGCTCATTAAAATACTGCTGCACCTGCATATATAACAAGAGCTCTAGTGCTTTAGAAATTACAGAAATAATGGATATAGGACGAAAATCACTCAGACAAGTGGGACATTTAAGTTTAGGTATGGGTACAACGTAAGCCAGTAGAGGGAAAAGTCGATGTCTCAATGGAGAAGTTAAATATGAGATACATTTTGAATGTTTACATTCAAAATGGGAAGGAGCTGCTTAATACTGACACCATCAGCACCAACACTAGTGGTCTTAGAATGACTGAGAGCCTGGCAATATTTCGTGCTATTACATTTTTTCCACTACCACTAAATATTCAGTAATAATGAAATTCGCGTTATAACTACCACTGAAGAACTAATGGTAGTGAACACGTATTGCATTTATTTTTTACTGCATTATGTCCAACCCTGTTATTTAACACAATACTTTTTATGTAACCGCATTTATATCATAAATTTCATTCTCAGACAAATTGAGAAATAATTTTAAAGAAATATGCCTCAACTCGCTCAATTTACCCCATTATTACCGCTGCTATAATGATAATAGTAGAAATGTAGAATGCAAAAGATTGAACGAGAAAAGCTTCAGCAAACAGAATTTAATTGTTCTCGCAAAGTCAGCAGTCTTGTAGTGGGTTGGCCGGACGTTGAAATGATTGATGACACCTGGAATCCGGGCGAACTAGAAGGGGGTTTTGGGGAGAGGATTCGCGAAACCTTCGGCGAAAAAATCCCAATTAATCTTTCGCAATTATCGCCCTTCGTCTCGCCGCCAGGCAACGATACATTGAAAAATGACAGCTTGTCGAGATCTTCATTTCTAAATCATCTCGGCAATTGTTAACGCGAGTTATCCCAATTATTTCGCGCCACGACTGAAACGAAAGATCGATCGTTTCAGTTCATTTTTCTTTTATTAATTCATATAAAATGCTCATTATCGTGATTAGGTTTTTGAAAAATAAATAGTATCGATTAAATTATCGTAATGACTATGAATTTTTTCTTTTTTGTATTACGTAGACCAGGTGAACATATCGTATGTTAATATTTCAACGCGTTCTATTTTCTGGTAAATACATTTCACCCAGTTGGGCTCGTATTATGCATTAATCCTAATTGATTATGTCATTTGTGACACATTATTAATGTATACCGCCTTGCGTTGTTGGCAGTCGTCGAACCGTTTGAGTTATGAAATGATCCGTTGATAAACAAGCATCCAATATTTTTTTTGTCGTCGTCTAATTTTTGTTGATAATATTACGGGAGAATCAATATTTACGACATTAAACCAAGTGGGTAATTGCGTTTTTGATTGGCGAAAATTTATTCGGTAATTTCAGGACCCAATCTGAAACTCCATCCCGTGTGACCCACTTTGCCTGTGCGCACCAGAACGTGTTAATTGCATAGCGATTACAAATTAATTGCCAGCAAACCGGCGCGTTCTGGTTGTTTTGTGTCCTTACTCAATAATAACCATTATAAGCAATTAACAGATCAAAAACAAAGTTTTATTTGTAAACTTTGGCGCTCGAAACTACTTAGTTAGTAAGCGGTTTCAGAGTTTGCGTTAATGTGGCGGTTTTTTTTTTCTTAATGCGAATATGGAATGTAATAGTTAAAATTTAAATCAACGAACGGAAAAGACTATTATCCGATCACGTATGCACACACGGCGACATTTCCCAGGGGATTTATTTAAAACCGTTTTTACATACGCGCCCGGCCCAATCAATATGCTTATACAGGCAACGCGAACCTATCAAGAATTGATGCATAATATATAAGGGGTCGTAATTGTGTTCACGCTGAGCTACATGGTTATACGTTATTCGGCCGAATCATTGATTTTCGAGATATGTAAATATTTAAGTGGTGCACGTTCCGGCAGAACTCCAGGTAACCATTACTACCCTCAATATCTGGGGACTAACATTGTATAATAAAGACGACAAATCGGTTCAGATCACTCAACGTTCCGATATACATATTTAAGGAGTTATTTCTTTTCCTTATTGCTAGCACTAAAGGATTATTTACAGCAAAATGGAATCGAGAAACGATAAGTAGCTAATTTTGTACCTGGCGATGGCATTGATGTCGTAATTTAATATCGTTATTGTACAAACATGACAAGCAACCACGTTCGCGGAGTTGGTAACTAGGACATGCGATACATCCGTTCATTGATGTCTCGAACGTAGGCTATATTTATTAAGGACACAATAGACGGGAGTAGTGCAATACGCACTAGATTTAGTCGCCAGTACATTACAAATCTGCTCTACCAGTTGATATTCTGGAATGAAATCTGTTTGTGCTAGCCAGGTGATGAGTTTGCGTGTGACAATAATTGATTCAATGCCGATTCGTACGGAAATCGACACTTTAACAATCAACTAGACAGGTTATTACCTTCATTAATATTAATGAACTTTATATTAAATTATTGAATCCAATCATTAATAAAAATTATGTGAACAGAATTGATTTATTGTAACCATAATTTATTAATTAAACTTCATTGTCTAGTTAATTGATAAAGTCGATCTACTAATATCTCGATATAATCAAAATATTTTAAGTCACTCTATTAATATTTATATATCTCTTTTTGTATATCTCTTTACTGAATAAGTCATAGTTTAATCCCAACTCAAGTTTAGTTGCTCTATTCTATGTTTATGGATAACTCATGGTAAAATTTTAGTCTATGTACAAAATTAATAATTAACTATAAAATTTAGAATAAGATTTATTAAGAGAGGACAAAATCTGAATGAAATTTTTGGGTGATGTAGGGAAGAAGAATATAAGAGAGAGAGAATCTAAAGTAGGAAAGAGACGACGGGGTCTTTTCCCCGACGAAATGTAATAGTGAACAAATAAAAAGTTAATGTCTTTCTATGATATCAGGAATTGTGAAATTGCATGAGAAAAATATCATGAAACAGTTATCATAGCAGATCCAAGTATTAAAGTAGAGTGTAAAAGAATTCACCCAAAGAGAGATATAATATTCGAACCAAAAGAAATTTAAGAAAAATGTCCATGTCCAAAAGATGCAAGATGTAATAACGGAGGAAAAGATTGGACGTCTGCTGAAACTCTGTAGATATAGGCTGAAGCATGATTTCAAGAAGAGGTTGTTCCTGAAATCAAGGGGAAAGAAATGCCTGCTAATCACAGTAGATGTAAAAAGTGCCTTTGGCATTGCTCCTGGGGGAAATAATCGGCAGAAGAGAATTTTAAAGAATCGATCTTCTGAACATTGTGAAAAGCTACCTGAATAGGTGGAAGTTTGAATATGAGGACAAGGAATACCAGATTAACAGAGGGGTCCCGCAGGGATCGATCCTAGGACCCCTTTTGTGGAATCTTTTCTCTGAGTAGATTGTGATAGAAGAACAGAGACACGATCTGGATGAAGAGAATTTGGTTGCTTACGCTGACGATTTTGCCGTAGTGGTAAGCGGGTGAAAGCTTGAAAATTTACAACAGAGAGCACAATGTACATATATTGGAAAGAATAGCAACTAAAATGGAGAAATGGAATTATAGATCGCTTCGGAATAACGGAACCGGTATTATTAAGAAGTAGGAAATGTAAAGAAGAAGTGATAATAAATATTAAAAACCACACTCATTTTTCTGATTCTCTGATCTCCCTGATGTTATTGTCAGGAAGATCGCACAAGTATCTAGAATTATGATACGATGACCTACGATGGAACGAACAGGTAGAATGCATTACAAATAAAACTCAAAGAACGATAAACACTCTACATGGAGTAATGAGTACATCCTATGACCCCAGAGCAGAGAAGAAAAAAGGAAACTAATTGGCTCGTTTGTGTATTCTCAAACATTATATGGATGCAAGGTGTGGTCTACGGCTTTTGAAACCAAAAAACTGGCCGACAAACTCAGTAAAATACAAAGAAAAAGTTTGATTAGAGTGATCAATGGTTTGCATGCTGTACCTACCTAAGCATTTCTTGCATCAAACCTGACTGATAAACTCGAGGTTATGGAACAAGTGATGCAAGAATGGGAAGAGGTACTGGTAAAGCATGATGGACAAAAAAACTCGTCCTGAACCTAACACCGTAGCTAAGCAAAACATGCGGAGAGCTGAATTACGCTATGAACCAATTCGTGAGCGGTCATGGTTGTTTTAAGAAGTATCTATGTATGATGAGATGAGCGGGTACTGCGAAAATATTGTGGACGATGGACATGCCTTTTTTGACTGTCCTAAATGGAAATAGAAGATAGAGGAAGTCATAGATAGGTTTGGAAAACCAATTTTCGCAGAGAACTATATCAATATTATGATTGAAAAAGATGAATATTGGAAAACGCTTGAAAGATACATGAGAGATGTGATAAAAACAAAGGAGAAAAAGGAAATACTGATAAGAGAATAGTTGTGGTATTTTGAAGAGTGCCTGTCTGATTATATAGTATCCATCTATGGAGTATTTGTTTACCTAATTTTTTAATCTTTGTAAAATTGTGTTACAAAGTATGCGTATGTACTATGTATCTCCAGATGTATATGGTGTATTTATTTATTTAATGACGAAGTTTGGCTGTAAACATGATTGGTGAATAATACTTAGAAAGGAAGGAGAAGAATAGGAGAAGGGCAGCTCTTCTCCTATTCCAGATACGTAAAAAATAAATATAAAAAGTTAAATCGATTGTTTAGTATTATGAGCAAACTCTCCTCTTCGAGTTTGCGTAGTACATGGATAGTGCTTGAGGTGAGGGACGCCCCTAAGTCCCTCTCAATCCATCGGCAAGTTGTCCAGATCATCGAAATTATTTCTGAGGCATTTCATCAATCCTATAGAAACTTTTAAATCTAAAGTAAAGCCTTATTTTAGATTTAAACTGTTTGGCATATAATAGTTTGGCGGCGAAATAGTTCACGCTATCTCGACCTCTCACAGAATTGATCTTAATATCGTTATTTTTTCTAGTTTGACAATTGTGTTTAGTTGTATTCAGTTGCGCTTGCTTTCCAATATGAGGTTGGGTTATTTTGAACGTATTGTAGACATTCTAGAATATATACACATGGAAGAATCAGATATTCAATTCAGAGATCTGGTGGAATTCCTCTTAAAGCAAACGTCAATAACTCATATTAGACACATACACCGCAAGATTATTGGATTCAAACTAAGATAGAAGCCTTTGGGTTGAGCTAGACATAGCCTTATAAAGAGTATTGAAATTGGAAAAATTATAGGAATTTTTTGAATTTAGAAAAAATCACACTCCTTTTAGTTTTCATTTTTTGAGAAAAAGTAGAAAGTGAATTCTGAAAATTATCTAGTTAATGATAAATGCGAGATGGTTTCAATATTCTTTGAAAAATTGTTGTACAATTTAAAGGGATCTTCATATTTAAGCAACTTGAATGATGAATCAATGTAATTGGTTTAAGACTTACAATAGTTTGTTGTAGCAATCAATAAATGATAAATGTCAATATTACTCTCGGATTCAGCAGGTAAGCAACTCAATTTTTTTAAAGAAGATCTAAGAGCAAAAAGAATGATTAGAAGAGGTTTCCAAAGATACGAGCTTCTTCTAACAATATTTACAGTTTTTAAAGTTCTATGGAATTTTTCTATAATATAGTTCTGAATGAAACTACCTGAAGCACAGTAAATTTAGTAAAATAATTTGTTAAAAAGGTTTTAGAATACTAACAGATTCCCAGATTTCTGTCCAATTTATAAAACATTCAATCACAACAGGGGTTGGGAGACTGAATGCTGGTATAACAGATACTAATTATTCTCATTTAGCGCAATCAAATTCAAAAAATAAGTTAAAATAAAACCCCTTGTAAGCAGCAAAGTACAAGAACGGCTTTAAGGTGCCAACGTACACATTTTCTGCTTTAGGGTCGATTACCCGAAGCAAGTTTATATACTTTATAATTAAGCGGCTAGTCAGATAATTGACGTGTAAAGAGTAAGCATGACTACACGAGATCAGCAAACATACTTGCTCTTTTTAATTTCTTTTTAATGCCAAGGCGCCAATTTCCGATGAAAGTAAGTAATATAACCAAATTTGTGAAAATACACGAAGATTTTTCAGTTTTATGAAATATAAAACTGAAATATTATATGGATGCGGAATTGAGAGCTATGCTCACCCAATTTACTCGCATCGGCACGCTTGTTTTGACAAATATTAAATACAAATTAATATTAAATACAGACTCAAATCGACGATGTAAACAGGAATATACCGGACAGTACAAAATAAAAATAACTCTAATCAACATCAAAAATAACTTGAGTCTTCCAGTGGGTTAAGTTGATATTAGATTGGGTGATGTTAGAGTGGTATCATTTTTAATACCAACCCAATCCAACGCAATAATAAATAACGCAATCGTTCTACAGAATCATGGGATCGACATATGGCCCTAAAGCTGATAACTGAAAAATGATTAGTGCAGTGACTTGGTCGCAAGGTTTACACCATTGCAAAATATGGTGAAATGCTTTAAAGGTTAAGCAGCTTGCAAAGAAGTTAACAATAATTCAAAAACAGATATTAATTAGAGTAGTAATTGCTTATCGAATAATATCCACGAAGCATTACTTGTTGTCGTGTGCATACTATAGTTTCTTCCCAACTATGAAAATTGAGGAGAAAATTACACTGAAAAATAGCGTCGAGATCACTCTTGAGAGTGAGATTATTTGGAATATTGTGATAAGTTTTTTGCGTGAGGCGTCATATAGACTAAAGAGAGTGAAGAGAGGAAAATGCAGTAGGTGAAACGCTACACAGAAGAGGAAGGCATCTCTTACGGGACCTCTACGTACCCGCATCTCCGTGCGGGTACGTAGAGGTCCTATCAATGATAAAAAGTTTAATGTTCTGTTTGATTTTGTCTTTACCTTGACCCACAAAGGGACCGAGCGGCAAGAATATGAACTAGTGTGAGATAGAACGATACGCAAGGATGAGGAATTTTAAAACGTGTAAGCGCATTCCAGTCAGTTAACGCTGAAGATGTGGAAAGGGAGATTAGCCTCAACCTCACATTATCTGGCCGCCCAACACCCCATATCTATTTGCAGATTTTCCTCCACCTCATAAAAAATAAAGCCAATACCAACCCACCCAAACTCAACCTAATGTAAGCCACCGTCAGGCAAAAGATATCTAATGCATATTCCATTAGATTTCGTATATTTGGATATCATTTCCTTGGGTTGAGTTGGGTTGGGATGGTGGGGATTGGGTTAGGGTGGTATCATTCCTATTACCAGCCGAATCCAACTACTCTCAACTTATAGGGATGATGTCAGAAATTATTCGACATTATTGTGATGGGTTCTATAGAGAGCTCAAAGAAGGAGCGAAAGTTTTAAAGTAAAGATTGAAGATAAATATAGATAAAAATATTGAGTTATCCATGGGAAAACCATAAATTATTCCCCTCAACAACTGTCTTAAAAATGTATTAACTGGTTTTCTTTAATTTTTAATTTAGTTTTTGAAAACTTTTTGAAAATTTGACATTTTGGCTATAATTTAAAAACAAAAGAAGATAGAGCCCAAAAACTTAAAATTAAGGGATTTTAATTTTTAAGATAAAGACTTCTTATTCCTTGAGAATGAAATATTTATAAACGAATTCGGGATTTTGCAGCGAAGAAATGGTTTACGACAGTAGTTCAAAAAAAGATTTCCAATTATTCTCATCCTATTAATAACAGCTAAGTAACAGTAAATATGTAAGTACACACATATTTATGTAATAATAACACCTATACAATAATAACACCCAAATTTGCCCATCTTGTAGATACAGAAGAAGAAACGAAAAAGAAGCGATAACTCATTTTTTTTTAAACCTGTATCAGAATTCAAAATACTTCACACGAGTATAGATTCCGATATTTCTAGTGGTTTTTATGACCCTCAAAACAGTAGTGCATTTGATTATCACACCGAAAAAGTACCTGTACGTGATTTATGATAGGCCCTCTCAGCGAGCTTACTCCAGGGACGTACTTCTTATTGTACTTTATTCTAAACTCAATAACATGAAAATAAAATAGAAATGTAGTAAATATAAATTTACTTATACTAAAATGATAAATAATATAAAAATTGTAATTTTTTTCACAAAAGTAATAGTATTTAAATCGTTAGTTATATTTTTGTAACTTCCGTTAATGCGGACCTGAACAATTCGCGCCACAGTTTAGGTTCTTAAACTAGCTGTTTACAACCCCGTTTTTGTTCGTTATATGACTGCAATTAAGTCATAAAAACCACCAGAAATATCGGAAACTATAAATGTTTGAACCAACGTTGATCTACAACGTTTTTTTATCATCTATTTAAATAGCTGAATAAGCCAGCTTCACTTAGTTGTTAGTAATGCTAATTGGTCTTCAAGTTAATTTGCCTACGAATGTGCTACTGTTTGGCAAATCTATTTTGGCCGCAAAAATGTGACATATACACCGTAGTATAACATAATCTCAGAAACACACTTTAACATTCATTTGAGTATTCTGAAGAGGATTGATATTATTATGCCTTGATTTCGCACATAATGACCGAAAATATAAACTAATTTTTAAATATGTAATGTTTTCTGCACGGAGACGAAATACAGTAAAGAAATGAGCTTCGAAGTTAATTTCAACCTTTTGTTATAAACCTTGATCGACCAGAATAGATTTGTCAAGTTGTAGCAAACTATTTGGATTGTTTACATATTATTATAATTACATAAAGCTAGTTTACTAGCAGTTATGTTTTAAATCTGATTTACTTAGAGAGCAGTCAAACCTTTATAACCAATGTCACTTAAATATTCCGGAGTAACACCCTATATTTTATATCTTGAGCAATATATTTTATGGTCTTAAGAGACACATGGCTAAACCGTACCATTTCTAGTTTTGATGGTTCGAATTAATTCCAGTGGCAATTGGTTATTTAGTTCTAGATTGCTGTATAAAACATCTGCATTTGTTGTTCAACGTCAGATTGTTCTATATTTTTTAGAATCATTCAGATTTAAAGATCTTAAGAGATAACAATGCATGAATGTTTTACTTTTAGATTTAGTGTTAATTCCAATTTTAGTATTAATTCTAGTCTTAGTTGTTAACTAACATTAGATTGTAGTATATTTTTCATTAAGGTTATATCGAAATTTCCCTGTAATATAATTTCTCTGATATCAATCAATTATTTGGTGTATAAACTATGTCAAACTTATGTATAAATAACAAATTTAAGTAGATGACATATCAAGCTTGGAAACGAGTTGTAACCAATTTTTGCGTGAACAAGTTTACGAACTGGTTCATCGATTAGTCGGTTGCGCAGAAGTAGAACGCGATCCAATTTTCCTCATATTGTTACTGACGTTTCCAATATATTTTCCTGAAAGTTTGATATCCGCCCGAGATAAACAAGATCGGTTTTCCCAACTTTAAAACAAACAGGGCCTGGGGTATAAGGTGCCTATGAATGGGTTAGTCCCGGCATTCCCCAGATTTACCGAAGTCGATACTATCACGGAAGAAAAGAAAACGAACTAAATCGCTTTTAAAACGTCTATCTCTACAAAATCATTTCGTCCTTTATCCAATTTATACCTATTATCGAATATTATAGATAATATGCATGTTGTAATATCTTCATGATGATATCTTCAATGTCAGAAATCTTATTGGTGAAATTGTTTCAAAAGAGGAAAAAAACTAATATGATTGATGAACTATCGAATCTCTTCGGACATGCACAGTCCTGGAGTTTCACCCTTCCTCATCTCCCTCATTTTTTCCTTTTCTAAAGCCCTTACTCGCGATCCTCTGGATTTAGCGCGATCGGAGAGCGTGTCCGTGTCGGGCAGATAACCAGGAGCCGATAACGTCCGCATCAGCATCGAGCGAGGGCAGATTATCCTCCACCGCCACCCCCCTCGATTGTCTACATGGGGTCAAATCGGACAACGTTCGATGCCATCATCCGTTCTCTGTCTCCGCCAGATGTGTTTAAACAAATAGATAACAAGAACTTAAATAATATTTCTACATATCATTTTTCATATTGACGTAACGCAGGTTCGTGTAAGCAACTCTCCGACATACTCAAAAACAAAATATCTTTATGCTAAAGGATTGTAGTAGTTTTGAACTCTAATGTAATAATCTGAAGACAAAAAAAAGGTCACACAGATGTGTGAAGCTAAACATCGACAGAACATGAACTAATGCATACAAATTGGCAATTTTTGATTTCAAGTTCATCGCAAGTGTCAACAACAAAAACTCCAAAAAAAACGATGAAAAATAATTTAAATCAGAGCATTGACTAAAATCAGTTTTTATTATTAATGCATGCAAGTACGTAATTTTGTTTCGTTTTACCGCATATTTTACTGCATATTTCGACCAATTTTTACCGAATATTTACAACTTATATTGCATATTTTTATCGCAAATAAACCCGAACCTTGTTTATAACTGTATTACTTCATCTGCTTAAAACATCTTTTACAAAATTAGTATTCTTTTAGCTTTTTCTAATAAAAACAGTATTATGAATCTCTTATCTAACTGCAACATGAAAAATATTCACATTATGAAAATAAATATACAAACATTGAACAAATAGGACGAAAATTGGAGATTCACATCCAAGACCCACAAAACTAAGAAGAATTCCAATGTTACATACATTGGAATTCTAAAAAACACCATCTTGAAACTGGTCACCATTGATCATAATAATATTAAGTTCATTTATAAATGTGAAAAGGGTTCAAGGTTAGATCTTTTGGAATTGTTTGAAATAATAAAACATAAGAACAAAAGAGATCAGATTGAGGTTTTCCAAAAACCTATTTTTAGTTTTCTCGAGAAATTCAATTTAAACTAATTTGCATAAGATAAAATTTTTTTAGAAAACAAATCTTTGAGCCAAAATTCTTCTGTTTCTATTTGATTTTTCGGTTTTTGCTGTTTTATATTCTATCTCTCGTATCCATCGCCACACGATACGACATTTTGTGTGTTTTCGTCTTGTTGCAATTTTTATCTTCGAAATGGGTCAAAATGGATTACTCAATACATCTTTGTATTGAGTATTAGAAAAACTAAACTTGGAAACTAAACTTTCAAGAGCACTCTAGAAAAGGTAACCAAGTAGATCGCAATGCTGCTTCAAACGTTGTTTTATCGCAATTAAAGAACCTTCTAGATTCCGGAAGAGCAGTCTATCTTGAAAAACATCTTGTAAGAGTAGTTGTGGTATTGTAATACTAAAATGGAAAAAAGTCGTGATGTGTTTATAAGTATCATCCACCCATTAAAAAGCCCTTTCCGTTTTTGACACCATACAAGTCTGGTTGCTTTATGGGAAGGTGGTAATGAAAGCCGAAGATAAGGACGACATGAATGAACACTACAGCAATCGACCTTGTTGCTTAAAATTGATCCTTGTTAGCCATCCGCCTAAGAAGTCAGTCTTCATGCGTATTGCTTCCTCAGGCTTCTTCGAACTATAAAGACCATATCCGTGTAACTGTAATGTGGTCACAATCCAGCCTTATTCTAATATCTCGAAATGTGAGACCTTTTTTGATTGAAGATGTAACATACATCTCAACAATTTCAGGTTTACTTTCTTTACTACTTTCTTTGGAACCCCCATTGCATTTATAATTTATATACTAACAATTACTACAACACACACAAATTAATTATATATCTGTGGTGATTTTAACATCGGTTTTATTAAAAAATTGAAAACAACAAATATTCTGCTGGAACTGACAAGCAGTTTGGGTTAGAACATATCTTTGAATTCCCAACGTGAGAGACAATCTTATAAAGTAAAAGTATAGATGATATTTTTACAGACATAACCAGGAATCGACTATGCGGTACAACCAAACAATTGTACCTGGGAGATCACTATGGACAAGTTCTAAAAATAATAGAGAAAAGTTATGATCCTAACTCAAAAACAACGGAAGAATTCATCAAGCGTAGAAGATATGATGACAACAGTTTTCCTCTCTTTGAAGCGTCAACGGATGATACAGATATGATACGCTTCCACAATAAATTTCTAGAACTTTATAATGAAAATTTTGCTGAAACTAACCAAAAGTTGACTAAAGGGAAATATAAATTGCAGAAGTCATAGGAAGCTAAAAAAATGGAAATTACTCTCAATGCACTTAGATTGATGGCATCGACTACTAAATCAAAGCATTATATGAGAGAAAAATAAATAATGAGAAGTATTTTTAGATATGAAAAATATAAAAGCAACTGAATGTGTAAAAGAAAATGTGGGAAATAACAAATCATCGCCCTTCAAAGACAAACCGGGAGACATCCTTGGGAACTTAATTAGATGCGGAGGATTTTACCAGGCATTATTCTGAAGAAGTCCAAAGATTTATTGTGGAGACAGGCATTGCCAGTTGAACTCCCGATGACTTCCTGAAAGGGAATAAGGACCATCTATATTCTTGTTATTTTAAACCGATCAGTATAAAAGAAATACATGATATTATTAAGAATCTAAAAAGCAAAAGAAGTGAAGATATGTATGGTCTCAACACAATGATAATAAAAAGAGTGGCGGAAAAAAATGTCTGTGCCTATTTCAATAATTTTTAATAAAAGCATAGAAGATGGAGTTTTACCCACAGAAGTAAAAATTGCTAAGATCACTTCAATCTTCAAAAAGGAAGACGATAGTAATTGAGGAAACTACAGAACAATTGCAGTGCTACCAGTCTTCTCAGTTGATTATTTGTTTTCCAGGAAAATTTGGAGCGATAGTCAGCATGGATATCGCGATGGCCGATTAACGATTACAGCCATTATAAGCATAGTTGATGAAATAATGAACGGTGGTCTTCTTTTGCATTTTGAAAAAGTGCAAGTAACTTGTTATGTCCTGAGTCGCGCCTTCCACAAGGTCGACCATGAAGATCTTCTCGGAAAGATGAACTACTACGGCAAACAGACTATCTTGCAAACAGAAAACAATGTGGAAGAATAAAATTGAAGAACAAAATTTTCGATTTGAAAGACTCAACCGATGGTGTTCCACAAGGCTCCATTCTTGGTCCAGTCCTTTTTGTTATTTATGTAAATGACCTACCAAACTGTGCGGGAAATGCAACCTCTTGCTTATACGCGGATAACACAACATTCATAACAGGAGGGCGGACTACAGACGAAACATCTCAAAGGACTGAGAACACTCTGAACATAGTTGGGAATAGATTAATGCTAATAAAGTAATTGTAAATTAGAACAAAACGCAGAAAATGCAATTTTTTATTCATTCAGAACAATGTATGGTGAGGTTCTTGGGTCTGTGCGTAAACAGCAAGTTGTCGCCAGTGCGGTTTTCTTTGGCAAGTGCTGATCGGGGTGTCACAAGGGCGGCCTATATATTTCGAATTTTCAGTCCGTGAGTACAACTCTGAGTATTCCTAAAACACTAAATGAAATCTTTTCGCTGCATTTGACCGAAGATGGTGTGCAGTCCTGTGGATTATTCTAATAATGCTTTGTTCCAAATTTCCGTAGTTAAATTACAAACAAACTCTTCCTAGATCTGTTTGTATCTCTGAAATAAAATCAACTCTGGCAAATATGTTCAATAATCCTTTTACCATTGATTATAAGTCGTCTACTTATAGTGCTGCTTTTGCGATACGCTTGGGGAAATTAAAGAATATTTCCTGGGTGTTCAACCAACAAGGGGAAGGAATGCAAAAACCATGAGAGAATCATGGACCAGGAGAGGACCACAATGGAGAGGATCAAGCTCAAATTCTAATTCTAGTGTTAGAATTCTTAAGTTAAGAGCCGTTTGTAAGTCTCCGTCCTTGTCAACAGCTTATACCATCCTTGTCTGTTAAGCGGAATTCTCTTTTTTCTCTTGTGTTATACACCTGATGACTGTCTTTCCTGAATGTTTTTCCCAGAGACAGTTGGTGTTTTTGACTTATTTCTCGCGCCTTGATCGACGCTTGATCGTACTCCACGCCGTTCTGTGTGGTTCGTCTCGGAAAGTTTAGTGTTGTTTCCACCTATCGATGTCATTGGAAACTTTCAAAAATAATAACATGTATTCTTATACATCTTAAGCTCTAAATATAAGTTTAGTTACGGCTTATTTGTAAAAATTGTTAACGGTCTCTCGTTTGTAGCGTACCATGATGAAGATAAGAATAAATTTATCGAAAGCTTGGTCCAATTAAAGGAGGTTTTTTCATTCCTTTCCCTTGGTGGTTGAACTCCCAGGAAAAAAAAAATAATTTTTAACGCTGTGCAACCAGGATTTACACCCACTTTTAATTATAGTCTAGAGAAATATTTAACCAACATGATCTTCGATGAGTACTAATTTTACATATGGCGGATATATTTTGTTTTCCTGCAGTATCCGGTCTTCTGCAAGCAGTATCGTTATCAATAAAGATGATCTAGCCTCCTATAAGTACTGTTTTTATGTGTTGAGGTGAACAAAAATGATCTAGGTGTCTATTAGTAGTAATTTTAATTCTGGTAGATAAATATTGTCTGCGAACAGTATCTTGTAGTCTTCTACTTTCTTCTACCAGCAGTGTATTATTATGAATAAAGATGATCTCGCCTTCGATGAGTACTAATTTTTCTTCTGGCAGATAATTTCGTCCACCAACTGTACCTAGTCTTCTTGCAACAGTGTCTCCTCTGTCGTAATCAACAAAGGTGAACCTTTGTTTGTCGGGGGGCAACATTTAGTCATCTGGACGCAATATCTCGTTGTCTATAAAGATGATCTAACCTTCATTGGCAGTAATTTTACTACTGGTAGATATATTTTGTCTGGAAGCAGCATCATGGCTTCTACCAGCAGTGTATTGTTATCAACAAAGATGATCAAGCCTTCAATAGGTACTAATTTTACTTCTGACAACAATACTTCGTCTTCCAACTGCATTTAACTGCTTTTTCCAATAGTGTCTCATGATCAACAAAGGTGATCTAGCTTGCCATTAATAGTAATATTACTTACACCTTATTACTGGTGGATATACTTTGTCTGGAAGCAGTACCTAGTCATCTGGAAGCGGTGCCTCGTTATCCATAAAGATGATCCAGCATTGTATTGGTGGTAGTTTTACTTCTGACACTGTCTGTATGTAAAAGGTAAACGATGACCACGGATCACTACGTTTCTTAAAAATCAAAGGATAACTCATCTCTAGCAGACAGTGAGGCACTGATGTTATGACACTCCGTGCAGGGTACTTTTCGCTGGTGGTACATTAGGGCACAATACTAATACAATATATTTGTTTATTTTTGTATAGGTTGGGGGCCTGCCTATATTGACCTATGTAACATCACTGATTCACGCACCTATTTCAAGAACAATGCGTTTTTTGGATAATCGTTACTCAAAAAGGTATTTTATGTAAAGGATGATTGTGAGAAATAGTTCAGCGACCGCATAAAACTGAACGAGAAGAGACCGGTAGTTCGGAAGAGACTTTTGTGCACGCGGTGGTGGACACGAGGTCGGTGCACTCAGCGATATTACTGAATCGTTCGCATTCGTGTCGACGACAGACAGCGTTCAGACGGTTTTGGGACCGAATGGCAATGGCGGCTCACCAGAACGGAACTATTACCAACGTTCCGATGCACAGCGGCGAGCAGAGAACGGAACAGAAGCCGTCCGTCGACACGGTAAACGGGCCGCGTGTAGAACTAAAAACAAAGACGACGAGGATGAGGAACCGAATGACGAGAACGAAAACCCCGTGAGGAAAGTTGGGCCGTTCCGTAAGCACTTCTTTCGCAGCTTATTGAACTTCGCTTGTTTGGCGAGGCGTGGAAAAAATCGACGGGGAACAATAAAGCGCGTAATGAAAAATGTCGACGAGATGGACGAGGCGCAAAAAAGCCCGCCCTGCGACGATGGAAAACGATGGAAAAGCGAAAAACACGGTCGCGGCGACTTTTAAAACTCGGCCTGGCAACTGTCTGGCGACGCCGACGCCAACGCCGAAGCCGAAGCCGCGCCACGCCGTGCCGCCCCGCTGAAAAGTTTTAATTCCTAAACTTCGATACGCCTTATTTACTATCCCCGGCCATTAATAACGTGGCAAAGTTTTATTGGTAATTCCTGTTGGCCGGCCAGAGATGCTCACAGACGGGCCACGGGCCCACTGAAAAAGAGGCGGTCAACGAAGAGACAAAACAAATTAATAGCTTCTCTTAGCTATCGTGATTTTCTTTAATGAAAAACGTGCATTAAAACTTTTCCTACATCACGTTAATAACGATAAAACTTTTAAAGATTCTTTTATACAACGAATTGAGTACTGCAATAATTTCACGCTATATTGAAATATTGTGGCTATCTGACATTGATAGATTGATAAATTATACAGCTGTGAAATTTAGGCAATTATAAATTATTTTGCACACTAATGGTCACGTCAAATTAGCTAATACGATGAATTTAGTGTTTATAAAATATCGCTGCAATATATGTATATTTGGTTAACAAAATCGTTAATTTTGACGTTGTTGTTTCATTCTATTCTATGATGTAAATGAAAATTCTTTGTTTTTCGTTTTAACGGACTGTTTTGTTCTAATTACTACCGGTTTTGGTCCCTATGAGATCATCCTCAGGAATAACATAAAAATATACAAAAATAGTACTTTTCAACAATACAAACCTTATTTAAAAAATCTATTATTATAAGACACATTACGATCAGAGGTTATATACTTAAAATTGAATCTTACGTTAATTATTCTTTTAAAAATATCATTATAATGGTAGTCTTGGTTAGGAATATAGTGATGATGTTGAGGAGGGTCAGGAATACGAAATTATTGTGGATTAGAAAGAAATTAGGTAACCAAAATACCCAGTATGTTGTAATACTTAAGTTGTTGCCGTGGTCTGAGTTCCTCATTCATATAGATGTTTTAATTTAGGGGGGCTGTAGGATATTTTTAAATTCGCGTACCATGGTTTATTGTTACTTTTCTGAGGGGTTATGCTTAAATACAGTGCACGCCACTTATTGTGATCACAACGGGACTCGGGGTTTATGATAACAATAACGTAACATAAACTCTTAAAAAATGTTACTACATAAAATATGTATTCCATTTAAATTTGAAACAAAATAAAAAACAAATTCATATTAAAAAAACTCATCTAGCGTTGTTTGTCTCTGATTTTCGCGGAGCAAGTTATTAACAAAAATTTCATAGTCGTAATGCGTCTGAAAATCGGATGACCTGTGCTGCACACCACGTCGCAAAACTTCCAGCGCTTTTCTCATTTCGCTCATTGTTGGGGGTTGCATTGTTTGTATGTCTACTTCTTCCTCTGGCTCTTGATTTTCAATTGATGACGTTGTTACACTTTTGCACATTACACTTTCGCAAATCTCTTCTTCTGTTACGTTCTGTGCAACATTTAACTCGTTATCTATTGCCATCCACTCCTCGAACTCACTTGTCGTCACGTCGGGTGGCTGAATGTTTAGGTGATCAGGTTCTATGTCATCTTTTGAAAATCCACCATGTTTGAAACAATTCTTTATTGTTATTTTGGAAACTTGGCTCCACGACATGGTAATAAGATGTAAAGCGTCTAATAAATTTGTTTTCTTGGCTAGATCATTTGCGCTCATATTTAGGGTATCCTCCATACTTTCCAAAATTCTAGCACGCATCTCTTTCCGGTAATACGCTTTCATGGTCCTTATAATGCCTTGATCACACGGTTGTATTATCGAAGTAGTATTGGCCGGTAAAAAAATAACTTTTATATTTTTTAATTGACAATTTACACAGTGTGCAGCGCAATTCTCCACGAGAAGAGCAATTTTGCGATTTACTCTCCTATCCCATTTTAAGAGCCAGTCATTAAAAATTAAGGATGTCATCCAGGCATTTGTATTTGAATAATAATCAACAGGTAGATTTTTGACACTCTTAAAACAACGTGGATTCTTACTTTTGCCAATTACTAAAAGCTGTTCTTTGTCACCCGACATATTTGCACAACACAAAATTGTTATACGTTCTTTCGATGTCTTACAACCCTTTGCATTGTCTTTTTTAAACATGTATGTATGATCGGGGAGAGCGCGATAGTAAAGCCCAGTCTCGTCTGCATTAAAAATATCATTAGGAGTAAATTCCCCAGCAATCTTGGTCCATTCATTTTCAATCCAGTGTTCTGCACTCTTAAAATCAGCATCTTTTTGCTCGCCGTGTGTCCGTTTGTATACGATGTTTTTTCTTATTTCCAACGGTGAAACCATCCCCCCGTTGCAACAAAATTTTCTTTTCCCATTTTATTTGCAAGTTCTTCCGCTTTCTGTCGCATCAACGGGCCATCTACACGTGCGTCATGTTCGCAGACATTCGCAAACCATAGTTTCAACGCAGATTCCACTTGAGCGTATTTCCCAGTTCGATTTCTTTTAGTCAGTAAATTCTCATTTTTTTAAGCAGCATCTTCTATTTCCACACGTTTTTTTTAATTTTACACAAAATTGGAGATTTTTAATTGTGCTGCTGCATTTCGCTGACTCATTTTCGGCAACTTGTCATATTTTTCTAAAATGTTAATTTTTTCACTTAAACTAAGATCACGTCTCTTTTTTACATCAGCCATTACAAAAGGTTAGAATAGAACTGAGACGTAACGTACACAGCCGAGCGTCGCGTGTTCGAGTTTTCAAATGCAGAGTTTGGGGATTCACCGAATCTATGTCAACATTATTTATTTTGCTCGTAAAAATAAAATTTATTGCTCATGTCGAAAACATTTTTAAGAAAGAAATGATAACATAAACCGAAATCATGATTACTATAAGCGAAAATTTTTGTTATATAATATTACACGTCCGGCCCGTTCTTCCCAAAAGTGATAACAATATCCGATTGATAACATTATCCGTGATTCTAATAAGCGGCGTCCACTGTATATTGATCTCATAATTCTCTATTATATTCTGTTATATTTTTTAGCGTGCATTTTTTAAAGTTAAAATTTAAATATGCATGGTGTCCCACATTAGAGATACCATGCCTAAGTTGATAATCTCTAAATAAAAACCCCCATTTGTTATTACATTTATAAATTTTTCATAAAATTTTGAATATTTCTCATGTAGCACACTTTATGCTGACATTCAGCTATCTTCGCAAAAATGACTGTGTTCTTGTGTATATAAAGTATGGAATCAATTCAATATAAATTAAAGATAACAAAAAAAATGCGTGTTTTATTTTTAACACACGTTTTCTGATATAAAATTAAAACGTACAGGCTGTCCTAAAATTGATAAATCATACCTAAATTGACAATTTGAAAAGAAATCCTTATTTTTTGTTGGGCTTATGGATTCTACGTTAAATTCTGAATATTTTACCAGTGAGGATTATGTTAATTCGGACTTACGCGATTTCAATTTGATTCCCCACTTCACCCACCATAAAATATTGTGGTTGGTTTAACAATAGGTTCAAACGTGTTTATAAACATTTTATAAAAACTGTACCTTTGTAAGTATATCATCCAAATGAAGTAGAATAAATACTGATTAATTTGTATCGAACAAGAAAAGAAGTCCCAAGAGTTTGACGTAAAAATTTAATTTTATGAATTTACGAAGAAGTTTGAAAAAGTTTGGAATCAACACTCATAGCAATTACATATGATAAAAAAAATCGGAAAATGTACTCGGAATCTTAAAAAATGCTCAACCTTTGTATTCAAGCGCCACGCTGATATGGAGAAATGTTAGTGAATGTGTTATATAGTATGATAATCAAATAAAAGTGGAAAATCATCGTGTTAATCAGAACACGATATGCATTTCAAGTTATGAAAATTTTTGAAAGATAGAAGCTTGAAAGGAAGTCATAGCTGATGTGTTAAGGCTAATGTACTGTTAAAGCTACTACAGCTTCAATCGTTTCAAAAGCTGTTGTAATTGGCATAGTATCGCAAACATTAGAGAAACAGCAAACAGTAACGAAACTGCGTCTACTACTATCGAATATTATTACCAATTAAAGCAAATCCGATTTAAAGTGATGTTAGGTCATCCTGTTGTCTCTACTGAATCGCGACCAACGTGTGAAGGTAGTACTTTCTGCCACCGAATGAAATCAGTTTGCTTTAATCAATGAACAACTTAAAAGTGTAACACTTTTTCGCACCAACATAATTTATTTTTTGTGAATGTCCAATTTTTTTAATAACAATAAAATTTTCATCGTTAAAGTACAACATCGAATTCTCATTTCCACTTCTAAAATTATTAAATTGACGAAAAGTTTTGTTGTATGCAAATATTGAATAGATTGTATGTTTTTTTACCATTCCCGTTATCCAGTTTTCTTTTAATATGCTTTTTTTTAATTTCTAAGTTTAAGTAGTATATCAAATAACATGATTGTGTATTTGTCTTAAAGATTTTTATTGTTTAGTTTGTTCGGAAGCTTTTCTCGATTATTTATTGTGCATTTTGCATTAAAAATAATGTCCTTAAAGATATTTACCAGGAATTTAGATATCTTGTGGGTTCTTGAATCGTTGGAACATATCATTAGACATATTAGTATATTGGATTTGTGCAATTTGGGCAATGCGATTTTGGATTTCTATTTATTTTTTCAATTTTTTTATTCCATCACTATATATTTAGTCAATTTGAAAAACACTACAATTTAAAATTCAACAGTGAAAATTTCGAATGGACAATTTTACTATCACATCAGCATCTCTAATTACGTTTTTATCAGATATACATTTATAAATCAGATCACGAAGAGACATTACATGAAAATCTCATCTTTCCGAAATAAACATTTACACTCGATATTAACTAACATTGTGCAATGGCGGTGATTCTTCAACATTTCGTGTAATTTATGCAAATGGAAAACACACATAGCTAAGTAGTAGCCCGTATTGATATATTTGAAACAATTTCAAAGAAAACAAACGATAGATATGGTTTTATAAAATCTTTTTTCAGACAAAATAATTCATACTCTAATAGTGGTTAAAAAATGATGTAAACTTTATTTAAACTCACATTCAAAGTTCACCACTAATTTAACTTAGAAAATTTATTGTTATGAATGGCAAAACGAGATGATTAAGATGATAAAACCAATCTTATGAAGGAAAACATAATTCTTAGCAAATTGTGAAATTTTGAAACGATTATTCATGATGTCAGATTACTATGAGTCTGTGTAAGATTACCATGGTTATTAACGTTTAAGAATAAACTCCACTTAGGTCATAATCTTTACACTTATTACCCATTTATTCCTTATAATTGTAAAGATGTATTCATTATGGACAATTTTTGTTAAAAATGTTTCTTTCTATCGATGTTGGATCTTGCGCTACAACCTATGATTATAATAAAAATAGTGCATTTTGACGCTTTCTTATTTCTTGGTTCATAAATCAAAAATCGTTATAGTTAAGCTTTATCTGATTATGGATGATAAATTTTCGGTTTATTTTGAACATTTTTTATTGAAAAAGTTTCTTTGCATCAGTTTTGATTTTTGAATTAAACAACCTATGCTTATAACAAAAATTGTCCTTTTTGACATTCTCTTCTTTCTTTGTCCATACATAAAGAAAACCAACAGTGTTAGGATTTCAGTAGTTATGGATAATATGTTTTGGTTTAATTATAAATAATTTTGTTATCATTAAATTATTTTCTCAAGAACGACTAATTATTTTCAAATGCGGTTATGTCGATGAAAAAATGCATGCTTTTTTCTATAATGGCTATATATTTCATCGAGATATCTTAAGAATTTGAATTTATAGGAGTTTTTAAAGAAATGAAATTGAAATTGAGGAAGAAATTCTTTTCCATGAAAATTCGATGTTATTACCATTGGGCCTTTCCATCCTTATATATCGAGGTGAAAATGAATAAAAGCTATGTCTATGTGTATTTTTTAAGATGGATTTTATTTAATTTTTGACTCTACCGATTTCGATTCGTTATTTGATTCCTTCTCAATTAATTGTTTTTGTAATTAATAATTAACTAACTTTTTGTAACTTAATTAAATAATTCCTTTTTTAAGATATGTACTTTATATCTGTCATTAATTCCTATTTTGAAAAAGTACTTTGTAATTGTAATTAATTCCTTTTTTGAAAAAAGTATTTTGTAATTGTTATCATTTTTAAAGTACATGTAATTACTTATCTCTGTATTTTGTATGATTGCCAATAGCTATGTTGGGCTTAGCTTATCATGAGCACCTTTGTACGATTCATTTCAGTTATTTTTATAAGCATTTAAAACTTCTGAAACGACTTAACAACTGAATCTAATTAATTTTGCAGAACAACATGAAACCAAATCATGTTGGAAATTAAGATTTTACCGAATCACTACCACTAGATTTATGAAAAGAAATAGGTTAAGTTATGTACAAAATTCCATAGATTTGTAATATCAGTGAGAAATAAATATAATTTCGAGATTAATCAAACTGTTGAGTTGCCTATAACTTTTGATGTTCCATTAAATCGCACTTTAGATTTAAAATGCTTCAAATCAATAGTACCAAAACAACAAGTCACGAAAAACTTACTACACTGTAGTTTTAGCCTATTACACAAACGAAAGAAAAGCAAAAGATGAAATTCTTAGTGAATAATAATTATTCACGTTCAACAAACAGGCTTTAGAAATGAGACAGGAATAAAATTAAGAATAGAAGAGATATGGGCGAAGCGCCAGAAGCATAGTTTAAGAAGCCAACAATGTTAGTTTGGGATCAATTCAAAGCATGTATAACAGAGTTAACGAAGAAGCTGTTAAAAGGAATTAAAGCAGAGATAATAAACATTCGTGGAGGTCTCATAAGTCAATTACAACCCTTAGCTGTCTCTATCAGAAGCTATGGAAGCTGTGAAAGAAGACACATTTATAATCATTTTAGAACGTGCGGAAGAAGTAATGCGATAGATGGTACTGAACGTGACGTAGTTTTTGAAAAGAGTGACAACAATAGTTCAGGCGAATGTAATAGTAACGCTCACATTAAAGAGACGAGTGATAGTCCCGAGGGTGAAAATGAACCGAATATATTGCTAGTATGTGTTACGTAAACAATAAATAAAAACTATAATCAAAAAGTTATTTTACAAATTACAGGTGCTTCGTATAGTCCGTAAAATACAGCATTATTAATGTATGTCATAACAAAACCAAAAATTTATTGAATATATGAGAAGCTTTTTTATGTTAGAAATGTTCGTATTTTATGGGTATCACAATTCAGAAATATTTCGGAAAAATGTAAATTAGACGTCTAAAATATAGCAACTCATTTTGTTTTTCCGTCTCTTATTTCCAACATAACCCTTTTTATTGCCTTAGAACTGCATAAATATTTTTTAGACATAAAAAATAATAAAAACGTATAATCTCATTTTAGTTTTCCGAAACGAAGTTATAACTCATAAGCTATCAATTTGTGTATCAAAGTGGATACGAGTATACATTCTTTTCATCATTATTCCCCGAGTCAAAATATATAACCTTCGTATAAAATATTTTTTATTTAACAAATATTATGCATAATAGTATTTTCGTATGTTGCTTAATATTGGCGCAGTTAAATGCAAAAATTCAAGAGAAATATTGTTAAAAATAAAATTTGCTACAATTTTTTTATAACATACTCCAATTCCCAATTAAGATCTCGTAAGGCAACAAAATTCGTCAAATTTTCACATTTGCATATTTCTCTATAAATGAAAAATATTTCAAATAAAAATGACTCATTTTGTTATGAGAAATAGCATAGTCATGGATAACATAGTGGATAGCATAGTCAAAAATATATGTATCCATTTAAAAAACTTTTACAGAATATTTGTACCTTCATATGACGAAAGTTCTAGAGATATAAATTATGCAAATAAGCAACATTATTCGATTGTAACCAGCTTTAAATTTCTGAAATAATGAGAAACCTGAAATTAATTATAATAATCAGGTTCACATCTTGAATAATTGAATTTAATGATTTTTGATAAAAAAATTATGGAACACTTTTATTGTTTAAGTAGCCATTAAATTGGCCAATGCTAATGTATCAGCATAATTAAGTTATTAAACCAATGCATCTTACGAATTAACACATTGCCTAGAAATTATTGAAATATCATCCATAGTATTATTAGGTTACATAGGAAATAGGGATTGAAAAATACGTTAAAAACCTTTAACCAAACGCCTTCATGAAGACAAGCTGTTAGTCAAAATAAATCAATAAATATGAATAATAATATGTAAAGTGCATTACATAAACACATGAATCTATAATTAACAACTACATTATTTCGAGTGTATCTCTCTCATCTTGAGAATGAAAATCTCCAAACACGATTAAAAGTCTACTGTCTAAACTAAGTCATTAACTACTGTCTCTCCTTGATAGTGTTAATAATGTAACTCATATTTTTATTTCTGAGAAGTAATAGCTAACCAGAAGATGGGACACTTCAGTTTTTAAGCCTTTGATATAGATAAACTACTATGTAAAACAATAAAATATTCTATAGGAATAGATCTTTTTAAAACACTTCTAAAGTTGCACTAAAATTTGCAAAAACAAAAATCAATAATAAAATTATTAACAATAAGATTAATAAATTAATTTTCTCAAAATGCAACACCCTGTCTTAAAGGTTGAGGTAAAGATTAACCGTGAACTAGGAAGCAACATCATAGAGGGAACGCAATATGAACAGCCAACTCAAAGACGTTAAAAATACAACAAATAAATTTCACCCTGAATTTTAGAAATACAAATCATGCTGAATACTCATCAAATGAGTATTAAAAGAAATCACTTAGGTTTCGAGAATCGAGAGGAAATATCACTCGTTTTTTTCAGCATTCATTTCTGTACCTTCATCATTGTTAACGTTCCGACTATTTACTCTGCTCTTCAACTTTGTTCTTCAAGAGCACTTGTTGCAGTAATCATACATCTTGATTCTTTTCTAACTAGTTCAGTGAAAGTATAATCGTTATTCATAATTACGGCATTTTAAAATTTTAACAGCAATAAACACAAAAGACAAAGATAATCAACCAAATTATAGTTGTATGTAGTATTTGTTAATTAAACCAACAATAAGTTTATAAAAATACAAAGAAGTGAATCAAGCTATAGTGATGGAAACATTCAAACAATGAATAAACCAAAACGTACAAAAAAATTGATAACACGACAATGTTTGGATGAATATTTGAATTTTGAATTTACCTGATCTGGAAATAAAGACCCCCAGATTCTGAAAGGATTCCAATATGTTCAAAATGTGTCCTAGAAAAAAAAGTTTCATTAAATATAATTACGAAGAAAAATACAAAATTACTTGGTATTGTCAAACGTATATTTTTTGAGCATAGAATACGTTTTTTGGGGTATAATCAGCTTTTTATCTCATAATCCGATGTATTTTCCTAGCAACAAATTCCTGTTTTTGTTTTGGTATTTGCACCTACTCTTATTTCCTATTATTCGCAAACTTTTAAAAAAGTTTTCATTTTATGCTTTTTAACATGTGAAAGCGCGACTTAAACTCAGTCCGAATCCGTAATAAAGTGGAATGAAAATTTTTCATATATAAGTTGTGGACCAGGTCACGTATAATTATCATCTTATCATCTAAAAATAAGTATTTTAAAAGATTGTTAGAAGCAAACAAAGAACAAGCAAAACAATTTTAGACGACAATTACAGTTTTAAGGCCCAAATAGACGTGTTTATAGTTGTATAAAGTAGCGTAACTAATTATAGACAAGCAGATGTCGCATAATTCAGTAGAAACAATTATTTCACCTGCTTGTTACGAAATTGTAAGGATTATGTATGACACTGAGATACACAAAAAATTGCAATAATTCCTATTTAAATAGAAGAATTTTGTAAAGAATTAGCATCCGGAAGAAGTATTCAGTTTCATATTAACGAATCTACTGATGTAAGTGGTAAAGCTCAGTCAATAGGATTTATTCGATTTGTCGACGAACATGAAATAACAAATCAGCTTTTATGTTACAGAGAAATGATTGAACGCACACCATCCCAAAATTTGTACGGATAGAACTTCATTTCTGATCTGAGAATCGTGAAAAATAAATAATACTAACATTGTATACACGCATTGTATCTTACGTAGAGAAATTAATACTTAATTACGTTAAATCGAGACCCGTCTACATAGACGGGTCTATTTGAATAAACAGCTTTGCCGTTTCAAGGAATCGAAATATGAATGCATACCTTTACACACCAAAGTAAGATGGTTATCAAGAGGTAAAATACTGAGGGCAGCTTTACGAACTCGGAATACAAGAAACAAAAACAACTTACACTTAAAATATTTTCATTTTTTTTGTATTCGGGAGTATAGATGTTGTGAATTCATTCGAAAGAATGATGTCAATTTTGGTTATATCACAAAAGTTATGTCCTTAAAACTTTTTATTATTAATATTATTATAAATTTTCTAAGAGATTTTAAAATCTGATTTCTTTTTAAAATTATTTTAACCGATTTTTATAAAATAATAACGTAATTTTATAAAATTATACAAATTTTGAGTTGAGTTCAACAATTAATGTCTCGAAACCGAATTGAGATATTCATATACAGTTTTGGTCTGAGGAAACTACATACTGTCCTTTATAAACTGCGGAATATTTCATCGTAGTATTTTAAGAAATCGAATTTTTATGCAATGCTACCAACGTAGTTTGAGATATCATGTATGGTTTAGTTGTGAAGAAACTATATACTTTCCTTTATAAATCACAGCCAAGTTTATAATAATATCGTTACAATTCAATTTTAACGATTTTTTTCAAAAATGGTTAAGAAACTTGTTATTTTTATGAAACGCTACATATTTAGGTTGAGTTCAAAACTTAATATCTCAAAAATCAGTTGAGATACTCAAGTATGCCTTTGTGCATATAAAACTATTAAAGATAAACTACTAAAGATTGAAAGATTGAAATTATAAAAAAATTGATTTAGATATGTTAAGAATTCGATTTGCTAGGATTTTTAAAAAATCATTAAGAGCATTGTTATTCTTAAGACATGCTGTATATTTAGGTCGACTTCAAAACAAGATTATCCCAAAAATGAATACAGATATTCAAGTATAAGTATAGTTTTATGTGTGTAGAAGAAAAGTATGTATTTGAACTAAACATAGAACTAACACTAGCACTAACACTAGAACTATCACTTGGACTAACTCTAGATCTAAAACTAGAAACTTTCGGATTTTGCCGTGCTATTTTTGAAAAAATGTTTGACGTTTCGGATACCATGTTGCAACCTTCTTCAGAAACTGGTTCGAAGTGGCAAAACCCACGGCAAAACACGAAAGTTTCTAGTTTTAGATCTAATGTTAGTCTTAGTGGTAGTTCTAGTGTTAGTGCTAGTGTTAAGTATGTATTTCTTTGTAAATTGTAACATATTTCATAAAGTTATTTTAAGAATTCGACTTTTTACTATTTTTTTTTTAATGATTAAAGAAATTTTTAATTTTATAAGAATTGAGATGGATTTGTTCTGAAAAAAATACATTTTATATAAAATTTTATATATCTCGAAAATTTTCATCAATTCACTGATCCAGAAAACACCGGACACTTGTATAAAATATAAAACTGATGTTGACACTGATAGTTACACAGAATGTCTGCATAGAGGTATATGTGGAATAACCGGATATCTTGTAAATTCTGATATTTTGTAAAATCACTATCCGTTCCATTACTGGTTGGGCTCAATCCTAATTTTGTTGCGATGAGATAGTAACAGATGAATATATACTTTGTGATGGTGTTGTCAGAGGCCTCCTAAATTAACACAAAAAAAATAGTGAAGAACATTGGAACGAACATCTTGGACCCGTACTAAGATTCATTAATGACCTACATTTGCCCTAATCTTTTGAGAGCTAAAATTACAACTGATCTTATAGGTCGCGGTGACACTCTCTCTAGTACGGCAATAATAATAATGCTTTGGATCTATGTTAGATAATTCAAAAAACCTACATTGGTCATTAATATGAATTGGTCATTAATATTGGTCCTGATGTTGTATAGAAGGTGTATCAATGTAGTGAATTAGATTTTGATTGAGTAGATGCAGATTCTAGTGATATTGAGATAAATAAAGCAATTGCCACGTAATGATGTAAATATATTACAAGCTGAACATTATGACACAACAGTAGCAAGGGTATAGCACAAAAAGAAATGGTAGAAATATCTTTCTAAAAATAAGAAATTGCTCGTGTACAGCCAACAAAATTGATTTTGGCTCTAACGACAGTACTATTTAAACCACATAACATTTTAAAAATAACGGTGGCTGTAGTATCGTCACAGATAGTCCCCCTCTCAGAATATAATCAGAGGTAATGATAGGCAAAACATTCTAAATCATGAGAAAGATGTAAATTTAATTTTTGTAAAGCAAAGTTTAAATAAATCCTTGTAAACAAAAGGTTTTATAGGAGAATGAGATAATGGACAACCCTTTCATTTTGAAAATGTTTCCCGTATACAAAAATTTTCTTACAATTAGTAAACGTTCGGCAGAAGAGAGATTCTCTTCGTTGTTTTCGCATTGGTTGTAATGAATGTTTTGAGAGTTCTATAAAATCTCTCTAAAATACCATTGTTTTGTTGTGAAAAGATAAAGTATGGATCTATTACTTTTTTCAAGTAATTTATTAAATTGAGAAAAATCCTAATTGTCTACCTATATTATGTTTGATGGTGTGTAGAATGCCAACTGTATACAAGTAGTAATGTAAAATGGTATTAGTGATAGTGTTTGCTGATATATCTGGTCAACGTGTAAAGCGTTCTATGACTGTCATAACGTAAGAGTATCATGTTACTCTTACCAATATGGAAAAGGGCCAATAATATCTATGAATATGTTCAAATCTACCTTTTGGAACTGTACATATTTGAAACGGTCATCTTGTGTGGTTATGTATTTTTGTTTGTTGACCACGATGACAAGATTTTAAAACTATTTTTACTATTCGATTTTTGACGTTTTTTCAAAAATCATTAAGGAAACCCCTACCCCACCAATCCAGGAATATTCAAGATCATTTCTTAGTAAATAATAATCCAGTAAGACAAACATGAAAGAACATGAATCACTAACCTATATCTAACTAATAAGAAGTCATCAAAATGAGCATACAGACTTTGGGCGTTAATGTGACATACAAAAACATTGCTCGTAAATCCACAAAATGTAGAAGATGAAATGACAGAATAGTAACAATATTTACTAGATTTACCAAGCTCAAATTTCTCATTAAAATAGATTACTTCGGGTCATTGAAAGTTAAATTTATTTATACAAGAAAAACACTTGTGATTTTATTAGAATCTTTGTTATATTTTATTTTTGTTTTAGAAAATCTGTTTATTACCTATTATTATCAACCATTATTCTAAATGATATTGCAAAATAGTTCACGACTATTTATCAAACATAATTCGGAAACACATTTTACTATGAAACCTAACACCACACTTCGCTAAGAGTACTTAATAGAAATAACAATTATTTTAATAGTTCTTATTTTATCGACATGAATCCGCAGATTTCAAAAATATATTCCTTGCCCAAACTTCACAAAAAAGAAATGCCGACAAAACTTTTGCTCATTCAACGGAAATTTTTATAATATTACAGAAGGTCTACCAATGGGAATGCCACTTTCAGGAATTCTTGTTGATCTGTTTCTTGATCATATTGAGAATAATAAAATAATGGGTTAGAAAATTGGGTAAGATATGTCGATGATGTTTTTTATGTTTGAGAGGGAGATGAGGAAATGTTGAATGATTTTTTGAAACATTTAAATAAATTACATCAAAAACTTAAATTTACAATAGAAATAGAGAAAAATAATTCATTGAATTTTCTAGATTTAACCTTAAAACGCCTTGAAAATGGAAAAATAGAATACGACATCTATCGCAAACCATCAATGATTTCAACAATTATCGTATATGACTCCGCTTATCCTCAAAACCAAAGATTAGCCAGTTTCCGTTTTCTAATTAACCGACCGATGTATATAAACCCATCACTTTCAATAAAATTACTTTCAAATCAAATAAGATTTTTTCAATATACATCACTTTGGCTTTTTGCTAACAATAATTAATTTTTTCTAAGTATCACAACAACAATCATGACAAAATAAAAGAAAGTGGAGATTATTCTCTTGAATGTTTAGAATGAGGTTTTATATATACAGGGTGTCTCACGTAACTGGTTCATTACAACTTTTTTGGGTTACACTATTCGTAGAGGCTTGAAATTTTGGTATCATGGGTTGTTCATTCCGATCTATTAATCTAAAATATTTTCAAGATGGCCACCACTTCCGGTCTACCGGAAGTAGACCTCAACTTCGTTATTTTAAATGGAATGCTATAGTTTTTATTACACCATTCAATTACACGTAAGAAAATATGTTGACTTTGATAACAGTTGCTGGTACCTATCGTTTTTTGTTTTCGAGTTATTTTGATTTTAAGTGTTTTTTGGCAAATATCACCATGGTCTTTACAAGCCCATATCTCAGCCAACGTTAATTCAAAAACGTTTTGCATTGGTACAATAACTCGTCATATGCTGTTAAATAGATTGTCACTTGTTATATCAATGTACCTTATACAGCGTGGTCAAAAATTGAATTACCATTTCGCTGTATTCAATTGCGAGAAAGTCGAAAATTTTAAATGGAACGCACCGTATCCTTTTAGCCTATCTAAGCGGAAATTTAATTCTCTACAAATTATCTATAAATATTGCTATACCTATTTATTATAGTTTTCTTCATATTGAGTATTTTATCAAAATCCTACACAAAATGCTGGATGCCGGTCGTGTTTTTATTAGAAGGCTGTGATATTTTGACAGTTTATTGTTTAATTTATTTAAATTATCATTGGTATTATTTCTAGAATGATCTGCGATTGAATAAACTTGAGTTTGTTAGCTTTTATTTGCCAAAAATAACCAGCAGAAGAACGCATAAATGAAGCAATGAAAAACAATGATATGGCGTAATATTTGACGTAATGATGCGCAAGATGTTCCTAGAGAGTTCAGTTTATTTATTTACGGTGCTTTTTTGTAAAATATTATTCATCTAAATCGACCGAAGCACCTCTTACTGAAGAATTTGGTAAAGCAATAAAATATGACAAAACATTTATTCTATTATCTTAAGCTGCTGGTGATAGAAATTTATGTTTTCTTGTTATTTTGATCTTTCCAAAACTAAGAGATACGTATCTTATCCTATCCAAAACTTTATTACACCCGCCATGAATATAAGACGAATTTAAAATGTTGGCGTGGGAATAATTCGCCATGATATTCAAAGACATTAACAGCAGTAAGTGATGACACAACTAAGTAATGACAACAGTAACATAAATATGGTTGAAAAGCTATCAAAACTCCATGGCTTTCTAACATAAAAACAAGAAGCTTCCAGCATTGCACGCGTCCATTAATTTCCAAATATGAGGGCAACTACAACAAATAGGCGCAGGAAAGTAACTAAATAGTTTGTAGAGAATTAAATCCCCATAATTTATTTTTGTAATTTTCAGTTTTTCATTCTTTTATGTTATTGATTTTAATTTTTATCATTAAATTGTTGTTTTTCATTGTTTCATTTATTCGGTTTTCTTTTGGTTATTTTTGGTAAATTACAGCTAGCAATCTAAAGTTTATTCAATTACAGTTCATTGTAGAAATAATACTAATAATAATATAAATAAATTAAACAAAAAACTTTCAAAATGTCATGGCCTGCTAACAAAAACACAGACGGTTTCTAGCATTTTACCTATGATTGTGATAAATTCCTCAATAGCAAGAAAACTATAATAAATAGGTATAGGAATATTTATAGATAATTTGTAGAGAATTAAATTTCCTTTTTGATAGGGTATGAAAATATGGGGCGTTCCATTTAAAATTTTCGACTTTCACGCAATTGAATACAGAGAAACAGAGAAACGGTAACTCAATTTTTGACCAGCCTGTTTAAGATATACTGATATAACAAATGACAATCTATTTAGCAACATATGAAGAGTTATCGCACCAATGCAAAACGTTTTTGAGTTAGCGTTGGCTGAGATATGGGCTTGTAAAGAGCATGGTGATATTTGTCAAAAAACACTTAAAATCAAAATAACTCGAAAACAAAAAACGATAGGTACCAGCAACTGTTATCAAAGTCAACATATTTTCTTACGTGTAATTGAATGGTGTAATAAAAACTATAGCATTCCATTTAAAATAACGAAGTTGAAGTCTACTTCCGGTAGACCGGAAGTGGCGGCCATCTTGAAAATATTTTAGAATAATAGATCGGAATGAACAACCCATGTTACCAAAATTTCAAGCCTCTACGAATAGTGGAACCTAAAAAAGTTCTAATGAACCAGTTACGTGAGACACCCTGTATATTGGACAAGCAGGAAGAAAACTTGAAACATGCATCCATGAACACAAAACAAAATATAATTCAAATGTTTACAAACATGCAATAGAAACAAATCACAAAATAGACTACGAAAATGTGCATCTCGTTCACAGATGATTCACAGACTCGATCTTTATATGTGCGTGCTGGTTCTGAGCTCTCTTCCAGTTATGAAATTAAATGTGGGGTTCCCCAGGGCAGTGTTCTAGAATCCTTGCTCTTTTCGATTTTTATAAATGGTATTACGGATAATGTTTCATGTAATTATCATTTGTATGCTAATGATCTTCAAATTTACACTTCAACACCTATTGATAACCTTGAAGATGCTGTACTTCGTCTTAATAATGATCTTGCCAGTATTCTTGAATGGTCTAATCGTTATGGGCTTAAGTTAAATCCGTCGAAAACGCAAGCCATTGCTTTTGGCACTCGTCCTCTACTATCAAAGATGAACTTTCACTCTTCCCCTCAAGTGATGCTTGATGGCAACGTTATTCAGTTTTCGGACACGGTTAAGAATCTTGGTTTGATTATGGATTCTACACTGTCCTTCAGGCCTCAGGTACAGAGTGTTTGTAGAAGGGTTTACTACTGCTTCCACACTTTGAGTAAACTTCGGTGTTTCCTCTCGCTTGTTGTTCGTCGCAACCTTTGTTACTCTCTTATCTTGCCTCATATTGATTATGGTGATGTGGTACATCCTAATCTTTCTTTAACTCTCCAGAATAAATTGGAGAGACTTTAGAATAATTGTATTCGTTACATCTTTGATCTGGGGAGGTTTCAGCACATAACGCCGTATCGTAATTATTTGCAGATGCTTACTCTACAGAATCGCAGGTCTTTTCGGATACTTTCTACTTTGTACAAGGTTCTGCAGAGCTGCACTCCTACATATTTATCTGACTCATTTAAGTTTTTATCCTCGCATGGTTTATCCACCAAATCTATTTCTGATATCACCTTAATTTTTCGGTTCATGCTACTGAGATTTTTCACAGATCTTTTACAGTACAATCGATTGCGTTATGGAATGATCTACCTGTCGCTATTCGCAATGCAACAAGTTTTGTGTCTTTTAAAAAATTATTGAAATGCCATCTTCTTACTCTCCAACTGTGCTCTTGACTTCTTTGTGTTTGTTGTCTATCCTGTATGATGATAATTGATGTTTTCAAAAAACAAGTTCTCTTTATTCAATCTCAACAGGACCAGTCATTCTATTTTCGTCATCTTTTTCGTTTGTGTAAAATATCAATTTACAATAATTTTAAAGTGTTGTGTCATTTATACAATTTTAATAATTTAATTACCTGACAGTAAGTTCATTTTTATTTATATTTGTATTTATTTCACTTTATTTATTGCATTAACCAGTATTTGTATATACAGATTCGGCTGATGATGGGAAACTAATTTTCCCGAAACTAGTACCGTAAAAACCAAAACTTTAGCAAAATTTAACATATATTACTATTTACTATAATTTCTGTTTACTACATCAAAATTATTATATCGTATATCTGTTATTAACAACAGGATGCGGAACTTGACAAGAAGACGGTACGCCGTCAAGAATTTTTATTAACCTAATTGCATCGAGTAACAATAAAACGTTTTCTTTTTGCAATCCACTCTTTAGACTTACACCCGACTCTATCTACGCCTATCTATCTCGGCGTGTTTATTTTGCCTCGTCTGTGAGCTTATCCGCATCGATCGGCTGGTGGGTGCAAGCTAATTTCGTCGCTTCCATTTCGGGAGGCAGTCTTCTTCCTACAGGCGTTCGTCGTTCGCCGAAAAGATGGCCCGTCAGCGATAGGGGAATATATGGGCGTCGAGTTGCTATTAAAACGTTATGTATACGTTGTAGAGCGTGGGCTCAACCCTCATACGTAGGATTCGAAGGGAATTGTCTTTAGAACCGGTGTAGTGCCAGGAATATGTCTTTTTCGATCAGTTAGAATTTTGTTCTTTCAATGTCCGGAGAAGCCGAGGCCTCGATTCATAAATTATGCATATTCCGGAAACAGGCGGGAGTTAAGAAAAAACGAGGTAACACGTTCCTTTGTCATACATTGCAGTCCCAAAAGTTGGATTTCTTTCAGGAGCGGCCGCGGGCCATTAATCAAAACGTCTCGAGCAACTTTTCGTCCTCGAAATGATAAGTCACATGTCGCCGGCAGTTAGGTACCAAATTACCATAAGTACGTTTTAGCTCTTTTTTTTTTTCTGCTGCAAAATTTGTTATTTATGTGTTAATTTATTGCTTCATCAGAGATGCCTTATTTGTATCTAAACTACCATGGTGGAGATGTGTAGATCTTAGAGACGGTCTCATGAGTAATCTCATCGGGCGTTCGCCGAGGCACATATGCGATTATTTACCATGGGCCATAGATCAAACACACCCATGCATAAACAACAATAATCTTCGCCATTAAATCATCACTAAGAAATACGTACACACATACATATGTACATATCATTGATCGCGACCGGTTAGTACACGTCGAATTCTCAATTAGTCAAATGTATTCGCGGCCGCACAATGGTCACGTACACGCGCGATAGTGCCGGCACCTAAATCTCGCCATACATCATCGGGGAGGCGGTGGCGTTGGTAATGGTGGTGGCGGCGGCGGCGGCAGCGGCGGCTTGTTGTGCGGCCCGCGTTGCATCCGCGAAGTGCAAGAAATTGATATACGAACAAGCGCCATAAATCGTCTCGGGAAAGTCGAAAAACGACTCCGCGACTTTCAACCGCGACCGGTGTAACGACCCTTTTTACAGTTGCCAACGGTGGAACCCCTCGTGTTCCCGCGACTCCCCATCCCGAAGGCGTTTAGGTGCCACGACGACCGCGCTCCGAGAAATAATATTCGAGCGGCTTGTCGAGCACGATGTTACCACTATTTATTGTCGTTATTTATGACTTTTCTCTTAGCGACGAGTGGTGTGGCTGTGTCGTGGGCCGGGCAAACTTTTAAAGCTTCAAGAAGGAGGGTGACACTACGACCGCTTAATGGATCTTGTAGTAAACTAAACGCTTGTTAAGATCTTCATACTAACAAATCAAACAAAAAATACACAATATATTATAAGTCATATAAAAAAAACTTCAAAAAAGCATTCATGATGATAAGTTAATTACCGTGAAACTGGTTATGTTGATAGCTTTATAATTCGTTCTAAGTTATTTTTATCTGTTTATTAACTCCTCTTTAATCATGAGATTTAATGGGGATTTAATATCCACGAGATTTATAGGAGCCCATACATAGTGATGCAAAACGGAAACATTTGCATGCTACCAAATGTGACACGATCTTATCGCGCCCATGTCTGCATTTAACAGCGCCTTCAGTTTTGGGACATAGACATCATATGTGCTCATGTACATTAGTTAGGTGTGCAAGTGTAACAGTTTTGCATCACAGTGTGTGGGACCCCATACATGGTGATGCAAAACTGAAGCATTTTTGCATGCGAGCAAATGTGAATTGAAAATGATGGAACACGGTTCAAATCTACTTGTCAGTTTTAATATGAGTCCTGGATGAAATATGAATGAAAGACGGCAACGTGATTTATTTTTAATTGATACTGCTATCACAATAGTAATGAAGAAGAAGAAAGCAAGAAAGAACCATCATCATTTTTATCAATGAAGAACTATAGATGTTCTCGCTGTCTGCACCAAGTTACGCCAGTACTGCGTGATTTATTTGTAGATGATTTTGGTACTTGGCATTGAAGACTATGGAATATCTGTTTCTATATCATCGTCATCATCATTTTCATTAATGAAGGATTGTAGATGTTCTCGCTTTCTGCATCAAGTTACAACAGTACTACGTGGTTTATTTATAGATGATTTGGTACCTGGTGTTGAAGGATATGGAATATCTGTTTCAACATCATCGCCATCATCATTTTCATTAATGAAGGAATGAAGGAATACAGATGTTCTCGCTTTCTACACCAAGTTACAGCAGCATTACGCAGTTTGTTTGTAGATGATTTTGGCAACTAGTGTTGATGAATATGGAATATCTGTTTTAACATCATCGTAATCTTCTTTTTTATTAATGAGGGACTATAGATGTTCTCGCTTTCACCAAGTTACAGCAGTACTAGGTGGTTGTTTGTAAATGATTTTAGTACCTGGTGTTGAAGGATGTGGAATATCTATTTCAACAGCATCGCTATCATCATTTTCATGAATAAAAATTTTTGTTCAAAAATTTTCGCTGTCTGCACAGTCTACCCTCCCTATCAACCATCTCTATCCATATATTCACTACTTTTCACTTTCCAAAGATAAGTACTTCTTTGCTATATGTACACGCATACCGTATTTTTGCTAAAAAACAATCATTTTGTAAAAAAATTAAAAAAATTCTTAAATCGAAATCTTTAATACATCAAAATCGATAATGTTCTTTACTAATGTCAGTAATAATTCAAAAAGTAACACTGTTGAAACAAAAACAGGTTATGTTGATAGCTTTATGATTCGTTCTAAGTTATTTTTATCTGTTTATTACCTCCACTATAATCATGACAATTAATGGGGATTTAATATCCACGAGATTTATAGGGGCCCATATATTGTGATGCAAAACTGAGACATTTGCATGCTACCAAATGTGAAACGATCTTATCGCGCCCATGTCTGCATTTAACAGCGCCTTCACTTTTGGGACATAGACAAGCATATGCGTTCATGTGCATTAGTTAGGTGTGTAAGTATAATAGTTTTGCATCATAGTGTGGACTCCAGTGGACTCCATACATGGTGATGCAAAACTGAAGCACGTTTGCATGCGAACAAATGTGAAATGAAAATCAATCACAAATTTACTTGTCGGTTTTAATATCTGTCCTGGCTGAAATATGAATGAAATACGGCAACATGATTTATTTTTAATTGATATTGCTATCACAATAGTAATGAAGAAGAAGATAACAAAAGAAAGAGATCAAAATAATTAAAAAATTGGCTGAAAAAAACTGAAACTGTAATAACAAACCAACAAATAGTCTTCAATGACTTGCATATGCATTGAATACAATACACGTCATGGTGCTTTGTCTCTACCAATGTATAAAACTTCTTTGCTTGGAAAAAGCCCGCAGTTCAGTTTTCTTAAATTATATAATAAATTTCCCCGATATATTAGAAACATTTCTGATTTCAATCATTTCAAAAGTAAAGTTAAGGTTTTTTTGATAGAAGGAGCATACTATAGCCAGTGTGAGTTTTTGAATGCCTAAATAACTTTCTTTTTATTTTTACTTTAATTTTAGTGTATTGATTTTATTTGTTGTATGTAAATATATTGTATTTACTGACTATACACATCCGCTGTAAGTGGCTTAGTGGTGAAATAAATTATTATTACTACTACGTGGTTTATTTGTAGATGATTTTGATATCTGGCGTTAAAGGATATGGAATATGTTAGCTGTTTCAACATCGTTACTATCATTATTTTCATCAAAGATGAAGGAGTATAGATGTTGCCGTTGTCTGCACCAAGTATTTTGTTTGTCTGCACCAAGTTTTCTCATTGTATTAATTTTGTTCTTTACTAAATTAATGTTCGCATCAGGGTTTGTTTGATTAAAAACTGCTAATTAAAACCAGGTATATGTAATACTTATAAATTCACGCATAATGTATTTTTGCTTAAAAGCAACCATTTTGTAAACAAATTCTAATAATGTTGAAATCGGGATTCCGGACAATTTTTGTCGGGTATTAAAAACCAGTATTGATGGCAAAATACCGGTATATATATATAGATTCGAGAAACGGTATCCTCAGTATTGATTATCCCAGTGTCTAATTGTTCCATACAGCGTACTTTAAGTTAACCAACCTAGGCAAAACAACCTGAATATTTGATTAAACTCAAAAATTAAAGGATTTGTAGGTAACTTTATTAACAGGGGTGGGATTCGGCTATCGTGCACTTGTGGGAAGTTTTATGTTGGCCAAACCAGATGTAACATCGAATGTCGTATCAAGGAGCATGAGAGGAATGTGAGGTTGAAGAAGGTAACCACCAACAATCGGTGGTTAGGGAACATTTACCCCGGGGTATTTACCCAGGGGAAAACTTTACGTACGACCCTTAAAACCGCTAAACCATAATGTTTCTAATTCTAAGTTTAGTGTTAGTCCTGAAGCTAGGCTGGGTTGCGTTGAATTGGGTTCCATCTGATTATTTCTAGTAATAGGTACAGTGTAGCTTTAACTGCCATTCAGTACTGGATTGTTGTAAATTCTAACTAAAAGTATAACTAATACTAGACCTACCACCCACCTTTATTATTAACACTAGATCTAGAACTAGAAACATTAGGATTTAGCCTACTGTCTGTAGGTGTCTTTAGACGGCTAATCCCTAACGATTCTAGCTCTAAGTATAGTGTTACTTCTAAAGATAGATTAGGTTGGGTTGGATTAGATTCCATCTTAAGAGAGGTACGGCTAAACCTAAATGTTTTTCGTAGTGGGTCTAATATTGGCTCTAGCATTGACTCTATTATACATACTTGTTATTCAGTCTTAAATTGTTATATACTTGTATCAAACTAAAGACGCATGGCTAAATCTGAATCTTTCTAGTACTAGGTCTAGTGCTATATTTTGCTTTAACTGCCATTCAGTGCTGGACTAATACTAGACATATAACCTAGCTTTATTATTAACAGTAGACGTAGAACTAGAAATATTAGGATTTAGCCGTGCGTCTTTTTAGACGTTTGTCGACTGGAAGTAGTGGTGTCAGCATGTTATGGCGATCCTTAAAAGAATTAGCAATTTGTGGAAAAGGGGATAGGGATGATGGGGATGGACCATTGTTATTTTCAATTTGTACCTTTGCACTTCGGAGGATTCTAAGGCATTGCAGTGTCCACATTTATGCTAATGATGTCCAAATTTACTTGCCCTTCTCCTCCGCCAACTCAGAAGAGGCCCGGGAGTTTTTGAATACTGATCTTGAGGCAATAAGTGATTATTCGCGACGTCACTGCCTAACTTTAGAAATCAGTTTTGGTGGTGACAGTTTTCCTATTAATGTCGATGGTGTTTCTCTGTTGCCCGTTAACATTTATTGCAATCTGTGTGTGATTCTGGATACTTAGCTTCGTTTTAAGAGCTATATAACTCGCTACACCCAAAGGGTGTACGTCTCATTGAAAAGGATTAATTATCTCTTATGTGAAACTATGGTTACATTTTAATTTTTGCGATGTGCTGTATGGTCTATGTTTGGATCAAATTGATATATTAAGAGTGCAGTGTGTTCAGATCTCCTGTGTGCGTTTGATTTATAGATTGAGAAAATATGATCACATTTCTGAATCCATTGGTGACTTGGGATATCTTGTCGCAGAGAGTTACATGCGTGTCATATTTGTATATCAAGCTTACTTTTCGTACCGATGTACACAATATTAATATTAGATTCAGGGACCGATTAACTATGTCTCGCTATCGATTGTCTTTCTTTAGGCGATCATTTGCCGATGATATTGTTTGTAAATTTAATGGTGTACCGAATGTTTTGTAAGCAAAAGAACTTTTAGAAAATATATCTCTGAATATGCAAGCCACCGAGGTAGCCTGAGTTTTATGGTGGGTTTAGGATGTTATACGTAAAGGTTGTAACCGTAAACGTTGCAGTAGTTGTAGCAATAAAAAAGTTAAATCGTATTCGTTCAGTTGTTCCGTTTAGGCAACCGCCTACAACTGCTTAAGCATAAAGCCTAAAACCTAAAGTTGACCAACTTTTAACTTCTTACGTATAAGGCAAAATTTGAGCATGCAGATTAATACGAAGGGTCAATGTTAAACATTACATTACATGTTGACATCACGGGCGGGTGTTTCAGTCGTTATTCATTTTACAGTAAAAAATGTAATACAATGTCGAGTTTTTCGGAACAATTTGGCGCAAAATTAATAGAACTTGCACAATGTAATGAGTGTCTGCACGACCCATTATCAGCAGACCATAATTCCATACTATATATTGCATTGAACAATCTTCAGCTAGATAACCACAAACCAAACAAAATAAATAAAGGAAACATACAATGATGTATAAGTTAGGAGCACACATTTCAATCACGCATACGTAATGTAAAGTAATTATCAGACGGTGAGCTGGAGGCAAAGCTTATCTTTTTGGTTTTTTGTCAAAGAAGGTCCTACTGATTCTAATAAATATTGAAATTCCTTAAAGGACATTCTGACGTATTTAAAAAGTATGCTTCATCTTTTTGTTTACTTAGCATATCTGCTATTAGTGTTGCAAAATGACTTTCCGTTTCACGATTTTCATGAATAGACCTTCGTAAAAATCACCGATGAATTTTTATTTTTTTTTCGCATAAGAACGGTAGCTGCAGCTACACATTCCGTTGTTGCAGCTAGAACAACATTTTTCCGTTGTAATTTTAAAATCTTAAAGTTGCTCCCTAAACGGGTCAGTTGTAAGCGTTAAGTTCTTTGCGTTTACGCTTACGACTATTGCTATGGTTACGGTTACGTTTAATATCCTAAACCAGTCATTAGATGCAGTTAATGCTTCATCCATAGTATAGTCGTTAAGAGAAGTCTGAGTTTTTTAATTTATAAATAATATTTAGCGGTTGCTTGATTGGTAGCGCGCATGGGTTAAGTTGAAGAGCGGCGAATGCCGAACTACGCCCATTGCATTTTCAAGTTAATTATTATTATTTTAAAGGTTTGTTAGTTATAAATTTTAATTAAGACATTAATTATAATTACCGTCAAAGTTGAGGAGTTAGAATTCAGAAATTGTTTCGTTATATTAATCAGGGACATATCAATAGGGTTGGGTTGGGTATTCTTTTCTCAAAAAATCACTAATGTAAGAAATCTGAAGCACGTATTTAGCCGTTAAAAATCTTTTTTCTTAAAAAATCTAACATAATACATAAAGCTGGTAGCATGGAATCGTGTCAGTCCCATAAAATGGATTATCTTAGTTCAGGGTAAACAAGGTGTTGTCTAGGACTAACAAATATCACCATGGGCTAACAAGTCGAGCCACAGAAATCCATTGGTATAAAAACAACGTCAACAGAGGAGATAGCTGGGAACTCAGCACAGCATAGAAGATGGTGGTGACGACGAGCAGGACTTCTTCTCCTTCCAAAACCAGGTGCGACGGAGTAATTAGTTAGTAATTAGTATAAATTATTAACTAGTTTTCTACCGGTATATTGTTTTTCGATTTCCGATTTCGTCACTACGAACCAACTAAAGAAAGTTGCAATATGGCATCCGATCTTTCAAACACTTTTTCAAAAGACGAACACTTCTAGTTCCAGACCTAGTATTAGTCGTAATTACAGTTCTAATTTTAGTTCTAACTAAAACTAAACTAAGTTATAGTTGTAATAGGTAGTGTAAAACACAAATCTCATACAAGGAATGTAATAAATTGTTGTGTCTACAAGTACATACTTATAGAGATGATAATGATATATGTATATTGTAGATATATAACTACATATATAACTAATTTGTAAAACAACTGTTTAAAAACATTGTTTTTCCAAAAAAGTTTACTTTTTCTCGAGTAATCACTAACATAGCCAATAAGAAAAAGAAATTCAATAAGCTGGTCTAGCAGCCCTAGTATGATTAAAAACGTACAAAATTGTACGAGAGTTCACCGACGGTTAAGTAGTATCACAATTACGACGGTCAAGTTAATTTAGTTTCAGTGTATTTTCGTGTAAGTAAGTCGTAAGATGAACACAATGTTTTCCCTCGTTCGAGTTGGTCCACTAAACGACCGCCATCATTCGACACTTAAGCAGGAAACGGCGGCAATCCGTCGCGGCTCCGGCGCGCAACAAAGCAAATACTCCGTCAATCTTCATCGAACGCCGCACTGCCTCCCAATTTATAACCACCGCCGACAATGACCAAGAGCTTGCGAAGAAAAATACACCTCGTGAGTGGTCCACTTATTTCCCCCTTCGTCGCAACGTCCGTGTAAATAGAATTTCTTATGTAGTGGACGTTGGTAGTGTAGTAGCGAAAGAAGGAAGTGACGTGTTTTCTACGGGCGTGGCCGATGGCGAGCTGTTAGATCTATTATTCATTCATAATGCGACGTTGCTAGTAGATGGGACGGGAAACTCGGTGTTTACCCTTTTATCTCTCTCTCCGTTACCGTCACTGACCTCTTCTCGGTGGAATTGGTAAATTCATTCAATGTCGGATCAGAAAGAATAGAGGGGGAACGGGAAAGAAGGAAAAAGTGGTTTGGTGGGCATAAATTGAGATTATAGACCGATTAACTTTGTGTGCGAACCCGGGATTACACGTGCATTAAAATGCCGGGCTTGTTTGCATGGGGCTATTATATCGTTACCGCAATCTTAATGGATCTATGATTAAAAAGACTATTGATTTTCCTGAACGAATTTTATAGATTTAAATATTGCCCTTTAAAAGCATGTTGCCGGTTAACACGAATTGCTGCATTAATTATCATAATAACTATTGTTCAAACTTGAAAAGCATGATATATTTTATATGTCACGGTAACCTATCTATTCGTTCGTGCTTAGCTTTGAGCATCAGTTGTCGTCACCAGACGTAAATCCGGTACTCTTTGGGAAAAGGGCGTCACGACACTCACTTCGTGGCCGGGATGAAGCGAACCAGTTCGCGCGTGTTTAAGGACTTATGAATAATAAAAATGCGGCGGACGTTGCCGGATACAGAGTCCACACTATATATATATATTTCAGTGGGATGGACGGACTTAAAAATAAATCATGAGGAAGTCGAGGTTTCGCAGGATGTGCACCACATACTACTCGCCGAATCCTCGGTCGAACCGAGAGGAAGGATTTGCCAGTTACGAGGGCCCTCGTTTGATCCGTTTCCGAAACAAAGGCGTTTTCCGCGTCCTTCTACTTAAACGGCATAAATTTCATAGGCGCCCGACGACGTGGCAACACTGTTATAGCAAGGACGCAAAAACGGTCCTGAAGTGCCGTCCTCCATTCGGTTTCCGCTCGACGAAATTTCACCCTCCTAACTGTTGGTTGAAGGGACGACGACAAGTAGGCGCGCGTGTACCGCCATTAAAGGACTCCCCATTCCATCACCGGGGAGCTTACGTAACTAACTGCTCGCTGCTTAATGGCCAAATCCACAAGATAGGAATCTCCGGATTGCTGTTTGCGGTGGGCCGCGAAGATTTCTTCAGGGACTAATACGCCCTTAGCTAATGCCAATTAAATTGACCGCCACTACGTAGTTTCAAGTAATAGTTACACAATGTGAAAACGTTCTTTCTTTTCTCTTTTACGAACGATCTAATTGTAAGACTAAAAATATGCACACTTTCACATAAAATCAACCACTAACTAAAATTCAAACTATAATTTTGAAACTTTAATAACTCTTTTACCATTGTTATCTCAAAATTTCATTATTTTTTTCCTAGAAATTAATGAATTTTTGCCCACAAAATCTCAGTTTATTAGATTGTTAAACTTGCTTCCTAACCGAGAGTGTAGATTTCACCGTAGATTTCCAATTACTTCCTTATTTATTGATAGATTGGATTGATTTTTTGTATATCATATTTCTAGAATAGTTAAGAATTCGAGACAACAACGAAAAATGAAATTTGAAAAAAAATGTTGCTTTGTTTTTTAAAATAGTAAGATTTTGACAATTTTTTTTTCTTGACTCGGAAGTTTTTTTTTTTTTATTAAAGTAATTACAATCTGGTCAGAAAGACCAATTAGCAATTTGTTTCTAACTTAACTTAATAATTAATAAACGATTCTTCAGAGTGGTTCGACTCTTCAGTGACCTTCTGATTCCGATCCGTCTGCACACTATTCTTGACATGCACCTATTTTGCCTCACATATCACATGCTCTGCTTTATACACAATCACTCACAGAAACTACACCAGTTCGAACGGCTTTTTTCTCTGGAGTCTTCTCTTTAGTCCAGTGTTGTCAAGGAGCTGGATGGCCTCAACGTTGGCGTGTTTATGCAGTCTTTCTTCATGTCTGCTGGCAAATTTCTTGATACTCTCTTCTACTGTTTCTATCTCTAAGTCCTTATGGAGATCTTTATTTCTTATATACCAGGGTGCATTGACAATGTTTCTTAGCACTTTGTTTTGAAATCTTTGAATTACATCTTTATTGCTTTGTTTTGTGCAGCCCCATAGCTGGATACCATAAGTCCATACTGGTTTTAATATTTGTTTGTACAGTATTAATTTATTATGTAACGCTAGGGTTGAATTTCGCCCTATTAGCTAGTACATTTTTCTATATTTTGTTTCAAGTTCTTGTCTTTTTTTTTTAACATGAGCTTTCCAGCGGAGCTTTGCATCTAGTGTTATACCAAGATATTTCGCAGTGTTTGAATACGGAACTGGTGTATTCTTGATATTAACAGGCATTTGTTGACAAACTTTGTTGGTAAAGTTGACATGTATAGATTTCGTTTCATTTAATCTGATTCTTCATTTGACAGTCCAACTATATATACTATTGACTGCAAGTTGCAGTTTTTCAGTCGCTTCTTCATTGCTTCTACCTACTGATAGAATAGCAGTGTCGTCAGCAAAAGTTGCAATAGTGCTGTTTTCTGGTTGTGGTATATCGCAAGTGTAAAGAAGGTAGAGAATCGGCCCTAAGACACTTTCCTGCGGAACCCCAGCCTTAATCAATTGTAGTTCAGAATAGGCGTCTTCTTGTTTAACTCTAAAATATCTTTCAGAAATATATGATTCCAAAATTTTAGAAAATTGTTTCGGTAAATACGTTCTGAGTTTATAATTTAGGCCTTCATGCCCTTCATCTATGAATACTTACCTAAGAAATCTAAAAAATGACAGTAGTACTGATTACTCACTTTGGAGAGCTACTAAAAAACTCAAAAGGCCTATAATTCAGGACCCCCCAATCAAACGACCTGATGGAAACTGGGCTAGAAGTAGCAACCAAAATGCAGACATTTTTGCAAGCCATCTGGCACAAACGTTCACGCCTATTGAAGCTCAGGAAGGAGAGACAACGGGAAGAACGATGCCAGGAAGAAGAAAGCATTAGACTGAGATCGCCCAATGAAGTGTACGCCGAGATAAAAGAAAATATGAAATCGAGAAAAGCTCCTGGTTTTGACTTAATAACCGGTGAAGTGCTCAAACAGCTTCCAAGAAAAGCACTAGTCAAACTAACACACTTATTTAATGCTTCCTTTAGATTGAGATATGTGCCTAGATTTTGGAAAGTGGCTGAAGTCATAATGGTACCCAAACCAGGAAAGCCCCTTTATGAAATAACATCCTACAGACCGATATCATTGCTGCCTGTAATAGCAAAATTATTCGAAAAACTTCTACTAAAAAGATTAACACCTATAATTGACGCCAAGGCATTGTTTCCAAATCATCAATTTGGATTTAGAAATAAACATGCCACGATTGAACAAGTACATAGAATAACGGACATTATAGAAAAAACAATAGAAGAGAAGATGATATGCTCTACAGTATTTTTGGATGTTTCGCAGGCATTTGATAGAGTGTGGCATGACTCGGAAGTAAAACTATAAAATTATTCCTATAACACTTATTGCGAAAAATTAATAATAAACTAGCAATTAGTAATTTACAGCTTTACATTAAATTTTAATATTTTGGAATATATTTTACTTCTCGGACCTCAAGAAACAACATGTGGGCTGACTCTTCGGCGAATGATTTATAATATAAAAAATCCGCAGACATACATAAAAAATAAATTTTTGGACATATTTCTTCCACACATTGAAATAATTGCAAGGTATGAATTGATTTGTAACGAAAAAATTAAGGTTGGACCGACTATGATTTTGGCCGACTAACGACTATCCGACTAATCGGCCTTAAAAGGGCCGATGAGTCGGCCGATTAATCAGCCATTGCCGATCATTCCAAAGTTCGGACGTGTTCGAACACTTTTGGAAGCGCTTATATGCTACATAATCTTGTTGTAATTAGGGCTGGGAGATACTTTAAATGAGTTATTATATGAGTATATATACCTAGATACCTTCGTGGTATCGATACTATTCAAAGTATCGAAAGTAAATTGAAGTATTAAAAGTATCGAAAGCATCGAATTATTAGAAATAATAATGCATAATAAGCATATTTCTTATGTATTTTCTTCTTAGATTTACCTTTTGGATACTGTACGTTATCTTAATGACGGCCCACATGTTGGAAGTGTGAGTGTTTATATCTCCAAAGTCCTGCTCATCATTTGGATGTCTGTTAACCTGATAGGAACATGAGTTAGAACTGTTCCAAACACTGCACTTTATCTTAACAACTGCTAACTTGATGGCAGCATGAGCTTGGGTCTCCAAAGTCATGCTCATCAATTTGAAATTTGTCAACATATTGGCAGCATGAACTATTACTGTTTCAAACACTGTACATTATGAGTGCTTGTGTCTCCATAGTTCTGCTCGTCAGCTTGAAGTCTGCCAACTTATTGGCCGCATGAGCTATTACTATTTCACAGACTATTTATTATCTTAGACTGCCAACTTGCTATATGTTATCTTAATGACTTGTGATTATGTTGCCGACTTGTTAGTAACATAATCTTGTTCCACCGATTATACAGGCTGTCCGGTATTTTCCGGATTAGAGGTATAGAGCGATGTGGAGTACATTATTTGGAGATGATTTTTCTAATTCTAACTTTTTCTAACTTTTTTCATATTGTTTATAACAACTGCACGAGAACTGTTTAAAAGACGTCTAATAGCAACTCTGGGAAACGACAGAGGAGGTCGTAAATCAAAAAGCCTGCTCATCAGCTTAAAGTCTGCAAACTTGTTGATAGCATGAGTCAATTCTATTTCATAGACTATATATTATTTGAAGGACTGCCAACTTGTTGACAGGGTGAGCTATTATGTCTCCAAAATCTTGCTCATCGGTTTGAAGCCTGCTAACTTATTCATAACATGAGCTATTACTGATCCAAATATTGTACATTATCTTAAAGACTTCATATATCATGAGCTGTTATATCTTAAAGCTCTTACTCATCACTTTGTAGTCTGCTAATTTGTTTACAGTTGGTTTATTCGAACAGAGAATTACGTATCAATTTATAAAAAAAAAATTATGATTTCTTATGGACAATTAATTGCGAACTAGCACAGAATTTTGCCACAGCTGAAACAGTAGAAATAAAAAACAAAATGAAGGATGAGAGATGATCACATCTGATCACTGTAGGATATTAATTTGTACAAAAATGTCTCTCTGCATATCCTTTCATAGTCTCAGTACGTCTCTCTTTACTTCGTCTAATAGGTTGCTTATAAAATAAATTTTTCGTTGAATTACAAGTTGTAGGGAACTTATGCTAATATTAAACCTATCAGCTGCATCTCGGAAAGAAGCCATCCAATGACTAGTTGATCACAGACATGTTAATATGTGCTGTTTTTCCACTTCTCTTTAGTTACTACTAGGGCTGGGCGGTAGCATAAATAAGATATCGAGTATTAATACCTTTGTGGTAGTGATACTATTCAAAGTATCGAAAGTATCGAATTATGGGAAATAATTTTTTAATAATAAAATAAAGTATATAATAAGCACATTTTTTTATGTATTTTCCTTCGTAAATTTTGGTGTTAAAGTGGTGGAAATAATAAAGACAAAATAATAGAAATAGATTAGATAAATAGATAGATAGAAATAAATTCAGCACTTCAACTCTTATTAAGAACATATGGATTCAATATGTTCTTAATAATTTTTCTTGATTATCGAACTCATCGTGAAAAAACAACAATATACGTAAAATTACGAGTTATTAATTGTAACAGGAATTGAAATAATAAGGAATAACCACATATTGACTGTCATCTTAAGTATATTAGCTCTCTTGAAGTACTTTAGGACAGATCTTGATCTGATGTGTATCGATCTTAAATATACTGTAATTTCAATTTCTTGTATACATAAAACAAGTTGCAATACTTCGACACTTTCGATATTTCAATACTTTTCATACTTCGATACTTTTGATACTTCGATACCGATACTTTGCTGGTAGCGAATATTGATACTGAGGTAGGTATCGATACCATCGACAAGTATCAACACTTTGCTCAACACTGATTGTAACAAGTATGATGTCGAGATGTACAGAGTAAATAATTATGTACCCAAAATTCTGTTTCCTAGAGCTATTTCGAAACATAAAGGCACTAAAAAATCACAACAGTAACATTCGATTGATTAGGTGGTTTATTGCCACTAAACATTGAGATACGCACCTAAAATTCCAGCACTCACGTGGGTCACGATAATTATATAACACGGTATATTCGGTTTTTCTTTCGTAACACAGATATCTTTCGTAGATCTTCTGAACAAAGCTGAGAAAGAAATAACGTGTTCATTCAAAACATTCAAAAATTAATCATTTTTCACTATGTAATAAATAAATACATAACATTATTCTTATTTTATTTTTCGTTGGTATATTTTTTGCAGCATTATAATAAACGCCGACTAATCGGTTTTATTGTTTAATGAGCCGATTAATCGGTACAATCCTAGAAAAAATGTATCTAAAGTTAAATATATATTTCTACGACCACATGATACCTGAACTAATAAAAAGTGTATTGTCATTGTTCTTTGATTTACAACATATACATATGTACTATAAAATTTTTAATGACATAATTTACTATATCCAAAATTTTAAATTCGAAAATACAAGATGTTTTTAAATTGATGCGAATGATTTCAAGAATTGGGACTGGTTTTGACAAGTTGTTCCTGCAGGTAAGTTACTTCACTCAATAACTTATTACAAGTTCACTTATTAAAACATTAATGCTAAAGTTAAATTTCCGGATTTTGATAGCAAAACAATGGCGACGTTATGGAGCAGGCAACCATCTGTAGCGACTAAAATTAGGGACAGCCAAAAACCTATTCCTCTCACGCATAAAAAACTGTTATTAATTATTTGGTTATAACAGGTTTTGACGAAGATTTAAAATAAATCAAAATATTGGTTTGTTTTTAGAAGAGATAATATTTCTTACAATTAGAGAAATAGGAGAAATAACCACTATTATTAAAAAAGAACCAAAAAACATAATTTTACCGCGTACTATGTTTTCTTATGACGTAAAGCTGAAATGTTCTAATAAGTAGCACATAAGGTTTTGTGATATTTGATGAAAACCTTTCTTATATTTTACATTTTAAATTCTTTAATTTCATTTTTTCGCTCTTTGAAGGAAAAATGAACTTTTCCCCACTCAAAAATTGTAGTTTGGAAATTTTGAATATTTCCACATGTTATTTCATAACAGAATTGCATTAAGACTTTCAATCCATATCAAATGAACAAGAATCATTTTGTAGAAGTTTATGTTATTAACAAACAGTCTCTATAAAATAACGAATATAAACTTTATTTATATTACAAACTTTATTTAGAAGTACAATCGATACTCCGTTTCGTTTTTATTGAGAATGTAGAGACAAAAATAACAAATAAAATCCACATCTCATTACTACTCACATAGCGTCAAAAAAGAAAACAAAATTCGATGGTTATTATAAAATTCGTGGTTATTATAAATATCGCATATTTGTCTAAAATAAGTTTAACCTAGTTATTAACTAAATATGATACTAAAATAGCTTTTTCCTCCAAAAACAACATTGGAAACATTTTGATAAATAACAACCATAAGTTTAATTATCTAGAATTAAGTGGTATATATAAAATTTGCTGCGAAAACTGTGATAGCTACTATATTGGCCAAACCGGTAGAAGCCTTAATACACGGTTTAAAGAACACATAACTCAATCTAAATCAAATTTTTATCAACATCTAACAGAACACAATCATAAAACTACTACAAATAATATATCCCTTTTAAAAAAATTAAAGAAATCTAAAGAAATAGATCTTTATGAAGAATTATTTATACATAAAAATAAAAACAACCCTAATTTATTAAATGACATCACGGAATTTAACGTTACCCGAACTTTTATGAGATTCATATAAATTATGTTATCGTTTTCCGGAGCAAGTTATAACAACTTTTTACGCTTTGAATACGTACGTTCCATTAAAAAACACAGTTCGTTCTTGTCATCCAGTTTGTTCAGATGTTAAATGTTCGTAATATTGTCTTTTACGATTCATGTGATTTAATATGTAATGTTTAAGACGTTTATTGTTTATCAATATTTATTCTTTTAAACACGGTTGATGTGCAAAAAAGTGTTTAATTTTACTCTTATTGACGGTAATTATAACTATATTTTATATATTTTAATTTATTTTAACCTTTTGTTGTCTCTCTCGTAGTCGTGCCTGATGACGAATGTTAAGCATTCGAAATAATTATAGCACTTATATTAAGGAATAAAAATTCATTGTTGGAAAAACTGTATCTATAGTATTTTAATTTAAATACTAGTCATTGATTTAATTTCTACAGGGATGTTATTCCAGATTTTCTCACATGAATACAAGGGACCTTTATCATATAAATTTAACCTATGTTTAGGCAGTATGCAGATATGATACTCATAAGCCGCTTATGGAAAAATCCCTTTAGACCTCTAAAGGTTTACTTTTTCGCAAGTTTTTGGAGTAGATTTCAAATTATTTTCCGCTATTTTTAACCGAGTTATGACGTCATAACTCATATTTTATCAACTGGCAATCCTCCATTTTAATTACGGAATTTGAGTGAGGATTTTTTACTGAATCTAGATAACAGTCAATATCATGGGCGCCGGATACGTTGGTATTCTGCAGTATATAACATGTTTAATGGGTGCAGAGTACGCACCCATACATACAAATACTTTCAGAAGACTTAATACTGCCTAGGCGATTTGATACTGCTTCTAGAAGATTTGATATTGCCTCTAAAAGACTTGAAATTATTTCAGAACACTGATAGTGCCCCTGGAAGATTTGATTCTGCTTCTATAAGAGTTGATATTAATTCCAGAGGGCTTGATATTGGCTCTAGAAAACTTCCAAAAAACTTACAATGTATCCAGAAGACTCGATCTGCTTCCAGAAGACTTGATATCCCTTCTAGAAGACTTGATCTGTTTTCAGAAGGCTTGAAATGTTTAAAATGATTCTAAAATAGTTAAAATGATTCCAGAAAACTAGGTCTGCTATCAAAATACTTAATGCTGCCCCTGGAAGACTTGATATTGCTTTCTTTGAAATGTTTCGAGAAAACTTGCAATACTTTGAGTTAACATCGCTTCTAGAAAAGTTGAAATGTTTCAAAAGACTTTCATTACAAAAAAAAGGTTCTGTTGATAAACCATTTGAGGTTGTTTATATGGAAACATTAATATTACTCACAATAAAAGGGTTAAATACTGTTGGAAACATTACAACATCTTGATCTTCATAACAGAAGACCAAAAACTGTCAAGACTTGAAATATTTCCAGAAAACTTGTTACTGCTTCTGGAAGATTTGATACTGCTTCTCTAAATTTGCTATTGTATCCAAAAGACTTAATACTGCTTCTATAAACTTGAAATACTTCCAACAGGCTTGACATTACTTCTAAAGGACTTAATATTGCTTCCAGAAGACTTGATGCTATTTATAAAATTGCTGGCAGAAAATGTTTTTATCGACGGTAAATACACAACAGTAAAATTTTTAATCGGATAATTTTATTTTAACATGAACGTTTTGTTGCTATGGAAAAAAAACCGAAATCATATTCATGATTTTGAGCGATTTTATCTTTTAATTTTGATTGAGAATTTTTTCAAACGGCAACAAAACTTGAGTGATTTCTATATTATTGAATTAATCGTATAAAATAAGGTACTGTTGATAAATCGTTTGTGTCTGTTCATCATTCAAGTCGAAAATATGAAATTAAATATTAAATGGTCCACAAAACTGTTAATTAAAAACTAAATACTGCTGGCAAAAGACAGTTTTATCGCAAAAGGCAAGAAACTGTTAATAAAATTTGATTTTGTTTACAAAATAACAAATGAAGAGCACATATGCAAAACCAGATATATCCGTTTTTAAAAAGTGTTAGAAAATGGAACGTACTTTAGACAGTTTGCTTTTAAAGTAGACAACATTTACCTACTTTTACTTATAATTGAATTTAGCAAACGGTGGAAGCGATAAAATCTATGCGATTACAGATGCCAAGTAAATTTCATCAAAATGTGAATAAAACCAGTTTCACACGTGAGATCCACAAATACTTTTTGAAAGATACAAAATCGTCATATTAAAAGATTAAAAACTGCCAATTAAACGTTGGATACTGCTTGTAAAGCTGTAAACACTGCTGGCAGAAGACATTTCCATTGCAAATCAACCATATACATTACATACATGGGCGTTTTATCACTCTGTCTTTAAGAACCATCATTCATCATTTGAGTCTTTTCCCAAGTCATTTTTTCAGTACCCAGCACCCATTCGTATCCACTGTACGTATCATACACACCCACTGCCTTGGGGTATCCCAGCAAATATTTTGTTTTCGAAGAGGAATTTATGTATTTTAACGGAGAAGGATCTGTTTTTAAGGAAGGAATTAGTATTTGCTTAATGTTGATATCAAGATCGAGATGTAATGTTGTATAAACTAAACCCTTGGTCCATATATGTTCGCAACGAGATCATATACATCATCGACGTATAACAGATGTCGATATGTAAGGTCACACTGGCATTTTCAAATCAAAATTCAATTTTGAATGAATGATTTTTTTTGATGAATTTTTATCTTTCTCAAAACATTATCAAATTCATAAAATTAATTTTGTATCATCTTTTCTTCTCTAACGCAATCCCTCTTACTTTGTTAAAAGAAGACTTATGGATATACAATTTTAACATCATTTGGCGTAATTGTTTTATTCCCTTAGATCCTATAATTTTTGGTATTTTGGTACTTTAGCACTTCCGCACCCACTTACGTTGAAGCTTCTTCTTATTTTCTGCCTTTAATTTTGGTTTGGAATAATCCTTATCATGTGTTTATAATACTCTTCTCATGCGTACATACGAAAAACGGCGATGTTGCGACTGCGTTACGCAGGGTTACCATGAGCAGAAGTCATGGTCTGCAATCACCATGATCATCTGGTCATGGTAACATGCATCACGCCACTGCTCTCAGGACCAACATGTGTAGGTCCATGCAAGTCACTAATCTGCGTCTTATTTTGAAGCCGGCTATACACTATGTGAGAAGATTGTCACTATTCTTGTCATCATAAACTAATTTGAAAATCTTGAATACTTAAAGATTGAGATTTGGCTTATGAGAATATTGTTTATGCTCTTTACATAAAATTAAGTATCAATACTATTTTTTAGGTCCTCGTTATAGATTTTATTATTGCATCTTTCAATGTTTTCTGGCGTCCGTGGTTTTTGTTAAGTTAGCTGTTGGTTACTTAGTTACAATTCTTTAGACTTTCACTGCTCGATGAGCTATTGTGATTTGTGATTCTTGGCTTTCTAACATTTAATGTGATATCAATTTGCTGGATATGATTAGTCTTCAGTTTTTAAGGTTCTTGATGCTTTATAAATAATAAGTCTTATTGGTCTTACTGTTATTATATCATTCCGATTTAATTGCTACTTTTGTGATTAATTAAGAGTAATTAATAAAAAGTCAGTATCTAAAAGCAGTATCAAGTATTTTGGAAAAATATGAAGTCTTCCTGAGGTAATATCAAGCATTATGGAACCATTATAAGTCTTGTAAAAGCAGTATCAAATCTTCTGAAGCATTATAAGTTTCTGGAAACATATTAAGTTTTTTGGAAGCAATACCAAGTCTTCTAGAAGGTGTTTGAAGTCTTCCAGGGCAATGTCATGTCTTTCGTAAACAGTTCAAGCCCGTTTTAGGAGAAACAGTTTTAAATCATCAGCGTACATTAAACATTGGGCATATTGAACAACTTCAAATACATCATTAACATAAATATTAAAGAGGAAAGGGCCTAGATGGCTACCCTGGTGAACACCAGAAGGAACCTTACCTTTACCTGATTAGAGTAAAAGCCATTAACCGAAACAATCTGATATCTGTCCATCAGACAGGAAGTAAGCTATTGCAATAGTTTCCCTTGTATACCAAACTTTGTTAGTTTAAATAATAGTAGGTCGTAATCTACCCGGTCAAAAGTCTTACTAAAATCCGTATAAATTGAATCAACTTGACAAGACTTATACAAAGAAGTATATTGAGTATCTTCAAGTAAGCTACTCTCGACCAAGCGACCAGTAAAAAAACCATGTTGTCTACAATTGATTTTACATTTAAGGGACAAAAATAGACGTGCTTGTATCAGTTTCCCAAACACTTTCCCAAATGCCGGCAAAATAGATATGAGGCGGTAATTAGAAATATCACTACGATTCCCAGATTTAAAAATGTGAAGAATAAAAGCTTGCTTCCACAATGAAGGAAAGATACCCGTATTGAACGAAACATTAAATAAAATAGTTAAAGAAAGGGATAAGGACTGAGATGGGATACCATCAGTACTGACACTATCCGTAACCTTGATGCCCTCATTGATATCATGATTACCAAGTTCAGATTCCCAATCAATTGCATTCAAGTATTCATTCATTTCAGAAACACGGGCTTTTCTAAAACAAAAGCCATCATTATGACGTATAGGTAATGAACGAGCAAAATGAATAAAACAGGAAAACTCAAGAGTGGAGTGCGCACTGTTCTCAGGAACCAGTGGATCATTACAAAGTAAAATTGGAATTAAATCAGTAAAATTAGTGATGATAAGATCAGTTGTGTTAAAAGAGACATTTTTATGAAAATTTAATTGGTAAAGACAGCAAAGAGAAAGAACATCGAGAAAATCATTTTTTCAAATTCTTGAAGCATTTCAAATATTTTAAAAGTAGTATCAAATGTTCCAAAGACACTATTGAGTCATCTGGAAGCATTTTATGTTTTCTGGAAGTAATATGAAGTCTTCTGGAAGCTGAATCAAGTCGTCCAGAAGCACTTAAGTATCATATAAGCATTTTAAGTCTTCTGGAAGCATTTCAAATCATTTAGAAGCAGTATCAAGTCTTCTGGAAGTAGATCAAGTCTTGTAGAAGATGTGTCAAAACTTCTGGAGGTATTTGTATGTAAACCAAATAGAATGTGTGGAATCACATTCGCTTCATTTAATGCTTTGATTGTGGATAATGCAGATAATAGGCTAATCAACCGATAGTTAATCTTGGGCTTCTCTTAAGCTTTCTTGAATGTTTCCAACAGCTTGGAAAATAACTTTGTTCTAGACAGGCATTGAATAATCTCTTGGAATCTGCGGTCCTTTTTCCGGTAGATTTTTTATGGCCGCGTTGTTAATTTGTTCAGACTTTCTTAATTTTTACATTTTTAATAACCTCTCAAACTTTTTGAAGTTACCATTCAGTATCGGATTATGGTTTTCGTTGTATTTACTCCAGATATTCTGGAAAACCAGTACATTTTTGTTGATCAGTCCATTATTAATATTTAAAGTTAATATTTCATTAACTTTTCTCGTGGTTCTTCTTATTGCTTTCCATACTGCGTATTTATGGGAATTTTAAACTTACTTCTTCTTTTAACTTTTATAGTTTCTTAGTTGATAAAAAATCATTATTTTATATATATTTCAAAAATGTAATCTAACTCTTAATGGATGCTATATTTCATGAGAAAGTGAGTGTACATAGCGTTGAGAGAGAAAAACAATTTTATCGTCATCTCGTTCGCAAATCGAGTTAATAAAAACCAATAATCTCAGCATCCGATGAGGGGGACGATGGCCACGTGCCCCGTTGGTACAGCACCAGTAACTCGCAATTGATCCCGTTCCGACGGAAAACAACGGAGAACGACTCGCCGTCGATAAATTGAAATTTGTGCCTCGGATTATTACGGCGTCCTGTCGCGTTCTTGCATTAGTGCACAGATCCGTTTAATGTAATTGGACGACGTCGCTACTCTCGTTTCCTGAAAAACTACTGTAAACAAATTGGCTACTGCAAGATTCGATTTGAATAACTTTTCAATACGTTCAGTCAAAGATCTTCTCTTAACAATACTTATTTTATTTATAAGCAAAATATAGAGAAGCTTTTTATGATAAATATTTTATTTGGTTATAGGCCACCATAAAGCTTTTGACATTTATTGAAATATACGATGAAAGGACTTTTTGCGGTATTAGTGGTATACATTGTTGTCGTCCAAACTGGAGTTAAACGAAAACAACAAAAGCGCAACGGGAGCTCGTTTCAAAAATTAGAGCGAGTTATTTAATTTATCTGTACATATAGATAGATCGACGAACGTAATACCGTGCAGCGTGAGGCATTTTGAAAACACACGGGGCAATTTTATCTGGTACAAAATCATATTATTATACATAACTCGCCGTTTATAAATGCAGTTTCATTTATTAAAAAAGATTGGAGATTTTTATACCATCGAATAGAATTTACGATTTTTTATCTTTGACCTAGTCGATTATTTCGATGACCCGAATTATTGACTTTCACACTCCAATTAGACGTCAAATTGACACTGGCGGCTAATGGAAGTTGGGTGAGATGCGACGCGTCGTCGTCGAAAGCTCACTCACAAAAAAAGCGTCATAGCTAACTTTCGCATTAGTGGCGTACAGCTCTGATGGCCTACTGGGATCTCGAAACTTTGTTACGGAAGATTTTCTGGGTTAACACCTTCGCCGCCATCAGCAACATCAGCACGATGCCTTGCACGGCGGTTACCGATTTATTTTTATTGTACCTACTTTAACTTTAGCTGTTTCGCTTTCTTTACTTTCTTCAAAGATTTATAAAGGATCAAGTTAATTGTATCCTTTTTTTTTGAATGTTAATTCAATTTCACTAATCCATTAGCATAATGGAAATTAGGAATACAACCTTGACGATAAATTAATTGTATTATCGTTAGCATAATGTTATCTATTACTGATGTGCAAGTATGATTAGTTAGACATTACGGTTAGATGGACATTGTTCCATTAGATAGCATTAAAGTTAATTTAAAAAATGAAGGAAGAACAGAATTATGATGTGAAGGATTTCTCGAATTGGAACGAAGCCGATTTGTAACCGATACCGGAATCAAGCTTAACGTCGTTAGTTTTGCGGTGGGCTCGGTTATCTGATATCCGGCAATTCACATCCGCCGCTAATGGCATATTAATTACTTTTGAGCAACATATTGATTTAACGGGCTGCGTTCCGCTCGCAGCGGCTAAGGGGTGCGACGCGATCGGTGGGTCGATCGCGTCGATCGACCCACCGACCTAACTTTTCATGCTAAATTATTGAGCTGTCGCGCTCTACCCAACTATGAACACAACTCCGATAACGCACACGTATAATGCTACATTGCTATGTTGCAAATATCTATCACTTTCATGTATATATACAGGGTGTCTAAATCGTGTACGCCATATCAGTGTTAGCATTGTATAAATGTGCGAGTTGTTTGAACAATGGTACATAAATCTTTTAAAATCTGTACTGTTATAGCAAAACCAGGAAAGTGATATTTCATTCATGGCATGTTTAAGAAAAATACTCACTTTTAAAATAAATACAAAAAGGAGACTTAAAAATTACCAAGAATTTTAGTAAAACCTTAATTAATTTTAATTATTATGGTGGAAATACTGGTTGCACTTGTTAAGAATTGAGAGCGAATATTGGGAAATTCAACCAAGACGGGGAAGAATTACAAAAAAAACTCCTTTAACCATAAACCAAGCTTTCGATAATTTATTTTTATCTTCTTCAGGGTATGCTACAAACAGTAACCGTTGACAATTTTGATATAAAAAACAGTAATCTAACTTACATTTAGAGATCACGATGTATAACAATACATGATGTTAAATTAAGAGTCCCCAAAAAACATCAGAGGTGGAAGCAATATATATTTCTCGTAAGATTTTTACACGAAAAGACAACACCAACAGATAGCGTGATTGAAAAAAACTTTAAGGCGAAAAATCACCAGATGTATTTCACGAGAAGAAGAAGAGGAAGGTTCAGCAAACAAGGATGGAACAAGTTGTTGACAAGGAAAGAGACTTTCAATTTGCTCTTAACCCCAAATCTAACCAAATGAATATGAAATTTGAAAATTTTTATAAAACGACTAAAAAGTCAATAACAAACTGCAGAAGGCGGACGCAAGGTTAAAGTTGGCTCTAGGGAACACAACTATAGGACATTATTATACATTAAACAAAATTAAAAGGAATTAAAGTAGGGGATGTTAAAACCGAATAGAGTCCCATGTCTGATGAATAGAGGTCTGACTAAACCGAGTTGTTGTTGGGCTTATTTGTCAATTCAATGAGGTGACAATAGATCTCACTTAACCCTTGGAAATCAGTCCTGAAGTTGACTGTGTTGTCTAAAGAGATAATGTGGAACATTTCCATAAAAAATCTCCTACTATAAAACTTTTCTTTGCAAAGAATTTTTGTATCATCAAAATCAAAATTATGACCCGTGGTAACATAGTGTTGTGCGAGGGCGGTACCGCCTGATTTCTTTGTGTCACAGTCTTTTAGATGTTGAGAGAGACGAGACTTCAGTAATTGAGAAATAGTGCCCACATAGCAACTGTCACAACCCTTACAATCAATTCTGTAGACCAGATTTGATTGTAGAGGACGAGGTGTAGTGTCCTTTAGGAAGGAGGAGATATTTCTCAGGGGTCTGCAGATGTATTTAGCAAACTTTAAGGGACAATCCCGAAAGATCCTGATTAGATTATCAGTGAAACCCAGAATATAGGGAACCTTAACGAATGTAGGTGGAGAATCAGGTAAAGAATCGTCTGGAGGCTGAGTCATCGACCAGTCAAGAGGGGGTGTTGACACAGCAACTGGCCGAATGGGAGAATCTTGATGGTAAATGATTCGAATGACTAAGGATTTCGGGAAGCCATTAATATAGAAAATATCTGTTAAAGTCTTAAGGTGCTTATCACGAAAACTCTCATCCGCCAGGCGTATGACCCTATTTTTCATCGCCCAAAGGGTGCTGATCTTCATTTGGGTAGGATGGCAAGAATATAAATTAATGAAACGACCTGAATAGGTCGGTTTTCTATACCAATCTAACAGGACACGTTGGTCAGGTTTCCTAATAGCTTTGGTGTCAAGAAAGGGTACACAGTTGTTGGTTTCGGTCTCTATAGTAAACTGTATATGGTGGTTCACAGTATTAAATTCCCTCTTAGTAAGAAGGAGTTTGTCATAAGGGATAGCACAAATGATGTCGTCAACATATTTATATATGAAGGGGAGGCTGAAACATCAAGAGTCCAATCCATGACTATAGTAGCCAAAATCGGGCTAAGGGGACTACCCATAGGAGTACCAAATTTTTGTTTGTAGTAAACATCTTTAAAAGAGAATGTTGAGGAATCGAAAAGGAATTCCACGATCTTGATGAAGAGATCATGGGGAATCCCAGTGTGAGGTTGGATCAAATCCCATTGAGAGGATAGCCTTTCAATCACCAATTCAGGATGAATGTTGGTAAAAAGGGACACGACATCCAAAGAAACCAAGACATAATCATGTGGAAGAACAAAACCCTTAATCTCATCAGCGATGGAGAAGAAATCAGAGATGTTGTACCTAGTTCGGTTTGCTAGGGCAAACGATAAAATTGTGGCTAAATGAATTTCAAATTTCATATTCATTTGGTTAGATTTGGGGTTAAGAGCAAATTGAAAGTCTCTTTCCTTGTCAACAACTTGTTCCATCCTTGTTTCCTGAACCTTCCTCTTCTTCTTCTCGTGAAATACATCTGGTGATTTTTCGCCTTAAAGTTTTTTTCAATCACGCTATCTGTTGGTGTTGTCTTTTCGTGTAAAAATCTTACGAGAAATATATATTGTTTCCACCTCTGATGTTTTTTGGAGACTCTTAATTTAACATCATGTATTGTTATACATCGTGATCTCTAAATGTAAGTTAGATTACTGTTTTTTATATCAAAATTGTCAACGGTTACTATTTGTAGCATACCCTGAAGAAGATAAAAATAAATTATCGAAAGCTTTGTTTATGGTTAAAGGAGGTTTTTTTTAAATTCTTCCCCGCCTTGGTTGAATTTCCCAATATTCGCTCTCAATTTTTAATTATTATATTCGTTCACTATCATTTTTTTGTTTTTTTATCCTTTTAAGAAATACGACTCTATACAGAGTGATATTATTATTTTATTTTCTTGTTTTAACCGGTTTCGGTGTTATGTATCATCATTAGAAAATGTCTAAACCAATGATCACACCAAGCTAGCTATAGAAGATCTTAAGTGGTGAAGGAGGTACAAAAAATGAAAGACAATACGACGAAAAACAATCAAAAGGTCACCATAAGACACGAAACAGCTCAAATGCTTAACAATAATAGTAAAATACAACAGCATAGAAATGCAAACGACATAGAGAGATCTAACGAATTTACACAGTGTTGACTAATAGTAGCAAACAGTATGAATACCCCAAGGAACAATCGAAATCATTCCTCTATAGAACATACTCTTAAACTAATTCTTGCTAAACAAGAAATTTTGGCCAACAAGAAATGTTAATTTATTCATTAGAAAAAAAAAGACTAAAAAGTTTGGAAAACAGTGCTAAAGGAGCTATACTTAAAACAAATCGTAATGTATAAAGTGCTTAAAATACTTGCCTAGAATCCAAACGGGCTTCTCAATCTTCAAGAAGAACTCCAGGTAATTTTGGATCTTTTGGTCTTATCTCGGAAACACACTTTACCAACCAATACTATATTAAGTTCCATGGATGTATAATACACCACATCCCTTCTCCAGGTAATAATGCATGGGAAGGTAGTACGGTAATAAAGAAAATATACAACACTATGAAAAGCTCAAATATAGAACAGAAAAAATTCAAGTAACAACGATAAATATAAAAACGATAAGTTTTCGTTGAATGTGTTAAGTTTATATTCTCCGCCTAAACACTCGATAAATAAAAATGAGTACATGCAACTATTTAGAAAACTAGGACAAATTTTTCTTAGGTGGTGACTTCAATGCAAAAAACACTCAATGGGGCGCTTGACTAACTACAACCAAAGGACAAGAACTCTTAAGAGCGATAAATGAGTTCGGTTTAAATGAATTTTGTGAAAGTCTATCTACTGGGAAGCCGACATATTGGCCGAGTGACCCTAACAAAGTACCCGATCTCATTGATTTTTTCGTAATTAAAAGCATTACCGCAAATTATCTCGGCATTGAAGAGTACAATCACTTATTTTCTGACCACTCCGCGATTCTTTTAACACTGAGAGAAAGTATTATTCAAAGAGAAAGTAATCCAATGTTGATAAACATATTCACTGATTGAGAAAGCGCCAAACAATACCTTGAAGAAAAAATAATCTTAAATGTAAGAGTTAAAACAAAAAAAGAGCTGGATATGAAGTTGGAGACCTTTATAAAAAATATACAGCGTGTAGCAATATTCAACGTGCAACATATTCAACGTAGGAGTATACACCAGACATTAAAAAGCCTTTGAAAGGAAATAACTACCCTAAGGAGATTAGAAGCCTCATCTTTAAAAAAAAGTACCAGAAGAAAATGGTTTCAAACAAGATCACCACTAGATAAAAGATACCTAAATAACCTAATGCAAATACTTTGAAGAAAGATCAAAACAATAAAGGAAGGGTCAGTTAGAGTTCACCTGGGTGATCTAACCGATGATGTGACTATGGACTTTCGCTCTGGAAGGCAACTAAAAAATTAAAAAGACCTATTATGCAGATACCGCCAATCTGAATTGATATTGGCGACTGGGCCAGAAATTCTAAACAGAAACTGGAATGCTTTGCTGAATACTTGGTAAAAGTCTTTGCGCCGCATGACACAGAAGAGACTGAAACATTTGATTTCACGAACTCAGAAGAAGTTGAGCTAATTCCACATCTCCCCCCTCCAGAGCTAATAAACAAAATTAAAACCAATCTGAATTCAAAAAAATCTCCAGGCTTTGAATCAATAATAGGTCAACTTTTAAAATAGCAGTGAAAAAAAGCAGTTCTAAAATTGACTAATCTAATCAATGCATCATTTCAGTTGCGATACGTACCCAAATTGTGAAAGACCGCAGAAATAGTTATAATTTTATAATTCCAAAATTAGGTAAACCCCCACATGAACCTACCTCTTATACGCCAATATCACCGTCACCCATTATATAAAAACTCTTTGAGAAACTACTTATGAAGAGAATGCAACCTATCATAGAAGCGCGGAACTTAATCCCTCATCACCAGTTGGGCTTCTGAAATAACCACTCGACTGTAGAATTACTTTAAAATGAAAACAATCACCCTGTTGCGCAATCAGGATGCCAGTGCAAGTTTCTCGTAAATGTCTGGCTTAGTATACTTGGTGACCAATTGATTCTTCCTAATCGCTTCACTGATGAATCTTATTTGCACTTTCTGCAAATTATATATTATCAGCTTACTTGCCGATATTATTCGAAGATGCACCTACCCCTTCGGGATAGGTTACAAATATGGTTCATGCATGATGACGCGTCTACACATTTTTCGATCATTGTTCATAATTTTCTTATGGTGAATGGATAGGAAAAGTAAATTCAATAATTTGAACACCTAAATCAACTGATTTAAATCACCTAAACTTTTTTGAGTAACTACAGAGTGTATACACCATATTTTGTTTGGTTATAAGTTTGAATAATTCCTTTCATGTATAGGAAAAAGAAATAAAATTCCTTTTTGTGTCTTCGTTATATAAGATACGAGGATTTTTCTTGATGAAAACACAACATAGACGTGTTTGGGTGACCCCTTATATTTAATAATTCAGGGGAATCTTTTGTCTGTTTTTACGCAACCTTCCTACAATCCATAACCTATATTATGACCATTCTTTGTTATTTGAGTTACATTTACAGTATTGTATTATTACAGTATGACTAGAATATTAATCAGCCTACCTACTAATTTGTTGTGTACTGGACAATAATATCCTACATATTATATGAAAAGGGATAGAAGATATGTTCAAAGAGATAGCAAATACTCCTTTTAAATAGTTGTGATAATACATGACATTTATGGACATTTTTCGTAACATTGATTTAGGTCAGTAATTTTTTATTACTATCTCCAAAAGGTTTGAAATTCTTTATCTACTTGAAAGAATCAACAGCATACTCTCCCTTCCTTTCTAGTTATTTTGTGGTAACCGAAAGCAATAAAACATTCATTGACTTAAGTGACACGAAACTAAATGAAATTTTACAAAATATAACGAGCATCGTAAAATTTATGTCTGTAATCTATCCACTAATCTTGAGCTAAACCAATATTGTAGTGATTAAAATTAATTTGCGGTTATGCCGAATTAACTGTTTATTGCAGATTTTTAAACGCTTTTCAATTGTGTAACTAACTGTGTAGAAAGATCAGCGATTAGGTCGTCATGATTTTATATCGTGTTTATATCGTGCAACATATACAAAATGTTATTTAAGTTATGCATTTATTTCATAATGAAGCCATTTCAAAGTTTTACTTCAAAATTGAAGCATCCTCATACGTTTTAGTTCGGTGGCGTATAAATTAAAGAAAATTACCTTCGTTAATGTTTCAACATTTTGTAACATCACAACGAACTCGGTAACCGCGGAGCGAAATATTTTATTTTTCAAAAAATATTTGATTATAGGTTCATTATATTTCTAATGCTTTTAACTGGCTCTAATTGTTTAATGTTTAGAATGTTAGGATTATTTATTTTTGGAATTTACAAATGTTTTCATAAAAACATTTCTAGAGATTAGCTTAGACATGATGATTAGCTAGATTAAACCATGTATCGTATGATAGAATGTGTTCTACATTCTAACATACTATTGACTGCTCTTCTAGATATTCTTAGTGTTGAAATTGGTCCTGTATGATTATCAATACTTTGAAAACCCTGACTTTGAACAGCATTACCTTATTCTGACGTAGCAGGAGCAGATTGAGGTTGATTTGAAAAAATCAAATGCACTAATTCACCAACAGACAAACTGATAATTATGTTCCAACTCGTATGATGTTAAACTAGTTCGGAATTCTCATTGCAACGTTTTTATTCCCATATTGAGCACAAATTTACGTGTTATAAAAAAAGCAAATCATCGTAGAATTTTTAGTTTAGCTTTCGTATGAATCATAGAATATACCAAATTCTTTTACTTTCGACTACAGAAAGGTTATCAATAGAAAATTGAGTCAATTATATGAACAATTAAGATAAGAAAATCACACAATTTTAATCTTAATCATGTCAAAAAGATTGTTTTATCTTCATAAGAAAGAAATGTAAAATAGGGAACACATAGATTTTACCAAAATCTAGACAGATTGCCATTGTTTGTTTTTGCGGTCTCTTTCGTTTAAAAATTTTTCCATCTTCTGTTAGTGTAAATTAACGTCCGTTATAAAATGTTAGATTGATTGGATACACCCTTGATTATAAACATCCAAAAGAACGGTTTAAATTTGTATTAAAAATCTTTCTACATGACACACTTTTTATACGTTCTTTTACAATCTTTTACGCTCTACTAACATTTTCCATCTTTGACAAGCTTGATGTGATTGAAAATTGTTTCAGAAACATTACGCTGCTTTTTATGGCGATGATTACGTCTGACCCCTTTTATCTCATGGAACCACTCCGGCTAATTTTAGCGCAACCAAAACACAATATTTTTTTAATCGAATCACGATTTTATAGTTTCATACTCTTTGTTCCTCGCTCTGCTTGCAATAATACAAATTTCATTGATAGTATATTAAAAAATTAAACAAAAAAGTATTCAGCAATAATTGAAATAAAATTTACAAATATTAAAATAAAATTTATTCTTTTTTGATGTTGATTAATTCATCAGCAACAAATTCATTTTAGCTCCACTTCTTTAATGATTTTTCTTTTTTTCTTGATAGATTCTTTGGAGATCTTCTGTGAATTTTGGTTTAATTCCAAGATATGTGCCACTCAGAAATGTATTTCTTCAATAACTGATCAATATCAAAGGGCATTTACGTATTCTGTTAGATCTAAATGGACAATGCAGTCGCTCACAGAAATAATTTATATTCCCATTTGTCTGGTTAATGAATTATGCACTGGCTGAAGCTTTATCCCAAAGTACTTCATTTTATCTATTAAATGCTTTGTTTGATATGATGGGGGGATATTAGCCTAACAATCTTTCAATTTTATATGTATAAGAATTAGCATAATAACATAAAAATGTATGATATAGCTATGATGTAGTAATCATATTTCTATTATAGTAATAAGTAACTGAGATCAATCTAAAATTGTTAGTATTAATTTATCTTACGATGAAATGAAAACTTCACGAACTATTTAGGCCAAAGCTATTCCGACCAGTTATAAATTTAATAGAATAAAATAATAGAAATAACAGAATATGGTGTATATAAATATAAACTCTATTGGAATTGTGGAACTCAAAGATTAGTAAACGTTTTCAAACATTTTTAAATGTAAATTACAAATACTGAAAGATATAAATTAACACTATCATGAAATGTAGTAACAACAAACGACTTAATAAAAAAAGGTCGTCTTGGTATTAAAATAATTAGATGTTACTTTATTCTTACTGAAAGTTCAGTTCAAACACGTTGTCTTTGTTTTTTTCATGTTCAAAACATTAAGTTTAAAATTTATATGTTTACATCATTACCATCGTAACCACTCGTTTCCTTTTTGGGTCAGTACGTGTTTATCAGCATAAAAGTGTAGACAATCGTTGACTGTGTTTTGTTGTAAATTGGAAAGGTTCGCGTGTTCCTTTATAAAATAAGTGGGTACTGTAATTTAATACCAAAAGAGGGGAATTCAAAATGCAGGTGTCCCAATCTTTATGTACCTTGTATTTTGTGTTTGAACTATAATTAATATTGATATGATAGTTGTAACAACACAGGCAAAAAGAGTTTACGACATGTGGGTCGTATCAAGTTTCTTGAATACTTCGGATTAAGTACACAAAGCGTACTTTTTTTTATCTCTTTTTACATAATAGTTAAAATTTGTGTAAATGGTGCTTTATTTACTCATTTACATTAAAAAATTTGGTTCTTCGAATATTAAGATTCAAATATTATTGTTTAATTATTATTGGATATAATAATAATAATTGCATTTCTTTTATATTAAGTGATTCAAAGAATCCAGAACAGTTATTATGTTTATGATAAACATTTGTATACCTTTAAATCAAAACTCTTCATTAGTAAACCCAGACATTTGTGACTACTAATGCTGAATTTATCATTAATGCTTGCAAAAATTTTTTTACCATTACGATGTAATGAAAATATTTTGTTTCCAGAAAAATCAAGAAAATATCGTTTTTAACATTAGACATAGCAGCGTCGAGATGCAGCAACGTTCAAATAATTTCTAACTATCACGAAAATGCATTTTTTAAATGCAGCTCAAATATTTCAGCGATTAACGATTTTAATTAACGAATTAAAATCGTTAATCATTTCAGTATGTTGAGCTCTAAACGATTGGTAAAGTTTATAGCTTCAACTTAACTCTAGGAGGTTCACGGATTTTTTGGTATTAACTGGTACAACTACATGTACGTGGACCTCTATGAAATTTGTATGGATATACAGAGACAGGTGTCCCCAAAATGTGCATATATGTGTTTAATGCTAGGAAAAGGGCAAGAACAGCAATAAAGACATATCTTTATATTTTGAAGGTAACACGCGTTCTTAGGATGTAAATGCAGTTGACACATCAGTTTTTTTCAATACATGCAATGAAATCGAGTTTTTCCCTGTTTTTTGATCAATTTATAGCACAGCAATCATGTTGGTCGAGTTGCAAAGGAAACAGCATGGGCACCAGCCCATCAACCATCAACCATGATCATCTATTGGTGGACCTTTAGCTACCTGTGAAAAAACGTTGAACAAGTGATTTTAGAATTTGAATGGAATGAGTAATTTCGTTCCTCTCCTCTACATGTAAGAAACCATGAGCAGTGGTGCAATTCCATAAGATAGACACGTCTTCGGTCAATTCTTCCAACATGTTATAGAACACAGAGCTAACACCCATTAGTTTGTGCCCGTTTGCACGCCATTTGATTCGTGGTGTCTCAAATCAAAAGCTGATTACAATAGATGAACATACTGTATCTTTTTTTGGGCCAACATCGTGCTAACATGATTAGCTACCTCACTGCCCGAGGACTGAAATCCACCACCTACTCAAATTCAAGCTACAATTTAAACATTTCGATAAAATAATGCTTTATTATCAACTAAGAAACGATAAAAATTTCCACCGAAAAAATTCAACAGTTATATTTCCTGTACCATAGTTATTATCAATTTTCAACATTTTAGTCCTAACAATTAATGAATTCTCACAATATGTCAGTTTATTTGATTGTTAATCTGTCAAGTAGATGATATCAATGACTTTGATAGGGAAATGGTAGAATCGGCAATATACTGAAATTGCTTGGATATGGTCCTTATGGTCCGAAAAAAAATCAGAGACGTCATCCTGCTGCAAGACTTGTCCAAAGAAGCAACGCAGGTGGATTGGAAGAGTGCTTTGAACCGATACTTGTTGATGGCAACTGTTTACAAAAGAATTTCTTTCTTTAACACCTCCCCATAAAGCAGCCAAACATGCATGGTGTCCCGAACAACAAGGTGTACATACAGCTACACCTTCCATTTACGATATCAGCACTTTAAAGAAATTTTATTATTTTGTATAACTTTTTATCAATTTAAACCATCGCAGTTGATACTTATTTAAGGAATTAAATGTTATGATAATCCTTATTCGCATTTCGGAGACACCTGTATAATTATACAGTGCGTGCGAAAGTATGGAAACATGAAAAAATCTTTTTAACGGCTTGATCAATGTGGACAAAATTTGTGTATATAGGTAATGTAACTTTGCGAACTCAAATTTTCTATCAGCAAAGTTGCCAAGTTTATAATTTCTGAGATAAAATGATAAAACCTCTTTTTTAACGGAACATCTTATATAATTTTACATTTTCTAAGAAACCTCGACCTGTTCAATGATATATTTGTATACGTAGGTTTGTATATGTAATTAATTAGAAATTACGATTTACAATTTTCATTTCCTCAATAATTGATGGCCAGGAAAGAAAAATAAACGATCTGAAAACTTGTTTTTGCAACTAAAACCAGTTTTAATAGACAACTGGTACGTATGAAAAGATTGTATGTGAAATTATTCCCTTTCTTCAGAACTGTGCAGAACTTTTTTTCTTAAATTGTGACGAAGGGGTTAAAGTTACTGAGGAAATGAAAATAGCGCGAAATTTTGATTAAAAGAAAGTGCAACTAATAGATATAGGGACATATAGGAATGATTTGTAGACAATTAAATTCTCTATCTGATAAGCAAATTAGATATGGAATGTCCCATTTAAAGTTTTCGACTTTTTTGCAATTGACTATAATAATTTATTACCATAATAAAAAGAAAATACAACTACAGTAAATGTATACATAGGACAACTTAATATATAGAGATACGAGCGAAAGGAGCAATTTATCGCATAAAGGATATCTTCCAAAGGACCCAATCAATGAACTGTATACTGTTATAAAAAAATAAATTAAATGGCAAGCTTCAACTTAAATTTATTGTGACTATACTGATGCGTTATGTTAGTTGCTAGAGTAAGGGAAGCAAGAGAAGAAGAGAAGCAAAGAAGAAGAAGAAGAGAAGAAAAGGAAGAAGTTTTCAGGCAGATAATTGGCAAGCAAATAAATGGTGCTTTAGATGATTTTTAAATCTGGTAAATATTAATAATATTACGAATATCAGTAGGCAGATTATTCCAAAGGGTTATCCCCTGTACAGTAACCGAATTATGGTAAAACTGAGTGTTATGGGTCGGGAACATAAGCAGAGAATCAAACTGGGATCTAGTGAAATATACAGTACAGGTACCTTGGTGTTTGATTATGAAGAACATTATGTCTACGATTGTGTAGACATTGTAGACATCCACACACGATCGTGTGTAGATCTACGATTTTGACGATTTTGATCTGTAAGTAGTTACGGTATGGAGTTGTGAGTAAAACAATTGTTACATTTTTGAACACCTGTATACTATAGACTCATTTTTAATATAGTATATAATTAGTACATAAATAATACATAATTATGGAAATATTGTGTTCTTTAACTCACATTATGACATTTTTAGGGATTTGACCCATCCCTACGTAGATCCTTTAAAAATTCCTTTTTTTACAAATGAAGAGTACGTCGACATAATATTTTTGTATGGTAATTTTGGAAGACACGCTTTAAAAATTGCAAGAAAATATGCAGAACACTACCCGAATCGAAGATGTCGTTGTCGGACGAGCATCATAAACTCTTTCAGATCGCTCCGGGAAAACAGAATCAGAATAACCGAGAAATTGCGCAAAATTAACTATACTGAAGCTGTTTTTCATGAAGTTTCTAAAAATCAGAGACCAGCATAAAAATGGGTAGAAGGGTAGGTACAATCCATCAACCATTTCAGAAAGTCGTTGGAAATATGGAAAATGTCAATTGTATAAGAGAGCTGTTTGTCAGTCAAAGAGCGGAGTTGTATATGGCAGTCCAGGGGTACCATTTTAAGTAGCTTTAATCAATTAATAATCGTTATGCATTTGTTGGTTGTTTTTTTTTTGGTTTATTTACGGCATTGTTTAGTAATTAATGTCACTAAAACTTAACGCTTTCTTATATAAATGAAGCTGTGTGAACCTGGAACCCGAGTTAATGATATTTTGGTTTTATTAGTACCATTTGATAAAGAACCGTTTGTACTTCAGGACCTAAAATGATAAAAAATTTTAAAAATCGCGAGCACCTCACTTTTGGATGTTCTAATTTTATTAATACTATTCGGTAGAGAATCGTTTGTACCTGTTAGTACAACTTCCGACGTATAATAAACGATTTCGTTTATTTATTATTATTTGAAAATCGGAGAAATGAAATCGAAAGTGGTGCAAATAGGTACAAACAACTTTTCTATCGAATTCCATTGATCATTTTGCGATATCTCTATCAATAACGAAGATGCACATTTTCAGTGGTATTCTCAAAAATCAAAGAATCACTGTATTTTGGAATCGGTTGAGGTACAAATGAAATTGAAAGTGGTGCAAACGGGCGTTTTTCCAAAATTTTTTCATCCCCTTAGGTCCTGAAGTACAAACGAAATTAGAGATTAAGATTAATCTTGTCACCATTAATAATTTCTCTTAATATTTTGTGTTATTTTGTAATTACTTAAATTGTATTCTTCTTTGATGCGGTTATGCTATTAAAGATGTTCAATGTATTTCATTATTTTGTTTTATTATGGACCTATGTTGAATTTTTTTACTAATTTTAATGCAAGGAATAATAATTCTATTATAATTCTAATAATAATTAATTATAAATTCTTATAATAATTATTATTATTCTAATCACAATTCTAAGAAGTTATGCCACTCTGAAAGAGACTTAAGTTTGATTAATAAAAATTAAATTTCGCAAGCATCGTTATTGCTTATTACAAGAAATCATTTTAGGTTACTTTTTTTGCTTTTTAGGTTATTATTGCATACATCAGCATTTGTGGAGGGTCTAATTTCATGTAGAACATAGAAGAAAACAGAACTTCACTACCTACGCGCGCACCCGAAAGTCAGACATACGGAGCTGTAACACATTTTTTGTGGGATGATTTTCGTTTTAATTTGCAGAGGAATTTCTATGTGGAACTCAACGGTTTCATGGAATCCAGGTTGAAAATTATTCCTCTATGCGGACCCTTCATGATTAAAAAATATTAACATATTTTCTTATGCAGCAAATAAACGTAATAATAAGGCATAAATATAAACATTAAATGATACTGTAAAACCAATAAACATTATATCTTCATTTTAAGGACAAGAACCAAAGAAATAGTATAAAAAAATAAGTTATATAAGTTGGGGTATGATACATTTCTAACAATAAAAGACATGATTATGTATAATAAAGTAAAATAACTTTATAACACTTATTTTAAATAAGTTTAACTTTATTTTTAGAGTATATTTTTAAAATTTTTGTTATTGATTTTCTGTACTACTTAATATTTCAATTCTGTTTTTGGTTATTTTCTTTTTAAATATTAGAATATTTAAGTGTATATCTTAATGTATCACATATTGGTAAAATAAAATAAATAAATAATTACCTTAGCGTTATCCGTCTTTAGATACGTAAGGTGTATGTACATAAAAATTCAGCGGAGGCGCCGGTGTGTTGAACTTATCTTCATTCTGAAAAGATTAGAAAAGTACTTTTACAATTTTCTCATAATAAATAACGTGATAATGAAAATATGGTCATTTAAAATGTTTGTATAAAATCTTTGTTAATCTTAGTAGCATTAACAGCGATTAAAACGCGAACAATGTAAAAATGCGGAGTAAAAAATGCCGGTAGTAGAAGCCGTTTACACAAGGCGGAAGTTCTTTACTGTTAGCCATAAACGGGCGTCGGAGGTTAGATAAGCTGAGTGTGCAAAAATCGTCCGCCTTCCGTCGCTGGGTCGCTGCTACGTGGCAGCTTCGCAAACTTTGCGACCGGTATCTCCAGCGCCAAGTAATTTATGCCCAGAGACGTGTAATTGAATGCTCGACGGTAGCTCTCTTAAAACGAGTGCAGATATCGGTATAGTACAGGAAAATGTTTACATGACTCGGTCGAAGACCCGAACCTGAAAAACAAACTTAAAAAAAAGTAACTGAAAAGGGAAAATAAAACTAACAACCGGAACGTGAACGTTTCGAGCTTTGATTTCGAGGATTAGTGGTGGATGTGCAATAACGTTACGCATACGTCATCGATCGGTGTGCATAGAGGCCGGGAGGTCATAGATTTTAATTTGATGCGATTTAATTATCGAAGGCGATTTTCATTCCATCCAATTGGTCAAGCAATTAAAATAGAATTAAAATGCGAGCCAGCACCAGATAGAAGCACAATTGAAACTCGCCATGAATGGAACGTTGTGAAATTAAATTGATAAGCGAGTTTCCGCTATTCTGGACTATTTCAGCAACTTCCATTTATTTCCACACGCACTTTTTCCGGACCGTCGCGGTTTAGATATATTTAATTCTGCATGAGATCAGTAAAAAAATAGATTCATTGTCCCGGAATGAATTATAATCAAATTCTGGGAGAAAATAACAGTATTCGTTCGAATCATGCTAACGTGGGATGCGTCTTAGAAGACGTGTCTGAATCTATTCAAACCCATTTAAAATAGATTTAGAACTTGAAATATTCGGGTTTAACCACCTTAAGAGACGTATGGCTATATCCGAATATTTTTAGTTCTAAGTCGGTTTTAACTCTAATGTTAGTTTAAGTTGTATAATATACTATATACAATGTTATATAGTATATTTTCCATTAAACTAAAACTAGAACTGGTACTAGACCTAGGACCAGAAATATTCAGGTTTATCCGTGCATCTTCAGACAAAACCCAAATATTTCTTGTCTTAGGTCTACTGTTAGTTCTAGTTTTACTTGTGCTTCAATATAAACATGTTATATATATTTAATGAACTATAAGTAGAACTTACACTAGACCTGGAACTAGAAACATTTGGATTTAGCCGTCTTAAGAGATGTACGGCTAAATCTGAATGTTTCTAGTTCTTGGTCTTGTGTTAGCTTTAATGCCAGTGTTAGTTTTGATTGCAGATCTTATTCAATATTAGATTGTGATATTAGATTTCTACTGAACTAAAACTAATACTACACCTAGGACTAGCATATGGGTTTAGCCGTACGTCTAAGACCGCCGGAGATTACGACGTTGTCATTTGTCCATCAAAATTCTTACGGTCTTAGTGAAGCTGTATTTGGAAATTTGGTAAAAGAAAATTAATACACAGAAACTAAGAAACTTTTATAAAGTTGGGATGGTTGTATGCAAGTTCCTTTACCTTCCTTGAAGCTGAGGTACAGATGCTAGATGAACTTTGACAATTTGAAAATCTTATTTCTTTTAATTTACCTTATTGTTTTGGCCATTTCTTGTATCCAGAATCTTTCACACAATGCAAGATACCGAAAGTGACCAAATCAGTAGTTTTGTAAACATCTGTTTACTTCCCTTCTGGATAACTAAACCTGGCACTTGGTTTAGACAAATCAAACCGCAATTCGAATTGTCACGCATCGCTAGTAACAAAAAGAAAAGCATCCTCAATCGTCTTTCTTTTAGCGAGAAAAAACTATTAAAAACCTTTAAATTTCTACCGAGAACTTTTATACAACCTAGCTAGTTGTCAGGTAATGAACCCTGATCATCTTTTGGAGACTTTTGGAGGCATTGGAGACGAGGTTACCAAACACCATTTCGGTACCTCTATTAGCCTCTGGCAAAAAGAGGTGACAAATCTATTTATACTGCTCATACAATTCAAAAACCTCACTACCAACAACCACTTCCACATCACACATCGCTCAAACCAACTCTCATCCGAACATGTCCGATGTGTCCACCTTCACAACGACATGTCAGAATTTATTGTACATTTGCGTAAAAACAAGCAGCAATTCACTCTGAAACTGCTTTTATCAACGGAAAATTAAGCAATAATAACAATAAACTCCCAAATCACTATTTACCGTTGTAATAGATCTCCAACTTCCTCAAGTAGCCCATCATGCATATCCAATATCTGCACTTATCATATTAAGTATGGTGATCATGGCCGCAACTGTCAAGATAAATTTCGTTATTCTTTTTCAAGACGATTCTAAATATCAAAAAAACGAGTAAATGTTTTTTGAAATAGAAAATAAACCTAAAACCTCCAATTAGACGAATTCTAAATTCAGAAGAGATCGATACCTTAAATTCAAGACTATTTATTTATGACGTTATAAATAATTTGAATTTTCTCATTGATTCAGGAGCAGAAATATCAGTCTTACCAGTGAAATTATTTCCCTTCAATAAACAAAACTTTACATTCGTTTTATTGGCGGCGAATGGATCAGTTATCAAAACTGATGACAAGAAGTTACTAACTGTTATTGCAATTAAGACGTAACATTCCATTTGTTTTCATTCTGGCGGACGTAAATAAACCTATGATTGGCGCTGATTTCTTAAGCAAGTACAATATTTTAGTAGATATTGAACATCAGCGAGTTATCGATTCTGAAATAAAATTTTCAGCAATAGGTTTCGTTAGTTAGGGTATCATTAGGCATCTGCTGTCTATTATCATCAGTACACTGAGAGAAATATATTCTTAAATAAAGATTATTACTCTTGTCTCAAGTTCATCATATTAATTATTATTATTAATATAATAATTGTCTAAAATTTCTATGTGCTTTTTTCTTGATAAAAAGACACATTTGACAACTGATTCTTTATTCACCTCTAATTATATGAAAATGGAAGGATGATTCCGAAACGTTATACTGAGAAAATTGTTTTCATATAATTAGAGGTGAATAAAGAATCAGTTGTCAAATGTGTCTTTTTATCAAGAAAAAAACACATAGAAATTTTAGTTTATAAACTAAAATTGCATTAAAGATAATACCTCTAAAAAACAAACGAATATATGATAATATATAAAAAAAATAATAATTGTCTTTGTCACATAAAAAGAGAATAGAGAGACTTATTTCCTAGACGAAGTTCAGTTTGGTTATTAGTCAACTGCTCTTCCACTTAATCCAGGTTTATACAAAATATAAGAAATAAGAAGTAAACAGTAAAAACTAAATAAAAAAAAAATGACGACAGTATAAGCGATGTATGTTAACAAGAAAACAGAGACATCAGTAGCTCAAAAAAAAATCATGATGACTCAAGCAAAAAAGAGGATTTTAAGTTATTTTTTAACGAAATACAGCTCAATCCCTTAAGGTGCACTGGTAGATCATTGTAAGCTTTGGCTATCTGGTAAGAAAAGTATGTAAAAAGTAGGATTTATAATAATTTGAGAGTAGGCAACTCTCAAATATTTCAGGTAATGCCTGGTCTTTAGACAATTATTAGCTATTAGAGATATATTTTAGACAACTTTAGACAATTATAGGCTATTAGAGACATATTTTAGACAATTTCTGATGATTTTAAATAACTTCAAAAAGTTTAGATAATTGGATTAATTTAGATAATGTTGGACGATTTGAAGACAATTTCTTAATAATTCTGGATGAATTTAAACAAGTTTAGATAACATTGGATGATTTTAGGCAACTTGTAGATGATTCTAAACTAATTTTGAATGATTTTAGACGGTTATTAATGATTACACTGCTTTAGTCAATTATAGATGATTATAGACTGATTTTTCAGACAGTTTTTGATGATTTCAGAGAAATATTTTAGACAGATATTGATGATTTTAAACAACTTTAGAAAAGTTTAGACAACTGGGTCCATTTAGATAACGTTGCATGGTTTTAGACAACATGTGGATGATTCTAAAGTAATTTTGGTTGATCTTAGACTGTTGTTAATGATTTTAAACATCTTTGAATAATTAAAAATGATTAGAGATATATTTTAGACAAATTTAGGACGATTTTAAACAACTTGTACATGATTTTAGACAACTTTAGACAATTATATAAGTAGTGGTGGGAGCACAAAGAAACCATCTATAATTCTTGTTTAATTTTAATTAAAAAAGCATTTAGCCACGCACTTAGTACCAACCTAGTATTTAGTATTTTTAGTATTTAGTATTTTTTGCTACTGTCACTAAATCAACAACAATATAGAATAAAATTTATTTTACTTCAATTAATAAAGGAAATTTCAACTTTTAATTATTAAAATAAATCAATATGAATTCAAATAGTAACTTTTAGCTTTTATGTGCTAGTTTTGAATATTGAGCATACTCCTGGAATAAGAAGAGATTTCTTAAACCAAGAATAAGGTATCCTTCTTTTTAGAAAAACTAATTCTTATAAAAATAATCTTCTGTAATCCTTCAGTTAGTTATTGTGAAATATAAATTGGGATTAAAATGAATTTCTTCGTTTTTTTCTTTAACTTTTAATCGATGTATTTATTATTTATTTTTCGTCCTTTACATGTTTCGGCTATTTTTAGCCATCACAAGAGGGTTTATCGTCAAATGTTGGAGAATCTTTAGGTTATTACATATCATAAAATGATGTTTGTTAATTTTTTTATAAAAGATTTTAAAAGACTTTAAATTTTTTTTGTATTGTTGGTAATTTTACATATTGTACGTTGTTATAGAAGATAACAAAAAAAACGAAGAAATTCATTTTAATCCCAATTTATTTAATACATCGATGAAAAATGGATAAAAATAAAAATAATTATTCCTATATTATGAAATAATTGTCGGAAGAATGAAATTTCGGCACTGTTACTTTTTTGTATTATGATGGACTTTAGTAACGAACATTATCAATTTTAATGTATTGTGGATTTCCAGATTCTAGCTAAAACATAATTATAATTGAACAATCTCTGATTATGTAATCTTACTCTAATATATACAATTTATGTTCAACATTTCTTATTCCAACACAGATACATTTTGAGTAATGGTCGACTTTAGTAACAAACACAATCTATATTAATGTACATATTATGAATTTCCAGATTCTAGCTACAATATACCTAATTATAATTAAGCCGTATCTGGTTATAGATTGTGTATTTTTACACAGTTATAAACAATTTATGCACAACGCTCTTTACTCAAAACCCTTTAATTTTTGAGTATAACCAGATATTCCTCAGGCTATTTGGAATAAGTTGGTTAACTTAAATTAGGAGAAGGTGGAGCAGCTTCATACAGTTGTTATATTTTGTCTTTTTTGAGTTCTAGAATTCCTTTGAGTACTGACATTTATTTCGATTTATCAAAAGTCAATAGTCTAATTATTTATCTTTATAATAAAGACAACATTTGCGTAAACTCACTTGTATGGTTTTTTGTTAAACCTTTTTTCAACAAAAAAAAAGTATGAAAGTACACCATATATGGGCACTTTTATATAGGTTAAAATATATAAGTTGCACATAAAATTATATGGAAAATTATTATTTAATGTTAGATTCTATATATTCCATTGAACTAAATCTAGATCCAAGTCTAGAACCATTCGGGATTACATCGTATTTGTTCGAATCTAAGCTGCACTATTTTTGTCAGAGAGATGTTCCTAATAATAGGATGCGTCTTAGATTCGAAAGAATACGGTATGTAGTTGGGCTATTGTTCCCGATGACGTTTAAATTTCGGTTGTATTTTTGGGTGAAACGCGAACTGCTACACAATAACCTCATTAGGTGAGTGAAGAAACGTTAAATGTTCACAGCAGCGTTGAATTCTCTGTCTGACGGAAATATTGTACGTCGACAGCAGAAAATGCATTCCGAGCCAGTGTTTAAACGAATTACGTAGAACTATCCCGGCAAAACCGCGTCGGGAAGGGGCAGTATGGGGCGTCGTTTCGGGGAGACTGTGGGGCGTTGGAGACAGTAGCGCCATTCGTGGGCAAGCGACCATAATATACATGTAAATTACATCTGCAACATTTTTAGCGCTTCCCTCGTAAAATTGCTATTGTAATACGTCGCATTAAGTATTCATTGTCGTCGTCGTGGGACGGCTGCGGCCCGGAAAATAATAGAAAAAGGTCCGCAAGAGTTCGTATTAACCGCACGTCCACCTCGCTGCCGTCGACGTCGCCGAGGTCGCGAACTAAAACCGAGGTTAAACGGACAAATGGAAATAATTTCGCGAGGCGAAAATGTAAGCTTTTAGTTCGCGAAAGTTTATCTCGCCGTAATTACCTAGTTTCCGCGTACGTATGGCGTCCATGTGGGTATATTATTTCCCAGTTGTCCAGTTGATCATTGTAAGAGAATTTTTCGTATGGAAATTCGTCAACTGTACTTTCCGGCGAATGCGCATAGTAGAACAGTTAAATAACCAAAAATATTTATAATATAAATGTATATTTATACGTTTTGCACATTTTAGCATTAATTCATACAGAGTTTCCGGAAGTAAAACAATTATAATACATGATACCGGAGTCTATTCCCCTAAAAGATAAACACAAATCAAATTGACTAATCATCGAGTAAAGGTAAACACAAATATAAAATATTTTTCTGTAACTAAATCTGGAGAACGACCTTACAGAAACGTATCAAAAAAATATGGTATAGCTACATCAATAATTCAATTAAAATTAATATATCTTTGTTATCCATATCCTTTTGGAAAGTACTGATGTCACGTAATCACCATCAGCCAATCCGAACGAATCTCTAATTATCCAAATCTCCCTCGTATAAAGGAGAGTTAACTGCTTTGAAATGCTGTCCAAATTTGCTTCAAAAGGATTCTTCTTCGAAAACGTACGTGCAGGTTTACCTTTTAAGAAAATAAACCTGGTAATGAGCTTTATTGACACTCTATTTAAGGACATCCAAGAGGCAACTGTGACAAATGTTAACATTATAGCTCGATCAATTTCTAAGAAATGCAGATTTAAAGGACGCAGTGTTTATTGTATTATTTATATTTTATATCAACATATTTTATCAAGTCAACATGCTTTTGTGCCCAAAATATGCAATAAATGCTATAAAACAACATGTTTATTTCACGTCGTTATGGAATAGCCTATATATATAGAAATATTTTCTGATATGAGCAACATACAAACGAATCACAATTCTTGAAGATGGTGCCCGTAATTTGACCCTATTCAAATTTATCAGGAAAACGAACTGATTAGAAAAATATAAATAATATATGTAATCTCATGAAGAACTACTATCTTACTTGTAGAAACTCAACATGGTGTAATCCTTTCTAAACATCGTTTTAAACTTAATCTATAAATAAAACCATCTTAGAAATCATTAAATCCTATAAAAAGTCGCGGTACAAATTTGTAAGAAAGGAAATAAAACAGAAAGGAACAGCATTACAATTCTGCTCAATACAGCAACTTATTACAAACATTTGATAATTAATATTAAATCAATAAAATATTATTAGTAAAATAATGGATAAAATTGAAGTGAATGAATAAAATAAAAGGAAGGATTTAGAAAAAATCTTAAATGCGATTTTCATTCGAAAATTATGAATAATAGTAACAAATAATTGAGGAGTCTATAGAGTGCAATACACCCTTCTACTTTTACTTACATTTAGTGAATCCTAAGAAACCTTTTGACAGGATGAAACCAACACTATCGGTAATAATCTGCCAAGTGAACAGTTTGGGTTTAGTTTTCTTAAATGTGTTAGGTCATTAAGGGTGCCGATTTCAAATACGTTATGTTTTCTATTCATATAGATATTGTAGATAAATTCAGAAACCAGTTTTTTGCTAAATATAGAGATTTTTGACAGGGTGAGACTTCCTACTGTAATATTCATGTTTGATAGGAATTTGCCAAGTGGACAGTTTGGGTCTAGTTTTCTTAAGTGTCTTAGGTCATTTTGGGTTGTTCATTTCAAATGTGCCCTCCATTTAACTCGTTACGTTTTCTTGTTATTCTGCAGTTTCACTGCTGTTAGACTTAGGATATCATATGGCACCTGTAGACACAGCGAATTTTGTATTTGGTACCTTGATATAAGGTGAAATATACCTTTTCACATTTTTGTAGTAGTGCCATGTATAATATCAATTACAACGAAAATTGTTACTATTCTACATCACTATTCTAAGAAAATTTTAACTGGAAAAAGTTAAATTTTGCAACACAGAGTACTTAAGAGGTATTTACATGATGAAGACATGCCAGTAGTAGAAAAGGAGAATGATCTACAATAACTATATTAACATGTTCGGCACTACGTAATATAACATAATATCAAATAATATCAAAATAAGCAAAACGAAATTAATGATAATAACGAAGAATATCAGGAAGATGTAAGTCGATCCATACATAAACTGACAAAAATATTAGGCTACTTAAGGGACTTTATTGTTAACGAAACAATTACATGCAAACAGAAAAACTAGTACGATATGTACGAAATACTATCATTTAGAAAAATAAGTTTATCTGACCAGATTACGGATACTGTAAAACTAGAAAAACTAGATATCCAATATATTATTAAATTGACAAGATAAAGAAGATAGTGGAAAGACCATATCTCTAGAAGCGGACGATAGAAAGAATGGCGAAAGCGAATAACCTAACAATAGCTGGACATCCGTACATTAAGACGCTTAATAGTTTGTAATCAAAACACAAGGCGTTGTCGTTATAAAAGTTGAGAAAGAAAAAATACCAAAAAAGAGACAAACATGCAAACGAATTTTATCTTCATTTAAAAGAAAATAATGTCATGAGATATCATCCGATAAACATGATACACTCGCTGTTAACGTAATTTTGTCGTTTTCTCTGTTATAAAGACTAAAAACCACAGGAATAATACGCAAAAGCACTCTTATACCATAGAGTTGGTCACAACAGCTTAAAAACTGTATCACACGTTGCTCCAGGGATTTATAATTTAAGCCAATACCTTTGCTTTTAAGCTAGGGAACTAAATGTAAATATTAAATTTACATTAGGAACATTTACCAGTAGCTAGATATTGTTGGCATTAAATTTATATTTGTATATAAACATACAGTGTGTAGATAAAGTATGGAATCAATTCAATATAAATTCAGATGATGTTCTTAGAAAATAAAGACCTAGTGATCTGTGTTACATTCTTTAATGTAAAATTGAAACGTACAGGATATCCCAGAATTGAGATACCATGCCTAAGTTAGCATTCCTAAATAGGATCCTCCATTTTTTTACATTTATGGATTCTCTGTTAAATTCTGAGTATTTTTATGTAGCATACCTTTGCTGATATTCAGCTGCCTTCGAAATCGCTTTAAGTTCCTGTGCACATAAAGTGTGGAATCAATTCAATATAAATTCGAAAAATATTATAAGAAAAAAGGCTTGGACATCTATATTGTATTTTTTATCGCGCTTTTTCTGACATAAAATTAAAATGTATAGGGGCCACCTATACATTTTAAAATTGAGAAATTGTACCGAAGTTAGATTACGCGTTATATTCTGAGTGTTTCTTAACTGAGTATATCTTTTATTTGAAGCTTATTGAATGACTTTAAATGTTAGATATACATCTAATAATTGCAATAATATATATTAATATATCAATAATATATACTGATTTTATATTATAAATGTTGTATATCGCCTATATTTTTTTATCACGTCTGCCCCAACTTTAACCACTTCTTATTTATTCTGGTTACCATTGGACCAATGCATTATTTTTTGTATGTTTCATTAAATCAACATTACCTGATAAGATCAAGAAAAGAGATTTTTCTTCCAGCCAATTTTTTATAATTTGCTGGAAAAATGCTGTCAATATTATCTCATATTATTTATGTTTCCCTCTGTTTTACCACTTGGAACTGTTAGAGGATATGATTAGAAATTCACAAAAATATACTAACGTCAGTGTTCCGTACACGACCAAAGAGTATGACACGTATATGAACGGTGTAGATCTTCGTGACAACAAATTGAGTTATTATCGGATTAGCATTTGTGGTAGAAAGTGGTGGTCACCGCTTTCCACAAATATATCTTAAATATATTGGTAAATATATAGAAATTATATGTACTAATTGAAGGGCTTGGTGCAAAAACCATGTATCTCTACTATTTAATGAATTTAAGATTTCATTGATTTTGATTTGCAAAACTGTGGTTTAAAGAACGGTGCAAGACTAGGTAGTTTCATAGCTAAATATAACTTCAAAACGTTAAAAGGAGCTGGGTATCGCTGAAAAAACCAAAGAAAAAACATTTTGCATTCATCAGAGCAGTACTTTGCAATTAGCATTCGGTTTCAAAAAAAAGAACAAAACAAAAGTTTACGAAGTACCGAATAAAAGAGTTTAATTCAGCCCGTGCCAATACATTAAAATGTTCTGAGATGTATAATGCTCTATTGTATCAAGAATTCGTAACTTTCAAAAGGAAGATCGTCCTATATGATCTTGAATCTTGTTGAATCGTTGAGAACAGCGTATAATGAACTCTTAAATTGAAGAAAAGTAAATTAGCGAACCTATAAGAACTCGCTAAACAATACATTAAGCTGAATGACCCCTTCTCAATCCTTCAACTCCTTCTGATGAAAATGCAGTAGAATATTCAACTGATAGTAAACAAATGACTACCTGATTACCTTAGATATTGTTTAATGTCTACAAATAATTTTGTCATTTTATAGGTCCTGCTTTGCAAGAATGGTGACAAACGATTATAAAGTCATTTTTGAGTTGACATGTAGTTTAATTAACAATTTTCAATCTTTTTCGTAGCCTTTGCGTATTATACTTTTGCTACAACCTTCGCATTGTCGATTTCTTGTTGACTCATGAACTTTATCGCCTCGACCGCAAACGACCTCGACGATTTTAGGCGGATTCGTTCATTACATGTCCTGATTGAGATACCAAATCTTTCATCAGATGACATTTATGCTCAAATCCCCGAGATCACTTACAGGTGGTCCGCTACAACCTCCAAATTGTCGATTTTATGTTGACACATCAATTCTTGCGCCTTGCCCGCAAGCGACCTCGACGATTTGAGGCGAAATAGTTTATTGATGCCTTGGTTGAGATACCAAATCTTTCATAAGATGACATTTACACTCATACCGCCGGGTCGCTTACAGGCAAGGTGCTACAACGTTTGAATTGTCGATTTCGTGTTGACACATCAACTATCTGACATTTATACTCACATCGCTCACATGTCCGGAGTTTATGAGTATGAGTTCTCTGCATCCATAAAACTTTTGTATGGGTACTAGAGAACCCAGAGTACCGACGTATTCGGCATCTACGGCCGTAGTTAATATATTTGTTCTAATTAAATTTAAATAGATCTTTTAAATAACACTTTATCAATTCCAATTTAGAAAAGTTCAGTTTGCACTATGGTTTGCACAGTAATCACTTTGATTTTCAATCATTTTTTTAATTTGTTGTATTCTTGTTACATTAATTAGTAATATAAGCTCTTTACGTAATCGTGGTTACATAAGGGTTAAATATTTTAACTTATACCTCAAGCTATATTTAAAAAAGTGTTTTTAATTGCAGAGAACATATAAAAAAAGTAGTCCTCTGGGTGTATAAATCAAATCTGACACAGGAAAAATTAAATCTCTTTGAAAAGCTCACACATAAAGCTTTCCATTTTAGTAACCTCCCAGTTCATAAAAATATGGATGTTATAAAGAACAAGAAAATGCATTGCAAATGAAATTCCTCTTTCATAAAGTTAATGTAAACAATTTTAATGTGTTTTTTAGTAGTGTACGCTGAAAATTTATTCCAAGCATATCAAAATCAATGAGTCAGTCTTCAGATTAATGTAGAGCTTAGTAATCGCCTCCACTGACATCGTTAATTAATTATTATGGTTGTACTTCAAGTGGAAGAAACAAGATAAATTATTTCTGCGTAAAGTTGGACTTAAATAAAAGATTATTTCTCACTAAAAACATGTTAATTGTAATTGTTTTATATATATGTAATGTCAATATTATTGCATATAACACTTCAATGCGTTATCACAATTACTTAAGTTAAATTAGGTTTAAGCTAATTTGAATGGATTAACCAAAACATTAAATCCGCTTTTATAAAATATGGTACTTTATGACTTTTTAATTCCACTAATTTTGATGTGAAAATATACATGAAGGTGAAGAACTATACTTTCTTTTAATTAATGATTAATTTAATTAAAAATTTAAATTAGGTTAATGAAAACTCAAATCGCTAAGTTGGTTAATGAAAACAAAATTTTGTAAAACGAAGAATATGAAATGTATAAAAATTTCAGCAAGGTAAATAGAAAACAAAAATAATGATTTAAAAAAATCTAATTTTCTAGGTCGTTAGCCCGTTTGGACCAACATTAAATATTATTTATTGTATATACTTTTTTGTTTTTATTTATTCTATATTAATTATGTTTAATTTTTTTTCTGAGTTGGTTCAAATAAAGTCTGTTTCTCTCTCTCTCTCTCTCTAATTTTCTACTTCTTTTATTTTTTAACGAGTCATTATTAATAAGATCGTAAAGGCAACTTTTGTTTTAAAAATCCGTCGCTCATCCAAAAATATAAGAACATCATATTTAAAAAAAAGATAAAATAACGTACGATACTAATAATGAGTACTAAAAAGCGGCTTAGTAGCGTGAATTACCCCATCTAATGAATTATTAATACGGCTCCCGTTACTGGAGATTCTGAGAGCCCTGGGGCTAAATATCCCCCCCTCCCACGTATTATCCGGCATCCACAACGCCCCCCGCATTATAAATATCTGCCGGTGGGAGAGCACTCCTTGCGGCGTTTCTTTCTACCCATGAAAACGGGCAAAAATGAAAATTTTAAAAATAAAAATCGCCGCCGTAAATTTCTACCGCCGCTAAACGAGGTTTTCTAGCCACAATAAAAATACAAGAAACGCAAGAAAACAACATCCTCTTACGACCCATTCTTTGCTATATAGGACTCCTGCCTGTAAAATATCGAGATCAATATTGATACGAAAATTGGAATACGTGCTAAATCAAACGGATGACATATTGACCAACCATCTACATATTCATACGTTACATAAGGAAGCAGCTACAACGGAATTGTATAACCTTGTGACACGGGCTGCCTTTAAACCTATCGGATACGTGGACGGCTTCGATTCCAAACTAAACGTATCCATTAAGCGCGCAACAAGGCCACGACGAAGCCACTTTACGCCCCCTGGAAGTATCCGAAACCAGACAGGGAACACGCTTTAACGTTTTCCGTAATTTATGCTATACCGTTTCCTCCTGGACCCATGAATTTCTAACGTCATCGGTTATTTTAAATCAAATTAATTCTATTATAACACTTTAAATAATGGTGAATAGTTATACAACAAAAATGAATAATTTCACAAAATTTAATGATGTTAAATGTATTCATTATTGAGTTGATGAATATACAATATGAATCAATATTTAATCTCCAGCTTTTGAAGATCTGTTTTCAAATTAAAAGTAAAATAAAAGTAAAGGAAATTTAAATAGAAAAGGAATGATGTTTCCAAAAATGCAGTTGATATGATTTCCTTTATATTTTTTTCGTTTCCCTGTTTTGTATGGCTCATTTTTTACTCGCTTACAATTTTACGTAGCCAAAAAGTACTTGCCAGCAGGAAGGTATAGAGTAAAGCACCCATACGCATAAACGCTGGCGATGTGGGCGATTTGAACATGAATACCATCTTATGAAAGATTTGGTATCTCAACCAAAATATGCAATGAACGATTTGGCCTGAAATCACCGAGGAATATGTAGGCTTTCTTTTACTTCCAGTATCTATAGGTTCTATAACGAATAACTTTTTTTGTTGAGTTATCGTCGCCAATTCTTACCATTGACCTGCCCATCACAATATGTCCACATTACCCATTAATACAACATCCCTATACCAAGCGAATCAATAGGGTTTATGAATAAAGTTGATTTAACATCTTTCTTTCGAATGCAACTAAAATAAATTCCTCATTTTTTGTTACGGTGCATACTTCAGAATTATATACCAATATGGGAATTTTAGTCTTATCAACTCTTTCTACTTCGGTAAATGTTACGGCTCCATAATTAGTTGGATTGTCGAATATAGAATGTATTTGCATATAAAATGCATCATTTGATTTGTACAATCAGATTGTTATTTACATCGCATTATTTTTTTCCTCAATGGTAAGGAGGGCTACTCTCTCCGCTAAAGCGCATTTCAGGGTGTTAATCCTTTTTGGATAAAACATCATAGACAACACTGTCTTTAGATTTCTTGTATACCAACGTAGTTAGGAAAAACGATGTATTACAGATATTAAATTCGTATAACATCAATACTCTTTGTAGCATAACAAACTACATTGTCCCTCTTTTTTCGTTATTTCAGAACTTTATACTTTTTCTTTTGTATCAAAATACAACCAGTTAAACACAAATAAATAATTATGTAGTAAATGCATGTTTACATACATTTGAGCATTGAAAATGTGTATGAAACAAATTAAATTAGTTGTGTTACGTAATTACCACGTAGTTTCCGTTATTTTCATAATAAACTATTCTCAATGTGTGCTAATTATGCATCTAATAATGAAATTATGAACTCAGAAAGGAGATATCCATATCCTTGTAATAGTATACGACTCAAATATAATTTACGAAAAAGTCTGTTTTAAAAATCAAGTAAAATGACAGGATATCGGAGAGTTAGAGATTATTTCAGATCAATCATAAAGTTAAAGAAGAATTAATAGAAAGAAAAATACGATGAATTATAATGTATTACAAGAATTCAGTGTGTCACCATTGTTGTATCAGGGGTTTACTACTTCGTAAAATTAAATTTCATCGGAACATCTTAAACTTGTGTTTATTAACTTCTATGAAAAAACTTTTTGTCATTTCAATCTGGTGATTTTTATTTTCTGAATGTTCAATTATTGCAAAATAGCTTGGGTTGGGTTAAGATAATTAACCCAACCCAAACTCAACTAGCTATTTTGCAAATAATTGAACATTCAGAAAATAAAAATCACCAGATTGAAATGACAAAAATTGGTTAATGGTTCAGCCAAACCCAACCCAACTAATAATGTTTACTACTAACTGGCTATTTGGGTTGGGTGAGAGTTGATGACTCAATCCAACTCAACTAATATCTAATGCTAATTAGCTAGTTGGGTTGGGTTAAAATAAGGTTGATAACTAATCCGACCCAATTAATATTAAATGATAATTAGCATGGTTAGATCTACTAGAAACATTGTATCCTGTTCGAAAGAAAAAATTCTCGATAGTAAAGCCGAGAGCATAATCATCTCACAGCATTGACAATCTTTCTAATAAGAATGCTTATCGATAGCATCCATAATAGTTTCAACGTCCTCATTAATCCTATGTGGTAGTAACTTAACCAGATTGGGTTTGGTTGGGTTAAGGTTGATAATGAAATCCAACTCAACCATCTCGATAAGATGAGTAAAGCTAAGGTACCTTAGCTTAGTTAGTTAGTATCATCTAATAGCATTGCCAGTCCTCCTAAAGCGCTCTTGAAGATAGAATTTTCCTTTCTTTCCATTGTTTAATTTAAAATACAACAATTCTGATTTTTGATACTAAATTACATCCTAACATTTTGCATTAATCACATCCTAACATAAATTTAATAATACATAAGAAAATTATTAATACCATTGCTGGTAATTTGTTAAAAAATTTTGTTATTAAAATTTTCTATTTCTTTATAATGTTTACTCAACATAAGAATTAAAAAAATAAAATTAGATGTTTGAAAATTAGATGAATTATTTATTATCTTACAAGTTATTACCCCTGATAAAACGATGCTAATTATATTGTTGCATTACTAACGATAGAAGTACTATTGGTGCCAGAACTTCTTTTAGCTTAACGTCATAAGCTAAAGGAGGTTTTGAACAATTTTACTGAAAAGATATTACGGAAGTAGTTACTGATAAAGAACCAAACCAAGATAACTATCAATTTTAATTATAAAGAAACATTTAATAATTCACAAGGAATTGCGAAGGAAGGTGTATAGTAATTTTATTGAAAATGACAAACCTTGAGAAATTAAATATGACTAAACATAATGGCGTCTATGAAAAAATATTGAGAATGAGAATATCTGGTATTCTAGCAACAGCTTTGTCGAAACAATGAAAATTAAAAATAGAGTGCATCACCATTTGTTAAGAATTTTTAATTTTGCATTAAAAATGCAAAAAGGACAGTTGATTCCACAACGTCTCTTCGACCACGCTTTACACCACTAATCCCTACGAGAGACAAAATAAACGCGTCTTAGTGCTGGAATGTTTCTCACAATCAGTTTCGAAGTTTCGAAACAGCAACTCTTCTCTCCAATTCACGATTGTTTTCTAACTTTCCAACTCGTTACATAAGGTTGACAATTTTTTCATTGCTTTTCATTCGCTTGTCAACCCTTTGTAAGCATCAACAAATAAATTATTTTTTTAACGTTTGTACTCAAAAACTAAACAAACTAAAACATCTTAACTCTTTGAGTTTACACTTTTTGAAGACGTCATCACAGATGTTTGATAATACAAGTAGATGTAATTTCGTTTAGACTTTGGACTATAAAGTATTAACGTTAGTTCTAGGACGTAAAATTAGTAAAATATACAGTTCTATTATTGTAAATTAAAATAATGTACCATATTGACACCATCAAATATTTAGAAATAGTTAAATAAATAAGTTTTTTAGTGGGATATATGACATAGAATATCTTATCCCAGTTCATAAGCATATCATTCATTACAATAATTTGCTATAATGAACTTTTAGATGTTAACAGGGTAAATCTTCCACTATAAAGTACAAAGTGCGCAATTTGTGTCATATTTAAAATAATGGAGGAGGTTGCAAATAATAAAAAAAAATAAAGTGATGAAGAATATCAAAAAATGTTGTGTTGTCTGAATTAATAATTTCAGTAAACTTTACGGAAATCAGATTAAGACATCGACAACGCAATTTCAATTATGGATTTTTTTGCAACCATAAAAATTTAATATTGACTTAATATATTCGGATTTTTCAGTTGAGTATAATTTAAAAAGTTGTAAACCTAGGTGATACACCTAATGAAGTTTTGAAATATATTTTAGTACACCCATATCTTACTTAAAAATGTTGTACCACGATACTATGATAGAAACGTTAGTTTATCACACTAATTTATATGCCATGTAAGCCAATTGCGGCACTTCTTTGGGCGTTTCTAAAACAGAAATAAAGCAGTTTAATGGCATCCATATGTTTATGGGAATTGTGAAGATGCCTTTTGTTTATGGATATTGGGGATTACCAAACGTTTTCCTCCTGTAGCTGGTATAATGTCTAGAGATAGATTCAAAATGTTGAAAAGGTATTTTCATGAGAATAGTAACAGCATTATTATAAAAAAAGGTAATGGATGCGATCCATTATTTAAAATAAAAAGGTGATACACCTAATGAAGTTTTGAAATATATTTTAGTATATTGATAATTCCTTATTGTTTGTGTGTTGAGTGAGAAAAAAGTTACTCTTGTTTAAAATTAATTAAGACGTGTCTTTAGTTAACATTGACACAAAATCGGTTATCAGACTTGGTATTGTTATCAAAAGAAAATGTTATTGCAAGACCTGCAGATATAAAAGATGCTTTGCGAGGGTTTACAAGTAAAAAGGCGAGAAGAATTATCCATCAATGCAATACATCAACTGGTACAGTGCTATTTTTTGATCATTTGTAGGAGTTGATGTTTTGTTGCAACTTGTACAAAACTTGTTTATTTTTAAGTTGATTTAACGCTATATAAAAAAAAGCTTGCGTCGAAAAATATAAAGTTAAATGATATCAAAAAATAACATAATAAAAAATGACGTAGGAAAATAAAAGGATTACAATTATTTTTTTGAAATCTTTTCATATAGAAAGCTTTCTGGAGATGCCGAACTAGCGACACAGAAATTATTAATTTAAATAAATTCATTGGTTATGTGCGAAAATCCTTTCCTTTTTTCAACTTACTAAAATGGCAAAACAAGGATACCAAAATAATAATTAAGAAAATGTTTAAAACTGTTTTCTTAACTTTGAAGACCCATATCTTAGCCATTTATGTGGTACGACCAAACTTTTCACGAGAATAGTCGTTATTATATTCTAGTATTTATGGTTAATATTATGCCACTACTTACAAAAATATCCTGTATAATTTCTTACAAGTTTTAATTTTAAATAGAAATCGATGTTAGTAGTCATATGTGAGAAAATCCAAAGAGATTTATTAAATTATTTTGCATTTCGTATTTAAGAAAATCGTACTAAAACTTTCGAATAATAAAAAATGATTCTTTTAAATTTTCAATTACTTATCTTTAGTCTGCTATTCTAGAGCCATTGAACAAACCTTCTGTTTCTTCATAAAATAAACTTTTCATAGCTTCAACTTTTCTCTCCGTGCTTTCGGAACTTTTATTGACATTTTCCTTGCCAATAGTTTAACGAATTCATTATTTCCAAAATGATACTGTATTCTTTATTAAACAAATTAATCGAAATATTATTATATTCTATACATTTTAAAACAGCCTTCATACGAAATAAAATAAAAACAACGAAAAAAACCGAAATGTCTCAAAAACTACGCATCGAACCAAAATAAGTTCCCTATAAAATGTGATCGGTTTAAAGGAGTACAAAAATGAATCGGTCTCTAACCTCCTGACGGCGAAACGGGAAACAACTTTCAAATTTTAAATGCGAATCGCCGTTTTTTAGAGCAGAATCAGACCGTTGAATGTCCCTTTTTAAGCTGAACAAATACTTGTTGAGACTTTCAGTTTTGTCGAAATAAGTGGGACACCGGTATGTACCGTGTGAATAGAAAGATTGGCAGATTACCTATACACAGTGAAAATATTTATGGTATGATATGACAATGTATAAATATTGACAAGGTATAAATATTGTCCGTCTAACCCTTTCCTGGCTATTGATTCCATAAGGAAACATAATATATTTTATAAAAATAAAGTAACTACTGCATCACGTACGAATTTCTCCAATTTGGAAACCGAAACTACCAAAACTACTTCTGCTTCTCAACCTAACATTGAAGAAGCGGATTCAGAGGAAGTAGAGTCGGTAGTAAAGAGTACCATTCAATTTCATTGGAGGACAGGTCCATTTGAACCATCAGAGAATATTTTAAGGAAATCTTCGTTACCAAATCCTCTATTAGACATATTTACACCCATATCTTACTTCAAAATGTTTTACCACGATACTATGATAGAAACGTTAGCTTATCACATTAATTTCTACGCCAAGCAAACCAATGGCGGCACTACTTTGGGCGTTTCCTAAAAAGAAATGAAGCAGTTTAATGGCATCATGGCTTATGGGAATTGTGAATATGCTTTCTGTATAATGTCAAGAGAAATTCAAAATGTTGAGAAGGGAACAATTTCATGGGAACAACAACCGCGTTTTTATAAAAAAGGGTAATAGATCAATTTATTATTTAAATTTAGGCCCACTTTAGGTTCAGATCTTTAAGAAAAGCAGTCAATAGCGGAGCAAATGATACTATGGTATTGTCTATGATATAGAAATATACACAAGCAAATGTAATCAACCGGCAGGTAAGATGGGTCAAACGGCGGACGTTGTTCTACAGCTCATTGAATACGTTCCCAGAAATCTAATAATAAAGTCGTACATTTGGCATTTTCTTTCGTAGGGCCTGATCCCACAAAACATGTAAAAAATAGGATAACAAGGGGAAGAAATATGAAGATATTGCTCGGCCAAATTGCATAGCAGAATACAACAGATTTATAGGCTGTGTAGATTCATGTTATATGCTGATGGAGCTTCTTCGCATAAATAAGAATAAAGGCAAGAAGTAGTACATGAGAATGTATTATTACTTCTTCAACTTGTGTGTGATCAATGGATAACTAATATACCGCCGCCATCAGAGACAAAAGGATCCACGTAACTCTTACATGACGTTCTGCTCAACAGTGATGTAGCCAATTATCTGACGAGCTCCACAGGTCAAAAAATTCATAATACCTCTTTGTTTGGTGTCGAAGAGAAATTGTTTTGAACAATTTCAGATTCATTTGAATTATTGAAATTATTAATAAAGTTTTGTGAAGAATAAAATGTTTATTATAATCCGCTTGAGTACTAATTTCATTACATAAGTACACCTAATACGTGAGTGTGAGGCTGTTAAGGGAGAGGTTGACAATCCTACTTCAGTAGTCATTGAAATCAGCTAAAGCTCAAAAGAAATCACGTATGTTATTTACAATACTGCGTAATAATGGATTCAAGTACAGATACTTTTATGGATGAAAGTGTTATTACCATTCCATCGTTATTTGGAGAGATTTTCTATGATCAGTTAAATTATTAACGTTTATTCTTTGTACTTAAAACCAGTTTATTAAACAACATAGAAAATATGAGTCTGATTAGTTTCGGCCGGAGGTCGTTTTCAGAGTAGAGATGTGTTTGTGAGTGACATTTTATGCCCGCCCACTACCGCTCACGATCTAGACCCATGCACACCACTCACATAAATCCACGTGAATCACGCTTAATCAGGTGATCAAATGTATGAATCATGTTTTGATTACTAGTTAATTTGATTTCATTGTAGAACATTTTCGGGGCCACTATCTGGGGGTGAAAAATTCCAAGTTAAGGTGAAAGTACTAGGCCAATGTAGTAAAACTGCCAAAGGGTTTAGCATTATCAGACCAGACTTTTTTTTAATGACCTTTTAAATTGTAATCCTATTTTGCAGTTTATTTGCTTAGATTTTCAATTATAACTCAAAAACCACTGATAATTTCACTTTTCACTCTTCAGCAAAATTGTAGCTTATTCTTAAATATTAACTTTTATCAATATATCTATACAAAAAATAAGCTTGGATAATGTTTATCGAAGAAAGTCGATTTGTCTCGTAAAACTACGTCTCACTCGATTTTTACATATTGTAATTAAAGGGTGGAGCAATGAAAAAGTGAAATTATTCTTATAAATAATTCTAATAATAAATTATTCTATTAAAGTTCTGAAAATTCAGAATTGCGTCGATGGTGAATTATTAATGAAAATTTATTAAATTTATTAAAATAAATTTATGAAAATTAACACAAGAAATGTCAAGTCTTTTGGAAGCATGTTAAGTCTTCTAGAAGCAGTATCGAGTCTTTTCTAAGTATTTCAAGCCTTCTAGAAGCAGCATCAAATTTTCTGGAAGCATTTCAAATCTTTTGGAAGTAAAATCAGGTGTTCTAGTACAAGCAGTAGTCTTCTGGAATCAGCAAAAGCTTTATCGAAGCATTTTAAGTTTTTTTGAAAGCATTTTAAGTGTTTTAAAAGCAGTACAAAGTCTTCCAGAAGCAGTGTCGAGTCCTCTGGAAGCAGTTTAAATCTTCTGAAAGCATTTCAACTTTTCTGGAATCCGTATCAAATCTTCTAGAAGTAGTAGAGCGTTCTAGGGGAAGTATCGAGCTTTCTCGAAGCATTTCAACTCTTCTGAACTTATATCACGACCTTTAAAACCAGCAACAAGTTTTCCAGAGGCAGTATCAGGTCTTTTGGAAGCAATTTAAGTCATCTGTAAGCAATTCAACTCTTCTGGACGCAACATCAGGTCTTCCAGGGGCAGTAGTAAGTTTTCTGGAAGCATTATCAAGTCCTTTAGATGCAGTATCAAGTCTTCCAAAGAACCATTTACAATTTTGTATGGATGCTTGAGCACCTAGATAACCAACGTATTAGGCGATTATGCGTATGGTACTATGTACCCTTTACAATCTTGTCTGTGAGCTTGCACACACAAATTATCCACATATACGGTGTCTATATGTGATTCCACTACTGTCTCTACAACCTCAACTTCAACTTCAACCTCAACTTCAACTTAACTTCATCTCAATTTCACCTTCAAAAATAACTTCAACGTCAACTTCAACCACAGCGTCAGCTGCAATCTCAATTTCAACTTCATCCTCAATTTCAGCCTCAACTTCAACCCCAACATCAAAAAAATCAAACCAATCGAGTCACGCCAGATCCCGTCAAAACCAAAGTTGCTCATAACCAACACGTTCATAATACCACACACGTTCACGTGAGTGGTACAAGAAGTTATGCCCGCTCACGGTGGGTCACAAACGACCCATTGTCACATATATCTTCGAAATGTTAACGTCGTTTTTAAATTTTTAACTGATAAATTTTACAATGTAATTTGTATTTTGCCAAATCCCGTATATTTTAATTTAGAACTATAAAGTGTCTAATTTATATGTGATATCTTGTGCAGAATAGTCTCTGAAGATGGCGTGCGGCAGAAACAAGTCAGACTCATATTTTCTATGTTATTTAATAAACCAGTTTTAAGTACAAAAAACAAACGTTAGTAATTTACCTGAACAGAAATTTTAACCGGTAAAATAGATCACAACTTTTATTATGCGAGTTACTATACCAGAAAACTTCAAACATTACTACATACCATTTGATAAAAATCGGAGAATTAATGACAATCTCTTCTGAATGAAACCCGCTTTTCTCATCATTGTATCTTTTTTTATAATAAGTGGTCTCACAGGATTCAATAACTATTCGTAGCAACCGTTAGTCATACAAAAAAATAAAATAGAAATCATCATTTTTACTCTAGCGTTTTGTTAAAATTATGCAACGACTTATAGAAACACCCTGTATACAAACTTAAATCGAATTTATCCAATAAAAAACCTATTACAGCTTATATTGATTTTTATCGTGTAGAAAAAATTTCAGGACAATTCCTTTAAAACATGCAGCTTTCGTATTTTATTTTTACCGTGCTACCGAATAGTTGGGCAACAAAGGACGCTTTCCAGTCCACTCGGTTATATTGAAAAGGAAGAAGGTGCGCGCAAAGGGGATTTCATCAAGTCTCAAATTTCCGCATGGCCATCCTTCAACACAAATGTTGACTTTTTGCGGCAGCAGCCAGTTCCCTCGTCGTTTATCCCCCGTTGTATTTATGCGGGGCAATGTTTGCAATAAGTGCGAGAGGGGATCGTTTATTGGCTCGACGTTTATAACCGATTTGACATCGCGTATATTCCCGCGAGATTCACGCCGTTTATTTCTGGTTTTAGCTCCAATTTAACAATGCACATAATAAAATTATTTTTAAATAATCCCCACAAAAGTTAATATAAAGTAAACTTAATCCACAATATGCACGCGTAATTGTAAAAATGACATCAATACGAGGTAAAAAGTAAAAAAGTTTGTGTCAAATTAACGAGATTGTAATTTTAGAGACTTTCAAAGCTCACGGATCTGGCCGTTCCTATATCCATACAATGCGTCCTGGAATATGAGATTTTAACTTTCATTCGTCGACCAGACGGACGAGGAAAACCGGGGTAGACCCGAGAACACACAGAGCCCGGGCTTTCCCGAGTCTGGGGAAAACTCGTTACGAAAATAAAGAAGGTTTTTGTTTGACTTTCAGCGGCGCTCCGGCTCCCGTTAATTATACGTGTTTATTTTGCGATGCCGGGTAAAGATTTCGCACGCGAAACTTGTCAAAAACGACCGTCTGACGTCGTTTTATTATCTGTACCTTAATACGAGGAGATCGTTTAACACGAATACGGAAACTTAAGCAGATATACACCAAACCAACCCGTTACGATTTCTGCAAAAAGGTCACCCGGTTCAAGCCGATTAAACGATAAAATCTAACAACACACACGTATTGCATTACTATTCTCGCGTTCTAATGGCTTACTACACACTCGATATTAAGTACGTTCGTATTTGTGGATGCGGAATTATTAACTTTCCGTTAGACGCTAATAACATACCGTGCGCAATACCAATTATGTACTCACAGAATTGAATCTTTATTATATCGTGACCGTATTATCGTGTACACGGTTTCCTTCGAAAAATAATACGTTAAAACTTAATTCTTTACAGCAAACGTGACACAAACACACTACGCGAGTTAGTAAAACCCTCCAAATTGATATAAATGACCATAAAAATGTCTGGGCGAGAAACAAGAGTATTTGTCTCCTCGACCTTTACAAGGCAGTTACGACGTCAAAGACACGAAGGAACGCTGTCGTATGTCGCCAAATATCCCTGAAGTACTATATCGTACGATTATGCGGACTTCTCGGTAATTTATCGACGTTTGATATCGGAATTAATACACGCTCCATGTTCGGACTAATAGGCATAGCATTTGGAAATTGTGCCCGAATTCCGATTCCTCCCCCCGTCTGTGACGAAGACGCCCTCTCGCACAGTCGCTGGCACAGTGCCCGAACCAGTCGCGGCAGTCCCCCAACGGCACTAAACTCCCCTTCCATTCAACCAAACCAGTGTATCTCAAAATATTTACTATGTTTGAAACAATAATGTTATCAAAAAAATGAATTAAAGTCTATTAACTTGGCCCATCTGTTATGAACATATCGAATCCACAATCATTTTTGATACAACATATTTAAATCAACTATCATGAGTAAGGCAAAATAAGCCAATTATTAAATAACGATTATGTTTATAGCGTCAAGATTTAATCCGCAATGCCAAATCAATACTTTGAATAGATTATGTGGAATATCGGTTGAGAATCGCTGGTCCATAGCGCGACAGAGCTGCCATATCGATCCCAAATATTGCACAGCCATTCATGAAGAACTACGGTCCGTTATACTGCACCGTCTTTTTGCTAACTTCCCGTTGCGGTGAGATAGATATTGGCGAAGAGACGGATGAGGCCATGCGCAAATCTTAAACCCCACACAGATTTTTTTAGAAGTATCCATTCATATACCACTTATTCAGACGTAAATATTTTATCGATCAAACCCAATCAGACAAAAAAATAATTTTTAGAAAAACAACCCACGTTTTTGCGATCGGTGACCGTTCTTTTTCAGTCACCATGATTTAAAATGGTGATAGTGATAAAGATCGCTATATAGATATTTTTCCAGACGTATGACAAAAACGCCATTAGAAGTAGCTGACTCAGAATCGGTAGTAAAAGGCTTATTGAACATATTTTCTAAAGTTGGATTTTCTTTAGAGTTACTAATAGATCTGGGGAAAGTGTTTGTTAGAAACCTGCCCACGGAATTCTTGGAACAAAGTGATGTTAAAATAATCCACAGGTCTGCATACCATTCTTAGTAGTGTCCGACCGAATCTCTATTTTGAGCCGAAACCTAAACAGAGACCGAAATTCGGCCATAATCGCAGTTTCGGCCGAAACCGAAACTTTTCTTTAAAATGAGAGAATTAGTACAAGAATATATACAGGATGATCAAAAATTGACGGATATGTTAATACACCTATCCCCCGAATTACACGGTAGATAAGTTCCTAAGAAAAACGTGTAAATCGAAAATTAAAAATTTTCAAGTCAAAACTGCTGTTTAAGTACATAATTTTGCTATTTAAGAGTCAGTGATTTTTTTCAATATTTTTAGGTGTATACAGAAATAAAAATAAAATGCATTGACAGGTTAAAATATGTAATATATTACGCAAACACTATTTTTTATTTAATTACAATACATTAAACAGAAGAACAAAAAATAAAACCAAAGGTGTTTTATTATCCTTCATCACTGCCAGAAATTACTCTCATTCTTTCTTTCGGAATCGAAGGTTCGAGTTTACTTTCATCACTCGAAGTTATTTGTGCGGATACGATGTTTGAAGCAGAAATATTTACATTCTGAGAGTTGGTAATAAAATCGGTTATTAACAATTGCTTCGAATTTTTTGTAAGATCTTTGTAAACTTCTTCATATAGCAACGATTTATGTCACGTTGGAATCGTAAAGCCCTTTCAACGTTTGTGTCATTTTGTATAAAATGATTACCCAGCTTTCTTCTCAATGTTAGCTCTTCGCGGATGACTTTAGCAGTGAAGGTTACTGGTACTAATTCCTTTTCATCAAATTTGTCAGACTCACTTTCGCAAACTAAGTTAACTAAATCTTCCTCACTTAGTGCTTTATCAGCCATTAACTCTGCATCTCAGTAAAATCATCAAAACCTTCTCCGCCCAATGAATGCGCCATCTGTACAATCTGCGAATATTCATCATTTAACGTTGAAATGGAACGTTCATTTTTGACTACATTTGGCCAAAATTTTTGCCAACAGCTATTGAGCGTTGTTTGCTTAATCGCAGTGTATAATAAGACGATATGCTTCACACAGTCTAATATTGTAAAATTTTTCCAAGCACTAATAACTGTTAAAGATTCATTATTCTCCATTTGTTCAAAATGTATGTAACGGATCGTTTTATGTACAAAACTTTAAAAGTAGAAATTATGCCTTGGTCCAATGGCAATAATAAAGTTGTATTTTTTGGTAAAAATTTTACTTCAACGTTCTCATATTCTAGATCTTGTGGGTGAACCGGCGCATTGTCAATTAACAAAAGCACTTTAAGAGGCAATCCCTTTGAACTTAAATATTTTTTGGCATATGGGATAAAACATTCATGAAACCATTCAGTAAACATTGTAGCAGTAACCCACGCTTTCTTATTAGCCCTCCAATAAACAGGAAGATTATTGATCTTTACTCCTTTCAAGGCTCGGGGCATTTTTGATTTGTTAATCACTAATGGTTTCATAATGTAATCTCCTGAAGCATTGCTACAGAAAAGAATTGTTATGCGATCTTTTGCTGCTTTATGACCACTAGCCGATTTATAAAATTTTGAGACATAAGTCCTTTCAGGAATTTTTTTCCAGAATAACCCTGACTCATCAGCATTGAAAACTTGATCATGGGTATGTGAATTGTCGTTAATAATTTCTGCAAAATTTGCTGAATATTCTTGGGCTGCATCTACGTCGCCAGAAGCCAGTTCCCCTTTTAATTTTAAGCTGTGTAAAGAAGCTGTGCACAAAAAATTAATTTTTTTTTCGTAAATTCGTAGTGCTTTATTTGTTATAGCGCCCGTATCAACAGGTACTGTTTGATCTTCTATCCAAAGCGTTAACGCTTTCTCCATTTTTTCCATTGCGCTATTTCTGATGATGTCTGGAGATGTGTACACAGCGCACGTGTTCAATCACAGTAGTATTTAGTAAAGTGCGATAAAAACAAAAAAAAAACTTATTTGGAAAACCGTGTAAAACCGAAAACGTGTAAAACAAGTACCGTGTAAATCGGGGGATAGGTGTATAACACTCTATATGTACGTAATAATATACGATAATCTATACGTAGCGACATTCTTCGTTCTATTCTAAAGCGAAAATCTTAATCTTAAAATGTTGTTTATACATGTTTAGGAGATTCTCAAAGTTTGGATGATTGATGTAAAAAGAATTAATTGTATTGGATACAAAATTTATATGTTACTTTTAAAAAGTATTATTTTAACAATAAATAATAATATACAAACTATAAATAATAATACAACAAAATAAAGAGTAAAATTTAACTTTTCGTAGATTAATATTGAAAATATTTACAGTAGTAACACGATAGATATTAAATATACTAAATACTAAACAATGCTATTATACAATGTTGCCATATATTTACGTTTTCTTAAGTGCTTCCTGAAATCATACGAAGCATGATTCAACATTTTAACGACGACACATTTTAACCACAACATTTTAATTAAGATTTTAATCCGCCAACTTCTGAACACCCTGAAACGTATACATTATTCTCTTCTAGTACTTTTCCATACACTAGACTTTCATTAGACTAGGACTAGATGCATTTGGCTTTAAACATCCTAAGAGACCTGCAGCTTAACCCAAATGTTTTTAGTTCTAGGTCTAATGTTAGCTTTAGCTTTGGTATTAGTTCTCTAGTGTTGGTATATTTGTATCGCACTAAAACTAGAACTAACATTAGACCTAGAACTAGAAATATTCAGGTTTAACCGTGCGTCTTCAGACGCAAGACCTGAGAGTTCAGATGCATCATATTTTCGAGTAATTAAACAAAAATTCCAACAAAAATATCCGAACACAAGAATATCTCTCGTTGGAACACGCAAACTTATAAAAAAAATTTCAAAATAAATTTTGAATAGCAATTATTTTGTATTTATGCCATGTAGATTAAGAATATGTTCTGCATAAATTTGGTCTTTTACACTAAATAATTACTATTGTTATAATTTAATGCAATTTTTCGCAAGATAGGGTACAGTCTGGTACAGTCAATCCCAATATGATTATATAGTTCAAACAGATCACAATTAACAAAACTTTGCCAAAATCCCTATGTTAGGCCGAAACCAAAATTTCGGACAGTAATTCTTATAGTCAAAACTTAAACAATACTTAGAGCTTTGAGTTATGAACATGGAAGAAAGTAGGAGGAGTATATTCATCAAACAATATTTTCCATAAAAAGTGCACATGGTTTCAGTTGTATGAAGTTATATTATAGAAGGCAAATTAGATCTCCGTTAAATATGTTAAAAGATTTATGGAATGCAGAGATACTAATGAACCAGTAGTTCTTATGGTTTGAAATTACTAGAACGATTGAAAAACATGCAAGGTTAGTTGCTCAAAGTTATTTACAAGAAGGGGATAAAGTAAAACACCCTGTATATTTTATCATATTATTTTATTACTAAGTCATAGATTTGATAGTTTCTGAGATATTCAATTGTTTCTCCAAAATGTTCCCATTACAGGACCTTCTTAAAAACTATGTTACAACAATATTTTATCCGATTTTGCCTTAAAACTATGTCAGATAATAGTCAAATCCAGTAGGTATATGACAGTAACCAAAAGTATTAGATACATACTTTTGATGTTTTGCAAATATGATTTTCTTAATTATTTAAATGGAACAGCCTGCATATTTTATGCGGGTTAAAAAGCTTATCAGATTGTCTAATAATGAGTATGTCATATGTCTAAGTTTAATAATTTATAAAAACCTTTTTAAAAACAATTTATAAACGATATTTGCTCCGATGTTACCTTGAAATAACGCCAGATAATAGTTAAAGCCAGTAGGTAGATGACAGTATCCAAAGATATTAGATACACTACACAACGCGTTCACAAAGTTCACTTACATTTGAAGTTTTTCAAATAGCATTTATTTGTATTTTTATCAGATGTTGTTTATTTATTTATCAAAAACATTTTGAAAAAATTTCAAAACTCAAATATTCGTTAATATTTTAGAAAATATGCTCAAAAACAAATATTTAAATAAATATAAACATTCATAATACAGACATCAAGACAAACGGATTAATTTATCGCAGTTAGAGGTATCTCCCAAGAGACCCAACTGGCAACAGTGTACATATAATTTCAAATAAATAATTATTGCTACCGAAAATTTAAATGTGATGAAAATGTAACAAGTAAATTATGTGCAGATAATAGAGAATGAATGAGCAAATTTGAGTTATACAATGGATCAACAGTCAGTTACTACACAAACATGAAAGGAGACACAAAAAAGTGCAGTAAAAGATAAATGAGAGACAGACTAGAGAAGATGATTGAATAGAAAGTAGATGGCGTTTCAGAAAATTTTTATAACTTGTTAAACTAGCTGCATTACGAACAACGGCAGGAAAATCGTTCGACTGCACCATAAAAGATCAATGAAAGATTTCAGTACTATGGACTGGAAACATGAGTGTAGTGTTCGATATTGACCGACTTGGCAAGCCATGTGATGTGACTATGTGAAAGGTATTAGACAAATAAGTGGTGTGGACAATTTTGTATAACATAGTAAGTATACGAAGTGATCGACGACTCTAACAAGTCATCATCTGCAAATTGTTACGAAATGAAGTTATCTGCTGAACCTTTCCCAAATCAAAATTGCACTGTATACAGTTGTTCTGAAGTCTTTCCAATTTATTCCAAAGGGGTACGAGGCATTGGCATAATCAATGTGAGGAATTGAGAAAATAACGAATTTTACAATGGATAATAGGAAGAAGGTGGCATCATTTTTTTCAAAGTATGACCAAGATTTCTGATCACATTAAAACGGAATAACGGTATCACCGAGCCTCAGTTGAATAGAAATTAAAGAATTAAATTGTGCCTGCAAGGGGCGCGTGCCAAATACAATGACTTGCGTTTTACCTGGATTTAGGTTAAGTACATTACCTGAATCGTGTTAAGACACAACAAAGCGCTTATCTACATACAAATGATAGTTACACGAGATATCATCACTAATACAATTTATGAACATAGAGAAGAGCAAAGGACCTCGCACACTGCTCTAGGGAACTCCACATTTGACGTCAACAGGAGAACAGAGTACAGATTCCACGCAGACACATAGATATCGATAGGAAAGGTACGAATGGATCCAAGGTATACAAGAAAGGGTAAAATCAATAGCAGAAAGCCTAGGCAACAGGAGAGCATGGTCCACAAAATCAAAGGCCTTACTATAGTCAAGTAATACTAATGACGTAATACAATGTTTACCACAATCAGATCTAATACCATCGGTGATCTTAATAAGTGCTGTAGTAGTACCATGCCCTTTATGAAAACCATGTTGAAAGTTGTTAATCAGATAATACTCCTCTAAATATTTCTGAATCTACAAATAAGCTAAACGTTCAATAGTTTTCGTCAACGTAGATAGAATAGAAGTGGATCGAAAGTCACCAACATGGAATGGAGATTTAATTTTGGAATAGGAATCACATGGGCGATTCGCCAGATTGAGGAAAATATAGACCGTTCAAAGGAACTGTTGAAAATATGTAAGTCTGAATAAAAAGGAAAGTATGTTGGTAGATGCAAGGATTTCATTAATAGCATTCTGCCTAGTTATGTTATTAACCATCACAGGAGGATCCGCAAAATACTCCGCTAAAGCAGTAGCATTAAGGGTTGGTTGATTTGTGGGGGACTATAACAACAAATGTTTGCATTATATTCCAAAATGTCTTATGAGGGCTCCAGACAACCTCTAACAGAAGTACAATCTTTTTGCGTTTTTGGATCGACCTAATCTCATTATTCAACCAAGGTGCCGGTATGTATCTAAACCTCCGCCGCCGCTCCGCTGTATGCCTATCATAGCATCTAGCATCTATGTCGGTAAAGTGGCTGCCAATCAATTTCCGTAACGAAATTTCTAAAAATTTTACCGTTTACGAGCTCATAACTTTCTTATAGATGCACAATCACAAAACTCTGAAACCATGTAGAACCTGTAGAAAATTTTTCACTCTTTATAGTGAACCTGTGAATTTTGTCTTCATGAATTTACGAAAATGTCTTTCGGATTAAGAAATTCCGCTCAAACACACATTTTATTAATGAGGTACCTTCAGGTCTAATTTTTTTCGTATACGTTAACGACAGTTACGTACACGTTCGTGACCACTATTGCTTCAGAAATTAAACAAATTCAGCAACAAAATCCAACTATCAAAATGCCTTTTTGCGGTTCCTTCTTTAAATTTACTCAGTTATAAAGTTTTTCCGAGAGGAATTCTTCCTGTATAAGTAAGAATCAAGGTAATTAATGATATTCCATAATCTCAAGATTGAAAAGATCTCCAAAGATTGTTAGGTATGGTTAACTATTATTATAGATTCGTTGCAAAATTTCAGATATTCTTCGACATCTTTATGATTTGATGAATTCTGTTAACAATTCTAAAGAAAACATTAATTGGTCAAACGACCAAATTAAATCGGTTTCTACAGCAAAAGAACTTTTGTCACATCAATAATTTTAGCTCATCCATCTACAAAAGGAACTCTATCGTCCAATAATTGATGCCATGGGAGCAATACTCTATCAAATAATAGATAATATTGCCGTTCCTATAGCGTTAAAAAAAATACTACCACTAAATCAAAATCTACTCATGATCGCGAATTTCTAGCAATATTATCAGCAATCAATTATTTTAAACATTTTCTCCATGGTAATCATTTTATTTGATCAATTCTTTTTATTGAAGTTCAAAAAACTCCTCGTCTATCTCTATATTTAGACTACATTACACAATTTACATAAAAAATTAAACGCACTCATATATTATTGCTGATACCTTTTCCAGAATAAATATTGAATCCTTTTTGAATTCCTATTCTGCAGAAATTATTCAGAAAGCCCAGAACAGCGATGAACTCATCATTTTAAAAAAATATTATCTCAGAACATTATCTTTTAAAAATGTTTCTTATATATTAGATACGTACAAAACTATGAATCTTTTGGAAATCTTTCACTCTTTACAATACTATACAAATATTTTCTATCACAAACCGCACATTGAGTATGTAGGGAAATCTTTAAGAGTGTATATGCTTAGTAAAGAACAAGCTGTTACTTCAATTGATTATTTTACAGTTAGATGCAATTGGTAGTGTAGTAAGAAAGCCAATTTCATCACACAATCGTATATTGTATTATGCTGGTATCATTTCACTGCTTCCTGTTGTTGAATGCGTTTTATCAAGACATGATCAAAGAGCAACAATATCTTAAATTATATGTGATAAATGCGATCAACATGCCTACCAAATCTATAGCAATAAACGTAGATACAATCATACACGACAGTAGATAAACCAAGGTGGAAATGGTTACAGGCGGCTGGAGATTTCATCACAAATACGTAGGCAATCACCGTAAATTAAGACACAACACAGAAAAACATACAAAAATTCAATGACAGTCGAATTTAAATGCAATATCAACCAACCGAATGAAGATTCAGAGTCAGCCCGAGTCACAGAACAGTAACAATATTGTATTGTATTTCTTTATTAGTTTTCCTAAATCTTCGTTGTATATTAATCGCTTCTCCATCTTAACTTTGAATATTTCATGAAAATGATATTTACCTTCATTTTTTAACCATTCTCGTCTCATTATTGTTTCCACACCTTCCGGTAAATACCTTTATGTTTACTTCGCATTTCTGGAAAGGTTTTATTTTCTCCCCTAAGTACGTTTTCAATTGAATATTCGTATTTAACAACTTCTTTTCTGTTCAGATTCTTTTGAATTTTTTAGTGACATTACAAATAATGCAGGTACCATATCTAGTTCCTCCTCCTCCCTATCTTCATTATCTACTTCCTCTTCATCTTCTTCCTTAAGTTGTTTTATTTCTCTGAACTTTTGAAAACATACCGTTGCTAAATAACCACTTCTTCCACAATATTTACATTTTAGGTTCCTAACCTTGTATTCCTTAATAATCCTCTCTTCTTAATAAATCTTAATAATCTTCTTAATAATCTTTTCTGTATATTTCTTTTCCTTAAATTTACCTATATTCTTCTTATTACCTGCCTTATTTGTAAAATTGTTCCCGAGTCTTCGAGGGGTGGAGGACGAGGATCATCGTGTACTTTACAAATAAAAAACCTTGTGCAAATCGAGCAATACGTTTGAAATTTATTATAGTTTGAAACTAGTAATTATTTATGCCCGAGTGTAGTTGCAAATACCATGTAGTATATACTTTAAGATGAAAGAGTGCATTAACAATTTTAATATTAAAGCGATATAAATAAAAAATATGTATTTTTGGTAACATCAGTCTCTTACGGTCCATTTGTCCAGTCAGTATCGTGCCCAGGACAAACATGTCCCGCCAATATTATCATTACCGGACGCGCTTGCACGTTGATAAATGCGCCGGACTTAATTGATTAATGATCTCGTTAATGTTCGTGACCTTTCCCGGTAGGGCGCCGTTACGCCCGCCTTCCCCAAAAGTCTCCCCTCGAAGCCGACCGCCCCCGATTCGGGCGTGCGCTTTAACAGGAACGGGAGCTTTTAGAAATGCGGAAAACTGATTCGTCTATCATCGTTTTCTCTTCCGCTGCCGGCCGGTTCTTGCATAATAACCTACATAATTCAGCATAATAGGGCCAATTAATAACGGTCCTAATTGCCCGATAATGTTGGACTTCGACTGTCTTACACGATAATTAATTGGGTCCCGGTCAGCGAGTCCAATTACGCTGGAACAAGGTTCGCGAAGTAGGGGAAGAAATATGTCCTAACGGGCCCCTCCGAGGATACATCGATTGTGTTTCGGAGAAATTTACGTGAAACCCCGACTAATTCCGAGGGCCCAACTTTTAGAGTAATGCAAAAAAGAAAACTGGACTCGCGCCGGCAATTGACTTAGCCTGATTAAGGGAAGTATCTCTTAATTAATTTAGGCCGTCCGCCCGGGGTTCGTTAAGAAATGCCTCCCGGTTTCCGCTGCGATTACTGTTTGGTGGAGGGAAAGAGACCGTTTTCGCTCCGGTTCATTTCAATCTTTATAAATGCAAGTGTTATTTTTGATTTGGAAAAAATTAGTTTTAAAACGGTTGCGTTCGTGAGCATTATTTTCGTTAGCTATTTCGTTTCCAATTCCGCCCAGCATTAATCGATATTCGAATATGAACCGATATTGTGTGTCTAAATAACAATTGTGTTTGCTGTTACAACAAATAGATTGTAATAATTTGCGGTAGACCGCGTTTCTATTCTCCTCATACGCTAAACCAATCGATACGTTATTACAACATTATTCAAACCGATTTGATCTTATGTTTTTTTCTATAAATTAATCATTTCAAACTAAAAAAAACTCTTATTATCTACAATTTTATTCCACAGTTTGTAAGATAACGTTATTAATGAGCGCTTTTGAGATGCAAGTTATGCATCATTAGATGACATCATAATTGCGTGCATCCTTGAGCGAATATAATGTTTTTACTAGAAGATATTTTATTAATGACGTAATTCCTTTGTTACCTGTTGCAATTAGTCTTGTGGCGATGTCATTTCAGATATAATGTTTCTCTCGTGCGAAATAATTTCCTATCTACTTTGCAAACCGACATCTTCCTTGTCTTTAGAGATAGCAAAATATTAAGAACACAACTGGAAAAGCTAATTTTAACTATAATTTTTTACCATGTCTATATCTCCATATCCACAGCTAAAAGAACAGGGAGGTGCGTTCCAAATACACCTCAAAATTTCATTGTTAATTTTAAAAGCTTTCAATTTAGAAAAAAAACACACTCTTTGTTATTTATACACAACCCTATTTGATACCCATTTGATTTTCACTTACTTGATAAAACTTATGTCTCGTCATTAGAAAATAGCTCCTGGAAGAAAAATAAAAAGAGTAACGTAATTAGCTTGTACGAATGCCTCTGGAAAATACAATCTCAAATTGTTAGTCATAAGGAAAGCTAAGAATCATTAAACACTTAAAAATTTTAATCATTCTGTAAATTATAACCATTCCAAAACAGCGTGGATGACAGACTTTTAAACGTTAATTTAAAACAAATTTATTCCTGAGGCAATTTTGCAGACGGTTTTATGAAGAAATGCTCTTAAAACTTGATTTTCGCCCGGGGAAAAATTAAACCGGACAGTACCTATTTAGAAAATGTTAACATAAGAAATAACAGAGTGTATGTTCCTAAATTACAAGTGCTTGATGATGTTTATAAATTGAACATATACTATTTCCCAATACATTTCAATATTAATTTTTGTTGCTCCATCTTGGAACCAATTTTCTTCTTGCCGTATATTAAAAATCCCCTGAATCAATGAAACTATGCAATACTATGCTTGCAGATGTCACAATACTACTTAACGAGGCGATGTCCGATGACAGGCTTAAAGCGAATAGACCACTACTAAATGAGGAAAAACACGCTAAATCTATTGATAGAATAGCATCTAAGGCACTGGGAGTACTCATGGAAAGTTCTCTGAAATGTAATGCACATGAAGTTGAAAGAACCTCAGTTAAGTAAATATCCAGCCGACAACAGTGATGAAAGTAACAGATCAACATACAGCAATGATGCGCTGTTCTGGGGCAGTACCCCAAGAGCTAAAAGAATATTGATTAGAGCTTTGAAGAATGGTCATGCAATGAAGAACTGTACACCACTGTTTAAAAATTAAAAATAATGACTACTCGTATATATATCTATGTATATCTTATCTTCATAAAACAAAACGTTAATGTGTCATGTAGAGCGCAATATCATCAATACAGTACGAAAAGCAACCTATCTCTACAAATTCCATACCACTGACTGACTACTTGTCAACAATCGGTATATTACCAAGACGTTAAATTTTCTAACAAACTTACAGATACAACTACATCAATAGCATGTTACAAAAACTGATTAAGAGAGTACTTTGATAAATACCCATATTACAGTATCAGTGAGTTCTCTATTACAACATGTCATACAATTGAGTAGCAGAAATTGAAGGTTTTTGACTGACAAGGAGACATCGCAGTTGACTCTTCACCAATTTGGATGAAACTTTTTGTGGTGAATCTGTATTGAATATGTATCGGTTTTATCAGAGCTTTTGATCCAATGACCCTTCTAAGAGACGATACTGATTCTTAAAGTTTAAGGGAATTTAAAATTAATTTCATATATCGCAAAGAAAAATCGATTTTCAAGCATACGATCTGAATTCCTGGGATCGATCCTCAAATTCGAACTTTTTTCCAACTTATTTTGCTTTTGTATTAATTGTTTTTACAATTTATAAATAGTTATAGTTATAGTTTATGTTTGTAATTAGCATTATCTTCAATTAAATCCATTAAACAATTTAAAATATTGTAATACAAAAATGTTTTATCTATTTTTTTTTTGATAAAACTAACAGTATGCATAGACATGGATATGTACAATCATTTATTTCCTTCGAAATGGAAATCCTTTGTTTTTACTAAATTAAAAGATGAAATAATACTATAACTTTGTATTTTATTATTCATTAACAAAAACATATATAAATAGAAACATACAATTAAAATAGCAAAATAAGTTGGAAGAAAAGTTCGAATTTGAGGATCGATCCTAGGAATTCAGATCGTAAGCTTGGCGATTATTTACCGGGTATAGTTCACCCGGTTCTTGAAAATCGACTTTAAAAATAAATATCGTCTCTTAGAAGCGCCATTGGATCAAGAACTCTGGTAAAACCGATATATATTCAACACAGATTCACCACAAAAAGTTTCATCCAAATTGGTGAAGTCACCTGCGATGTCTCCTTGTGAGTGTAACGTTGGTAAAAATAAACAAAGTTAAACAAATTAATGTTTAAACATGTTATTTATTCTTCAAATGAATCTGTTCAATTAATACCTACAAATGGCTGATCGTAAAGATTTTAAAGATTTTACATTTGCACCACATTTCACAAATCTAAGGTATTCCTAATTAACTAAGAGCGATATTGAGTTACTTAACCGGTAGCATAAATTTTCACTACCTACTATAACTTTTTATTACTTTTTAAAATCCGGACGGATACGATAATCAGCAACGGCTGATTATCCGGCTGTGGTCGGATATTAATAGCTTCTCAAAGGTGTATTTTTTTCATTTTTTTTTGCTTTATATACCAAAACTACTTGTCGAATCAACATAAAATCTGAAATGTTATTTGACCAAAAAAAATCTTTTGGTAATAACATTTTCAACTGTTTAGTTGTCTAACTTTTCTCAACTTATTAATAGTACCCTTAGTCAAAATGGACATCATTCGAAAACTTATTTTATTCTGAATTAGAGAGTGTAAATGTTCGAATGATGTCAAATTTGATTATATCACAACTTTTACTATATTTTTAAACATTTTTATAGTTAAACGAATAGATATACTCACGCATGGCGTTGTTCTCGGTAACGAATGTATTTTCTTAAAAATTTAACAAAGAAAATTTTTAAATTGTTGAAATACTAGGTTAAGTTGAAAACTGGATATCTCTAAAGCAATTAATAATACCAGAAGATTCATAAACAAATATAAGAATCCGTTTTTTTAATATTTTTCAAAAAGAAAATTGTTAGTTTTATGAAATGTTATCAATTTAGATTAAGTCAAACCTTGATATCTCAAAAATGAATAGAGATATTCACATATAGTTTTATTCTTAGGAAACTACATACTTTCTTTATAAATCACCAAAACTTCATCGAAATATCATAAGAAATCGATTTCTTAAGATTTTTCAAAAATGGTTAATTGTAAGTTGCAAAATTAAGTTGAGTAAAAAACTTGATATCTCTTAAACGAATTGAGATACTCACGAATGGGTTTGTTCTAAGGAAACAACATACGTTCTTTTACAAATCATTAACAAATTTCATCAAGAGCCGTATATACCTATAATTCGGAAGATGCCGAACACCTATATATGACATAAAATTCATGCAAATATTTCATAACAGGATATTCGGCTGAAGTTAATGCCGGTTATCCAGCTTTCCATAAAATCACTATTTGTTCCATTACTACTAATAACCCTTTCATAAAAATTATACTTAATGACAACTTTCACAATAAATTGGTTCAGAGAACAATGAACGATAATTGAATTATTACCTTAGGACAGTGTTCTTTAACCTGTGTTCTGCGGAATCCTAAAGATCCACTCAAATGCTTTGGGGTTCCATGAGTCAATGTTACAATTCGGAAAACAACGCAAAAATTCTATTAATGTCAGTTGGATCATGCTGTCCATTCGTCCTCTTATATTCGGCGACGACAATGTATATTGTACATTACTATTTAAATAGATCTAAATATTTGGTGTATTTTTGGTTGTTTAATTCTTACAAAGGCAAGCGATAATGAGTAAATTATTTTATAATAAATTGTACTTTGTTTGAACCTAACTTAAAATCCTTCAGAAACAATGCAGATTTGATTTTCAACAAGCAAACTGAAATCAAAGTTAGAAGAACAAGCTTCTTGTTCTCTTCAAAATTCCCTCATTTTTTCGCCAAAATTAAGATGAATAAAGGTGAAGAATGGGTATTATGTAATATGTGAACAAATAGTAACCAACAACAACTTAAAGCATGCAAACTTAAAAGATCATTTCGAAACTAAACATCCGACCTTAAAAGGCAAAAACGAATATATAGAGAAGGAATAACTTTAAAGATTGTGTTCGTGATGATACTAGATATGTACTAACATCAAGCCAAATCCATGATCGGTGAAAAATTTGCAACCAAAATTAAGGTCAATTTCATTTTGTCCCATTATCTGTTACGACCAATTAAAGACATGTTAGATTTCTGCAAAGCGAAATTAGTGAATCATTTGAAATACGGTAAGTGGGGCTATACTTAACAAATGGATGAATTTACAGATATGGCCGGATTAGCAATTTTTGGAATTTCAAACAACAGGTAAACAAATATTTAATTTCCTTAATACTTATTTTACTAAATATTCAATTTCTTAGAATTTATACCATCATATTTGTAGTGGTAGAGTCAAAGCTATAGCTGGTATCGTAAAGGGCATAATAGTTCATATAAAGAAACTAGTTCTAGACATCAAGGCTAGTCATTGCTGTCGTCATCACCATGATCTCGCTGTTAAACAAATACCAATTGCTTTGCACGAAGATCTCAATACCATCGTGAAAGTGGTTTACTTCATCAAATTGAGACCCCTAAATGATTATAGCATTTATTCTATTGTATGATGATCTGAGAAACTTATGTAAAAATTGTCTTCTTCATATGTACGAAAGTTATTATGGGGACAAGTTCTAACCCGATTCTTGATGAAACTTGTATCTTTTTATTGGTTGGGTTAAAAATCCTCTTAATGAGTGCAGTGCTGTGAACCCCATTATTAAATTTAATAACAAACTAAAGAAACTCATTAAGGAATTAACTTGTTTAAATTACACATCTAATAGTACATCCAATTCAATAATCATAAATTCTTTAACACCTACTTTAAAGAGTCTTATTAAATTACACCAACCGGAAGAAATACTTAAAATCTCTAATTAGCAATACCTTTAGAAAGTCTAATAATTTCCTTAACTTTTAAAACATATTTATGATCAAAAGTTTGTTATATTCAACAATAAATTTTACAATATGACTTCCAAGGAGTTCACCGATATCAGGAATAATGGCTGACATCTTTGTTAATTGGTTCAAACCAAACACTTTTCTCAGATAAATTTAGACGTTTCACTCAAGACATGGTGTTATATGGCCGGTATGTAGATGATATTCTTGTTAATAATAATGCTGCTATCATGAACTTGATTGATAAATAAGAACTTATTATTTATAACGGCAATACCCCAAAATTTCATGCCTTAACTCGTAATAATTTCCAAACAGTAAAAAAGAAAGAAGAAGCCATTCTCTTAGTAGCTGCAAATGCGACGTCGGTACATCGATTAATGCAAGCCATTCTGTTCGGTGTCAGCTTCAAAATGTGTAACACACATGTAAATTGTATATGAGTATCACACACCCCTTCGTTATATGGCACATGGTTCAAAACAACACAAAATAGGAACATCTTTCGGAGAAAACGATTTTGATGATTCTGATTTAAAGTATACATATGAATGTAGAACTGGTGTCTGATAATGTTTTAGATCATATAATTATTCAAAGTAATGCAGACACTAGTAAACTACAGATATACCACAGATATAGGTAAAGATGGGGTTACAAAATGGCAGAAAATCCACACAGAACTACGATTAGTACCATATCCCGATAATATGATTGATAATCTTGAATTGCACCAATGAGAAAATTTGTTTATAGCCAAGTAATGAAATAATGCAGGAAGAAGTTGAGACATTGTTTGCTTTTCCTATCTGATTTAAACCGTTCTGCTCGCCAAAACACTATCGATTTATGGAACACGGATGGTACAGCGCTGGATATATTTCGAAATACTGTTTGTATTCAGATTAACTTTCTTATAAAAAAAATAGTTATGCTAGCGCTGCTATTCTAAGTGGGAGAATAAAGTTAGATAGATTAGCCCCAATAAGAACAACATTTGAACAATTTGTAAAAAATTGTCAAAATGTTCACATTCCGTATGAAAGCCTTACTTTGGATGAAGAACTTATTGCCCTGATATTCGATGATGTGATGACGTGCCAACAAAACCTGGATTGCACCTATTTAAAAAAACGTGAAATAAATACGACAATGTTTGGATTTCAAAAAGATATTTCAATTTTATCTTACGCAGCAAAGCCTCGAAATATAGTGTACCATGTACATTGTGCAATAATGACCATGACAAAGAAATTAATAATGAAATCGAAACTCAGCAAAAGCTATTATTACATTTTATAATGAAAGCAAAAGTGGCAATGATGTAGTTGATAAATTACCAAGAACTTATGATGTTTCGCGTAATTCAACACGTTGGGTTAATAGCTAACATTCTCATTATTGTTTTTGCTGCAAATTCTCAATGGATTATAAGTAGGTTTATGGAAGTATCATAAATTACTAGTTAATAAGTTAAAGAAAAAGTAATGTTTTTATTTTCGGGGTATCTCAAACTCCGCTTAATATGGCATGTAAGATTAATTTACGTCGTAAAAGAAAGATTAAATAACGTCTTCAATAACATTTCCAATTAAAAATTCACCACTGAACATGAGAGGGATAATAAAATTAACTTCCTAGACGTTCTATAGAAAAGATACAACAACAGACTACATTATCCCAAAGAACTCCTTTCATTGTCGACAACATAACGCTACCTATAGATTTCTATTCAATCGTTTAATTAATATACCATTAGACGACAAATCCTTTAATGTTGTATTAAAAAAGATCTTAAAAATAGGTCTAGATAAAAAATAGGAGTTTTTCTAAAATACAAAACCTTACGATTCTAATTTGGAAAAGAATTTTAAATGCAAAAAAACATAACTAAACACCCGCTTTTGGTTCTTATAACAGCATAGGATAATATTTAATTAACAACAAATATAAATTCCAATTTGATTTTGAGAATTTTATTGAGAAAAAAAGACTCCAGATACACTAAATTAAAGTAATCTACTTTTATATTTGGCAAAAGATTAATTACTACTGGCAGTGCTGTTTAATTAAGACAAATGGTATATAAAACCGTAGACGATTGGTGGTTACGTTCAGATGAGAAAAGTCCGCCTGGGTTTACAAGCGGTTTTACGTTCGTTCAGAGAAAGAATGGCAAAGATATTTAAAAGAATTACTCAAAGGAAGATTGAGCGTGTTATAGTATATAACATATATCAAACAAGATAAGAAATTACGTAGGAAGAAATTGATGAAAGAATGAGAATAATTTTGGAATGAAATAAGCTTTTAGAATCAGTTGGAAAATTTAAAGATTAACGACATATCAACAAAACTTTAATTAAATAATCATTCTGCACAGCCTGTATAGCATTAATCACGTGATGGCATATTTTCCTTATCACTTCATTTCTTGTATCCTGTATACCTATATGTATATAAAATTTTAATCTTTGTTTTTAAAAATGAACATCTTTATGAAGCAAACTTTTTTATTTTGAATTTTGTATAATTTATGTATAACTTTGTACGTTCTCGTGATTACACAATAAATAAATAAATACTACTACAATCAAATTCCAAAATCCCATACATACATTTATTCTATACAATTACTACATACATACATAAACTTCAAATAGAAATAATGTAGTTGTTCCAGGATTTTGTTCAAAGCTCCATTAGTATTTAATGTTTTTAATCATATCTTAACAATGAAATCAATGTTCTTCGAGCTCAATGCGATTTTCAGCAATGTATTTACTAAATTTGTTGTTTAGGTGCATAATATGTAAAACACCTTTGACCTATCACATTATCATTAGATCATGTGTAATGAGTAATAGAAATATGATCTCTTTTCAAAGTTTTTCGTTTAAGTCCATAACTTATTAATCTGGTATTGAACGAAGTAATAAAATAAGAAGGACGTAATACAGGATGGGTGGGTTGAGTGATGATGATATCAAAACAATATGTTGGGTGTTCGATGCAGTGCCCTTTGCTGAAAATAGAAAACAAGATGCTCTTCAAAGAGCACTAAAAATGAGACTATTACATATTTTTAACATAACAAGATACTTCTTGTATGGAACATAAATAAGGAACATAAAAATACGAGTATAACAAGAAAAAACAAAATGTATGACCACGTTTATGTTATTGGAATTAATGTAGCAACTTATGGTGAGGTAAAAGTACAAAACAGATAGGTGACAAAATCAGATAAAATAGGATGGCTCAACATACCGGTTTGGAGAACCGACATAATAATCGAACATATCAACAATTACAGTATTTTTTGACTATTATTAAATATGCAAAAAAAAAACGTGAATATCAATAACACCACGTTAAGAAAGGAATCTATTTAAGTCATCATATGTTTAATTGGAAAATATTGCAGAAAGATAGAAGATGGAAAAGTTGGAAAAAGAGCTATAACGATTTTGTTGTATTGAAACAAATTATAACTTTTATTCATCTATTATAACATTATAATTGAGGAAATAGAGAAAGCCTACAAAGTCCATAATATGAGTAAACTTTATACAATTACAAAGAAACGAACGCAGACTAGGGAGAAATAAATAGCTAAGGAAGAAATAAGAAATAAATAGGTGGAATATATGAAATATAACAAACAGAGGTAAAAGAAGGTTATTAGCCAAGAACATGCTGTGTGCATGTTACCAAACAAAAACCCACAAGGAAAGATATATACAAAAAGTTCAAAACATTCTCTCCAAACTACGCTTTCTTAACTTTTATGGCCTATTGGAAAAAACATGACACACAGATTCAATATCCAAAGAATAATCGAAAGAGATAAAAAGAAATAATATTTATCAAACAACTCGCGAACAACCGTCTTAACTAATGCGATAAGTAACATATTACGGGCCACTTTTACCACCTCTTGATAAATTTATCTAATAGTTAAAAAACGAATAGGTAGTTAGAAAAAAAATTTAAAATACGTTCATCAACTTTGTAAATTGTGTTCCACGTTTTTATTATTTTAGCTTCTTTTAATCAACTGATACTATTGTGTCAATTAATTAAATATTATATATGTGATTATGAAAACCGACTTACATGTTTCGAATTAATTTGTTATATTGACTTTGTCTCTGAGCATGGCGATTAGCCGAAACTAGTCAGTCAGTATTTTAAAATAAAGGACCAGTTAAAGTATAAAGTAAAGACTTTTTTATATTTGATTCATTATACGTTAGTGGTAAAATGGATATTCAAACTAATTTTAATCAATTAGAAAAACATAAAAAGTATTAATAACAAAGTTAATATACATAATTACGAATACAAATGTAATTTTCCGTTCAAATAAAATTGAATATTCTGATATAAAAATAACTTGATTCACCTTAAAAACAAGAGGTTATGAACCCAGTTAACAAACAGCCAGAAAATAAAATAAAGGTGTTTGTTAGGCATCGTAGATTGAAAATAAAATAAAACGGAACTGTTCTTGGAAATCAAGGCAAATCGGAATTTAGTTTATTGGTACATGGAAAATGGTGGAAGAACGTCAAGCAAAATACGTCAAGTCGTTAAAAAAGGCAGTGAGTAAATAAAAGATTTATAAAGTAAAACGGAAATTGAGTAAGAGTATTTAATTAATTTAAAAATACGGGTTTTGTATTCAATTAATTTAAAAAAATACGCGGTTAATAAAAGCTAAAATAAATTAATATTAAAATTGATTAAATAATCTATGAAAATGAGGCAAACGAATAAATTCGCATGTATTGAAACATTAAAGGTGTGACTCCTTTAACTGTGATGAATTTTGACCTGTGGAGTTTCCAAATAAAAATATTTTTCAAGGCAAAGGGCATATATGAAATAGCATTTGGAAAAATAAAACGTCCAGAAGAGATAAAAGAAAATGCAACTTGGGAACAAATTGCTGCGAATGCTCAAAAGATAATAATTACAACTATTGAAAAACAGCCTATGGTGAAGCACAGTAGATTTGAAGTATAAGTACTTACAAAAATTTTATCAACTACAACTCAAAAAAGAATTAAATATGGATTCCAATATTGCTGAACTTGAGAATATAATACAAAAGCTGAGGGGTCTAAAACAAGAAATACGTATGAAATGAAAATTACAAAACTGCTATCGATACTACTACGAAACGAATATAAATATTTTAGATTAAGAGCATGGGAATCAGTTACGGAAATGAATAAAACTTTTGAACTGTTAAATGAGGAATTTAAAATGAAATGTGAAAACATCGAACAAGTAGCTTTTAAGGACGAATAAAAAAGAAACAATATATACAATAAACTGAATTACATAACTTGTTTTAAATGTTGATAGAAAGGACATATCGCAACTGTAAAGTTATACAAAGATGTAGTAACAGGAGGTTCAATAAATATAAAGGATTTTTTAGTTAAAACTCAAGAATTAAATGAGGAAATAAGAACTGTTAAAAAGAATCAAACAATGAAAACAGAAGCCATCGCTGAAATTGAAACGAATAAGTGTTACTTAAAAGACGTCATGTATATACCAGATTTGGAAAAAAAATTATTGTCTGTGAATGTATGTAAAGGTGGAAAAATAATAATGAGTAGAAATAAAAATAAAAATGACTTAGGAGTCAAATTAGAACAAAACGAAAAGAATCACGTAATGATTACTCAACAAGAAGTAACTATAAGTAACTATACCTACAATTACACAGAAAGCTACGTCATCCAAGTTATGATATACTAAAACTAATACCAAAAAGTACAGTAGGCTGTAAAATAACTGAAAAATCAATAAAAGAAATAAAAATTGGAAATGAAGAGAACAATAGGAAATGTGCAAAAAAACCATTGGAAATAATTCGTACTGACGTGTGTGAACCAATAGAACCAGAATCGTGGGATGGAATGAAATATTTCATAATAATAATGGATGATTATATACATTTAGTTGAAGTACATTTAATTAAAACAAAAAACGAAGTGTCGGAAGTAATAAAGAAATATGTTAAAAATACAAAAATAATAATAGAAGAAAAGTTCAAAAATTAGATGCGACAATGAAAAGGAGTATACCAATAATGAACTAAAGAACTGACATAACAACAACTAAATGGAAAAGTCGAACGGTTAAATAGTTTAGAAAAAAAATTTTGGGACGAAGCTGTTCGAGTTAACGCATATTTAATAAACAGAACTCCGACATCATCAACAGGACAAACTCCATACGAGATATAGAATGGACATAAACCAAACATAAAACATTTACAAATATTTGGTACTTATGCGTACGTAAAAAAACTTGGTTACCTTAAAAGGTTAGATATAAGAAGTGAAAGGATGATATTTGTAGGATTTATTAGTAAAGGTTATAGATTTTTTGATGAGAAAAAAGAAAAAATTATAACGGCTAGAGATGCAATCTTTGAAAATAAAATTTTTAAATATTAGTAGATAACAGGGATGAAGAAAATGAAGAAATACATGGAAATACAGAAAACGAATTGAGAAATGAAAATGAAGATAACGTTGAAAACAATGTAAACAAAGTAAAGGATAAAATAAAAATTAACGCAAGCCAAGAAATTGAAAAAAATTAAAAAGATATTCAAGAAGAAGAAGAAATGAAACCAAATGCAAAACATAAAAGAATAAAGAAGATACCGGAAAAATTAAAGGATTATGTATATCTAGCCTACGTAGAAGCATGAATAAATAAAAGCAAGGATGAATGGAAAAAGGCAATAAAAGAAGAGAAAAGATCGCAAGAGGAAAATGAAGAATAGGAATTGGTAAATAGAAGTGAAGCGAAAGGCAATGAAGAAATAGTAACAAAAAAATGGATTTTTAAAAATGAATAAAGAAGAGTCATCTTAGGCATATATGTTGATGATGGATTAATAATCTCAAAAGATAAAAAAGAAATAAAACATAAGAAAAAAACTAAATGAAACGTTTATAATAAAATCTTAAGCAAATCCTGATAATTTTCTTGGAGAAAAACTTAAAAATAAAAGATATAGAACTAAAACTGCATCAAATTGATTTAATCGAAAAATTTAAATTAAATGATATAAAAGCAGTACTTAATTAAACAATTTTCATATCAAGAAACGGTGGGCAGCTTATAAAATACATTAAAAAAAGACTAGATATGAGTATCGCAGAAAACTTCGTAAATCGGTTTACAAATGAAGTAACTAATAGTGATATAAATAACGTAAAAAGAATTCTAAAATGTTTAAGCACTCATAAAAACTTCGGTCTTAAATATCATTTAAACACCAGATTTGAAATCCTGAAATTAAATACTTTTGTGATGCGGATTACGCGAATTGTACTTATACGCGAAAAAGTCTCGAAAGAGTTAAATTAATTATTTTAGAAATAGATTCTTAATGATTGCTTTTTGGATATTTTTCGTTTACTGGCGGATGTTGTATATTATAAGTTTATAAACAAATAATATCATAGGTAGTTAGAAAAACATAAAAAATTAGTAATAAAGTCTATAAACGTAGTTACGGGTACAAATGTAATCTTTTGTTCAAATAAAAATTAATATTCTAATATAAAAATAACCTAGTTCCATTGAAAAACAACACACTAAATAGTTTAACTGACGGTTAGTAAAAGTGGGCTTGTAGAGAAAAGCAAACCGGCTTTAAGAAGTTAAGGTGATGTATATATCAAATATTCACATGTAAAAGGTAAATGAAATCAGAAGAAATGTTCCTGCGGTTTCAAATTAATTAGCACTATATAGAATTCCACTTGTAATATGAAGGCGAACTAATCAACGAAGTAAATATCAAACTTGGTATGAAACTTGAAAGTATCCTGTTACCCTTATTCTACCTAATAATAATCAATAGGTAAATGAAGGATACAATCGATAATATATATATATATGAGATACGAACTGCAAAGAATTTGTAAAACTGTAAGATCCGAATTTATACAAGAAAATGAGGAAAATTAAAAAAAAAACCTGGTAATTAAAATTAGTCTCAACAGCAAAACAAAAAAGAAACAGCTACTTAACTAATCAGGTATATTCCACAAAATGCATAAAACAATATAAGAAAACTCTCTTGAATATTCTATGACTGGAGAGAAGAAGACGGAATAAGAAAGGACTCATGGAGACGAAACTAAATTAGAAACATAATTACACAAGGTATAACCTAGAACCAAGTAAAAATAAAGCAGACAAAGGAAAGATAAGAAGACCTCACCGGATATGAACTAAACTAAGAAACATAAACACAAGCACGTAGAAACGTAGTTGGCGGAAAATAAGCAAAGTACCGCCTTTTGCTCCGTGAAAGATCTACGAGGATAAAAAGAAGATAATTTTGTATATAATAGTGTTCTAATTAAAAGAATAACACTCATTATTTAAAAAAAAATCTAAGACAAAAAGAAACGTTATTATGTTTTTATTACTATTAATTGAAACAATTAAACAATCAGCAAAATTATATGAAGCAATAGTCTGCTTTATGACAGATTAAAATTTTTACTAAAAGATTCGTATTTTTTCTAAAATTAACCACCTTTGCTTTTGATAATTTGCCAATTATCCTTGATAACGATATTACCAGTTTTCTTTTTAGAAACTGCGACTATAACAGAAACGTAATATAAATGTAAATTATGTAAACATAGTTCTCCTTAAATATTTAAAATAATACTAATAAACAAACACTAACAACAAACCTTTCAAATATTTAATACGATCAACGACACATAAAAAGTATCATCAAAAACCAAGCCGCTATTTGTACAACCGCTGATGTTTGGCTAAACACCACATCACTGCACACAGCTTCTCTTTGCAGTCATATTCTGTTGCAGATTTAAAGGAGCTCACACATACAATGTAACTACCGAACATTTAGTGGAAATACATATATGTACTTCCAGCACCGTAATGGATAATGGATCGAATTTTGTCAAAGCTTTTCGCGAATTTGGCATTAACGAGGAGATGTGGTCAATAAACAATGATATTAATGATACACAAGTAATAGATACTATTGAAGTAGATGAAAGTAAGGACTTTGCATCGCGTAAATTACCGAAACATATAAGATGTGCGAGTCACACCCTTAATTGCTGCTACAGACTTCAACAGTGTTCAATTCAACGTTAAAAAGCAGAAATACAAGAACCTTTTCAAAGTATAATAAACTTTGGAAAAAATGTAGCTACCCAAAAAGTGTTGAAATTGTTAAGGATGCGATAGGTGTTCACCCAAATCCGCCGACTATAACACGCTGGAACAAAGAGTATCTGCAAATGTTATTCAATAAACTCACTATAGAAGTGTTTTTAACACGTTGAATGCCACCATATATTCGACAAATGGGGTCCCACTGGCCAATAGTTTTTTATTTTAGAATCTTGTAATTATTGCTCTACAGATTCAGGAATTAACATAAATTATTATTATAATTTTTTTTTTGATATTTATTTTAAACTTTTGTTTTATGGTGACACGTTGGTATCGCGCGGCCTACAATAGACGCGTACATCTCGAGTAGCCATGTGAGTCCAATGTGTCATCACGTAATTCCTGTCTGAACTTGTAAAATCTCTCATACACGTGTTTACGGCGATCGAGTATTACTTTTCGCAGTCTTTGTTTGGATGTTGTGAGTGTAATTGTGAATGTGAATATGTCATACGAAAAAGAACAAGCACGTTTGAACAAGTTATGGAAAGAGTTGCTTTCTGATGAAGAAAGTGAGAAACCGGTTACAGAAAGTTCTGAATCCGAGGACGATTATCGGTCTAAATCTAAACGGTTCAAAAAAAATAATTGTACACCATCTTCGCAAAAACCAGAACCGTCTACCTCACAAAAAATTATAGAAAGCCCCAATTACATGGATGAAGTAATAGAAGAAGTTATATATAACTTACATGCGTTATGACGAGTTGGGTGATGAAGAAAATAATAATGATATTGAAAAAGAAGCAAATAACCAGAGTAATGAGTTTGAGTGGGCTCATGCAACTGGGAAAAATCTAAAAAACTTACAGTTTAGTGTCCCAAACTCTGGTTTTAGTATTGCTCTGTATGAACAATACGACAAACTGTCATATGATTTTTTCAAAGTTTTTGTGAATGACGACATCATAAGCTTAATCGTGAGTCAAAAAATCTTGTATTAAAATAACATAATAATAATATATATTTTAGGTAGAAGAAACAAACAGATACGCTGAACAGTGTAAACGAAGTAATATTCTACCAAACGCACGTATTCTGAAATGGACTCCCACAGACCCTACAGAAATAGAACATTTCATTGGTATTATTTTGTGGATGGGGTTGTGTTCTTTCCCAGAACTTTCTTCATACTGGTCAACGAAACGATTGTACAAAAATGCAATCCCAAGTGTAATGTCCAGAAATCGTTTTCAGTTACTTCTGAAAATGATACATTTTAGTAATAATGAGGAAATTAGTGATGATAAATTACACAAGATAACACTACTTGTGAACAAGCTTCGGACATCATTTCAGTGCCAAATGACACCCTCCGAGTACGTTAGTACAGATGAGACTCTTGTACCGTTTAGAGGAAGACTGAAATTTCGTCAATATATATCCAATAAGCGACATAAGTTCGGAATCAAATTATTTAAGCTGTGCCTAAAAGATGGGTACACATATGATTTCCAAGTCTACTGCGGCAAATCGAAGGATGGTCATGTGTCAGTGCCTACAAAAGTTGTAATGGATTTGATGACAAATCTTTTAGACAGCGGACGTACTTTATGCACTGACAACTATTACACATCAGTGAGTTTAGCTAATGCACTATTACATAGAAAAACACATCTTATTGGAACATTACGATCTAATAGAAAATATAACCCCAAAAGGGTTGTAGATAAAAAGTTGAAATTTGGAGAAGTAATAGCTGAAGAATGTAAGCAAGGAATAGTAGTTGAAAAATGGAGAGATAAAAGGGACGTTGATTTGTTGATTGAGCACTAGATATGGAAATGAAATGGTTACTTTAATCAAAAGAGGTAAAGAAATACAAAAGCCCAAAAATGTGGTTGAATCTTATAATACCTGCCTTCGCCGTAGTATGAAATGGTATAGGAAATTGGCGTTCGAGTTATTAACTGGAAGTGCAATAGTAAATGCCTACATTGCGTATAAAGAAATAACCAATAATAAAATATCAATAACTGCGTTCAAAGAAGAAGTCATAAGTGGTCTGTTGAAAACAGCGAGACAGGAAGAAATATCTGAAAACATGACCGAAATAGAGCATAAATTAGAAGATGTTGGTCGTTCTAAAAGACGTCGGTGTGTAATATGCTACAAGAAAATTTCAAACGAATCTGGAAGAGAACAAGCATCGAGGAAAACTCCCCAAACCACGTTGAAATGTAGTGCTTGCGATCAATATTTTTGTTTGAACTGTTTTTTTGAAGCACATACAGCTTCTAAAATTTAGTATACACACACCATATTTTCTGTTTTTTTTTTAAATTTATATCCATGTTTTCGAATAATATTTATGTTTTCTTATGGATTATATCTATGTTGTATTAATGTATTAAGAATTATATATTTTTTTGTATTATTATAAAAGGTAAAATAAATAGATAGACTAGATAGATAGCCTAGTTGATCTTCTAGTTAATCTTTTCTATTTCTATTTGTTTTTTTCTAACTTTATTGCATTATTTACATATTACAGTTCCCTATGCCACGTGGTGACATATTGGTCTCACAATAACAGGCCAATGACATAAATCGTTTCTTCTGGCCGTCTACTCTGCTACCACATGTATTTCAATGCATTACGTGATACCACCGTGGTCACACACGGCCAAATGTAAAATTGTTTAATATGAGACCAGGGTGGACTCGCGCAGTCTCTACGTTCCAATACAACATGAGACCAACGCGATCTCATATGGCACTCGACGTGTTAAAGAAGTTGAAATTTTATATTTGTAAGAGTATACAATTATTATGAAACCTCTTGCGGAAGCTTACTACTATCTGAAAAAACACTTTGGTTTCTTACTACCTACATTAATTCCATTGCGTCATAAATATGTAATTTAATATGATGGAGATATCATCATAGATATGTGCATTGAGAAACTGCAAAGTACATTTAAACATGCATGTGTGTTGTTACCAAATTTTAAATTGAGATGGTTGTCAAGTATGCAGAACTCAAATTTAAGCATTGATGAAATTAAAAAAAAATATAGTGCGAGCAGCCGAGGACTTAAAAGAAGACGACGGTGAAAGCGTTCTTGTGGAGGAAAATAACTTAGACGATTACTTTGATTTAAATGAAAGTGAAGTAGAAAAAAATATGGAACACTAAACATTACAGACCAAAAGTTGAGTTAGAACTATTACGGTATTTACATAATAAATGTACTACTGTAAATATTATTCGCGAATACCCAACATTAGAAAATGCATAGATATGTTAAGAAATTCATAAAGATTGGATTTATGACCAATCTTACGCGTAAAAATTTATATTTTCATGATTACAAAGTTAATTTCTTAAAGCTGTCACACGTACAACGAAGAGAATTCGCAGAATTTTTTCAATGATAAGATTTATTTTCATATATGTAAAACGTTTCATAAATTGTCGTACTTAAAATTCATTAAGGAACATAGTGTTTGATTACAAATTTACATTGATACGTGTGTGAATTGATTGAGAGAGGATTAGTAAAAGCAAAAGTAGATTTGTGTAGATACCCACAAATACATCACTTGAATTATATTAGCTCTGATTGCCTTGAATAGTAAAGCACTACTAAAGTAGCTTTAACTTAATCGGCAATTATTAACAAACGGATAACTGCCTGCATGTATACGTGAACAGTACACGTGTTACCAAAAGCTAATTTGCTAAATGACTGAATGTAATCGGAAAACGGCCCCTACAAAGAGTAATTACAGAAACGTCACCATTCCAATGAGATCTCTTGTAAGACTAACGTGCTTAATTAACATTGGCAAAATGTAACTATTCATAAACATTTTTGTGTACTGTACAGAAGAAAATGCGATTATATTTAAAATATCGTTATCATGTGATCAATTTGATGTGTCACCCGTGATCGCATTGCATTGTATATTTTTTGCACCCTCGCCGTTCATTCAATTATAGCGTTAAGTAATCCCCAAATCAGGAATATCTAGGGGATCAGTATTGATATTGCGTTATTGAGTTGTTATTATCTTTTGAAGTATCAATTAATAAAAAAATCAATTATATTATAATGTATTTATGATAGTAAAATGTATGTATCATGTATGTATTATTACATTTCAAGTTTATCTCTTTTAATTTTTAAAATGAAATTCGAAAGCATATATAATCAAAATAATCCCATACAATGAACTTGAGACACTAGAACAACTATATCGCTAATACAAGTACTTGATTTTACTAGCTTGAAATCACGTTTTTTTAAGTTTTAGTTCTGATTATTTTAATTCTGTGACGTAATTTTGAATGCTAATAAGGTAACCGGATGAAGTGCTTGATGAATTTAATTGAAAATATGAAGAAAACTATTTAGGCAACGTTCCTACATAAATGCCTTATATATGATAACCCTTAGCATGAGAACAGTCCAACTCGTGTGGACTCGTGATGTTCGTGACAGAAGGCGAACACAATTAGCAATTTAAATAATTATAAACAAAAGCTTGCCATGTCAGTTGAAGATACAGCGGCTCATCAATCAATACATAAAGATGCTAGTAGCAATGACCTTTTAATCAGGTGTTTAGGTGCTGTTCATCAAAATAATTATGAAAGGCTTAAATAGAGTATGTTAATGAAAATTTCAAGCAGATTATTAAGATTTAACATAATAAAAGTGATGACAAACACATAAACGAGTTAAGAGGTGGTAGCTTACATTTTACAAGAGATTCTGCATTTCAGACGATACTTATGGAAGGCACGTCAAAAATGAAGACAAAGTAACCTAAGAATAATATAAAATAATATAAGAATATCTTGTTTTCAAAATTGTTGAATTTATCATTATTTTGCATTGTTTTGACAAATTGTTTTATTTATAACAACAAACGTGTGGTTTTACTGTATTTTATTATATTTATCTAATTATTTTATTTTCCGTTCTTATCCATTTAATTACAGTTAATTAACTACCTTTTAGTCTTTAATGGTAAGTTCGTAAAAGTCAATTAAAATGTGAAATTGTTAGTAAAGAATTTCATTTAATATTATCAGTTTAAACTTAAAACATAAGTACAAAGTTGACTATCTACGTGTTCATTTATTTTATTTATTTTTAAGAATAATACAACATAAGTAGTAATAACCCTAAGATACGTAATAGGTTGGACCGGTGTATATTAATGTTAAGACAAAAACACATAACATACATTGGTATTCATTGTTATCTATTTTCTCTAAAACTTCTGTTACTCTGCATAAAATTAAGTGTTAGTGTCAGTTTTGCAACGGACAGCGCTTATAACCCTACTAAAGAAATTCTTTCAACCTGATTGATCAACTCTCGATAGATTTTCATAAGAAACTGATATGAACGAACTAAAAATATTTTGGTGCAATCTTCCACTGAGTGACATAGGGAAAGAACCACCAAACGTATCTCCGGGTTTATATAAGCAGGATTCACATAAGTTAATTTCCTTCCTAAAGATTATATGATCCATCGTAGGATATAAGAATTGGTAGTGCAAATTTTACAAATAAATACGGGAATAATATAATGTTTCAGTACAAAACTAATAGTATTAGTGTACTATTTGCAATTTATTGTGGTGCATCGGTTATTCGACGATTATCTGACATCCATCCCATTTGGCAATTTTTTAATATACGACCGGATACCGCATAGTTGTTGATAGCTCGGATATTTGGTAGTAAATCAGGTACAAAAAAACCTTTAGAAAGATTAGAGAGATTCTGCATTTCAGACGATACTTATGGAAGGCACGTCAAAAATGAAGACAAAGTAACCTAAGAATAAAATAAAACCTTCTCAGTACTTTAGCGGTTACTTCTGAGAGTTACTTCTACTTTTACACTGAGAAAAGCAAACTGTGTTATCTTAGGTTGGTTTGAGTTAATACAGATAAAGTGCTCATCAAAGACAAAAAAACGTGGACATTATATACTAGAGGAGCAGTTTTAAGCAGTTTTTTAACTTTAAGTTTTACTTTATAAATTCTTTGCCAGTGAGGAGTGTAAACATATTAAATATGTAAAAATAGAATATGTGATTTTTTTAAATTTCTTTTAGGTTAAAACCTAAAAGAAAAAGAAAACATTTAGTAGATACTGCTTCAACCTAAAAGATTTAAAAAACAGTCTAAATGCCATAAATTGTTATTGGTTTATGTTGGTTGAAGCAGTATCTACTAAATGTTTTATCGGATTAAATCAAGTCAACACCCTCAGCAAGATTTTTTGTTGCCCTTGTAAAATTTGATTTTTGACACATAACTCGTTTTTACAAATGTCGATTTAGCTGGAAATTGGGCTTGTACAAACTGTTTATGATTATTGCCATGAAATTGATAAAAAGAGCGTGAAGAAAGTGAAACAAAGAACGCTGTGATGTACCCACGTTATGATGATCAAAGTATAATTATGGACAGTTATTAATTAGAATTAGCGAATGAATTAATTTTCAATACAATATGCAACTTATACATTATTCAAAAATGAAACTATAAATACTACCTTTGTTTCATGATATGTGAGCCAGTAGCGATTTTTATTTTTCCCAAATAAGTGCGAAATTTTTATATTTTAGAAGCAACTATCTATTCTTTAAATTATTTTATAAAATATCAATACAAAACAATAGTAAGCAAGCGATTCTCCCTTCCAAGCTTTGCTCTCAATTATATAGTTACCAATAAGAATCACTGACTTGAACTGCCTGCCTCCCCAAGACTATGCTTTTAGCAGACTTGATACTGCTTCCAGAAAACTTGAAATGATTCCAAGAAACTTGAACTACTTCCAGAAGATTTGTTACTACTCCTTGAACTTGAAATAATTCCAGAAGACTTCATATTGTCCCTGAAAGATTTAAAATGTGTCAATCAGACGTGATGCCAACTCTACAAGATTTGATATTGCTTCCAGAAGACTTAGTATTGTTTCTAGAAGGATTAAAATGCTTCCCCAAGACTAAAAATACTTCCAAAAGACTTGATATTGCTTCCAGAATACTTCAAATGCTGCCAGAAGACTTGATATTGCCTCTGCAAAATTTGATTTGTTTCCAGAAGAATTCATACTTATTCTAAAGACTTGAAATTATTTCAAAAGACTTGATATTACCCCTGGAAAATTTTAAATCCTTCCAACACACTTGATACTATCTGTAGAAGACTGTATATTGCTTCCAGAAGAGTTAATATTGTTTCTAGAAGACTTAAAATGCTTCTGAAAGACTTGAAATGCTTCTAGAAGACTTGATACTGCTTACAGAAGACTTCAAATGCTTCAAAAATTTGAATTACTTCCAAAACATTTGGTAAAACTCCTGGAAAACTTGATACTGCTTCTTAAAGACTTGACATCGCTTCTAGAAGACTTAAAATACTAGCAGAAGATACTACTTGATACTGCTTTTAGAAGACTTGAAATGCTTCCAGAAGTCTTCATATTGAACTAGAAGATTTGAACTACTTTCAAAAGACATGATACTTCTTCTAGAAGATTTGATATTGCTACCAGAAGACTTGAAAGGATTTAGACTGAAGAGTTACAATGCTTCAGGACACTTAATAACGATAATCTCTTAGATTATCTAGATAAATATAACATTCTTGAGAATAAACAACACGGCTATAGAATGTTGTGATGTTAGTCGGGCTTTTGTGCCAGTAGATCATAACATCCTGTTGTCTAAACTTTATTATTATGGCATCATGGGAGAAGTAAGCTGATTGTTAGGCTCGTATTTATTTGAATGATATCAGTATGTCCAGCCAATTCTCGGATCTCAATATCTAGGATCGATCTGAGTCATACTAAAAAGCAAAAGAAAGAGCACTTGAATCACATCGTTACAAGGCAGGTAAAGTTCAATCAGGCGAACCTACATTCGTTAATCATTTCCATGTCCAGTAGAGATAAGTTGGCATCGATAGTAAGGGATGCTGGCATCAATTTATCACTAACTTGGATTTGTGTCAATTTTGTGTACATATGATTTATTGCTGAGTACTCCAAAATTTTTAGAAATATCTTGTTTTCAAAATTGTTGGATTTATGATTATTTTGCATTGTTTTGATAAACTGTTTTATTTATAACAACAAATGTGTGGTTTATGTTCAAAAAGTTATGAAAACGTAACACACATAAAACTGAAACAACACTTTTATTATATTTATCTAATTATTTTATTTTCCTTTCTTATCAATTTCATTACAATTAATTAACTACCTTTTAGTCTTTAATAGTAAGTTCGTAAAAGTCAATTAAAATGTGAAATTGTTAGTAAAGAATTTCATTTAATATTATCATCTACGTGTTGACTATCTACGTGTTCATTTATTTTAATTTATTTATTTTTAAGAATAATACAACATAAGTAGTAGTAACCCTAAAATACGTAATAGGTTGGACCGGTGTATATTAATGTTAAGACAAAAACACATAACATACATTGGTATTCATTGTTATCTATTTTCTCTAAAACTTCTGTTACTCTGCATAAAATTAAGTGTTGGTGTCAGTTTTGCAACGGACAGCGCTTATAACCCTATTAAAGAAATTCTTTCAACCTGATTGATCAACTCTCGATAGATTTTCATAAGAAACTGATATGAACGAACTAAAAATATTTTGGTGCAATCTTCCACTGAGTGACATAGGGAAAGAACCACCAAACGTATCTCCGGGTTTATATAAGCAGGATTCACATAAGTCAATTTCCTTCCTAAAGATTATATGATCCATCGTAGGATATAAGAATTGGTAGTGCAAATTTTACAAAGAAATACGGGAATAATATAACGTTTCAGTACAAAACTAATAGTATTAGTATACTATTTGCAATTTATTGTGGTGCATCGGTTATTCGGCGATTATCTGGCATCCATCCCATTTGGCAATTTTTTAATATACGACCGGATACCGCATAGTTGTTGATAGGTCGGATATTTGGTAGTAAAGTCAGGTACAAAAAAACTTTTAGAAGAAAAGTTGTAGAAAATGTCACACTCACCAATATTGCTTTGTTGCATTTTTGCACTAAGAAGTAGATATGGAAAGAAATATAAAAATAGTACAATTTGGTGAATTTACTTGGTTTACAAGATACTAATGGCAAAACTTGGGAATTAAAGCGTCTTGCAAAAAAACTTTGACAACAAAAGTTGTAACAAATTGTATGATTAGTAATATTGCTTTCTTTTCTTCTATCGTAGCTAGCGTATCTAGCGTATCTTTCAAACTTCCAAGAACTTTCAGTAGGAGTCCTGATTTTATATTATGAGGTATAATTTCATTGGATGAACGTGTGTGTCAATTTCTAGTTTAAAAACAATTCTTTAATAATAGTAACAAATAAATTGGTATGGAAGTTTGCCAGGTAAAACTCATTAATTTCAAATTAATCTGATTTAAATGATTTTTAATAACGTCATTAACAAGTTAATGACTTTTTCTTAAGTATAAATAACTATCACTTTGAAAGAAAATTCAGTCTGCTTAGTTATACCGTAAGTAATACTTGTCTTTATTTGTGTACTAATCAAAATGTTTTTCCAGATTTTCCCGAAGACGATTTACGCCAAACAAACGCCGTTCTTTTTGGAACTACCCCCGGAATTAATTGTGATGATTTTAAGTTTTTTGGACTTGAAATCCCTTTTAATCACAGCCGGGACTTATCCCAAGGTGATGGAAATATGCCGAGGACATACGACGCTGCGAAAGCGATTGAGAGCTGCTACAAAAGCCGAAGAGAAAACAAGGATCAATTTTTTCTTAAATCCAAGTCGTGGATGTGTAATTAGAAGATATGGACCTCTTAGAAATTGTACTACGAAAATTGAAGTTGCTAAGCCAAATTTTGTAGGTTTAGATTTAGTTCGTAAGGTTAATCAAAATGTTAAAAGTAAATATGAGACGAAAAGTAATTTTTGTACACCTCGAAATTTTAGATTATAAGTTTATTCTTATTTGTTGTAAAATATTGACATTTATGAGATTTATATTCATAATAAAAACAATTTCTTATATTTTTGTGATTTTAATAATTACATTATTAACAGCTCAACAAAAGTTAATTCAAACGTGTTCCCAACGTGTTATCATTAGAGACCGGATTCTGAATGTTTTGCCAAGACTTGAAATGCTTCTAGAAGTAGATTTGATATTACTTCCAGAAGAATTAATATTATTTCTAGAAGTCTTGAAATGCTTCTCCATGACTTGAAATTCTTCTAGAAGATTTGATACCACCTCTAGAAGACTTGATCTTGCTTCCAGAAGAGTTAATATTGTTTCTAGAAGACTTGAAATGCAGAAGAGTTAATACTGCTTCTAGAAGATTTTATATGGCTATCAGACTAGAACTAACTTTTCGCAATTCAGTTCTGACATCTATAGCAAACTTCTTTTGGAGAGCACATATTCTTTTAGACCAAATTGGGACTTTTTTTGAGAGTATTATTTGCCGTTTCAGTTTTTGCTCAATTCAATATTTTAGCACCGCAAATGACTTCCTTATTATGAAACAAAGATAGTACATTTTTCTTTAAACACCTTTTTTCGACATCGTTAACAGATAATCAAAAAATCTAATCATCAATTTGATATGAACGATACAACTTATTTTTTTTGTGGGACACAGTATGTTAAATGTTGCAAAATATCCAATTTATCGATTTCTATATTTTTAACAATTTTTAAATTTTTTAATTCTTTTTTGGCTTTTGGTTTTGCAAGTCGTCCATTTTGAAGTATAGCATATTGTATATCAAACGTTATGAATATTTTTTTTTATTTTTGCACTCTTTAACAATCATACTTCATATGTAATATAACAGATAAATGATAGCTTTTCTTTAAAAATCCACAAAGAACTATATTTATTAATCCGTTACAGTGTACTTTGAGGGGGTAATTAAAGTTGTTATAAATATTTTCAAATTAATTTCTCTATATGTGCAATGAAAAAAGCACTCATCATTTGTCTAAAATGTCATCAGAAGATGACATCTGCTGTATCTAGATTATTAAAGAACTGTGGAACTAAGGAAGGTTTGTGGTGTAGAAAGACGATATAGTGTGATCAACAGAAAGCTGAATGATCCTCGACTACTTGGATAATAATCAGTGAACAAATTGTTAGAATCGGCCAAGAATAGGAAAATACGTATGAAATGAGAAGAAAACCACCTTAATTCGACCCAACAGCAGCTGGTTCAGATCATCTGGAGCGACGAAAGTATTTCTTGATATTTGAAACTGATAACGTGTAGATACGTGTGTCTTGTAAATACGTGTGTCTTCCAGCAAACATTTTGATCGTAAGTAAGGGCAATGCTAGGAAGGCATTTCACACATCCATTTCATTGGAACAAAGAAACAAACATTAAATCAAAACAACACTTTTGAGCAGTCTTGTATTTTATTATATTTATCTAATTACTTTATTTTTCGTTCTTGTCCATTTAATTACAATTAATTAACTACCTTTTAGTCTTTAATGGTAGCTTCGTTCAAGCCCATTAAAATATGAAATTGTTAGTAAAGAATATCACTTAATATAATATATTAAATTTAAGTTATTATATTCATTTATTATAATTTATATAAGACAGAAAACACATCTATGTTAATAAACAACATATTATTTAACTAATTTAGTAATTCTATTAAACTCTAACTAATTCATTTTTTCTGCCTGAGAACTTCTTCATACCATACAATCAATTGTTGTATATTCTTTTCGACAGATATTCCGAGTTCCTTATTATCATCTATTTCCTCTAAACCTCTGTCTAAAAATTCTGCATAAAATTAAGTGTTAGTGTCAGTTTTGCAACGGCTATGGTTTTTCCCGGTTGTGCTAGTTCAACATTATTTTCTTCAGTTTTCATCTTCATTATTATGTTGCTGGGTATCAATTAGTAGAATTAAGGGTAAGCTCTTCATCATGTGACTCTAAGAACGTAATAACATCTTCGCTATCAAGTCGACTAGCTTTCCTAAGGTCATAATATTTGGTACTATTTCGAGCATACGACAGTTTTCTAGTAGTATTTCAGATTAATCAGAAAATAAGTCCAGATAAAAGTTTTTCCAAACTTCCTTCATTGTTTTTAAAGAAATTTCATTCCACTATTGCCTTATAATTCGAACAGCATCGAGAACATGTGATCACGATTCATAGATTGATTAAATAACGTGAAGTATAATAACCATAATAGGTTGAAGTACACTCGTCGAATTTAGACGCAAGAAGCGATACAACAGAGTGATACATCAATAAAACCCAATTTTAACACCAATAAAAATACACAAATAGAATAGTGTGGACGTCTGACACATAATCCACTTCCCCCACTAAAAACTCATTAATTTCAAATTAATCTGATTTAAACGATTTTGAATAATGTCATTAACAAGTTAATGACTTTTTCTTAAGTATAAATAACTAACACTTTGACAGAAAATTCAGTCTGCTCAGTTCTACCGTAAGTAATACTTGTCTTTATTTGTGTACTAATCAAAATGTTTTTCCAGATTTTCCCGAAGACGATTTATGGCAAACAAGTGCCGTTCTTTTTGGAACTACCCCCGGAATTAATTGTGATGATTTTAAGTTTTTTGGACTTAAAATCCTTTTTAATCACAGCCAGGACTTATCCCAAGGTGATGGAAATATGCCGAGGACATATGACGCTGCGAAAGCGATTGAGAGCTGCTGCAAAAGCTGAAGAGAAAGCAAGAATCAATTTTTTCTTAAATCCAAGTCGTGGATGTGTAATTAGAAGAAATGGACCTCTTGGAAATTGTACTACGAAAATTGAAGTTGATAAGCCAAATTTTGTAGGTTTAGATTTAGTTCGTAAGGTTAATCAAAATGTTAAAAGTAAATATGAGACAAAAAATAATTTTTGTACATCTCGAAATTTTAGATTATAAGTTTATTTTAATTTGTTGTAAAATATTGACATTTATGAGATTTATTCATAATAAAAACAATTTCTTATATTTTTGTGGTTTCAATAATGTAAACATAGATCAACATTTCCCTACAAAAAAAATAATTCAAACGAATAAGATCACAACGTGTTAGAGACCGGATTTTTTGAATGTTTTCCCAAGACTTGAAATGCTTCTAGAAGTAGATTTGATATTGCTACCAAAAGACTTCAAATGCTTTAAGAAAACTCGAATTACTTCCAGAAGATTTGCCTCTGAAAAACATGGAATGCATCCAGAAAAATTCATACTTATTCTAAAGACTTGATACTACCTCTAGAAGACTTGATATTGCTTCCAGAAGAGTTAATATTGTTTCTAGAAGACTTGAAACGCTTCCTCATGACTTGAAATTCTTCTAGAAGGTTTGATACTGCTTCTAAAAGACTTAAAATGCTTCCAGAAAACTTGCCCAACCCAACCCCTGGAAGATTTTGTATGGCTTTCAGACTTGAATTAACTTTTTCAATTCAGTTCCAGCATCTATAGCACCAAATTCGGACTTTTTTTGAGAGTATCATTTGTTGTTTCAGTTTTTACTCAATTCAATTTTTTAGCACCGCAAATGACTTCCTTATTATGAAACAAAGATTCATTTTTCTTTAAACACCCTTTTTCGACATCGTTAATCAAAAAATCGAGACAAGATCCAAAGTAAAATCGATAGATACATTGGAATGTAATATATATTGCTTATAAATATATTGCAATATTGCTTTGTCTTTTTCTAATAATTTTTCGCTTAACAATTTAATCGCCAATTACCATTTTAATGACAAAAATATTGAAGAATTGGGGGAAGAATTAATTAATATTGTATAAATTGCTGTAATTGCAAGTCTGTATATATAGGTCAGACGGGACGAAAACTAATTAACAGATTAATAGAACATAAACACAAAAATACCTCCAAAATATATAAGCACATGATTGAAACGGGACACAAAATTGATTTCGAAAACGTAAAGTTGTTGCATAAATGTGAGAAGGGTTTCAAGATGGGCCTCTTGGATGCCTTTGAAATAACTAAATGTGCCAAAAATAGTGAATATGAAATTTTTAATGATCAGCTGAACTTAAAATAAATACAATTTTCAAATTCCCGCATCATAATTTCAGCATCATTCTTCTTAGAAAAGAATTTTTATAACCAGAGTTCATCCATCCATCTTATTTTCGTTGTGATTGGTTATTGTCGTGTCGCAGATATGTTAGAATATTTAATTTAATGTGACTTATTTATTCAACAAAAACTACAACAATTGGTATGATCTTGTGCTTAAAACTCAACAAAATAGAACAAAAATTGTTCTATTTTAGTTTATATTTTGTTTTAAAATTATTTAAAATATGATTTTCACACATGTAAATTCAGCTTATGATGTCTAATTATTTATAGCCGAAACCGGTACCGAGGAAATTTATAATAAAGAGCAAGAGAGTAGTTATTTGTTTTATTGAAGTTTTTACTATCATTATTTGTCTAAAATGTCATCAGAAGCGGACATCTGCTGTATCTGGAATTTTAAAGAACTGTGGAACTAAGGAAGGTTTGTGGTATAGAAAGCCAATATAGTGTGATCAAAAGAAACCTAAATGATCCTGTCTTCTTGGATAACGATCAGTGAAAAAATTGTTAGTGTCGGCCAAGAATAGAAAACTACACATGAAATGAGAGAAAATCCACCTTAATTCGACCCGACAGCAGCAGGAGCAGCTCCAGCAAACATTTCGGTCTTAAATAAGCGCAATGCTGGCAAGGTATTTCACACATCAGATTCATCGGAACGACCATTATCCGTACTCCGGCAATAATGATATATAATATATATAGAGAATGATATATATAACATATTGGTTACGCAAAAACATGGACTTGGTTGGATATGTAATAAGACAAATTCTTGTTCATGCAGTGTCGATAATTGCAATGATGACTACATTAGTACAATGTAGTAAAGCAAATTCTCAAACTTCTAAGTCACAAAAAGTGAGATGAAGAACACTCGTATAACATTTACCTATGATAAGTTCCGGTTTCTACTACAGCAGAGCAGTAAAGATCAATCAGGCAAACATACATTTGTTAATCTATTGCATGTCCAGTAGAAACAAGATGGCATCGATAGCAAAGGATGCCGGCACCAACTGACCACTAAGTCGGATTTGTGTCAATTTTGTGTACACATGATTTGTTACTGAGTACTCAAGAGCTTTTAGAAACATTTTGTATTCCCAAAACAACACTTTTGAGCAGTACTGTATTTTATTGTATTTACCTAATTACTTTATTTTCCGTTCTTGTCCATTTAATTATAATTAATTAACAACATTTTAGTCTTTTATGGTAAGTTCGTTAAAGCCCATTAAAATATAAAATTGTTAGTAAAGAATTTCATTTAATATATTATATTAAATTTATATTATTATATTCATTTAACATAATTTAACACGAAAAGCACATCTATATCAAACAACATATTATTTTACTAATTTAGTAATTCTATTAAACTCTAACCAATTCATTTTCTTCTGCATGAAAATTTCTTCATACCATACAATCAATTCTTGTATATTCTTTTTGACAATTGTTCCAAGTTCTTTATTGTCATCTATTTCCTCTAAAACTTCCATGCCATTCTGCATAAAATTAAGTGCTAATGTCAGTTTTTGCAACGGCTAGAGCTTTTCCCAGTTATGCTAGTTCAACATTATTTTCTTCAATTTTCATCTTCATTATTATATTGCTGGATTTCAATCAGTAGAATCAGGGGTAAGCTCTTCATCATATGACTCTAAGAATGCATAACATCTTCGCTATCAAGTCGACTTGCTTTCCTAAAGTAAAACTATTTGATACGGTTTCAAGTATAGGACAATTTTCTAGCAGAATTTTAGATGAATCAGTAAAGAAGTCCAGATAAAACTTTTTCCAAACTCCCTTTATTGTTTTTGAAGAAACTTCGTTTCACTCTATCACTCATAGATTGATTTTCATGAGTCATAATTAAACGGATAAATGACCGTCGAGTATAAGACGCCTTCGAAGTTTTGATAAAATCTTGATCCATAGGTAGAAACCACCATCCCCACTAAAAACTCATTATTTTCAAATTAATCTGATATAATAATTTTTAATAATGTCATTAACAAGATAATGACTTTTTCTTAAGTATAAATAACTAACACTTTAATAGAAAATTTAGTCTGCTTAGTTCTGCCGTAAGTGATACTTGTTCTTATTTGTGTACTAATCAAAATGTTTTTCCAGATTTTCCCGAAGACGATTTACGCCAAACAAGTGCCGTTCTTTTTGGAACTACCCCCGGAATTAATTGTGATGATTTTAAGTTTGTTAGACTTAAAATCACTTTTAACCACAGCCGGGACTTATACCAAGGTAATGGAGATATGTCGAGGACGTACGACGCTGCGAAAACGATTGAGAGCTGCTACCAAAGCTGAAGGGAAAGCAAGAATCAGTTTTTTCTTAAATCCAAGTCGTGGATGTGTAATTAGGAGAAACGGGCCTCTTCGAAATTGTACTACGAAAATTGAAGTTACTAAGCCAAATTTTGTAGGTTTAGATTTAGTTCATAAGGTTAATCAAAATGTTAAAAGTAAATATGAAAGGAAAAGTAATTTTTGTACATCTCGAAATTTTAGATTATAAGTTTATTTTTATTTGTTGTAAAATATTAACATTTATGAAATTTATTTGTAATAAAAACAATTTCTTATATTTTTGTGATTTTAATTAAAAAACAAAAAAAAACATAACATTTCTCTACAATAGTTAATTCAAACGAATAAGACCACAACGTGTTATCACTGGATTTATATGTTTTTGAATGTTTTCCCAAGACTTGAAATGCTTCTAGAAGTAGATTTGATTACTTCCAGAAGAATTAATATTATTTCTAGAAGTCTTGAAATGCTTCCCCACGACTTGAAATTCTTCTAGAAGGTTTGATACTGCTTCTAGAAGGCTTAAATGCCTCCAAAAAATTTGCTACTATCCCTGGAAGACTGGATACTGCTTCTAGAAGATTTTATATGGCTTTCAGCCTTGAACTAACTTTTCAATTCAGTTCCAGCTTCTATAGCAAACCTTTTTAGAAGAGCATATATTTTTTCAGACCAAATTCGGACTTTTTGTAAGAGTATATTTCTTTAAACACCTTTTCTCGAGATCGTTAACGAGAGAGTATTATTTGCCGTTTCAGTTTTTGCTCAATGCAATATTTTAGCACCGCAAATGACTTCCTTATTATGAAACAAAGATAGTACATTTTTCTTTAAACACCTTTTTTCGACATCGTTAACAGATAATCAAAAAATCTAATCATCAATTTGATATGAACAATACAGCAGTTTATCAACTTATTTCTTTTTTAAGGCACAATATGTTAAATGTTGCAAATAATCTAATTTATCGATTTCCATGTTTTTAACAATTTTTTAATCCTTTTTTAGCTTTTGGTTTTGCAAGTCAGCCATTTTGAGTATTGCATATTGTATATCGAACGTGGCTTTTTTTATTTTTGCACTCTTTAACAATCATACTTCATATGTTATATAACAGATAAATTATATATCAATTAGCTTTTCTTTAAAAGTCTACAAAGAACTATATTTTTTGGTTAGTTACAGTGTACTTTAAGGGGGTAGTTAAAGCTGTCATAAATATTTTCAAAGTAATTTAGTACGGAGAACAGAGCACTCATTATTTATCTAAAGTGTCATCAAAAAATTACATCTGCTGTATCTACAATTTTAAAGAACTGTGGAGCTAAGGAACGTTTGAGGTGTAGAAAGTGCACCAAGTGTGATTAAGAGAAAGCTGAATGATGACTAGTTAGGTAACGATCAATGAACAAATTGTTAGTGTCGGCCAAGAATAGAAAAGAACGCATGAAATGAGACAAAATCTACCTTAATTCCACCCGACGGTAGCAGGAGCCGATCATCTGAAGCGACGAGAGCAATTCTTGATATTTAAAACTGATGACATATTGTAAATACGTGTGTCTTCCAGCAAACATTTTATCCGTACTCCGGCGATAATGAATCGTCAATAACATACTGGGTACGCTAAAACATGGGCTTGGTTGGGCATGTAATAAGACAATTTCTTATACCTATGAAAAGTTCCGTCTGCTACAGCAGAGTAGGTAAAGATCAATCAGGCGAACATACATTCGTTAATCTATTCCATGTCCAGTCGTATTTGTGTCAATTTCCTGTACACATGGTTTGTTACTGAGTACTCCAAAGTTTATAGAAACATTTTATTTTCACTATTGAACGATTTGCTTATGTTATGTTTATTCATAAAAACAGATACCACAAAGTTACGAAAAAGTAATAAACAACACTTTTTTTCAAGACAAAACTTTTGAGCAGTACTGTATTGTATTATATTTATTTAATTACTTTATTTTCCATTCTTGTCCATTTAATGCAATTAATTAACTACCTTTTAGTCTTTAATGGTAAGTTCATTAAAGCCCATTAAAATATAAAATTGTTAGTAAAGAATTTCATTTAATATTATCAGTTTAAACTTAAAACAGTAATCCAAATTGGATTATACCCGTAGATAGGTTTGACTTTAATCCATGTATTTTTAACAATAATGAAATATAAGTAAAGAAGATACGTAATAGGTGAGGCCGATGCATATTTCGTAAATCGAAAATTACGTAAGTCGAGTATAGGCTTGAATCAAAATTAATGTAATACGGAAAACAAAATTATATTAATAAACAACATATTATTTAACTAAATTAGTAATTCTGTTAAACTCCAATTAATTCATTTTCTTCTGCCTGAGAATTTCTTCATACCATATAATCAATGTATTAAAATAATGTAAATATTCTTTTTAGCAGTTATTCCGAGTTCTTTATTATCATCTATTTAGATCTGAAAATTTTCATATTGATATATGACACGCAGTGTTCACTAATTACAATAATCTTTACAACAATTTTTTTTATTGAGGATTTACGAAGATATCGATCTATAAAGTGGGGGTCCTGACTTTTGGCACATACTTTAGTCGAATTTAGACGCAAGAAGCGATACATCAATAAATCCCCACTAAAAACTCATTAATTTCAAATTAATCTGACTTAAACGATTTTTAATAATGTCATTAACAAGTTAATGACTTTTTCTTAAGTATAAATAACTAACACTTTGACAGAAAATTCAGTCTGCTTAGTTCTACCGTAAGTAATACTTGTCTTTATATGTGTACTAATCACAATGTTTTTCCAGATTTTCCCGAAGACGATTTGTGCCAAACAAGTGCCGTTCTTTTTGGAACTACCCCCGGAATTAATTGTGATGATTTTAAGTTTTTTAGACTTAAAATCCCTTTTAATCACGGCCGGGACTTATCCCAAGGTGATGGAAATATGCCGAGGACATACGACGCTGCGAAAGCGATTAAGAGCTGCTACAAAAGCTGAAGAGAAAGCAAGAATCAATTTTTTCTTAAATCCAAGTCGTGGATGTGTAATTAGAAGAAATGGACCTCTTGGAAATTGCACTACGAAAATTGAAGTTGCTAAGCCAAATTTTGTAGATTTAGTTCGTAAGGTTAATCAAAATGTGAAAAGTATATATGAGACGAAAAGTAATTTTTGTACATCTCGAAATTTTAGATTATAAGTTTATTTTTATTTGTTGTAAAATATTGACATTTACGAAATTTATTTATAATAAAAACAATTTCTTATATTTTTGTGGTTTCAATAATGTATGATAAGTAATGATTGTAGCTCAATATTTCCCTACAAAAAATAATTGAAACGAATCACAACATCATTATCAACATTATTATTAGAGACCGGAGTTTATGTGATGAATGTTTTCCCAAGACTTGAAATGCTTCTAGAAGTAGATTTGATATAACTTGCAGAAGAGATATGTTTCTAGAAGACTTGAAATGCTTCCCCATGACTTGAAACTCTTCTAGAAGGTTTGATACTGCTTTTAGAAGATTTTATATGGCTTTCAGACTTGAACTAACTTTTCCCAATTCATTTCCAGCATTTTCTTTTGGAGAGCACATATTTTCAATTTCTTCAGACCAAATTCAGACTTTTTTTGGGAGTGTCATTTGTCGTTTCAGTTTTTACTCAATTCAATTTTTAGCACCGCAAATGACTCCTTTCTTATGAAACAAAGATTTCAAACATTTTTCTTTAAACCCCTTTTTTCGACATCGTTAACAGTTAATCAAAAAATCTAATCATCAAATTGATATGAACAATATAGCAGCTTGTAGAAAAATCGTTTGTATTGCACGACCTTATGAACTTTTTTTCTTTGTAGGACACAGTATCTAATTTATCGATTTCTATATTTTTATAGCAATTTTTGAATTTTTTAATTTGAGGAATTGCATATCGAACGTTATGAATGGCTTTTTTTATTTTTTTCTATAAAGATCCACAAAGAACTATATTTTTTAGTCCATTACATCTACAATATCTAGAATTTTAAAGAACTGTGGAACTAAGAAAGGTTTGTGGCGTTGTAAGTGGATTTAGTGTGATCAAGAGAAAACTGAATCAGCGAACAAATTGTTAGTGTCGGCCAAGAATAGAAAAGTACGCATGAAATGAGACAAAATCTACCTTAATTTCACCCGACAGTAGCAGGAGCAGATCATCTGAAGCGACGAAAGTAATTCTTGACATTTGAAACTGATGAGATATTGTACATACGGGTGTCTTTCTGCAAACATTTTATCCGTACTCCGACTATAATGAATCGTCCATAACATACTAGGTACGCAAAAACATGGGCTTGGTTAGGTATGTAATAAGACAAATTCTTGTTCATACAGTGTCGATAATTGTAATGATGTCGTGCAGTTCTCAGACTTCTAAGTCACAAACAAAGGAAGATGAAGAACACTCGGACCACATCCACCTATGAAAAGTTCCGGCTACTAAAGCAGAGTAGGTAAAGATCAATCAATCGACCATACATTTTTTAATCTATTCCATGTCCAATACAGACAAGAAGACATCGATAATGCAAGTGATGCCGACACCAACTTAAACATTTTATTTTCACTATTGTTCGATTTGGTTATGTTATGTTTATTCATAGAAACAGATACCACAAAGTTACGAAATAGTAATAAACATTACATCAAAACAACACTTTTGAGCAGTACTGTATTTTATTATATTTATCTATTTATTTTATTTTCCGTTCTTGTCCATTTAATTGCAATTAATTAACTACCTTTTAGTCTTTAATGGTAGATTCGAGTCTTTAATTAACTACCATTTTCAAATTGATATATGATATGCAGAAATGTTCACTGATTACAATAATCTTTACTACAATTTCTTTTGATGAGGAGTTGCGAAGATATCGATCTCTAAAGTGAGAGCCCTGACTTTTGGCAAGGACTTTAGTCGAATTTAGACGCAAGAAGCGATACAGCAGAGCGATACACCAATAAAGCCCAATTTTAAACACAATGTTTTAGTTTATAAACCAACCTCCATGTCAATAATGGTAACAAATAAAATGGTATGGACGTCTACCAGGTAATTCACTTTCCCCACCAAAAACTCATTAATTTCAAATTAATCTGATTTAAACGTCTTTTAATAATGTCATTAACAAGTAAATGACTTTTTCTTCAGTATAAATAACTAACACTTTAATAGAAAATTCAGTCTACTTAGTTCTGTAGTAAGTGATACTTGTTCTTATTTGTGTACTGATCAAAATGTTTTTCCACATTTTTCCAAAGACGATTTACGCCAAACAAGTGCCGTTCTTTTTGGAATTACCCCCGGAATTAATTGTGATGATTTTAAGTTTTTTGGACTTAAAATCCCTTTTAATCACAGCCGGGACTTATCCCAAGGTGATGGAAATATGCCGAGGGTATACGAGGCTGCGAAGGCGATTGAGAGCTGCTGCAAAAGCTGAAGAGAAAGCAAGAATCAATTTTTTCTTAAATCCAAGTCGTGGATGTGTAATTAGAAGAAATGGACCTCTTGGAAATTGTACCACGAAAATTGAAGTTACTAAGCCAAATTTTGTAGGTTTAGATTTAGTTCGTAAGGTTAATCAAAATGTTAAAAGTAAAAATAAGACGAAAAGTAATTTTTGTACATCTCGAAATTTTAGATTATAAGTTTATTTTTATTTGTTGTAAAACGTTGACATTTATGAGATTTATTTGTAATAAAAACAATTTCGTATATTTTTGTGGTTTCAATAATGTAAATATAGCTTAACATTTCTCTACAAAACGAATAAGATCACAACGTGTTATCATTAGAGACCGAATTTGTGCTTTTGAATGTTTTCCCAAGACTTGAAATGAAGAAGACTTCAAATGCTTCCAGAAGACTCAAACTACTTCCAGAAGACTTGCCTCTGAAAAATTTGAAATGTTTCCAGAAAAATTCATACTTATTCTAAAGACTTGAAATGATTATAACTTATGACTTGATACTACCTCTAGAAGACTTGATATTGCTTCCAGAAGAGTTAATATTGTTTCTAAAAGACCTGAAATGCTTCTAGAAGGATACTGCTTCTAGAATGCTTAAAATGCTTCCAGAAAACTTGCTACTATACCTGGAAGACTTAATACTGCTTCTAGAAGATTTTATATGGCCTTCAGAGTTGAAGTTTTCCCAATTCAGTTTTAGAATCTATAGCGAACTTCTTTTGGAGAGCACATATTTTCAACTTTTTCAGACCAAATTCGGACTTTTTTTGAGAGTGTCATTTGTCGTTTCCGTTTTTACTCAACTCAATTCTTTACCACCGCAAATAAAACAATAATTAATTAAAAATCTTATTATAAAACAAAGATAGTACATTTTTCTTTAAACACCCTTTTTTCGACATCGTTAACAGTTAATCAAAAAATCGAATTGGAATACAAATTGACGATATCAAACGAGATTAACATTTTTTTCACAATATTGCTATAATTTAATAATTTAATCGCCAATTACCAAAATTATTTTGAAATTTTTGAAAATTAATTTTAATTACGAAAATATTGAAGAATTAAGTGGGATATATCGTATCAATTGCTGTAATTGCAAGGCTGTATAGGTCAGACGGGACGAAAACTAATTAGCAAACATAAACACAAAAAAACCTCCAAAATATATAAACACATGATTGAAACGGGAAACAAAATTGATTTCGAAAACGTAAAGTTGTTGCATAAATGTGAGAGGGATTTCAAGATGGACCTCTTGGAAGCCTTTGAAATAACTAAATGTGCAAAAGATAGTGAATATGAAATTTTGAATGATCAGCTGAACCTAAAATAAATTCAATTTTCGAATTCCCGCATCATAACATGTTTTTCTTACAAAAAAATTTTTATAACCAGAGTTCATTCATCCATCTTATTTTCGACGTGATTGGTTATTGTCGTGTTGTAGATATGTTAGATTATTTTATTTAATGTGACTTATTTATTCAACAAAAACTACACAACCGGTATGATTTTGTGCTTAAAATTCAACAAAATAGGACAAACATTTTTCTATTTTAGTTTCTATTTTATTTTAAATTTATTGATTTAAAATATGATTTTCACACATGTAAATTCAGCTTATGATGTCTAATTATTTATAACCGAAACCGGTACCGAGGAAATTTATAATAAAGAGCAAGAAAGAAGTTATTTGTTTTATTGAAGTTTTTACACTCATTATTTGTCTAAAATGTCATCAGAAGCTGACATCTGTTGTATCTGGAATTTTAAAGAACTGTGGAACTAAGGAAGGTTTGTGGTGTAGAAAGCCGATATAGTATGATCAAAAGAAAGCTGAATGATCCTTGCCTTCTTGTATAACGATCAGTGAACAAATTGTTAGTGTCGGCCAAGAATAGAAAACTACGCATGAAATGAGAAAAATTTTCAGTTTAATCAGTTTCACTATTTCTTCGAAACGACCATTATCCGTACTCCGGAAATAATGAATCATCCATAATATAATCATCCATTGGGTACGCAATAGCATAGACTTGGTTGGGTATGTAATAAGACAAATTCTTGTTCATGCAGTGTCGATGATTGTTATGATGTGGTAGAGCAAATTCTCAAACTTCTAAGTCACAACAAAAAGGAAGTTTCTAGCAGAATTTTAGATAAATCAGTAAAGAACTCCAGATAAAACTTTTTAAAAACTCCCTTCATTGTTTTTGCAGAAACTTCGTTTCACCATTGCCCCATAATTCGAACAGCATCGAGAACATGTGATCATGACTCATAGATTGATTTTCATGAGTCACTATTAAACGGATAAATGACCGTCGACTAAAGACGCCTTCGAAGTTTTGATAACATCTTGATCCATAGGTAGAATCCACTATCCCCACTAAAAACTCATTATTTTCAAATTAATCGGATTTAAACCATTTTTAATAAAGTCATTAACAAGTTAATTTCTTTTTCTTAACTATAAATAACTCAAAACTTGATAGAAAATTCAGTCTGCTTAGTTCTGCAGTAAGTGATACTTGTTATTATTTGTGTACTGATCAAAATGTTTTTCCAGATTTTCCCGAAGACGATTTACGCCAAACAAGTGCCGTTCTTTTTGGAACTACCCCCGGAATTAATTGTGATGATTTTAAGTTTGTTGGACTTAAAATCGCTTTTAACCACAGCCGGGACTTATACCAAGGTAATGGAGATATGTCGAGGACATACGACGCTGCGAAAACGATTGAGAGCTGCTACCAAAGCTGAAGGGAAAGCAAGAATCAGTTTTTTCTTAAATCCAAGTCGTGGATGTGTAATTAGGAGAAACGGGCCTCTTGGAAATTGTACTACGAAAATTGAAGTTACTAAGCCAAATTTTGTAGGTTTAGATTTAGTTCATAAGGTTAATCAAAATGTTAAAAGTAAATATGAAAGGAAAAGTAATTTTTGTACATCTCGAAATTTTAGATTATAAGTTTATTTTTATTTGTTGTAAAATATTAACATTTATGAAATTTATTTGTAATAAAAACAATTTCTTATATTTTTGTGATTTCAATTAAAAAACAAAAAAAAACATAACATTTCCCTTCAATTACTCTTATTCGTTAATTCAAACGAATAAGACGTGTTAACGTGTTATCATTAGAAACTGGATTTATATGCTTTTGAATGTTTTCCCAAGACTTGAAATGCTTCTAAAAGTAGATAATATTGTTTCTAGAAGACTTGAACTGCTTCCCCACGACTTGAAACTGTTCTAGAAGGTTTGATACTGCTTTTAGAAGATTTTATATGGCTTTCAGACTTGAATTAACTTTTCCCAATTCAGTTTCAGCATCTTCTTTTGGAAAGCAGATATTTTCAATTTCTTCAGACCAAATTCGGCCTTTTTTTGAGAGTGTCATTTGTCGTTTCAGTTTTTACTCAATTCAATTTTTTAGCACCCCTTGTTATGAAACAAAGATATCACATTTTTCACTTTTTTCATTTTTCATTTTAACACTTTTTTTCGACTTCGTTAACAGGTAATCAAAAAATCTAATCATCAAATTGATATAAACAATATAGTAGTTTGTAGAAAAATCGTTTGTATTGCACGACTTTATGAACTTATTTTATGAACAATAAGTTAAATGTTGCAAAATATCTAATTTATCGATTACTATATTTTTAACAATTTTTGAATTTTTTAATCCTGTTTTGTCTTTTGGTTTTGCAAGTCATCTATTTTGATGAATTGCATATTGTATATCAAACGTTATGAACGGCTTTTTTTATTTTTGCACTCTTCAACAATCATACTTCATATGTAATATAACAGATAAATGATATATCAAATAGCTTTTCTTTAAAAATCCACAAAGAACTATATTTTTTAATCCGTTACAGTGTACTTTAAGGGGGTAGTTAAAACTGTTATAAATATTTTCAAATTAATTTCTCTATATGTGCAAAGAAAAAAGCACTCATTATTTGTCTAAAACGTCATCAGAAGCTGTATCACATATGCTGTATCTAGAATATTAAAGAACTGTGGAACTAAGGAAGGTTTGTGGTGTAGAAAGTGGATATAGCGTGATCAAGAGAAAGCTGAATGATCCTCGACTACTTGAATAACGATCAGTGAACAAATTGTTACTATCGGCCAAGAATAGGAAAATACGCATGAAATGAGCAAAAACACAACCTTAATTCGACCCAACAGCAGCTGGTGCAGATCATCTGGAGCGACGAAAGTAATTCTAGATATTTGAAACTGATGCCGTATTGTAATACGTGTGTCTTTCAGCAAACATTTTGGTCGTAAGTAAGGGCAATGCTGGGAAGGCATTTCACACATCAGTTTCATCGGAACGACCATTATCCGTACTCTGGAGATAATGAATCATCCATAACATACTGGGTACGTAAAAACATGGACTTTGTTAGCTATGTAATAAGAAAATTCTTGTTCATGCAGTGTTGATGATTGTAATGAAGTGCTCCATACAGTTCTCAGAAGTCTAACTCACAATAAAAAGGAAGATGAAAAACACTCGGACCACATTTACCTATGAAAAATTCCGGCTGCTACAGCAGACTAGGTAAAGATCAATCAGACGGACGGCATCGATAGCAAGGGATGCCAGCACAAACTTACCACTAAGTCGGAATTGTATCATTTTTGTGTACACATGATTTGTTACTGAGTACTCCAGAGTTTCTAGAAACATTTTGTTTTCACTATTGTTCGATTTATTTATGTTATATTTATTCATAAAAACAAATATCGCAAAGTTACGAAAAAGAAACAAACATTAAATCAAAACAACACTTTTGAGCAGTCTTGTATTTTATTATATTTATCTAATTACTTTATTTTTCGTTCTTGTTCATTTAATTACAATTAATTAACTACCTTTTAGTCTTTAATGGTAGCTTCGTTAAAGCCCATTAAAATATGAAATTGTTAGTGAAGAATATCATTTAATAAAATATATTAAATTTAAATTATTATATTCATTTAATATAATTTATATAAGACAGAAAACACATCTATGTTAATAAACAACATATTATTTAACTAATTTAGTAATTCTATTAAACTCTAACTAATTCATTTTCTTCTGCCTGAGAATTTCTTCATACCATACAATCAATTGTTGTATATTTTTTTTGACAGATATTCCGAGTTCTTTATTGTCATTTATTTCCTCTAAAACCTCTGTCTAAAAATTCTGCATAAAATTAAGTGCTAGTGTCAGTTTTGCAACGGCTATGGTTTTTCCCGGTTGTGCTAGTTCAACATTATTTTCTTCAATTTTCATCTTCATTATTATATTGCTGGGTATCAATTAGTAGAATCAAGGGTAAGCTCTTCATCATGTGACTTTAAGAACGTAATAACATCTTCGCTATCAAGTCGACTAGCTTTCCTAAGGTCGCAATATTTGATATTATTTCGAGCATACAACAGTTTTCTAGTAGTATTTCAGATTAATCAGAAAAGAAGTCCAGATAAAACTTTTCCCAAACTTCCTTCATTGTTTTTGAAGAAATTTCATTCCACCATTGCCTTATAATTCGAACAGCATCGAGAACATGTGATCACGATTCATAGATTGAATAAATAACCGTGGAGTATAATATGCCTTAAAAGTTTTGATAACTATAATACGTTGAAGTACACTCGTCGAATTTAGACGCAAGAAGCGATACAACAGAGTGATACACCAATAAAGCCGAATTTTAAAACACCAATAAAAATACACAAATAAAATAGTGTGGACGTCTGACACGTAATCCACTTCCCCACTAAAAACTCATTAATTTCAAATTAATCTCATTTAAACGATTTTTAATAATATCATTAACAAGTTAATGACTTTTTCTTAACTATAAATAACACAAAACTTGATAGAAAATTCAGTCTGCTTAGTTCTGCAGTAAGTGATACTTGTTGTTATTTGTGTACTAATCAAAATGTTTTTCCAGATTTTCCCGAAGACAATTTATGCCAAAAAACTGCCGTTCTTTTTGGAACTACCCCCGGAATTAATTGTGATGATTTTAATTTTGCTGGACTTAAAATCTCTTTTAACCACAGCCGGGACTTATCCCAAGGTGATGGAAATATGCCGAGGACATACGACGCTACGAAAGCGATTGAGAGCTGCCACAAAAGCTGAGGAGAAAGCAAGAATCAATTTTTTCTTAAATCCAAGTCGTGGATGTGTAATTACAAGAAATGGACCTCTTGGAAATTGTAATACGAAAATTGAAGTTGCTAAGCCAAATTTTGTAGGTTTAGATTTAGTTCGTAAGGTTAATCAAAATGTTAAAAGTGAACATGAGACGAAAAGTAATTTTTGTACATTTCGAAATTTAAGATTATAATTTTATTTTTGTTGTATAATATTGACATTTATGAGATTTATTTATAATAAAAACAATTTCTTATATTTTTGTGGTGTTAATTATGTAAACAAAGCTCAACATTTCAGTTCCAGTATCTTTAGCAAACTTCTTTTGGAGAGCATATATTTTTTCAGACCAAATTTGTTCTTTTTTGAGAGTGTCATTTGTCGTTACAGTTTTTACTCAATTCAATTTTTTAGCACCGCAAATTTATTATGAAACAAAGATAGAACATTTTTCTTTAAACACCTTGTTTTGACATCGTTAACAGTTAATCAAAAAATCTAATCATCAATTTGATATGAACAATATAGCAATTTGTAGAAAAATCGATCGTTTTTAACTATACGACTTTATGAACTTATTTTTTCTGTAGGGCACTTTTTAAATGTTGCAAAATATCCAATTTATCAATTTCTATATTTTTAACAATTTTTGAATTTTTTAATTCTTTTCTGGTTTTTGGTTTTGCAAGTCATCCATTTTGTAGTATTGCATATACAGTATGCATTCATCGAACGTTATGAATGGCGTTTTTTATTTTTGCACTCTTCAACAATCATACTTCATATGTAATATAACAGATAAATGATATATCAAATAGCTAACATTCACAAAGAACTATATTTTTTAGTCCGTGACAGTGTACTTTAAGGGGATAGTTAAAACTGTTATAAATATTATCAAATTAATTTCTCTATAATATGTATGGAGAAAAGAGCACTAATTATTTGTCGAAAATGTGATCAGAAGATGACATCTGCTGTATCTAGAATTTTAAAGAACTGTGGAACTAAGGAAGGTTTCTGGTGTAGAAAGTGGATATATTGTGATCAAGAGAAAGCTGAATGATCCTTGACTACTTAGGTAACAATCAATAAACAAGTTGTTAGTGTCGGCCAAGAATAGAAGAGTACATATGAAATGAGAGAAAATCATCTCATACTGAGAAACCATATAACTGCGGAGATGGATGTTGCTGGGTTCCAATTAGTAGAATCAAGGGTAAGCTTTTCATCATGTTACTCTAAGAACGCAATAACATCTTCGCTATCAAGTCGACTAGCTTTCCTAAGGTAACAATATTTGATACTATTTCGAGTATACGCCAGTTTTCTAGTAGCATTTCAGATTAATCAGAAAAGAAGTCCAGATAAAACTTCCTTTCCAAACTTCCTTCATTGTTTTTGAAGAAACTTCATTCCACCATTGTCCTATAATTCGAACAGCATCGAGAACATGTGATCACGATTCATAGATTGATTGAATAACCGTGGAGTATAATACGCCTTAAAAGATTTGACAACTGTAATAGGTTGAAGTACACTCGTCGAATTTAGACGCAAGAAGCGGTACAACAGAGTGATACACCAACAAAGCCCAATTTTAAACACCAATAAAAATACACGAATAAAATAGTGTAGACGTCTAACACGTAATCCACTTCCCCCACCAAAATCTCATTAATTTCAAATTAATCTGATTTAAACGATTTTTAATAATATCATTAACAAGTTAATGACTTTTTCTTAACTATAAATAACTCAAATTTTGATAGAAAATTCAGTCTGCTTAGTTCTGCAGTAAGTGATACTTGTTCTTATTTGTGTACTAATCAAAATGTTTTTCCAGATTTTCCCGAAGACGATTTACGTCAAAAAACTGCCGTTCTTTTTGGAACTACCCCCGGAATTAATTGTGATGATTTTAAGCTTTTTGGACTTAAAATCCCTTTTAATCACAGCCGGGACTTATCCCAAGGTGATGGAAATATGCCGAGGACATACGACGCTGCGAAAGCGATTGAGAGCTGCCACAAAAGCTGAGAAGAACGCAAGAATCAATTTTTTCTTAAATCCAAGTCGTGGATGTGTAATTACAAGAAATGGACCTCTTGGAAATTGTACTACGAAAATTGAAGTTGCTAAGCCAAATTTTGTAGGTTTAGATTTAGTTCGTAAGGTTAATCAAAATGGTAAAAGTAAATATGAGACGAAAAGTAATTTTTGTACATCTCGAAATTTTAGATTATAAGTTTATTTTTATTTGTTGTAAAATATTAACATTTATGAAATTTATTTGTAATAAAAACAATTTCTTATATTTTTGTGATTTCAATTAAAAAACAAAAAAAAAACATAACATTTCCCTTATTCGTTAATTCAAACGAATAAGACCACAACGTGTTATCAGTAGAAACTGGATTTATATGCTTTTGAATGCTCCCAAGACTTGAAATGCTTCTAAAAGTAGATAATATTGTTTCTAGAAGACTTGAACTGCTTCCCCACGACTTGAAACTGTTCTAGAAGGTTTGATACTGCTTTTAGAAGATTTTATATGGTTTTCAGACTTGAATTAACTTTTCCCAATTCAGTTCCAGCATTTTCTTTTGGAAAGCAGATATTTTCAATTTCTTCAGACCAAATTCGGCCTTTTTTTGAGAGTGTTATTTGTCATTTCAATTTTCACTCAATTCAATTGCTTTTGATGCTTTTTTTTTAATTGCTTTTCAATGCTTTTGAATGTTTTCCGAAGACTTGAAATGCTTCTAGAAGTAGATTTGATATTACTTTCAGAAAAACAAGAATCAATTTTTTCTTAAAACCAAGTCGTGGATGTGTAATTAAAAGAAATGGTCCTCTTGGAAATTGTACTACGAAAATTGAAGTTGCTAAGCCAAATTTTGTAGGTTTAGATTTAGTTCGTAAGGTTAATCAAAATGGTAAAAGTAAATATGAGACGAAAAGTAATTTTTGTATATCTCGAAATTTTAGATTATAAGTTTATTTTTATTTGTTGACGTTTATGAGATTTATTCATAATAAAAACAATTTCTTATATATTTTTGTGGTTTCAATAATGTAAACAGCTCAACATTTCCCTACAAAAAAATAATTCAAATCACAACATCCTATCAGGCTTTTGTTGATAGGTAACACTGGTAGCATTTTAACAAAAATCTTTTGCAACAAAAGTTGTAGAAAGTTTAATTTTTTGCAATTCCAACTCTCCTCTTTAACAATCTCTCTTAAATTTTTGTTTTTAGATTCATCAACATCGTGAAAAATACAAAAATACGAAAAATGAATCATTGATATAATAAATGTAGATAAATTACTTACCCAGCGTAATATTAAAAATAATAATCAATTACGGATAATTATTTTTGATAGTTACGCCAGTTGAAGATATTTGGTATCCGGATTCTCGGAAAATCACTATCCGTTCCATCATTGGTAATTTTATATACTAATAGTATTAGTATAAAATTTATTCTACACATTCAATAAAACATTCTTGAAACTAGGTCAATTTTAACTGGGATGTAACACAATATTCGCAATATAACTTGTTTAACAACAAATTGAATGGTTTCGTGTAGCTCTAAAGTGCCGTATTTTTTGTACAACGATCAAAATACGATCAGATAAAAACGAGTTATTTAAGCCAGAGCAATATCACAAAATGAATATTGTTTTTATGTCAACCATATCGGCGCCGAATAATGTAAATTGTATAATCAGCAGGTCGGGAAAATGTATGTCGCAATTTCCGCGTAATTACGTTTCAGGGTTTATAATATTTCCCTGTCGTTTGATTATTTTAATTACTTCCAAATTACGCTAGACCACAATTCGTTGAATTCCGATATCTGTATAACTGAATTCTGATAATTTCAGACTAAATTTGTTATTTTTCGAATTTTGATGATCAAACAGGGCAGCTTAATTATTGTTTTAATTTCGAAATATAATGCTTGATTATTTATAACCCCCTCACATAACTCCATATTGGTATGCGAGCTCACGTGTCGACGTCAACCAAAGAGCCGGCCGATCTATAATATTAATTCTAAACGGGGGCGGGATGGCATCATCCGACAAAAGAAAAACCATCTGGAAACTCAACGGAAAAACCGCCCCAGATCACAATCGACGTCGTCGTCATCTGTCGCCCCGATTGATTATTTAAACACGAGCATCTGGCGAACGGAAGAGATCACGTGCCGGCGCACGTGCTCGTCACCTATCCGCGTACCAACGACGAGTTCCCCATATAGAAAAGGACCTATACCATCGCCGTGGAAATTGGGGAAATTCTTGATATTGGCGTCGAGACGCGTATAATGCGAATCTGACTCGTGTGTGTCGAGTTTAATATATTTTTCCGCTTTCGCCGTTTCCTGCTTCGTCAAAAAAAGAACGTTTTATGGATCATAAATTTTCCCAATATAACCACCACCTCTACACGTTTCACCTAAAAAAATTTTGATTAGTGGTAGCGTGATTTCATTATATTAGGCTATACTCATTTTTCACACCTTACTCCTTTTTATTTTTAAAAGTAGGTAAGTAGTACCATGACTTTATTGATGGCAATTCTATCCATTTTTTACATTTATATTAATCATTACTTGACAAGATATTTTTAAGTCACACTACTCATATCATCTATTTAATAGCTTAGGATATTTTAATATAATTTGGGCTGGATTGAAGTATCGATATATGGATACAAAGAAAATATCGATAGAAACAAAATTTGATTATGATATATCTCAAGTAATAAACGGCTTAGAAAAGGAGCTTGAAACTTTACGAAATACAGAGAACAATTCCCCTCCACGAAAGAAACAAAAAGTAAAATTCGATTTGTGCATTAATTCTGTCAAAGAATAATTCTGAAAACAATGAAAATATATAAGCAAAAGAAAATTCTGACATAGTTGCATATAGTATACTATACTTGCTAGCATACACCGGCCTTAAAAAATAACTCACTGGAATGGTAAATATGTAAAGAAGACAAACTACCTATATTAACTAAACTGGCAAAAAAATATTTACCCGTTATAGCTACAAGCGTTCCATCTGACCGTGTTTTTAGTAAGGGGTTTTGGTTTTGGATGATAACAGAGCATCGCTCACCACTGAACATGCTGAAGATTTATTTTTTTATTTTTTTAATAAAAATTTTATGTAAATTGAACTGAAAAATCTCACTTTTAAACTTTTATGTCCTTCGTAGTTTCTTTTTATTCTCAACACTATGTAAAATTGAGAAAGTGTTTATCGTAACTTAACTATGGATCTAAATGTCGATACCATCTCGATATGAATACAATAAAAATGTGAATATCGATACAATAGAAATTTTCGATAGAAAGATATACAAACGTTTTTACTGGAGAGGACGTATTTTAAATTGAGACTTGATACTGCTTCTAGGAGGCTTGATACTGCTATCTGAAGATATGATATTCCTTTCAGAAAACATGAATGCTTCCAGAAGATTTCATACTCCTTCTAAAAGATTTGTAATGCTTCCAAAAGTCTTGATATTGCATCCAAAAGTACGAACATGCACAATTCTTAATGGTTTTATCTAAATGGAGGATTCTTCTCAGTTCAGCGCCAGCATCTGCTGCCAACAATTTTTTCAAGAGCACGTATGGCATTTTGATTACGGATATATTAACATTCTAAAATCGTATGACTGCTTAATAATCCGGGACCTATAATTTCGTTCATGCAATCCCGGGATGGACCAGGGACCAAATACCGGGAGTGCGCACCCAACCTTTCCATCAGTCCTATATTTCTAAAATTGTATATAAAACCATAAAAAGAAATTAATTGAACCTCGTAGCTCACATCCCAAAAATGGTTTAGATTGATTAAGGCTTCGAGTTATAAAGAATAAAAGATTTTTTTTTTGTAAACTTTAGATAGCTTACATTTAATCATTGTATACACATTTCGGAAGCATGCTCTATACACGGGCACAGTACAAGATAAACACAATTAAAACTGTACGAATACACAAAAAAAAATATTAAGATAAATAATTACGCAATCCAAAAGAAATAAAATTTGAATGCGAAAATTTAATTTTGGAAAAACAATAACAAATAGCAATATGATGGGGGCAATATAAAAATAGGTAATCAAAACATAACAAACGCAGGGGAACATACACATAGTTAAGACTAACAATAAGTAATGAAGGAGAATCACATAGGATACGTAAGAAGGGCACATCATCACCTCAGAAACAACGTCAACTAAGAGTCATAATATGAAAGTACCTATACAAAGAAACATAGTCTATGCATTGAATAGGACTTTTAAACAGAAACTATTTCTGATGATCTTTCTAGACGTGAAAATTGAAAATGAAAATTTGTTTAATTCTGCCCCGTGGGCTGAAATAATATACGCACTGGAGAGAGCTGCGAATGGATACAGAGATACTTCGAATGGATACGGAGCGTGGAGAGAGACAGATAGCATATGCTGATGATCTTGACCTCATCATATACGCCAAAACAAAGGAATAGGTAGAGGACAAGGCCTACTACGCCATCGAGAGAATCGTAAGAAGGAATAAAAAGATTAAAGTGGTAGTTCTACAAGATAGTAGAGTGTATGTTCGCTAAATAAAATCTTAGGATCAAGACTGATGCTCAAATCAGATAGCAGTAGTGTAAAGCGGTCTCGTTCTTAGAGAGAAATACAGCGTTGCGTTTAGAGAGACGATTTCTCAAAGTTTTGAAGCTTAGAATTAGATGCTTCCAGAAGATTGGATATTGTCTCTGCAAGACTTGAAGTGCTTCCAAAAGATGTTAATATTATTTCTGGAGGACTTCAAATGTTTCAAAAATACTTGCTACTACTTTTAAAAGACTTGATATTGCTTCCAGAACAGTAGAAATACCACCAAAGAACTTAATGCTGAAAATCTTTCAGTGTTTCTTCACTTCCTTTTTAAAAGTCATCACTAGTCGTTTAAGACTTCTCCCATTTCTGGCGCCTATGATGTTGACCAAAGGAAGAGAGGATGTAATGTAATGACCGGAAAGAAACCATGCTGTCTCGGATTAATTTTGGATTTTATAGCAAAAAAAAACCGGACACATAATAGTTTTCTAAGTACTTTACCAAAAATCGGTTAGATTGACGTAGAACAATAATTGGAGACAACATAGGCAAACCTCCAAACATCAGGGAATACACCATGAAGCAAGGAATTATGAAATTAAGAGGCACTGAAGCTGATTATGAGCATTTCATTGCGAAAATCGGAGAAATACCATTGGTGCCTAGAGTATTGCTTATTTGAATAGACCTAGCGCGCCATGAAACACCAAAAATGTTTAGAATTTAACGTAATATCGCTCTCAACACTTCTGATATAACTGGTGTGATTCAAATCAATAAAAAAATTTGCAGTTCCTGCAGAACAATTACATTGGTTATTTGCTTCTTCCAGCGCCCTGATCTTGTCACGATAACTCAAATAGTACTACAAGAAAACTATCGATGATAACCCTTAGGAGATATGAGTTTTATAAGAACATAATTTTAGATAACAGTATGTATATAGTTATAAAAAAATTAACGCCAAGATTCACATCAGGATTCACCAAAATGTGTTCTTCTAAAATTAGGTTAATCGTGATAATATAATATAGTTACGTCTTTTCGCAAAAAAATGAAGGACGATAACTGAGAGTAGAATACGCACAATCCTCAGGAAGCAACGGATTATCAGATACAGTAACGATAGATACTAAGAATAAGATCTAGCGTATTGCAAGGAGGATTTTTATGACAATTAAGTTGATGACCACAGAAAGATATGGCGTCATCAAGAAGATATTGTATCTACATTGTGGTATAACAACTAATAACCATTATAGTCGGAAAGTTGATTTTTAAATTTTGACGTAAATTATGATTTAACATATCCAAGTAATAACAAAATTATGTCGTTTTTCTCAATAAACTCCAGTTACAACACAGCTAATAGTAAATGGTACGAAATTCAAGCCATAAAATTGAGTAAACAAAAAAATTAATGTTTAAAATAATGTTATTTTTAGTATATACCATGAATTACTTTACTAACATAAACATAACGCCCATTAACATTAACAAACAAAAACAGAAAAACTGATAATTTCCTAAAGCTTATTAAATAAAATTAAACAGTTCCAATATGAATGCTTTTGAAAACACAAACTGCTTTAACGGATGGGATAGAACGCCAGGCTGCTATCTTACTAAGGAATGGCTAAATAAGCACTTTCACAATTTGAAGCTTGGTAATATCTGCCGAGCCTGTGAACAAGTCGACAAGATTACTAACCACTGCTAAACAGATTGAGCACCCTCGAGGAGGCATGCATCGACCGCAGATGTTATTAGGAACATACCTCTGGGTGATGCCCTGGGCTTTGGCAAATCTTTAAGCTAGTAGATGTGACCAGCGATAGTGTTAGGAGAATGCACAAGAGATCCAATGGACTTAGAAAGCATGCACTCCCGTGTCCTTACGTACCTCTTCACATAGGCTTTGAAATATATTTTGATGTTTCTACAGCATATCTGAGCCCGTTTAGAATTATGAAGAGAAAGAAGTTTAGAAATAAGAAAACTGGTGAGATCTGGTGAGGCTATATTCTGAAGATAATAACCTTCCGTCCAAAATAATTTAGAGGTATTGTAATCGATACTAATCGATATAGTAATCGTGAATAAGTGAAGGTATGAAGGAGCATTGAAAAATTCCACTAGCAAAGTTAATATAAATCCAAAAATATATCTTCAAAAAATTATGAGCTTAAATAGAAGAATTTGGTGGAAACAATTAAAGATGCGGTGGTTTAGTAATGATGTAGGAATTCATGGTTGGAACTATGGAATTTATTAAAGTAAAACGTGATAAAATTTAGTTATTCGGATACTTTACCACCACAGACACCGTCTTTGAGATTGGCTGAGATTATTTCTTCCTTAAACTTCAAGCAGATTAGAAGAAGCAATTTCGGCACAAATAGAATTATAAGCTTACCCTGCAATTCAATCCATTTTTGCAAGAGTTCTCCAATAGGCATCATGCTCCACCATCTTATCTATCAGTTCGTCTGGATCAAGTCTTTTCCCCAATCTCCTCCACATATCCTCTCTTGCTTCTTTCCATCTTACACATCCAAAAACTGTGTGTTATACATCGATAATCTCTGTACAGTACAGACATACTGGAGAGGCAGCCTTCTTAATTTTGTATAGATATTGTCTAAAGCATTCTTGAGCAGTTAATATTTGGGTCAAATGGTAGCTCACTTCTTCCCATCATTTATTCAACCAGGGTATTACGTCTTTAATTAATTTTCTGGTCTACGTAGCCTTTTCTGGCTTTCTACACCATCTCTCCCGCCATTTGATCAGTACACTTCCCACTCCAACTTCCAATTCTCTTTCCGTCTTTCGAATGCTTCCGCTTTTCTTCATTCCATTATTTCAACAGGTGGTATATGCACATATTGTTTTAATCAGAAAATGTCTTTGGATTCTTGTAAGAGTTGTCGCTAGCTTCTTAGGGCACATGCATCCATCTAAGTTCTGCATCCGCTCAGAATTTGAGTATACATTATATTCGCATATGTTATAAATGTGTTCATACGTTATAAATCAAGTAAGGTAGTTCAACTTTTCAACAAAGCGGCTAAACCCGAATATATCTAATTGTAGGTCTAGTTTTCATTGTTACTCAATATTAAGCAATAGATTGACTTAGAATTACAAACATTCGGTTTTAGCTGTGTATCTGAAGATGTACGGTTACACCCAAAACGTTTTAATTTTGGAATTGGTTTTAATTGTTATTTAGAGTTAAATTGTAGTATAATAACTATTGATTTAAATTAGATAGATATTAGACCTAAAAAGAGAAACATTGGGATGAAAACACGCTGTTTAACTTCGTTATATTGAGGTCTTTACAGCATTTATCAAAAGATAATTTTCTATATAAAAAATGTGGTAGTTATGACTTATGGAGGCCATAACTCTGAAGTAATTTCGTAGTAAATGTAATCGATTTAATAATCATAAAACAAACTAATTCCACTATAACAGAGAGATACCATATATAGCATCTTCACGAGACTGTTAACGGTGCTTAGAGGCAATCAGCCACCGTAAGCTATGCACAATTACCGTCGCAATATATTACCGATTACCGTCATTAGAGGGCCCCAGCGGCGGCCGATGACTCACGCTCTGTGAACGGATAGCGCGATTCCTGCGGCCCTTATCGATCCGCGCCCGGTTTGCTTCCCTCTAAAAGTCATCACATGCACCATACACGTCACGTGTACACTCATCCAAACCCAGTCTCATCGTAACGACTGTGTAAACGCATTGACGTCGGGATGAGTTTTAACAATGAGGACGTCATCAATTCAACTCTCCCTTATACTTTAATTGAGACTTCTTGGAGGTGTTCATTTTCTTTCGGGTTCCCCTTCATTTTCTCCGTCCCCATTTTACCGCCACCACAGTCATTATGAATCTCAACTCAATAAAAAAGTAAAACTAATGAGAACTTCATTCATAGAAGAAAAGTTCTTTGGATGTTATTCTAATTTTTAAAGAATATTTTAATGAACGCATCTTTAGATAAATTAAACGCGGGTTGATTTATAACTTAAATACATAAACTGTAAATAGACCCAAAGTAAGCATATGGAATAAGATGATAGTAGTGGAACCGGTCCAGAGAACCGCCTCGTGCAGCCTTCGTGGGTCTGTTTTGAATATTAAGTATTTATTTTCATATCATTCAGCGACAGGTGCAATGAACCCTGGTTTACATCCCCGTACACCTGCAGTTAAAAGCATAAAAAAAGGTTTCGTTATTCGGGCAGATTCAATATAAAACCTCAGCAATGCGCAACCTTTGATTTAGAGGGTTAATATATCGAGGGAAAGAGCAGGTGTACTAAAAGAGAAATGGTTTCCGATTTCCTATAAAGCTACTATGCCACATAATAGGTATTTAAAAATAACTCTGGATGATTACTCTTTTTTTATTATCCCTCTAAGTCTACAAATCTATTTATCACTTTAAGTACATTAACCCATTTGTGCCCACGGACATTATTTCACGCAAAAATCAACAAATTTTATAAATTTTATTTTAATTAATCTTGCCCCTAAGAGACTCAAAAAAATAAAATTTTGAATATTTCGAAAATATATACTGAAGAAAGTAGGTGTACTCATATGAGTACACTGGGCACAAGTGCTGTTTGAAATTAAATATACAAGTGTATTGATAAAATTTATAAATGCTAAAAGAAATAAAACTTGAGAATTGATACAACTTTATTAAGCATTTACCTAACTACTAACATGTTAATTATACATATATTAACGGTTACTGTGAAATTGAATAAAGCAATTCTTGTCAATACACAACGTTACATTGCATTTTATACATTTCCAGCGTGCTTTTAGGTGACACTGCCGATAGCGTAGTTGCTTTTCAATCTTCCCAGGAAAGTGACCTCCCTGATTTTGTATAATACTGATACATGTAGAGGCTGATGGTCTTCCTTTAGAATAAGTAGACTTCGTAAAGCATCTTAGATAATGACGTGCGACGCTACGAATGAATCCTAGTAGATCAACTTTATTTTTATTGTTTGGTGTATAAAGCCTCCAAGCATTAACAAGTGCAACATTTATCATGTGCGTAAAAGTGGCCACCACCACTTTGTACCATGGATACTTGTTCTATAATTATTGACTGCTTGATCTAAAAGATTTACTCCTCCCATTGATGAGTTATATGTAAAAAACAAAAGAGGTTGTGGCACATAGATTTTCTCTTTTTTAGCCGAAGACCAGCGCTTAACTTTTGCCTGTGGTTAAATGCTGTCGTAATTTGTTGCCATGGTAACTATATTATTATCTTTCCATTTGACAAATAATAAAGAATTTGTTGTATCAAAAGCGTATTGAAAATGTCCACGTTCTTTTTTATTCATAGCGTTTTTGAATGGCAAAGGACACCTTTTTGTCCGATTCTCTCTAACCGTTCCCGTTGCTCTAAAACCTTTTTCCTTTAACATTTTTAACAACTGATGGCTTGTAAAATAATTATCGAAGAATATTGCATGGTCCTGAGGGTGGGTTACACGTTCTAAAAGTTCTAGTACAACTCTAGAACCAAGAGGTAATGCCGACTTGGTATGTGTTTCAGTTGAAATGGTGGATGGTTTGGCACCGCAGTAAACATCAAAATTATAACAATATCCTGTCGAGCTGCAAAGCATCCATTCCTTGTATCCAAGTCTTACTGGCTTGCCTTTGATAAATTGCTTTGCGAAATGATGACCAAAGTACTTTACCATCGCTTCGTCTATGGAAAGATGGGGGTGAAAAGTTCCCCACTGCTGGAAGTTTTTATTGAGCATTTCCATAAGAGGTCTAACTATATATTTTGTCATTTTTGTTTATATTGGAGTTGTCGGCAAAATGAAGATACTTTTTGATTTCATAATATCGATTCCTGAATATTGCTGTGGAGATACACGGTACCGATAAATCTTCATCCAGGCTCCAGTACAATCGTTCCCTTGGCAGTGTATGGTAACCAGTAAAGATCAAAATACCTATAAATATCTTGAGATCGTCTTTAGTAACAGCAAATGTATGATCATTTTTTTGTGCTGCATATAACATTGTTTGGTCGACAATATGTGTAAATATTCTTTCATCAAATATTCGTTCAAACACTTCCACTGGAATGTCATTTTTTCTGCACTCTTTCAGATTACTCAGATGATCAGTATAACCATGAGTCGCTTTCATTCCAATGTAGATTATGTCTTCACTCCATACAGGTTCGGGTTCTTTGTTTGTTTTCTTTCTTTTTCGGCGATTCGAGGAACTCTGCTCGATTTGACTTTCAAATTTAGACCATGAACCATCGTCATCGTCACTGTCATAGTGAATAAATCGTCGTCGATATCTTCTTCGTCGGTTTGTTCGTCAACATCGGGAGGAATTACAACAATTTCTACATTTTCGCGACTCGTACTTGCAACATCATCTAGCGCAGTACTAAGTCTTTTGCAACGCCTGCCATAAAAAGTTACAGGACTTATAATCGAGAATTCATTAGCATCCATCGCAATATCGAACTGCAGCAAAAAAATCACAATACATTTTTTACTCCGTACCTATGTGCGGAGTGCCTAACATGCAATAATTCAACGTGACAAAATATAATAACGTAATACGTTATTTGTAGTCTACTGAAATACGTACCTGACAATATGTATTTAGCGACAGACTCAAAAAAACGTTTATTTTACTAAAAAAACCGCATAAACACCAACAAAACATTTACGACTTCAACTACATATGAAACACGTGTTTCTTAAATTAGCTTCAGAGTCTCCTTCCGGCTATTGTACAAAATATTAACTCGATTCGTTTTAAATTGTTTTAGTTGACCTGTTAAGCGATAGGTGTTACTATATGTAACATTTGTAAGCTGTACCCATATGAGTACAGTGGGATTAAATGGGTTAAATAGATTGATTATAATCAAGTTGCGGTAATAACTCCATAAATTGATTATAGACTATAATCTAATTTATTGCGTAAAATAATTCCACCAAAAGATTGTTTTAATAACTCATTTACAAGAACTTCTTGTCTAAGCAGCAAATTGCGCGCTATATTACACTTAAAGGGTAATAAATAACATCGAATATTCCCAATTTATGGATAATCACTATAATGGACTGTTTGAAGGGGCCTGCACTTTATTAAGTAATAACGTATTGCACTTTCACTGCTCGGAGACAACACAAATTTTTGAAATGAGGTTATGACGCACGAATAAAAGAGGAAATATAAGCCGAAATGTTTGGATATTATGTTTGGAAATGTTAAATAGATATTTATAATCAGGAAATGGAAAAATGAACGTGATATCTACACTAACTGGACTCAGCAGTAAAATGTGGATACGAATTAATTATCGAAATGGATCATCAAGTTAAATGTAAAATGCTGCAAACGTGCATTAAAACGTACTTGGTTTTTGTATGTAAATTAAAGTAAATATTCTTGATATAATATTCTGCCCATTAATTAGAGATTTTATTGGAAATCTTGGATTAAAACAACTTTTAACGAATAATTTCTCAAAACGTTTTTGTAGCAGATGTGAAATAGAAGCATTATTCTTTGTGGTCTCATACTTTACAATACTGGAAAAAATATACCCTTATTTCTATTTCCAACTTAATCAAATATCATTCCTGCTCATTCCCAACTATTCATCCACCCTTTAATGAGGCATGATATGAAATAAACAAAAAATCATCCATGAACAACAATCCAGAAATAACTGATTACGGCAGCAACTAATCTCGAAGTTGGAAATACTAGGAATCTCCACATCAGGAAATACTGCTTAAGGAAGACGCCCATTGCGACGTAAAATATAGAAGTAAGATAAGAAAACGCCATAATAAATTAGACGAAAAAATCAAATGTGATGAACTGAAATGAAGTACTCGTCGTGTGCGAAGTCACAATGATGCAAGAAATATATACTAGAATTACCATACCAGAATAATTTGCATTGTAACGCAATCACCACGTCTACTAATAGTAATATAGGGAGGGTATGGTTCCTAATTAATATCAAGCTGGAAAGTAATGCATCCGAACTACGTAGCATCTCTTCTACGTTACATTGCAAATATTATAATGATATAATCTCACGATAGTTTAAGTAATATCTGCAAAGTGAGTCAATAGTGCGAGGACGGAAGATTGTAGTTTTACTGTTGATAATTAAAAAAAAAGTTTTTTATGTCATCATACATTACCATCAAAGCTGCATTGATTAAAACTATTTTCCGGTATACAGGGTGTTTGACTATTCCAGGAACGTACTCAACGTAATTTTTATAAATGGAATGTGTTTTTATACATATGCTGATTACCTATCTCAAATGCTATAAATGAAATTACTAACTTCGTTATTTTAAATGGAACATCCTGTATTTTTCCAATGCTCGGAAGGATTAATTAATTCCTTTCGTCTTTATTAAACATATGGTATATCTGACGGAAATGAGATAGGTTGGGTTGGGTTATATAAGTTGTAATCGAAAGATCCAAGCTTTGTTTATTGATATGCCAAATTGCATTGCTGATAATGAATTTTAAAAACCCCATGATTTCTCAAAAATGTTCACAAAATGATTAATAATTTGGTAATCTTGCATTCAAAACTTAAAAACAAGATATGCACGTAACATTTATCAGCATATAAAACGATAACAGCAAAAGTAAGTATCATTCCATAAAAGGAACTCAGATAGTTAATAGGAGCTAAAAAGCTCTCGGTCAAAATCTATAATGATGAAGTGAAACCATCTCGAAAAATAAATTTAAAAAATAATGTAGTCAAGTTCCTATTTTAAAATGTGTATCAATAATATAAGTGATCCCGTGTCTATGCCCAAATTATAAATAATTACGTTAATACTGATACTTCCGTGATTTATCAGTAAATTTAGACATAAATAAGCATAAAGTAGTCCAATTTTAGATAGAGTAGTTCTATTATTTTTTAAAATAATCCTGTATAAAACTGAAGACATGATCTTATTTTTGGGTGGTTGAACAGTGGGTTCACAATTAATATAATCTTCCATTAGTCAACCGTAGTGAACGACTACTAGAGTAAAAGGACCATTTAAAATATGTAAAGATTAACGAAAATCTGAAGAATTCAAAATCTACAATAAGCAGCTTTAAGAAAACTTTTCTTTCCAGTTGGATTTATTCGACTCTACTTAACTCGATTAATAGAGATAATAATAATAATGACTTTATTTCACCCAATCTCTACATTTATAAAATAGAAAATAACTGTAACTTAACCTGAGTTGTCATTAGTACCACATATACCAACGAAAAACAAAAGGAAGAAAAACCTAATCTATTGCACAATACTTACTTTAAAATAAAAAATACCGAAACAGAAAAGAAACTCCATTATCTGGAACCAAATGAGAATATCTAACGTCACTCATATAGACTATTTTTATATAGAGTCAAGTGGGAACAATCCGATTTTGAAAACTGAAGCTCTCTGAGTCTTTTCGTTGAGGTTTAAATTCTATAATTTAAATGAAGCTGCCGACGTCTATCCATGTTTAACCAACCCAACGTGGCCAATTTATAAGATATATGATTATATATCCTAATACTAAAAATGCATCTCAGGCAAACATTGTGTAGTCGTTGAACACTGATCGGCTCTCAACAAACAAGGTCCATATACCACATTAGCCTTCAATTTGGCATAATATGTAGGCTTTTTCGATCAATATGTGTCCCCCCCTCTTGATTGGGCAAAACTGTTCAGAATTGGTTTATAATCTTATATGCGTTTTGAAAAACAATCTTAGAAATGTACCCTTTCTTGCTCAGAGTTGAATAATAGAGCGTTTTCCATGACGACGTCTATCCATGTTTAACCAATCTAACGTGGCCAATTTATAAAATATATGATTATACTTCCTAATACCAAAAATGCATCTCAGGCAAACATTGTGTAGTCGTTGAACACGAAACTGATCGGCTCTCAACAAACAAGGTCCATATACCACATTAGCCTTCAATTTGGCATAATATGTAGGCTTTCTCGACCAATATGTGTACCTCTCCCTTGATTTGTCAAAACTGTTCAGAATTGGTTTATAATCTTATATGCGTTATAAAAAACAATCTTAGAAATGTACCCTTTCTTGCTCAGAGTTGAATAATAGAGCGTTTTATTGTTTACTAAACGTTTACAATTTTAACCAAAAATAAATACATTCAATAATAATACAATTTAGGCTCCTCCACCACCTCCACACCGAGGACTCCACGTCACAACCACCTCCTTTATCCATCTGTTGCCCTCACCCTCTCTCTCAAAATCAGTCATCTCCACAACCATGTCTATCACCACAACCCAGTCATCTCCACACAGTCTACACCACCTCTCCACAGTATCCACCCAGTATCTATTCCCTCTCCTCATTTCCATAGTGAAATCTGGCAATCATTCTCTTCCCCGCTTCATCCCCATACATTCGCAGATACCTTGGGAGTTTTTCTGTCACTATCTCACTATACCTCACATTTTATCTCCCTTTTCATATCTGTGACCTTCTCTTCTGCGTCTGTACGTCATTATCTGTATCCCTTAGTTCTCTCTACATCACCTCTTTTCACCCTTCTGTTTTCTATGTCAGTTACTGAATCCCCAATAACATCCCTCTCTATCTCCCCTTACATTAATCTTCTCTCCTCGATTTCAATCAGCACTCTACCAGGATGTAATACGGTCTTCTTTTTATCCTTTCCTCGTACTACACTTCTCCCAGCCTCTACATTTACTGCCTCCACTTTAACATTTTTCCTCACAATATACCCTGGAGTATCTTTCTGTAACCCTAGTACCCATCTCCAGTCCCTTGTTTGTATCTCCACCAGCACTGTTTTTTTCTCCACCCCCATACTTCTAACCCGTACATTACGCTCCTCACAAGACAATCAAACATAATCTTTCTTTTCCAAAGCCTGTTTGTTCAAAGTTGAATACTTCTTCAAATCAATCTTCTTTTGATAAATTTCCATGATTACGTTCTTCAATTACACTGCATAAAATTGCTTCTAATTTCTTTATAACAATAGCATATATTATATAGCATTTATATTCATAACGTCATTGAAAGCAATTGATTTTTTACCCATACACTCGATTATAACATGACAGTAGAAAACGTCTACTTCCTACAGCACACTAATTGAAGATGTTCCCTTCACTACTATATAATTTTAGAATGAATTTTTCATCGATATCAATAATAATTGGAATATTGAACAAGACATGTAAAATACGGTGTAAAAGGTTTGAAGGGTGTTAAGTACCACAAAAATAACTCAATTTAGAGCCTCAATAACTTTTATTGTGAAAATCGATAGTTGACTACTCGAGAGAATAAGTTGAATATCAATTAAATAAATTAATATAAGCAATATGAAAAAGTCGTTAAAGATTCAATAAAAAATCGATCATAATTAGTAATTATAGATTTCATGACCAACTCTCGCCTGATCAGAGTGTCCTTCATTAATTAACCATTGAACTATAAACACGCTAATATTACCATCGAGCGATCAATGTGACATAGAGATGCAATTTTGTGATTAATTTCTTTAATGATTTTGAAATTAATAAGTATAGTTTACATTTTCATTACATGTTTGATATCTTGTTTACTTTAATAATAAATAATTTTAATAGAATGTTTTATAACTCTGACGATTCATTTTCTTCACAATCGCTGTCCCATTAAATTAAACCAAAATCAATATTTGCACTTTATTATTTAAAATAAATCCACCCAAAATATGCATAATTGTATCTAAAATTCGAAAAAAGATAAATATTGTGAAATATAAATTGTTAAAAGTTAAAATATTAAACAATTTAGTCTAATTGTAAGTAATCAATATTCCTGGCACATTTAATTATGTAATATACATAATATTTAATAACAATTATTTTAGTAAACAGCAAAATTTAAATCGAACAAAATCGAGTATTTGTACATTTTATTATTATATAATTTCTACTTCTTCAGAAACTAGTTCGAAGTTTTTTTATACTTCTTACAATGTGGATTGTAACGTTTTATGTGAAAGAATTTTTCCACAAGTGAACTTAATAAAAACAAAAACCGAGAAAATACTATTAGAAACCACAATTAATTGGAATTTGTTGGTTAAACAAAGAACAGTAAAAAAGTGTAATTCTTTAGTAGAATTTATATGAAATAAACCTATACCAAATGAACCGCTTGTTGTTATCGATATAGAAAGATGAGTTTCATATTGCCGATTAAGAGTATAAAGTTTATTTCGATATTTTATTGATAATAAATATTTTTCAATTTTTTTATTAACATTGTTCGAAACTTTTTTATTCGTTAAAGAAAACATCATCTATTTTCTCTTTACAATATTTTATAGCTGATGGCTCATAAAAGCACGGTAAATTTCGACTATCTTTTCTTTCTCCTGGTCGGCATCGCTTATTCATCATAAGTGAAAGTTGGTGTTTATACGTTTTCCAATAAGAATTAGTCATGAATATACTTTCAGCCAAGGTGAGATGAAATACAAAATTCTTCTTTATAACTTCGATGCAAAAGACAAACATAAAATTCTTATAGAATTACCATTTAATGGTAATTTTGAAAAGTTACTGATTGTCGTCAATACAAAAACCTCAAAAAATGTCTATTTTATTTGATAAGTTGTGTCCAGCATAATATCTTAGTTTGTATTTATACCAATATAAATGTCTATAATATTCTGCAAGAACTGGACTTGATAGTAATTTGAATTCAACTATGGAGATACACTCCATAGAGATACTATACATTTTATTCCAAAAACTTGATGTAAAAGCTTATTATCACAGTCTAATTAACCCAATCAAAACAGTCGGTTACAAGAAAGCATAAAGGCATAAGTTTATATTTATAAGTTATTGGGATTTACAATGCAGAGATAGTTAGCAGTGTTTTACAATGGGTATCCCAAAGGAATAATAAAGGATAGGAGAGTGAGCAAATAAAGAGAGAATAATCCAAACCAATAAATGTTTCCATGGACTTAAAACCAATTTCACTTCCAAACTACCAAGAATAATCAAATTATTCTTACACAAAACGTTAATACGACCTATGAATCAAAAACATGGTTCGTAGTACAGAATAATAATTATTTATCAAAGTTTGGTTTAATATATCAAACATTAATGGTTGTGATAATTGCTCATGTAGCCAGAATGGAAGAAGAAGCCAAGTGACAATAAGCATCTAAGAAGACTGAATATGCAACAACAGGCGGAAGATGAACAAATTTAAAAGAAACTTTGTTATTAGAAAGAAGTCCCTCTCTTCACTGCGACCTATAAGATATATTGCAATACAAATATTTCAAAAATATTTGGCAAATATAAGCTTCAAATGGATTCGGTATCCAATGAAGAAGATGAATATGAAGAAGTGGTATTCTAAGAGAGTCAGGAAAACTGACGGCGACTTTAAATCTACTTTCTCTGACATGAAAGCGCTTTCGATTTTTTTGTGATTACGTTAATATTGTCCTAGATGTTCTTTACAGCGCATGACTACCTATGAGGCCTCCCATGTATTAACCAAGTTGGGATTATGAGTCAAACATGGATTGTAGTGCAGAAAGACAATTATTTATCAAAGTTTCTTCTAATTTATCAAAGATTAATTGTTGTGGTGATTACCCATGTAGCCAGAATGGAAAAAGAAACCTTTGAGTAGATCAGCTGAGGAGCTAACAAGACTGAATTTGGAACAACAGGCACAGGATGAACAAATTGAAATGAATCTTTATTATTATTAGAGAGCAGTCGTTCTCTTCACCGCGACCTATAAGATGAGCATTTCAAAAATTGAAGGTAAATATAAGCCCTTAATGAACTCGGTATCCAATGTAGAAAACGTGGTATTTTTATAACATGAAATCTCTTTGGATATATCTTACGATGGAATTATCATTGTTATGGAAATCCTTTTCAGCGCATGACTACCTTTTTCATAGGAGGTCTCTATGTATTAAATATGTTGAGATTCAGCAAAGTTACTTCTTGATTGGTGAAATTGATTTAACACATAGATTTTTAGAAGATCTTCTTGCAATAAATTGATCTTGTGAGCCGACAAACTTATCAATAATGTCAGTGAAAATAATGGAGTTTGTTACGCAAAAAACTGTACCTATTGTGTATAAAAGCTTCCAATCGCATGCTTTTGGTCTTTGGCCTTTATGCCTTAAAGGTTTAATGCGCTTTATGAAAAGTTTATAACAATACCTGTCAAGTTACATTTTTTAAGGTTTCTATTGGTATTACCTAGGATCCCTATAAAATTTATATTGTTTTCCTGATTTTTAATAACTATTTCAGTAACTAAATAGTTGAGGTTAAAGCACTCATAAATTACCTTCCCAATCAATCAATTTTCCGAACTTTTCGAGGTATATGATGAATAGAAGATCTTTACAGCTTTAATGGAAGTATTACCCATATAAATATGCGAGCTATTACTATTTATTTTAATTTGATTACTTTTGACCTTTTGAATAATGACAGCTGAAACAAACATCAGTGCCACATTTATTATAGGCCAAATATTTTAAGAGCAGATCTTAAAAACGCAACTCGACGTACAGTAAGAGTTATAGACAGATTAAATAGAGAGACTTGTACTTATTCTAATTTACTCTGTATATTAAGAGATTATTGTTGACATGTTGTTGGAACAGTAGTTATTTTTAGTATTAAGGAGTTAGTAATGGTTGGTTACACAAAAATTGATAGTTGAGAGATAAAAAGGCGGTTAGATGTTAACGGTTTATTGATTATTGATTACATTTGTTAATAATAGACTTGTGCTTTATATTCATTTATATTTCATAAAACGATTATTCGCCCGACAAGAGCTGAATGTTCTTGTAAAAAACAGCATGTTTGAACTCCTGAGGAATGTCGAGAAAAAATCGCCTTATGGATATTTTAAAGGTACCCATATACCCACATTAAGAAATTAGTAATTTTTCACTTTGTAATAAATAAATACGTAAAATACTTTTTATTTTATATTTCTTTGGTATATTATTTGTGGAAGAAGTCTATATAAAACTATACAAGAGGATAAGTTAACATTATCCACAAGTCAACCAACTTATTGGCCTTCCGAGATGTCAAAAGTACTCGATCTGATTGATTTCTGTGCAATTAAGAGCATATCCACAAATTACTTGAAAATACACCCGAGCTTTGACCTTTCATCCGACCACTCACCATTCATCGTCAACGTGAACATTAAAATTCACTACGTACTCAAGTCACCTACCTTAACAAATAAACTAACTAATTGGACTATCTTCCAGAACATGATTGTTAACTCCGTAGACTTAAATATACCTCTCAAAAGTGAAACGGACATCGAAGGTGCGATAAACGACTTCATAAAATGTATTCAAAAAGCTGCATGGATATCTACTCCTCAACCAAGGTATCATAACAAAATAAATCATTATCCACGCGATATTAAAAAAATGATTAGAGAGAAAAGGGCATTACGAAAAACCTGGCAGGCAACTCGATCTCCTGATAATAAAACAAAACTAAACAGGACTACATGTCTGCTAAAAGATGCTTTAAAACGTTTTAAAAATGAAAACGTTAATCATTTTCTAAATAATCTTTCTAATGGAAAAGAAACAAATTACTCAATATGGAAGTTAACAAATAAATTTCAATGTCAACAAATTGTTAATACGCCTATTAGAAAAGCTGATGATTACTGGTCGAGAAGTAACGAAGAGAAAGCAAAAAACCTTGGCAGAACACTTGAATAACGTGTTCCAGCCATATCCAGAATTATCCCTGCATAGCAAGCCAAATAAAGCCCCATTAAGCACCTCTTATGAAACACCAATACAGAAATTTACTTTATCGGAGCTTAAAACACTCATTAGTTCCCTAATAGTTAAGAAATCAGCCGATTACGATCTAATGACTAGATTGGTTCTTAAACATATTCCTGAGCATGGATTACGTATGATACTACTCATGTTCAACGCAACATTAAAGCAAGGCTCATTTCCGATCCAATGGAATGTGTCTCAGACAACTATGGTGCTGAAACCAAATAAAAATGTGAACGACGTAGTTTCCTACCGTCCAATGAGTCTTGAAAAGACTTCAAGACTTCATTGTAAATAAAAAATTAATTCCGAACACACATTGTGAAATCAAAAACTCATAGCTTATCTAAAATTTCACTAAAAAGTTACGAAAAGAAGAGAATGCTTTCAGAAGACTTGACATTGCTTCGAAATGATTTAACCGCTTCCAGAAGATTCGATATTGCCTCGGAAAGACTTGATACTGCTTTTAAAAGACTTGAAATACTTTCAAAAAACTTGACATGCTTCCAGGAGGCTTGAACTGCTTCCAAAAGATTTGATACTGCCCCTGGAAGACGTGATAGTGCTTCTAGAAGCCTTAATATTGCTTGCAGAATGCTTGACATGCTTCCTGGAGGCTTAAACTGCCTCCAAAAGATGTGATACTTGATTTGAATCTTGTGGAAGCACAAGATTTTATACTGGATCTGGAAAGGCTGGAAATGGTTCCAGAAAACATGCAATGCTTTAAAAGACTTGATACTGCTTTTAAAAAACTTGAAGTCTTCTAGAAGCAATTCCAGAAGACTTGAAATACTTCAAAACGATTTAATACTGCTTCTAAAAGACTTCAAATGATTCCAACAGATTTGATACCGTTTGTAAAATTGCTGGTAGAAAATGTTGTTTATTGGACAAAATGCAAACTCTTGAAGAAAACATTTTTATTACAAAAGGCAAGAAACTGCTAATACGATTTGATTTTGCTTCCAAAATACTAAATACTGTTTGGATAGAACATGTTTATGTCAAAAGTTCAAGAAATGTCAATTAAAGACTAAATACTGCTTGTAAAGCTATAAGCACTACTGACAAAAGGTATTTCCATTGCAAATTAAACATAGACGCCAGATGCATGGGCGTTTTTCATTTATTTTCAAAAACCAACACTTATGAAGCTTTGAAGATGGTGTTAGATGTACCACTGACGCTCTAAAGATAAATCAGTTGGTTGCAGAATTCTTCCAATCCTCTATTTGGACATCATAAATGTTACACAAATTGCTAACGCATTTGCGCTGTCCTCTCATACTAGCTCATCTGCCGTTTCATCCAGATCAAAATAACCCTGTTATCATTATTTAGTATGGTTAAAACGACGAACGTTTGAGCCATCAGTATTTCCATATAATTTTTGAAAATCCGCTACTTGCTTTCGAGCTTTGTGGAGATGATTTATTCAGCTTCTCTCCACGTTCAATCCCAAGATCGTTTTTCAATTGTGCAATCATTAGTAAAAAACGGCCAATATGATTATATTCACAAACTCACTTCTCCAGTATTATTTACTTAGAAATCTGAAACTAAAAACTGACGCCATCAACTACGATAACATTCCGATTAGCAAGAATACTTTGAGATCCTTGGCAAATACATCGGCAAATACAGAAAAAAGAAAATAACTAACTAGAAACTGACGAAACTACCTGTTTATCTTTATTAGCTGCTTTCACCAAAAGTTATTTTCGTAGACCAGAACACATACATGGAAAAAAAAGGATAACTTGGATGGATAGATGTCCTGGGACCAATCAAATTTCATCGTGGACCAGTGCCTGTCCACCGGACCAGTGGTTGAGAATTGTTGCATTACAGCATAGTGCATTGAAAAAACACTTTAAATATTATTTGTTAGATATCAGTTATCCTTTTGAAAATCGAAATTCTATGTTATAGTAAATGACGCCAATTATGTGCACGTATCCAATTATGTGAACGTGTAAAGAGCAATGAGTGCAGTACGAATGAAAATGATTTTATACTGGATCTGGAAGGTTTGATACTGCTTCTAGAAACCCTGATATTGCTTCAAGTCTTCTGGAAAGACTGGAAATTTATTATTAATTTAAGAATTTTTGGACTACCGAAGATCCATAAACCAAACATCCCCCTTCGTCCTACCGTCAGTGCCATCGATTCTCCAACGTTAACCAAACATCTCGCGAATATTCTCTCCCCCTTTATAGACGACACAAAATCATATGTTAGGGACTCGACACATTTCGTAGAATAATATTTTGGTTAGTTTCGATGTAGAATCTCTTTTTACTAGGGTACCAATTAAGGATGCGGTAGAGGGTCTTCGCCAAAAACTCATCCCGAATGGATTGCCAGATTTAGTGGAATATTGTTTATTATAGACTATTTTAGTTGGAAAGGAGAGTTTTACGAACAGTTTGAGGAGGCAGCCAACTTTTACATGGAATTATTCGAAGAAAATGCTCTGAAGGAGAGCCAACGGAAACCAAAGCTATAGCTCCGTTATGTGGACGACACGTTTGTTGTATGGCAACATGGTAGAGAACGTCTCTTTGAATTTCTAGGTCATCTAAACGCTCAACATCCCATGATTAAATTTATCATGGACACGCAAAGCAGTTGCCCTTCTTAGATGTATTGGTCACTAGAACGACAAATGGTGACATGGAACTGGGGTGTATCGAAAGAAAACCCACACTAATAGGTACTTAGAGGCAACATCACACCATCAGCCCCAACAGAAGAGGTCCGTCATTCGCACTCTGCTCCAGAGAGCAGCAAGAATATGTAAAGGAGATTTAAAGAAGGAGGTGCGGTTTCTACGGAACGTACTACAGAAAAATGGATATAGTTTAAAGGACATCAACCGAGCCACCAAGCAGCGGAAGCAGCTACAAGAAGCTGCAGCAAGTACAAGTGTCTATTGGCTTTAATGCAGTTGTGGGAAGTTTAACATTGGCCAAACCATACGAAACATCGAATGCCGTATCAAGGAACACGAGAGGAATGTGAGGCTGAGGAAAGTTCAACAGTCGGCGGTTGCGGAACATTGCCACTCAGAAGGATACCGAATAAACTTCGACAAAACAAAGGTTCTGGCTAGGACTAATAAATATCATCAAACGGCTGACAAGAGAAGCCATAGAAATCCACCGACATAAAAACAACGTCAACAGGGAAGATGGCTAGGAACTCAGCAGAACATGGAAGGTGGTGGTGAAGACGGATACGACTCCCAAACTGGACGCGACGCAGTAATTAGTTAGTAATTAGCTTGTAATGAATATAAATTAATTATTAATTAGTTTTTCGACCAATATATTGTTTTACAATTCCCGATTTTGTCACTTCGAACCAATTTCTGAAGAAGGTTGCAACATAGCATCCGAAACGTCAAACATTTTTTCAAAAAACGCACGGCAAAACTCGAAAGTTTCTAGTTTTAGATCTGATGTTAGTTCTAGTGATAGTTCTAGTGTTAGTTCTAATTTTAGTTCAGACTGGAAATGTTTCCAGAAAACTTGCAATGCTTCAGAAGACTTGATACTGCTTTTAGAAAACTTTAAGTCTTCTGGAAGCAATTCCAGAAGACTTGAAATGTTTTAAAACGACTAAATACTGCTTCTAAAAGACTTGAAATGATTCTAAAAAACTTGATACCGTTTGTAAAATTGCTGGCAGAAAATGTTGTTTATTGGACATCATGCACGATTTGATTTTGCTTCCAAAATACCAAATACTGTTTGGATACAAAATGTTTATGTCAAGAGTTCAAGAAATGTCAACTAAAGACTAAATACTGCTTATAAAACTGTAAGCACTACTGACAGAAGGTATTGAGATTTATGGAGATAATTTATTCAGATTCTGTCCACGTTCAATCCCAAGATCGTTCTTCACTTCCGCAATCATTAGTAAAAAAAGGCCAATATGATTATATTCACAAACTCACTTCTCCAGTATTATTTATTTAGAAATCTGAAACTAGAAACTGACGCCATCAACTACTATAACATTCTGATCTGAAACAATACTTTAACGTCCTTCAACATCGGCAAATACAGAAAAAAAGAGATGAACTAACTAGAAACTAATGAAACGACCTGTTTATCGTTATTAGCTGTTTTACCAAAACTTATTTTCGTAGCCCAGAACGCCCAAAACACATACATTGAAGAAAAAGGTTAAGTTGGATGGATGGTTGCCCTGGGACCAGTCAAATTTCATCGTGGACCAGTGCCTGTCCACCGGACCAATGGTTGAGAATTGTTGCAAAAGAGCATAGTGTATTGAAAAAACACTTTAAATATTATTTGTTAAAAATCAATTATCCTTTTGAAAATCCAAATTCTACGTTACAGTAAATAGCGTCAATTAACCGCATTTGTCAAAACGTGTAAAGAGCAATGAGTGCAGTACGAATGAAAATAAAACAAGTTTTTAAAATAAATTAGCACGATTTGATACTTCATTTGAATCTTATGGAAGCACAAGATTTTATACCGGATCTGAAAGGCTTGATATTGCTTCTAGAAGCCCTGATATTGCTTCAAATCTTCTGGAAAGACTGGAAATGTTTCTAGAAAACTTGCAATGCTTCAGAAGACTTGATACTGCTTTCAGAAAACTTGAAGTCTTCTGGAAGCAATTCCAGAAGACTTGAAATGCTTCAAAACGGCTAAATACTGCTTCTAAAAGACTTGAAATGATTCCAAAAAACTTGATACCGTTTGTAAAATTGCTGACAGAAAATGTTGTTTATTGGACTAAATGCACATTTTTTTACTTCCAAAATACCAAATATTGTTTGGATACAAAATGTTTATATCGAGAGTTCAAGAAATGTCAACTAAAGACTAAATACTGCTTGCAAAACTGTAAGCACTACTGACAAATCAACTACGATAACATTCTGATCTGAAACAATACTTACGACGTCCTTCAACATCGACAAATACAGAAAAAGAGAATAACTGACTAGAAACTGACGAAACGACCTGTTTATCTTTATTAGCTGTTTTCGCCAAAACTTATTTTGTAGACCAGAACACATACATTGAAAAAAAAAGGTTAACTTGGATGGATAGTTGTCCTAGGACCAATCAAATTTCATCGTGGACCACTGAACCAGTGGTTGAGAATTGTTGCATTCGAGCATAGTGCATTGAAAAAACACTTTAATTATTATTTGTTAGATATCAGTTATCCTTTTGAAAATCTATAGTAAATGGCGCCAATTAACTGCACCTGTCAAAATATGTAAAGAGCAATGAGTGCAGTACGAAAGAAATGAAACAAGTCTTTAAGATTTTAGCAAACTTTTAGCAAGAATTAGCACGTTGAGCATTTAAAAAACACTTTAGCTATCAGTTGTTCTTTTGAAAATCGAAACTCTATGATACTCATAATGAGCTTTGAATAACAGATGACATCAATTAAGCTGCAACTGTCAAAATGTGTAAAGAGCAATGAGCTCAGTATGATTAAAAATAGAAACAATCTTTTTAAGAAAAATTAGCAGGTTGAGCATTTAAGAAAACACTTTAGATATCAGTTCTGAATATTTAAACTTTATGTTTAATCTTAATAATGCCCTTGTGATAATAGATGGCGCCAGTTAAGCTACACCTGTCAAAATGTATGAAGAAGAATGAGTGCAGTATAATTCAAATTGAAACGAGTTTTTAAGAAAAATTTGAGCATTTAAAGAATACTTTAGGTATCACTTATATCTAAAAACTAAAATAATTTATAAAAAATGTATTAGAAGTTATTTATACGTGTTTATCGGTTATTTAAACAGATTCGCAAATAATTCTTGGAATTTTTCGCCAAATCGATAACAAAGTGTAACTTAAAATGTAACTGTTGTAACACTACTTTATACAAAACGTTTAAAAGGTTAAATCTACAAAGTCGCGTCCTAAATCTACAAAACATACCTTTAACAATATCAAGCTGATTTTGTCATCTATCTTGAAACCTTTTTACGTGTAGGTAGTCAAAAACATAGACCTTGCTCTATTCCTGGTTCAAGAACATTACTAAACTTGATTTCCGTCCAGGAAACTTGAAATGCTTGTACAAAACTTGATACAGCTACCAGAAGCCTTGAAATGCTTTCAGAAGACTTGACATTGCTTCGAAAAGATTTGAATCATTTCCAGAAGATTCGATATTACCTCGGAAAAACTTGATACTGCTTTTAAAAGACCTGGAATGCTTTCAGAAAACTTGACATACTTCCAGGAGGCTTGAACTGCTTTCAAAAGATTTAATACTGCCCCTGGAAGACTTGATAGTGCTTCTAGAAGCCTCAATATTGCTTGCAGAATGCTTGACATACTTCCTGGGGCCTTAAACTGCTTCCAAAAGATTTGATACTTGATTTGAATCTTGATTGGAAGCGCAAGATTTTGTACTGGATCTGGAAGCTTGATACTGCTTCTAGAAGTCCTGATATTGCTTCAAGTCTTCTGGAGAGACTGGAAATGTTTCCAGAAAACTTGCAATGCTTCAAAACGACTAAATACTGCTTCTAAAAGACTTGAATTGATTTTAAAAGACTTGAAAATGTTGTTTATTGAACAAAATGCAAACTCTTGAAGAAAACATTTTTATTGCAAAAGGTAACAAACTGCTAATGCGATTTGATTTTGCTTCCAAAATACCAAATACTGTTTGGATACAAAATGTTTATATCAAGAGTTCAAGAAATGTCAATTAAAGACTAAATACTGCTTGTAAAGCTGTAAGCACTGCTGACTAAAGGTATTTCCATTGCAAATTAACCATAAGCGCCATATACATGGGCGTTTTTCATTTCACTCTTTTTTTGTGAACCGTCTTTCGTCGTTTGGGTCTTTTCCCAATTCAGTTTTTTCAGTACCCAGAACCCATACTTATTTTCAAAAACCGACTTATGAAGCGTCGATTTTCAAGATTGAGTTAGATATACCACTGGCGCTCTAAAGATAAATCAGTTGGCTGCAGAATTCTTTCAATCCTCTATTTGGACATCATAAATGTTACACAAATTGCTGCTCTCTGCCGTTTCATCCAGATCAGAAAAACTCCAAAAAGTTTTCACCAAAATTTATTTTCGTACACCAGAACACATATAATGAAAAAAATGTTAACTTGGATGGATAAAAGTTGTCCTGGGACCGGTCAAATTTCCTCACGAACGGGTACCTGTCCACCGGACCAGTGGTTGAAAATTACTGCATTAGAGCATAGTGCTTTGAAAAAACACTTTAAATATTATTTGTTAAGACTGCACTTGTCAAAACGTGTAAAGAACAATGAGTGCAGTACGAATGAAAATGAAACAAGTTTTTAAAATAAATTAGCACGATCTAGAAGCCCTGATATTGCTTCAAGTCTTCTGGAAAGACTGGAAATGTTTCCGGAAAGCTTGCAATGCTTCAGAAGACTTGATACTGCTTTTCGAACACATGAAGTCTTCTGGAAACAATTCCAAAAGACTTGAAATGCTTCAAAACGGCTAAATATTACTTCTAAAAGACTTGAAATGATTCCAAAAGACTTGATACGGTTTGTAAAATTGCTGGCAGAAAACGTTGTTTATTGGACAAAATGCACGATTTGATTTTGCTTCCAAAATACCAAATACTACTTGGATACAAAATGTTTATGTCAAGAGTTCAAGAAATGTCAACTAAAGACTAAATACTGCTTGTAAAACTGTAAGCACTACTGACAATAGGTATTGGGCTCTGTGGAGATTATTTATTCAGCTTCTGTCCACGTTCAATCCCAAGATCGTTCTTCACTTCCGCAATCATTGGTAAAAAAGGCCAACATGATTATATTCACAAACTCACTTCTCCGGTCTTATTTACTTAGAAATCTGAAACTAGAAACTGATGCCATCAACTACGATAACATTCCGATCTGAAACAATACTTTGACGTCCTTCAACATCGACAAATACAGAAAAAAGAGAATAACTGACTAGAAACTGACGAAATGACCTGTTTATCTTTATTAACTGTTTTCGCCAAAACTTATTTTCGTAGACCAGAACACATACATTGAAAAAAAAAATGGTTAACTTGGATGGATAGTTGTCCTGGGACCAATCAAATTTCATCGTGGACCACTGGACCAGTGGTTGAGAATTGTTGCATTCGAGCATAGTGCATTGAAAAAACACTTTAATTATTATTTGTTAGATATCAGTTATCCTTTTGAAAATCGAAATTCTATGTTATAGTAAATGGCGCCAATTACCTGCACCTGTCAAAACATGTAAAGAGCAATGAGTGCAGTACGAATGAAATGAAACAAGTCTTTAAGATTTTAGCAACTTTTAGCAAGAATTAGCACGTTGAGCATTTAAAAAACACTTTAGCTATCAGTTGTTCTTTTGAAAATCGAAACCCTATGATACTCATAATGAGCTTTGAATAACAGATGACATCAATTAAGCTGCAACTGTCAAAATGTGTAAAGAGCAATGAGCTCAGTATGATTAAAAATAGAAACAATCTTTTTAAGAAAAATTAGCAGGTTGAGCATTTAAGAAAACACTTTAGGTATCAGTTCTGAATATTTAAACTTTATGTTTAATCTTAATAATGCCCTTGTGATAATAGATGGCGCCAGTTAAGCTACACCTGTCAAAATGTATGAAGAAGAATGAGTGCAGTATAATTCAAATTGAAACGAGTTTTTAAGAAAAATTTGAGCATTTAAAGAATACTTTAGATATCACTTATATCTAAAAACTAAAATAATTTATAAAAAATGTATTCGAAGTTATTTATACATCTTTATCGGTTATTTAAACAGATTCGCAAATAATTCTTGGAATTTTTCGCCAAATCGATAACAAAGTGTAACTTAAAATGTAACTGTTTAAACACTACTTTATACAAAACGTTTAAAAAGTTACATGACCCATTACCACAAATAAGAAATTTAAATCAACTGATTCGACAACATGTTTACTTAACAAGAACAAACCTGATATTTAATATATTCCCGCAATTTCTTTCGCCACATCAATATTAACCAGCATTTATTATAAATATAATGCCTATTAATTATACATTTATTTTATATCCAAAATAGCACCCCTTTTTTTTAAATAAAACTAATCTTATTAATAATTTTAATCATTCATTAAAATTTTATATCGATTTCAAATTTTTTTTACAAATTCATTTGTTACTTACATAAATCGCGGTGGCCTGGATTGAGGTTAAAACTCCAAGTTACCCTTAAACGAAGGGGTAAGTTTCTGTTTCCGAGGCGAAAAGCACAGTAAAATGGCACAAAACGACGGACGTAACACTGTTTAGTCGTAAAACCGCACCAAAACTCGGTCTTTCATTTTAATTCGGACAAATAAATCGAATGTTTTGGTTATAAATTCAAGTTATAAACATTTACGCACACACACGTACCGAATCGATGTTACATACAGCGCCTGCTCCGATGTCACTTATCCGTCGGGTCGAAGAACGAAGCGAAATTTCCGGTTTTACAACATTAAATATTTAAAGAATCTTTATAAAAGTTCGCAAAAATTGATAGTTTAAGCACGTTAAAAAAGTTTTAATTCAATTTAAATTTTTATTTGGTTATTTTGAATCAAATATTCGTTTAGGATTTTTCGATTTAGCTAAGTTGGTAACAATACGTGTCAAAGTTTTATTTATTTATTTAATGGAAATAAATGCTTTCCTTAATAATAAAAAAAACAATATAATTTCTCGCTACAATCAATTAAATCCTATTTATTTTTATTTATAAAGCTTTTATTAATATTTAATAAGAATTAGTGGATATTGCAACAGAAAAGTGAGGTTACGTCATTTTGACAGTGAATACGTCAGTTTAACATTGGCATGTGGTTCTTAAAAGCCGGATCGAAATATTAATTAACACAAATAATCGGACAACGAAGCCATAACATCATGACTTCTGGAGATTGCAAACAACAAATTCCCCGAGTTCCGGAAAGTATTAACTTTTCCGCCGAGGAAGAAAAAATTGTAACCTTATGGGAAAAATTGGACGTCTTTCAAACGTGTTTGAAACAATCTAAAGGAAAACCAAGGTAAAAGATCATTATTTAATCCATTTTCATTTAATCTCATTCAATATTTTTGTAGATTTTCATTTTACGATGGTCCCCCATTTGCGACCGGTTTACCGCATTACGGTCATGTTTTGGCCGGAACAATTAAAGATGTGGTTACTCGTTATGCTCATCAACAAGGATATCATGTGGAGCGTCGTTTTGGATGGGACACCCATGGTTTGCCCGTTGAGTTTGAAATCGATAATGCTTTCGGAATAAAAGGGCCAGATGATGTAATGAAAATGGGAATTGGGAATTATAACAACGAATGTCGCAAGATTGTTAGTCGTTATGCAAAGGAATGGGAGGTTATCATGACGCGATTAGGAAGGTGGATTGGTAAGAATTTTCATAAAATAATCTTGATAAGATATAATTCTTTTTATTGTGCAATTTAGATTTTAAAAATGATTATAAGACGTTGTACCCTTGGTATATGGAATCTATATGGTGGGTTTTTAAGCAATTATATTTGAAAGGTTTGGTTTATCAAGGCAATAAAGTAATGCCTTATTCGACTGCTTGTAATACACCAATTTCAAATTTTGAATCTGGACAAAATTATAAGGATGTTGTTGACCCAGCAGTGACGGTAACTTTACCACTTTTAAATGATAATGCTTCTTTATTAATTTGGACAACAACACCATGGACATTACCAAGTAATTTAGCAGCCTGTGTCCATCCTACCTTAGAATATGTAAAAGTCAAACAAATCAGCACAGGAAAATTCTTTATATTAATGGAAGCTCGATTAGAAGCAGTTTTCCAAGCAAATGATTTTGAGATAATCGAAAAATTTCCTGGAAATAAACTTAAGGATTTAAAATATGAACCCATCTTTCCTTATTTTAAAAATCAAGAAGCAAAGGGAGCCTTTAGGGTCTTATGTGATGAATATGTCACCTCTGAATCTGGTACAGGAATTGTACATCAAGCTGCTTATTTTGGGGAGGATGATTATCGCGTTTGCTTGGCTAATGGGGTTATAACTAGAGATCAAGAACCAATTTGTCCTATTGATCCCAGTGGGAAATTTACTAAGGTTGTTACCGATTTTGAGGGACAATATGTCAAGGATGCTGATAAGAATATTATTGCTTTGCTGAAAGCTAATGGAAGATTATTTCATGCCACACAAGTAAGTAAATTATTGTTGACTGATAGTTATATTTAAAATTTATTTACTATGTTTATTGGTTAATGTAGGAAATATTTTTGTTTATATTCTTTAACTGATGTTTTTATTAGTAATTAGACATGTAACATCATTGTCACTTTAAGGGGCTATATCAATGTGAAATTTTCAAGATATCAATCTTTTTTCCTATTTTCGGCAGCTTATACTTGCAAGAATATAATATTAAAATTATAATATCAAATTCTGAATAGTTTTGGAATAGTAGCTTTATAATTACCTACTACTCATTGTAAAAACTTGCTGTAAAAAAATTTATGACTAAAATGGCTATGAGAAATTGCTGGAAATTATTTTAGTGTTTTGAAGTTAGTCATAGTATAATAGCCATATTCTAGCTCTAAAATTAAAAAATCGAAAAATGATCGATTTCTGCAACTAAAAACCCAAATTAAAATTCATATTTGAGGTTAGAATTCTTAGAACAACCCCTTTACAAAGTTTACTGGGAGTTGTTTTCATTTAAGGGCGGAAAAAATACTAAAATTGTAAATAGCTAGTGCATGCGTATACTGTTCAACCAAAACTGAAAAATGGCCCATGAAAAACCCCATGGTTTTGGTCGAACAGAGCATTTTTTAAACCTTTAAATAAAAACACCCCCCATAAATTTTTATATAGGGTTGTTTCTAACGGTGCTAAACTCAAATTTTAATTTTCGTTTTGAGTGGCAGAAATTTGTTATTTTCCTATTTTAAATTCTATGGCTAACTTAACAACCGCTAAGGGGTGCGCAAAGGCAAGCTTAAATTTAAGAATGTAAATTATCTCCGAGTAGCGCTGTAATGCAATTAATAATATAACCCAAAAGAATATGTTTTTTAATGTTTAGATAAATTACAGCTTTTTGTTGTAACACTTTCGTTCTATTTAATAAGCAATTGATAACACAAAATTTAATAAGCTTGAAATGAGCTTTTGTTGGAGTACAAATCCTGACAACCTTGTTTCTGATGAATGCACGGTAAAGTTCCGCTAATTCGTACACCAGCAAATTTAAATATCCTTGTAATCAGAATTAGTATAGGATTCACTAATTAAAATTAACAGATTCTGCGTTCTATTTGTAGAACAAGCCGATATTTTGAAAACACTGAGGGGTTTCTATTAAAGTTGCTGAGTTAATACTTCCCAATGTTTGCAATTTATTAGCAATTTATTAGCCCTTAGGTTTAAGATTTATTAGCAAAATCTTAAACCTAAGGGCTAATAGTGCTACAGTATTAGGCGCTAACTCCTGTGAAGCGCCTGGGTTGGGTTGAGTTGAGTTTAGCTGTGCAGCTGAAGACATTTTTTTAACGAAAGCTTCTACCATGAATAGTTTCTGGAATAGAGTTCTTTACAAATGACCGAGACATGCCTGTTGTAGAATTTTTGAACCTAAAAATGTCAGACTACAAAGCAGTAAAGGTATGAATATACGCATAACGCTTTATATAATAGGTGGGTATCCACACAAAAATTGAAAGGATTTGTTTTATTTTTAAAACCTAACAGAACCTTATGAGAGGTCTGACAAAACCGAGTTATTGGAAGGTTTTTTAGACACAATGTGGAACATTTCCATAAATAATCTCTCACCATATAGCTTCTTTCTGCAAAGAACTGTGCACAAAGTCAAAATTATGACCTGTGGTTACATGGCGCTGTGCCAGGGCGGTACCGCCTGATTTTTTGGTAATATAATCTCTTACGTGTTGCGACAACCGAAGCTTCTGATATTGGGAGGTGGTACCCACATAACAACTATGACAACCCAATTATATTTGAATTGAAGTAAAACTAGCAAACGTCTGGCTAAACCCGAAGCTTTCCATTTCTAGGTCTAGTGTTAGTTCTAGTTTTATATCATTATCTAGTTAAAACTTAGAAGATATTTTCATTATCTAGTACAATAAATCTATAAATATGTGTTTATAAGACTTTTTGACAACATCTAAATATGACTTCAATAATCCGTATGCTTCCATAATTTGATATGTCGCCACTAGAAGATGTTTTCTGATAATACAACAGAAAATGTAAATTTTCTTTGTTAAAACTTGTTAAAAATCTGTTGGAACCATTTTTTTTTCACAAAATGTTTTCTAGACAGCCGCCATTTCTGGTTTTACAATTAGATAAACGTTGGAAACAATCTAAGGTTTTTTGTTTTGGAGTTATTTTGATTTTAAGTGTATTTTAGCAAATTTCACCATACTCTTTTAAAGCCCATATCTCAGCTAATGTTCATTCAAAAATTCTCTACATTGCCATAATTATTCTTTACATGCTGTGAAATAGTTTGCCATATTGAATAGTTGTATCAGAGTATCTTATACAGACTGCTCAAAAGTTGAATTACTACTTCTCCATGTTTAATGGCTAGAAAATTATCTCTCCCCATATATTATCTATAAACATTTTTATGTCTATTTATTTTGCAGCTTCCCTCATATTGGGAAATTATTAATAAATTGAATAAATTTTCTTTGCTAATTGGAGTAATATAGTCTCATATTCATGTTATATATAATATGCGCCTCAAATTTTCTCATAAACTGTGCTTTTATTGATATTTTAATTTAGGAACAAGATATTGACTCGAAGTTTTCACTAGTTGGTTTGGGATTCATTTTGCTATTTTATCATGAAAAAATATTACCAACAGATTTAGCTTTTCTAAAAAAATTCATAATTTCGTCGAGAAAACATCCTTCGATTAGGCACCAGTTTCCTCACGGGGCACTGTATGGTACATAAGCACCTTTACAGAATGACGCTCAGTGAGTCCCCTCTTTATCGAGCCTGTGGACGACGAAACTGTCAAACACATCTTGTGTGACTACCCCTCGTTGACCGACCTTCTGAGGTTTTATTCTGATGAAAATTCTCAGAGAGGTATAGTCAACTGCAGATGATACAGCAACATACTTTTTGGCGATGTCCTGAAATATGGCAAATCATTAAGTTAGTTGATGTGACTTTGTTTTTGTCACTTTTATTTCACAATGTCGATTTATCCTAAAGTAGAGCAGTTATCGAGTTTAAAGATTTGAGATATACATTCCTGTTTTGTATAAAGAGTTAGAGAAAAAAATTCTAATCAGAATTTTTGTATCAAATGGAATGTCAGTTGCTGTATTACAGTATTAGACGGAAAATTAATAAATGGCCCTTAAAACGCCCGTTCTTGCGTAGGACAACGTTGTAACTCATCTATGCATTTGTAGGTTGTTTTTTTTTTTGTAATGAGAATATTAGGAAAATTATCACCATTGTCATTGCTTTCATCGTCAACTGTTAAATACTTACAATTTAATGGTTTTAACATAATCATTATTCTTATCAACTTAACTAAATAAATTTAATTAACTAAGTAAATTTAATTCTATCTTAATTTTTAAGTTGAGGGGAAGGTCACATAGTACATCATAAATAGCATAAGTTAATAAATTTCAAAGTAGCGGTGGTAGTGTTTAATGTAGGCTCTGCAGATTTTTCGCTATGAAACGCTTAGTTAAAATAGAACATGAACCTAAATTCGAAGAAATAAATCAACAATTAAAAATTCCTGGGCATTCTGAAAAATTATATACATTTTTATTATAAATGTAAACACAATAAGATAATGAATGTATGTTCCAAAGCTCATTACGATTGTTTAAAAATTATAAATGCTACGTTGTAAAACACTACAAGTTACAATTATTAAAAACTTAGTCTGGAATGCCAGAGTCGTATAAAATACTTTCATTTTCTGCAAACTCATTTATTTTAATACATAATTATTTTCTTCATGCTGTCTTTGTGTTCTTTGCCGTACTTTAGCTATGCCGGTCCAATGTTTCCACTCGGTGTTTGTAGTACGCATTAACAAATCATTCCTGGTTAATGAATAATTTTAGAGCTACAGCTTATATGCTTATGTGCTATACGCCATAGCGTTGCATTGAATAATTTAATTACGTTCTGGGAATAAACCAGAACGTACCAACTAAGTATCTGAAGTAAATCATCTCGCCACAAGTCCTCATATAACGACAACATGTTGTTCGGCCATGGCAGGATATAACGGAAGAGGATAGTTATAAGTCTGTCCTGTATTCTGGGCTTCGGCTATATGATACGTACACCACGAGTCTATGCCCGAACGACAGTACTGGTGCTGCGGTTCCATGTTGATTGAAATTAAATGATAAAACATTGCCATAATTGCTCTTTTCATTTCATCTATTGAATCGACATTCCATCGAATAGCCAGGCAGTTTCCCTTTGCCTCCAAGTTTTGATTTTTTTTTTAATTTCGCACATGTCAAATACGTTCACACTTTGTCACATGACAATAGTCACCCTAAGGCATTGTATCTTCAATAGCTTTGAGAATTTTGGCGTTGCAATCGCTAACGTAATTACCGTATCGCATACCAAAACGTTTGTCAGATCTAAAATATTTCAATCGGTTTCCACATTGCCTATATAGCCATGATGTTTTATTGGATAATTTTCTTGGTGACTCATATATATGCTGCACTATGCCTTGATATGATTTTTTACTCAGTCATTATGCCACAAAAAAAATTACCCCTTCTTGAACTACTTCCAATAGTTTAATAGCGAAAACAACTTCGATTTATGTCAAAACTATTATGTATTGAAATCACGAATCTATCAATGTTAAACAGCAAATGCATTTTACAGATATTTTAAATCCAAGTCTTTTCTCTCCTGACTGCCCTGATGAATGTTGGTTTACATCTTTTACAGACAGCTATGTCAGAAATAGCAGAAAACACGGTAACAGATTCTATAATCCGACAGTAAAAACTATAAATCACAACGACCTCAGACTCTTCGTTTTTAACGATTTGTACGTTAGTATATTGATTGTCACTTTCACTCACTTTTCTACTCATTTTCCAAAAAGTTTTCTTCTTTATAATTTGGAGACTAGTCCTTATATCCCTGTTACAGCGTCTATTTATAACATTTTGTCACACACAATGTTTGGTGCGTTGTGTGTATGGTTGATGGTAATTCAGCTGGGACAACTCATACATCAGTTCTTGTGTGTGTATGTCCTAATGAGAACATTTACAAGCAACAGGTTACTGTACAAAAATGTCTGGATATGTGTGGAGGTTCCTGAAACTAACTCTTCCTCTTTAGTTACGGTTGAATACTCGCATACCATCTCCCTTTCATTTTTTGATGAGATTTCCCAGCATGTAATCCATTGCTCCCACATTCAGTCTGAATATAGTTGTTCCACCTTTTCACATACTAACCGATAAACCTCTCTGTTGTAGCCCTTTTTATACAAAACTATCCGCCGTCTCATACTCTGTATACTACAGTGTGACGGCATCTAACATAAATATACCTCCCCTTCCCTGATTTTTCAAATACAAAGCGCAAGAACAGATAAGGTATTAAATGAATTTTCTAAGAAAAAAAAAATGAATAAATCACGGTTTACTTTAATCCGTAAATAACGAATTTAACATGTGTGGGCGCTACGTCATTTCTTTACTATCATAAGTTCTGCCATGAAAATCTTAAGTTTATCTAACAAGGGGGCCTTACGCGTTCAGCATCACCGATTTTGTGCATATTTGCAGGGATTGAAAATCAGTACTCAGACATCACTTTCCTGAAGCAGTACAATGCAATGCTCAAAACTACTCGAAAAAATCGACTTCATAGTACTCAAAATATTTCGCAACAGTAGAAATACGATAACTTTTAATTTTAGTTCAATAGGTTAATTACTAGGGCCTACAGTTGTCAACACTGAGGTCATAGGTTCAACCCCGCTACTTTTTACCTTTTTTTTATTATTATTCTTCCCCCTTTATTCAAGTGCGATGATTATCAAGAAATTAATACTTTTATTAGGTATTTTAACTTTTATTGTCAATATTACCTGTTTTTGTTGAATAAATAAAATAAGAATTAAAAAAAATTAAGTATAATGGCGACTGAACCTATGACCTCAGTGTTGACAGCCGAACTCATAGTCCCCTGGGCTAATTGACGTATTAGATGAAAATTAAAATATACACTTAGCAGCAGAAGTCTGAGTACAAAAAACTTCTAACACTTTAACTGAAAAAATAAGGGTCATGATCTAATGTGATAAACTTCAATTTTTTATTATTTTGTGTATTAACTACATATAATTCTATTAACAAAATATGCATCAATAAAACAGAAATATTAGTTACACAAAAAATTAAAATTAAAAATTCTCCAAATAATGCGTATGCAAAAATCTGCGTACAAATAAAGACGCCTTCTCCAAAATATACTTATTTACTTAAATACGTAGTTGGCGATGTACGCTTTCCGATTTAAATAAAAGATAATCGGTGTCAATTATATTAGCAGAGGCTTAGAAGCTAAAAGTTAGAATGGACACGAAAGGAAAGGAAATTGAATTGGGAGAGAGAAAAATTATTGTAAAGTTATGGAAAGAGGGAAAATCTTTTCGAAAAATAGGAGAAACTGTCGGCAGGTCACACTCTTCCATTCAAAGAGTAATTAATAATTATAAAGACACTGAAGATTACCTCTCACGTCCGCGATCTGGTAGACCACCCCTTTTAACAAACCGAGAGAAGCGAAAAATTGTACAGCAGGTTAGAAAAGAACCTAGGCTGACGGCAAAAAAAATAGTAGAAAATGTACAAGAAGAATTTCATAAAACTATCAACAAAGATACGGTGAGAAGGACGTTAAAAAAAGCTAACTATCACAGTCGTGTTGCACGAAAAAAGCCATTTGTGTCAGAGGTCAATCGTCAGAAGCGGATCGCCTTTGTAAAAAAACTCTTAGACAAGCCCATTGAATTCTGGGAGAAAGTTCTCTTTACAGATGAGAGCAAATTTTGCATTTTCGGCATTAAGGGTAAACAACTTGTATAGAGAAAACCTAATACTGCCCTTAATCCCGAAAATTTGAAAGCGACTGTAAAACATGGAGGTGGTGGAGTTATGGTTTGGGCGTGTATGTGCGCACCAAAGGGGTGGGAAGGTTGGTTTTCATAACATCGACAATGGACCATAAAATGTATATAGACATTTTAAAAGAAAATTTGAAGCCTAGCATCGAAAACTTGGGCTTGGGGCCCGAATACTTTTTTCAACAAGATAATGACCCCAAACATTGCGCCCACAACACTAAGCTTTGGCTACTATACAATACCCCAAAGCAACTTAAAACACCTCCACAATCGCCGGACTTGAATCCCATCGAACACCTCTGGGATTTACTGGAACGCAGGATTCGGCAACACAACATAACGTCGAAGGAAACGTTAAAAAATGTTATGATTGAGGAATGGGCCAAAATCAGTTCGGACGAAACGAAGAAATTAGTGCACTCCATGCCAAAACGTTTAAGGGAGGTCATTAAACGTAAAGGTTATCCGACCTCATATTAATATAGAAACAATGATCTCATTTATGAATTTTTTATAAATACTGTCCTGACTTGTACGTAGATTTTTGCATACCCGTTATTTGTAGAATTTTTAGTTTTGATTTTTTTCTGTAACTACTGTTTCTGTTTTGTTGAAGCATATTTTGTTAATAGAATTATATGTAGTTAATATACAAAATAAAAAAAATCAAGTTTATCACATTAGATTATGACTCTTATTTTTTCAATTAAAGTATTACAGGTTTTTTGTACGCAGACTTCTGCTGCTGAGTGTATCATACTTCTACTGTTGCGAAATATTTTGTGTACTTTGAATTCAATTTTCTCAAGTATATATGAGCATTGCATCCTACTGCTTCAGGAAAGTGATGCCCAATTCTGATCTTCAATCCCTCCAAATATGAACAAAATCGGTGATGCCGAACCTGTAAGGTCCCCTTGTATGTTAGAAATGTCTAACAATAATATTTGTAGTTACCATATGAGATCGGCTCCTAAAAACTGACGCCATTTTGACAAATATGGTGAACTGTTATTTTTTTCCCAGCTACATATCTCATAAGTTGCAATTGCATTCATGGTTACATATATCGTAAAGCTACTTTTAGTGCGAGGGAGAATTGGGTATTTGTGAATCGGGTATTTCGTTTGGATTGGCTGATGGCGACCACGTGACGCCAGGACCTTGGCAATCAGCCAATCAGAACGAAATACCCGACACACAAATACCCAATCCTCCCTCGCGCTAAAGGCAGCTTAAGTTAGGCCAAGTTAGGCATATTGTTTGTTTATTATAACTTCCCTTGACGACTGAACTTAATACATCATTTTTATATAAGTTTATGTACCTTCAGAACGCTTTAGACATTTGGAGGGTAATAAATTCTAAGAAGCAGCGTGCGTAATTTCTTCAAAATTCATTTTCTTTTTATCATAAAGCACTACACGTAACAAATTTTAACGTTTTTATTCGTTTGACAGCAAATGTCATGGTAGACATGACAACTTACGATTTTACAAATATCTGAGTTTACGAACTAATATCTGGCAAGGAAACTTTTAATATTTTGCATGATATTGACTTCTGCTATTGGGAAAAACGTAATAAGCCATGCAGACCGTAAGAATTAATACTCCTCGGAAATCATCACGGGCCTCGGATCAATCGGCCCGTAAAATTCTTCCTCGAACGTTACAGTGTCCTTACGGTCCATATGGTTATCTAAGCTATATAGCTTAGATAACTATTAATGAAATATGGATAAATAAATAATAAACAAAATCTTTTGTCCCATTTGGTGGACTCATTGATCGTTGAGTGTAGTTCCCAGATGATTAATAGCATAAAGAATTCATATTGGACTTTTTGTTTGCTTTGCTTATTTATAATAAAAACAAAATACATACATACATTATTCTATAACATAAGCATAAGGTTAACAAATGGTCAATTTATCGCAAGAGGCTGTTGTAGTATTATGCTCTAGTACGAAAACAGGAGGAAAGTATGTTGTATAGTAAATTTTGAGTTAATATGCGGAACTATTTACCCTTCTCAACGGTGAGCATTTCAAGATAATTATGCGGAAGGGCAATTTTAATATACACTTATTATTATTACGTTTTTGTATACAGTAAAACCTCGTTTAGACAAACCCGAGGAGTTTAACGCGAACAACTTGTTATAACGAACAAAGTACTAGTCTCACACAATTTGTTTCAAAATTGTATTACTTTTTGCTCGATTAAGACAAACTTCTGTTTATACGATTTTATATCCCAACGTACAATTTCGTTAGGATAGGTCGAACGACCTCGATCGAAAACAATCGAACAGTAGAGACGATCTATATCGAATTCAAGAACACGACTAAACATGTTTTAGTCTTTTATTGGTTGCACAGTAGGATAGTAATTCTAAACATAAAATATCTCCAAAGCAAAACAAAAAAAGAAAAAGTACAATCGACATTGAAACAAAGAAAATGACTTTGGATGAAGTGGATAAATAACTAAAACAGAAATAGCAAAAAAAATCGAAATTTCTAAATCGACTCTTTCTACAATCATAATAAAACGTGACCAAACTAATGAAGCCAAGCAGTACATTTTCAATAAAATCAAAGGGATTAAGAACTGCAAAATATGAAGACGTGGAATATGAATTATTGTAATGGTTTAATCATATGACAGCTTCTAACATAGCTCTTTCCAGTCGGAGAGCTAAGAACATTGCCACGAGATATGGAATTGAAGATTTTGAATGTTCTTCAGGATGGCTATGTTGTGTCCAACAACGTCACATAGTTGGTTTAAAAAAGCATGGAGAGTCAGCAAATGTAGACGAAAACTCTGTAAATTGGTGGTTAGCTAATTTTATAACCGTTAAAAATTCATACGCGCCCCACGAGATGTGTTTAACCCTCCAGTACACGCGCATTTTTTTTTTGACGTGAGTGCTCGCACCGGACTGAGAGTCCGGGTTTCTTTGCCAAATAAGAGATGGCGCTGATGTGTAATTTGTATTAAACTCCCTAGATATACCAGGAGGCTTGAACTGCTTTCAAAAATGTTGATACTACCTCTGGAAGACTTGATAATGCTTCTAGAAGCCTTAACATAGCTTTCAGAAGTCTTGAACTGCTTCCACAAGATTTTATGCTGCAGCTGAAAGACTTGATACTATGTCTAGAAGATTTTAAATGATTCCAAAAGACTTGATACCGTTTGTAAAACTACTGGCAAAAAAATGTTTGAAAATGCAAAGTCTTAAAGAAGACATTTTTATTGCAAAAGGCACGAAATTGTTAATACAATTTGATTTTGCTTCCAAAATACCAAATACTGCTAGGATACAAAATGTTCATTTCAAAAGTTCAAAAAATTTCAATTATAGACCAAATATTGCTTGTGAAGGTGTAAGCACTGTTGATATAAGGCATTTCTATTGCAAATTAACCATAGGCGCCAGATACATGGACGTTTTTCATATCACTTTTGTTTTGAGAACAGTCATTCGTCGTTTGAATCTTTTCCCAATTCAGTTTTTTCACTATCCAGCACCCATACTTATTTTCAAAAACCGGCGCTTATGAAGCTACGAAGATTGTGTTAGATGTACCACTGACGATCTAAAGATAAATCAGTTAGCTGCAGAATTCTTCGAATCCTCTATTTGGGCATCGTAAATCTTACACAAATTGCTGGTTCTGGTCCTAAAAACGCTTTAGCACTAGCTCATCTGCCGTTACATTGGCAGCACTTCCAGAGGGACCTCAGTGTAGTTAAAACGACGAACCGTTTGAGCTATCTGTATTTCCATATAAATTTTGATAATCCTCTACTTGATTTCGAGCTTTGTGGAGATGAGTTACTCAGCTTGTGTTCTCATTTAATCCCAAGATTATTCCTCACTTGCGCAATCAGTAATAAAATGTCCAATATAATTATATTTACAAACTCACTTCTACAGTATTATATATTTAGAAATCTGAAACTAGCAACTAACGCCATTAACAACGACAACATTCTGATCTGAAATAATACTTTGACGTCCTTCAACATTGGCAAATACAAATACTAGAAACTGACGAAATGACCTATTTACCTTTATTAGCTGTTTCCACCAAAACTTATTTTCGAAAGTAAGTCAAAGTAAAGTTTTTTCGTAGACAAGAACGGATATATTTAAAAAAAATGTTAACTTGAATGGTTGCGGTCCGTCGAACCAGCGGTTGCAAATTGCTAAAAGACTCTGTAAGTCGATAGTTAAACTTGCAGGAAAAGATTTTATTAATCATAAAATCGTGGCTAAGAGAAAATACTGGAAATTATTTGACAGCAGACTTGCAGGAAAAAAACTTTATGACTAAAGTGGTTAAGAGAAAATACAGGAAATTATTTTCAGGATTCTGAGATGACCGGTAGGAGGTGCAAATACCATCTTTAATGCCTTGAAATCTTAACAATTAAACAATTAGTCATCTTAGGAATGGTATCTCAATTTTAAGATACTTGTACATTTCAGTTTCAGTCCAGTCCCAGTATATTCCGGGTTCATGCCGGGATTTCATGAAAGAAGATTTATCGTTTAGAAGTTTGGGAGCATTAAGAAAGATTTGCAATGAAAATACGATTGGCACCAAATAAATTAATTTTCTGGAAGCATTTCAAGCCTTATAGACGCAATGTTAAGTATTCTGACAGCAATATCAAATCTTTTGTTAGCATTCCAAATGTTTTGGAAGCAATTTAGATCTTCTAGAAGCAATATTAAGCCTACCTGAGCCAATATCGAGACTTTTGTAACCATTTTAAATCTTCTAGAAGTAGTATCAAGTCTTCTGGAATCTTCTCGAGTCTTCTGAAAGCATTTCAAATCTTCCAGAAACAGTATAAAGTCTTACAGGGGCTATATCTAATCTTTTGGAAGCATTTTAAAATATCTAGAAGCAGTATCATGTCTTAATTATTAAAATCTTCTAGAACCAGTATCAAGTCTTTTGGAAACTTCTTAAGTCTTCTGAAAGCATTTGAAATCTTCTGGAAGCAGTATAAAGTCTTACAGGGACAGTATCAAGCCTTTAGGAAGCATTTTAAAGCATCTAGAAGTAGTATCAAGTCTTCTGGAATCTTCTCGAGTCTTCTGAAAGCATTTCAAATCTTCCAGAAATAGTATAAAGTCTTACAGGGGCTATATCTAATCTTTTGAAAGCATTTTAAAATATCTAGAAGCAGTATCGATTCTTAATTATTAAAATTTTCTAGAAGCAGTATCAAGTCTTTTGGAAACTTCTCAAGTCTTCTGAAAGCATTTGAAATCGTCTAGAAGCAGTATAAAGTCTTATAGGGGCAGTATCAAAGCTTTAGGAGGCATTTTAAAAAAATCTAGAAGCAGTATAAAGTCTTCTGGAAGTAGTATCCAGTCTTTTGGAATATAAAGTTTTCTTAAAACAGTATCAAATCATCTAGAGGTAACAACATCAAGTCTTCTGGAAACATTTTAAGTTTTCTAGATGCTATATCAAGTTATCTGAAAGCATTGTAAGTCGTCTGGAAGTATTTTAAATCCTCTGGAAGCAGTAACAGTCTTCTGGAAGCCGCGGTACTTTATAAATCTAGGGACTTTAATTTGTATTCTTTTTAAGACAATAATTTAAAAAAAATTTTTATTATCATAAAATTTGCGATAGGCAAATAAATGCCCGCGTTGAATACGCTGCACATTTTTCGAGGCATTTATGTTCTACAGCTTTCATTATCTTCTTCGTTTCTTCTAATCAGATAAGAACCCATTTTGAACGGAAAAAACATCTTACCGTCTGCAAAACTTTTTGAAAAGCTTCAGTCTTCACCTTCAAACAGTATTTTTCTTCGCTATCGTATTCATATTCGTATTTTACTGTGTTGTACACTAAAGGTGCCGTTACACGGCGCGTGGAGTGGCAGTCCTGGCGCGTGGGGTGTGGAGTGGTGTAGAGTGACGAGTGACGGTCGTAGGTTCGTCTGAACGATCGCGTTCTCACGGCCTGTCACGAATGACGAGTTTCACGCCGCGCGTCCAGGCTTGTCACGCATCTAAACATTTTCACATTTAACAATGCGACGTCAGGAGCGAATGGCCGGTTGTGCTGCGGCTTGCTACATTTTATTAAATAGTGATGATGATTTCCAAAAAAAGAAAAAAGGACACGGTGGTGGATGTCGTCGCACAATAAAAGTCGATCAAGGTAAATTTAAAAAAACTCCGCCCGCGCGCGATTGTTGAAAACTGTCGGTTATCCACATGCTTAGACACGCGGCGTGAAAAACGTCGATCAGTTCACTACACGGCGCGGAAAGTGACAATTCACGCGCCGGGCGTGCCACTCAACACGCCGTGTAACGGCACCTTAAGAAATTTTTGACACTAAAATGACATAATTATGTCGGTAAAAAAGTTGCCTTTTCTGTTAAACAATAGAGGGTGCAGAACCCGGAGTGAGAGTCCGGTGCGTGTATCGAAAGGTTAATATGGACGAAAGCGGAATTTTTTACAACTTAATGTCCAATTGTACCTTACATTTCAAAGGAGAATGTAGTCATGGAGGTGCAAAAGTAAACAACAAGTGACTGTGGTTTTGTACTGTAATTCATTCATTATGTTTTAAAAATGTTGACAAAGCACATTTACCATATGATTATACTGATCATGTGTCATCATAGATAGATGAACAAACGTTTCTTAAATGGCTACTTAAACTAAATCAGAAAATGATTGCCTAACATCGTTCTATTGTTTTAACTTTAGACAACTGTGCTATACATAAAACTGAAAATGTAAACTTTTCTAACATCACGGTGTATTTCTTCCCGACCAACAGTACAAGTCGATTGTAGCCCCTTGACCAGGGCATAATAGCTAATTTTAAGTCATTTTACAAAGCAAAACTAGTGAAATTTGCTATTTGTGCTATTGAGAACAATGGAAACGTTAAATGGGATTTGCTACAAGTTATTAAAGCAATAGGGTCGTCTTGGAATGCAGTTCACAACAAACAATTAAACGTTGTTTTAATAAAGCATATCAATAAGCAAACAAATTTAAATTTGTTACCAATTTTGAAATTTCATTTGATGATTTTGTTAATGCGGATAACGATTTTGCCATTTGTCCAGAGCCAGTCCTATACTCTTTTGAAGATATCGATAACAACACTACTATTCCTACAACTACATCTTTGTCATCTGTAGATAGTGATGAAGATAATCACCTCCAGCCCAGCAGAGAAGAAATTAATGTCAAGAGTTAGTAGTGTTACATCAGTAACACATAGTATCATAACATTCTCCCAAACAGGAGAATGTTTTAAAAACTTGGAGGTCATGATGAATTCTGCATTATCCTGGCAACTCCAGATTCAGTCTGTCTGAGAAAAAAATTATTTCTGTTTAATAATAATACCTTTATTAACCATCTACAAGTTCATGGAAAAGTTATACAGTAAAACCTCGTTAGAGCGAACTCAAAGGGTCCAAAGAATATCTGGTTCATTGTAAACGAATACGTATGAACCGAGTAAACAGTAGGAAAAAAAATAAAGTTTTTATTATCGAATATTTTGTTATTAATGAATAAGCTATTTATTATAGAAAAACATAACTAGGTAAATGCAAACAATTATCGATAATGACATAAAAGTAAAGTACTGATTATTTGTTTTAAAAAAGTCAGTAATCTTTTTTTTGTTTTAATTTTGAACACATTTTAATGGCACACTCAGTGGAAATTGTTTCTAAACAGTTTTCAAATTACTCAATTACATTCATAGTTGCTGAAAATCTAGCTAAAACCCGTAAAGCTGTTTCTCTTTTATTTATAATTCCATTAAACCACTCATTAGGGACACCTAACTTTGAAAAACTAATTACGGAATCCGTAAACGACATTATTCAACACATTTTAGTAAAAATCGCATTGCAATCCGCCTGATCTTTTACAAAATAATCGTATCTTACTAAACCGCGATTTTCCGCGAAACTATATGGAATATCGATAAAGTAAAATATGTCCCCCATTAAGAACATATCGGGTTATCACCAGTTCAAATTTGAAGAAAAATTTTTAATAATTTAATAGTTTTTGAGAAAAAAATCGCAAAGTAGACAATGTTGCCGACACCCTCAAAAATCGGGTACTCCTTTCACATAACTCGCGATAAAAAAAAAACCGCAGATCCGAAAATTTCCAAATTAACATATGATATACAGAAATGTTCACTGATTACACTAAACTTTACCGCAATTTTTTTTTCGAGCAATTTCGAAGATACCGATCTCTAAAGTGAGGGACCTTAACCTCTGGCAAGAATAGTAAATCAATGGAATTTGTCGAAAATACAAAAGTAGCATACATACATAGAAGTGTTTGTGAAGCTCATTTTTAACTTAAATCAACAAATTTATACAAAACTTAAGTGGCACGAAATAAGAGATAGATTACACTGTGATAATAATGTTTTTTTTTGTAATAACACAGCTAAAATATTTAGATATACAGTAAGGCCCCAACATTCGCGAGGGTTATGTTCTAAAAATACGCCGCGAATGTTGAATCCGCGAATATTGAAGCACTAGATATTATGAAGGATAAACTACTACTTCTATGTTCTTTTAACACGTTAACCGCTAAATGGTCACCGACGCCAAAAGTTTCATTTAATTTAATTTTAAAAATTAAAAATTTCAAAAATTAATAAATTATACATACTAAATAAAACGCTTAAAATTGCAAAATAAAACGACTGGTCTTAAAACTTTTGTATTCGGAACTAATACAGATATTAAAATAATTACAATTGTTTAAAATATAAAAAAACCTAAACTCGATAGCAATAACAAACTGCAACAAAATAAACTAAAAAAAGAAATAAAAGTTAACATTTCTACTCATCAATAATAATTGCTTTAGAACACGATGGTTTAAAAAATGAAAGGTTAGTAGGTTGCAATGCTTTGTGTTGCATATCCTTTTGAAGCTCTTTGTAAGGAGCAAGAAGAGTATTCAGACCATTTTTAAATTTTGTGCTTCGTTCCGTTGATGGATCATATTCTACTATTTTTTCAGCAAGATTATTTGCTTCTTGTATAAATAAATTAAGTTCCTTCAACGTTAATTTATTACATAGGGAATTACTATTATCTTCTTCATCCGTTCCTGAAACATTTTCTATTAGTAGCGCTTCTAAGTCTGCACTGGACAACTCTTCCTCTTGATCATTGACGAGAGATTCGATATCAGCTGGTACAATGGTATGAAAATCATCTCCCGGTAGCAACCGTGCAGAAAGAACAGCTCTCTCTATTGCCTCATCAATTTCGCTTACACTTTGCGCAGTGTCTTTTTTCAACAGTTTTTTCCATGCATTACTTACGGTTGATACTTTAATGTCATTTAAAGCAAGTTTTATAGATGTAATCGCATGGTCAATATTGTATAATTTCCACACATCTTTTATTGAGAAAACACTATCATTTTGTATTTTCTCATGTACAAAATCGAACATGTGCCGGATATAATGACTTTTAAAAGCTTTTATAACACCTTGATCTAAAGGTTGTAATAAGGATGTTGTGTTGGGCGGAAGAAATACCACCTCGACACATGGATGAGCTAATTTGAGAGCATCTACTGGATGGGATGGGGCGTTATCCAATATCAATAAAACGTGAAATGCTAAATTTTTAGATTTTAGGTAACGCTCCACTTCTTTAACAAAGCACTCTTTAAACCACTCTATAAATAGCTGAGAAGTCATCCAAGCTTTTGAATTAGCTCGCCAATAGACCGGAAGAGCTTCTTTGTCCTTGTTCTTTAAAGCTCGTGGATTAGCTGCTCGATATATTAACATTGGTTTTGTAATAAAGTCTCCGCATGCATTTGCACAAAATAAAACTGTAACTCTATCCTTAGCCGATTTAAAACCAGGTGCTGTCTTTTCATTTTTTGAAATGCATGTTCGTGTGGGCATTTGTTTCCAATAAAGCCCGGTTTCGTCCGCATTAAATATTTGTTCAGGACGGTAACCTTTTTCTTCTATTAATTTTATTATTTCACCAGGAAATTTTGCAGCCTGTTGATGATCTGCTGAAGCTGATTCTCCACACAACTTAATGTTATGGAGATTAAAACGAGTTTTGAATCTTTCGAACCATCCTCTGCTGGCTTTAAATTTACAATCGTCTTCAGCACAGTCCATTCCACACGAAAAATGTTGATAAAGTTCCTTGGCTTTATCCATTAATCTAGCCCTAGTTAATGGTATATTTTTGCGACCATGGTCCTCAATCCAAAGATAAAGAGATTTCTCCATTTTTTCAATATTAACATCACGAACTTGTGACGTTACCTTTAATGATGACGGTATGCCACTTTTTACGCTATTTCTAATTACCTCTTCTTGTTTCTTTATAGATCTTATCGTAGATTCATTGACACCGAAGACCCGGCCTACTTCGGTAGCTCTTTTCCCTTCCCGGAGCATATCAAGAACTTGAATTTTTCTTTCTAGAGTCATAACTGACTTTGCACGTTTGGCAATTAAATTTATTTCCATCGCAGGCCTTTTTGTACCCATTTTGAGTACTGTTGTGAGATTAATTTATTGTTTATAAAATTATAGTAAAAAAACGGGCGAAACACTAACCTGAACGAAATACAGAACACAAAAATAAGCACCTAACACAAACATTAAAATCGATCATAAATGAGGGATTCCCAGAGAAACGCATATGTGAAGCTGGTTGCTTGTACAGTAAACCTACGGTAAACTTCGTTTTAAATTTTTAAAAAATGACATACATACTTGCTATGTATTCGCGAATAATCGAGTCGTGAATGTTGAAAAAGGCAGCAAAATTTAAAACGCGAATATGCGAATCCGTGTAATTTGAAGCCGCGAATGTCGGGGCCCTACTGTACTTTCGTTAGTTATATTGCTCATTTGCTAGAATATAGACACAATTCTAATCTGCCATTTTTGAGATGCATCAGCAAAAGCGTAGAGGTCCCTTTTTTTACACAAACAATGTCACTTTCGAGCTCGCGGGGATCGCACCTCTATAACAGCATCGATATATTATAAACATTACCTCTGTGATGCTAACCACTTATATGTTTATCACTAGACCTCTATTTTCCAAATCTCTTTAGCCCTGGCTTCTTAGAAATCAACACAATTTTTGAAATCAAGCATCATTTTGTTATTTCACCCGTTTCGTGTATAAGTTATTTGGACCAAGGGTCCTTCGCTGTTTTTTTTATTAAAGTGCCTAAAAGATGTTAATGCACTTTCAATGCACAGTTCATCGGTCACACATGACCTCACACGTTATAAAGTGCATAGATAAATTGAAGGCGCGTAGCTCCCTTTAGAGAAGTAGCAATTTGAAGTAGCAGATCTTGACTTTTCTATTTTTCGTAGCTGATGAAATCGTGTGTTTTGAACTTATAAGGCGATATAGATGATTTGTGTTGTTTGTCTATTATTTTATTGTTTATTTTATATTACATAATACTATTATATTATTATGTTCAGAGTTTGAACAGATCAGCAGTTGTATCTAACTTTTTTTTGTAAATATTCAAACCATTATATCAAATGTATTACTATTGCATATTTTGTGTTAATTTAAAAAAATCTATAGATAGTTAAAATCCTGCTACAAAAATCTGAGACACCTGTATATTAGAAAGTGTATCAATACCAAAAAAAAATATTGTTATAATAATATTATTAATTATTCATGTATAATAATCATTTCAGCTTATTAATTTGTGTGTTATTTTTTACAGCACAAACATAGTTACCCATTCTGTTGGAGATCCGACACGCCCTTAATTTATCGCGCCATCCCATCATGGTTTATCCGCGTAGAAGATTTTACAGAAGATCTAGTCAAAGCCACATCAGAAACATATTGGGTACCAGATTTCGTAAAAGAAAAACGTTTCGGGAATTGGTTAAAAGACGCGCGGGATTGGGCGGTAAGCAGAAATCGTTACTGGGGAACCCCAATCCCAATTTGGATATCACCAAGCGGCGATGAAATCGTCTGCGTTGGAAGCATAGCCGAATTAGAAGAGTTAACCGGCGCGAAAATAACCGATCTTCATCGCGAAAGTATCGATCATTTAGAGATACCATCAAAAATTCCTGGAAACCCACCCTTAAAACGTGTCCCGGAAGTTTTTGATTGTTGGTTTGAATCAGGTTCGATGCCATATGCGCAACAGCATTATCCGTTTGAGAATGTTAAATCGTTTGAGGAAGCTTTCCCGGCCGATTTTATCGCTGAAGGAATTGATCAAACGAGAGGGTGGTTTTATACTTTGGTTGTTATTGGAACTTGTTTATTTGGAAAGGCGCCTTTTAAAAATTTGATCGCAAACGGGTTAGTTTTGGCTAGTGATGGACAAAAAATGTCGAAACGTAAAAAAAATTATCCTGATCCAATGGAGATCGTTTCGAAATATGGCGCTGATGCTTTGAGGTTGTATTTGATTAATTCCCCGGTTGTTCGCGCGGAGAATTTGCGATTTAAAGAGGAAGGGGTTAGAGATATAATAAAAGACGTATTTCTTCCTTGGTACAACGCTTTTCGATTTTTGATGCAAAATATCGAGTGTTACGTCCAAGATAACAAAGAATACTTTGTTTATGACGAAAATTTCGCTAAAAGCGATAATATTATGGATCGATGGATACTTTCATTTACGCAATCTCTCTTGGATTATTTCCGAAAAGAAATGGCTTTGTATCATTTATACACGGTTCTTCCCCGCCTCATGAAATACATTGATTATCTTACCAATTGGTATGTTCGCATGAATAGGAAGCGCCTAAAAGGTGAGGGGGGGAAAGAAGACGCAAAACAATGTTTATCAACGTTATTTAACGTTTTGTATAACATCATTAAAATGATGTCGCCATTTTCGCCGTTTTTATGCGAAACGATGTATCAGTACTTAAAAGAGCTTACAAATGAAAAAAGCGATAGTGTTCATTATTTAATGTTGCCACAACCAGATGAGAAATTAATTGATTTAAAAATAGAAAGAGCTGTGTCAAGGATGCAAAGTGTTATTGAATTGGGGAGAGTTATTCGTGACAGAAAAACCATCCCCATTAAATATCCACTTCCTGAAGTCATCGTCGTCCACCGAAACCAAGAATACATTGATGATGTAACTTCATTACAATCATACGTTTTATCGGAATTAAACGTTCGCAAATTAACGACAACCACCGATAAAAGTAAATATGGAATAAGTCTTCGAGCCGAACCTGACCACAAAACGCTAGGACTCCGTTTAAAACAACATTTCAAAAGTGTTACTCTCGCACTAAAAGCTTTAACCGACGCTGAAATTAACGAAATGATTCAAAAAGGTTATCGAGATATCGACGGTCATCGAGTTGAATTAAACGAAGTTAGATTGATTTTTAAAACGGATTTGTCAAGCAGTCAATATGAAGTTCATAGCGATAACGATGTTTTAGTCTTATTAGATTGTACCCCGGATTCTTCCATGCAAGACGAAGGTACCGCGAGAGAAATAATAAATCGAGTCCAAAAATTAAGGAAAAAAGCTCATTTAGTACCAACAGACGAAATTTGCGTGTATTACGAAGCCCAAAACGATTTATTAAGAGTTGCTGAATCGTTTACTAGTTTTATTGAAGACACTATTAAAGCGCCAATGAAAAAATTAGCAACAAAAGGAAATAAAGATGTTGAAATTATTTCCGAAACTCAGTCCATAAAAGATTCCCCCTTAAAAATCGTTTTAACCAAATTTTCTGATGTAGAACTTCCTTTGGTTAAATGGGTGAATATCGAAGTTGTTGGAATCCCGACAAGATATTGTAACGGGGCTACAAAGGGAACTATTCTTTTAGAGAATGGAAATGGGATTATAAAAATTGATGAGCTTAAAAAAGCCGTTTTTCGTTTATTTGCTGTGGTGGATTACAAGATTTTTTCGAAAAATGGAAAAGAAATCGATGGTGATTTAGAGAAATATTCTGGAGATGTTATTTATATTTCTAGAGAGCCTGTTAAAGTTGAAAATTCGACTAATGGTATTCCTTATTGTAAGATAAGTAATGTTAAAGAGGGAAAATTGAGTGGAACTATTCTTCTGGAAAATCCTAAAGGAGTTCCAACAAATGCTGAGAAGAATTTAAACGAATTTAAAACTAAATGGCCAGTGAAATAATTGTATTAAATTTTTGGAGAGGAGGTTATTATTGAGTGCTTCAGTTAGTTTAATGTTATTTTAATGATTTATCATGATAATAAAGTCATTTTAAATTAAATTGTTTGTTTCTCGTTTTTATTTTATTATTTGAAATTTTTAATATACATGTGTCTTTGAAATACATGTGGCTCTTATCTATATCCCAAGTTACTTCATTTTTACGCTAGAAGACTTCAAAGTTAGCAAGAAAATTCTTTCATTTTGTATAACTCAAAAAGGCGTTAGTCAATTTAACAATTTTTTGAGAAGTCAGTTCTTAGGTTTAATTGAGATTTTTTTCTGGTTTTGGATACATTTTTAATAACTAAATAAAGAATATCATTGCAGTTGACACTGATTGAATTTAGATGAAAAATTTCACTATTATCGGATTCAAAAGATTTTACCCCTCACTTTGAAGGCGAATAACAAAGAAACTACTCCATAGAATAAATTGGGACTAACTTTGACGCGTAATTTAATTTTTTATAATGTGCAGTAATTTTCGATTAATTCTTAGATCGATTTCGGTCGATCTAAGAAGAAGTAATTTCAAATTTACAAACATGGAGGGAGGCAAGAAGGATCCGTTAATCATCGGAAAAAGAAAAAAAAATTGTCTTAAGGCACTGACGGTACTCAAGAATTCTTTCGCTTTTTATTTATACCGTCTAGGATAATACTTTCATGGAATTAAATTTTATAACTGCAAAAGGATAGCTTTTTTTGAATACCCATTAAGGTTTTGTTGATGCACATTGGGCATCAAATACAACAGGTAGAAAGTATAAACCCAGTACAAAGGGTTTGTTTTTAAACTTGCAAATGGTGCTATTTAATGGGAAAGTGGAAAATAAAAAACGGTTGCTTTAATTAGTACTGAAGCTGAATACATGGGTGTTGCAGATGCGACAAAGATAGACAGTAGATAAAAATCTTAAGCAACATTCCGTTACAATTAACAAAGACAATCAAAGTGCACAGTAGTTATGTGCAAATCATGATGGAACACAGCTTATACCTAGATTGGCAAGTCGCAGAGGGTCGATGTTTTGCGACTTGTAGAAGGCCTTTAATTGTGTGCCTGATGATGGGTTAATAGGCAAACTAAAAGCTTATAACTTCTGTGATGATGCCTTAAATCTGATTGGCAGTTATCTTAATGATAGCAATCAGCGAGTGATGATTGATGGTATCGCATCAGATAGATTAAGAGTAGACCTTGGTGTCCCCCAGAGTTCAGTGCTAGATCCTTTTTAGTTCTTGGTATATATAAATGATCTACCTGCTATGAGCAAGGCTGTTGATTACATTCTATATGCTGATGACACTACCATGTCAGTAAATGACGATAATTTGGTTAACCTATTGCAGAAACTTAATGAGGCCAAGTCGGAAGTATTGGAGTGGTTCCGGATTTTGAATAACGATGTTTTAGTCTTATTAGATTGTACCCCGGATTCTTCCATGCAAGACGAAGGTACCGCGAGAGAAATAATAAATCGAGTCCAAAAATTAAGGAAAAAAGCTCATTTAGTCCAGACGGACGAAATTAGCGTTTATTACGAAGCCCAAAACGGTTTACTAAGAGTTGCTGAATCATTTACTAGTTTTATCGAAGACACTACTAAAGCCCCAATGAAAAAATTAGCAACAAAAGGAAATAAAGATGTTGAAGTTATTTCCGAGACTCAATCCATAAAAGATTCGCCCTTAAAAATCGTTTTAACCAAATTTTCTGATGTTGAACTTCCTTTGGTTAAATGGGTGAACATCGAAGTTGTTGGAATCCCGACAAGATATTGTAATGGGGCTACAAAAGGAACTATTCTTTTAGAGAATGGAAATGGGATTATAAAAATTGACGAGCTTAAAAAAGCCGTTTTTCGTTTATTTGCTGTGGTGGATTACAAGATTTTTTCGAAAAATGGAAAAGAAATCGATGGTGATTTAGAAAAATATTCTGGAGATGTTATTTATATTTCTAGAGAGCCTGTTAAAGTTGAAAATTCGACTAATGGTATTCCTTATTGTAAGATAAGTAATGTTAAAGAGGGAAAATTGAGTGGAACTATTCTGCTGGAAAATCCTAAAGGAGTTCCAACAAATGCTGAAAAGAATTTAAACGAATTTAAAACTAAATGGCCAGTGAAATAATTGTATTAAATTTTTCGAGAGGAGGTTATTATTGAGTGTTTCAATTAGTTTAATGTTATTTTAATGATTTATCATGATAATAAAGTCATTTTAAATTAAATTGTTTATTTCTCGTTTTTATTTTATTATTTGAAATTTTTAATATACATGTGTCTCTGAAATGTGTGTACAACAGAAGGCCATAGATTTCCTGGCTCTTATCTATATCCAAAGTTACTTCATTTTTACGCTAGAAGACTTCAAAGTTAGCAAGAAAATTCTTTCATTTTGTATAACTCAAAAAGGCGTTAGTCAATTTAACAAATTTTTGGGAAGTCAGTTCCTAGGTTTAATTGAGATTTTTTTGTGGTTTTGGATACATTTTTAATAACTAAATAAAGAATATCATTGCAGTTGACACTGATTGAATTTAGATGACAAATTTCACTATTATCGTATTCAAAAGATTGTACCTCTCACTTTGAAGGCGAATAACAAAGAAACTACTCCATAGAAAAAATTGGAACTAGCTTTGTTTGACGCGTAATTTAATTTTTTATAATGTGCAGTAATTTTCGATTACTTCTTAGTTCGATTTCGGTCGATCTAAGAAGAAGTAATTTCAAATTTACAAACATGGAGGGAGACAAGAAGGATCCGTTAATCATCGGAAAAAGGAAAAAAAAATGACTTAAGGTACTGACGGTACTCAAGAATTCTTTCGCTTTTTATTTATACCGTCTAGGATAATACTTTCATGGAACTAAATTTTATATCTGCAAAAGTATATTTTTTTTTGAATACCCATTAAGGTTTTGTTGGTGCACATTGGGTATCAAATACAACAGGTAGAAAGTATAAACCCAGTATAAAGGGTTTGTTTTTAAACATGCAAATGGTGCTATTTAATGGCAAAGAGGAAAATAAAAAACAGTTGCTTTAAATAGTACTGAAGCTGAATACATGGGTATTGCAGATGCGACAAAGATAGACAGTAGATAAAAATCTTAAGCAACATTGCGTTACAATTAACAAAGACAATCAAAGTGCACAGAAGTTATGTGCAAATCATGATGGAACACAGCATATACCTAGATTGGCAAGTCGCAGAGTGTCGATGTTTTGCGACTTGTAGAAGTCTTTAATTGTGTGCCTCATGATGGGTTAATAGGCAAACTGAAAGCTTATAACTTCTGTGATGATGCCTTAAGTCTGATTGGCAGTTATCTTAATGATAGCAATCAGCGAGTGATGACTGATGGTATCGCATCAGATAGATTAAGAGTAGACCTTGGTGTCCCCCAGAATTCAATGCTGGATCCTTTTTAGTTCTTGGTATATATAAATAATCTACCTGCTATGAGCAAGGCTGTTGATTACATTCTATATGCTGACGACACTACCATGTCAGTAAATGACGATAATTTGGTTAACGTATTGTAGAAACTTAATGAGGCCAAGTCGGGAGTATTGGAGTGGTTTCGTGGGATTAATCTCACACTAATTTCTGACAAAACTACAATTATGATGTCTTCTATCTTGTCTGATAGCACTAAATTGAATTGTCATGTCGAGGCTTTGACTTCTAAATTGTCGCGAAACATTTATATCCTGCGAAACCCTTCCAACTCTGTTTCGGCGACTGTACTTGGAAGTGCTTACTTTGTATTATGTCACTCCCTATTTTCGTATGCAATTTCAGTATGATGACTGGACAAGATTATTTATCCTTCAACGAAAAGCTGTTGAAGCTTTAAAGAATAATTGGTGGCCTAAAATTTGGAGATTACTGTTCAAATCTTCGTTCAACAAAAAATATTAACTTTTCCTTATATATACGTACATGAGGCATTCCTGTATTGTAAAGTAAATCAAATGATTTTCCTAAACAATTCAAATCATCAATATGGAACTAAGAATGAGACCTCCTCTGTATCGATTAACAGAATCACAAAAAGTATTACATTTTTAGCACCTAAATTCTGCAAAAAACTGCCAAAAAGCAAATCAAGATCTTTCTGATACAACAGGCATTTTACTCATGTGATGATTATTTTACTCTGTTACTTTGTAACATGTATTTGTTTCACTTTATTACGATTGTTTTCTTTTGTTGCTGTAACATCGTTTTCTTTGTCTTTTGTACTATATTTTCTACTACATGAATAAATATACATTTTGAAACTGATCAGTGATCACACAAATATCTGACGTATGCAAACACTTTTTTGTGTATTAACATCAATAAAGATTATTATTATTATATCCGTTATCATTGTGTGGGAAACAATATATTCCAACGACAAGCCTGCTGACATACTCACAAATAAAAATTATCCTCCGCATATGAAATCAACTGAAATACAACAACAAAAATTAAAACATATTAAAAAAGAAATACACAAACATTACTCAATAGTTGAAAAATTAAATAGCTACATATATTTTTTATACCAAGAATTAATAAAGAAACTCCATTACTTAGAAATGGAGTATATTATCACAAAAATTAATCACAATACTGAAAATGAGATAACACAAGAACGAAAAAACAAAGACAAAAAGATACAACTATTGAGAAAGAAGACTGAAAAGGTAAATAAAGATAATAAATGTAAAAAAGAAGAAAATATTCTACATTCACAACCTGGAACAACTAATATGTCAAACACCTTATTTACAAATGAAGAAATATCTTTACTCGAAAAGGGAGGCAAATGCGCCGTCACCAAATCACAAAATTTAACAACAATAGCCATAGAATTGGAGGCAGTAATTAAAAATGATAAATGCGAAGGGGATCTAAGGAAAGAAATACAATACATATTACAGAAAGAAGAAGCTAAACAACAACACAAGAAAAAGAAATGTAAAAAGACGAAGAAAGAAGAAATAATCATAAAAGGATTAAAAAACAAGATAAAAGAAAACAACTTAATTGTCACTAATGGAGATAAGAATGCGGGTTTAGTAATAATGAACAGAATGGATTACCTAACAAAAACAAACGATTTCCTCAAAAGTAACAAATACACACAAATTAAAAAAGATCCTACTAACTCTTTCCATATAAAAACCAAAAAAGTAATAAAAGAATGTAACAACACCTTAACAAAGTTCATTTCCAACACTTACAATATAACACCAATGAACCCAAAAACACCCAGATTGTATGCACTACCAAAACTACATAAAGAAAACATACCCATACGACCAATCATCTCAAGCATTGACTCTATCACATATAGAATAGCAAAGTTTTTGGTTCAATTTTTTAAAAATCATGTTCCATTCAAACCAAAGTTTAGTATTAACAACAGACAAAACGTAATAGAACAACTCCAAAAATCAGCTATACAGAAGGAATCATTAATATTTTCATTTGATATCACAAACCTATATACAAATATACCCATAAAGGAAGCTTTAACTATAATAAAGGAGTTTTTGCACAGTAGAATGGATAATAGAAATGATGTCGATAATATTCTCAAATTATTACATATCTGCACTGAACAAAATTTCTGTAGATTCGATAATAAAATATATGAATTTAATGATGGTCTCCCAATGGGATCGCCGCTTAGCGGACTTATTTCGGATATATTTTTAAATAAATTAGAGGAAGATCTTATCGTAAATTCAATAAACCCACATCATGAGAATATTATCACATGGTTACGTTATGTTGATGATATTTTAGTTGTAACTAAGACGAATGATATAAAAATGATTAATGACTTACATAAATACGTAAATAACCTCCATAAAAACATAAAATTTACGTTGGAAATGGAAAAAGACAACAAGCTAAACTTTTTAGATTTTACTCTAATCAGAAAAGAAAATAGGATTGAATTCGACATATACCGGAAACCGACACAGCACAACAAAATCATTCCGTATGATTCATACCACGATTATACTCAAAAGTTAGCAGCATTAAGATCATATATACACCGAGCTTTTAATTCAGAACTAAGCCAAAATAATTTTGAAAAGGAAATATCAATAATACAAACAATAGCAAAAGATAATTATTTCCCCGAAAATACAGTGCAAAAATTAATAGACAAAAAACATAATAAAATAAATTCAAAACAAATCTCATCCTTAGAAAAGACTATCGATAATAGCAAGTTAGATAAATTTAAAACAATAAGTTATCCAGGTACGATATCACACAAATTGAAAAAACTTTTCAAAAAATATAACATAAATCTAACGTTTAAAACTACTCACACTATTCAAAATATTCTAGATAATAGTAAAGACAAATTTGATATCTTACAAGAAAGCGGTGTATACCAAATAGAATGCAATAGTTGTCAAGCTACATATATCGGAGAGACCGGACGTAATTTCAAAACAAGGATCAAAGAACATTTAACGAAAGAAAATTCGGCATTTGGAAAACATTTACTTTTTAACAACCACGAATTTAATATGGAGAGAAATACAAAAATATTACACAAGAAAAATAAAGGCTATTTACTAGAAATACTCGAAATGTATGAAATAACCAAATTTAAAAAACAAAATCCGGATAAAATAGCACTAAATGAACAAATAAACCATATTACCCCTCCATTATATAATAATTTAAAAAATCCTTATAAAAATCTTTAAAAACCACTTTCCATTTCTATATTCTTTAGAAAACGAGTTTTATTTGTCCTCGTGATACCATTGTGTTGTTGTATTTTAAGAAATGTATGTTTGTGTGCGCTTAAGAATGTATAGTGATTGTTTTAACTTTTTAAATTGTTAATTGACGTAAGTTTTAAAGTAGATATAAAATTATTTATTTTAATATATAAACCTCTTTAATGTAGATGTTCTTCTGAAGATGGTAATATAATTACCGAAACCGGTCAAGACGTAAATAAATTTATATATCACTTAGTACAAGATAATATTTTATATTTATACTCACAAAAGGTTTTGCTGGAGTTAAGCATATCAGAAGTGCGAAAACAAAATTAGATAACAATATTCATCAAGTTTTCTAGAAGCTATGCCAAGTCTTCTGCAAGCAACATCAACTTTTCTAGGCGCAGTAGCAAGTTTTGTAAGGGTAGTAGTAAATCTTCTGCAGTTCAAGTCATTTAGAGGCAATATTAAGTATTCTTGAAAAATTTCAAGTCTTTTTCAAGCAATATCAAGAAGCATTCTCTAGCCTTCTGGAAGAATTTCAAGTTTCATCCAAAGCAGCAACGTATTCGACGTCTATGGAAATCCTACAGTAACACTAAAGTAAAAAAACCTATTTATATATGATATATTAAATACCTATTTTATTTTCGGAAGTTTCGGGACCTTTAGCCTAAGTACCAAAATATAATACTTAGTCCCGAATTCTAAAAACATTTTAAAACATTCATAAATCGACAAAAGATTTTCTTATCAAATTTATTATCAAACTTAGAAACATTTTTGGACTATCTAAGAATTAATTGAAATAAAATGTGAAATAAAAACACATTTACAATACAGAATATTAACACATTTACAATACAGAATATTCTTACTACGGAGAATGTTACAAGACAAACGGAAAAAACAGCTACTATTTTAGATCATGTTTTAATGAATAAAAACCTCTACTGTGATATAACCCTTACGGATCATGTGATATCAGATCATAAAGTTATGTATATTAAATTAAACAAAGTAATTGAAAAAAAAACTAAAGAAGTTATCAATAAAACTAAATTGCTGAAAGGAAAATGGAAAGAACTAATTCAAGTGAAATTGCAACAAGAAGAAATAACTTCCTTTGGAAAATTAGCAGAAATAATAACAAAAACAAAAATTGAGTGTACAAAGGAAAGTAGAATAAAAGTATCCAACAACAACTATTGGATAAATGCTGAGTTTATTGAGAAAATAAAACAGAGAGATAATTCATATAAGCGATGGAAATTAATAAGAAACTCAGAAACCGAAAGACATTTTAAAAATTTAAAGAATGTGGTAAATAATAAGAAGAAAATTAAAGAAGGAGTATGTGGAAAAAACACTTAATGAGGCTGGAACAAACAGTAAAAAAATGTGGAGGGTCCTGAACGATATATGTTTGAAACGATCAAAAAAAAAGGGCAAAATGGGACAAATGAAAAGTATGACAGGTGCAGTCATTGAAGATGAGCAACAAATAGCTGAGGAATTTAATACTTATTTTTCTGAAATAGGTAAGAATTTAGCCTCAAAAATTAAACCGGTTCTTAATCACCAGTTTAGAGAAGAAGAAACAAAAGCATCCATCTACTTGGAACCAACTGATTTAACAGAAATTAATTCTATCATAAGGGATTTAAATAATAATAGTTCGCCGGGAGAAGATGGTATTACTAAATCTGATACAGTGCTGCTTTTTGAAGTTTTGGGAGAAAAAATAGTGAATATCATTAATGATATCCTGGTTACTGGCCTGTTTCCGAATGAATTAAAAACGGCGAAAATATCCCCTATTCATAAAAAAGGAGCAAAAACAGAACTTGGTAACTATAGACCAATTTCAATCTTAAATATATTTTCTAAAATAACAGAAAAAGTTATCAAACACAGGTTAACTAACTTTATACAGAAATTCTTTAACATCGATCCATATCAATATGGATTTCAAAAGAAGAGTAGTACCTTGGGGGCGACAGGGGATTTACTAGAATATATTACAGAAGAACTCGATAAGGAGAGGTATGTTTTGACAGTGTTTATTGACTTACAAAAGGCATTTGATACTGTGGACATAGATATTTTACTCAATAAATTAGAAAAAATGGGAATGCGAGGCATTGCAAAAGACCTCTTCCAGTCATATTCTAAGGACCGTAAGCATTATACTCAAATCAATAAAACCAAGAGTAAGAAAAAAAGCCTAAGTATTGGAGTAGCTCAGGGATCAGTACTTGGTCCTTTGCAATATTTATTATACATTCAAAACTTAAAGTATCTACAACTTCAAGCGAGATATTTTGTGTTTGCTGATGACACCGTCTTGGTTATATCATCAAGTAATATAAAGGATCTTGAAAAGGTGGCGAACGACGACTTAAATCTGTATTATACATGGCTGTGCTATAATAAATTATCGGTGAACGTTAATAAAACGGTATATATGATTATTAAACAAAAAAATAAACAAAAAAGTGATATAAATGTGTTTCTCAATGGAGAAAAACTAAAAGAAGTGCAAACGTACAAATACTTAGGTTTAAATTTGACAAATGATCTCAATTGGAATATGTGAATGCTATCATTAAAAAAAATTGTGCCAATGGTTAGTGCAATAAAAAGGTGTACGGATTGCTTAAATAAAAACTCTAGGCGTTTACTCTATAATAGCTTTATACTGCCACAAATTAGATATTTAATTCCCCGCTGGGGAGGTCTTCCGCTTTACCAGTTAAATAAATTACAAAGAACGCAGAATAAAGCAGTAAAATCTATCTTTCAGTTGAACTATTGTGTGTCAACTGATCTTGCGTATGAAATGGAAAATATATGGAACTTGCAGAAAATTCGGACTTATGAGCAAATAAAATATATATATTCTATAAAAAACAAACTAATAAAGACTAATATAAATACAAAACAAGTTAAGAACTGGCATGAATACAGCACCCGGAATGCAAATGATTTTAGAAATAAATTTTGTAGAACAACGACAGCACAGAGATCACCATTATATCTTGGTATTAAAGCATACAACAGTGTTCCGATAATAATAGTGGAGGCAAGGACAATGAAAAAATTAGTTTATAATCTGAAAATGTTTTTGAAGTGAATGAGTGTTGATCTGTTTCTGGTGGGTTTGCATTTTTGATGATTTTTTTTTCTCGTTTTTTATACATAACCTATTGTGATTTTTTTTGTTTACATATACACTTAGCAGCAGAAGTCTGCGTACAAAAAACTTCTAACACTTTAATTGAAAAAATAAGGGTCATGGTCTAATGTGATAAACTTCAATTTTTTTTTATTTTGTGTATTAACTACATATAATTCTATTAACAAAATATGCATCAATAAAACAGAAATATTAGTTTAAAAAAAAATTAAAATTAAAAATTCTTCAAATAATGCGTATGCAAAAATCTGCGTACAAATAAAGACGCCTTCTCCAAAATATACTTATTTACTTAAATACGTAGATGGCGATGTACGCTTTCCGATTTAAATAAAAGATAATCGGTGTCAATTATATTAGCAGAGGCTTAGAAGCTAAAAGTTAGAATGGACACGAAAGGAAAGGAAATTGAATTGGGAGAGAGAAAAATTATTGTAAAGTTATGGAAAGAGGGAAAATCTTTTCGAAAAATAGGAGAAACTGTCGGCAGGTCAGACTCTTTCATTCAAAGAGTAATTAATAATTATAAAGACACTGAAGATTACCTCTCACGTCCGCGATCTGGTAGACCACGCCTTTTAACAAACCGAGAGAAGCGAAAAATTGTACAGCAGGTTAGAAAAGAACCTAGGCTGACGGCAAAAAAAATAGTAGAAAATGTACAAGAAGAATTTCATAAAACTATCAGCAAAGATACGGCGAGAAGGACGTTAAAAAAAGCTAACTATCACAGTCGCGTTGCACGAAAAATGCCATTTGTGTCAGAGGTCAATCGTCAGAAGCGGATCGCCTTTGCAAAAAAACTCTTAGACAAGCCATTGAATTCTGGGCGAAAGTTCTCTTTACAGATGAGAGCAAATTTTGCATTTTCGGTATTAAGGGTAAACAACTTGTATGGAGAAAACCTAATACTGCCCTTAATCCCGAAAATTTGAAAGCGACTGTAAAACACGGAGGTGGTGGAGTTATGGTTTGGGGGTGTATGTGCACCAAAGGGGTGGGAAGGTTGGTTTTCATAACATCGACAATGGACCATAAAATGTATATAAACATTTTAAAAGAAAATTTGAAGCCTAGCATCGAAAACTTGGGCTTGGGGCCCGAATACTTTTTTCAACAAGATAATGACCGCAAACATTGCGCCCACAACACTAAGCTTTGGCTACTATACAATACCCCAAAGCAACTTAAAACACCTCCACAATCGCCGGACTTGAATCCCATCGAACACCTCTGGGATTTACTGGAACGCAGGATTCGGCAACACAACATAACGTCGAAGGAAACGTTAAAAAATGTTATGATTGAGGAATGGGCCAAAATCATTTCGGACGAAACGAAGAAATTAGTGCACTCCATGCCTAAACGTTTAAGGGAGGTCATTAAACGTAAAGGTTATCCGACCTCATATAAATATAGAAACAATGATCTCATTTATGAATTTTTTATAAATACTGTTCTGACTTGTACGCAGATTTTTGCATACCCGTTATTTGTAGAATTTTTAGTTTTGATTTTTTTCTGTAACTACTGTTTCTGTTTTGTTGAAGCATATTTTGTTAATAGAATTATATGTAGTTAATATACAAAATAAAAAAAAATCAAGTTTATCACATTAGATTATGACTCTTATTTTTTCAATTAAAGTATTACAAGTTTTTTGTACGCAGACTTCTGCTGCTGAGTGTATTTTTTGTGTATTAAGGCTTCGATACCAGTGACATTCACTGTTTTGGAGTCAGTTAAAATAAAAAAAAAATTAAAGTTTTATTTCAACTTTTTACAGTTTTTAAGTATATCACCATCCTACTAGCTACAATCTGACATCGTGTACGAACTTAAAGACATAATTAAACAAAACTTATAGATTATTATAACTTTATAATGTTTGTACATGATCATTCTGGTAATTTCTTTATTAAGTCATTTTAGGCAACCCAATTTACATCAATGCAACTTTCTTTTTTAAGTATTTTTTATTAATTATTTTGTGTAGTAAAAAGAATATCTTTTTAATTTATAGTAAAAAAAGGATATTTCTAAATAATAAACAATAATTTAATATAAACTTTTTATCTTTATATCTATAGGAAATTTTAGATTAACCTAACCTTGTTTGTATAACCTTTTTCCTGATAACTGATTATGCTATTAAATTATCAAACAAGTTATAATTATTCACTCCAAAATTACAAATTTTTCTTTATCTTTTTAAATAAATTCGAAACAAATTTTACAAAAAGAAAAAAAAAGATATCTATCTCCCCACCGGAAAAGGCGCCATATTGAATTTTATAAGACAGGATTGTGTAATTTTGACAGCCGACCACTTCGATCGTTTTTCGTGAACTGCATTTGAGTCTCATTATCAGTTAAAGGTAAGAAATGATTAAATTTAGGACGTTTTCGACAGCTTACACCGAAAAAAGATAAAGATATTGATAAAGTCGACAATCGATAATCCTTCTATAAATAATGTGGTATCAATTTTTAGATGTCCGGAGCTGTTAGTAGGGCCGCAAAGCCCGAGATGAGACGTCTCTTGCACAACCAGGTCAAAAAGAACTTGATCGTCTCCATTGGATTGTGCATAGTCGCCGGGGTGGCCCAACATTTCCTAATTAATGCCCCTGCGAAAGAACGATACGTCAAGTTCTTTTCGTAAGAAAGATGAGTTTAAGTTGATATGATGATTATATTTTTGTAAATTTTAGGACTTATAATGTGGATACGGAATTTAATCGTATGAAAAATTTGGGGTTGTTTGATTCTTGCGGCCCTAGCGATTAAGACAATTAAGAAGGTGTATGTAGTGTAAATTGGTTAATTGAAATAAATTATAAATAGATAATCTTATGAAAGGAGTTTTTATTTAATTTGGGAAAGTTTTGTATGGAAATTTTTGTTGTGTTGGTTATATAATAGATGTGTAAATATGGAAGAAAACAAAATGACAGTTGACCTAACCTATAAGGTTGCACAATAGGTTAGGGAAACGTCAAAAATAATGAGACGGTTGATTATTTGTTGTTGGTTGTGAATGGGGGTTTTAAATTGTTGTGGTTAATTAACGAGGGGGATTTAGCATAAATAAAGTTTTTTAATAAAATTGAAAAGTTTGAAATAAATTTAAATTGACCGTGATGCATTGCGTGAGTGCGAACTGCGCATGTCCAACGCGCACCTCGAATGGCGTCGAGTTGTTATTGTTGAAAGAGTATAAACTATTTCCAATAAGATTATGTTCGTTTTTAATATATTTTCGACGAAAGTTATATGTAACGCATATCAGGGGACGTAGCGCGTAGGGGTCAGTAGTGATTTAAATGAAAAAAAACTGTGTGCTGTAAAGTTTTAAGTGTGTCACATAGAATGGGGTATGTAGTTTCGTTGCCGTAAGCAAATCAATTCGGTCGGGATCAGTGGTGTTGCAGTGGTCGCGTGGCCAAAAATGAATACCGTGCGGTTGACGGTGCGGTCGCAAAAGTTTCGAGTTTCGACGCAAGGTAGTTCGCCCCACGTAATTTTGACAATGGAACACATGGATTTACACTCCCCCGTCTGATAATACAAAATGGCTGCTACCCAACCATCTTTTCTTGTATCAGATTTTGATTTGTTTCGCGGTTTTCTATCGAGAATGGTGCCCCGCGATTCGAAACTCGACCCGCGACCGCACTAGAATCACCCCCGTTACGACAAAACGCGCCACCTCCGCCCCCACACCCGCGAAACTTTAACTTGTTTATAATTGCCACTTCTTTTGCTTCAATTGCAATGTGTTATTTCAGAGTGAAAATAATGTAACAAGACCTCCTGCGATCATGGAGTATCCAACCAAGTACAAATGACCCGATGGTGAGTCTCGTTACCCTTAACTATCATTAATCATTTAAATATTATATTGTTTGATAACTTCTAGATGCAATCTAAAATCTGTCTAAATACAGGTAAAACCCACCAAAAATTTTACCAAAACTGACTCGATCCAAGATTATTTGGAGACATGTACAGGTATCATTATATCGTTTCAACGGAGAAGACCAATTTTTGGTTACGATTCATTTTAAGCATATCAAAAATTATTTGTTTTAAGAAAAAGAGTGGAGATAAAACGAAATGAAACTTTAATTAAAGAAGTAATACAATAAATATTTACAAATGTTTTGACAAGTAAACATAACATAACCTTAATTTGAATTTATGGGTAATTTTATACTGTATGCATTTGTTTTTTTTTGCAGGTTAAGATGTCATTTTTCCCAAATTTTTTGAAGGAAATTATTTTGGAGAAGCTTTCCTCTGTCCTTGAAAGAAATAATTTTTGATATGAAAAATGTTATCAATTTATAAAACTTTTTTTAAACGTTGATTTAATTTTAAATCCTTTTAATATGTACGTATTCTGATTAAGTAGTTGTGGTTTGATTTAAATATAACTATGGTACTTTTTATGGATTCTACTTAAATTGTAAGCTCATTCTCATGTTTTAATGGTTACATCGTGTCATGCTATTAATAACAATCCAATAATTTTATTTGGTGTTTCTTAGAAAAAAGCTTGATACATCATATTTTTTTCTTTAAATCTCATCAATTTTATACACTCAGCAGCAGAAGTCTGCGTACAAAAAACTTGTAATACTTTAATTGAAAAAATAAGACTCATAATCTAATGTGATAAACTTGATTTTTTTTATTTTGTATATTAACTACATATAATTCTATTAACAAAATATGCTTCAACAAAACAGAAATAGTAGTTACAGAAAAAAATCAAAACTAAAAATTCTACAAATAACGGGTGTGCAAAAATCTGCGTACAAGTCAGGACAGTATTTATAAAAAATTCATAAATGAGATCATTGTTTTTATATTAATATGAGGTCGGATAACCTTTACGTTTAATGACCTCCCTTAAACGTTTAGGCATGGAGTGCACTAATTTCTTCGTTTAGTCCAAACTGATTTTGGCCCATTCCTGAATCATAACATTTTTTAACGTTTCCTTCGACGTTATGTTGTGTTGCAGAATCTTGCGTTCCAGTAAATCCCAGAGGTGTTCGATGGGATTCAAGTCCGGCAATTGTGGAGGTGTTTTAAGTTGCTTTGGGGTATTGTATAGTAGCCAAAGCTTAGTGTTGTGGGCGCAATGTTTGGGGTCATTATCTTGTTGAAAAAAGTATTCGGGCCCCAAGCCCAAGTTTTCGATACTAGGCTTCAAATTTTCTTTTAAAATGTCTCTATACATTTTATGGTCCATTGTCGATGTTATGAAAACCAACCTTCCCACCCTTTTGGTGCACATACACCCCCAAACCATAACTCCACCACCTCCGTGTTTTACAGTCGCTTTCAAATTTTCGGGATTAAGGGCAGTATTAGGTTTTCTCCATACAAGTTGTTTACCCTTAATGCCGAAAATGCAAAATTTGCTCTCATCTGTAAAGAGAACTTTCTCTCAGAATTCAATGGGCTTGTCTAAGAGTTTTTTTGCAAAGGCGATCCGCTTCTGACGATTGACCTCTGACACAAGTGGCTTTTTTCGTGCAACGCGACTGTGATAGTTAGCTTTTTTTAACGTCCTTCTCACCGTATCTTTGCTGATAGTTTTATGAAATTCTTCTTGTACATTTTCTACTATTTTTTTTGCCGTCAGCCTAGGTTCTTTTCTAACCTGCTGTACAATTTTTCGCTTCTCTCGGTTTGTTAAAAGGGGTGGTCTACCAGATCGCGGACGTGAGAGGTAATCTTCAGTGTCTTTATAATTATTAATTACTCTTTGAATGGAAGAGTGTGACCTGCCGACAGTTTCTCCTATTTTTCGAAAAGATTTTCCCTCTTTCCATAACGTTAGAATAATTTTTCTCTCTCCCAATTCAATTTCCTTTCCTTTCGTGTCCATTCTAACTTTTAGCTTCTAAGCCTCTGCTAATATAATTGACACCGATTATCTTTTATTTAAATCGGAAAGCGTACATCGCCAACTACGTATTTAAGTAAATAAGTATATTTTGGAGAAGGCGTCTTTATTTGTACGCAGATTTTTGCATACGCATTATTTGGAGAATTTTTAATTTTAATTTTTTTTGTAACTAATATTTCTGTTTTATTGATGCATATTTTGTTAATAGAATTATATGTAGTTAATACACAAAATAAAAAAAAATTGAAGTTTATCACATTAGATCATGACCCTTATTTTTTCAGTTAAAGTGTTAGAAGTTTTTTGTACGCAGACTTCTGCTGCTAAGTGTAAGTTCCAGTAAAGTTGTGTTATTGTAAAGGTTCAGAATGTTTTCTTATATAGCAAAAGCGGTTAAGGGGTTATACATAGTTGTGAACTCAAAGAAATGTGTTTTTTTATAATTTTTTTTTGAAAAGATCTTTCATTTAATATATATATATATATATATACAGGGTGTCTCACGTAACTGGTTCATCAGAACTTTTTTAGGTTCCACTATTCGTAGAGGCTAGAAATTTTGGTAACGTGGGTTGTTCATTCCGATCTATTAATCTAAAATATTTTCAAGATGGCCACCACTTTCGGTCTACCGGAAACAGCCCTCAACTTGGGTATTTTAAATGGAATGCTATAATTTTAATTACATCATTCAATTATACATAAGAAAATATGTTGACTTTGATAACAGTTGTTGGTATCTACCGTTTTTTGTTTTCGAGTTATTTTGATTCTTTACAAGCCCATATCTTAGCCAACGTTAATTCAAATACGTTTTGCGTTGGTACAATAACTCGTCATATGCTGTCAAATAGATTGTCACTTGTTATATCAGTGTACCTTATACAGCATGGTCAAAAATTGAATTACCGTTTCGCTATATTCAATTGCGAGAAAGTTGAAAATTTTAAATGGAACATCCCATATCTTTTTAGCCTATCAAAACGGGAATTTAATTCTCTACAAATTATCTATAAACATTGCTATACCTATTTATTATAGTTTTCTTCATATTGAGTATCTTATCAAAATCCTACACAAAATGCTGGAAGCCGTTCGTGTTTTATTAGAAGGCTATGACATTTTGACAGTTATCATTTAATTTATTTAAATTATCATTGGTATTATTTCTAGAATGATCTGCGATTGAATGTACTTTAGTTTGTTAGCTTTTGTTTACCAAAAATAACCAGCAGAAGAACGCATAAATGAAACAATGAAAAACAATAGTATAGCGAAATATTCGATGTAATAATGGCCGATATATTCCTAGAGAGTTATTCAAAAATATTATTCAAATAAATATATTATTCATTTAATTCGATCGAAGCACCTCTTACCGAAGAATTTGGTAAAGCAATAAAATATGACAAAACATTTCTTCCATTATCTTAATCTGCTGGTAATAGAAATTTATGGCTTCTTGTTATTTTGATCTTTACAAAACTAAGAAACAGATCCTATCCAAAACTTTATTACATCCACCATGAATATAAAACAAGTTTAAAATGTTGACATTGGAATAATTCGCCATGATATTCAAACACATTAACAGAAGTAAGTGATGACACAACTAAGTAATGACAACAATAACATAAATATGGATGAAAAGCTATCAAAACTCCATGGCTTTCTAACATAAAAACCAAAAAAGATTTCCAGCATTACAACACATACACAAGTACAACAAATAGGCACAGAAAAGTATCTAAATAGTTTGTAGAAAATTAAATTCAAATGATCTATTTTTATAATTTTAAGTTTTTCATTCTTTTATGTTATTGATGTTAATTTTTGTCATTAAATTATTGTTTTTCATTGTTTGATTTATTTGGTTTTCTTTTGGTTATTTTTGGTAAATAACCGCTAGTAATCTAAAGTTTATTCAATCACAGTTCATTGTAGAAATAATACTAATAATAATTTAAATAGATTAAACAAAAAGCTGTCACAATGGCCTTCTAACAAAAACACAAACGGTTTCTAGCATTTTACGTATGATTTTGATAAATTCCTCAATAGCAAGAAAACTATAATAAATAGGTATAGCAATGTTTATAGATAATTTGTAGAGAATTAAATTCCCGTTTTGATAGGCTAAAAAGATATGGGGCGTTCCATTTAAAATTTTCGACTTTCTCGCAATTGAATACAGCAAAACGGTAATTCAATTTTTGACCACGCTGTATAAGGTACACTGATTTTAACAAATAACAATCTATTTAACAGCAGATGAAGAGTTATCGTACCAATGCAAAACGTATTTGAATAAACGTTGGCTGAGATATGGGCTTGTAAAGAGCATAGTGATATTTGACAAAAAACACTTAAAATCAAAATAACTCCAACCCAACCCATGTTACCAAAATTTCAAGCCTCTACGAATAGTGGAACCCAAAAAAGTTCTAATGAACCAGTTACGTGAGACACCTGTACCTTTTTTATATAGTTTTTCCGTTGAATTGATTGATGTAATTAAAACAGCAGAAAAAATAAAGATGAAATAGTTATGGTACCTTTGGCACCCCCTATCTGTTGTCTTGGAACCTACAAATTATTTATTCTTTTTCTTTTAATTATCTTATTTATCACATAAAAATGTGCTTGTACACCAAATTTCAGCATTCTACAACTTCCCGTATTTGAGATATCCCTAAAAAAGTACTTTCTGAGTGCCATCTTTAACGGGCTTTAGCGTCGTTAGGAAGCATTTTCAGACCGGGCTTTATATATATATATTTTTCTTCAAGATATAGTTTAGTAGGTACCAACAACTGTTATCAAAGTCAATATATTTTCTTACGTATAATTGAATGCTGTAATAAAAACTATAGCATTCCATTTAAAATAACGAAGTTGAGGTCTACTTCCGGTAGACCGGAAGTGGTGGTCATCTTGAAAATATTTTAGATGAATAGATCGGAATGAACAACCCATGTTACCAAAATTTCAAGCCTCTACGAATAGTAGAACCCAAAAAAATTCTAATGAACCAGTTACGTGAGACACCCTGTATATACATAACATGTAACTATAGAGAATTTCTTATACTTTCAAACCTCGGTGTCCGTTTTTAGAAATATTAGATAATAGTGCTCCTGTAGACGATTCCCTGGTGGTTCTCCACAAAAAGGTGTCCAGCGGTGTGTACGACATCTCTGGTTTGGATTATCTGTAATAAAAAATTTTGAAAAATTTATTAAGTGGATAGATAAATGCAGGTATTAATCAAAGGAACAGTCAAAATTTTAATTTTTGACAAAATAATGGCTCCTCAAAAAAAAAAAGTTGAAATTTTTGAAAAAAATTTAATTTCAAGTGGTCTAAAAAAATCGAAATAATTTGCAGAAATCTTATTCCTTCGATTAATACCTGCATTCATTTATCCACTTAATACATTTTTCAAAATTTTTTATTACAGATAATCGAAACCAGCGATGTCGTGCTCACCGCCGGACACCTTTTTGTGAAGAACCACCAGGGAATCGTCTACAGGTACACTTGTATCTAATATTTCTAAAAATAGACATCAGGGTTTGAAAAAGAAATTCGAAAATTCTCTATATTCACATGTTATGTATATATATATTAAATGGAAGGTCATTTCAGAAAAAAATGATAAAAAACACATTTCTTTGAGTATAAACTAGGTATAATCCCTTAAAGCGGTTCACAGAATATTTTGAAATTTAGGAAAAAAGTGCATTATTATTACTAACCTGTTAATGATAGTAAAAAAATAATGTGCTAGCACAAAATATTTCGTAGTAATTAACATTTTTCAGTAACATAATCTTGTATAGTCTTACTTCTATTCTTCAAGAATCAGTGTTAGATTCTTGAAGAATAGAAGTAAGACTATACAAGATGAGTTATTGGTATCCTATCAGATTATAGTCACTATAGTCGAAACTAAAATTCGGCCATTGTTGTAGTTTCGGCCGAAATTGAAACATTTCCCACCCCACACCCAAATGTTTTTAATTCTAAATATAGTGTTAGTGCAGTGTTGGTATTAGCTCTACTTTTAGCTATTATTCGGTTTTAGATTATTGTATACTGGTATCGAACTGAAACTAGAACTAACACTAGACCTAGAACTAGAAAGATTCAGGTTTAGCTATGCATCTTCAGACGCTTTCTATTTCTAGGTCTAGTGTTAGTTCTAGTTTTACTGTTTGGTTACCTCTAGATGGCTCTGTCCTTGAAAGAAATGATTTTTGATATAACAAATTTTTATTAATTTATAAAAAAGCAAAAACTTTTTTTAAACGATGATTTAATTTTAAATCCTTTTAATATGTACATATTCTGATTAAGCAGTAAATCAAACCACTTTGATTTAAATATAACTATGGTACTTTTTATGGATTCTACATAAATCGTAATCTCATTCTCGCTAAACCTTTTGAGAAAGGACAAAATGTTTTTTTTCAAAAGTTGTTTTACTCACTAGTGTCCAATTAAAACTTAATTTTGAGCTAAAAAATGTGAAAAAAAAGGTGAAAATTTCCCCATGGTCGTAGTTTCGGCTAAAACCAATACTTTTTCTATTTTTATATAAAAACTGGACTTTTTCTAAATTGAAAATTAAGTTAAATATTTCGGATTAACCATTCTAAGAGACATGCAGCTAAATCCAAATGTTTTTAATTATAGATCTAGTGTTTGCAGTAATGTTGGTATTAACTCTTAGCTGTGCGCCTAAAAACGCAAGGTTAAACGAAAGTTTCTAGGTCTAGTATTAGTTCTAGTGCTACTGTTTGGTTAGCTATAGATAGCTCAGTCCTTGAAAGAAATCATTTTTGACATAAAATTTTAAAAAAAGCAAAAACTTTTCTTAAACGTTGATCTGTCTGATTTAAATCCTTTTAATATGTACGTATTCTGATTAAGTAGTTGTGGTTAGATTTAAATATAACTATGGTACTTTTTATAGATTCTACATAAATCGTATTCTCATTCTCACATTTTAACTTTTCTGGTATGGAGTGTCTAAAATTTTACGAAGTCCGATGTCGGATACAATTGTGTCCCAAGAAATTTATTTGATTTATTCCAAAATTAATTAGAAAAATTGTAAAATATTAATAATATTTATTTAAAATTATAAACTAAAAAGCATTTTAAGTGAAACTAGAAAATTAAAATGAATTAATGACCATTTTGCTTTTCTTAACAAATAGTGCAAATTATTCTTTTTGACACCAGACAATGTGTGGAACAAACAAATTTGTTGCATTTGTGACAAACATTTCTTGTACTTTTATCAGCTTTTCTTGGGCATATCGTACAATGTTTCGGATATGTCGATGAAGATGGAACTGCAATTTGTTGATTTTGCTTCTTCCACAGGAATTAAGATACGGATCGCATCCACAATTCTTTTAGAGAAACGTTTGTCTGGTAGTCTTTTAGCAGCATTAGGCTTTATAAGTTCTTGTCCAAGTTCTAATAAAAATGTTCTTCTATAATCATTCCTTTTTAGTTCTGGATTTTTAGTTGTCCATATATATATATGTTTATTACATATATATTACATTATATGTATATTATATATATATATATATGTATATTATATATATATATATGTATATTATATATATATATATATATGTATATTATATATATATATATATATATATATAATATACATATATATATATATATATGTATGTGTTATTTTTAGTTGTATATAGGCATATACAGCTGCAACATTCAAGATATTTTGGAATAATACAAAGGGCCATCTTCTTGTTCCGTTTTTCACTGAATGCTCATGTACCATCTTATCCATTGTATCTGCTGCACCTTTACAGCTGTTGTAATGCTCTATAATGTCCGGTTTGAAATTATTATCTTCATTTCCAATTTTATTGTCATGATGTTCAGTACTGAGTACTATCACTGATTTAGCTTTCTTCGGTACGTAAGACGTCAATGTAATATTATTCGTAAAAGCAAAAACGGAGGATTTTTCTGGTTTATTTTTATTGGGCAAAAATGCTGGTGGAATTTCCCTTTTGCTTTGCCGAAGTGTGCCACACAATGTAAGATTACAATTAGAGAGCTCATTAGAGAATGATATACTCATAAAGAAATAATCGGTAGTAATACCATAACCTCCCAAGGCATGAAACCAAGTCAAGTACAACACGCTTTCCTTGTTGTTTTTCAGGTTTATCATTTATTTTTCCTACGTATACCTGCAAATTCATTGCATACATACTTTCCATATCAACAAGTTACCATATTTTTATACCATACTTAGCTGGTTTAGATTTCATATACACTCGAAACGGACACCTGCCCCTAAATCCAACAAATTGTTCGTCCACTGTAAGATGAGTATTTGGCTTGTAGCTATGTTTACAACTAGTCACAAATAATTCAAAAACTTCTCTAATTGCCGCAAGTTTGTCTGTATTTCGTCGTTCTAGTCTAGTTGAAAAATCATCAAACCTATTAAACGAAATAAGATAAAGGCGGTAAATATTCCTCGAAAATACAAGGATTCTTGCTCCACAAGGATCTCACTGGTTCTCTTTTTGTTTTTAGAGCCCCTATTGTAATTAGAATGCCTATTACAGCATAAACTTCAACTCTATCTGTTGGAGTTTTCTTTTCGGGATTCTTAGTGTTATATTCCCGGTGAAATTGGTCAGCTTTTTGGTTGGTCCATTTCACTATAATGTCGATAATCTCATTACCTATAAACAGCTTCAAACAATCTACAATGGTTTTGACAGTTTCAGATTTCGCATTCAGGCCTGGTTTGATATTCACTATGCCTCGAGTTGAACGACGACGTGATTTTGGCGGACTAGAACTCCATTTAGCCCCATCCTTAGCCGTGACCTGAACACTTTCTTCTTCGTTTTTGTTATTATCATTATCACTGCTTTCGTCACAGCTTGATTCATCCTAAGAAAAACGCATTTGATGTACATCATAAATTTACAAAAATTGCACCTGTCTGATATTCGAAAAAACTTCATTTTCTTCATCCGATTCCTGCTCTGCCTCCATTCATTCTTCTTATTACATTCTCTCGAAAAATCTAGTTTTATTCTTTTCGACATACACTGATGTGATGAGCCGGTGATGTCATATACTGAGCAAAGTGGTATGCGCGGTGTACTATGGTAGGGTTGGTTGAACAAATTTTTACACAAAACAGATTATGACACGTCATAATATCCAGTATTACGTGCGTCGGTTGTAAGAGTTTGAATTTGTAAGGTTTTGGGCGTAATAATAAACTTTGTAGAAAAAGTAATTGCTGGTGCAATAGCAAATAACATAAGAAATAATTTAAAAAATTGGCGCACAGAAAATAAAATCTTTGAACCAAATAGAAAAAATAACAATTCTTTGGGATACAGTTGTATCCTACTCCATACCAGAAAGGTTAATGGTTACATTGTGTCATGTTATTAACAACAATCCAATCATTTTATTTGGTGTTTCTTTAAACAAGTTTGATACATCATATTTTTTCTTTAAATCTCATCAATCTTGTAAATTCCAGTAAAGTTGTGTTATTGTAAAGGTTCAGAATGTTTTCTTATACAGCAAAAGCGGTTAAAGCGTTTCAGTATTAGTACTTTCTCACTGGTACTTAAAACACGAATTTCATTATCACAGAATATTTTGAAATTTAGAAAAAAAAATACATTATTACTAACCTGTTAATGATAGTAAAAAAATAATGCGCTAGCACAAAATATTTCGTGGTAATTAAAATTTTTCAGTAACATACCACTGATTCTTGAAGAATAGGAGTAAGACTATACAAGATGAGTTATAGATAGTCACTATAGTCGAAACTAAAATTCGGCCATTATCGTAGTTTCGACCGAAATTGAAACATTTCCTATTTTTATGTAAAAACTGGGCATTTTATATTGAAAATTTTTGAAGTTAAACATTTTGGTTTAACCATTCTAAGCGGCATGTGACTAAACCCAAATGTTTTTAATTCTAAATCTAGTGTTAGTGTAGTGTTGGTATTAGCTCTACTTTTAGCTGTTATTCGGTTTTAAATTATTGTATACTTCTATCCAACTAAAACTAGAACTAACACTAGACCTAGAATTAGGAAGATTCAGGTTTAGCCGTGCGTCTTCAGACGCACGGCTAAACCGAAACTTTCTGTTTCTAGGTCTAGTGTTAGTTCTAGTTTTACAGTTTGGTTAGCTCTAAATAGCTCTGTTCTTGAAAGAAATAATTTTTGACATAACAAATTTTTATCAATTTATAAAAAGTAAAAACTTTTTTTAAACAATGATTTAATTTTAAATCCTTTTAATACGTACATATTCCCATTAAGTAGTTGTGGTTAGATTTAGATATAACTATGGTGTTTTTTTATGAATCCTACATAAATCGTAATCTCATTCTCATGTTTTAATGGTTACATTGTGTTATGTTAGTTATTAATAACAATCCAATAATTTTATTTTTGAATTTCTTCGTTTTTTAACTTTTAATTGATGTATATTTTTATTATTTTTCTTCCTTACATATTTCGGCTGTTTTTAGAAATCATCAGAGGGTTTATCGTCAAATTGTTGGAGGATCTTATAGTTATTATACATCATAAATTAATGTTTGTTAATTTTTATAAAACTTATATTGCAACAACGTGCAATATAAGTTGATATCTCATAAATGGGATGGTTTAGAATGGTCAAATTTGGTATGCATTGGTACTTTTATATGACAAACAAGATAATCAAATGAAAGAGAATAAATAGTTTATAGGTTCTAAGATAACAGGTAGGGAACGTGTTTAAAGCACCACGTCTTTTTTATCTTTGGGTTTTCTGCTACTTTAATTACGTCAATCATTTCTACGGAAAAAGTACATAAAAAAGGTACTACTTAAAGATTTGCCTAAAATCGCTAGTTTCCAAGGAAAATAACATTAAAAATTTGTGGTATTAAAATAAATTTTTTTTAATATTTAGCCACTGTTAGATGATCAAAAAATAATATTTATCACCAAATTTTTAATTAAATTTATTATTGAAGTACTCAACATGGCTAAATGTTTATAAAAAAAGTACAAGTACTTCAGCAATTTTGTTGGTTTAATAGCAATTTGATTTCAAAGATAGGTCGTCACAAGTGCTTAATTCATCCTTTAATAGTAAAAATTGTAATGTGAATTTAGAATTTTTTTTTTTAATTTATTTTATACCGTAAACCGTTTAGTGCATTTTTTTTGTAAACCACTGCTTTTAGGTAATTTTTATGTAGTTTTTCCGTTAAATTGATTGATGTAATTAAAACGGCAGAAAAAATAAAGATGAAAAAGTTATGGTACCTTTGACACGCCCCCTACTTGTTATCTTGGAACGTACAAATTATTTATTCTTTTTCTTTTAATTATCTTATTTATCACATAAAAATGTGCTTGCACACCAAATTTTAGCATTCTACAACTTCCCGTAATTATAGATAGAATCACCCCTTTCAGTATATAGATGCAATTTCCGGACACCTGTATAAAAACTTATTTTTTTATACTTTTTTATAGGAATATTTTAATTTTAAGTTCTACCAATTTCAACTATTTCTAGATCATCTTTAGGTATCATGTCATTGTTGAAAGTATTCTGAAATTATTACAAATATCTCCATTTTATTCAATAATTAATTATATTAATTCCTGTCAATCATTAAAAGAACTTTTCTAGAGTATTATTTATAGAGGGTGTTATAATAACATTAAATAATCATAATAATAAACAACATGCAGGTATTTCCGTATAAACCAAAACTTTCGAGTTCTAGGTCTAGTGTTAGTTCTAATTTTACTGTTTGGATAGCTCTGTCCTTGAAAGAAATAATTTTTGATATAACAAATTTTTATCGATTTATAAAAAGAGCAAAAACTTTTTTAAAACGATGATTTAACTTTAAATTCTTTTAATAGGTATATATTCTGATTAAGTAGTTGTGGTTAGATTTAAATATAACTATGGTACTTTTTTTGGATTCTCCACAAATCGTAGTCTCATTCTCACGTTTTAATGATTACATTGTGTCATGTTATTAATAATTATCCAATAATTTTATTTGGTGTTTCTTTAAAAAAGTTTGATACATCATATTTTTTTCTTTAAATCAATCTCGTAACTTCCAGTAAAATATTGTAGAGGTTCAGAATGTTTTCTTATACAGCAAAAGCGGTTAAAGTGTTTCACTATCACTACTTCTTCAGTTATACTTAAAACACCAACTTCATTATGTGTTGTGTAATGTTTTCAAATTGTGAAAAAAAAAATACATAGAAAATTACAAAAAAATCACGAAGAACAAATAGCTGTTTTCTGCTGTTTTCTTTCAAAATAGCTGTTTTTAACTAGCTGTTTTCCTCACTAATGTCAGCTCGTAACTCAATTTTGAGGCGAAACCAAAATTCGGCTATACTCGTAGTATGGGCCGAAAACAAAACTTTTCCTATTTTTATGTAAAAACTGGACATTTTCCTAATTGAAAATTTTTTAAGTTATGCATTTCAGCTTAACCATTCTAAGAGATATGCGGCTAAACTGAAATGTTTTTAGTTCTAGATCTAGTGTTAGCAGTACTGTTGGTATTAGCTCTACTTATAGCTGTTATTCAGTTTAAAATTATTGTATTCTCCTATCAAACTAAAACTAGATCTAGAACTAGAAAGATTTAGGTTTAGTGTTCTAGTTTTACTGTTCGTTTAACTCTAAATAGCTCTGTCCTTGAAAGAAATAATTTTTGATATAACAAATTTTTATCAATTTATAAAAAAAAGTAAAAACCTTTTTTATACGATGATTTAATTTTAAATCCTTAAATAAGTGCATATTCTGATACCGTATACTCATTGTCAAAATATGTTTTAATGGTTACATTGTGTCATGTTATTAATGACAATCCGATAATTTCTTTAAAAAAGTTGATACATTATATTTTTTTCTCTAAATCAATCTTGTAGGTTCCAATAAAGAATTGTAAAGGTTCACAAAGTTTTCTCATACAGCAATATTTGTAGCTGTTTTATTATTATTGCTATATCATCTCTTTCTGTGTTATGTAGGGTGTATAATATAACAGGTTTAAACACGTCTCCTATATTTAAAGTACCATACCTTTTATATCTCTGGGTTTTCTGCTACTTTAATTACGTCAATCACTTCTACAAAAAAAAAATAAGAATTGTCCAAAATCAGTAGTTTCCAAGAAAAATTACATTAAAGGATTTATGGTATTAAAATAAATTTTTAAATTTGCTTGGCTTTTGTCACATTATAATTTCCACTGTTGAATTGATTAATGTAATTAAAACAGCAGATGAAAAAGTCATGGTACCTTAAACACTCTCCAACCTGTTATCTTGGAACCTACAAGTTATTTATTCTTTCTTGATTATCTTATTTATCACATAAAAATATGCTTGTATACCAAATTTCACCATTCTACAACTTCCCGTATTTGAGATATCCCTAAAACAGTACTTTCTGAGTGCCATCTTTAACGGACTCTAGTGTCCTTAGCATTTTCGGACCGAGCTTTCAGTACCGAACCCTTTCCAGTATATAGATACAATTTCCGGATCCCCCTGTATAAAAACTTACTTATTTGTATATCATCTTCAGTTACCATGTTACTTTTGAAAGTATTCTGAAATTATTACTATATACTAATAAAAATGTGGTCAGAAATCCGTCATGTGATTATAAAATTAGTCGTAGAGCCTAAAATAATTTAGTGATTTTGAAAAAATTACATTATTACTAAACCTAGTAATAATAATACTAGGTTTAGTTAATAATAATAGTAATACCTAGTAATAGACTATATAAACAAAAGCTGTATAAAGATATGGTTAATATCATCATTTCAAAATTCCGTGAGATGTTGCCTTCAATTGATTGACAATTCCAGCAAAGAAAAAGTCTTTCCACTGGCGCAGAGGAAGGAAGAAGCGTATTTTAAAAACATTTTTTTCATAGTAAGAAAGCGATGCAAAGTAAATGTATTTAGTTAAAAATCATGCTTTACTAAAAGTTTAGTGATAATGCAATTTTTTTCCACCATCGCTAAATTTTCAATGCTTATGCATTTTAACTACTACTCAATCGACTAAAAGAGTGATAAAGTTTATTTTTTTGCACATCTCGTGGTACAGACTATACCAGGGTGTCCCTTTTTTTCATGGGGCTGATTTTTATACCAATCGAAACCTTTTGCGTATACATTTTAACTGTTCTTCTGTAAACCTGGGTATTTCGTGTCCGACTTAAACTATTTAAATAAAAAAATTTACTAATAAGTTGATACACATTGTGTGGACCCCACTTAAAAAGAAGGTAATATGAGATAGAATATGAACTCACAACAAGATTAATGAATTTAGTGAATAGTTTCATATTTTTTTTTAAATGCATAATGCCATAAGAAATCGGCTGAACTTGAAAGATCCACGTTCACAGACGAAAGGTGCTAAGAAACGTTTACAGATGAAGGGTTAATTGTATTTAAACTCAATGTGCCTCTTCTCAACTTTTTGGTCTGATGCGTTACTCTCGTATCTGCCACCGTTTTCAGGATACCTTAGAAAAATAGCCATGAATGCAATCGTGAATATTCATTGGTAGAAAGTTGAAATCGATTTAGGCATTCCAAAGGGTTGATGTTACCATAAATCTTGGTAATTTTTTTTCATTTTTGATAAATTTTATATATTTTTTATACCTAATTTCATCTGAAATTTAATTCTAAAATTTTTATCCCTCTTATTATTTTTGAAAATTCATAAATAAATCATTTTTTAGGATAGGTTAGGGGAAAAATCTATCAAAATTTAAGGTACCATCACCCTTAATCAACCCTATGAGATGGTTTAATTGATCTCAACTTGTTATCAATTAATACCCGTGGTACACTCATAACGTATACCAAATTTGGTTTTTCTAGCTTAATGTATGACTGAGATATTGAATGTTAAATGTAAAAATTTTAAATTCAACTTTGAAAGGCTATAACTTGTCAGGTACAACTTAGTGTAGAGATAAATTGCGTTAAATATTTCTTAATTCTTTGGCCTCTACATGTTCCTGCTCTCTGTCGGTTTTTATGTGAATCACCCTATATATTTATTCTTTAGAATTAAAAAAAATAGTGTCGTTTATACAGGATGTCACACAAAAAAAGGCTCTAAGCTAAAATAAAAAAAGCTTATCTATCATTTGCATTCTGATTTTCATGAGACAAGCGATTGTCAACTTTTTTTCAAATAGCTCCGTATATTTGTCTTCACGTCATTGCATAAAGAAAAGTAAAAGCGAGCATTTTGAAAATCAATAGTTAACAACCGCTAGAAATTGAGGATGGTATTGGAAAAAATTAACCCGTAACATGAAACTTGGCATTCATTAAACCATTTTATTTGATACCTAACTTATGAAAATTCGAATGTCTTTCTCTGCAAAAATTACATTTAAATAGATGTATTGCACATCAGTGTGTTCAGTATAAAAATCTCAATCCAACATTGTAAAGAAAAACATACCAACAAATTTGAAAAAGGAAAAGTTAATTATTACTTGAAATTGCAGAGTTACAGCTTGGACGCTCGTGTGTTATAATCTCTATATACAGGTGTCTTTTCTTTACAAAATTTACATTCAAAATAGATAGAAAATAGAAAATACATCAATGTTCGTCAACAGGAACTTGAAAATACAGTACATTCTTAAAAAGTGCAAAAAATTGACTTTTTATTGCCTTATTATTGAGTTGAGAGTAAAATTGCTAACAATTTCTTTAAAACTGAGTATATGGTATGTTCTAGAAACACCTTAATATAACTATATGTACAATGTTACTAAAACGTTAAAAATAACTATCTTAAAGTATCATTTCCTAAAGAACTGAATTATATTGGCATTTTTTGTAATCAATTATATTATAGACGGAATGACTTTATTATAGATGGGTAAGTCAAAAAACCGCAGATACATTTCTACGATAGGTAATAAAGTTTTCCTCTTTGTACCTCGATTCGGGGACATACTGTATTAATATTTCAAGTATTACCCGCTCTAGAGTCTGCCAGCAGTTTATTGAATCACAAACGTTAAAAGTATCTCTTTAAATATCATTCTCTAAGGAACTATATTATTGTATTGGCTTTTTTTGTAATCAATCATTTGACTTTCTATCTAGACTTTAGCTTACAAATCTTGCTTCCAAGCTTGTTCTATGAACATAATATCACTAATTACCACTGTAAGTATAGATAATGTTTAATTTTTAAGAATTGTTGGTCCTTTTCTATCTAAATGTTTCAAGTATTACCTATTCTACAAGTCCGCTAACAGTTTTTTAAATCATCCTGTGTATATTATTATTTTTATACTATTTGTCTCACTATGTTGTAACTATTGTCATAGGAAGACATAATTAATACACAGAAAAAATATTTAAAAAGATCCTTTTCTAAAAGAGCTTTTAGTTGTAAAATAACTAACGAATCATTTTTTTCTTCAATAATCTTCTGATGAAGAGTTTAATTCAATATGTTTCTGAACATAATTTTGCTTCCATGATCTATCATATTCCAGAAAAGAAGTTAAATATTAAGGGGTATAGAACGTAAAAAAACAAAAATTTTTTTTAGTTTTACTATACACTTTGGAAATTATGTTTTCAAGATTTCCGTCAAAAATTCACATTATTTTGAAAGATATAAGTGAAACACTAGAGACGAATTTGTTGTTTCTATTTACTTGATACATTAATAAGCGAGTTTTAAGCCCATTTTGCTTTACCTTTTACTATTTATTTTTGTTATACACTGTGTGTATAGGGGGTTCAAATTTGATGTCCGAATAGGCTATCTCGAAAACTATAAGATTAGAAAGAAAGTCTTAATTTTTGTTTTAAATAAACTTCAACGTCGAAAACCTCAAAGCGCTATTTTCTTTAGCTTTTTTTTTTGCTTTTGTAAAACTAGCTACACTTGCTTAACTTATGTTGGTTATCATTATAGGTGGAGTATTATAACTAAGATAAATAAATAGACAGATTTTTGCAGATCATTTGACGAAGTAAAAAAATGTTTTGAGATATTATCAAATTTTCGTTTTTATAAATAGAAACAGCCACTGATTTTTAGCCCTTCAAATTCCTTCTTTTTTTTCTGGTTTCAAAAATGTAAGGTTCTACAAGTTTATTTCTTATTGTTTTAGAGTAGAACTAAAAATAAAACTTTTTTATAAAATTTCCTAACGCCGCGCCGTCATCTAGTATAAATATTTTATTAACGTAAACGTAATACTAGTAATTTAATAACAAAAATCAATAATTTTGTTTTCAAACACTATTAAAGTAATGCTTCAAAAATGCTCAAATTGATCACTTGAAATCCTTATGTCAATATCAGTTCGCTCCAAAAAGATTGCGTTTAATTAACAAAACTGTCGGTATTCTGCAAAAGAAAATCCCAAAAATTAGAAAACAACTTATCCAGCATACAGAAAAAGAATTTATCCTTGGACGGGAATTATCAACAATCAAATCGTTGGGGATTATTTTTTTAAGGACTCAAATCTCCTATTTAAAAAATTCTTGGTAATCCCGATATTACATGATGAAAATTTATGGCGCATGGTGCGTCACATCATATAATTTATATCAAAATTTCAAAAAGCATATACTAACAAATATATTGAAAAGCGCATATCAATTATATTGCCACTAAGACTTAACCATATCAATCCATCAAACAATGGATTGTTTTTTTATCAGTTTTCATCTCCAACTTGTTGTATATAAAACTAATCTTTAATAGCTTCACGATTTTGGGAAGAAACAATTATTAGGTGCAGCATAAATTTATCTATCATTAGTCGTATATCACAAATCCATAGCATTTATTACTTTAGCTACTTAGGCTGAGCTGTATGTAAGATACTTAAAATTTTACGTAGAATTCATAATGTAACAAAAATGTCCTCCATTTTTTCATTTAAAAATGTCAAGTCAGGAATCGTATTTCAATTTTACGACACTTACGTATTGCAGTTTTATCTGAAATACGCTTGAAAAAAATATGTCTCATGGTCAGTTTTTTTTTTTTTTTGAAAAATATATCCCGATTTTTTAGGAAATTTATTCTTTACTCTATGTATATAGTGTATATTATTGTTTTTTTGTACAAAAGAAATACAATAATTTATTATCCTATTTACTACTTGGCTATTCGAAGACACTCTGAGTCTGCGGAAGATATAAACAAAAATATTTGGACAGAATATATAAACACTATTTCAAAAGCTATAACGTCAAAACCACTCCTAAGATTGAGACAGTCGAAATAAATTGCGTAAAATCTTGAAATTATAATAAAATTAAAATTTAGAATTTATAGGCTTTAAAGAAATTTACGTCCGTTGGTCAAGACTTGTTTCGTAATGATCTGCTCCAACGTTGTTTGGGCAAAATAACAACATAATTATGAGTGATTAAACCCACTAATTTTTAGTTTCATCCAAAATATTTACATAGTAAATCTTTAACAGTATAAGGTGTTATCATAATCTTCTATATATTCTAATTTTCAAAAGTATTGATATAAATAACGAATAATAACGAAAGTACAAGAACTTGCCTTATATGATGTACTACCTGTAAAAGGGGCACCTACCTTTATGGGCCCTGAAATAGCAAAGTAACTGTAAATGCGTGTATCGCAAACTTTCCACAATATAATTATGCTCAAACTTTGTACACATATTAATTGTACACATAGTTATCGTTTGAACTAGAATCGAGTTAAAATAAAATCTATCGATTCTAAAGTCCTTTATAATGGAAAAGTGTATATAAATAATGCAATCTTCAAATTGGGTGATTTTGTTGTCTTTGTTTCTTTTTGTTTGTTCTAGTTCAGGCGATTTTATAAGCAGAAAGATTTGTTACTATGTAACATGACACATTTTTGTATTGCTGCTGTAAAAGACGTATTTTGAAACACGAATACTTCTTGTAGGTACTTAATATGTGTGCTAATATGTAGGTGATTCCTTTTAGTATAAATTATTTTAAACGGCTATGCATAAGAATTGAATGAAGATAAACCATTCGTTCTTAATTATCCTTAGTTCTTTTTTCTACTTAATGATCCAAATAATTGTTTATGAATCGATTTTCTTTGTTATTTCTGTTTGACAGGATATGTGATATTGTACCATTATATGTAATTCGTTGGTTCTTCTATTGTTCAAAACTGTTACTTTTCAGACTTCTTATTTTTTTTTTCTTTTATTCTCTGCAAACCAGGGTTGGAATAATTCATGATTTTCCTAAAATTTTTAGATTATGGTAGTAAATTTTGGATCAATTTTGATCACTCATAACTTAAAAAGAAAAAGGTTGCGAAACTATTTTCATATAAAAAGTGCTATTTTGGTAAACACTAAATAATAACAAAGTTTCCCGATTAATATCTCTCTGACCACTCTGTATATAGTTTTAATAATATAAAAACACATAGCTGAAAACGAAAAGATACTGCCAATATTAAAGCGATTTTTATATGTATTTTGTTCCTCTGCTTCTGTTGAGAGAATATTTTCAGCATTTTGGTTTGTTTATCCTATTTTACGAAACGTGTTAGGAGTTAAAAAGCAGGAAAACTTATTTTCTTATACAGGATGATTTACAACGTACGGATGAGACTAGAGGCCAAATTGAATATATTTTCTTAATAACGTAGTGGTCGCAACTTAATAATCACAAATATATAGAACGTTAAAGTTTAATTAATGGCTATGCACTTCTTGCTATATATATATATACAGTAGTACACAATCATTGAATTCAAAAATTAAGCACAAAATTTTGGGGTTAATTAAAAAATATATAATTAACAAACATAATGAAATATTTGTAATATGGCGTATATTGGTGTTTATTTGTTCAGAACTGCTAATATCACGTTTTCGAACATATCATGTCTAATGTCATGTAAATTATTTACTTTTACGGTTCCTCAAAAATGAAAGTGGCGTTTACAAATATTTAAATAGTTCTTTATTGAAAATCAGCAGTTCTTAAAAGTGGACGTTGACTTATTTTGATTATTAAGTTTATAACAAAACTTTATTCAGAAAATCTGTTCAGGTTGGCTCTCCGTGTGTTATAAATCACCCTGTATAAAAATACAACGAACATTAAGTTTTAGATTATATGTTTTGTCATAAAGTGCAGTTTTATTTCCAATTTTGTATTTGATTTAAATAATTGATTAAAATATACAGGGTGGTCCATTATTAATGGGACACAGAGCAACAGAGAATTCCTTATATCAAATTATTACGATTTAACCCTATTTATCTTAGTCCAATTGTTAATAATAACAAAGATAGAGATGGTTAAAATTAATACATTATTTTCGTTTTTCTTAAATAATTTCGTATTCTCTTACATTATGCGGCTATTTTAAGGGAGTCTTTTAAAGTAGAAGGCACCATCTGACCGATAAATCAAAACTAATATCAAATTCTCATTCATCGTCTTAAAAAATGCTAATCTACCAATTTTTATGTTCACAATATATAAGAGAATACGAAATTATTTAAGAAAGACGAAAATAAAGTATTAACTTTAACCATCTGTATCTTCGTTATTATTAACAATTGAACTAAGATAAATTGGGTTAATTCGTAATAATTTTATGTAAAGAATTCAGGAATTCTGTTGCTCTGTGTCACATTAATAATGGACCAGAATATATAAATCATTTGACTTAAATTATTGATTAAAATCAAGATTTAAACCAAATGTCCATGTATGTATGTATATATAGTTTTACGCAAAAGATTGTAAATTAACAACAAAAACTAATAATTTTATTTCTCAAACATTGTTAAAACAATGATAGAATGAATGTTCAAATTAAACACCTCAAAATTGTTAGTTGTGGTTTTTAAATTGATGCTTGCTTGTTAAACGATTGCTTGCATTTTAAAAAAACGAAATTGTCGTAATATCTCAAGAGTAGAGACCGTATAGGCTATATTCGGTCATCGAATTTGAACTACACTGTATAGTCTGTTCCACGACCATTGGGTCGCACGTCATACCAAAAACACGCCCACTGAGTAGCTGCGTTGCCAAGCATCTTTTTAACGCCTCGATGGATAAATGGATAGCGCATTCAATTCGCAATTCGTTAATCTCTTTAAACCGCTTTTTTATCTGCAGTTTACTTTTATTGTAAACAATATAACGTTAAAAGTATTGTTTTGGAGATTAATCTTCAAAACAGATTGTAGGTATTCGTAAAGTAAACGGCAACATGGCATTTTGCTTTATTCATCTACAATACATTTTATTTTTATTTTTGTAATTTGTATGAATTATCATATTTGATCATTACGGAATCAATTAAACCCTATATTAAAAAATTGTAAATTAAATATCCGCATTTATTCTAATTAAAATACATAAATTATTGGTCAATATAGCAATGCTGTGACGTATTGATGACGTGGGACTCAATTGTCCTGGAACAGACTATAATTATTTTTTTAGAACTTGTTCTTTGCCAGCATAGATTATTGTCATTTATCATTATTTGTTTCACAAAAATTTCACTCATAAATATGATAAATATTGTTGAGTTATATGGTCTATAGGGAGTTCTATATTGGAGTCAATGATTTTAGTAGCATATTGTTCCTACTTTCTCTGTTAAGATTAGCTGAAGTTTTTTCAAGCAATAAAAATGCTAGAAATCTCCCAATTAATACCTATAATTTCTCTTTGCTTATTTCTTCTTCTTATTAAGAGAAAATTATTGTATTGTATCCAGGGTTTTTTCCTTGCTTTTTGATTGACTAATAATTCTCCATAATCCCTTTCACCTTTCAATAATAAACTTAATCAATTTTATTTTCGACGTTTGTCTAATTTTCCTTATCTTCTTTGATGTTTTATTTTTGCTTAGTAACCGGTATAACTTTCACGGATTTTCTGTGCCAGTCAATCCATCACAATTTATCATACCTATTCCGTCCTTTATCTTCTCCATACACCGTGTTGTTTACTTTTAATATTATTCAACATATTTCTTTTACTATGTTATAATATCAATCATTTTAAGCATATCATTTTATCTTTTATGTTTAAACTTGTGTTTTGTTGTTTTTCTTATTTTGATTTCTTTAATCATATTAAACCACTTTTTAGTGATAAATTTCTTTCTCTCTTATTACACTTACATTGACGTCAAGTTTTTTTACATTTATTTTCTTTATTTTTTACGCAAATTATTATTGATCGTTTCCTATTTCTTACTTGTCTTGTAAATTTATGATTTTTTTTTGTATTTGCATTAAATATGTATTATTTAGCTCTTGTATTATTGCTCTGTAATGTATGCTTGGTTCATTCATAATGAAAGAAAAGAATTTTTGAATATTTTAGGGAAATTTTCATCAAATTATATTGATTTATTGTCCATTTAACTTTTTGCATTCTTAACGATTTTTTCTTTGATGTTTTATTTAGTGAACATTTCTCCATATTACCATTTACCTACTTTGGTATTTCTCGATCCTTCTTATATCATATCTTCATTCCCACCTTCTGCATTATTTAAGCAACCAACCCTTTATCATTTTCTTTCCGGTCTCTAATTTCTTTTGTTCTATTCTGTATAATATCTTGTTTTCTCGCGGAAGCGGTTGATCATTTCTAAAAGGGCCAGGAGTGGGTTAAAGTGAAAGGCAGCAAAATAAAATAGTTCTTTACCGACGTTAATCTAAAGGACATTGAAATAAAAAAAATATTATATTCTATTACTGTTATATGAAGTATTTAGCAACATCAAAACATATTTTGTTCTTGATTTTTTATCTCTAAAATAATACAATTGAATCCATGAGTAATTCTTATACAGTAAAGTGTTTGTTTTCGAAAGAGTTCTGATCTGTTTTAATAGTAACAAATACTACGCGATCTAATTTGTTAAAACACATCCATTTTTTTTGACAATTAAATATAATATTAGAAATAATTTATTCATAAATCTTTTGCTTCTTTTGTCAGAACATTGCGGACGATTATGGTATTTCTTTATTTGTGATTACATCATTTCTATTATTTATAATCAGCTTACAAAACTGCTAATTTAAAAAAATGCGGAATAACTTGAGAATATATTTTTTATTTTCTGAAACGTTAATAACAGCTTAAACCGATGAAAATATCTATAAAATTTATTCAAAGAAAATGAAAGGCTTCTCTCCATCATTTCATTTCATAATCATAAATACTCCGCTATCCCTTTGTTTACATGGTAGGAAACGATATTGCTAATTATCAAGATGGTGCTTACAATAATCGTATAAGACTTAAATAGCAATTATAGTGTCGTATCGTAATTTGTAATGTAAAAAGTTCATCATTTCCGCTGCGATTTATAGTGAGTTCATAACAGATCATAAACAGCGGTATTCAACTTTTGCGTGTTTTATGTTTCTTGAATTCCTATTTCAATTTTTTTTGCCAATTAAACTTATTATTGCCCATTAACGGTTTAGTTAAACAATTTTATGTAAAATTCATATTCTAAAAATTAATCAATCAATTCAGGAAATTCTTCTTGCTAGATACTTTATCAAACAACATTTCAGCTTTAGCCGAGCAAACGTCTTTTTCTATCTATTAACAAACAATTTCAATCAGTTTTCAATGATATACATTATTCTTCGTAGGTAGCTTTCTAATATGGTTAATTATCTTCAGGTGATTTGTTATATATATCACAACTTTAAGTTAATTGACTTTCAAGCCCATGTTATCAGAAATATAACCAAATTACAAGCTTTTGGATTATGTCATGCATCTATTAAAATATCGTTCAATGTTACAATTGCCATGTTTCAAATACACTTAAATACATTTTTGAAGAAGCTTGTTACATGATGCAATCGAAACGTCTAATGATAGTTTAATAGACACGGCATAACCCGGAAGCTTCTACTTTTTGTTTTATTTCTTGTATCATAAGTTGATATGTATTATGCTGAACGACGTTTTGTTTTTAAAATACGGGGAACCTGATACCTCGAGGCTGGTTAGTGTGCATCAAATTAAGTTGTTTATTTTTACAACAAATTTTTAATTTGATTTGTTTATTTTTCGACAATGTTACATATTCTTGGTGCAATAGGTATAAAGAATTTTATCTATTCCATATTTTATTTCAAACATCTCTTTTCACCTGTAAAAGGGCTCTTAGAAAAATGTCCTTGCCTTGTTGATAGTTCCCTTTTTTTTGCCTTCTATCGTTTTCTATTATAACTACGAATTAAAGTCAACATTAATTATACCTTTTATCTTAGAAGTATATACTATATCTAGGTATAACTTGTACAAATATTTCTATAATTGAAAAAATTTGTGTTTACGTTTTCGATGAAATGAATCACTTTCAATACCATTGTGTTGCGCCGATTATTGTTGCTCTTCCGTTGATAAAAAACGTGTTAAAGCAGAAGGAAATCATCATTAATTACAACATTGATAGACATTCTTTTCCAATCGATACTAAATTATGAAAAAGCAGTTTCATTTATAGATATTAAAATATAAAATGTTTCCTCAAAATTAAGAAAATTGGTTAAATCGAATCCTATTCTTATAGAGGGCATCTGTGAAGTTTTAAAATGATTATGACAATTATCTGCGGTACCCGTATGGTATTTATATAATTGCAGAAGTTGTTTAACTGTCTGGGGGCTATTAAGTTTACTAACAGAACTTTGATGGCATTCAATTCCATAAGTTATTTCCATAAATTTTTCTTATGTGATGAAAATATAGTTTAAAAAAAATTGAAACTAACAATTTCAAATGTTTTTTCAATTCTTTAATTTAAAAGAAAGAATGAATATGCATATAACAAAAGAGTGAGCGCATAGGAAATAATGCACATAAAAGATAGTTTTTCTTCAGACACACGTACATGCGCATTATTTGAATCGTTATTACAGTAATTTTATAAAAGCGCCTTTCACTTTAACTTTACTCGCTTCATGATGAACTTTACGGATTTTACTCGAAGCCTTCGGAGAAAAGTAACTAAGGAGTTTAGATCCGGTCAAAAATGGCTAGCGTAAGAAAATACGTCGTTAAAGTTGCTTAATTAACTTTTGAAGAAAAACATTTTATTGCAACTCTTACCCTGAAATGGAGATAATTTCTTAAATTAAATGCCAGAATATCAAGATTTGAGTTAAAATTAGAGAATAAGTAAAAGATATTTAGGTAATATTTAATGGTAAATCGATCCTTGTAATGAATTCATACAAACTTAACAAATAAATATAAAACAGTCATTTTTTATTCAAAATTAAAGTTTTTAAATTGAGGTTTTTGTTTTTTTTTTTTTTTGGGTTTCTTGAGCTGCACAGGTTTATTTTTATTTTTTCAGTGTATTTTAATAAATAAAATAAAAAGTTTGTTCTCGGACAGCACCGATTTTAAAGAATATGTACCGAGTCCTAAAATGCTGTAAGAATCAGAAATAGGAATTCTTATCTTTAATTTTTCATCACGTAATCCTAATAATGTACTATCGCTAATACTTTATACAAAACGTCTTTATTACATAAGCTTTAGCAATATGTAAATATAAAATTGTTTTTAATTTTATTGTCGATGTCACGTCAATAATGGATCTAGAACCACTTTTACTAGCCTCCAGTATAAACAAACTTATAAACTAACTTGAGGTGGTTACAGCGAATTTAATCGCCCCCATTGGCCATGAACCGATTTATAACTATTAGATAAATTTATCAAGAGGTGGTAAAAATGGTCCTTAAGTAGTTAAGGAAGGTCACTTTGCAAGACACCAACGCTTCATTAGGAACATAGACCACATTAGGAACAGGTGGGCAGCAAGTATTTTTAATTTAAAAATTAAAATCACTATTGATCATTTAAATAAGATTGAAGTCTATCTGATGTTGCTAGAGCTAGTTTGCCTCATAATGTTTTTTTTTTAATTTTAAAGATTCATTAAAAGTTAAATATAACAAAGTATTAAACCATGTTAAGGGTGTTAATTATAAAAAATTAAACCAATTTCAATTTAAAAGGTTACTGATGTATTTAGAAAATATAGTTAAAGGTTTGAAAGGTAACCAAAAAAAAATGTTGTTAGAGTTAAATAATTAAACAAATATCATTACTAATTATATGGCACAGCGTGTTATGTGTTCTCAATTGGTTAATATGTTAAAGAAAACAAAAACTTATCTTAGGAATCATTCATTGATGACTATCAAAGCTGACAAAGGTGCCGCCACTGTTATCCTTCACAAGGATCATCCTTGGCCTTACTTAATTAAGGACAAGGATATGTTAAGTGACACTAATGTCTACAAGGTTCTTAACAATAGTTCGTTAATCTCTGTACAAAGCAAAATTAATAATTTTGTTAAATGACTTTATTAAAGAAAGTACATTAACATCGGTTAAAAGATACAACTTCCAACTAATAACTCAATCTTTCAAAAACATACTTTTTGCCAAAAATACATAAAGAATTTATCTATAATTGATTGGTACGACATCTTACGCTTTATCAGGTTACATTGCTATGATTTTGAGGTCAACTTTTAATAATAGAACTAAGTACAACATCATCAACTCCTTTCAATTTGTGGATGAATTTAAAGGCTTACTGTTAGCGGATGAATTAATATATCTAGACGTCGTTAGTCTTTTTATTTTCATTCCGTTGGATCTGGTTAACAGAATTGTGGAAGAAAAATGGCATTTAACTGCTGATCTTAAACTCTGATCTTAAAACTTATGTTTGATATTTCAATTTTCACTTTTGCAATGTAATTTACCATCAAATAGAGGGCACTTTCATGGGCTCTAAAATATCACCAATTCTGACTCTGATGGTGATGGATTTCGTATTAGATGAGATTTTGGTCAATAACAACTCGGGTTCTCTAATCAGTTTTATCAATAATTATGTTTTAACACACATAATGACGGATGCTCAGAACTTTAGCAGCATTTATCCTGCTTATTTGTTCTATCTTACAATTAGATAAATCTAATCACAATAATTCACCTAACCTACAAAGTTCTAATCCTAATAACACCTCAACTTTCTCCGGTGATATATTCTTTGATTTAGGTTAAAGATTAAAAATTCATTATAAATTAAATTCAATTTTTGCAAATGTTCATGTATTCAATGAGTTTTGTTTTACTCTGTACATCTTTAATTTTTTTGTATTTGTGTTCTTTAGTCTTCCGGTCATATAGTCGAGTCTTCTAATCACATGTTAGTGAATGCCTTTATTTCAAGAAGCTTGTCTTGGTCCGAGAAAAATAATTTTAGAATAAATGTATATATTCCTCAATATATTTTTTTCTTTATATGATCGCCGAAATCATTTGTACAGATTAACTTAATCCACGTTGGTATTATGATGAAGATTATCGTTTTGATGTAATTTGCGACAATCACCAACCTTCTTGAAGTGTTTGTCTAATCAGTAGTATATTCAAACGTGGTTTATCGACAGCATTTAAATATCAAAGAACGACTTGCGTGCTTACAATGAGTACATGGATCAACTCAGTGTCAATCAATTCAGTGTTATTCTGGGTGCTCTTCAACATTCAAGGCGTGGCATAGTAGCTAAAACTATTAGGAAGATATGAATATCTAGCTAAAAATCTGATAATCAACTAAATTAAATTTTAAACTGCTATAATATCTCCTTAATGGTTATCTAAGATTTATTTAAACTGAATAGTACTTAAAACAAAATTTAAGATTTTGAAACGGCAATTTGTTAATAAAAGCGAAGCAAAAGTTTTATTGTATGTTGAGTTGGATGATTATACTAACGTAACTTTTATACAACTTTTTGTTCAATACTAAAGTTAATATGTTTTGAATGACAAACTAATGATTTTAGAAGAAATTGTTAGGAGGTAAGAATGTTGGGTTTTTAATAAAAAGGTATATAAAAGAATTAATTTTCGTAAGAATAATCTCTAAAACTCTTGAAATCTTTCGCATTAATTTAGAAACACCTTTATAATAAGTAGGCATATGATTCATATTCTCTAAAAACGATTTTATGTTAAGCAAAGCAATGTAAGTTATTTCACTCGCAAATCCGAATTTCCTTGTAATTCGAATTGTTAATGGATTCGCTAATCAGAATTAATAGACTTTTGCCAATCCTTGCAATTTATTAGCAAAATGTTAGAGAAATGTGTTTGGATAGTCAGAGAAAGAAGAGGAATAGCGCCATCCTAAAACTTAAGGACTAATAGGGCTACAGCCCTGAGGCAACAACTCCTGGGGGTACCTGTTTTTGCAATGGAATGCATGTGTCCATGTCCTCTGAAGTGCTTTTTCTTTCTTTGGCACTGAATATTGTATAAAACGTTTCATACTCCCAATCTAGCCTTGGGGCACCGAATATCTTTGAATGGCTATGGTTCAAATATACAGGGTTGGGTTGGGTTTAACCGTGCCAAGACTTTTTGAGAACATCTAATCCAATCTAATCCATAATTTGGATTAAGTTTTTTTTAATTGATTCGGATTAGCGAAGCTTTATTGTACTTATACTTATTCTTCTTCTAGTAACCTAAAAACTCGTAAATTATAAGATCTTTAGGGAAGTCTGCATTAAATGAGTCTGAAAATATTAATAGTCTGTTTAAAACATCTCTATTATTGTGTATTTTTGATATTTTTCTTAAAAAGTTTTCTCTATATTCTCTAAGGTTTTGTTTATTCAAGGCCATATATCATTTGAATAAAAATGTCTATAAGAATTATCTATAAGAAATCCCGATTCTTATTAGCATCGATAGACTTTTTCAATCATTTATAGAAGGCTTACATTTAATTTTAAATGCGAAACAAGTTCATATTATGGTCCGCATTTTGAAGTACAATTTTTATAAAGTTCATTTCTTGATAATAATTTTTATGAAATAGGTTTTGTATTAGAACAGGTCATTAATTGGACCGTTTATTTTAAAAGTGGTGCAGGTCCATTTTTGAGAAAAATGATAATTTTGCTAAATAAAGTCAATTATTCTTCTGAATATGATCAGAAGAATAATCTTAGACTCAGAGAATGAAGATAATTCCGCTATGAACAACAAATTAACAAATCGCAAAAAGAGAAGAAGAATATTGTTACTGAGAACTTACTTTCTGCAGAACAAAATAACGGAAAATATATGCAACAAATGAACAAAATTAAGCGAAATTCTGAACAAAAGTAAATCTCATTCCAGCAAAAAAAATCGTCATAAAAAAATTGTAATTGCGCAAAAGAGAAATAGAGATATTTAAACGTGGGTTTTCACAACTTCCACGACAATCAAATTAATATAAATGTGTGGGACGAAACTATTACTTACAGAGGATCGCAAGAAGTAGCTGTTTAAAGTTTTTAAAATTTAGAAAATGTAATGCCATGTTATTGCCTACAGTGACGTGTACTTTGCAAAATCGAAATTTACAAGTGGCATTGATGTTACTAAAGGTTGTCGAGTCATTGGAGAAGAATATTATAGAAATGAGCATTATAGAAATGGCATTAGAAAAAAAGAATTGTATGTACATACCATAGGATATACTGCAGGATGTAATAATACAATGTAGAAAACACGATAAATTCATTGAATTAAAATTAGAACTAATTCTAGAATTATCACTAGGACTAATACTAGATCTAAAACTAGAATCTTTCTGGTTTTGCCACGCGTCTTTTGAAAAAATGTTTGATGTTTCGAATGCTATGTTGCAACCTTCTTCAAAAACTGGTTCGTAGTGAGTTTCTGAAGAATGTTGCAATATGGCATCTCAAAGGTCAAACATTTTTTCAAAAGACGATAGTTCTAATTTTAGTTCAATTAATACCGATCGTGAAAGTCTTCGCACTTTGGTTGCAAATATGTTTTGTATGAGGTTTCTCAAAAATGTACCATACAACTATTTTATATAAAACATCGATAAAGGACAAAGATATGTTCATGCATATTTCGAAACATTGCCACATGCAGAGCAGAAGTTAATACTTTAAAAGACTAAAATAAGTCTAAATTTAGAAATATTACTTCTATTTCATGTCATGTTATTATTTGTAAACAAAATTGGATTAATATGAAGTATATTTTAAGTGATATTTGTTTTTTCAAAATTGATTTTAAGTGATGTTTACAATTGTCTAAGTAAGAAAGTGGTGTAAGTAAAGTAACTCGTAAGTATACATCAGTTTAGTAAAATACGCCTAAAATAAATTTATATAACCATATTATGTATTGATAAATTAGTACAAACATTGCCATATGTTAACGTTTATTTTTAAACTTATACCAGTTTCAAAATAAATTTATTGCCTGTTGAAGGAGCATTTTTTAACTAACAGAATTCTGTGACTTGTTTAGGAAGAAGGTTATAACATGATATCCGGATCGTAACTTTTTTCTTTAAGTGCGCACGAGATTTTGGGCTTAAACCAAAATCTTCTACCGCTAGATGTGATAATAAAGTTAGTCCCAATATTAATTCATAAAAATAGTCATTCTGAAAAATGGTAAATGATAAATAGTTTTAAAACCATCTTTCAATATTCATTGTTGAATATTTGTAGACACCATCCCGTATGTTAGCCATTTTATTGAAAATGCGCAAATATGCGCAATTTATTTTTTAGGAACGGAACGAAAAAGTAAATTTCAATCTATGATTTTGTGGCACTTTTATTAGCTTTAACTAAAATTATATGTTTCAAATAAAACCTGTTTATGAAAAGTACTGAAAAAAGGTAGATAAATCCAGTATTCAAGAAGCTATATAGAGTGTTACATTGATATACATTGATATTTCTATATAGTAAAGAAAATAGTAATTTTTCATTAACGCACATCTTTTAATATGTTTACAATCGTTTCTCTATAATAATATAATATATTTGGAATTTAATATGCTAAATAAGTGTTAACTATACATGTCATTTTCGACCAGAGTTGAGGTTAATAAAAAGTAGTTATTTCGGAGTAGCGAGGATTACGTTACCTAACGATCTCCATTTGCCATAATATTAAAAAAAGAAGAGTAAATAAAATTATATGGCCGGTAATCTCAAATTTTCTAACACTGTGCGTGGAATTTGAAACTTTCTATGTTAAACATCATAAATAGGAGTTTTATCTCATCTCAAACTTACATCTATGATTCTACTGAGTTATTTTACCTCAGATGCAAGAGTAGAAACACAACTAAGAATCCAATAGCAAATCAGTAGTCTTCATATTTTATTTAGCAATCTTTATTGTCTGCGGTATTCGTATCAGAGAATATTGTAATTTTCGCTCTTTATTGGATACCTACATCATCAGTGTAAGCAGTTGTGATATAATAATTTAACTTCACCTACTAATAAGGTTATTAATTACCACAATATTTATTTTATTGGACAATCTTCTCAACGTCTTATTGAGCTGCATACTTTTGTGTTAAACGCTTAAATGTCTCGGTGAAACCTCTAGAAATGTCAATACCAGGTCATTATTCTTAAGGTGTTTTGCAGCTTTAAGCAATTAAAGTTATATTACTGAGTGTATAGTAGACATTAATTACATTTTCATCTGATTTTCTTTTTCTTATTTTTTCCGTAAAGGTCGATGTAACACTCTTCTAGGACCGTTTCTCTAAAGAATATAGCGATAAACTGATAAAATGTTAACTTTGCATTAAAAATCCTCATTACTGTAAAATCCCATGGGGAAGGTGCCATCAGATGTTGATGTCTTGTAAACTGCTTACAGCCCAGCTTAATATAAAACTTCTCTGTAAACCTATTTGGATATATTTAAAGATAGTGAAATTCGTAGCGAACTCGAAAATACGCATAGTGTATGTTATTTACATAAATGTGAATACGTCCACCATCAACTGCGTTGACGTTGCCTATATTCAATAACTTATGACTCATGTTCTGTACAAGGTTGGATTATAATTCAAAAAAATTTCCATTTGCCTCTCAGCCATTACCTCAAAAAAAATTGTTAGCAGCGAATTCTCTTTGTGATTCCGGATACGTCCTTATAGTTACAGATCCAAAATTATCAACTAACCTCAAAGTAGCGATTGATAAGGTGAATTTTTGTTTGTCCGGGCGAAAACACTTCCAGGAAAATAATCAAGAAAAAAATTGATATCGAAATGTCTGAGTACTACTTTTACAAAAAATTAAATTCATCCAAAAAATAATATATTAACGCTCTTATAGTTGTTTGTTTGTATAGTTTTTGAATTGGTCATTGTATTTCTTGGCTTTTTAATCGGTCAAGTGTTTTAATGGGTGATAAGCAATATTTAAACGTAATAAAATAGTATCAAAAATGAGATTATTGGCCTTTTTGATATTATTGACGTAGTTAGTTTGATTGAGTCAAAAAAAAGATTGCTCATCGTTGTACTTTAAATGATAAAATGTGAAGAATGGGTTTATCCTTTTTCGAGTTTCATTAAAGAAGTTTCCAACATGGGATAACAATAGCACTTTGAACCATTCTTGTTACAGACTAACAAGTTTAGCTATGATATCATATTTTTCCATATAAATTGCTTTCTCTTTTTTGTCAAGCTATTACGTCATTTTTATAACATTCTCAAGTTAAACTTTTTAATTTAATTGCATATTATTGCGAAATTAATGTTTAATTGATAAAATTTCTTTAAGAAGAAATTATTTCTATTCTAAATATAAGTAATATTATTTATTAAAAAAAAACTCATACATTTTTTTATCTATGGCAAAGATTGAATGAAATTATAATTAACGGAAATTAAATGTTTGAAAACACGAAAATGAATACAAATATTTACTTTGCTAATATTAAATGCTGCCGTGTTTGGCAAACAATGAAATCATCATCGCCTATCATGTTAAGTCTTTTATAATTGAAATATTACATATACTTACCTACGCCTCTTTTATTTTAATTCTTTTTAATATTATTATAAAAAATCTTTTCAGGCTCACTTTTTTTGTCAATATCAATTCATTTTATACTTCCCAAGCATACGAAACACCTTTATATTTAGGTATTTCACACCTTTCCCATTTATCGGAAAATATAGGCCAATCATATTGCACTCGCTATTTCCGTAGCGAGCACTTTTCCCTCGTTTTCTCGGTAATTTTTCCATCCAAGGTACACATAGGTCTTCTTAGTTCTCTTTTTAGAAGTTTCTTAGTCTTTTTTTATGCTCTTTGTGCCACTTCCCCCGAAAGTTTCTTTTATATTTTTTTGATTTGAGTTCCTCTTTTGTGCTTTCCAATTAGATTATGCGCAAGCTCTTTTGAATTCTGGTACTTTTACTTTTTGTACATTTAATGAGTGCATGAAATAAAGCCAATTATACTTATTTAATTTTATTTTTATTTAAATCATAAATAATAGAGGTTGTATCCAGTTGTTTTAAATTATTATAGTAATCAAAATTCATGAAATTGAAATGGCAATGAAAGAATTATTTGCTTATCGAGCGTTAAAAAGTTTTTGTCATATCCCACATATATTCTATCTTCGACAAATTGTCTTGTAATTGAGTGCTATTACATAGTTTTTATATCATAGTTATTATGAAAATTCTTCCTTGAACTAGTACACAAAATTGAGTTTAACTTACACATTACTTGTTCGACTTTTATATTGTGTTTAATTTGCTATTCAATAGCCCATGCAAAGATATACATTTGTGGACCACATTTACATTTATATTCCCACATTTACCGAGATATGCAACGTTAGAAGCTTACAACGTTTAGAATACAAATGAAATTATGCGAAACGAATGCTACCAATATAACAGAATTTAAAATAAAGTAGATTCTTAATCAGCGTTTCAGATTAAGTTAAATCGTTTGAATGTGGAGATATTTTTAACCAGTATCGATAAAATTCGGAAAACGAACCTCTTTAATTTGTTAAAGAAATTAAAACATATATTTTATAGCAATGATTCTCGTAGCTTAGTTAAGCACTTAGTGCATAGAAATTGATGTCTTTCCGAAGAAAAACATTTAATAATTAACTGACAATTACTGTTGCACGTGTCGTGGGAATACGAACCGCTGGCATAACATTGTGTTGTTGTTGTAAATGTGATCCTTATTGCAATAAAGAATAAGGATTATTTATAATATGTATGTGTAGAATGCAGATATGAAATACAAATGACAATATAAATAAATGTGACGTAAATATAGATAATATAAAAATATTAATAATTAATCAAAAAACGTTTTTTCCAACGTTTCGATATGTTGTGATGTCATCATCAACCTAAAAATTTAAGTATGAAGAAATTGAAACGGAAATTACTGTTTATAATGTTCTTTTGATGACTAAATGAACAAATTTCAAGTATAAATAAGTACACATATGATTTTACAAACATATCATTTTACTGATGATAGACGAATTAATTAGACCAACTAATAAAGCTAACAATAGGCTAATAAAAGCTAACAATAGCTTTTAAATTTAGACATTTTTAAAGATAAGATCCGATCATTTTCTTTGAATGATGATTTCTTGTCCTTTGAGTAATATTTCATCTTTAAACTTCTCATACTACCAATAATGTTGAAAGTTCCTTAAAAATTGTTCTACACTCGTGTTCAAATTTTTGCAACATTGACTTATTGACACATATACCAACATATATACTTATATACATATACTAACAAATAACTTCAACTTATATTAAAACAAATTTTAAATAAAAGTTACTTAAAACTATTTTCCGCATATCTTGGTGTAGAAATAATATAAAAATGATGACGGCAATTTGAGTCACGACGAGTGTTTTTTAAATGGAACACCTGAATATTTTAAGGATTTTTTGATTCATTTTTTCAAGATATTGCAAAATGCCGTTAGGTTTTAAATCGGATAGTTTTCACTACCTTGCTAGTAATGGATACCATTTTGAACATTTAAATTAGTATTCTTACCGTTTTCGTTTTATTTCTTATTATAAACTTTTATAGTTTAATTATTATTTGTTATAATTAAGGCATTTTTGGAATTATGGCATATTATATTACCCTTTAATAGGCACGCATGGGACTGGGTGTCCCATTTTTTAACATTATAGTATTGACGTATAAAGGACGCGTGTCTACCCGAGGGTTAAATAAAAATTTTAATATCTCGAAAACTTTACAGTTTTAAAACATTAAAACCTTACGACATTTTATAACATCTTATTAAAAGAAATCCAAAAATTCTGGTGAATTTGTATGCAGGTGTTCTATTTAAAAAACACACTCACCATGACGTAACTCAAACTACTACCATCATTTTTATTTTATTTCTTTACCAAGACATGCGGAATTTTTCCTATTGCTACAGCCTAATTTATTTTTATAATGCTTCCCTATTGGGTTGGTTCATTTTTCTCACTTGGCTGTATTCCTTTTTTGTTGGAATATTAACAAAGTTTTCAATATTTTTATTCAACAAGAACACCAAATGGTTTCGCCATGCTTGAAAATTATAATTCAAATCATAGGATTTGTGCGTTAACTTCAAAGTCTTTATTTTGTGTAGTCTAGATTATTATTTTCATATTTTATGATGCCCTTTCGGTTGATAACTAAAATCGATTTTGATCAACGTCGCATTAACTGACGTACTTGTATGACTTGCAATTACTGAGACCAGTCTAACAATTTAGCTATTGTATGTTAATACTTTGTACAATAGATTTTGTATCCTATGCTAAAATTGAACTAAAATGACTCATATAAGGCTACAGTACCATGCTAAAACAGTTTTAAGTTTAACCTATTATTGATGCCACTCTGGTCCTAGGCAAAAATATGAATAGAGTGCAACAAATATATCAAAGTTTGTATATATCAACTTGTTTTTTTATCATCATCTCTGGTAACTCTTTCATTACTTCTTATGGGATGTGCACTCTGCTTTTGAATTAATTTTGTGAATTGATGTAAGTTACAGTTTCAGCATGTTTTGATCAAAACCATGCTAATTTCTGAAAATAATTGCTTGATCATTGCATTAGCAACAATTTTCATCATGCTATTGAAGCATAATTTCTTTTTTGAATTGAGTTTAGAGATAATAAATTTTTCTTGAACTACCTATAGATAGATCGTCTCAAATTTTGTGGTACAATTTCCAGAGAATTAGAAATTTATTATTTTAGTAAGATATTAAAAATTATACAATACTTTATTCAATTGCATCCGATAACGGATATAGGCGATAAAATCATTATAAACGATTTATTGAAAAATCCCTGAGAGGAATATAAAGACTTAATTGTTTTGTTACTTTTTCAAGTAGATCTCAAATTTTTTCCGCCATTTTAACAAAGTTATGATATATACATATTTTTTTCAAGTCGGCAATACTCCATTTTTATTACGAAATATGATAGAGGATCTTTTCTGAATCCAGTACAATTAATGATCTTAAAGGTTTATAATTTTTTATTCATTTCAGATAGAGAAATAGTAGCAGCCATGGCAACCAACTGTTTTAGGTGTTACAAATTAATTGTTTTCTCATTAAAATCTCTAAAATAATTGGTTAACATGGTTAAGTACGGCTTCTACGTACTTTTCTATCTCAAATAAATAGAAATCTAGAAATTCATGAAGCCAGTTTTAGATGTCAAATATTTATGTTTGTCTTCATAAAATATCTAAAACAATTGCTTGACATGACTAAGCACAGTCACTGCCACTTTTCTATCTCAAATGAATGGAAGATTTAAGTTTAATATTAGAAACTTTAAGGTGATTTTTCTCGAAAATTTTCCTATGTAACCAATATTAATAATGACGGCACTAAATTCAGAAAAAGTTTTCTTCCATATTCCGTAATAAAAATGGGGTACTAGCATTTGAAAAAAATATCAAAGACGTCATAATTCGGTTAAAAATTTCGGAAAAAGTTTGATACTTACTCCAAAAAGTTGCAAAAAATTTAAATCTTTAGACTCTTTTCAGGAATTCTATATGAATTCTATATACCGTTTGTAATGATTATTATATATTATTATCGCCTATATCCGTTACTTTACGGACACACTGTATATTTTGTATTATTTTATCAGCTATTTATAATTTTTTTTATTTTAATGAACACAACTTTCACTCTTCTGATATAAAATGAGCTGTATAGCTTATATAACTAGTTTAACTATGTTGAGCAGTCCAGGCATTAGCAGTGGAGTCAATGAGTTAAGTTTTTGACAGCAGTACCGTTAGTTTTTTAATTTTTTTAATGATAAGTGATAAGTGATTATTTAGGTATTACATACGAGGGTTCTAGATGTTCAATTAATTCTCTTAATCCCTTATCTGTCCCATAGAAAGGGGGTTGAAGATTGTTTACAATCATATTTAAATTTAAATCATTATTTTTTTCTTGGTAATGAAATTGGGCTAAACAAATCAGTTAAAATTGAAGATTGAATCTGACCATTATTTCTTGACGGTGGTTGGTAAATTTTGATACATATAACTTCATCTCTCCATCTAAAAGTCAAGGTTCCCCTTTTGGTCTTATTAAACCAAAGAATGTATCCAAAATATTTTGGATAATCTGTATATTAACATATATGGATAATCTGTATATATGTATTGCTGTGCTCGTGATATCCATGTAGAATTTTGAACATAGAGTGTTTCAAAAGTGGATGCTATTCTTTATTTTTGAGCCATATTATCTTTTTACATGGAGTTTTAATATTTACAGCAACTTTAGAACCACCTCTATAACACTTCATTTATTAGTTTAATTTTCTTGCCTTAATGATAATGTAACATGGATGATTGTCCCTTAACCGGATTTATATCATAGTCCATGACATTTCCGAAGGAAAGATCTTTTGTTTTCTAGTGATAAACCAAATACTGACGTTCTTTCTCGCGAGTCCTTATGTCATCCTTATATTATTTATTCTACTTTCCATTTACCTATTGAAAACTTGTACATTTATACATTACATTTATATAATTATATTACACATATAATTGTAATACATTTATATTACAATTGTATTTTCATCTCATCAGATGACAATACACATCTTTTTCCTTGTCTTGACCATTCTTTTTTTGCTGATGATGACACCTTTAAGACTATCTTTTGTTTCGTGCCTAAACGAATATATACATACCCTTTCACATAAAATACACCACCTATTAGTTATCTCGTTCAATGCAACTTCTAGATGGTGTCGAAATTTATTCAGATTCTCAGGAGGTCTGGATGCTTGTCTTTGTCGTTGATCTATCATATCTGAGACATATTTAATTGGCGACAAGTCCACTGAAAGTATCCAATTCTCCAAAGGCCACGGCAAAATCTGTAATCCAACCTGCTTTAGGAACCTTTTTGTAAACACAACCGCACAAAAGGTGTTTAATATACCTGTAATGAACGTAAAATATGACCTTTGACCAGCACTCATCGCCCCCAAAACATAACCACAAGTGTTAATACAGCTATTAGAAAAGCCAGGGATGTGCCGTAGGCTAAGAAGTTTACTTCACTCCCCTTGTCTACGACTAATATACATGTTGTTTACACATAAACATTTTCATGTAAATTGTAAGCAATGTAAAGATTTATGCGCACCGTCTTTACGTGTTGTCTGCGTAGTATACTCATTGTTAACATAGATTACATAGTCTACATTATCTACTAGTTATTTACGCTAGTGTGCCGACAATCTTTGTTAACGTGTAGAGAGAGGCACATCTCTAAGAAAAACGGCATATTAGATAAACGATGAGAAGCACTTTCTGTTTCTCCATAGGAGTGCCTCCGTTTTTTTCAGGAGCGACTTTTAAATACACTTTCTCAATCTTACTCACTACATTATCAGGCTCCAGCTTTGCAATTTCTTCAATATCTACAATTTTCCAACCACTATGATTGCAAATCTTTTTTATCTCGCTCTTGTTCCAGCATTTGATCAAAAAAAGATATTCCACAATATGGGCTTCAAGATAGAACTCAGTGTTATAACCCTCTTCAATTCTTGTCTCTGTCGCATTTATAACCACAACCCAACTCAGCCCAATCCACCTCAACCTAATATTTCGTCAGATTTATCAGCAACAGTCCAAGCATTATACTCGTTTTAGACAAACATTTTGTCAAAAAAGAAAGCTCCTAGCTCTAATTTTAATGTTCTAGTTTTAGTTCAATACAAAGTCTGTTTTTATTCAAATTTTTTAACCGTCACTCTCTTAGTGGCGTCACGCATCCGTTGCCTGCGATCTTACAGATGTGCAATAGCTTACCTGTAGATTACTAGTATTATGATTGTTACTAACATAGCTCCACCTTTATATTAATTATTCCACCACTAACTTATTATGATTATAAGAAAGCAAGTCTCGGTGACAACAAGTACGCAAGGTGTGAAATAACGATACGATTAGCAAATAGTTACATTTTTTGTTGGTTTAGTAAGACATCAAAATAATGCATAAGATCCCCTGAATTCTGACTTTAATACTTTGACTTCATACGATTGAATCTAATATATTTGTATCAGTTTAATGTTACAATTCCTTTTTCATAATTGTTGGAATTCATTCTTATACAACATTTGAGTTTTATATAATTAGTTTAGCTATAAGAAAGTTTTATTAATGTTTTTCTAATTTTATTTATTTAGATGGAAGCAAACAGCGACGGATGCAGTCTCACAACAGTAGTAACTTGTGAGGGAGACCTATCGGATCCGTGCTTCCAGGGACGGTTCGAGCGCGTACTGGGCACGCTGCAGTGTTTAATCGGGGATCAGTTAAAAGTGCGCAAACTGGAACCGTGGAACTCCGTGCGTGTAACGCTGTCCATCCCTCGAGAGGCAGCGTTGCGCCTGAGGCAACTCGCCAGCGATGGCTCGCAGCAGCTTCGCGCGCTGGGCATCCTCAGCGTCCAGGTGGAAGGTGATCAGGTCATCTCGCTACGGATAGCCGGCCCGTCGGAAACGCAGGAGATCATCTTGCAAACCGTGCAAGGTAAATTCGATTTCGTCTCGATTTATTTCAAAAATAATCTGATCGTTTTAATTGTTTAGATGCGACTCCTGGACCCAGTTCAGTGCCTACGGAAACGGCAAACCTGTCGCAACTCCTGCAGGGAAGCAGTCAGCATCCAACGGAGCCGGCTCCAGCCCCTAGTGAAAAAGTGCAATTCCCTTCGCCAAATGTGGTGTGTCCGGCGGATTCGATCGTACCAAAAGTTCCACAAACGTCGGTCGCGCCCAGTTTGGCGCCATCGACCAACAAGCCGTATGCGGCCCCTTTCCCTTTCACCACGATGAACCAGGCAATAGGCACAAGTACAAATCAATATCCGCAAAATCCACCGCCTCCTTATCCTGGTAGCAAACATCAATCGGTGAACATGACGAGTCCGTTACTCGTTAATCTTCTTCAAAACGAAGGAGTGCAATCGCCCAAACAACCGCCTGCTCCCCCCGATTTGGACGTGAACATGGTTAATGGACTGGGGGCTGGACCACCTCCTTACGTTCAAAGCAAACCGCCTCCGCCATTTGTACAGAAGACGATACAACCGCCGCAAAGGATAGTCAAACAACCTCAACTCCAAAAACCCGTAAATACAATTTTTCGGCAAAACTCCACCATGAAACCAATTCTACCATTAGCGTCACCCACCAACACCACCCTCACCACTCCTAATATTCATTCTTCGACCTTACCCATAACATTAGGTAACAGTAACATACCTAATTCACCATCAACGCCCAAAACGACGGACACCATTGTTAACTTACAACAACCGCAGCAGTCGATTGCTGTACCAAAACCCACCGTAACGAATAATAATGCTAATAGAGCCGTGCCTTACCGTTCATATCCACCTTACAACAACTCTTGGGAACAACCAGCGTCGATGCCTCAGGTCCAAGAGCTAACGCCCACCTTGCCTGATCTGAAAACCGAGTTGGATTTAGACAATCTTCTTCCAACGTTGGTGGGGAGCCCGCCAGACATTCCTGAGGAAGTTACCGACGCGCCCTCGAGACCCAAGTACCTTATTAACCCTTTAACGGGGGAATTAGAACCGCAATCGAGTAGCGATAGTGAAGACGATGTCCCGAGCGACGTTTTCACCGATTTACCATCGCCAACGATCATGTCCGACGAAGATACCAATTCAACTCACCGGCCGGACACGACGGATCAGAGCGATAGTGAATCGAGGTCGTGTCACAGCGACGGCGGAAAGTACAAACAACACAAGAAGGTTCGCGAAAAAGGAAGGGATTCTCCGAGCATCAAACAGGAGAAAATCAAGCTGAGGCTGAAATTGGGAAAGTCAGAACCCGTGAGTCCTGCTTACAAGATAGATGTGACCTTCATCAACTCTCAACAGCCGAAAAAGGCGGTGCCGGAGGAACCTAGGGTTCCGCCGCTACATATATCGTTAAGAGGAAGAAACCACGCCGTGATTAACAATCGAAAGCGGGTGAAATTGAACCCCGACGGGACGCCAATGAAACCAAAGGTGAAAAAGGTGCAAAAGGAGGAACTGTTGGTGACGGGCGGTAGTGCGGGTGACGTTGATGTGACCGCAATTAACAATGCCGTTGAACAATTGAAAAGTGACATTGGTGAAGTGAAAAAGGCGAAAAAGCCGCGCGACCTCAGTGTGTTCAATTTCAAGGAGAAACTGAAGGAACGAAGAGGCAGTGATTCGGAGCTTGCACGAACCGCGAAGAAGCATGGCGAAAGTAACGGTGTCTTGATAGACAAGAAACGGAGGCTAAGTCAAACTGAAGAATCTCAAACGTTAGTGCTGGGATCGACCAATACGGGCACAGTGTCTTCTCTTTCCTCTAGCCATAAACCAAGGAAAGACAAAGTGAAGGTTAAAGATGCCTTAAAATTGAAAGATTTGAATAGGTGTAAGATTTACAATAAGAATACAATGGAAAAATTGACAAACCAAGTGCCGTTGCCTACAACTGGCGACATAGACATGGAGGCTAAATTTAAACAGCGCCTTTTAGAAGAACCGACACGATTGCCCTCTAAACCTGTAACGCCCAACAACAACCTGGGAACAAGTGAAAACAACAGCACGATAGAAGGTTTAAATGTGGAAGATCTCATTCACACGTTAACAGATCCCGTTCAAGTTAAAGATAAGCCACCCGAACCAGATAAGTGCAACACACCGGATAGAAAAGCCGATATTACCGAAAAACAACCAAGTCGATCGCCGAATTCGGGGGGGCAGGGGGAGGATAGCGGAATAGAAAGTATGGATGCTCTTAGCGAAAAATCACCGAATCAGGCGAGTCAAAGTCCTCACGCCGATATCCAAGATAACCTAAAGCCGAAAACTCAAGTGCCTCACATATTGGATATCGAGGCACAACTTGCAAAAATGGAAGGCTTCACTGGTGACGAACTTCCCGAGACAAATCACAATAACGAAATGAAAGAGCAATGTTGCGGTTTAAACAAAGAACCGGAAGAACCACCTTTAAAAAAGGAACAAAAAAAGGAGGAAGATTTAGACCCTTTACCGGTCAGGGTAACACCCCCGCTTTACACATATTCCAACCCCGATAAAAGTCGGGCTGATAGCCCCACATCGGACGTAGAAACGAATCATTGCGGAACCGTTAAAAACAAAAGCCTCCTGGAACAGCTACTAATAGATATTCCAGAAAATATTCAACCCAGTTCAACAAGTCCCGCGGCGAGATCCGTACGGACGCGAGCCTCCTCCAAAATGAACAGTCCCGAACTCAGCTCCCCGGTCCTTACAAACAAACAAAACACCCGAGCGCCTCCGACTACCAAACGGAAACGGCAAGAATCCGACAGTTCTAATAACAGCATCGAGGAATCGCGGACCAAAAAGCAACGCAAATGTTCTGAAAACACCAATGAACTTATCAAAGCTTGTATCGGCATCGATCCGCCACCGAAAACCACCGTTAACAACAGTATCTCCAAGAAGAAATCGGAAGAAAGTTCGGATAGCGACGAACCGCTCATAGAATACGCGGGGAAAATGCGGAAAAACCAGGCGAATGTTAGTACGACTAACACGGCGGGAAGCAATACCGGAAGTGGCGTGCAGAGGAAGATGAAACCGCTGGCGAATAGTGTGGGCGGGGCGGTTGTGGGTAACGCGATACTGAACAATAAAACGGTGCCAGTAAACACTAGACGGTCCATTCGTGCTCAACCGGCGCTTAACACACGCAGTAAAGGTGATAAAAGCCAACCAGACGCGGAGATGTTAAGAAGGAAAACAAGAAGTGCTGGTGAGTAATCTATTAGATTATTCTTATTTAATTGGTTTTACATTTTTTACAACAAATCAAGTTATCAAAAACAAAAAAAAATATATATAAATAATTAACTTAACAATCATAGGCGTTGGGTACTTGGGTGCTCTGGGTGCTGCAACAAATCAAAAGTTTTTATGACTTCGGCGTTTTGCGTGTAAATGTTTTCTTATGATTGCCAAGTCGTTGAGGTCGCAAATATTCGAAATTGCATTAATGCAATACAATGAACGATTTCACCTCAAATCGCCGAGGTTCCTTGCAAATGAGGCGCTAAGGATTGTGGCACCTCCCCCACAATTTGAGTATGAATGTCATTTTACGAAAGATTTGGTATTTAAACCAAGATATGTTAGGAATGATATCGCCTCAAATCCCGGAATCTCTTGTGGGCGAGGCGCTAGAGTTGATGTATCAACGCAAAATTGACAATTCAAACGTTGTAGCGCCTCGCCCGCAAGCAACCTCGGTGATTTGAAGTTAAATGTCATCTTATAAAAATTTGGTATCTTAACGAAGACATGTAATGAACGATTTCACCTCATCGCCGACGTCGCTTGCGGGCGAGGTGCTGGACTTAATGTGTCAAGACGAAATCGACAATTCAATAGTTGTAACGCCTCGCCCGCAAACGACCTCAGTTATTTGAGTATAATGTCATTTTATACAATATTTGGTATCTTAGACAAAGACAGTTAATGAATGATATCGTCTCAAATCGCCTAGATCACTTGCGAGCGAGGCAGTACACTTGAGATAAAGCAACACAAAACCGTTAATTCAAAGATTATAGATACGGTTAGATACCAAATCTTTTGTACCGTGACATTTATGATGGGATTTATTGAAATCAAAGGCTCACTCTTGAATTAAAGAAATTTTACTTCGTATAATTTATTATTTACTTATATACTTCTTCGAACTAAAGCACTATCGCCATAAATCGTTGCTATAAAATAAATAGTTTCATTTCAAACTTATATTCATTACACCCCACCTCGACATTTATTCAATCTTAATTAATCCTAATCTAGTCTTAAATTTATTTAATTTGATATATAGTCTAAAGATTTAGTTAACATATCTGCCACCATATCTTCAGGCCCATATTTTATAATTATTTTCTTTCTCAGATTTTTCATTTTTCCAAGTTTTAACAGTTTTGTGCAACTTTGGTGGTCTTCAAATACAATTGGTGTATCAGCATTTATCTGTAATTCATTTAATAATCTTAAATATTTACTCAGTTAAATACAACTCAGATATTGCTTCTGTAATAGCTATGTATTTAGCGTATCATATCATTGAAAAATATACAATATAACCTGTTAGATCTCTGTTAGATATCTTTTAAATCTGACGTCCAGTCTACGTCTGCATAAACTTTCTGCATCTATCTTGTTATCACCTTCATATCCTATTTTAAATTATACAATTTTTATTTATTTATGTTATATTATTTAAATTATATAATTGTCTCTTTTAGATATTTGAATCCTCTTACTATTCACGGCCCTTGTATTTGTCATGAATATTTTTCAGTAGTTTGCAAACCTTATGGGTTTTCATACCAATAGGTGGTTTCATATAAACTTTATGTTCTAATTCACCATTTAGGAAAGCTGTTTCAACGTTTTACTTGTAGATTCTTTTCTTTTATTTTTGAAAACATCCTTGATCCACTATCTTGCTTTATATCTTTTTGATATTTCCAGTGTCATGAAGTTTTCTTTTAAAAAGCATGTAGATCCTATAATCTATCTTGTCCTTACGCAAATCTGTTAATATCCAAGCATTATTCCTTTCTAGAAATCTCAACTCTTCCTTTATGACATTTTGCCAGTTTTCTTTCTCTTCACTATTTATAGCTTCTTTATATGTTAATGGGTCTTTTATTAAGTATTCTACTACATTGTTTATAGATTTTATTAATCTCTTTATTGGTATTCCTTTTGTAGATCTCGTTGAAAATCGTTTTTCATTAGCTGGATTATCCAAATCCGCATTTTCTTTTGATCTATCTCAACGTCTCTGTTTTATATCGCAACATCAGTTCCTATACTGTTATCTAAATTAATCTCTCTTCTTTAATCTTTTCTAATAATTTAAATTTTCCTGTCTTTTATTAAGATTCGACCATCTTTAGTATTTTCCTCTTGTTCTATCAAAATACATACCTCTTTCCCCTATCATCCAATTCATGTTGATGAAATGTATATCCATGTAATAAATATACATTTGTTCCAAATGATATCAAAGTGTCATCAGTTGCCATATCATTCTTTAAATAGAGTTTTATTTGTTGTTTTTGAAGATACACTGTTTAATAAATAACATGTAGTTAAAAACGCTTTTCCCTAATAATACTTACTTAAGTTGGCTTCATTTAGAAGACCCTTTATAGCATCAATTAAATTAATTAGTTCTTTCTTCCAGCCGTACCATTTTGTTGTGGTGTGCAATACCTTTACTTAAATACTTGAGTTGTTTTGTCTTTTGACTTTAATAATTTCACTAATCTTTGTTTACATATTCGCGTAGTTAAACAAAAAAAGATGTAATCATGATTATTACATCTTTTTTTGTTTAACTACTTTAAAGATTTACTGTAAACAATTTTCTCGATTTATTCCAAATCGTTATTTTTTGATTAACAACCTCCGCATGCCACCCTTATCATCAAATTGAATATGTTATCAACTACTATGTAGGTATGTTATTGGATATCAGATTATTATTGAATTCAGTTACTGTACTTGTATTCTCCATGGGTCTGTAGTCTATGTAACACCTTCTGTTATTGCACATGTAATATAGTTATTAATATCATAAACTGACGTATCTCATTTTTACCAATTTTGCTTGAAGTTTCAGTATCTATTACTGTGATATATATTTTTTGCAAGAATGCTGTAACAGTGTAATTTACAGTTTATGTATGTAACCTGTGACCGAATACGCTGCAAAACGAGACTCAGTTAGTTTTTGATAAATAAATTCGATACGATCGTTTGTAAGATTAACATAGATTACATAGATACGACCGTTAATATTATTATAACATAAACACTATCTTTGTATATAGAAAAGAATGGTATCTAGCGACTGACACTTTAATTTTTCTAAGATAAATAGTGCAAAACATACCAATCAAAACTAAAACTCATTTTGTTAAAAGTACACAACAATAAAAAAATAAATATACATTCTTACAAAACGAAACTGCTTTTATGGGTTAACGAGGCATAGAAATGTTGATGTCCAGGTAATTTGAGACCAAACCTGATTATAATTTGCCTGATAATTGAACCTGAGTAATCTGAGACTGTAAATCTGAAAATTTCTCCTGGTAAATCATTGAATCGATTGTAAGACGTTTCAAAGACAGAGTTTTGCATTCTGTCTTCAAGTGACATGTTTTTAAAAACAGCTTATATGGGTGATGTTTCAAAATATTAATTTCTATAACATCCGTCCATTTAATGGTTTCTCCGGAATGTGTAGTTTTTATGTTCAAAATTCGTTCAAAATACTATAGAGCAAAAACGTTGCATATATTCTGCATGCGTGCTAGTTTGATTACGGAAATAAGCTGTGAAGATATAAAAAGATCTCCAGCATGCATTATCACATTAGAAATTGCGCCGTGAGCAGAATTCGGTTTGCTCATGGAAATAAATATTCTTAAATATTCTTAGAGTGTCGAACAGTATGTTAACGCATAGCAGCCATTACAGTGTTTTTGTTTTGACTATTGCATCCATCAGAAAATAATGAGGCGTGCTTCATCCCAAGCAAGTCATAAACTTGTAATACACTGTACATACATGTTGTAACTTCTAATAAAACTCTCTTATATTCGGTTTAACAACAATAACATGAACATGCTTTGCTGGAAATCAATCAACAGGTGTTATCTTCAGTAGCTCTCGCTTTACATGGTCTTTCAATTCCCTGGCAGTAGTGTTTTTCCAAATTGTGACTATGAACATTTTCTTCGATTTTATTTTTCACAATAGCTTCATTAATTTTGTACGTCAAACAAAGTGGTCTTTCTTGAGAGTATGAAATGATAAAATCTGAGTTTTGAAATCATTTGATTTAATAGAAAAGCTTGCTTTAGCATTACCTTCAGAGACAAACTGTAGGTGAAGATAGTAAAATTTCGAAATAGAGAATTCTAGATGCAAATGTTCTCCGGACTCCATTCTAGGAAACATATTAATGTGTCGTAAAACGTCAAAACGAATCAGTTGATCAATTGCAATAACGCTTTCAGATTTCCGCCCACCTCTTTTATCCATTTCAACAATTCCAACCTCGTCTACTTTCTCTAAGGCTGTTCTCACCGTCCGTTCTGAACTATCCAAAGTATTCAAAAAAAACTTGCAAACAGAAACATAAGTTTGGTTTATCAGGAAATAATATTTAACAGTCTTTTCTCCGTGAGAATCCACACATTTCGTCATTTTCTGCTTTGTGTCAGTAACATGCGTGTTTCTTGCAATAAATTCTCGTTTTCGATTTGTGTCTGGCAGTTTATAATACCCAGTATACAATACAGCTATTATTTATGGTTGAGCAAAGCCTTCCTAACTTCTTACAAATGGTACTGTTACATTCCTTGTTTCATTTTTCTACAAGGTACAAGTTTTTTGCTTATTAAAATGTACTTTATTAGTTTATGATCAAGTTTAGTAATCTTTACAATTCTATTTTTCTTTTGCTCTTGAGTCTGAGTAAGACTTTTTTACTGTCTTTAACATCACATTCTAAAGAATAAGCTACCTCCGCATCTGAATCGTAGCCATCAAAAAAATGAAATGCTGGTTCTTGCTGTGCTTGTTCCCACTCGTCTAATGTTGGTTATGCCGATTCTTGATCTTTTGTGCCTTGCTCTGTTGGTATATGCTCTCATTCATCTCGCTTCGCTAATTCCTGCCATGCTGGTTCCGCTGATTGAGAATACATTTTGTTTTGCACTGAAATACTGAACACATTCTCAATTTAATTTTCCCAATGGTGGGTAACATTTTAGCTTAGAGATAATTCGAACTAAAAGTACGTCTCCCAACGAATCACTCTGACATGGATCCTCACGATTCTAGTATAGGTAACTACTCAGGATTCTCATCAATCACTTCACTATACTACTTCTTCTTGTAAAACATTTTGCTTTAATTCCTTTTTTAAGGCAAACACAAAACATCAATTCTTTCGATGCAACATTTTTTGAGCCGTTTTTCAACAAAACCAAGACATCCATTTTGGATAAAGTGACCAATAGACTCCACATGCGCATGTGCATGAAATAAGTTGTCTGCACTTGCATGGCTTACATACATCAGTAAGCTTTAAGGATTTTTTTTATTCTCACTAGATAACGTATGTTGACAAACCGGTGTAGTTTGTGAAACTGCTGAGTTGAAAAACTTCCGATACGTCGTGTCTAAGCTTTCTTGTATCTCCAATATCCTCCAAATTTATTTACGCCGTTTTTTGAGAAGAAATTCAATACCCAACACAACAAAATTAACAATGTATTAACAACAATATGTGAGGTTACTCCAAAATCTGTATAGCATGCATCAAACACCACTAATCCTTTTGAAATTTTCATAAACTTATAAGTTAATTATTGCTCAGTTTGTCTTTTTGAATACCTTTTTAATTTATTTTGTTTGCATTGCTTATTGAATTGCTTCTTTTTCTTTCACTTTCAATTTTTTTGATTTTTTCATTATTCTTTCCTTTTCAAGTTATATAATTATTATAATCCTTCTTCATATGACTTCGTTTCTTAAGAATAATGTAAGAAATAACATAGCTTTTTCTTTTGTTCTGCTCGTTTTCCAATCTTTATCATCTTCACTCTATTGGTATTTCGATTTTCTCTACTTAATTTTCTTTCATATTCTTCCAATAATCTTTGTTGAAATCACCTTCCAGGCGATTTCTCATGCACAAATGTGCACCACACAATCTATAACCACTATATAAATTTTCCACATTTTGAAGTAAGTCTTCTCTTCAGCCCAGGTAGCAGCCCTGAAATGATTTTTTTTGTTAATTCAATGAAATATTTGTCATATCAGGCAATTCCAACAAATTATTAATAAACCTTTTTAATTGTTTATATTACCTTGTCACATTTTTTGGGAATCGGAAGAAACTCTGTTGGGAAACATATTGTTTATTGTAGCAATTCATTGCTGCGCACACTCACCCTGCTTTTTTTCTTTTCTCCATGCCTAAAATGGTCTACAACCTACTTATAAATATTATTTTAAACATTACATTATATAGATCTATCTTTCTTTGCAATAAATTCTTACCCACTTATGTACTATCCTTTTTATGTATTTTATAGCTGTATAATGAAATAAAAAGATCCAACGGAGTCCTTTAAATTATGACTTACATTCGACGGAGCATGGTCGGTTACCAAAAAAGGTCGGATAATCCGAGGAACAACAAAAATGAACAAGACAAACATAAACGAGTACATATATTTAATTATGTATACAAATCCATGTATGTACATGTAAATTTATTTAAAAAAATCAGTTATATTTTTTTGTTTTAATCTACCAAATCTTGCTTTAGCTGAGATATCTTTCCACTTGCATGGCTTACATACATCAGTAAGCCTTAAGGATTTTTTTTTATTCCCACTAGCTAACGTATGTTGACAAACCGGTGTAGTTTGTGAAACTGCTGAGTTGAAAAACTTCCGATACGTCGTGTCTAAGCTTTCTTGTATTTCCAATATCCTCCAAATTTATTTACGCCGTTTTTTGAGAAGAAATTCAATGCCCAACACAACAAAATTAACAATGTATTAACAACAATATGTGAGGTTACTCCAAAATCTGTATACCATGCATCAAACACCACCAATCCTTTTGAAATTTTCATTTAACTTATTGCTCAGTTTGTCTTCTTGAGTACCTTTTTAATTTATTTTGTTTGCATTGCTTATTGAATTGCTTCTTTTTCTTTCACTTTCAATTTTTTTGATTTTTTCATTATTCTTTCCTTTTCAAGTTATATAATTATTATAATCCTTCTTCATATGACTTCGTTTTTTAAGAATAATGTAAGAAATAACATAGCTTTTTCTTTTGTTCTGCTCCTTTTCCAATCTTTATCATCTTCACTCTATTGGTATTTCGATTTTCTCTACTTAATTTTCTTTCATACTTTTCCAATAATCATTGTTTGACAAAAATTTTTGTGTGAAATCACCTTCCATGCGATTTTTCAATGCCCAATGATCATAACTTTCGGGTAAACTTCGTAAAAGGAAAACATAACTCACATCTGGTCTGGGAATGGATCACCTGCGACTCATAACTGTTCTAAAATATATTCTTTATTGTTTATGTCACCGTTTGCATCCATATGAGCTTTACACAGTTTCTTTAATTACCTTGCCGTTATACTCATAGTAGACTTTTCGTGATGTTGCTTGTCTTTAATGTATTTCATGAAAAATGTGCTAACTCAACTGATTTTAACCTTATCCGTTTCGGTTACGAAATACTAAAATACTAACGCCATCTCTTAAACACCCATACACATTAAATTATAAACTGATTTAGCAACCTTTATATTTCAGTTGAAGTAAACCTAGAACTAACACCAGACCTAGAAGTAGAAAGATTCGGGTTTAGCCGTGCGCCCTAAGACGAGATAAGAAAGATGTGGGTTATCTTTTTACTTCTAGGTCTAGTGTTAGTTCTAGTTTTATATCATTAGATCTAACTCTGGATCTAGAACCAGAAACATTCGGGTTTAGCCGTACATCTCTCAAAACAGCTAAACCCAAATGATTGTAGTTTTATGTTTAGTGTTAGTTCTACTTTTACTTCAATTCGAACACGGTTAATTCATAAAGTTGATGTCACTTACGGTTTAGATGAGGCGCTACCACAGAATATACAGAAAACAAACTTTTTGTCGGCACCTTAGATCTTTTTTAGTACACCTAACGTGTCCTTGAAATCGTCGTGATGTTGGCATAGATATCAGGTTTGATTCAGTAAAATTTTGATGACAGCACAGGGCCGCATTAATGCATAATTTATCGAAAGATCGCCACAAAAATTATAAATAAGCAATATAAATGATTGTTGGAAATTAATAATAAATATCACATTATAATAATAATAACTTAAAACAATAAAAAAATAAAAACAGTGATTTTGTGGTTTATGAAACTATGTGAGTTTGTTGTTAGAAGCAGATTTTAAGGAAACTTATAAATATTAAAAAGATTAGGTAATTTTTGTAAAACGTTTCTTAAAAATAATAAGAAAATAAAAATACAATATAAAATACGTTTTATTACTGCTGTTGCCAGACAATGGTTTTTTTTACTAACATTAGGATTTTTAAAATTTCTGTTTACATATTTTAATGTATAAAACAGTTTTACCCTAGTATATAGTTTAATACAGTAATTAAATGGAAAAGATGGGCAGGGGTGTTTATATCTACAATTGTCATTAAATAAATTTACAAAATTTACTACAATATTAGCTTTAGTTGCTAAATTTACAAAATTATTTTTGAATAACGCTTCTAATGAGGCGATATAATAAATAAAATTGTTGTGAGGCATTTGTAATTTCCCAAACATGTTATCTTGATTACTTTTGTTCGCCTTAAAATAACAAAATATTGAAGAATCGTCCAGGTCCTTATTAGAATTAGCGTACTCTTCACATATCGTACAGGTATGTATTTTCAAACATTTTTTAATGAGATAACCGCCTATATACTTAATAAAATTTTTTTCAAGAATATCATTTGTCTGATAATCTTTTACGGAAATGTTATCAATGTTATCAGTTTTTTCAATGATAACAGAATCCATACATTCTCTACTAATGGTTGGAATTAATTCACCCAATTTTAACAAGATACCATCATAATCTCCCTCACAGTTTTCTATACCAGAGTTTAATAATTTTACAAAAATAAGTTCATTAAATGATCTTTGGAATTGTATACTTGTTGGGTTAGTACAGTTGCCGTTTTGTTAGCGTACTGACCCAAAAAAAAATTCCAGGGCGTCCTGATTTAGCCTCCTAGTGGACAAATATTCTAAATTAGAATTTGATTGTAAAAATTCCCATAAATTAAACAATCCATTAATTGTGATTCTAAAGCACTGTATAAATTTGATGTTATTTGTTCGTTCACTCTTTTAAAAAATTTGTTTGGTAATCCAAACCTTTATAAACTTTGTTGTAATCTTTGCTGGTTGGTGTTGTCGATGAATTTAAAATGTCAAATAACTTGTCCATTCTTGTTACAAATTCTGATGTGGCGGCTGCCTTTGCTGGTAAAACCCCAAATCTTATGTATAGATTCAGGCCGGCAGCAACTGTTGCGCTAAACACCTGTGAGGCAAACTTAACTTTCATTTTCTCGAAGTTATTGGGGAAGATGTGTGATTGAGTTAATTTGGGCGCAGCTCTTGTTGAGTAGCCTTTATCGTGATTATAAAAATCAACGATATGATGCCATGAAACCTCATTTGAGTCATATACGAATTTATATTTCATGAGATTATTTCTCGTCGCCTTTAACAAATGCGGGGTGTCAAACATATAAATGATTTTTTCTGTTTCAACAAAAAAAAAGGATTTTCAATAGAAACTCCTAAAAATCGAGCAGCTTGCAGATTGTTTGAGCCCATGTCGCTTGCCACTACACAAACTTTGATGTTGATAGCCTTTAATTTTTTTATTCCTTCAATAATCAATTCTTTTAGCAATTGGTCTGAGCAACCTGTTGTAAAAAAAATAATAAGATATTGGTTGGCTCCATTTACAATTAATTCCTCTGATCATAAATGCCAAAGCACTCAGTGCAGGTTTAAATGTTGTTCCTTCAGCTGCACTAGCTTCCTGAAATCCAATTATTTTATCTTTACCTATTGCATAAAATAAATTAGATTTGATGGCCATTTCGTCAACACATAATACACAAAGCCTGTTATCAGCATTAAAGTTTTTGACTTTTTTTTGTAATATTTTGAAAAATTCATCATTATTAATCCCTAGGTTTAACTTGATGTGCTGAACTAGTTTTAATAATGTTACCCTAGATGGTAAGCAACATTTTTTTTTGCAAGTTTCTTCTATACATTTTTGGATTTGCAAAATATAATGACAGTGCCTCTTTTTTAAATTGCAATGAATATCTTCTTCCATGGAGTTTCCTTTGTGATTGCACAACTTGTACATTGAGAAACTGTGCAAATTCTTCTGATTTACAGAATTTGTAAGTACAGTTTAAGTAGTTTTCTAAATTTACTTAATAAAAATTGTTCTAAAAGCTTTTTGTTTCCTTTTTTTAAAGCATATTTGATTTCGTTGTGTTTTTATTGTTTGTCTCAGTTTATCTTTCCGGGGCGAATGTAAACTGAATCTTGTAGGAGTCTGTGTACTGCTGCATGGTGAAAGTAAAGATTCATCCGTAGATTCGTCATTTGGTTCAGGTATTTGAATTTCTATAGGGGTGGAATATATAGAACTGCCACTGTAATAACTGGTATCTATTTAGTAAATATAAAATGAAATAAATTTATTTTATATATTCATATTTACCAGAATTAAGCTGTTCATTAGCTTCTTCTATGGATAGAGAATCTTGATTATCACTTGTTGGAGTTATGTGCTCAATAATTGTGTGCATAGCATCTGTTGATTCTTTATTTTCTAAGTTTAATTCATTTGTGTTATCTATAAATAAGAAATTATATTGTATGAACTTTAATAAAAAGGAAATATACAATTGCATATGGAATGCAGAAAGCAGTAAGTAATTAAATATTTAAAATTACCTTTTACATGACAAGCTTTCATGATAGGCATAGAACAGCTTTGAAATGTGAAAAAAGAATAATTATGTTCAGACATAATTGATGAGCTCTCCACAGATGGAAATATGGTTGGTACTGCACTTGTTTGTAACCTGTTTTTAAGGTCATTAAGGAACATTTTAGGTTCGAAATGTGCACCACACAATCTCTAACCATTATATAAATTTTCCACATTTTGAAGTAAGTCTTCTCTTCCACATGCTACAGCCCAGGTAGCAGCCCTGAAATGATTTTTTTTGTTAATTCAATAAAATATTTGTCATATCAGGCAATTCCAACAAATTATTAATAAACCTTTTTAATTGTTTATATTACCTCATCACATTTTTTGGGAATCGGAAGAAACTCTGTTAGGAAACATATTGTTTATTGTAGCAATTCATTGCTGCGCACACTCACCCTGCTTTTTTTCTTTTCTCCATGCCTAAAATGGTCTACAACCTACTTATAAATATTATTTTAAACATTACATTATATAGATCTATCTTTCTTTGCAATAAATTCTTACCCACTTATGTACTATCCTTTTTATGTATTTTATAGCTGTATAATGAAATAAAAAGATCCAACGGAGTCCTTTAAATTATGATTTACATTATTATTTTATTCAACTTATAAATAATAAGTACAGTAAGGCCCCAACATTCGCGAGGGTTAGGTTCTAAAAATACGCCGCGAATGTTGAATCCGCGAATATTGAAGCACTAGATATTATGAAGGATAAACTACTACTTCTATGTTCTTTTAACACGTTAACCGCCAAATGGTCACCGACGCCAAAAGTTTCATTTAATTTAATTTTAAAAATTAAAAATTTCAAAAATTAATAAATTATACATACTAAATAAAACGCTTAAAATTGCAAAATAAAACGACTGGTCTTAAAACTTTTGTATTCGGAACTAATACAGATATTAAAATAATTACAATTGTTTAAAATATAAAAAAACCTAAACTCCATAGCAATAACAAACTGCAACAAAATAAACTAAAAAAAAGAAATAAAAGTTAACATTTCTACTCATCAATAATAATTGCTTTAGAACACGATGGTTTAAAAAATGAAAGGATAGTAGGTTGCAATGCTTTGTGTTGCATATCCTTTTGAAGCTCTTTATAAGGAGCAAGAAGAGTATTCAGACCATTTTTAAATTTTGTGCTTCGTTCCGTTGATGGACCATATTCTACTATTTTTTCAGCAAGATTATTTGCTTCTTGTATAAATAAATTAAGTTCCTTCAACGTTAATTTATTACATAGGGAATTACTATTATCTTCTTCATCCGTTCCTGAAACATTTTCTATTAGTAGCGCTTCTAAGTCTGCACTGGACAACTCTTCCTCTTGATCATTGACGAGAGATTCGATATCAGCTGGTACAATGGTATGAAAATCATCTCCCGGTAGCAACCGTGCAGAAAGAACAGCTCTCTCTATTGCCTCATCAATTTCGCTTACACTTTGCGCAGTGTCTTTTTTCAACAGTTTTTTCCATGCATTACTTACGGTTGATACTTTAATGTCATTTAAAGCAAGTTTTATAGATGTAATCGCATGGTCAATATTGTATAATTTCCACACATCTTTTATTGAGAAAACACTATCATTTTGTATTTTCTCATGTACAAAATCGAACATGTGCCGGATATAATGACTTTTAAAAGCTTTTATAACACCTTGATCTAAAGGTTGTAATAAGGATGTTGTGTTGGGCGGAAGAAATACCACCTCGACACATGGATGAGCTAATTTGAGAGCATCTACTGGATGAGATGGGGCGTTATCCAATATCAATAAAACGTGAAATGCTAAATTTTTAGATTTTAGGTAGCGCTCCACTTCTTTAACAAAGCACTCTTTAAACCACTCTATAAATAGCTGAGAAGTCATCCAAGCTTTTGAATTAGCTCGCCAATAGACCGGAAGAGCTTCTTTGTCCTTGTTCTTTAAAGCTCGTGGATTAGCTGCTCGATATATTAACATTGGTTTTGTAATAAAGTCTCCGCGTGCATTTGCACAAAATAAAACTGTAACTCTATCCTTAGCCGATTTAAAACCAGGTGCTGTCTTTTCATTTTTTGAAATGTATGTTCGTGTGGGCATTTGTTTCCAATAAAGCCCGGTTTCGTCCGCATTAAATATTTGTTCAGGACGGTAACCTTTTTCTTCTATTAATTTTATTATTTCATCAGGAAATTTTGCAGCCTGTTGACGATCTGCTGAAGCTGATTCTCCACACAACTTAATGTTATGGAGATTAAAACGAGTTTTGAATCTTTCAAACCATCCTCTGCTGGCTTTAAATTTACAATCGTCTTCAGCACAGTCCATTCCACACGAAAAATGTTGATAAAGTTCCTTGGCTTTATTCATTAATCTAGCCCTAGTTAATGGTATATTTTTGCGACCATGGTCCTCAATCCAAAGATAAAGAGACTTCTCCATTTTTTCAATATTAACATCACGAAATTGTGACGTTACCTTTAATGATGACGGTATGCCACTTTTTACGCTATTTCTAATTACCTCTTCTTGTTTCTTTATAGATCTTATCGTAGATTCATTGACACCGAAGACCCGGCCTACTTCGGTAGCTCTTTTCCCTTCCCGGAGCATATCAAGAACTTGAATTTTTCTTTCTAGAGTCATAACTGACTTTGCACGTTTGGCAATTAAATTTATTTCCATCGCAGGTCTTTTTGTACCCATTTTGAGTACTGTTGTGAGATTAATTTATTGTTTATAAAATTATAGTAAAAAAACGGGCGAAACACTAACCTGAACGAAATACAGAACACAAAAATAAGCACCTAACACAAACATTAAAATCGATCATAAATGAGGGATTCCCAGAGAAACGCATATGTGAAGCTGGTTGCTTGTACAGTAAACCTACGGTAAACTTCGTTTTAAATTTTTAAAAAATGACATACATACTTGCTATGTATTCGCGAATAATCGAGTCGTGAATGTTGAAAAAGGCAGCAAAATTTAAAACGCGAATATGCGAATCCGTGTAATTTGAAGCCGCGAATGTCGGGGCCCTACTGTATATTAAGAACTATTAAAATTTACCGTAACTAATAAATCAAATAGGTCACTTAACACTAATAAATTGTCTTTAATTGTCCAAAAATAAAAAATAAACACTAAACTTCAAAACACATCAAAATAATTTAAACACGCAATAAACTTAAACAGTACGAAAACGTTATGCTGACAAAATGGCGAACCACTATGCGCAATGATAAATGCGCGACTTATGTTAGGAGGGCGAGTTTGTATTCTGATTATTCTGTGGCGCTACTATATAATGTTAATTCAGGCATAAGTGTTTTAAATGTTTTCACAATGCAGACTTTTTGGAGTGTATACATCCCTTATAAGGTGTGAGCCATTTTTTTTTTTTTTTTGAATACACTTTTTTCAGCACTCAGCACCCATACGTACTATCAAAAACCGGCGCTTATATTGATAATATTATATTATACATTACAAACAGAATTTATGTATCTGATATAAAAAATTATATGTACCTTAGTAGTATAAATAATTAATGATGTATAATTTGTTAATTTCAGTATCAGAAGGTGAAGGTAAACGAAGAAAAGACGTTAAGTGACAGTGCCCAGAGGGCTGCAGCAGTTGTAGTCTATGTCCCGGGGCGGAAGAGACGTCGCCAACGGTGTCAGGGGGCACGACTGATCTGCTGCAGTCCCTATACGTAACGAGTACCGAAGTGCAGCCTTGAATACTCCGGCGGAAAAAACAGTATACAGTAGTACAAAACCTTCCGCTGACATTGTATAGAATGTGATATACCCTGTACATAGTTAGGTAATTGTACATAGTTGTGTTGCGTCCCCAGACGCCGAATGTGAGCGAGAGAAAACGAGAGAAATAAGTAAACACAGAAAAAAATAATCTAATAATTAACAAAAAAATTATGATTACGAATCATATACATACGAGCAGAAAAATTTAAATAAGGAAGACGATTTTTTGTATACAGACGAAGAGGGTATGTGTATGTGTATATATAAATTTAGTGAGCGCGCGCCAACACCGCCCTATACAAATAAATAAAAAATAAAATGCAAAAATTCTTATACGAAATATGGATCCTTATGTATACACATTGACATAAACATTAAAGAGAAAAAAAAAACGAGGAAAACAAAAATAAAAATATACTTTTACTATTTGCATTTTCCGTGGATGAACATTTAATAATTATTTTATTTCTATGTATATTTTTTATAATTATCGTGAAGTTGTTGACATATTGTTTATGTTGTAGCTTAGTTTTCTTTTTTTGTTTTATTTAAAAAAAATGATAAAGCCTTATAGGAATCTTTCTTGTTTCTTTGCGTAAAATGACTTGTAATGTTCTTAATTGTAGAATTGTGGAAAGGTTGATGAAATATAAACTATATATTGTTAAATAGAAATATCTTAATATATTATGGTTTTCTTCTATTACCACGTATTTGATCTTAGTAAATCCTTTATATTTCCTAAATCATTACCATTATCATTTATTAACCATGAAACCATATTTTTAATTAATATAATAATATTTTATTTGCTTTAATAAACAAATAATTATTAAATAAATTTCGATATAAAAATCATTTCTGATTGTTCACAAAAATTTAATCACTTCAAAGTGAATGAGTGCTTTAAAGGAATCATTGATTGACATCAATTAAAATAGGAATGAGTTTCTTCCAGGTTTATAATATAACCTTAATCATTGATTAAATGATTTATTTTAATTGACCATATCATGAAAACTTAAATCATAATCTGTAACAACCAATCCTTTCACAACAATAAATTTCTTTATCATGATTATAATTTTACTCTCATACTATATTAACAAATATAAGAGGTTTCATTATCCTTTTATTTTTGTAATACATAGTTTACCTTTATTCTCACAAAGCATCAATTTGGGATTAGAATATTTCTTGTTATAACAAAGAAATCGAAGTTATTTACATATTCATATATTTTGATGATTTATTACATACAATTTTTATTAATATCAACTTTTAATTTCAATTGTGAATTATAAACGATTTTGATTCATTTCTATCAAAAGACATCGCAATTAAAGATATGGTGAATAGTTGTCATTTTTATTTTAAAGTTTGCTTTAAGATGAATTAGCTATTCAATAAGATAAATATTTTATGCAGATTTGTAATTTGGATCTAAACAAATCGATTGTATTTCTTGGGTTAATTTATCAGGAGATATAAATGAGAAATATGATCACAAAGGTAATGTAAAACTTGTAGTTTTTGTACTCCGATTCTAAAGCAGGATGTTAGTATAAAAATTCGTGATGTTAATTAATATTCTGACATGAATCTGCAAAAATTATGTTTGTTAAAAAATTGATCATTAAATAAAAGTTATTAGATTCGAACATTTTTGATAAATTGGAAGGTTTTACGAAAAAATGTTGTGAGATAATTTGTTTTTATTAAAGCTTACTGAATTTATAATATAACAAAAAATTGTAATAAAAGAATAATAGTAACATGAAGGACTTAATATGTTATAGGTTTCAAATTATTAAATAATATTCCACTCATCCTTGAAATAAACCATTTATATTTTAAATACGATTATGCTTTAATATTAAAAAAATAGTTTGCGAGAGAGTTTGAGAATTAAAATGGCGAAACAATCACAAAAAATTGAAACTTGTTATTTTAAAAAATACCGAGCGATCAAAAAAGACGATCGGAAGCAAGCATATGTAAAAAACAACAAATATTTCTTGTTCTAGGCGTATTTATTTACAGTTCACACGAGAAATACGAATTATGTATTTTATTTTTTGATATGAACACAATATTAATTTTTTGTAATAAAGAAATTAGAGAAAGATGAGGTGATTTAAGATTTTGGAATATTAAAGATTTTGTAATGCTGTGTAAGGCAAAAATTAATTGCAAATGCAATAAACAAATTATATTTGTATTATTATGATTGCATAATATTTAGGCGATTCAAAGTAACTGGGCAAGTAATTTTATTTAAAATTAGAACTTTCTACAAACTCGAAATAAAAAGAAATGTAATAACTGAATTCTAAAAAAATTGATCCACCATCAATCACGACCTATAAGATATAGAGGTAGAGAGCTTGTCTATGCCTGGAAGTTCTTTCCAGCACAAGACTACCTTTGATGCTTTTTTATGCTTCATTGCCCCTGGTGCACCGTTCAAGGCACTTAAAGCTACCTCCTTTTGTATAACATAGAGATGCTCTCATTCCACCCGTTATATTGAGACTTATTGGATTTATATAACACTTGACTAATAATAAATAAAATAGCTCTAAAAAGTAGCCACATCTTAAGCGAATTTTAATTTCTGCTCCATTGATACTATACAATTCGAAGAAATAAAAATATCAATTTGTGCAGTAAGAAGAAAAGTATAGAAATGCCAAAAGTTCCTAAGTATAATACTAGTTATACTTTTAGTTTCAGAAGAATTTACAACAATCAAGCATCTAACGGCAATTAAGTAAATGAAAGTCTCTGTCACTATTCTTAGAATTAGAAACATTAGGGTTTAATATTGTGCATCCATATTGCGAGAAAATTTAATTAAATAAATGAAGGTTATATAAAACTTCTTTCTCGCTATTTAATAATTTTATTATTTACTCAATAACCGGTTTTCGACCATAATTAGGTCATCATCAGTCAGAATCTACAAAAAAGCAATAAAATACCAAATAATCGAAATAATTTAAAATCTAAAATGTTCCCTATAAATAAAATAATAAAAAATTAAGAACTTACAGTCAAATATTAACATACACTCAGCAGCAGAAGTCTGCGTACAAAAAACTTGTAATACTTTAATTGAAAAAATAATAGTCATAATCTAATGTGATAAACTTGATTTTTTTAAATTTTGTATATTAACTACATATAATTCTATTAACAAAATATGCTTCAACAAAACAGAAACAGTATTACAGAAAAAATCAAAACTAAAAATTCTACAAATAACGGGTATGCAAAAATCTGCGTACAAGTCAGGACAGTATTTATAAAAAATTCATAAATGAGATCATTGTTTCTATATTAATATGAGGTCGGATAACCTTTACGTTTAATGACCTCCCTTAAACGTTTAGGCATGGAGTGCACTAATTTCTTCGTTTCGTCCGAACTGATTTTGGCCCATGCCTCAATCATAACATTTTTTAACGTTTCCTTCGACGTTATGTTGTGTTGCCGAATCCTGCGTTCCAGTAAATCCCAGAGGTGTTCGATGGGATTCAAGTCCGGCGATTGTGGAGGTGTTTTAAGTTGCTTTGGGGTATTGTATAGTAGCCAAAGCTTAGTGTTGTGGGCGCAATGTTTGGGGTCATTATCTTGTTGAAAAAAGTATTCGGGCCCCAAGCCCAAGTTTTCGATGCTAGGCTTCAAATTTTCTTTTAAAATGTCTATATACATTTTATGGTCCATTGTCGATGTTATGAAAACCAACCTTCCCACCCCTTTGGTGCACATACACCCCCAAACCATAACTCCACCACCTCCGCGTTTTACAGTCGCTTTCAAATTTTCGGGATTAAGGGCAGTATTAGGTTTTCTCCATACAAGTTGTTTACCCTTAATGCCGAAAATGCAAAATTTGCTCTCATCTGTAAAGAGAACTTTCGCCCAGAATTCAATGGGCTTGTCTAAGAGTTTTTTTGCAAAGGCGATCCGCTTCTGACGATTGACCTCTGACACAAATGGCTTTTTTCGTGCAACGCGACTGTGATAGTTAGCTTTTTTTAACGTCCTTCTCACCGTATCCTTGCTGATAGTTTTATGAAACTAGGTTCTTTTCTAACCTGCTGTACAATTTTTCGCTTCTCTCGGTTTGTTAAAAGGGGTGGTCTACCAAATCGCGGATGTGAGAGGTAATCTTCAGTGTCTTTATAATTATTAATTACTCTTTGAATGGAAGAGTGTGACCTGCCGACAGTTTCTCCTATTTTTCGAAAAGATTTTCCCTCTTTCCATAACTTTACAATAATTTTTCTCTCTCCCAATTCAATTTCCTTTCCTTTCGTTTCCATTCTAACTTTTAGCTTCAAAGCCTCTGCTAATATAATTGACACCGATTATCTTTTATTTAAATCGGAAAGCGTACATCGCCAACTACGTATTTAAGTAAATAAGTATATTTTGGAGAAGGCGTCTTTATTTGTACGCAGATTTTTGCATACGCATTATTTGGAGAATTTTTAATTTTAATTTTTTTTGTAACTAATATTTCTGTTTTATTGATGCATATTTTGTTAATAGAATTATATGTAGTTAATACACAAAATAAAAAAAAATTGAAGTTTATCACATTAAATCATGACCCTTATTTTTTCAGTTAAAGTGTTAGAAGTTTTTTGTACGCAGACTTCTGCTGCTAAGTGTATTAAAAGATCGACGAACCATGACAAATTGACAAATATAACTTGCAAAGACCACTAAACAATTAACAATATGCTAAAACAACCGATAAAAAAAACTTATCAATATGTTTTACAAATATAAAAGAAAACTTACAAATCTTAACACTTAAAACAATCAAAAACAACTATTAGGTGAAATATTATAATATTTAAAGCAGCATGTGTCGAAAATCGAACAAAGAACTAGAAAGAAACAATATATATATATATATATATATACGAACAAGGATAGGACGAGTATGTTAAAAATGGATCAAGTTCTTAAGGTGGATCCTTTAAATTTTCATGTTTTATGTAAGTGAATAATGGTCTGTAAAATAATTGAACTTGTTCATTAATTAAAGTGACGGAAGGGTTTTTCTTATAGAAAGATATTTCTAGATATTCAAGCAGATCAAGTCTCATACTTTTGCTACATGAATGAATAAGTTTAACGTTGTCATAATCTATTTTGTGTCCTGTCTCTATGTGATGTTGGTATACATTAGAATTAGGTTTTTGTTTATGTTCCTTTATTCTTCAAGCGAGCTTTCTTCCCGTTTGATCGATATATATAGAGTCACAATTGTGACATTTAATCGAATAGACACCACTTTTGTCTAGTTTTTCAAATTTGCGGTTATGGTTAGATAAGAGATTAAGTATTGTGTTCCTATTTGAAAAAGTCAAACATATTATTACATGTATTTACATGTGTGTATTTACATTTTATTACATATATTATTACATTTATTTGGAGAATATAGGTTTTATTTGGTAATATTAATTGCCGTTCAAAAGATCTTTGGAAGACTTAAATCTATTAAAACTAAAATTAATGACAGCAATGCAATTTGTGTCAAAGCGGACAAAAATGCCGGTCTTGTTATCATTGATAAATGTTCATATATTTCAAAGACACATGATTTCATGAATGGAAATAATTATATAAAATTATAAATAATATAATCATTAAATTCAACAAATTCATTCATTCATTAATTTCATAATTTCAAAAAAATCATAAAAAGTCAGGTCAACTGAAATAATCTTTATCTCAAAAACGAAAAAAGATTTTCTAATTTGGTTCTCACCATGACAAAATAGACAGGTAGATGTCTATTTTGTCATGGTAATAAATATAAATTTTGAATGGTTCATTAAAATAACTCAAGAATTCGATTTTTGGTGATTTTTAATTAACTTGAGATCGTCATAAATGTTCACGTTCAATTTAATGATTAATATCTCAAAAACGAATAAATATTTTCAAGATCCGCTTTCATCACAACAAATTAGACACTATTCTCTATAGATCATGAATAATTCATTACAATATCTTAAGAATTCGATTTTTCGTGGCTTTTTAAAACAAGATTATTAATTTCAAAAAATCATAAAAAACTAGGTTAACTTAAATAATCTTTATCTCAAAAACGAATAAAGATTTTCTAATTTGGTTCCCACCATGACAAAATTGACTCTTGCCTCTACAAATTTTGAATGTTTCATTAAAATATCTCAAGAATTCGATTTTTTGGTGATTTTTAATTAACTTGAGATGGCCATAAATGTTCGTGTTGATAATTTAATGATTTATATCTCAAAAACGAATAAATACTTTCAAGATCCGGTTTCATCATGAGAAAGTAGATACTTTCCTCTATAAATTATGAATAACTCATTAAGTTATTTTAAGAATTCGATTTTTTGTGATGTTTTAAAACAAAATTATTAATTTCAAAAAATCATAAAAAAACTAGGTTAACTTAAATAATCTTTATCTCAAAAACGAATAAAGATTTTCTAATTTGGTTGCCTCTATAAATTTTGAATGTTTTATTAAACTATCTCAAGAATTCGATTTTTGGTGATTTTTAATTAACTTGAAATAGCCATAAATGTTCACGTTGAATTTAATGATTTATATCTCAAAAACGAATAAATATTTTCAAGGTTGCTTTCATCACAAGAAAATAGATACTTTCCTCTATAAATCATGAATAATTCATTACGATATCTTAAGAATTCGATTTTTCGTGATTTTTTAAAACAAGATTATTAATTTCAAAAAATCATAAAAAACTAGGTTAATATAAATAATCTAAAGTTTTTGTAATTCGGTTCTCAACATGATAAAATGTTATCATTATAATGAATCACCATAGGAGAGTTTGGTTAATGTCTAGAATTTTTAAAATATGGGTGTTTGGATGAACTTGAAATTAATAAAATCGACGTAAATTCTTTGGAGATACAATTCTGTGAGAAGATGTTTGAATTTTACCTAATACATGTAATTATATTTTTGCGAAATTTTATGTTCCTTCCAGAATCTTTTTGTTTCTTTCTGTGTTAGAAAGCAATCAAAACGCAGAAGTCCTAAAATGCCCATGAATTTATCAAGAAACATTTCCTCCCACAGATAGTTCTTGTTTTCGAGTAATAATACCCGGAAACGTCCGGTAATTAGTAAAGTCAAAGGGATTTAATAAGGGATTCATTAATATTTTCTCAATTCTTTCTTGAAATATGGCAACATTTCCAATGCAGATATTGTATAAAATTGCACATGCAGAAATTGAAAGTAATATCGTCCTACGTTTTAATCGCATTCTCATCGATAGGCAAGGAAATCCTTGTTTTTTTTTAATTTCAAAGTAATGCACAATGTTTAATTACGAAAATATTTATGTAAATATAAATTAGAAAATAGAAACTATCAGTTTTGACATACGTCACTGTCGTTAATCACACTTATCGAGTCGATATACACTTAGCAGCAGAAGTCTGCGTACAAAAAACTTCTAACACTTTAACTGAAAAAATAAGGGTCATGATCTAATGTGATAAACTTCAATTCAACTACATATAATTCTATTAACAAAATATGCATCAATAAAACAGAAATATTAATTACAAAAAAAATTGAAATTAAAAATTCTCCAAATAATGCGTATGCAAAAATCTGCGTACAAATAAAGACGCCTTCTCCAAAATATACTTATTTACTTAAATACGTAGTTGGCGATGTACGCTTTCCGATTTAAATAAAAGATAATCGGTGTCAATTATATTAGCAGAGGCTTAGAAGCTAAAAGTTAGAATGGACACGAAAGGAAAGGAAATTGAATTGGGAGAGAAAAATTATTGTAAAGTTATGGAAAGAGGGAAAATCTTTTCGAAAAATAGGAGAAACTGTCGGCAGGTCACACTCTTCCATTCAAAGAGTAATTAATAATTATAAAGACACTGAAGATTACCTCTCACGTCCGCGATCTGGTAGACCACCCCTTTTAACAAATCGAGAAAATCGAAAAATTGTACAGCAGGTTAGAAAAGAACCTAGGCTGACGGCAAAAAAAATAGTAGAAAATGTACAAGAAGAATTTCATAAAACTATCAGCAAGGATACGGTGAGAAGGACGTTAAAAAAAGCTAACTATCACAGCCGCGTTGCACGAAAAAAGCCATTTGTGTCAGAGGTCAATCGTCAGAAGCGGATCGCCTTTGCAAAAAAACTCTTAGACAAGCCCATTGAATTCTGGGAGAAAGTTCTCTTTACAGATGAGAGCAAATTTTGCATTTTCGGCATTAAGGGTAAACAAATTGTATGGAGAAAACCTAATACTGCCCTTAATCCCTAAAATTTGAAAGCGACTGTAAAACACGGAGGTGGTGGAGTTATGGTTTGGGGGTGTATATGCACCAAAGGGGTGGGAAGGTTGGTTTTCATAACATCGACAATGGACCATAAAATGTATAAGACATTTTAAAAGAAAATTTGAAGCCTAGCATCGAAAACTTGGGCTTGGGGCCCGAATACTTTTTTCAACAAGATAATGACCTCAAACATTGCGCCCACAACACTAAGCTTTGGCTACTATACAATACTCCAAAGCAACTTAAAACACCTCCACAATCGCCGGACTTGAATCCCATCGAACACCTCTGGGATTTACTGGAACGCAGGATTCGGCAACACAACATAACGTCGAAGGAAACTTTAAAAAATGTTATGATTGAGAAGAAATTAGTGCACTCCATGCCTAAACGTTTAAGGGAGGTCATTAAACGTAAAGGTTATCCGACCTCATATTAATATAGAAACAATGATCTCATTTATGAATTTTTTATAAATACTGTCCTGACTTTACGCAGATTTTTGCATACCCGTTATTTGTAGAATTTTTAGTTTTGATTTTTTTCTGTAACTACTGCTTCTGTTTTGTTGAAGCATATTTTGTTAATAGAATTATATGTAGTTAATATACAAAATAAAAAAAAATCAAGTTTATCACATTAGATTATGACTCTTATTTTTTCAATTAAAGTATTACAAGTTTTTTGTACGCAGACTTCTGCTGGAGATTTTGGACATGGCATACTTTGATTATTATATTTTCAGCCCTTTGAATACAATACATCACTTTACCTTTAAATATTTACTATATTTATTGCATTGAACTGGAATGTAGCAACTATTTTCGGACAGAGGTAGTGTTTTATTTACTACTGTTCACTACTTATGTTATTTTGTGTTTTTATTATTTTGTTTTTATTCTTTCTAGTGACACAGCTTTTATTGGGTTCGTTCTGTGCTGTGTCCTGTAGTTTTGTACATAAATAAATAAATAATTTAACTTTTCTAATACATTAACTGCTTCTGCTTTAATTTTATCGCAAGTCTTCCTTGGAAACCAAAGAAGTAAATACAGTTAGCTAACAATAGTTGGATTACATATTGTAAATGAGTTACATTTACTATTTCAATTTCTTTTATATAAAAATTACCTTATTACATAACATTAATAAAATACATTCCAAACAAATGATGTTTATCTTAACAATTTAAATAATAATGGTTTATAATTAAACTTATATTTAAACGTAAAAATAGCAAACTCATTATTGCACAATCGTTGCATGATATTTAACAATTAATGTTTAACGCAATTAGTGTATCTGTTGTGTTGTGTCCACCTCAGCACATCTTAAGAGTTATTCTAAAAAAGGAGTCTTTTAATAAAGTAAACCTTTATTATATTATACAATTATATTCACCGTTATATAAAAAAGGTAATAATAAAAATAATAATTAAGTTACAACACTTTCCATATTAATCCATTTTTTGAGGTTATGTAAGCATAACCTCAATACATAAACTTTTGACTGTTTAAATGTCAGTTTAAAATTTTTGTATCTTTTAATTTCTAGTTTTTTCACAAAATTATAAGATGAGTCTCGAAACACCTAGATTGGGAAGCATCCTCCCTATGCCCTTGGATGAAAAAGAATTAAAGGATGTTGTAGAGAAAAGCAGAGATTGGGCAATAATGCATGGAGCTGGGATGAGATCGAAAACGAATTTTTCCAAGGACGCCCTTTATTTCGCCCCTTTCGTTTTAATACCCTCCGTATTCCCACGAAGAGAATTTTACAAAGCACTTGAATTACAGCTTGTTTTAAATGAAATGGTTCATTGGGTTGCCCACAACCGAATCTTTTTAACAGAAGTACTTAAAGAAACTATACGAGTTGACGAATTTACAGGGAATTTATTTAAAATATACGAAACAGTTCAAGATGAAGGTCTTACCCAGGTTAGTGTTTGCTTAAAAAAACAATTCTGTTTATTCAAGCTAATAAGGAGAATAATGCCTTTAATTTTTGTTTTAATAAACAGAAAGTTTTGAAATAATTTGGACACATTGCACACTTTATTATATTTAAAAACACTCCATTACATTTACACATATATTTTATTTTTTTTTGTGCCTTGACTAATTTATAGCCTATTTCATTGGGAATATTACGATCTGACATCATGCTAGAAACGTCGTGTTCGAATCCAGGAAAAAATTGTCTCAGACATCCTCCATACTGCTGTTGGAAACAGGTTGAATTGAACACTATAGCATCTGGTTTTGGTTGGTTAGGCCCCGTATCTGCCATGATACAGAGGTGCAATATGTGTAGATAATAATTATTATTACTAATAATTATATTAGGAGTATTTCACTTTGTGTGCTTAATGTAGATTTTTTTGTAGATGCATTAGACATATTGGATTGTGTAAAAGTAAGTAACAATCCAATAAGTCTAAGTAAACTATTGTTTGTGTTAATTTTGATTGTATATAGGGTGTTTCCTAAGAAAGTTTTTTATAAATTGATAATATGATAAAAAATATGCGAATGTACTCATTGAAATTACTGAAATATGGGTTTACAGGTATCCAAATTTCGATGGGTTTGCAGGGTATCTTAGTAATTATGAAAGATAGAAAGTTGCGGTTTTCATGAACCTTAGCTACTTTTTCGTGAAACTTATAATGCCACAAATCAAATTTTTATAGCCCTCTTCGTTTTTGATATACAGGGAGTTTCTGGACACCCCCTGTATCTCGGCTATTTAGAAACTTATCAAAAAAGTAAAAACAGGTCCTAGTAGAGTTCTTCACGTAGAATTCAATGGTGTGCATAGAAGTTTTCTAGTCATCACAGTTTTTGAGTTATAAATACAACTTGGGTTTTTCTAAAAGGAACAACACAAATTAATTTCTTTATTGAACTAAGCTTTGAACTACTTGAATTTTTCCAAGCTTATCAAAAATATATAACACTTTATATTTACCTTCATAATTAACCTCGAAATTTAATAAAATACATTATTTTATAAATTGCCTGTGATAAATTAAGTTGTCGAGTGGCTAGGATACCAGAATAAACACAGTAAACTTAGTTAAACTTAATTTTGAGTTTTTTTGCTCACAATTGTTACGCGCACAAAACCGCAATTGACACAATGAACAAAGTTAGACATTCTCGACAAATTAAAAGTTTGTTATCTCAGAAACAAATTGAGATATTCAATTGCGGTTTTGTTCATTAAAAGTATACACGTTCTTCTATAATGTGGTAAAGCTACAAGAAAATATTTTAAGAATTCGATTTTTGTCGATTTTTTGAAATCGAAGCAAAAAGATTGTTATCTCAACACAGTTAGACATTCTCGACACATTCAAAGTTTGTTATCTCAGAAACAAATTGAGATATTCATATTTGGTTTTGTTAATGAAAAAGTATACACTTTCTTCTATAATGTGGTAAAGCTGCAAGAAAATATCTTAAAAATTCGATTTTTGTCGATTTTTTGAAATCGAAGCAAAAAGATTGTTATCTCAACAAAGTTAGACACTCCCGAGAAATTCAAAGCTTGTTATCTCAGAAACAAATTGAGACATTCAAATTTGGTTTTGTTCATTAAAAGTATACACGTTCTTCTATAATGTGGTAAAGCTACAAGAAAATATCTCAAGAATTCGATCTTTGTCGACTTTTTGAAATCGAAGCAAAAAGATTGTTATTTCAACAAAGTTAGACATTCCCGAGAAATGCATAGCTTGTTATCTCAGAAACAAATTAAGATACTCAAATTTGATTTTGTTCATTAAAAGTCTATACATTCTTCTATAATGTGGCAAAACTCCAAGAAAATATCTTAAGAATTCGATTTTTTGAAATCGAAGCAAAAAGATTGTTATTTCAACTAAGTTAGACATTCCCGAGAAATTCAAAGTTTGTTATCTCAGAAACAAATTGAGATATTCAATTGCGGTTTTGTTCATGAAAAAGTATACATTTTCTTCTATAATGTGGCAAAGGTACAAGAAAATATCTGAAGAATTGGATTTTTGTCGATTTTTTGAAATCGAAGCAAAAAGATTGTTATCTCAACAAAGTTGGACATTCTCGAGAAATTCAAACTATGTTATCTCAGAAACAAATTGAGATATTCTATTGCGGTTTTGTCCATGAAAAAGTATACACTTTTTTGTATAATGTGGTAAAGCTTCAAGAAAATATCTTAAGAATTCGATTTTTGTCGATTTTTTGAAATCGAAGCAGAAAGATTGTTATCTCAACAAAGTTAGACATTCCCGAGAAATTCAAAGTTTGTTATCTTAGAAACAAATTGAGATACTCAAATTTGGTTTTGTTCATTAAAAGTATATACATTCTTCTATAATGTGGTAAAGCTACAAGAAAATATCTCAAGAATTCGATCTTTGTCGACTTTTTGAAATCGAAGCAAAAAGATTGTTATTTCAACTAAGTTAGAGATTCCCGAGAAATTCAAAGTTTGTTATCTCAGAAACTAATTGAGATATTCAAATTTGGTTTTGTTCATTAAAAGTATATACATTCTTCTATAATATGGCAAAGCTACAAGAAAATATCTTAAGAATTCGATTTTTGTCGATTTTTTGAAATCGAAGCAAAACGATTGTTATCTCAACAAAGTTAGACATTCCCGACAAATTCAAAGTTTGTTATCTCAGAAACAAATTGAGATATTCAATTGCGGTTTTGTTCATGAAAAAGAATACACTTTCTTCCATAATGTGGCAAAGCTACAAGAAAATATCTTAAGAACTGGATTTTTTGTGATTTTTTTAACTTCGACGTTATAAGATCGTTATCTCAACAAAGCTAGACATTCTCAATAAATTCAAAGTTTGTTATCTCAGAAACAAATTGAAGTATTCAATTGCGGTTTTGTTCATGAAAAAGTATACACTTTCTTCTATAATGTGGTAAAGCTACAAGAAAATATCTTAAGAATTCGATTTTTGTCGATTTTTTTAAATCAAAGCAAAAAGATTGTTGTCTCAACAAAATTTGACATTCTCGACACATTCAAAGTTTGTTATCTCAGAAACAAATTGAGATATTCATATTTGGTTTTGTTCATGAAAAAGTATACACTTTCTTCTATAATGTGGTAAAGCTACAAGAAAATATCTTAAGAATTCGATTTTTGTCGATTTTTTTTAAATCGAAGCAAAAAGATTGTTATCTCAACAAAATTTGACATTCTCGACACATTCAAAGTTTGTTATCTCAGAAACAAATTGAGATATTCAAATTTGGTTTTGTTCATGGAAAAGTATACACTTTCTTCTATAATGTGGTAAAGCTACAATAAAATATCTTAAGAATTCGATTTTTGTTGATTTTGAAATCGAAGCAAAAAGATTGTTATCTCAACAAAATTTCACATTCTCGACACATTCAAAGTTTGTTATCTCAGAAACAAACTGAGATATTCAAATTTGGTTTTGTTCATTAAAAAGTATACACTTTCTTCTGTAATGTGGTAAAGCTACAAGAAAATATCTTAAGAATTCGATTTTTGTCGATTTTTTGATATCTAAGCAAAAAGATTGTTATCTCAACAAAGTTAGACATTCTCGACACACTCAAAGTTTGTTATCTCAGAAACAAGTTGAGACATTCAAATTTGGTTTTGTTCATTAAAAGTATACAAGTTCTTCTGTAACGTGGTAAAGCTACAAGAAAATATCTTAAGAATTCGATTTCTGCCGATTTTTTGAAATCGAAGCAAAAAGATTGTTATCTCAACAAAATTTGACATTCCCTATAAATTCAAAATTTGTTATCTCAGAAACAAATTGAGATATTCAAATTTGGTTTTGTTCATGAAAAAGTATACACTTTCTTCTATAATGTGGTAAAGCTACAAGAAAATATCTGAAGAATTCGATTTTTGTCGATTTTTTGAAATCGAAGCAAAAAGATTATTTCAACAAAGTTAGACATTCTCTACACATTCAAAGTTTGTTATCTCAGAAACAAATTGAGATAATCAAATTTGGTTTTGTTCATGAAAAAGTATACACTTTCTTCTATAATGTGGTAAAGCTACAATAAAATATCTTAAGAATTCGATTTTTGTCGATTTTTTTTAAATCGAAGCAAAAAGATTGTTATCTCAACAAAATTTGACATTCTCGACACATTCAAAGTTTGTTATCTTAGAAACAAATTGAGATATTCAAATTTGGTTTTGATCATGGAAAAGTATACACTTTCTTCTATAATGTGGTAAAGCTACAATAAAATATCTTAAGAATTCGATTTTTGTTGATTTTGAAATCGAAGCAAAAAGATTGTTATCTCAACAAAATTTCACATTCTCGACACATTCAAAGTTTGTTATCTCAGAAACAAACTGAGATATTCAAATTTGGTTTTGTTCATTAAAAAGTATACACTTTCTTCTGTAATGTGGTAAAGCTACAAGAAAATATCTTAAGAATTCGATTTTTGTCGATTTTTTGATATCGAAGCAAAAAGATTGTTATCTCAACAAAGTTAGACATTCTCTACACATTCAAAGTTTGTTATCTCAGAAACAAATTGAGATAATCAAATTTGGTTTTGTTCATGAAAAAGTATACACTTTCTTCTATAATGTGGTAAAGCTACAATAAAATATCTTAAGAATTCGATTTTTGTCGATTTTTTTTAAATCGAAGCAAAGAGATTGTTATCTCAACAAAATTTGACATTCTCGACACATTCAAAGTTTGTTATCTCAGAAACAAATTGAGATATTCAAATTTGGTTTTGTTCATGGAAAAGTATACACTTTCTTCTATAATGTGGTAAAGCTACAATAAAATATCTTAAGAATTCGATTTTTGTTGATTTTGAAATCGAAGCAAAAAGATTGTTATCTCAACAAAATTTCACATTTTCGACACATTCAAAGTTTGTTATCTCAGAAACAAACTGAGATATTCAAATTTGGTTTTGTTCATTAAAAAGTATACACTTTCTTCTGTAATGTGGTAAAGCTACAAGAAAATATCTTAAGAATTCGATTTTTGTCGATTTTTTTATATCGAAGCAAAAAGATTGTTATCTCAACAAAGTTAGACATTCTCTACACATTCAAAGTTTGTTATCTCAGAAACAAATTGAGATAATCAAATTTGGTTTTGTTCATGAAAAAGTATACACTTTCTTCTATAATGTGGTAAAGCTACAATAAAATATCTTAAGAATTCGATTTTTGTCGATTTTTTTTAAATCGAAGCAAAAAGATTGTTATCTCAACAAAATTTGACATTCTCGACACATTCAAAGTTTGTTATCTCAGAAACAAATTGAGATATTCAAATTTGGTTTTGTTCATGGAAAAGTATACACTTTCTTCTATAATGTGGTAAAGCTACAATAAAATATCTTAAGAATTCGATTTTTGTTGATTTTGAAATCGAAGCAAAAAGATTGTTATCTCAACAAAATTTCACATTCTCGACACATTCAAAGTTTGTTATCTCAGAAACAAACTGAGATATTCAAATTTGGTTTTGTTCATTAAAAAGTATACACTTTCTTCTGTAATGTGGTAAAGCTACAAGAAAATATCTTAAGAATTCGATTTTTGTCGATTTTTTGATATCGAAGCAAAAAGATTGTTATCTCAACAAAGTTAGACATTCTCTACACATTCAAAGTTTGTTATCTCAGAAACAAATTGAGATAATCAAATTTGGTTTTGTTCATGAAAAAGTATACACTTTCTTCTATAATGTGGTAAAGCTACAATAAAACATCTTAAGAATTCGATTTTTGTCGATTTTTTTTAAATCGAAGCAAAAAGATTGTTATCTCAACAAAATTTGACATTCTCGACACATTCAAAGTTTGTTATCTCAGAAACAAATTGAGATATTCAAATTTGGTTTTGTTCATGGAAAAGTATACACTTTCTTCTATAATGTGGTAAAGCTACAATAAAATATCTTAAGAATTCGATTTTTGTTGATTTTGAAATCGAAGCAAAAAGATTGTTATCTCAACAAAATTTCACATTCTCGACACATTCAAAGTTTGTTATCTCAGAAACAAACTGAGATATTCAAATTTGGTTTTGTTCATTAAAAAGTATACACTTTCTTCTATAATGTGTTAAAGCTACAAGAAAATATCTGAAGAATTCGATTTTTGTCGATTTTTTTATATCGAAGCAAAAAGATTGTTATCTCAACAAAGTTAGACATTCTCGACACACTCGAAGTTTGTTATCTCAGAAACAAGTTGAGACATTCAAATTTGGTTTTGTTCATTAAAAATATGCACGTTCTTCTGTAACGTGGTAAAGCTACAAGAAAATATCTTAAGAATTCGATTTCTGCCGATTTTTTGAAATCGAAGCAAAAAGATTGTTATCTCAACAAAATTTGACATTCCCTATAAATTCAAAATTTGTTATCTCAGAAACAAATTGAGATATTCAAATTTGGTTTTGTTCATGAAAAAGTATACACTTTCTTCTATAATGCGGCAAAGCTACAAGGAAATATCTTAAGAACTGAATTTTTGGCGATTTTTTTAACTTCGAAGTTATAAGATCGTTATCTCAACAAAGCTAGACATTCCCAATAAATTCAAAGTTTGTTATCTCAGAAACAAATTGAAATATTCAATTGCGGTTTTGTTCATGAAAAAGTATACACTTTCTTCTATAATGTGTTAAAGCTACAAGAAAATATCTGAAGAATTCGATTTTTGTCGATTTTTTTATATCGAAGCAAAAAGATTGTTATCTCAACAAAGTTAGACATTCTCGACACACTCGAAGTTTGTTATCTCAGAAACAAGTTGAGACATTCAAATTTGGTTTTGTTCATTAAAAATATGCACGTTCTTCTGTAACGTGGTAAAGCTACAAGAAAATATCTTAAGAATTCGATTTCTGCCGATTTTTTGAAATCGAAGCAAAAAGATTGTTATCTCAACAAAATTTGACATTCCCTATAAATTCAAAATTTGTTATCTCAGAAACAAATTGAGATATTCAAATTTGGTTTTGTTCATGAAAAAGTATACACTTTCTTCTATAATGCGGCAAAGCTACAAGAAAATATCTTAAGAACTGAATTTTTGGCGATTTTTTTAACTTCGAAGTTATAAGATCGTTATCTCAACAAAGCTAGACATTCCCAATAAATTCAAAGTTTGTTATCTCAGAAACAAATTGAAATATTCAATTGCGGTTTTGTTCATGAAAAAGTATACACTTTCTTCTATAATGTGTTAAAGCTACAAGAAAATATCTGAAGAATTCGATTTTTGTCGATTTTTTGAAATCGAAGCAAAAAGATTGTTATCTCAACAAAGTTAGATATTCTCGACACATTCAAAGTTTATTATCTCAGAAACAAATTGAGATATTCAAATTTGGTTTTGTTCATGAAAAAGTATACACTTTCTTCTATAATGTGGTAAAGCTACAATAAAATATCTTAAGAATTCGATTTTTGTCGATTTTTTGAAATCAAAGCAAAAAGATTGTTGTCTCAACAAAATTTGACATTCTCGACACATTCAAAGTTTGTTATCTCAGGAACGAATTAAGATATTCAGATTTGGTTTTGTTCATTAAAAATTATATACACTTTCTTCTGTAATGTGGTAAAGCTACAAGAAAATATCTTAAGAATTCAATTTTTGTCGATTTTTTGAAATCGAAGCAAAAAGATTATTATCTCACCAAAGTTAGACATTCTCGACACATTCAAAGTATATTATCTCAGAAACAAATTGAGATATTAAAATTTAGTTTTATTCATGAAAAAGTATACACTTTCTTCAATAATATGGTAAAGCTACAATAAAATATCTCAAGAATTCGATTTTAGTCGATTTTTTGAAATCGAAGCAAAAAGATTGTTATTTCAACAAAGTTAGACATTCTCGACACATTCAAAGTTTGTTATCTCAGAAACAAATTGATTGTTTAATTTTGATATGGTCCGATATTATAAAATTGCACATTCACATAAGTTTTAAAATTTTTTAACGTGGTTTCCTGATCATGACTGTGCAGCCGAAACTGGTCGAAACTGAAAAATAATAATAAAATTTTCATCGTTGAAGTACAACAGAGATTTCTTATTTTCTATTCTAAACGTAACATCACGATGACAACAAAGAGAACAAATCTATCACCAAATATTTTTGTTTAATAAAATATGTTAAATAAAAAAAATATTTTTCATTTAAACTGGATGATTCTCAAATCGTTTGACAACCAAACTGATAACCATCCCTGATAATACAACCTAATCTATATAACATGATAAAATACATTTATTATAATTTTCTAATTGTGATAAACTAAGAAAAAAAAAACAAGGAACACCCTATATAAGTAACAATTTGCGTTTAATGATTCAATTAATCACTTATTTTTTTATTATTTTTGATTATCCATGTCCGAATCATTTTACGCAACATCTTAGAATTAACATTGCTTGAAAACGTGCTTGTTACAAAAGCTTACGAAAAATATTTTAATGTAAAACATTCATGACTTATTGGAAATATAATAAAGTGGTGCTAGTCGTCTAGCGGTTTTTTCTGTTTTATGCATGGTTTTGAATGTTGTTTTTTCCAGAAATTGTCCCTGGGACTGTTTCGTTCTGATTATATGGTGCACAAATCCAACAGCAAAATAAAACAGGTGGAAATAAACACGATCGCGTCGAGCTTTGGCGGCATTATCACCCATCTAACGAAACTCTATAGGTATTTATTTTTTGTAGTCGTCGTTCTCTGTAGTGTTATTTGGGACGTTCAAGTTCAAAATATTTTAATTTTTTTCTTGTAATTTTTGCTGGCATTTTACACCTGTTCAATATTTTGCATGCTATTAGTTTCTCTTTTTTTGGAGGTGATTGTGGAAACGCATGATTTATTTTTTTAATGTTTTTATTGCTTTAGTGACTATCACCATTTTCATTCATATGTTACAAGTCATGTATGTGTTACACATTTGGGCTATTCCTTCTTATTTAGTCTATTTGATTTTAGAATCTTTTTAGTTTGGCTTAAAATTTTTTAATTATCTATTTAATCGGAATATATATTTTTTTGTAGGTACGTTTTACAAGAATTGGGACATCATGATTTAGCAGCAAATGTAAGTACCCATTAATTTTAAAACCTCAAATTCATCCCCCATTTTCCAAGCTTCTTTTTATTAAAACCTCAATGTTCTTAGTTGCCAGAAAACAATGCTCTTGAAGGTCTTTGTTCTGGAATGTTGGAAGCTTGGAAAATGTACGGGGATATAGAAGCATCAATTCTTTTTATAGTAGAAGACGTAACATACAATATATGCGATCAAAGATTTCACGAATTCGAAATAAAGCGTTTAAATCCTTATGTAAAAGTAATTCGAAAAACATTAACAGAAATAGGAAAAGAAGCCACATTAGGACCCTCAAATGAATTAATAATGTAAAAAAAATAAATTTATCCCATTTTTATTTTAACAAAAAAAAATTTTTAGTGATAATCGCCCAGTTGCCGTGGTATATTTTCGCGCAGGTTACGAACCCGGTCACTATCATTCCCAATTAGAATGGGATGCGCGATTAATGATCGAAAGATCCCAAGCGATTAAATCCCCGTCTATTCATTATCATTTAGCTGGAACCAAAAAGGTTCAACAAGCCTTAGCCAAACCGGGTACTCTCGAAATGTTTTTATCTGATAAAGGAAAAATCGAGGCTGTCAGGGAAATTTTTACGGGATTATACAGCTTAGATTTAGACGAATTCGGCGATCAAGCGATTCAAATGGCACTCGATCAACCGGAACGGTAAATTATCAAAAAAAAAATAATTTTAGTAATAAATTTTTATTATTAACTCAGATATGTATTAAAACCACAACGCGAAGGAGGTGGTAATAATATTTACGGGGAAGAAATAAAAGACGCAATATTAAAAATGAAAAATTCGAAGGAACGTTCGGCTTGGATTTTAATGGAACGTATTCATCCGCCGATTTCTTCGGGGTATATTGTTAGACCTGGAGGTTCTGAAGTTCCTGAATTGTTGGATCTAGTTTCAGAATTAGGGATATATGGAGTTATTATTGGGTTTGTTCTAAAATTTAGCGTTTAGATTTAATATTGTTTGCTTTCTTTGTAGAGATTCATATAAAATTTATTCAAATCGCCAATGTGGTCATATGTTAAGAACGAAAACATCAACAGCTAATGAAGGAGGGGTGGCGGCTGGATTGGGCGCTTTGGATAGCCCATATTTAGTAGATTGATTGAATTTGGAGATCAATGAAATAAATGCATTTATAAGAGAAATAATTTTATATATTATTGTATTGTTTGTGTATTTTTATAGAGTTTATAACAAAATTTATATGTTAATATATAATATTTTTTTCTTTTACTGATCTTTTCATTTAGAAATCGGTTATAAACGATTTGTGGAAAAATCATTGAAACAGGCCTAAAATGTCAAGTACTTTTGTAAAATATGCCTGTTGTACATATCTTAAAGTAGGATTTTGTAGTCCTAAATTTAGTTTTAGTATAAGAAAATATTTATTAATTAACGAGGACCTTTAATTTGTCGCGATCCCTCCGTGGCGATCTTTCATGTTTTACATCCATACAGGAGAATTACTTAGGTTGCTGCTTAACCTTTAACTACTCGCGCCGGTGTAAAATATACACCACTTGCACTAAAAATGCTCGCATTCTTCTTAAGGCGCGTACACATACAGCGAACGAATTCAATCGAACAGATTTGGACGAATTCGTTCGCTGTTTGCTGAAAATATCGGCTTGCGTCCACATAAAAACGAATGTGTAGCAAACGAATTGTTTCGCGCTCATTCGCTTGTTTTCGGTAATTAGTGGAAGTAATAATGGCAACAAATGATGACTTAATTATTGTTGCAAGTGCAGCATGTCACTTATAATTATAAGTGACGAAGAGAAAAGGCAGAAACGAAGACGACGCTGGTGGATGACATCTTTATTTAAAAGCAGAAGTAGATATAGGGGAATGGATTTATTGAAAGATTTAACGACCGAAGTAGAATATGGGCTCTTTGAAAATTTCTGTAGAATGAAATCTGTAGATTTTGAATGGCTACTGAATCGTATTGGCCCAAAAATAGCAAAACAAAATACATCATTCAGAGAAGCGATACCACCAACGGAAAGATTAATGCTTACATTACGCTACTTAGCCACCGGGGACTCATTCACTAGTTTAATGTACACCTTTAAAATTTCCAAACAACTCATTTCTTACATCATACCGGAAGTTTGTTCAGCAATAATTGAAAGCCTCGATGATTATGTGAAGGTAAGTGAAAAAAATAAGTAAAAATAATATATTTTCTTAATACAAGTTTATTACCAAAAATACAAAAAACAGTCATTATTATTTGAATTAAATTAAATTAATTTTCGACATCGTTAAAAGTATTAATGTAATCTACTAAAGGCGCCAAAGAAGTTGTAGTATCAGTTTGAGGTTGTTGATAGGGAGTGTTAATATATGAGGGTTGGTTGTATGTCGTTGATGCGTTTCAGGGTGATGGAGCAGAAGAACAAATACTTCGTGGGTATGATAAATTTTGATCATATTGTGAGCATGATGAATCTGTGAGTGAAGGTGAAGGAATGGGTACTGTAGCAGGGGCATTGTATTTACCCATATCAGCATCAAATAAAATATTACCAATTAGGTGTTCAATTACATTTCTAGTGTATTGACTATAAGTTCTATGTTTTGAAGCTATGTGCTCCCCGTAAATTGTGCTGGCATCTCTGAAACTGCGATTTTTGACTGTGTCTTTTAATATTTCATAGGCTTCTTCTGCACGAGAATCTTTCGTTTTGATAGCCGACCGTTTTATCTTCCTTGGTGAACAGAAATCAGATTTTCGTTTCGGTGTTTCAACTGATGTTCTTATATTTTCTGCGTGCTCAGTATAATCACTGGGTTCTTCAACAATTTTTTCGAGATCGTCCACCTTTTGTTCTTGGGTTTTCCTTTTAAGCACGGATATCTCCTTAAAAAAATAATTTAATTAAAACAATTGAGTGCTTAATACGTTGCCAAAGTCACCCGATTATAAATTCGATCTGACCGCATATTTTATGTACATATGAATATTGTATAAACTCAAATATTGTATATATTGGTGACTGATTAGATATTATAATAGTAATTTTAATAGTAATTTTTTCAGATACTAGGCATCTAGCATCTAGTAATGGCATCTAGTAATGCAGAAGAGTGGCGGAGTGTAGCTGAAAACTTTAATAGTCAATGGAATTTTCCTCACTGCCTTGGAGCTGTAGATGGCAGACATTGCATACTACAAGCACCAATACACAGTGGAAGTGACTATTTTAATTATAAACAGAATTTTAGTATTGTTTTAATGGGTATTGCCGACTCAAATTATTCGTTTTTGTTTGCCGACGTCGGTTGCCAGGGTAGAATTTCAGATGGGGGTGTGTTAAAAAATTCAGTTTTCTGGAAAAAACTACAAACCAGTGACTTAAATTTACCGCCTGAAGAAGTTCTAGCTAATAGGCAGACAAAAGTTCCGTATGTGTTCGTTGGCGATGATGCTTTCAGCCTTCATGAACATCTTCTGAAAGCATATCCAGTAGAACAAAAAAAGGGATCAAAAAAACGAATTTTCAATTACAGATTATGTCGTGCCCGACGAGTAATCGAAAACGTGTTTGGGATAATGTCAGCTGTGTTCAGAGTGTTAAGAAAAGTAATGTTATTATCCCCAGAAAAGGCTACGACAGTAGTTTTGACTTGTGTCTATTTACATAATTTCTTAAGAAAAAGCAGACATTCCCAAAACCTTTATACACCGCCCGGAACGTTTGATGATGATAAAGACGGTACCGTTATGCCTGGAAGTTGGCACAAAGTCACAGATATGACGTCACAATCGTTTGTTCCAATGGCAAAAGTTGGAAGAAAAACTTCAGCTAATTGTGAAGCAATAAGAAACGAGTTTGCAGATTATTTTATGAACGAAGGGAGAGTTGACTGGCAAAACAATTACGCTTAAATATTCTGTAATTACTCTATAACATTTAATAAAATATTGCCTAAACTTCAACAATATGTACGTTACTAGCTATACTTATCTACTGTATTCTTGTGTACTAAAATATAACAATGTCTTCACTTACCTCGGTATTTTTTGTTTTTTTCGGAATAAACTTATCCATTAAAAATAACATAGGTTTGAAAGCAAACCAAGTTGATGTATATACATCACTGGTGCCAGAGCCAGTTTTCATGGTTTGTTCGTGTTTCATTCGTTCTCGCCTGAATGAACTTAAAAGGGACTCCATTTTTTTTTTGCTGCGTCTGCTTCACAATTAAACTGCTTAGCAATTTTATTCCAAGCGTCCATTTTTTTTATTCTATCTTTATGATTATCGTCAGCCGGATTCCACAGGCATTCATTACTGCGGTACTCATTAATGAGTTCTAGAGCTTTAGAATTACTCCATTCCATTTTAAACTACGAGTATCAGAAAGTGTACTATGAACTGAAATGAATATTCGGCCAATCGCCACAAAATCACGTATATATTAAAACAAATTCGTACGAATTTTATGGCAAATATCCTTTTATGTTTACCAGTTTACCGCCTCGCAAGGGAACCGCAACGAATGCGAACCAACACGTTCAAACGTGTTCGTTGATACGTACACATCAACCGAACGAATTCGTTCGCGACCGTTCGTTCGCCTTCGTTCGCTGTATGTGTACGCGCCTTAACCTATAATTGAAGTGCCCACTAGAACCACCGTCAGTCTCGCTGCGACAGCTCTAGTGATTACATACTTATTTAGTGTGAAATCTACAGTTGTTCTATTTGGTGTACGGGATACACCACGCGAGGAGTTATGTAAGTATATTTTAAAATTTTTTAGTTTGGTTGTTTGGCATAAAATATTTTATGTGCCATTTACTTTGTTTATAGAAACAACGACTTTTTTTAAATACCTAAAATTAATTTTGTAGGGATAGGATACCAGTTAGAGATCCAAAATGTCTAACCGAAAATGAACTTGAGGCTATGGCTCGCGCTTTATGGGACGAAGAATGTGAAGAAGAAGTTGGAGGAGAATCAGGGACGTCAGAGGATGAAGCTATAGAGAACAGTGAGCACAACACAGAGTCAGAAGAAGAATTCAGCCACAGAGATGATGAAGAGGAAAATGCAAATGATACTAGTGAAGAAGACAGTGAAGAAAATTTTGTGGCTAGAGATAAGAAAGAAAGAATGGTGTGGAAGAAGAGTCCAATTTTAAGTAAATTTAGCAAAACTAATAAAAAAAATATTGTAAAAATTTTTCCTGGGCCTAAACAATATGCACGAGATATTACCAATGAAAAAAAATGCTTTTGACAAATTTTTTACTGATGACATGATAGAAAATATTGTTCAATACACAAACCTAGAAATTGCAAGATTACGAACACATTATCACCGGCCAAGAGTTGCTAAAAATACCACGAAAACGGAAATATTAGCTTTTGTAGGATTGTTACTTCTAGCAGGAAGCAAAAAGCAGAACCATACACATTTTCTGGAATTGTGGACAGCTGATGGAACTGGATCAGAAATATTTAGAGCTTCTATGAGTTATAACCGGTTTCTATTTTTGCTAACCGCAATTAGGTTTGACGACAAAAGTACTAGACGTGAGAGAAAAGCCACTGATAAACTGGCCGCTATCCGATTTATTCTTGACCGTTTTGTAGACAACTGCAATAACAATTATAATTTGGGAGAACATGTAACAATTGATGAAATGTTGATTCCCTTTAGAGGCAGGTGCAGTTTTATCCAATACATCCCCAATAAACCTGCTAAGTATGGATTAAAAGTGTTCGTTTTATGTGACTCCAGAACATTCTATGTGAGCAACTTAGAGGTATATTGTGGTCAACAGCCAGAAGGGCAATACAAAAATTCAAATACACCAACTGCAATTACTCACCGTTTGCTTCAGCCGTGGAAAGGAAAAAATAGAAATTTGACGTGCGACAATTGGTACACAAGTTATTCTTTGGCAAAGGAGCTTTTGGAAGATAAAGTCACAATTGTAGGAACATTAAAAAAGAACAAAAAGGAATTGCCGACAGAATTTTTACCAAATAAAACGAGAGCACCTGGGCCGTCCGTCTTTGGATTTCAAAAAGACGTCACTATTGTGTCTTATGCTCCCCAAAAAAAAATAAAGCTGTAATTTTGCTTTCCACCATGCATTGTGATGCTGCAATTCACCCTGTAACCAATAAGCCAGATATTATAATGGACTACAACAGTTGTAAAGGAGGCGTCGCTACTGTAGACAAAATGTGTGGCACGTACTCCGTTCTCAGAAGAACGAGAAGATGGCCTTTAGTTTTATTTTTTCAGTTGGTGAACATTGCAGGTATAAACAGTCAAATATTATATAACGTCATACACATCGAGGATGGGCACAAATACAGAAGAGTTTTTCTAAAAGAATTGGCGATGTCTTTGATGAAGCCACACCTTTCAGAAAGAGCTACCATAAGGACATTACCTTTGGATATCCAACGTTTCCTGAATAAGTACAAACCTCCTCAAGAGGAACATGAACAAGAGCCTCCAGCAAAAGTACGAGGAAGGTGCTTTTGTTGTGGAAGGCAGAAAAACAGAGTAACAACAGTTTCGTGCCATACATGTCCCAAACCAGTATGTAAAGAACATGCGATTAGTATAATTACTTGTCCTGACTGCAATAACATTGCCGATGATGAGGAAGCTAGCGAGTAGTCCTTTGCCCAAACTCTTGTGGGGTTTTGTTTTGTTTTGTACTTGTTTTCCAGTTTATAGTTAATGTTATGTTTCACATATTTCTGTTTTTAATAAATTTTTTATAATGCTTCTTATTCAATAAACGTTTATGTAACAACTCCACCATTTTTTGAAAACATCTGCATTCCTTTTACTATATTTTCAGCACATTTTGGCGATGGTGTACAAAATACACCGCGCAAGTACTAGTGTTATATTTCAAGGCGCGAGTAGTTAAAGATTAATAATAATAATAATCTTTATTGAGAAACTAAAGAGATAAACAAAAATAACAGAAAAAGTGCACATCTCATTACTACTCTACTAGCGTCAAAAGAAAAGGAAAAAATTTAAACGTTATATATTATAAAATTCATCAAGCGAATAAGGTTCTAAACTACAAAGTAAATGTCGCATACTTTTCTTAAAAGAGTTCAATCTACTTATTGATTTAATTGCTGTAGGGATGTAATTCCAGATTTTCACGCATGAATAAAAGGGACCCCTTTCATATAGGTTTAACCTATGTTTAGGTAGCATCAAGATGTGATTATTATTATATCATATTGGTTTGTCTTAACCAGTTGTTGGAAATAGCTCTTATGTTTAAAAACAAATATTGAGCATTCGAAGATGTAAATCGCTGTTAACGTTAAGAGATTCTCTTCTCGGAATCGTTGTCTGCATGATTCATTATATTTCAGACTACACAAGACTCATTGCTTTTTTCTGAAGTTTAAATACATGATCGAACTGAACAGATGCCCCCCAAGTAATTATTAAATATCTTAAGTGTGATTCGATGTTACTTGAATAAAATATCTTGGCAATCTTTCTGTTAGTAGTGTTTATAATCACTCTAAGACCAAATATGGATTTTGATAACTTAAACAGAGTTTTTCGATTTGACTTAAATTTCATGGAACTATCGAGATGAACGCCCAAAATCTTGATCTCCTGTCGTACCTCAATATCACAGATTAAAGAGGGTTTGCCAACCAATTTATTGTCAAATACTAACACACCACTTTTATCTTCGTTCATAATTAGCTTGTTACTGTCAAACCACTTTCCAAGCACATTCAACGTATTTCCAGCTTTATCCATCATTTGGTTTAAAGTTGAACCGGTAACTAAAGCGGTAGTGTCGTCTGCTAAACTTGATAGATAACAAGTCATGTCCTGCAATAAAAAATCATTCATAAAAATGACGAAAAGTAGAGGGCCCAGTATACTACCCTGTGGTATACCATGCTTTGTATACTTCGTAGTTGATATTACTGGAGTACCTTCATACCTTATTACTTTAGTCGAATGTGATCTTTTATTTAAATAAGAAGTAATTATGTTTTTGGCGGGACTCCTAAAACCGTACCACTCAAGTTTGGCTACCAACAATTGTCTATCTATACAATCAAATGCCTTAGAGAGATCCAAGCTTATCACACACACATATTCGTTTTTTTCGTAGGCATCTAGAATATTTGCACAGAGTTCGAAAAGAGCCGTATCAGTACCACGGCCAGGTATGTACCCATTCTGCCGTTCACTGAGTAAAGACTTATCTTTTATATAACCCAAGAAACGTACATAACTAACTCTCTCGATAATCTTCGATAAAGAAGAGAGTATGCTAATTGGTCTATAGCTACCAGGTTCCAATATATCACCTTTTTTGAAAATAGGCGTTATAATTGACTGTTTCAGTGAGTTTTTAAATATTCCATGTGCAAGGCAATTGTTAATGTTCATAATAGAGCATAAAGGGGCTAAAATATATGAAATACTTTCTTTAATTATTTTTATCGGGATTTCATCATAACCATAGCTTAGATTGTTTTTAAAACTGTGTACAATATTAAAAAGTTCACTCTCTGTTACAGGCGCCATAAAGATTGATTAACCTTGCATAGGTACTTAATATGATGAGGTATGGTAGATAAATAAATCTGACGAAGCAAGTGTGATTTTAGTAATATTTTTATTTTATAGGTTTATAAGTATCAGATTTAATCAATCTTTAAACAATAATAACGTGGAAGAAAAGTTTTATAGTTTTAGAACTTACTTCTTTTCTGAATAATATTTAAAAATGCTATGAAAGAGGAATTAGAAGAAGAGTTCATTCAGTGATAATCAGATATTGCTTCATAATAGTTATGTTTTAAAAGATGATGGTAAAAGCAATTTGATGATAAGTTAGACGTTCAATTTTATAAACAATATGGCCATAAATTCAAATTCCTAGAAAGTGAAAAAGAACCTATTGATTTAAAGAAAGATGTTCAGAAATTAACTAAACCTATATAAATCAAATCTGTCCGTTATAAGGCCATGATTAATTTTGAAGATAATTTGTCTTAGGCAATAATCATTTTTTAGCTCTAGATTAGATTGCTTTTGCAGATACCCATTTTGAAATCAAAAAGATTTGGTGCAATGGTGACTTTGTTGGAATGAACTAGTGACATTCATTTTTTAAGTAATTTTAGACACTTACATCTTCATTTCAGATATCTGTAATTCTTTGCATAAATTATGTACTGTGAGCGTCAAAAAAAAAGTAAACAGTTGTTGTTTTTCTATTAAAAGGTTAATAAAAATGCAGTTAATAACGAAAATCAAAAAGTTTTATTGCAGTCTTCACAACTCATCTATACTATATTTAAATCAATAGAAACATGAAAAAAAACAAATCATTACCCGTAATAATTCAGATTATTGTAAATATCTACCGAATTTACGCGTCAAAAGAAAGTAAACAGAATTCGGAACTAATAGGTATTAAGTACAAAAATAAATATAATATTAAATTTTAATACTTGGTTTGAGCTCCTTTGGCCTTCAACACCTCCCTTAATTTCCTTGGCATGGATTCCACCAAGTTTTTTGTAATATTTTGAGGGATTTTCATCCATTCTTCAGTTAAAGCTTTTTTAAGGTCGTCTTTATTTGAAATTGTCCTTTCTCTGATCTTCCTGTCAAGGTGATCCCACAGATGTTCTATAGGATTAAGGTCTGGGGACTGCGGTGGATGATCAAGGGTTTTAGGGACTCGGTATAGCATCCATTCCTTCACAATTTTGGAAGTGTGCTTTGGATCGTTATCCTGTTGGAAGATCCAGTTCTCTGACAAGCCCAATTCATTAATACTCGGGGAAATATTGTTCTTTAAAATGGTTAAATAGTCCATTTTATTCATTGTTGATTCAATAAAAACTAGATTACCGACCCCTGACGCCGCCATACAGCCCCAGACCATAACCGAGCCTCCACCGTGTTTGATGGTATTGGTAACAAATTTCTCTTTGAAGGCCTCATTTTTTGGCCGCCATATCTTTGGTGGTTTTCTTTTACCAAAAATTTCAAATTTACTTTCATCACTAAATAATATATTTTTCCAAAAATCTGGAGTTTCGTTCTGATATTTTTTTTGCGAAATCAAGACGTTTCTGTTTATTTATTTTCGATATGTAAGGCTTTTTACGGGGTGTTCTTCCATGCAGGCCACTTCTATGGAGTGTTCTTCGTATGGTGCTGGAAGTTATGATTGTGTTTGCTATCTGCGATATGTCGTTTGCTATTTTAACCGCACTTGAACATGGATTATTTATTCTTCACTTCTCTTACCACTGCTCTAGCCTGTGCTTCTGTAAGGCGCTTTGGTCGTCCAACGCGTTGTAAATCGGCTACAGTATGATGTTTTGCGTATTTATCCAAATTTTTTTTATTGTGCTGTGATTTCGTCCCATTATTTTAGCTATTTCGCGTAAGGATTTACCTTTTTTATTTAAACTTAATATAATTTTACGCGTTTCTATACTTGTTTGTTTTCCCATGATGATTTTTGATATTTATAATTAATTTCGACGTTCAACCACTTGCTGTTTCTTCTAAAATGTTCTAAAGTTGTCCTGGGAGGGTTTTATAAGTATTTATACGAAAAGTGTGGTACTTCCCCTAAATCTAAAATGAATTTACAACAACCGGACCGGCTGTTTACTTTCTTTTGACGCGTAAAAATCGGGGTATTTTTACTCCAAAGGGGATTTACCATATTTGTGGGGTTTTTTGCTTAACTATTTGTTACGATAGAATTGCTCACAAATAAAGTCGTAAATTTTGGTATATACATTTTTATTGTAAGTTAACAGAATCGTAGTAAAAAGGGTTTTTAGAAGTAAACAACTACTGTTTACTTTCTTTTGACGCTCACAGTATATGTTTTTCTTGTAATGTTTTTTTTTGTATAATGCTTTAGATACAGTAAACCCTCGATATAGCGCACACGCAGGGGAGAATGCAAGCCGTTCGCTATAATGAGATGTTGGCAATTTCGCTGTAACGAATTAGTTCGTTATATATTGTAAATAATAGAGGCATTGAGAGCAAAAGTGGACTAACCCACATATATTATACGCTGGGGTTAGTCAACGCCTTAATAATGAATAGGATCTTGGGGTGTTTAGAAACATATTAACATCGACAATGTAATAAGTTTATCTGTATTTTGTTTATATTGTAATTAACATTATTTTTTCAAAGTAATCATTTATGGCGCTTTGCTTTAAAACGGGTTTTGTTCGTCTTAAACATTCTTCAGTAATTTTATTCAAAGAATTCGCGAAACCTTTGGAAATGTTCTCTTCTGTATCAGCAAACCTTTAAATTCTGATATAAATAATGAATTCGATAACAAATCAGATGTGGGTTACAATGTGTGCATCTACAGCAGATCTTGGTCTCCCGAGGTCGCCGCTCGTACTGCAGGCAGCATCGGACGAGTGCTCGACTACTTTGCAAAGTGGCGGGTCAAAATCAACGCTGATAAGTAGTACTTTTTACTCGGCGTATACAGAGACCGCCCGATGCGTTAGTATTGCAAGGGGAAGAGCTCCCCTGGCGTTCCGGTGCCAGGTATTTGGGTATCATTCTGGACTCTAAACTTAGTTGGAAAAGCCACATCGATGCGATGGCGAACCAGGCGAAGGCAGCTCTGGCCAATCTGTATGCTCTGATTAATCGTCGAAGTAAGTTGGATCCTCTTCGGAAGATTCGACTCTACAAAGCGGTTATCAGGCCTACGTTGACTTACGCCTCTTCAGTCTGGGGTTACGCCGCACACTCGCACGTGCAAAAACTCCAAGTGGTTCAGAACAAGGTCCTAAGGATGCCATTTGATGCACCTTGGTTTGTCAGTAATGCGACACTGCACAATGATTCCCAGATGGCGATCATCGAGGAATTCATTCGGGACAAGGCCAGTACCGAGTTTACGCGACTCGAAAACCACCAAAATCCCGTCCTAGCGGGATTAATGGATTACGACGTAGAACACCTTCGCTATAAACGACCAAGGTTGCTTCTAGTCTGACGATCCAGACGATCTACTCCTACTTCTGATGTCACTAAATCAGTGAATATTAACTAATATATTTTTCTCTGTTTTAAATCCGATGATGAGGGTTAAAGGAGAAATTCCAGGAACCTCAAGAGGCCCGTCATGTTCACCGTCTGTAACATTAGTGACCTTTTTTCTAAGTAAACGATAAATTTTTTAAAAAGAATAGCGGTGGAGGAAGCTCTTCAATATGAAATTTCACACATAAAGAGGTAATAATGGATTAAATTTGACAAAAGGAGAAAACATCTCTCAGAAATTGGGTTTCCATCACCATTAATCAATCCTTTGAAATACGTCAATTGATCTCAACTTACTATCAATTAATAATAAAAATCATCAATGAATTTTATTGTCAATTTTTGTTTGCATAGAGTTGTAAAGGTTGTATGAAAAGTCAAATAGAGATTTCGTTAATTTATTGTATAAATTAATACACTTGTTTCTAAATATTATATACAAATGATATAAAATTTTGACTTTTTCGAAGGGGGATACATTATACTTGAAGTATGTACTGTGACTTCGCCAAAGCTATTATATTTTATTTATATTATGTATTTATAAAGAAAAACAACAAAGCTTATACAAGAAAAAAAAACAAATAGTATTTTAACCGTGGAGGAAAAATGCAAAAAAATAAAATAATACTTTTATATTTTTAATAACGTTTCATTTACCGTGTTAGAATGGCGTGCTTATCCAAAGTTGCTTTTTAATAATAATACAAAACAAATATTAAAAAAAAATATTGTTCATAAAAAACCACCTACGAAAGTACAAACCTTTTTTTCTTCTCCCTTCTCAGAGATACATTATTATACACACTCTAACTACTCCGATTTTATTCTGTACAAAATCTATTTACACAAACAGTTTCACAATCTTTTCACGTTTCTTTTTCTCTTTTTCATTCCTCAAGATTTGAAGAAAATCCCATTTCTTTGGCGATTTAAATAATTATGTATAATAACCGGACACGTTATGGCACGCGACGTGTGCGAATCGAGTTCTTTTATCACATTCCATAAAACTTAAAATTTTTCTTTCTAATTTCTTTCGCCTTTCTCTTATACGTTGTACCGTTGCAAAGCGCCTTTTAAATCTTTATCAAGAACTGGAAGCTCTGGACATTGCTGAAGAAGCGTGAACGCTGGAGACGACACTGGAATCGCGATCGTTATACCTGATAAATACGACGCCGGTATTCGTATGTGCGGTGTGTTTTTAAAACCGTTTTTTAATTCTCTTCTACTTTGGTAGATGATATGGGCTACTTGACCTAAACAAAAAAAATATTCATATTAATTAAGTAAATTATAAATCAAAGTAATTTAAAAATGTATTGTAATTCTTTTTGAATTAAATATTTATCGTAGCATTCATTTATGCATCGTAAATTTGCGTTATTATTTCTGATATTAATAAATCCATTTTTGGAAAATGAATTGGTACTGCGAAATATTCGGCCAATGTACAATGTTTATAAAAAACAAAATTTTATGAAGTGTAAGATTGGACATACAACAACAAATTTTAAAGTATAGTGAGGAACGCAATGATATATAGTGCAGAAGTGGGAGAACAAGGAGTGCTGAAGTGTTGAGGTAGAAACTAGGGATGTGACGAGACGAGTTTACCGGAACCTGGGAAGCAGGAGTCCGGCGTGGACTACAAGAGAGTAACCTTAAAGACTGTTAGGAGAAACCTTAATAAAATGATAGAAACATAATAGAGCAATTTTAATCAATACATAGAGTGTTAATTAGGTATTACAAATGTAATCGTATCTATAAACTCGTTAATTTAAATCAAATGAAGTGATACTAAATTGTATTTTATAAACAAAAGCTAGGCAACTTTCTCTTCGTTCAAACGATTTCTCAACGGATCATAAAAGAGACCGAAACCACTGCAAAGTTGCTCACTTGCCACTGACCCTGAAGGACACGATAAATATTGGTGAGCAGGGAATTAAAACAACAGGGAATTATCACTGGCAACGACATTTTCGTTAGAAGTGCCGGGTGTACCTATAGGTGTTTTTATAATGAATAATAATAATGTACATAATTGTGTTAACAATTTAAATAAATTATATCTGTAAATATAATATTTTGTTTATAAATGGCTCATACAAGATTTTTTTTAAGCCGGCACCGCTTCCAACACTAACTTACACCATGGAAGCGAATGTATTAACACCATTCCTGAAATATGTGAAAAACTAAGCGATGTGCAAAGTTCTTTATTTTACAAAAACAAAGGTGAACTTTCAGTATAAGTTATTAATATTTTAACAAAATGTGCACTTCAGGTGTTATATTTGAAAATTAAAAACATAAAGCTGTATTGAATAATATGGCAAGAAAATGTAATTATAGTTCTATATTAAATCTTTTAATAATGACCACTTTCCTTTAATGGCCATTTTTCTAATAAATTTTTATGACCTCTGTTAAGAGGTTTTACTACAGTAGAACCTCGATTATCCGGGTTCGCGATTAACCGTGCCCATGTCTTTCAACAAAAAGTACCGATGGACGATTATTGGCGCGATTGGCGTCGCGACACTATTATGTTCATCAGATATATGTGTTTACAGTTCTTTTTAAGAAATCCTTTGATGGTTTCGTTCATTTCTCTTCAGTATTCATGGGTTCAAAGCGAAAACGTGTAGTTCTTTCCTTCGTTAAAAAGGTTGCAATCATAAATCGTGTAGTAGATCGTGGGGAAGATGTAAAAAAGCTTGCGGATGAATTCAGTATTGGTGAACAAACAGTGCGTGATCTAATTAAACGAAAAGATGAGATTTTGAAGTTTGTGTCTATGTCCAGTACATCGGTTACGAGAAAAACAATGAAAAAATCAACACTCGCTGATTTCTGCGCCAATGGTGTGTAAGAAGGCAGTATGGATTCACGAAAATCTCAAAATTGACGGAATGTTTACTGCTTCACAACGGTAGCTATTTCGATTTAAAAATCGATATGGTATTAGACAGACATTCACGGTGAAACATTCAGTGGCGATTTAACGGCTGCAACACTATTTAATGAAGAATTCAATTCTATAGTTTCTTCTTTAAACTTGTCTCCTGACCAAATATACACTTAGCAGCAGAAGTCTGCGTACAAAAAACTTCTAACACTTTAACTGAAAAAATAAGGGTCATGATCTAATGTGATAAACTTCAATTTTTTTTTATTTTGTGTATTAACTACATATAATTCTATTAACAAAATATGCATCAATAAAACAGAAATATTAGTTACAAAAAAAAATTAAAATTAAAAATTCTCCAAATAATGTGTATGCAAAAATCTGCGTACAAATAAAGACGCCTTCTCCAAAATATACTTATTTACTTAAATACGTAGTTGGCGATGTACGCTTTCCGATTTAAATAAAAGATAATCGGTGTCAATTATATTAGCAGAGGCTTAGAAGCTAAAAGTTAGAATGGACACGAAAGGAAAGGAAATTGAATTGGGAGAGAGAAAAATTATGGTAAAGTTATGGAAAGAGGGAAAATCTTTTCGAAAAATAGGAGAAACTGTCGGCAGGTCACACTCTTCCATTCAAAGAGTAATTAATAATTATAAAGACACTGAAGATTACCTCTCACGTCCGCAATCTGGTACACCACCCCTTTTAACAAACCGAGAGAAGCGAAAAATTGTACAGCAGGTTGACGGCAAAAAAAAATAGTAGAAAATGTACAAGAAGAATTTCATAAAACTATCAGCAAAGATACGGTGAGAAGGACGTTAAAAAAAGCTAACTATCACAGTCGCGTTGCACGAAAAAAGCCATTTGTGTCAGAGGTCAATCGTCAGAAGCGGATCGCCTTTGCAAAAAAACTCTTAGACAAGCCCATTGAATTCTGGGAGAAAGTTCTCTTTACAGATGAGAGCAAATTTTGCATTTTCGGCATTAAGGGTAAACAACTTGTATGGAGAAAACCTAATACTGCCCTTAATCCCGAAAATTTGAAAGCGACTGTAAAACACGGAGGTGGTGGAGTTATGGTTTGGGGGTGTATGTGCACCAAAGGGGTAGCAAGGTTGGTTTTCATAACATCGACAATGGACCATAAAATGTATATAGACATTTTAAAAGAAAATTTGAAGCCTAGCATCGAAAACTTGGGCTTGGGGCCCGAATACTTTTTTCAACAAGATAATGACCCCAAACATTGCGCCCACAACACTAAGCTTTAGCTACTATACAATACCCCAAAGCAACTTAAAACACCTCCACAATCGCCGGACTTGAATCCCATCGAACACCTCTGGGATTTACTGGAACGCAGGATTCGGCAACACAACATAACGTCGAAGGAAACGTTAAAAAATGTTGTGATTGAGGAATGGGCCAAAATCAATTCGGACGAAACGAAGAAATTAGTGCACTCCATGCCTAAACGTTTAAGGGAGGTCATTAACGTAAAGGTTATCCGACCTCATATTAATATAGAAACAATGATCTCATTTATGAATTTTTTATAAATACTGTCCTGACTTGTACGCAGATTTTTGCATACCCGTTATTTGTAGAATTTTTAGTTTTGATTTTTTTCTGTAACTACTGTTTCTGTTTTGTTGAAGCATATTTTGTTAATAGAATTATATGTAGTTAATATACAAAATAAAAAAAAATCAAGTTTATCACATTAGATTATGACTCTTATTTTTTCAATTAAAGTATTATAAGTTTTTTGTACGCAGACTTCTGCTGCTGAGTGTATAACGCGGATGAGAGTAGCCTTTTTTTGAAAACGATGCCCTCGAAAACACTGGCTGCACACTCTGAAAGACCAGCGTCCGGTCACAAATCCAACAAGGAAACAGTGACAATTATGACGTGCTCAAATGAAACGGGTATGCACAAAATCAAGTTGACAGTGATTGGGAAAGCTAAAAGACCAAGATCCTTTAAAGGAACAGAAACTAGAAATCTCCCATGTAATTATTATTATCATTCTTGGATGAACCAAATTATCTTCAGAGAAAGGTCTTTTAATGTTTTCATGCCATGTGTGAAAAAATTTCAGGAAGAGAAGGGGCTTCCCAAAAAGGCCGTTCTTCTACCTGATAATCCTCTCATCTCTCAGAATCTATTTTAAAAATAGAGGACGGTCAAATTTTCGTTTACTACCTACCGCCTAATGTAACTTCTTTAGTCCAGCCAATGGATCAAGGAGTGATATCTTGCTTGAAACGACGGCATAAAAAACTTTTCTCCGTTTTCTTCTCCAAGAAAATTGTATTGGTTCAATGAAAGAGATCCTTAAAATGTAGACAATAAATGATGCAATTTTTGCAATATGCGATGCGTGAGAAAACCTGCCTGCAAATACATTAAAGCTTTCCTGGGCAAAAATTTTAGATGAAGGCTACAGGGAGGAAGAAAATACGAAATATGAAGATGTAGAAGCCTGCCTCGAGGTATCAAGATCACTTTCTGATTTTGTTAATGTCGACCGAGATGATATTATTAGACGAGACGATATACACATTACATGAGGACAGCTACCCCAACTTACTATCTTAGATCGAGATGATTCGCAAAACGATGACAGTGATGATGACTAAAGACCGGATTAAAAGGCACAAAAAAGACGGAAAAAGGCACTTAAAAAGGCATGAAATTTTGGCAACAAAAGCATTAAAAAGGCATAAAAATTAGAAATCGAAAAAATTGCTATACCTAATTAATAATGTATTTTAATAACGTTTTCATTAAAAAAATACATCGTTAAACTAAACATTCATATATAATTATTAAACCACTAATCACGAAAACAACTAATTATTAAATGCTGTTCTAAATGTTCCATTGTGAAGTTGTGTCTTCTCTCACTTAACGTATTCTTGTAAGCCGAAAAACTTCTCTTCACGTCCACACTTGTAATTGGTGTATACTTGAACTTTGTAATTAATGCGGGATCCATAATAAATCCAGTAACAAATTCACCACTTAAAATTGATGCAATTTTTTGTAATGTGGCAAATCCTTCATTTTTACACAGAACGTCATTAAATTTATTCGTAATTATTTGACCAATATGTCCTAAATTTTTAATCATTTCTACTGCAGTCACTAAAGGTAAATCCTGTTTTTCAAGTGATTTTATAGATTCACTTATATAACTGTAATTGCTTTTTATAAATGCCAAATTATTTTGTAGCTCCACTTCTTTTAGGACGGCCTGGCAATCTTGTATTGCTTTACTACTTGTAGCCGTAAATTCATTTATTAATTGTTTAAAATGATCTAAGGCGTTTGTGTAGTATATAGCGGCATCTAACCATGTTCCTCATCTTCTTAAAACTGGTTGTGGTGGTAATGGGGTATTTGGTAACCTCTCTCTAAACAATTCTACCCTTAAAGGGGCTTTAACAAATATTTGTTTACCGCTTTTTATTAATTTATTAACTAATGGGAACTGTAACCTTATAGTTTCTGCTACTCGATTAAGCCCGTGTGCTAAGCAAGTACAATGAATTAAATTAGGGTAAAAAATTTTCATATTAGACGCAGCTTTTACCATGTATGCCGCTGCGTCTGACACTATCAGTAAAATTTTATCATTCGGTACCGGCTCCGGTAAGAAATAATGCGTTAACTCATCGTGTATAATAATATTAATAATATAATGAATAATTTTTCATAATTCAACCAATTTTTGGGGAAAAGACGCCAAAAAGTTGAAAAAAGGCTTTAAATAGGCATAAAAAAAATAATAGGCATGAAAATTCAAAAAAGGTATAACTAACCTGGTCTTATTTCACTTATTTTTAATTGATTCGTAAAGATATTTAAATATATTTGTAATGCTTTTAATTTTGAGCATAAGCATATTTTCTATAAATCCGGTCTTTAATGATGACAGCGGTTTCAGTTCCAAGGAAGAAAAAATTCAACCAACGCAAGCAATGAAAGCACTTGATATTGTTGTGAAATTTTGTGAGCAGCAAAACTTCAAGTGGATGACATTACAAATTAAAAAAAATAAATAAATCTGATGTTAAGACCATAGTCGCAAATCGAAAAAAACAAAAATTGATAACATCATACTATTTTCACACCAATGATGAATAAAATAAAGTGTATTTAGATTAACGCTGGTTTTCAGTTATCCATGTAACTCCGTCCCCATCATTACCCCGGATAATCGAGGTTCTACTGTACATTAAAGTTTAATTCTAAAATTTGTTGGTTCTTTAGGTATGTTAAAGCTTGATGATGAGCTTTAACGTATTTCTAAATGTAACGATTTAGAAATAATAAAAAAATTAAAAGAAAGAAAATTATGTCATATTTCATATGTTAAAATAACAACAAAGTCTTCACATACAAAAAATTAGAGGTAAAAATACTTAAAACTGTGTTCTATTTTATGATAAAAGATGGTTTAGTTTAAAGGTGCCCATCAGGATGAAAACACACCTTTTAAGGGGTGTTTTTTAGGTAGGGGTTGATTTTTCTTAGTAAAAAGATGTTGTAAGTTATTCTTGAAGGTAACAATGTATTATATGTGAAATTTGGTCATCAAAACTTTGACTAATTCTAGATTATTGTTAAATTTATTTATTAGATTAATTTTAATTTAAATTTATTCATCATCATTTTGAAACTTTTGATTAGTTATAAGGAATACATTATTCTAAAAAATCCCAAAAAAAAATATTACTCACCTACAACATTCATACTCCTCCATCTAAAATCCTCAATACTCATTAACTCTGGTAAATCAGTCTGCACATTAAACCTACTAACAACATCCTCCCTTCGAATCAATAAAACCGATTCAGAAACCAAATAAGACCAAACCACATCTTCCGGAACACATTCAATCGGATTAGCAAAATGAATCCCTTTAGGACTAACTCCAAAAATCATCTGATGATGCCAAGCATCAGGAATTTCCTGCACTTCCTTCTTAGCTTGTTGTATATTTAATGTTGCAATAGGAATGGCTCCATTTTTTAACCAAAACTTTAACCACCTTTTTAAATTGATAATCCTTTCCGGAAACATATGAAAAAACCTCGCATAGACTTTGCCCTCAGTTACTTTATGAATACAATCAATAATATCTTCATGGGTGGTACCAGCCGTGCTTCTCGACAATAAATAATCAGTTAATGGCGCGGAATTTTTGCGTAAACGAGTGTTAATATTTTGCTGAACTTTTTGTACGGTTGTGGAATAATTAAGGGCGTTTAGTGCGTTTAAAACGGCTGTAGCCCCACATGCCGATGGTCCTATTTGCATGACAGTTTTTGTTTTGGCTTCTGAAGGGGTCCAAATCATTAAAGATTCATCACTGATATCGGGGGAGGTAATATCTTCAATCGGACTTGATTTGTCGGTGTCATTTGGTTTTAATAATTCTCCTATTGCTAAATGATACTTTTTTATTGAATACAAAGTCGATTTTGTACTTGTTCGTTCATCTAATGGACAACTCCAAGGCATAAATGTACTATCGAGGTTGTTCTTAAAGACTTCTTTAGGTAATTTATTTTCGTTTTGTGTTTTATTTGATTTTTTATCAATGTCATTGTTTATTCTAACCTCACTTATTTGAGCACTATTTTCAGGTTGTTCTTTTTTCGCTATTTCCTTAACAACTTCCTTTTTTGTTAATTCACCGTTACACATATTGTTTGTTTTTAATTCTTTGTTAATGTCATCCGCTTCATCTAGTTTTTGATCTAATAAAGGTTCGTAATCTCCGTCAGCACAAGCCCCTCCAGGTCCTGGGTCGAAATCCATCTCTAAATAATCCATCTCAGGGCTATAATTGTGTCCTCTACATACTGATTGTGAGGCGACTTCTTGCGGAATATCTAAGCTAAAAAACGACACGGGAAGATCAGCATCTTGATCCCCTTTGTATGTGTAAATACACCCATCATCAGATATTGATAAATTATCATCATCACTATCATTCGTCAACCTAAAGTTACGTATATCACATGTCAGATCGATTGTAGGTTCTTGTTGTTCAACACTACCACCACTACCGTTAATTTCCAATATAAAACTGCAATTTTCTGCAACATCTTCAATATTATTGTTGAGTTTAACTGTCTTTTTGGTTTTTGTTTTGACAGTTTTTACTTTTGGTATAGCACCTCTACTTTCCATGTTATTCCGCATTCCGTTTAATAAATTTGCGTTTGTGTCGCCGTTGGTGAGGCCCCTGCTCGTGCCCGGTTCTTCTTGTAAACGTTTTTCCTCCGTGGATTGCATTGTTTTGAAAACCTAACCCAGTGTGAAAATGGGTGAGAGCCGGACGATTCAAATCACTGTTGAAATTGATTCTAGTGACGAAACTGTTCGTGGAAGTAAGGCGATCGAAAATCGCGTTAAAACTCTATCTAACATATTGAATTACCATCAATTTTTCTAGGTTTTTCGCGATAATTAAAATACTTGAACGCCATGTTTCTTTGATGTTTATACGCAGGTGCGAATTATATAATTTTTTATGATAATTCCAAGTTATTCTTGAAATGGTTACGATGACTATACATCTTTTGTTGTGTATATTAATAGTGCTATTGTTTATGTATTTTAATAACGTAATTATAATGCGTATTTTAGATTTGAGGATGTTGGTTGGGTTGCCTATTTAACAATTTTTATAAGTAATAAATAGAGTCCGGAATTTATGCAAATTGCATATTATTTACCGCTGATAGTACGATTAAATGCTTTCGGATCTAGACGAATTGCGTGAATAGGAATTGATTGACACCTATTAATTATTACATATTTTGCATATTTCTAAGTTTTTCGCATATTTTTGCATATTTTGAATATTTTCACATATTTTCACATATTTTCATATATTTTACAGTATTATAAGTTTTTAAAGTGCAACGTCGATTTCTTATTTATTATTTGAGGTGTAATTCATGGGTCACAACAAAACGCAGAGTATCTTCTTACTGAGATAACGTTAGCTAGCAGCCGCATGCTTTTGGGCACGTTTTATTGTCCACCGAACCTTCATTATTTTGATCAGTTGGAGGATGTACTGAAGAGGCACACTCTTAATTATGATACTACTCTTCTTATGGGCGACTTCAACACTTGTCTCTTAAGAAACGATCTGCGCTGTGAAAAACTAAAATTCATCACCTCTTCTCTCAATCTTGCTATTTTACCGACACAACCCACATACCATTTACCAACATCTCAGTCGATGTTGGACCTTATTTTAACGTCCTCTCCAGACAACATACTTTCTCATGGTCAGATTCCAGCTTGTCAGTTCTCCAACCACGACTTAATTTATTGTGCACTTGAGATTGGACGTTGTGTGATACCTAGACGTTCTATTCCGACTCGAAACTACAGTGGAATCAACAGCGAGTCATTGATGTCTGATGCTTCGATGATCGATTGGTTTAAATTATACCGCATGTCGGATATCAACGAAAAGGTTAACTACTTCAATACGCAACTCAGGGAATTGTATGATTGTCATGCCCCTTTGCTTCCACGCAAAACAAAGCACTTATCTGCGCCCTGGCTCAATGGTGAGGTTAAAGATCTTATGCGCAGACGCAATGCTGCAAAAACTCTTCTTCGAAGACATCCATCCAATGCTAACTGGGAAACCTACCGTACCTTGCGTAACCGCTGCAACCACCGTTGTAAGAACTTAAAAAAAATGTATATTTATCGGAAATTGTCTTATGCTACCCCTAACACTTTCTGGAAAACTATGCGTTCGCTTGGTGTGGTTGAATCACCTTCTTATCATGGTGGTTTTGATTGTGATTCTCTCGTCAATTATTTTGCTGAACCTCCCATTACTCTCGATGACTCAGTTAAGGCATCAACTATTACCGCTATTATTGCCTCTGCTAATGTCAATTCTAAATTTTCCTTGGAGCTGTTTGACGAGCTTCAAGTCCGTCAGGCTCTCAGTCATTCTAAGTCCACTAGTGTTGGTGCTGATGGTGTCAGCATTAAGCAGCTCCTTCCTATTTTGGATGTAATCATTCCTCCACTACTCCACATATTTAACTTCTCCCTTGAGACATCGACCTTCCCCTCTATTTGGAAACTAGCTTACGTTGTACCCATACCTAAACTTAAATGTCCCACTTGTCTGAGTGATTTTCGTCCTATATCCATTATTTCTGTAATTTCTAAAGCACTAGAGCGCTTGGTATATATGCAGATGCAGCAGTATTTTGATGAGCATAAAATTATCACTGATTTTCAATCAGGTTTTCGGCCAGGCCATAGCACGACATCGGCGCTCATCAAGGTTACTGATGATATTAGACGTGGTTGTGATGATCGGCGTTTGACCTTATTGGTCTTGCTCGATTTCAGTAAGGCATTTGATTCTGTTGATCATGGTTTGTTGGTGGTAATTCTTTCTTCTGTGGGTTTTTCGTCGAGCTGTGTCGCGTGGTTTCAATCGTACCTTTCTAATCGTTCGTTGTGTGTACGTGACTCCTCATCATCTTCGTCTATAGTTGCAAGCCACTGTGGTGTGCCCCAGGGCAGTGTCTTGGGTCCACTCCTATTTTCAGTATTTATAAACTCCATTTCTAAAATAATTAAGTGCAACTTTCACCTATATGCAGATGACCTCCAAATTTATACAACTGCAGCTGTGGATGAAGTTCCAGCAGCGGTGATGCGGCTTAATAGGGATCTTGCTAGCGTTCTGGACTGGTCTAGATGCCATGGCTTGGGTTTGAATGTGGCAAAGACTCAGGCTATTGCTTTTGGATCAAGGCCTCTGGTAACAAAATTTTACTCCCTTAACAATACCTATTTGTCACTTGACGGTAATATTATACAATTCTCTCGAACTGTTAAAAACTTGGGTGTGATGATGGATTCTGCATTGTCCTGGCAGCCCCAGATTCAGTCTATCTGTAGGAAGGTCTATTTCTGTTTCTACTCCCTACGCAAGCTTGGTTGTTTCCTTCCACCTACTGTTCGTCGTAACCTTTGTTACTCTTTAATTCTTCCCCATTTGGACTATGCCGATACCGTATACCCGGACCTTTCGATTGGTCTTCGTAACAAATTAGAGAGGTTACAAAATAATTGTGTGCGCTTTATCTTCGATCTGAGAAAATGTGAGCATGTTACACCTTATCGTAATCACCTCGAAATGCTTACCGTTGAGAACCGTAGATCTTTCCGTATACTAACTACCTTATACAAGATTCTTTCCTCTCAGTCTCCATTCTATCTGTTCACTACATTTGAGTTCATGGCCTCTCGCGGTCTTCCTACTAGAGCACAATCTGGTGTCTCACTCATGTTTCCGATTCATCGTACCGAAATATATCACGGGTCATACACAGTGCAAGCTATAACTCTCTGGAATAACTTACCCACTGAGTTGCGGGAAGCCCGTAGTTTTTCTTTATTCAGAGCATCGCTTAAAGATCGCTTGTTGTCACAACAGTTGTCTCAGACTGTTTCCTGATTTAATCTGCCTCTTCTCTTTCCGTTCTCAGCTGATAGCTTTATTTCTTCTTCTCCAATCATTTTTCTTTTGTGTAATTCGAGTCTCTTTCCTTCTTATTCTTGCGTACTCTTTTTCTAATACTTTATACATAAATTTATTATTTTTTTTTTACTTATATTTGCCATATCAATTTATTTTTTTTAACATACATTGCTGATTGGGTCGTTTTGAAAACATCGCCTCTGGCGATAAATCGACCTTTTGTTAACCTTGTACCAATGTTAAGGAATGATGTGTACATTTTTTTTTTCTTTTATTGTATATCTTGGTGGCAATAAATTGTATTGTATTGTAATTCATATTATGGTCAACTTTTTGTTCTGATATTCGCCAGAGGTAGACAGGCCGACCGTCGAGACGCACTATCGGGCGTCGCACGTTCGTTGACGGCCGTCGTTGTCGGCGACTTAGGCCCGACGCGGATCTGGATGTAGTTAGCGTCTAAAATAAAAAGTGGTATCCACGAAGTTAAATTTATTTGAAAACACATTATTCTAAGAGTCGTTCTGAAGCTGTTCAGATCTCTTATGTGTTTTTGCTTTACGTACAAATTTTTAAGTATTTCAAATATGCCGAAGGTGAAAAATTATTTGGTGTTGTCTTGGATAAAAGCAATTCCTGAACTTATTCTACAAGAAGAAAATGTGTTTTGTAAAGCATGCGGTAAAACGGTAAGTTTATGTTTGTCATATTTTTCAATGTAAATTTAAAAATTATCAATTTAAACTAATAATTACACCTTATAGAGTCTAGATTGAAATAATAATCTGTTCTACAAGTTTGAATTGCAGTTACGGGAGTAAATAATGGAAACGTGCTGCTATAACCACCGACCAATTAAAGAGCTGAAGAACGTTTCCATTATTTACACCAATGACACTTTTATTTAAGTCATCCTTAAGATTGTTGTTATAATTTTTAATACTTTTCTTAATCTGTTTTATTCCATGGGTCTTATATTAAATTAACTTTGTATGGCTAAAGTCGATTCCAAAATGTTTGTTTCTTACTCTTAAGCTCTTGTTGCAGGTTGCTTGTGACCGCAAATCTCAGATCACGCAACACGTTGCTACCGATTTACATAAGAAAAAAACTCACCAACTGAGTCAAACTAAAATGGCTCAACAATCTTTTAAGCAAGCTATTCAACCGGAAACAACCAAAAATGAGCAGCAAATATTTAATGCAGGATTATGCAAAGCCTTCTTGGCGGCCAACATTTCATTTCAAAAATTACAAAATCCTGAATTAAAAAAATTTTTAGAACTGTATTGTGGGCGTACTGTACCGGACGAAAGTACTTTGCGCAAGGGCTACGTAAATGAGGAGTATATTAAAATAATTAGGTCTATCAAAGAAGTAGTCAAAAACCACTACGTATATTTAATAGTTGACGAAACTACCGATTGCTGTGGAAGATATATTGCGAACTTGCTTATAGGTGTTTTAAGTAGTTCATTTGGTGGCAAATCATATTTAATTGCTTGCAAACAATTAGACAAAACTAACCATCTTACAATTTTACGTTTCGTAAATGAAGCGTTAATGAATTTTTTTCGTCCGGAAATTGTACCAACTGAAAAAATTTTGCTTTTGCTTTCGGATGCTGCCACATATATGGTTAAAGCAGGTCAACAACTTAAAATGTTGTACCCCAATTTAATTCATGTGACGTGCTTAGCTCATGGTTTGAATAGAGTAGCAGAGGAAATTAGGAATCAATTTCCAGACGTAAATGCGTTAATTGGCAATGTAAAAAAAATATTTTTGAAGTCTCCCCTCAGAATCCAATTATATAAGGAAAAATTGCCTAATGTTAATCTACCACCAGAGCCTGTCATTACAAGGTGGGGTACTTGGTTAAATGCTGCAACATTTTATGCCCTACATTGTACATCTATAAAGGAATTAATCATGGATTTGGAAGAGGTAAATAATCAAGCGATTAAAAAATGTCAAGCACTATTTAAAAAAGAGACATTAGGTGCTGAATTAGCGTTTATTCAAAGTAATTATGAGTTTGTAAGTAGAATTATTTTAAATTTAGAAACGCAAGGAATGCCATTAAATGAGTCTGTTGGATTAATAGAGGAATTTCAGACTGGCGTTAAAAAAGTAAATGGTAAAGTAGGCCAAATTATTAATAAAAAGTTTTATGAAGTATTAGAAAAAAATCATGGTTATATATTGTTATCAAAGACTGCTAAAATAATTGGTGGATATTTAAGCGATCAGATTAATATTGAACCAAATTTAATTAGTAAATTTAAATATGCACCCATAACATCTGTAGATGTGGAGAGGAGTTTCTCAAGGTACAAACAGATACTGTCTGATAGACGACGTAACTTCTTAGTTGAAAATATTGAAAAATATATAATTGTAAACTATAACATTACTGCAGGCATTTAATTATTTTTATATATATATATATCGATTTTTAAGTATGCTGAAGTTTGTAATCGCCTGTCTATAAATATATTTTATTTAGTTGTTTTTTTTTAATAAAATAGAGCTTTTAAATCTTGAGATGTTAGTTTGAATTGAACCTATTAAAATACCAACTTTATATAAAGGGTTCTTCATTAAGAGCTTTCCATGATGAGTATCTTTCCATGATTAAATGGCATAGACTGACGTTTCAAAATGTAACAGAATTGCGACCATCTTCACTCCTAATCGAGAAATGTTAAAAACAAAATGCGTCGCTCTTAATGAAAAACCCTTTATAATAAAATTAATATACTATTTTAACAGTAGTATAAAATGCATGCATATTTTTACATAAATTATGCATATTTTTACATACATTTTGCATATTTTTATATGAAATTTGCATATTTTCTTATATTTAGTACATATATATGCGCATATTTTGCATAAATTTTGTGCATAAAATTCCGGACTCTAGTAATAAATTTATTTATTAAATTAAAAAAATCTTTTTATAATTATTTGTTTATGTTTATAAATTGAAGACATAAGTGGATAAAGGTGTCATGTCACATTTTTAAACTTTTGAGTAAACTAGCATAACACATCTTAAACTGGAACTTTCTTGTGAAGTTCTGGATTCAATTTATTGTAACCTCAAAAAATAGTAATAAATAGAATATTTCCTATCACGTACTTTCTTATTAAAGAAAAACATCCTTTTCTGGAAAAATTAAGATATAGTGTACATAACACCTTTATCCACCAACTCTCAGCTTGAAATGTTATTTCTTTTATCATGAATGAAGGTGTCATGTAACATCTAAATCTATATATTTTTGAAGAGATAGAAAAAAAGCAAGATGACAGAATGAAAAACACTTCAATTTATAGTTTAAACTATTTTATTTATAGAAATTTATAAACTGCTTATGAACTTAAAATATGAAACAAATAAAAAATTTAAAGTAAATAGGTATAGATAAGCAACTAATATGATGTTCTCCTTTTCTGCTTGGGATTTAGACTAGTTTGTTCCAACACATCTTTATAGTACCATCTGTAATCCTCTTCAACGAACTTTATTTGTTCTTTCAAGTTGGCAATTTTTTCGGTAGTTAAACCCCCACATTTAGGTAATACGCTTAGAGTAACTTCCCCAGTTTGAATTTTCCTTGCACCTTTCTTATGTAAATCAACCTGCAGAAACGGTGAATGAGAGTCTAAATTTGTTTTATATAAATAAACTCCAAAACTGTCTACTCTAATCCATTTGACACTGTCTCGTAGATTAATCTTCCCGTTAATAGTGTTCTTAGTTTTTTTATATAAATGAAGTTTCATTGGAAGTTCTTCTAAATTATAAAAAAAATTTTCCATATTTAAACATAAACTATGTCTAGTACTTGCAGATCTGATAATCTCCCGATATTGGTCCGGAATAAAAATATTTTGATGCTTTCTGAGTTCTTTCTCAATACGACCAAAATCTCGATCTGAGTCGAGGTAGCTGTGGCCAACCTCAGGAAATTTATGATCTATGACTGAAAATCTTGTTTAGAATAAAATACTGGTAAAGACAAAGGATGGAGAAATTCTTATTTTGCCCTGCACATGAATCAGACCAAATTATCAAGTGATCGACATCAGGGCGTTCTTTTTTGAGTAATTTGCAGAACCTTAATAAACAACCTCCAATTTCGTTACTGCCTCTATTGGCAATGTCTTCTGTCCAATTAAAAAAATATGACTTGTGGTCTGAATGAGTGATGCAGTGAATACCAAAGTTGTAAAGCCACATTTGTCTCAAGTAGAAAGCCTTTGATGTTGATAATTTGGGTAATGGCATAGTTTGTTGTAAATCCATGGTTATGTAACATTTTGTTCTATCACTTGTTGGTATTTGCCTGTCTACTTTTTGGGAATAAAAGGCATATTCCCAGTTGTATTTGTGTTCAACTGAATTTTCTCCAACATCACATATGCTGCAAGTGTCACTTTTTGGGTGACCAAAAGACAAATTAAACTTTGTTTCAAAAATATGTCTATAGAATGAAATTTTGACCATGTATTTATCATCCAGTTTGTTCTCCTTGCAATGCTGTATATAAAGCTGGTAAAGTTGATTCACATTAAGTAAAGAGGACAGATATTTTTTGTTATGATTTTTGTTACGGGAGTAATGTGATTGTTCAGCAGGAAACATATTAACATGATTAATGATGTAGTTGATAACATCCTCACCTATCTTATGAGGGCGATTTATATGATGCCCTCGCTTATCTGGAGAAGGAGCAGACTGGCCAAGTTTTAACTGTTTTTGTGTTATTTCAATTTTTTTTCTTCCTATTTTATATAGAGAGCATAAAGCATCTTTACACACTGGTATCAGCTGCTTATCATAAGTAATTGCATATTTAAATGAGTAATTTTTTGATGTCTTTCTGCCTAATCGGTGACGAAGAACTGGCTTAATTTCGACGCTCTTGAAAATCAGGATACTCTTACTATTTACATCTAAGCTGTAAAATTTCTTCAAAATTGCTTTTCTGTCTTCAATGTTGAATTTATCAGAACAATTCATGCGACATTTCTGTTTGCAGAGTACTCTTTCCTTTATTGTCTTTTTTTCCATAACTCTTCCAGTTTGTGATACATATTCTTGACCCTTTTGCCTTAATAGAGCAGCTTTTTTCCGTTTCCATTTTTCTGGATTACGGGTTCTTTTTTTGGAAACCTTAGGCTGCAATTCAAATATCTTCAATTTTTTAACTTCTGGGCCTTCAGCAATATCATGAATAGCATTACTTGTTTCTTGTCTGTTAGAAGAGTCTATATCTTCCTTTTCTGCTTCGATTTCTTTTAGTTTCAATTCTGTATTTAATAATTTTTTCTTAATATTCTGCTGCAAGTTGACATCCGAGTTTTGATTATTTATCGCTTGTACTAACTCCAGCATCCGTTTACCCCTAGATCCCATAATGGTTTACTTATATTTGCTAATAAAAATCGCTTTTTAAATGAAACACTCTATAAACACTGTCTAAAAATAATGTTAAGCAAGAGGAACATAACCTCAAAATATGACATGATACTTCACAGCTAACCTGAACCCTTCAAATTTTGAGCTGATAAAGGTGTCATGTAACAAAAACACATAACACCTTTCTCCACTAGATAATATATGTAGCATGTGCGACATGACACCTTTATCATCTGAAAACTACCAGAAAATATCGGAAATAAGGAATCCCTGTTTATTAAAGGTTAGATCAATATCAGGGGGTGCCCACAAATGCATAAAGTCATTTTTTGAAAAAATGAGACATGACACCTTTATCCACTTATGTCTCCAATTCTATATTAGATAGAGATAAGGTATTATTTATATTTCTGCTTGTTTAAATTTGTCACTAGGAAGAAATATTCTAAGGAGAAATTTTCAAAGAAATATTTTTTTTTTAATAATAAATCATTTACACTCAGCAGCAGAAGTCTGCGTACAAAAAACCTGTAAGGCCAGGCGCGCACATGCGATTTTCATGCGATTATTTGTCGCAGCGACATAAAAGTAGTAGTCGCAAAAAATTTGTATGGTCGCGCATTTGCGACTGATTAATCGTGACTAGAGCCTAGTATCAACATGGACTTCATAGAAACCGCTTGTATAGTGGCTCTGTTATTACGAAAGAAATTAAGAAAGCAACGGAAAAGAAAATTTTGGATGCATCCAATTTTATCTGACAGAGAACATCGGGGTCAATTTTACATTCTTCATGAAGATTTAAGAAAGCATCCTCGTAAATTCTTTAACTATTACAGAATGAGTGAAAAATCTTTTCTTGAATTATTAAAAATAATAGGACCGAAAAAATCGTACCAAAATAGTAAATGGAGAAAATGTATACCACCTGAGGAATGTCTTGCAGTAACAATAAGGTAAGAAGGTACTTACCAGCTTTTGTTTTGTGTCGTCGTTCTGCCAAATTAACTAGATATTTTCTGCAAACTACTATTAGACTAGATATATAGAAGTAGATATTAAAAATAAGGTTAAATAATAAATATATGTTCTATTTGTTTAATTTAATTAATTTATTGATTTGACAAGTCACCATCAGAAAAAATGGTTGCTGATGGTGTGGACTGTGCAGAGTTGACCGTTGAGGTCGATGGCGCGGAGTAAATACTTTCATTGCCTCCTTGTTGCTGTTGTTAAAAATTTGATCTTGGAAATTGCACTTGGTCTACCGGACGGTTAGGATAAAGATGAGAATAAGATTGTTGCATTGAACTGTAAAAAACTGGAGGATTTCCGACGTTTTTTGCATTTTTCATGATATTTAAGATTTCAATTTTCGCATAATGTTTTTGGTCATCAGTTAATTTTTTGAACATTGGAACAAGCATAAGTGAAAAATTTTTATCTTCGTCGATTGCTTGACATTGCTTATCCTCCAATATTTTCAGTAACTTTTCTTCATATGGAATTGTTTTAAGCACAGTTTTTCTTGTAGCCCTTCTTTTAGATATGGATGTACTTTCCGAATTTTCTGTATTGGTTGCTAAAGAAGGAGAAGATATCATTTCTTGATTTTCTTGATCAATCTCAATTGATTGAGAAGGTCCGATGTTGCTGGTAGTTGGTCTATCTTTCATTATTGGGAAAAGGAATTGCAATTGGTCGCAATAAATATATCTTCTTTTTTTTTGCTGCTTGCCCAGACACTGCTTTATGCTGGGCTGCTAATTCCCTAGCGAAACAATCTTTTAAATTTTTCCATTTTTTTTGAATAATTTTTCCTGCAATAAAAAACAGTTATTATTTATTTTTCAGATACCTTACTGCCGGCAATAGTTTCAATTCTTTACACTTTGAATTTTTACTTGGGGCTACCACGATAAGGGAAATTGTTGAAGACACGTGTAACCAATTATGGAACTATTTACAGCCTTTATACATGCCAGAAAAGTCTGAAGAAGATTGGATAAATATTGCCAAAGAGTTTTACGATAGGACAAATTTTCCGAACTGTATCGGTGCAGTCGACGGCAAGCACATTAGATTACAGAAACCAAATAATACTGGTTCCGAATTTTATAATTATAAAAACTTTTATTCCACTATTCTTTTGGGTATAGTAGACGCCGACTGCTGTTTTACAGCAATAGATGTAGGAGCATATGGTGCTGGAAGCGATTCCAGTATTTTTAAGAATTCGAATTTTGGTCAAAGATTACATAATAACCAATTAAATGTTCCTACTCCACAAAAATTACCAAACAACGAGATGGGAGAACCCATAGCTTTCATGATAGTAGGAGACGAAGCATTCGCGTTATCACAAAATGTTTTACGGCCTTATCCTCGAAGAAACTTAACAATGAAACAAAGAGTCTTTAATTATAGACTGACTCGTGCACGGCGTATGGTAGAGTGTACCTTTGGTATTTTAGCGAACAAATGGCGTATTTTGCATCGATCATTAGACGTGTGAGTCGAATTTGCCGACCTTATCATTAAAACATGTTGCATTCTACATAACTTCGTGCGAAAGAAAGACGGTGTGCAAATGGAGGACGAATTTTATGAGTGTTTATTACAGAGCTGTCCTCCAGCTGGAATAAGACCTAACAGAGTTGGTCTTAATATAAGAGACTATATGGCAAATTACTTTACATCCCCCGAAGGTTCAGTTCCGTGGCAATATGATAAAATTTAAATACTTATCTGCACAACATTTATTACATAAGATTATTAAAAACTATTAAATAAAAACAATATCACGTACCTCTCTTGTGTTTTTCTTCGGTCGATAACTTGTTCCAAGTGGATATAACTTTGCTATACACTTCTCCCCACAATTTTTCCTTTAAATTTCGGTCACTATACTCTTTCAAATGTTTGTTGTAAAGAGCTGGTCTTTTTTCTACCTCGATAATAATAGTTTCTGTGTCTAGGACACTAGATGTCAAGTCATTGTCACTATTATCAGACACTTCTGAAGATTCAGCCATTTTTAATAAATTTGTTGTAATAATTATCCTATACACCAACTTCGACCTGTGCTGCGACTACGACTGAACAGTCGCATGTGCGTGCATGTTCATTCTTGTTCATGTGATACATTTAAAGACGCGACAATCGCGTCGTTACAAAAATGGAGCAGGTTACATCTTTTTAATCGCTGCTATTATTTAGTCGCATATGCGCGCATTTGTATTTAATGCTATGTGTGTTATTTTTGCGACCAAACAGTCGCGCGACAGAAAATCGCATGTGCGCGCCTGGCCATACAAATTTTTTGCGACTACTACTTTTATGTCGCTGCGACAAAAAATCGCATGAAAATCGCATGTGCGCGCCTGGCCTAATACTTTAATTGAAAAAATAAGAGTCATAATTTAATGTGATAAACTTGATTTTTCTTTATTTTGTATATTAACTACATATAATTCTATTAACAAAATATGCTTCAACAAAACAGAAACAGCAGTTACAGAAAAAAATCAAAACTAAAAATTCTACAAATAACGGGTATGCAAAAATCTGCGTACAAGTCAGGACAGTATTTATAAAAAATTCATAAATAAGATCATTGTTTCTATATTAATATGAGGTCGGATAACCTTTACGTTTAATGACCTCCCTTAAACGTTTAGGCATGGAGTGCACTAATTTCTTCGTTTCGTCCGAACCGATTTTGGCCCATTCCTCAATCACAACATTTTTTAACGTTTCCTTCGACGTTATGTTGTGTTGCCGAATCCTGCGTTCCAGTAAATCCCAGAGGTGTTCGATAGGATTCAAGTCCAGCGATTGTGGAGGTGTTTTAAGTTGCTTTGGGGTATTGTATAGTAGCCAAAGCTTAGTGTTGTGGGCGCAATGTTTGGGGTCATTATCTTGTTGAAAAAAGTATTCGGGCCCCAAGCCCAAGTTTTCGATGCTAGGCTTCAAATTTTCTTTTAAAATGTCTATATACATTTTATGGTCCATTGTCGATGTTCTGAAAACCAACCTTCCCACCCCTTTGGTGCACATACACCCCCAAACCATAACTCCACCACCTCCGTGTTTTACAGTCGCTTTCAAATTTTCGGGATTAAGGGCAGTATTAGGTTTTCTCCATACAAGTTGTTTACCCTTAATGCCGAAAATGCAAAATTTGCTCTCATCTGTAAAGAGAACTTTCTCCCAGAATTCAATGGGCTTGTCTAAGAGTTTTTTTTGCAAAGGCGATCCGCTTCTGACGATTGACCTCTGGCACAAATGGCTTTTTTCGTGCAACGCGACTGTGATAGTTAGCTTTTTTTAACGTCCTTCTCACCGTATCTTTGCTGATAGTTTTATGAAATTCTTCTTGTACATTTTCTACTATTTTTTTTGCCATCAGCCTAGGTTCTTTTCTAACCTGCTGTACAATTTTTCGCTTCTCTCGGTTTATAAAAAGGGGTGGTCTACCAGATCGCGGACGTGAGAGGTAATCTTCAGTGTCTTTATAATCATTAATTACTCTTTGAATGGAAGAGTGTGACCTGCCGACAGTTTCTCCTATTTTTCGAAAAGATTTTCCCTCTTTCCATAACATTACAATAATTTTTCTCTCTCCCAATTCAATTTCCTTTCCTTTCGGGTCCATTCTAACTTTTAGCTTCTAAGCCTCAGCTAATATAATTGACACCGATTATTTTTTATTTAAATCGGAAAGCGTACATCGCCAACTACGTATTTAAGTAAATAAGTATATTTTGGAGAAGGCGTCTTTATTTGTACGCAGATTTTTGCATTCGCATTATTTGGAGAATTTTTAATTTTAATTTTTTTTGTAACTAATATTTCTGTTTTATTGATGCATATTTTGTTAATAGAATTATATGTAGTTAATACACAAAATAAAAAAAATTGAAGTTTATCACATTAGACCATGACCCTTATATTTTCAGTTAAAGTGTTAGAAGTTTTTTGTACGCAGACTTCTGCTGCTAAGTGTATGTGTGTGTGTGTGTATATGTATGTGTGGTTGCATATATAACACATGTAAATAATAATATTAATAAATATAACATAATAAATGTTGATATTATTGTTTCTACCGATTTATGTTCAAATCTACCGCTTTTTCTGAACCAAATCTACCGCGCAACCAGCATGCCACCTGAGAGCACTGATTGGTAACTTTGTTATTTGACAGACCGGTTGGGGTTAGGCACAGAACTTAGGTTAGGTTTAAAACGAAACCGGTTTTATGTTAATTATTGTCAATCAATGCGTTAATTAGCCATTTAGCAGTGATAAATACAACATTTTATCTTACAACTACCTATTATTAAGAAGATTGGCGATCACCAAAAATGTAAGTGTAAATAAGATTATAACTCATAAATTCATAAATTTATGTTATATGATATATTCTAAATTAAAACCAAACCTTTGCTATTAATAAATTAAAGTTTAAGACACCTGGCATTACTTAATATTATAAATCATTACATTAATTGAAATGTATGTCTTATATCTTTAATAATATAATGTTCAATATCAAAATTAAGGGGCACATCACATAATGTTAAATATTATATGATATTAAGTCAATGATAAGCGCAACGAATAATCTTTATAAATACTTAATATAATTTAAATAAAGAATAATTGAGGCGTGTAGTAGCAAAACTCGCTTTATCCATTTGAAGTAAATTTGAGAAAATCAAAATTTTAAGTTTTTAGCAATTATTTTAGGAAAATAAATATAACACCCAAATAAATATAGCTATTACGTTATGAAATATTATCAACAATAGGTTGATCTATAATTGGTTTTATCCAGTTTGAAAAAGAAGCAGTAATTTTATTTGAATAAGGCAAGTTTTGCTGTGTTATGAATGAATAGCAAGTTTTGTTATACCACAATATTCAATCAACAGACGGTTTTCTTAAAAAAAATGTATTTATTATTTATTTTTTTGAACAATTTTGAATAATGAACACTAAATTGAAAATAGTAATAATCAAATATTTTAAATTCTTAACATGTTATCAACCTCTTGTGGTCTCCGTTCGCAAAAACATGCTATGCCTTCTTCTTCTTCTTTTTGTTCTTTTAAAGGTGGTCTATCTAAATCAACTACTAAAGGTATAAAAAAACTTAAGTCTTGTCTTTCCATCCACCTATCACCAAAATGTTTTCTTAAAAGCTCCCTGACGTTACCGACCTTTTTTTGATCCAAATCAACTTCCATTATTTCAATTTGATTTGGTGAGAAATAACTGAATGTTTTCCCTCTTTTTAATAATGACTTTGCAGTCCCAGCGTCAGAATTGTAATAAACCTCTCCACTAACAAGAATTAAATTTCTTTGACTTCTCGATAAAATAAATCTTTTTGCTTGCGAAAACTTAAAGTGCCACGCTTGAACAGGTTTCAAAAATTCTTTAACGCTCAACTTCCAATCTTTTACTTCACAATCCTTGCCCAGCTGTACAACAGTTCCATGCTCCTCAAAAATGTTTCTATAAATTTTAGGATCTATAATAGTTGATTCTTTCTTTAAAATTTTTTCAATGCGACCGAATATCCTATCAGGTGGGAGATATGAATGTCCAGGCACTGGAAAAATCAATTCTATTGTTTTAACATTCGGAGGTGCCACATTTACCAAAAAATAAGAACACATTCCTATCATTGTAGAATTCCGATTTTGTCCTCCACAACCATCAGCGCATAGACGTATATTTGAATATGGTGAAAGATCGACTTGTGATAGGCAATGAAACACAGCTGATGATATCTCATTGGAACTTTTTTTATATTCATGCTCCATTCACGTATAAATAAATACGTTTTCTGGGTTCATGTGACTTTTTGAAGAACCTCTTACAATGGTAAAATTATAGATGTATAGCTGCCGGCTGAAGTAGGCAATTTGATCTGGTATTTTTGGTATAACCAAATTTTTTTGGCAATCAAATGAAAATGTAATTAATTCATTTTTCTTTTCTTGTAGTTTTTTGAAAAACGCCGTTGCTTTTAATTTATGAACTCTTTTTTCTATAATTAATTTGTTTTTTTCATTAGGACGCATTTCCTGTTTTATTCTCTCCGACAGTTCGATGCATTTGGAACATGCATCAGTTACCGGAGTTCCAAAGCCAATATTGTAATCATTAGTAAAAATTTTTTGAAAAAAAGATCTTTTTACATGATGTTCAAAAACATTGCTGTTATAAGTGCGCCAAAGTTTTGAGATGCTTAATCCGCTAGGCAAATATTGTCTACTATCTGTTTTTGATCTACAATAGTGGCTTTCTACACATTTTAAATTTTCAATAAATCTTTTTACCGCAATTCGTTTCTCAACAAATTTTGTACTAATCCGGTCGCCCCCTCGATTTTCTTTTGGCATTAGTCCTGTGTTTAAATGGTTTCTGCAAATTCTTTGTACACGATCTTTGGAAACGTGAAGAATCTGAAGAAACGTTTGTTGGCACACTTGACTTTTAAATAAAAACATAGAGGATGACCGATTCCCATTGCCGAACATAACCGAGATTTTGGATTCGTTAGCCGGAGCAGTTTATTTTTCGCACTTAGACCTTTCCCAAGGTTATTATCAAATCGAGCTTGATAAAGAAATCAGAAAATATACAGCTTTCACAACCAATAAGGGTCAGTTTCAAATGACTAGGCATCCTATGGGTTTAAAAACCAGCCCGAGTTCATTTTCAAGGGCAATAACAATAGCCATGTCCGGGTTAAATTTTCAAACTTGCTTTGTATACTTAGATGACCTAATTGTGTTCGGAAATGGATTACAAAACGATAACCAAAATTTAGTTAAAGTTCTTGAGAAACTGCGTCAAGTTAATTTAAAACTTAATCCGACAAAATGTAAATTTCTAAAAAAAGAAGTTTTGTATTTAGGACATTATATTTCTGCGGAAGGTATTCAACCATATCCGAATAAAATTAGTGTTATAAGAAATTATCCGATTCCAAAGTCAGCAGACGAAACAAAACGATTTGTGGCGTTTGTTAACTATTACAGGAAATTTATTGAAAATTTTGCGGAGATCGCTACACCTTTAAACAGATTAGCTCAGAAGGCAGTCAAATTTGTTTGGGATAAAGATTGTCAAACGTCATTTGAAACACTTAAACAATATCTAATAAATCCACCCTTACTGCAATATCCAAACTTCTCCCCGGAGAACGAATTTGTTCTGAGGACGGATGCTTCTGGTTATGCAATTGGTGCAGTTTTAGGTAATTCTAACAATAAATCGATTCCATACGCCAGCAGAGCCCTTAACAAATCCGAAATTAATTATGCCACTATCGAAAAAGAGCTTTTAGCTATTGTTTGGTCAGTAAAACATTTTCGCCCTTATCTTTTTGGACGTAAATTTCAAATATACACAGACCATCGACCATTATTCTATTTATTTGGTATGAATAATCCGTCGTCGAGACTAACAAGATTCAGGTTGGTACTAGAGGAGTTTGAATTTTATATTTTTCACAGCGAAATTTTTTCACAAAGTATTTTATTGCCACACTTTTTCGGCTGCTTCCTTCTTTTAAATTTCGGTTTTGTCTTTTTGGTTTGTCGTGGCTACAGTATTTTAAAATAAATGCATCCTGCTCAACTTTATTTTTATGCAAATAAAAATTCCGATGAAAATTGTAAATATCCACTCCTGTTAATTTTTTGCAGTGGAAGGTTTTGCCATTGTGCTTGCATATTGGGAAACATGGCAGATTAGGAGAGGAATATCTGAAGGAAATAAAGTTAAATTATTCTGCTGTGTATCATAGAATTTAATTTACTATTCGAAAAAATTAACTTCCCTTGTTAACATGTGGCCGAAAAATTATAAAACGGACAGATCGAGTACTTTTTGTACAAGCTTAGTAAATTCTTAAGGAAAAAGAGCTTATCTTTCGCGCTTACTGATTTCTCTTTTCCATTTTGAATTATCGGCTATTTTCTTTCTTCCTTTCCCTTTTTTTGAGGGTAAAATAACATCTTGACTCATATTAGACATAATTTTTATGTACACAACACCAAAAACACGCTTAATAACTTATGAATAAAACAAACTATTATTTAAATAATTTAAATTAAAAATGGCCGCGTATCAGAGCCCTAGCTCGCGTGATCGTGAATCGTTATTGCTATTGGACGCTCGGATAAGGCAACTTTTGCCGCGATACTCGCTATAAATATAGCGAGTTTTGCTATGACATGAAAATTTTAAAATGATTTTAAAAGGGTATAATATAGCATGTTTAAAAAAAAAAATTATGATTGATATGTGTTGAAATTTATAAAAATAATGTATTCCAATATCTAACTAAAATTTTGTAAAAAATGGATAAGGCGAGTTTTGCTACTACACGCCTCAATTGCTTTTTATCTAAAATGTAACTAAATGATATAAGTAAAGACCGGATTAAAAGGCACAAAAAAGGCGGAAAAAGCCACTTAAAAAGGCATAAAAATTAGAAATCGAAAAAATTGCTATACCTAATTAATAATGTATTTTAATAACGTATTCATTAAAAAATACATCGTTAAACTAAACATTCATATATAATTATTAAACCACTAATCACGAAAACAACAAATTATTGAATGCAGTTCTAAATGTTTCATTATGAAGTTGTGTCTTCTCTCCCTTAACGTATTCTTGTAAGCCGAAAAACTTCTCTCCACGTCTACACTTGTAATTGGTGCATACTTGAACTTTGTAATTAATGCGGGATCCATAAGAAATCCAGTAACAATTTCACCACTTAAAATTGATGCAATTTTTTGTAATGTGGCAAATCCTTCATTTTTACACAGAACGTCATTAAATTTATTCGTAATTATTTGACCAATATGTCCTGATATGCCAATATGTCCTGATATGGTAAATCCTGTTTTTCAAGTGATTTTATAGATTCACTTATATAACTGTAATTGCGATTTATAAATGCCAAATTATTTTGTAGCTCCACTTCTTTTAGGATGGCCTCGCAATCTTGTATTGCTTTACTACTTGTAGCCGGAAATTCATTTATTAATTGTTTAAAATGATCTAAGGCGTTTGTGTAGTATGTAGCGGCATCTAGCCATGTTCCCCATCTCGTTAGAACTGGTTGTGGTGGTAATGGGGTATTTGTTAACCTCTCTCTAAACAATTCTACCCTTAAAGGGGCTTTAACAAATATTTGTTTACCGCTTTTTATTAATTTATTAACTAATGGGAACTGTAACCTTATAGTTTCTGCTACTCGATTAAGCCCGTGTGCTAAGCAAGTACAATGAATTAAATTAGGGTAAAAAATCTTCATATTAGACGCAACTTTTACCATGTATGCCGCTACGTCTGACACCATCAGTAAAATTTTATCATTCGGTACCGGTTCCGGTAAGAAAAAATGCGTTAATTCGTCGTGAATAAATCTTGTTACCGTATTATTATTTGTTTCACTTAATTCTTTGGTACTTATCAGAAAACTTTTTGACGAATTTTCATCACTTAATACTCCAAGTATTAAATTTGCCACGTATCGTCCACATACATCAGTTGTTTCATCTACACTTATCAAAATATAGTTATTTCCAATAATATTTTTTATTTTTTGTAGACTGAAGTAATATAATTTTTGCGGAGATGGCTTTCATCGGGAATATGCATTGTACAATATGTTTGTAAAAAAAGTTTTGAAATATTTATTTGTCACTTTATGGATTGGTATGTTTGCTTTTATCAAAGCTTTGCAATGATCAAAATTGAATTTTGATTGTTCAGTGTAGCCGGATGTTGATGCCACAGATTGTATAGCTGTACCTATAGTTTGTTGTTTTTTGGATTGACTTTTAGTCAGTTTTAATTTTTCCTGATGCAATGATGATTTGACATGCTGAATTATGTAGTATTTCTTGTATATATTATTGTATTATTAATCTGTTAACAGTAATTTAATAACGTCAGTATTTTACAATATCTTCCATAATTATTAAACAATCAATATATTGTTCTATTAATTTTAGTGATCGAAGTACTACATTGAATCAATAGTGAATTTTATTTCTAGTGAATTTTGGGAATTTCGGTTTTAAATATTTAAACATTTTTGGTATTATACATAATTTAATCATTATTTAAAAATATAATTAATATAATTAATTGTTTTTACTCGATTAACTCCATCAATACTTACGATTTTTGAACAGGCTTGGCAAAATAAACGATTGCGTTCATATTTCAATTCCTTGTAATCTTTAATCCATTCTTCTACGGTTGGCTTTTGTTTCGGCATTGTTCTTCGCAAGAACTTCACACTGTCATTCGAGTAACTTTAATACAACTAAATGAATTGAAGACTCGACGCAAGTCTAACCACATACGGGGAATCCCGTGTAAGACGACACGGCACAACGGGGAATTTCAAAGCTTAAATTCGGATCGATGAAAAACGCGGATCTTACGTCAGACGGCACAACGAGGAAATGTACAGAGGCGCAGCGAAATATTTTTTCATAATTCAACCAATTTTTGGGGAAAAGACGCCAAAAAGTTGGAAAAAGGCTTTAAATGGGCATAAAAAAAATAATAGGCATGAAAATTCAAAAAAGGCATAACTAACCTGGTCTTATTTCACTTATTTTTAACTGATTCGTAAAGGTATTTAAATATATTTGTAGTGCCTTTAATTTTGGGCATAAGCATATTTTCTATAAATCCGGTCTTTAGTTATAAATAATTTGAAATCAAAACGGGATTGAAAATAAATCATATTTGTTATTGCGCAACAATAAAAATGACTAACAATAAGTAAATTGACAATTTCTAAAATATTTTGACAGATAACACAAAGACACCTGATAAGTCTTCTTAAAACCTCTTCAAATAACCACTTAAAAATGTCTAATGAACTGGTTGAAATAGATGGTTCACAATTAGAAGGTGTAAGTATACACTTCCTTGCAATAAGATACTTTAAGTTCCATTCGTTTTTATAATAAAATTAAATTAACAAATTGTTATCATTAGGGTGGTCAAATTTTACGAATATCATTGACGATAAGCGTACTTACAAACACTCCTATTAAAATAACCAACATAAGGGCTGCCCGTTCAAAACCCGGTCTTATGGAACAACATTTAAAAGGTAACAAATAACTCAATCCTAAAAGTAAATATTTAATTAATTAATATAATATTTAGGTGTTGAACTTGTTTGTGATATTTGCGATGGTAAAGTCCAGGGTGCGGAAATAGGTTCAACAGAAATAACATTTCGCCCTGGAAAAATAAAAAGCGGCAATTATAAAGCCGTTATAAAAACGGCCGGAAGTATAAGCTTACTGCTTCAAGTGGCGCTCCCATGCGTTTTATTCGCAGATGACGAATCGACGTTAAATTTACAAGGGGGTACCAATACGGAAATGGCCCCCCAAATTGATTATACGACGGAGGTTTTTCGTCCGTTGTTAGAAAAATTCGGGGCTACGTTCGATTTTTATTTGAAACGGCGGGGTTATTTTCCGAAAGGTGGTGGAGATGTAACCGTTACTGTTAAACCAATACCCAATTTAAGCCCGATTGAATTGCTGGAACAAGGTGATGTAACTGGAATTTATGGTTGGAGCTTCGTTGCTGGTACTCTACCGCTTCATATGACTCATACTATGGCTAATTCGGCTGCTAATCGATTAAAAGATTTTTATACAAATATTAATATTGAACGTTATAAAGAATCACCTGGGATGAGTGTTGGAAATTGTTCAGGAATTATGTAAGTTTTAGTTAATTTAAGATTATTTCTTTAATCTTTCGTTACTCACCTTCGAAATCTATGATATATGAATTCTATTACTCACAGTGGACGCATCATAGTTAATAAATCTGAATTGATACAATTTAAACAAATTTATTTACTAATAGCTAAACGTATTTTAATGTAATTTTTTGTTAAGAATTATAAATTTTAGATTTAAAAAATAGAAATGTTGAGTGTGAGTGATTATGTATGTACTGATGAAGTGACTTTCATAATAATAGTCTGTACCACGAGAAGTGACTGTGACTCATCGCCTAATAGTGTACGGAACAGACGTACGCGCTAGAAATCATTCCACTCTAACACACGTCAACGCGCGGACATAAAAATCGATGAATCACTTTCACTTCTCGTGGTACAGACTATAGTAGATACAGACTCACTTGCACATAAAATACAACACCCATTGAGAATTAGACTACAATTTTGAAACTTTGGTAAACTAATGCTTTATTATCAACTAAGAAATTATGAAAGTTTTGTTGAATAAAATAAAACAAAAATTATGCATCATAGTGAGGCTGGGTTATACATGTATATATTATTTAAAGATAAATAAAATAATCTTAAGGTGCTCCACCAAAAGGTACTACACCAAAATTGATAATACAAATCAAATTAATACTAATAATGAACTTATTAAAATAAGTTATGATAAAATTGACTTTACCAACGTCTTTCCTACCTCCCCTAACCCTCCCATAAGCGTCAATTTGCATGAAAGCTAGCAAAAGCGTATCTACAGAATACAATTATCAAAAGAAAGCCAAATCATAACACAGTCCCGGAAATCAAATTAAAAATTACTTAGAAAATTACTTCTTATCAATGAACTTCTTCGAGAAATCGTTAAATAAAGACCACCATTCGGTAGTTTTATTTATTTTATTAATTTCATCTATATTTCTAGGCCAACAAAGACCTTTACAAATCAATTTATTCTCTAATCTACTTCTATTTTCAAATTTATTCACACAAACAACACATGAACAGCATTTCCAACTTCTCCGCAAGAGCAAAATAGGGATTCACGTTTACCAATTCTATTGAGGTATTCTTCAAAATTACCATGACCAGTTATCAATTCTATTGTTTCTGGATACAAGAAATTGTAAGCAATACCAACTCTCGGCATAAACTGGTAAGTCAATCTACCATTCGTCGACTTATCCCATCTTTCCTGCCAAACTCCCATAAAATATTTTCTAATTTTATTCTTAACACTTCGTCTAGAAATAAAATTGAAACCAACTTGAGAATTCTCTAGCAAAGATGCCTCTTTAGCCAGTTGATCCGCTCTCTCATTTCCTTTAATACCAGAGTGACCTTTAATCCAAAAGAAATTGATCCTATTCTTAAGGTCTCTAATCAAATCCCACGTCTCTTTCTGCAGTTGAGTGGGTCTGTTCATATTTTTCAATACCTCTAAAACAGAAGCACTATCACTAAATAAATCACCCACTTCAATATTACTTTTAATAACATATTTTATAGCACTATTAACCGCGATTAATTCAGCGTGAAAATTATTACATAAACTACCGAGCTTAATTTTTTCACTATAAGTCTCAACACCTTCACAATAAACAACAAATGCAACACCAACATCACTATCACTTTTAGCACCGTCCGTATATATCTGAACACCACTAACTTTATTAACACTCCCGATAATTTTAAAATTCATAACCGCCCGTTTAGCTGGATGAACAATTGATAAAAACTCACTTTCTTTTTCAATAAAATCTTTATTTAAATTTAAACCAGTAACTAACTTTAATTTACTTGCTGGGTTATACAACAGGCTATAGCCTGTTGCATATATGCAAAAATGAATATATGTCCAATAAAAAAGGGGTTGCAAAGGAGCCACGTGACAATAAAGCTGAGTTGATTCAAGAGGACAAAATGAAGTTTAATCGTATTATTAACTGAACTTCCTATTGCGAGCAGGCGAATTACGGGAGAGTTTGGAATGGTAAAAGGTCCAAGTATGTTATATTAGCTGTGGGCTGTTAATTTTTGTTATGTGTTGTGCGTGGGGGTTATGTGTTAATGTTGATGTGTGGTGTATATATGGGTAATTGTGTTAGGGGTGTGTTTGGGTTGAGGTGAATTTGTTGAGATTTGTTTTTTCGAAGGGAAAGTTGTATTTCGTGTTGTTGGTGTTGGGGGAGGTGAGATTTTTGATGAGGGGTTTGTAAGGCGTCTTTTGATAGGGATATATATGTTGGAGTTGGCGACGCTGTTTTGTGCAGTTTGAAATTTTTTAATTGAGATGGGGGCTGCATTTGACCAGATTGGTGACGCGTATGTGATGGTAGGTCTGATGATGGTGTTGTGGGTAAGGTGCTTATGCTGGGGTGAGAGCGAGCTATTTCTGGAGATTAAGGCGTAGATGCTTTTGATTGTTCCTCAGGTTTTTTTGATTGTTTTGGAGATATGTTTTGAGAAGGATATTTTCTTGTCGAGAGATTCGTATAGGAAGAATCTTGAGGAGGCAGATGTTTTTAGAAGAATACAGGGTGTCCCGTATAAGAACCGACACAGCAGGAGCATGTAGACCAACCTAAAATATGATAATTTAACGCATGTTGCCTTACACCAAGTTATACCCCTGAGAAGTTACAGGTCTTCAAAGTTGATTTAAAAAGAAATAATATCTCAGTAATGAGTTAAGTTAGAAAACCCAAATTTGGTATACATTATGAGTGTACCAAGGGTCGACCATTAATCGATAGAAAGTAGAGATCATTTAAAGCATTTCAAGGGGATAATTAGGGATGATAGTAGCCTAAAATTTGAAAGACATTTTTAACCTGTTAGCGTATTTAAAAAATTCTATTACATTTTATGATCAATTTAATTTTAAAACTTTTTTTGCTCTTATTATTTTTTAAAAAACCTTTATCGTACCCGATTTTTACCAATCTTAATTAAAATCACCGAAAATTGGTGATTTGAGGGAAAATGATAGCCATTTTGAACATTATTTATAAATTACTGTTGCCAAATCGTTTTTTCTTTGTTTAAGTTGCTTGATTTTCTATTAAATTATTTTTTCTACCATGTTATTTATTATTTTTATTTGTTTTACTTGTTGTGTCTTTTGTATTTATTTATAAAAACTGTTTAAAACTAGTTTTTTAAAAAGTAATGTCATAAAAAAATTTTTTAAATGAAATTCCCCATAAATTGTTTTAAATCTGTATTAGCAATCACACGAGATACTCTTCAACATTTTCTGCAGTTTCGTTCACAGAAACTTAACATTAAATAACATATCATCTTATTCGCTGAATGAAAACTTCCTAATATTTTTAAAATAAACAGTAAAAAATTACTAAAAAAATAATAATTTTTAAAATTAATTTTAATTAAAATTGATAAAATACGGGTCTTTCGTTATTCCGGTTTTTTTATGAAAATGACTAGGTTTTTTTAAAATAATAAGAGTAAACAAAGTTTTAGAATTAAATTCCACATAAAATGAAATAATACGATATTAAATCTGCTGGCGGATTAAAAAAGCCTTTCAAATTTTAGGATACTATTATCCCTAACCAACCCCTTGAAATGCCTTAAATAATCCCTGCTTTCTACCGATTAATGCCCTTGGTATACTAATAACATATACCAAATTTGGTTTTTCTAACTTAATCCATTACTGAAATATTAATTTTTTTCGATTTTGTTTCGGCCTGTAACTTCTCAGGGGTGCAACTTGGTATAAGGCAAATTGTGTTAAATCATCATATTCTCTTCTTCTCAAGCTCTATGTCGCTTCTTATGCCGGACACTCTGTATATTAGCCTCAGATTTGTTGGTGTTGACTGAGATTTTCCATTCTTGATAATAGGCTTGGAGAAGGCGGAGTTGCGTTTGAATTACTAAGATGACTATGTTCGGGTTTATGGAGTGGATATAGATCGTCAACATAGGAGACGACTTTTGTTTCGAGTTTTTTGCTGATGAAGATTTTGAAGAGGTAGGGTGAAGAATAGAACCTTGGGAATCCCAAGAATCCGCTATTTTTGTGGTTTGGAAGTCACGTTGTTGATTTTGATGTTGATTTATGAATCAGTTTGGTTAAATAGTCGGGATATTTTTTATCGGACATTTTGTGGATGAGGCCTTTGGTCCAGGCGGTGTAGAGTAGAGAGACAAGAGCCGTACGGGCTTTGGAGTTTGTCTTGTCTATGATGTCGATGACTATTCTGGCAACTTGTTAAGCTATGGAATGTTGTGGGCGGAAGCCAAATTGATGGTTGGAGATGATATTTATTATTTTTATTGGGATGATTGATGGCTAGGTAGGTGTGTTCGTTTAGGCATTCTAGAATGACTTTTTCTACTATTTTGGATATCGCCGCTAGTAGCGAAATTCTCTACTGAGACTGTAGCTTGAGCGTGATTTATGGTCTTTTTTGGGTTTTAGAATGAGGATGATGATAGCTGCTATGGCGATTTTTGATTCTACGGATTGTGCAGTAGATGTATTTATCATCTGGATCTACGGATTGAAGCTCTTTGGACCATTGAGTTTTTGTGGTTATTGAGATGGAAATCCATTCTCTGTTTGAATGGATTTGTTTATTCTGATGAATTCGGGTCTCAGGTGATGAATCCGCAGATGAATGTTTGATGATTAAAGAGATCTATTTAGCTTTAACGGTTGCGATGGTACCAGTGAGAAGATCGTTTGTATGTCGGGGGTGACCTGGTTTATTCGTGATGTTTGAACCGATTTTGACATTTACCGGGGAGTGTTTAGAGCAATGGGGTCTGTAAGATTAATAATATTTGTGATGATGACAGTGCTAGGGGGTAGAGCCGTTTGGGGGAAACTGTGTGGGCGTCCTGTGGGCTGCGAATGACGTTATGGATTTGTGAATAATTATAGATAGTTTGCCATTTTTTGTTAAATCTATTGCATCCCCAATGGAGATGATAGGCGTTTTGGTTTCCGAAGAGCTAGTTTGTGTCCCTTTCTCGATAGCTCTACAAGGTTGGTTTAAGGAACTAATTAAGGGGAATGAAGTTGGTGCGAATTGCCTAACTTCAATTGTCAAGTGGTTGGGTTGAGAGGTTCTCTATTTGCAGTTACGTCGGTTAATTTCATGCTGATATTTGGGGCAATTGATGGAGTTGGCGGAGTAATTTACTTTACAGTTAGTGCATGAGATAGGAGGATCTTTTTCTCTGGCGATTTAGCAATCTGAGGTTTTATTATTAGGTTTTATTATTTCACACATTTTCAAACCTGCTCCAGGAACCTTTTTGTAACCATAACTGTATGGGTCATTGCATTATCCTGTTGGAAAGTGGCATTTTACAAAGTCTGCATGAAAGTTTCTAATACTGGTTCCAGAAGATTGATAATGTAACGTCGTGCATTTAATGTTTCTGAAATGAACGTAAGGCCGACCTTTGTCCAGTGCTTATCGCTAATCACCCATAACCAGTTGTTATGGCTATGTGTCGTATTTGGAAGAACTGCAAATGCCGTCTTTCCTCTCGACCATCATTCACCCAAAAACAAAACCTAGATTAATGCAACTGCCTCTACTTTCTGGGATGTGTTAATGGAAGCCAAAGGTAAGGACGATATAAATGAGGCCTAAATGAAGAAATTCTTCTGAAACGGTTGTCACCGACAATCGTCGCTTCAAAACTCTCGTCTAATCCACAGAAACCGATCTAGTTGTATGAAATCGATCGTTTCTTTGGGCGGGTCTTCCAGCAGGTCAGCGTCTCTGAATATCTTCTTCGGACCATAAAGACCATATCCAAACAACTGTTAATGGTCCCGATTAAGACTTCTCCCAATCTCTCGAAATGGGAGACCTACATCTTTCATCGCACTGGAGGTATTACAAGGCGTCTATTTGACAGTTTGATGATCAAATAAACTAACATTTTGTGGACAGAAATTCATTAATTCACTAGGAAGAAAATATTGAAAGTTGGAGATAATAATGGTACAGAAAACATAACAGTTGAGCTTTTCGGCGGCAATTTCATCGTTTCGTAGTTTATTTCAGCGATGTTTCAAAATTCTCTTACTAAATCTAATTCCTTACTAAATTCTCTACTAATTCTCTTACTAAATCTAAAAAAAAACTTCTTAAATCTTCTTCTTACATTCGATGATGTTTGCGGTTGTTGTTCTGTTCTTATATCGAGCTTAAAGGGGGTACTATATACCTTTACTTTACTTGTACAGTTTATAACGTGTGAACTGCGTAGTATAAAACGGTTTTCACGCAGATGAAATGCTACATTCGGATCCTCTTATACCCCACGAATTGAAAGTACACTACACATATTCAGTTTAGATAACTGCACAGATTTTTACACAGTTATTTACGACAGGTAATTGCGTTAATGAAGGGAAGGTGTGTACCCCTCTTAAGTATTTTCACCAACAGAATTTTTATTTCTGTGTTATGCATTAAATAAATAACTTGTGAATTTATTCCAGCTACGTTTAGCAAGACGTAAAAACAATGATTTGCAAACTTAATTAATTCACGTTTGTTTTTTCTATCAATTCTGAAATAGGTCAATTTGAAATTAGTTCTGAGAACGTTGATTAGAGCTAACCACGTAAACCGGCTGTCACATATCTATTTGAACCTTTTAGGAGTTCACATAGTCTTTTTACTACAGCATGAGAAGAATTACCACATGAATAACGGCCTGTTAGTTGAATGTCTACTTAAATATCTATAAAATACCTATAAAAGGTGTATCTCTCTCTAATTTTTTCTCGACTATTACATATTCAAATGGAGTGATATGCATTTCATATCACTCCATTACGCATACTTTTTTTTTCATTTCGAGTCTCCAATTATCGTCAAAACGTAAACTTTGTAGCGAAAATTGAAATCTAGGTGTCTTCATTTTTAATTTCCACCAGAATTGAATCTGTTACAAAGAAAATCTATGTTGTTATGCCAAGTAAAAAAAATGTCCAGAACAACACCCAAATATTGCAACTTCTCTGGATCTTGTTGGAACAAGATTAATAATAACTTTATTGGTAGAAACCAGTTAGATATAGATGTGCAAGTTCTAAAGTCTTCACTATCTAGATGTTCCTACACTTTTGAACTTCACACCACCGTCGCTTATACCCGACTAACCGACTCCGTAATTTAAAATACAAAGTAAAGCAGGGTAGAAACACGATAATATTTTCTTGGAAGGAATTTATTGTTATACATTAAAATATTTTTGTGCGGGCTATGAGTAGGCATGTGAGTAGCGGAGGATTAATTAAACCACAGCTAGAATTAACACTAAACCTATAATTAAATATATTTTTTAATTACAACAATATAGATTAGTTGCTGAAACTAATAGTGGTTGCATATTGGGTGGATCTGCCTTGGGAAAAAGAGGTGAAACTTCGGAGCAAACGGGGTTGAAAGCGGCGGAAGAATTAAGAACAGCATTAAAGAACGGCGCGTGCCTTGATATACATACTCAAGATCAGGTTATTATTTTTATGGCGCTCGCTGACGGAATTTCTAAAATTAAAGTTGGTACAATCAGCATGCATACAAATACTGCGATTAATGTTGTTGAAAAATTAACCAAAGTGAGTTTGTTTTAAACTGAATTAGATTGACACAATTTATATTAACTCAATTTCTTTTTAGGCAAAATTTACTATTACTCCAAGTGGAGAAGGTTCAATTATTGAGTGTGTTGGAATTGGTTATAAATCTTCATATTTCTCTTAAAATCATTAATTTATTGTAGTTGCATGGATTTATTTGGGATGCAAGAAGTTATGTATATAATTAATTTATAATTAATAAAGTATTTATACTCGACGTTTGGTTTTATCTTTAACTTTCTTGTAGATCAAATTTTCTTTAAAAAATTTAAATTCTGATTTGAATTTTGTTTATTTGTGCAGATTGGATTAAATAACATTATTTCCTTTGTACACATTTAAAAAAATAACACAGTCTTTTGTAGATAAATTATAAAGAATTTACTGATTTATACATACACTTAATAATGATTTCGACAATATCATACAATTTGTCCAAGTTGACTAGTGCATGTCAATTTACACAAATAAAACTGAATTGGTGTACCCATTTTAACGATCACTTTTTTACACAAATTTATGTATCAAGTCAGTCGAGTTTGTCGTTATGTCAGCAAAAATCAACGATGGACTATTTTCGTAATTACATTACATTTGGTTACGCCATTAATAAAGAACATTGAGAAAGTTATGAAACTTTCAATTACACTACATGAACTATTATTATCCGCGACATTGGGGAAGTTGCCTTAATTTTGATGTCCATACTTTTCCGATGAATGTAAACTTGTCAACATTTACAGCCGTTGTAAAACGTATTTGAATTACCTCTAGGGCTTCATCACATTTATCATAGTGCCTTTTGCTGCACTGGATGATGCTTATGATATTAGGTGAGGAGTAAGTATTTCAGATGTAAATGAATGTGGTATGGCAGGTTGAAATAAATTATCAATTTCGGAATGATCTTCAGATGTTCCAGAATTCTAAAAGAAATATGCACATAGTAAGCGGTAGTCACGGAATATTTCTTTTGCAGTTTCCTAAAACTATAGCTGATTGAATGAGAATTACATTCGAATTTCAAGAAAAATGAAATTTTTCACACTGTTTAGGTGTTGTAGACGGAAAGTATGAACAAATTACGGCACCCATTGATAGTGAATCTTATTATTTTAATTATAAGAAAACCTTCAGTGTTGTTCTAATATGTATTGCAAATGCTAACTGCGAGTTCATGCAATGTTGCAAGTAACGGTCGACTATCTGATGAAAGAGTAATAGATAACTTAAAATTTATGGAGAACTTGGTAGCAAATAAACTAAATTTATCAAAACCAGAGATAGTTGGACCAGGTGAACCACCATTAAATCATGAATTTGTGGAAGACGAAGCAATTAGATTAATCATTATAATTAGATTGATTATAAGAAAAGAATATTCTACCTAATCATTTTAGAATATTCCGGACATGCATTAATTTGAAAGTTGATAACATTTCTAAAGTTACATTGGCATTTTATGCTTTTTACAATTTTCTACGGAGAAATTCATATACACCCTGTGACGTATTTGCCGTTAGCGATATATAACTGGTGTCATTATCCCATGATTACAAATAAGGGCTGAAAAAATTCTATTACGGCTTGCAAGCAGTCGCCATTACAGTACGAGGAAAGTTTTGAAAAATATTTCAATAATTCTGGTGATGTAACATCAAAATTGTTGAGTGACAGCAGGGCATAAAACATGCTTAACCATCTCCTCGTCCTCTGCACATAGGCGACATTCAAGCTCGCCGGCTATGCCCAGCATGTTAAGGTGTATTTTTAATCGACAGTTCAAGACACCCATTACAACTCTAATACAGCTACAAGCAAGTCTTATAGTATTCTACGGTTTGACATTGTCGATATCAATAAATAACTTCGCACATCTCATTCCAGGAAAACTGGTCCACAGTAGACGACGTCTTTCTTCAGCCAATCTTGTGCTTGGCCATCGCAAAGGATATATAAACTGCCGGCTCTGACTTTGTGCTGAGGCGATTCTGTTTTCACGGCTTGCAGTGCCTAGAGAGCAGCATGACTATCTGAGAAAAATCGTATTGCCATGTTCCTCATCTCTCTCTCTAGAAGAATTTTAGCTTCCATGTCAATAGCAAATACTTCTGCCTGGAATACCGTCAATAAGTACCCAGGCTATAAACTTGCTTGATTTGAAGTGTTTGGCAGTATACTCCTGCTCCGACTCCTTCTGACGTTTTTAATCCATCTGTGAACCAGAGAATCTTTATTCTCAATCCAGGGCTGCCATTCAGGCAATTAAATCGCAGTCCGTTGATAAATCTGTAAATAATAGTTCTGGCTATTTTATATGCATATGCAAAGGAGTTAGACTAAGTAAAATATCCATTGCTACAGTTGGCGTTGTGCTTATCGCACCAGAGATTGCCAATCTAGCCTCGTTGAATTCTTGAAAGTTTGCTGGTAACTGAAGCCTGTCGGACTTTCTATACCAGGCACTCGCTCCATATGTGATTGTAGGTCTAACCACAGTTACACATAGCCTTTCAAGGGCAAGACCCCAATTTTTACCGCAAAGACTACAACAAATCCATAAGGATAGTCAACCTATGTGTAAAACTCCTTGTAACAAATAATAATACATTTATTGCCTCAAAAAAAGAAATTACAACAAGAAAAGTATACATTAGCAACATATAAATATCAAGACAAAAGGATCAATTTATTGGTGTAAGCGATATCTTCCAAGAGACTCAACTACTATTGTGTATAAAATTAAACTCAGAGATTATGGAAAGCTGCGGTAATATGACATCCTTTGCAGGATTAGAAATGGAGCAAACATCAATTATCATCATACAGGATAGACAATAAACACAAAGAAGTGAAGAAAACAGTTGGAGAGTAAGAAGATGGCAATTCAATAAATTTTTAAAAGACATAAAACTTGTTGCATTGCGGAATGCGACAGGTAGATCATTCCATAACGCAATCGATTGTCCTGTAAAAGATCTTTGAAAAATCTCACTAGCATGAACCGGAAACATTAAGATGGTATCAGAACTAGATCGGATGGACAAACCATGCGACGATAAAAACTTATATGAGTCAGCCAACTATGCAGGAGTGCAGCTCTTCAGAACCATGTATAAAGTAGAAAGTATTCGAAAAGACCTGCGATTCTGCAGAGTAAGCATCGGCAAATAATTACGATACGGCGTTATGTGCTGAAACCTCCCCAGATCAAAGATGTAACGAATACAATTATTCTGAAGTCTCTCCAATTTATTCTGGAGAGTTAAAGAAAGATCAGGATATACCACATCACCATAATCAATATGAGAGAAGATAAGAGAGTAACAAAGTTTGCGACAAACAATAGGTGGGAGGAAACAGCAAAGATTTCTCAAAGTGTGGAAGCAGTAGTAAACCCTTTTACAAACACTCTGTACCTGAGCTCTCCAGGGCAGTGTCGAATCCTTAATCAAACCAAGATTCTTAACCGTGTCCGAAAACTGAATAACATTGCCATCAAGCATCACTTGAAGGGAGAGTGAAAGTTCATCTTTGATAGTAGCGACACAACGTTCGTCTCAAGCAGATCTAATGTCATCGGAAATTTTAATAAGTGCTGTAGTTGTGATGTGTCCTTTACGGAATCCAGATTGCATCTTATTGATTAATTTAAATTCCTTTAGTCATCTGGTAATTTGTAAATAAGCTAAACGTTCAATTGCCTTTGACAATGTAGATAAAATGGAAATGGGATGATAGTCACTAACATGAGAGGGATATCTAGTGTTAGGGATAGGAATCACATTAGCAATCCTCCAGTTTGAGGGAAATATAGACCGTTCAAAAGAAAAATTGAAAATATGGGTTAATGGTGTAATAATAACAACTAATATTGGTAAGAGCATTTTAAGGTCAATTGCTGTATTATCAATAACCAAGGGAGGCTCAGCAAAACTTTCAGACAAAGTTTTACAATCAAATGTTCATTCCATGAGAGGTTTTGTCTAGTGATATTCCTAGACATTGGCTTCCTTTGAAAACGGAAATTTTTCATGTGGTTTATTGAGAGATTCTCTTCCTTACAGGAAGCGCATATGACATCTATGGTCGCATGGAGAAATTTGGATATCCTCGACAAACAAGGAGCAGTACGGACCAAAACAAGAAGAATAACACCTCTTCCAGCCTATAGTTGATTCCACTACCCTATCAAGAACTACTCTTTCAAGAGATTTTGGTATTGCAATGTTAAATGATCCTTCTATATCGAGAAACGCACAAATCAAGACTTCTTTATTCTGGTGCGTCCTTGACACTCTATCAACCAAGTTGTGTAGAGCCAATTCTACTAACTCTCCCGTTTGATAAACATACTGGTGGTAACTTAGGGGACTGGATACGGATCGTTCCAGAACTTTTTCAAGACATTTCAACAGGAATGATTTAAGGCTGATGGGTTGAAAGGCATTCGTAGTAGGAACCGCCCGCTCTGAAAATGTTTACCAAAAAAGGCAACAATAATAATCTTCCTTATTGTAAGAAAGCAGGAATGAAATGATCTTCTCCGGGCGATTTTCAAGCAAATTCTAATCTTTTAATTCTATACGTTTGGCACTACGCCCGTTGTGTCCAGATTTACTTAAAACTGGTTCAGCCGACATTTTGACAGGTTGAACAATATTTTCATACTAAATTTTATCAATGTAGGCAATTTTACAATCACTTCTATTTATTAAAAAAATTGTTCAAATCACTTCATATCACAATATATCTAATTTTCTAAAGACGACTTTATACCCATTACTAGCATTAACATTTTTTCAATTATATAATGAATTTTTTTTCTCTACTTGTATATCTTTAGATAGTCTTCGTTAATTGACTTTTTTAAAAGAATTTTGATAAAACAGAATTATTCACACAGTATAAGATATTCTTAAAAAATGTGACTTTATTCGAATAACTTTTAAAAAAATACAACTTAAAACACAAAAATTTTTTATTATTATCATTTCTTTTTGTTTTTATCCCTAGATAACTTTTCCTGAACTGAATATTGTTGATCGTCTGTACTAAGTCTCTTTTGTTTAAGTTTCTGCACATTTCCCTGCAATTCGATTTGTTGTTCTTTGGTAATAAGCCGAGTTAAGTCCTTTGCGAGAGTTTCATTATCTTTCATACCACGATTAGTAGAAGCAATCTTCTTGGGATCCTAATAAGATCCTTTTTGCCATTATTACAGTTAGTTACATTATTATATTAGTTTACCCTTAGGGTGGACTTACGGTTGCATGATCTTTACTACTTCCCGCTTTCTCACCTACGTAATTGTACCAAGGATCGTTTCGGATACCAGAAACTCGTAAACGCACTTTTAAAGGGGCTAAAATTTTTGATATTAACGTTCTACAAGAAGTTGTTACTTTTGGTTCTCTGGGAAAGGTGACTTTATTAGACACTTGCTAAAAAATTAAAAATTGAGATATTATTTTTTATTTAATAATGTTAATCTTACTTTTAGAAGCAAAGAATAGTTTGTGTCATCAAATGGAAGTCTACCAAAAGCCATTGCATAAAGAACTACCCCCATTGACCAAATATCGGAAAATTGTGGATGATATGGAACTCCTTTTAAGATTTCCGGCGAAGCATAAGCATAACTTCCACAAAAAGTTTCACTCAATACATTTTGACCACTACTATTTTTTAAATGACCACGTGCAAATCCAAAATCTGACACTTTAATGTTAAACCCATCATCCATAAGCAAATTTTCGCATTTTATGTCTCTGTGAACAACGCCTCTTTCGTGGCAATAATCTATTGCATCAACTAACTGTCGAAACCAATTTCGCGCCCTGCTTTCATCGATATAAGTATCTCTACGAATAATATCTAGGAGACTTCCATTTGAAGCATATTCCATACAAATATATACCCTTAAAACATTTTTTTCGTTAACATTTTTATCTAAGCAATTAATTTTTTACCTGTGCGTTGTCTCAATAGCCTGTAAAAATCGTATCAAATTGGGATGTTTTAATCCTTTAACTACTTCAATTTCCCTCGGTAAAAATTTCTTTAAATAATCCTCAGGGGCCGTGTATTTGCTGACGATTTTAACAGCAACGTCGCCACCGTGAATATCACTGTGAGCCAGCTTAAAAGCGATAAAAACGAATTCGAACTTTACTGGGGCTATTAATCGAAATTATCGTTCAGACAAACTGAATGTTTTACCCGAACTGTCGCATAAGACCCTGCTCCTATCGTCTTTCCTAAATAGTAGCCGTGATTTTCTAAGACGGTTTTCTTTTCCTTGTGTTCGACAGTTTGCCCGGTCGGTGCACTCGATGTGTGCTGGTGCACGCTGCTTTTCGGAGAGGGCATCTCAACCTTCTCTCATTATTTTAATAATGTTTTGTAATAGTCACACTTTTTTTACTGTTAATTTTGACATTTTTTTGACACTATATCTTTTGATTATTTCTTTTTGTTTAACGCTTTTGCTAAAATGTTTCCATCAAATTTTTTCAGTGTCAATTCAATTTGTTACCTAAGTTAATTAGTGTACTAAAATCTTATTATATTTTTTTTAAATCTTTATATTGTATTTATCACCCATTCACCCTATATTATCCCAGATTATATACACTTTCGCAGTATTTCGTTTTTTATGTTGTAGCGAAGATTTTATTAAATTTTGTATCAATTTTATAGTTTTCGTATCCATTATTGTACCACATCATCACATGCTCTGTGTAAAAAATGAATGATTTTCAAGAGTGCTAAAAGCAACTTTACATTAATATATGAAACAAGAAAAAAGATTAATTTATTGATGTTCATCAATACTTTCAATCTTATTTGGATGTCTGAGTATTCGTAACGTTAATGTGCACTATTGAGAGTTTTTGAGTGGCTTTCTATATGAGCGCGCTTGGGATCTGTTCTGTGGATAAAGAGGACAAATAAATTAAGAACTGTCTGAATGAGATGAGTGATGCTATGTAGGCAATTCTCGTGATTATGAATAGTAGAAGGGATGGGTTGAAGAACGTAAATAGTAAGTTAGAGAGGGTGTATCTTTCTAAGAGAAAGATCGGCAATTCAGATTTGAGGACTTACATTAGCAAGGTCACTTTTCATTATTGCTTATGGGTACGAAACAATGAGGTCTAAATACGAAAAGATTATGAAATACACAACAGAAAGAGCTCATTCTGTTTGCTAACGCAAGAAATCTAACCTGGTTACCTAGATGCCAAATACGCTTAGGATCAACGCTTTTTAATTAAAAAAGTAGCCAAAAATAAGACTTGTGCAGATGAACGTCAAATCTTGTAAACGATACGATCGATCTTTTCGCTAACAGTACAAATGATAAGTTGGGCTATTCTCAAATCTATTATTTTTCACACAAAGCTCGGTGTTGCATCTCAGAGGAGGATTTACAACAGCCAAAATGTTACAGAAACCAGAAATACTTTTGGAAAGAATATAAACTGATCTGAATGATAAGAAAACTTTGATAAATTTATAACATATTTTACAATATTACTATGTTGGAGGTATCAAGAGAGACAGACACAACAAAATCTTGTACAGATAATACAATTACAAAATTAAGCAAAGAAGAATATAATTGTAAAAATTATAAATTTACACCTTTCGGCTCATTAAGTCCAGACTATTACATATCAATACAGGGTGTCTCACGTAACTGGTTCATTAGAATTTTTTTGAGTTACACTATTCGTAGAGGCTTGAAATTTTGGTAACATGGGTTGTTCATTCCGATCTATTAATCTAAAATATTTTCAAGATGGCCGCCACCTCCGGTCTACCGGAAGTAGAGCTCAACTTCGTTATTTTAAATGGAATGCTGTAGTTTTTATTACACCATTGAATTATACGTAAGAAAATATGCTGACTTTGATAACAGTTGTTGGTACCTACCGTTTTTTGTTTTCGAGCTATTTTGATTTTAAGTGTTTTTTGGCATATATCACCATGGTCTTTACAAGCCCATATCTCAGCCAACGTTAATTCAAAAACGTTTTGCATTGGTACAATAACTCGTCATATGCTGTATATCTCGTTATATCAGTGTACCTTATACAGCATGGTCAAAAATTGAATTAACGTTTCGCTGTATTCAATTGCGAAAAAGTCGAAAATTTTAAATGGAACGCCCCATATCTTTTTAGCCTATCTAAACGGGAAGCTAATTCTCTACAAATCATCTATAAGCATTGCTATACTTATTTATAATAGTTTTCTTCATATTGAGTATTTTATCAAAATTCTACACAAAATGCTGGAAGTCGTTCGTGTTTTTATTAGAAGGCTATGACATTTTGACAGTTTATCGTTTAATTTATTTAAATTATCATTGGTATCATTTCTAGAATGATCTGCGATTGAATAATCTTTAGTTTGTTAGCTTTTATTTGCCAAAAATAATCAGCAGAAGAACGCATAAATGAAACAATGAAAAACAATAATATGGTGTAATATTCGACGTAATGATGGGCGAGATATTCCTAAAGAGTTCAGCTTATTTATTTACAGTGCTTTTTTGTAAAATATTATTCATCTAAATCGACCGAAGCACCTCTTACCGAAGAATTTGGTAAAGCAATAAAATATGACAAAACATTTATTCTATTATCTATCTTAAGCTGCTGGTGATAGAAATTTATGGTTTCTTGATCTCTTAGTTTTGAAAAGATCTATTTAGGCTTTATTTGACATTCCTAACTTTATAAACGGTTAACATACATATACAGGGTGGTTAAGAAAGATAGGGCCGTAATTCTTTTGTTGTCGAGATATGAGTGATCGAAGTTGAGCAAAATTTCCATTTTATTTCTTATTTTGGCTATAAATAAACCGACAAATTTTTCGGTAAGACTTTATTTTCGAGCAAACTTTGAGCATCCCTAGCCTCCTCTAAGGAGATGATATTTACGATCTTTTAGAATTTTTTAGAAGAACTTGTAATGTTTAAGGAGTAGTATCATGAAAAAACGTGAGTTTTTAAGTAAAAAATTTGCTACCACTTTTGTTGTTAAAGCTTTTTTGGCCATGCTTCGATTCCCAACTGGTAAACCTTTGTAAAATGTAAATAAACGAAGTTCACTTTCACATTTTTCTGTTTTGATTTTAAAGGCAAATTTAAATCTTCTGGAAGCAATTTAAGTCTTCTAGCTGCAATATCAACTCTTCAAGGAGCATTTCAAGTCTTCACGGAGCATTTCTAACCTTCCAGAGGCAATACCAAGTCTTCTGGAAAAGCACTTCAAATCTTCTTCTAAGAACAGTATCAAGCCTTCTAGAAGCAATTTAAGTCTCCGAGCTATAATATCAAGTCTTCTGGAAGCATTTCAAGTCTTTTTTGAGCAAAATCATTAGTTGAAAGCTGAGGTAGAAGTCATAGTACTTAATACATAGTATGTGCAACATGAGTGATGTCTTGTGGTAACTGAATAAGATTAGCTTTAATTCAATAAAAGCATTCAACAATAGAACGCTGAACAACAGTTAAAATCTTTTCAAGTTCTAGGTCTAGTGTTAGTTCTAGTTTTAGTCCAATAGGAATATGCATCAAGTCTTCTTGAAGCATTTCAAATTTTCTAAAAGAAATATCAAGTCTTCAGATGCATGGCAAAGCCCAAACTTTTATAGTTTTAGGTCTAGTATTAGTTTTAGTTTTAGTCCAATAGAAGTACGTATCAAGTCTTCTGGATGCATTCCAAATTCCTAGAAACAGTATCAAGGCTTTAGACGCACGGCTAAACCCAAACTTTTCTAGTTCTAGGTCTAGTGTTAGTTCTAGTTTTAGTCCAATGGGAGTATGCATCAAGCATTTCAAATTTTCTAGCACCAGTTCTTGATTTTCAGAAGTATGGCAAAACCCAAACTTTGCTAGTTCCAAACCTAATTTTAATTCTAGTTTTAGTTAAATAGAAGTATGCATCAAGTCTTCCATTCAAGACTTTATTACATCCGCCATGAACATAAGACGAATTTAAAATGCTGGCGTGGGAAGAATTCGCCATGATATTCAAAGACATTAACAGCAGTAAGTGATGACACAACTAAGTAATGACAACAATAACATAAATTTGGTTGAAAAGCAATCAAAACTCCATGGCTTTTTAACAGAAAAACAAGAAACTTTCCAGCATTGCATGCGTCCATTAATTTCCAAATATGAGAAAAGTATGTAAATAGTTTGTAGAGAATTAAATTCCAATAATTTATTTTTATAATTTTAAGTTTTTCATTCTTTTATGTTATAGATTTTAATTTTTGTCATTAAATTGTTGTTTTTCATTGTTTCATTTATTCGGTTTTCTTTTGGTTATTTTTGGTAAATAACACTTAGCAATCTAAAGTTTATTCAATCGAAGTTCATTGTAGAAATAATGCTAATAATAATTTAAATAAACTAAACAAAAAACTGTCAAAATATCATGGCCTTCTAACAAAAATACAAACGGTTTCTAGCATTTTACGTTTGATTTTGATAAATTCCTCAATTGCAGAAAAACTATAATAAATAGGTATAGATATTGGTTATAGATAATCAATCAATGGTTATAGATAATTTGTAGAGAATTAAATTCCCTTTCTGATAGGGTATTAAAATATGGGGCGTTCCATTTAAAATTTTCGACTTTCACGCAATTGAATACAGAGAAACGGTAACTCAATTTTTGACCAGCCTGTATAAGATATACTGATGCAACAAATGACAACCTATTTAACAGCATATGAAGAGTTATCGTACCAATGCAAAACGTTTTTGAATTAACGTTGGCTGAGATATGGGCTTATAAAGAGCATGGTGATGTTTGACAAAAAACACTTAAAATCAATATAACTCGAAAACAAAAAACGGTAGGTACCAAAAACTGTTATCAAAGTCAACATATTTTCTTACGTATAATTCAATAGTGTAATAAAAACTATAGCATTCCATTTAAAATAACGAAGTTGAGGTCTACTTCCGGTAGACCGGAAGTGGTGGCCATCTTGAAAATATTTTAGATTAATAGATCGAAATGAACAACCCATGTTACCAAAATTTCAAGCCTCTACGAGTAGTGGAACCTAAAAAAGTTCTAATGAACCAATTACGTGAGACACCCTGTTACAGATTATAATATTAGAAGAGTAGAGTAGACTAGAGTATATAAAATACAGAAATATAGGAAATACTAAAAAAAAATATATCAATGTTTTAGTCCAACTGTTACAGCCAGGGGCAACTATGTACTGAAGACTATTCATTTCTATTGGATGCGTTTTATTAATGCTGCTCTGAGAAGAGATGTAAAGTAAAGGTATCATTAAAAAATGTATAAAATATCAGTGATGGAATAGAAAGATTAAAAACATTGTAGAAATATTGAGCATTCAGGCAGGAACTCTTAGAGATAAAGAATCTTATGAGGCTTTTTCTGACCTGCTGAAAAAAAGGTAAGATTTGAGTCGTTCAATGATGATCAAAAATTTAAGATCGCCAAAAATACCGTCTCGCTGTTAAACGATGTTGGTTGAATCGTTATCAAGGAATCTATTAACTTCTTTAGATTATTTGCTATATCTCCTGCATTCTTGTATATTTGCAATTGAAGAAGGTTTAGTTGGAAAAAGATCAAGTTGAAGAAATTTGTGGTCACAAGAAGTAACCGATAGAAATGTCGAACCTAGGAACTCTACAGTACAGGATATAGTTTCCCTAGTCAGATTCATGCAACTGGATGTATGTGATGATGATGTAGACAAATTACTGGAAGAATATAATCAAGTACTGAAATAATTTATTTTTTTTATTGTTTTGTTAAAATAGTATGTATGTTGTTCAATTTAGTGTGATTGTTATGTTCTCGTTGTTTAATAAAACATCTGTTGTTTATAACCATTTATTTAACTTCTTAATATTACAAAACTACAAGTCACTTTTCTTATTCGTGTCGATGTCGCCATTGCACTTTCTGCATTGTTGTCGATTCATCGCGTCAGTGCTGACAACTGCGAAACTCGTCTTTTTTACATTGTTGATATATATAACATCTCCCCTCTTTTGGAAGACTGAACAAAGTTAAACTATGTTACCAAAACTAAACATTCTACTTCTTACTGTACTTAAGCTAAACTTACAGTTTATTGGTTTATTTAACATAGTCTTTCAAATAAGTGGGAGTTCTCCGAATGCGAACTGGTCTACTTCCACTTTTGGTACTTAGAGTATTTTTGGGTAAAGACAGATCAGGAGTTTCCGAAACATCGTTATTGTTAATGACAGGATTGTTATTGTTTGTATTTAAAGGTTTATTAAGATTATAATAATGTTCAAAAACGTTGTCGTAAACTTCCCTATCAATATACGGCTTGTTATCTTTGAATTGCTTCAAGAATTTACGATTTCTATCATAGACATCAGTCTTTCCATCATAGCTTATTTTGTATGATCTTGGACAGTTCCGATCTACTTCTACTATTCTACCCGGTTTCCAAGTTTTGTCTTTTTGTTGCACGACCACTTTTTCTCCCTTCTTTAGGTTATTAAGATCTTTTGATTTTTTGTTATAGTAATTATTCTGAATAATTTGAGTATTTCTATAGTGGTTCCTGTACAATTTGTTTTTAGTGTTATTATTTAAAAGATTTTCAGATATAGGTTTATATCAAAGTTTTTATTTTTCTGTTGTACAGAATTTCAGCTGGAGAAGGCAATGATCTGTCCAAAGGTGTCGCTCTATATTCCAAAAAGACTAAATACATATCATCTCCCTCCTCTTTTGCCTTTTTCATTAGTTTTTTGATTGTTTAAATATGTCGTTCAATTAGACCGTTTGACTGTGGATAATTAGGGGTACTGGTTATGTGTCTAATCTCCCAGTCTTGTAAAAATTTTTGAAATTGTTGATTAACAAACTGAGGTCCGTTATCAGTGTATAAAATGTCTGGTATTCCATTTCTTGCTAATATTGTCTTAAAATTTTTTATTACATTTTGATTAGTGGTGTTGTTTTGCAAACAAACTATTTCCGGAAATTTGGAAAAATCATCTATTATTATTAAATATTCTTTCCCTTCAAATTGAAAAAAATCTGCCGCTATTATTTCCCATGGTCTACTAGGAAGTTCTCGGTTGATAATTGTTTCTTTTGTGTTCGAATTTTGGAATTTTTCACAAGTATAACATTTTTTAATCAAATCTATTATTTGATTATTAATGTTTGGCCAGTATATTAATTGTCTTGCTTTTAAAATAGTTTTATTTATGCCCATGTGACCATAGTGTAACTTATTCAGTATTTCCTTACGAAGGCAATTTGGTATTATTACTTGATCACCTTTATATAATATTCCTTTTATTTCTGTAATTTCAGCTCGAACTGACCAATATGGTTTAACTAATATGTTTACAGTTTTTTTTTGTTCTGGCCATCCCTCTTTTACAACTTTCAATAACTCTATTAATTCAGTATCTTTTTGTGTTTCTTCTTTGATTCTATCATACCTTTGGGGACTTATCTTTGAATATTGTATTAAATTTAAATGAAGTTCGATTTCTTTTTCTTTAAGATCAAACTGTTCATCATTGTAACTGCTTCTAGATAATGCATCAGCTAAGTATAACAATTTACCCGGTTTATATCTGACTTCAAATTCATAGTTTTGCAGATTTATTAAGATTCTCTGTAGTCTGAGTGGACAATTATTTAGTGGTTTCTTGAAGATTATTTCTAAAGGTTTATGATCAGTTTCCACTAAAAACTTCTTTCCGAACAAATACTGGTGAAATCTCTGGCAACCAAAAAGAATTGCAAGAGCTTCTTTTTCAATTTGAGCGTATCGCATCTGTGTTTCTGTTAGTGATTTTGATGCATAACTAACTGGTTGGCCCTTTTGTAAAATAACTGCACCCATTCCTGATTTAGAGCTATCAACTGATAATGTGATTAATTCTTTTTCATCAAAGTACGCTAGTACTGGTTCTGTGACTAACAAATTCTTTAGTTTGTTAAATTCTTCATCATGTACCCTTGTCCAATCCCAAATTATATTTTTCTTTAGCAATTGTCTTAAATTGTGTGTAGTTTGTGATAAATTTGGTATGAATTTAGAAACATAAGTCACCATTCCTAAGAATCTGCTTAGTTCTTGTTTATTAGTTGGAATCGAAATTTCTTTGATTGCTTCAACTTTATGGATATCTGGTTGAATACCATTTTGTGTTAGAACATGACCAATATATTTTATTTCAGTTACCGCGAATTTACATTTTACTCTGTTAAATTTTACTCCCATTTCCTTGGCTCTTTGTAAAACCTTATTTAATATTTCATCATGCTCTTTTTTATCTTTTGCAAAAATTATCAAATCATCTATGTAAATGCTTACGCCTTGAATGTCTTTGAATACTTCCGCAAATGTCTTTTGAAAAATTTCTGGTGCACAAGCTAAACCGAATGGTAGTCTTAGAAATCGATATCTACCGTAAGGTGTTGCGAAAGTGGTTAATTTAGATGCTGATTCGTTTAGTGCAATCTGCCAAAATCCTTTATTTGCATCAAGTGTTGAAAAAATTTTAGCTCCATTCAATTTATGTGTCAGTTCCTCAAATGTGGGTATTTTATAATGCTCTCTCTTTATTACCTGATTTAAATTTTTAGGGTCTAAACATATTCGAATATTGCTATCAATATTTTTCTTTACTAGCACTAAGGGGTTTACGAATTCTGTTGGTTCACTAATACTAATAATTATTCCGTCTTTTATCATTTTTTCCAGTGCATTTTTTAAAGGTTCCATTAATTGAAATGGTACTTGTCTTGGTGGTACACCCACTGGAGTGTAATTTTCTTTTAACTTGAACTCATATGGCTTAATGTTTATTTTCCCTAGCCCTGAAAATACATCTTCATATTTTTGAACTATTTCTTTAGTATTATATTCTATTTTATCTATTACATTTATTGTCTCTAATAAATTTAGCTCTTGGATTGTTTTTATACCTAATATGCAATGTCTTACAAAATGGAGTTTTGTCGACGTTGATTTAGTTATTTTTAGGAGCATTATCTGATGATGAACTGAAAGTAGTTCGAAACGTCATAAATTAAAATTTCAATAAAATACAAAAGGAATTTTACTGAATTAATTATTTTTACAATTAAAATAATAAATTCCGCTTAACTTTCGCTTTTATTGATTCACATTGCTGTTCATTTTATGTAAATATAAAAATGTGTGGAAAAATTCGATTTCCAATTTCGTTTTTTTTTCCTTTACATATTTCTCGGAAAATGTACGTTTCCATACAGTAATATAATTTATAGTAAAGGCAGTAGATCAAAAGAAATATGTCGAATTGATAAGCATAGCTTAGGTAAGGCGTTTCATTGTGTTGAGACACTCGTATAACTTGTACAAGTTGGAATGTTATAGTAAAAGAGGTACGGCGCTTATTATGATCACTTCAAATTTATTTAATAGGAAACAAATGGGAATAATAAATGAAACTGTGTCAAAAATGTATGATCTCTTTTGTTTGCGGTATGTGTTAATAACATACTACCTAATGACAATGTGTGCTAGTATGCGGATGACAAATGTTTGGGGCACACAGTCCAAAATTAAACGAAGAAAAGACTCAGTATCTGTATTTTGAAAACAATGTGGTTATTATGCGAACTTACATGCCATTACTACTTTTGGAATACTATTGTGAGGGGCATCATCAGCAGCAGAGAGTTTTCCATTTTCAAAAAAGCCAAAATATTTTAAACAACATTGTATACTTACGCTGTATTCGGTATATGTATTAAATTGCATTACATATATGCCGCAAAATATTAATAAATGAAGAGAAGCATGAAGACAATACTCAACAAAGAGCAGAACTTGCAATACCGATGCACCGACTAAAAAGAATACATGACAATACGCTTTCTAGGGCATTAAATTATATAACCATCTTTCCCAGTACACATTGATACTACCACAACAAAGGTTTCAATACGTGATAAGAAAGGCGCTACTGGAAACACCAGAGTATTCCATTGAACATTTTTTTGAAATAAACTTAAGTTATTTTACAAATCTTATGTATATTATATATTTGTTATTCAATGGTTTCTTTGATTTTGTAATGTGTTATTGCGGCAATAACATTATTATTATTTCATTTCAAATATTCATCCCATCTCTTCAAAACTAATGGCTCAAAGCGTTTTCTAAAAATCACATATTAATGATAATCATAAATCATAAGATAATCATAATATTTATAAGAATAACCTCTCTCTATTTTGAGACCTAACTTCTACAGTTTTGGGACAGATAACATGTAATCGTTGCCACCTTACAACTCCTGCATCCCATGAAGTTATCAATGATTTAAAATACATGAATCTAACGGTCATGTTACATTTAAAAACCGAAATCGCTCTGTTAGCGTAAAAAACGAGTACAATGCGTTGAGAGCTTGCTATACAATATATTTTTTGTCTGCATTTAAATAAAACATGCATTTAAATGCCCCAAATCGTCTGGTGCCGCAACCTCTTGGAATTACAGCCCAACCTAACCTAATCCTTTTTTTTTCGGGAGGTCGGGGAAAATCTGTGCTCAGACACCTGACCTGTGGTGTTGGTCGTTTAGGTAATGTTCATCTTTAGATCACAGCCATCCACGGAAGCCGGAAATACGCTGGTGCGTTTTAACCATCGACCACTGCACACGTTCGTCCACCACCAAGAAGCATACTATACGAAAGACTTTACTGACTTTTGACCCTTAACTTACCCAAGCGTGGGTCATTCATCGCCTTCATGTCATCATAATAGAATCTGGGCACAACAATCTTCCTTTCTTCACTTCACTTCTTTCACAAGTTATTTTGGAAACCATTCTGTAATTATGTCCCCATATCTTTCATTGTATTTTCTGTATTTTCATTACCTCCTACTCGCTTCATCGTCTACTATGCCTTCATTTCATCACCATACCTAAATACTGTTCTATTACGCTCTCTCCACTGCCTCTGTCGCGGCCATGACCTCCCTCACAAACATCTCTACTCTGTTCCATCTTTCCTAACGTTTAAAGATGTTTTAAGAGCTAATCTCTGAATCAGCCATGTTCAATCACGGTTAACTGATAAAACAATTTGCCATCCCCTTCGTCGAGACAGCCATGTTTCCATTCCAAGTATTATCTGCTTAGTCCATGTGGCCTTTTCAGCGGTTGCTCCAATCTTGAATTATTTCCTTTGATTATTTACTGAATAATTTGAATTATTTCGGATGCTTTCCATCTAGTCATTAGCTCAATTAGTAGTGAGCTTGCCATCACTTGCAGTGCTTCCATCGAGACAGTTCTATGGGCAACACAACACACCCTAACCCAACTCAGCCCGATCCAATTCATTGGCGTGACATAAGTGAGACTAATGTGTTAGATCATTAGACAAAGGAAATATCATCGATAAGATAACCTTTAATAAATATAGAAGACGGCACCAAGAACAGTCTAGTATCATTCTGATGAATCATTTTCATGAACTTGCAATGTTCACGCAAAAACTATTTTTATTCAGACTTGATGGGTACGTAAAACATTTTGTTACGTTATTAAATTGGTAATTTTAGAAAACAAATATAGTTTTATGTATCCTAAAGCGTTAGAATGACTTTGGTGAAATTTTCTCTCATTTTGAGATTATTTTGCTTGAACTTTGGGGGAACTTGTAAGTAAGGACACAGGAGAGTGTGCGAATGAACGCACACCACACTTAGGTCCTAATGGGCCCCTTGTGCAACTCCCCACTCTACCTCTGTTCACATCAACCAGCCTAAGGTTTTTCCGAAGGCCAGGACGTCACTTAGAGGGAGGTTCCTGATATCATTTGTGGACGGCCACTTCTCCCCGAGTAACCACTTTCTGAGGTCGGTTAGGGAGGGGCAGTCACACAAAATGTGAAATACAGTCTCGTCATCCTGCTCACAGGCCCGACAGAGAGGAGAATTAGCAATCCTCAAGTTATGAAAATGCTTGTTTATTTATTTATTTATTTATTTATTTATTGCTGCCAGTGGACACAAAACGGGACAAACCCAAAAGATTGTGTCACTACATTGACAAAAACTACTATATTACAAATACATTGTGCGGTTAATTACGAATAAATTAACTAAAAACAATAATTATTCTATAAAGCAGAAAATAAAATTAAGAAAAATAAAACATACATTTGTTTACGCTACAGTAATGTTGATCAATGCTTTCTGTAACTCAACGGCAGTTATCAAGCTCTTAAATCTCCTATATGTATTACTAAACACATCTATACCGTTGCCAGTAGAATGGAACCGATCACAAGCAATCGCCATCCGAATCATAGGAGAATTTTGAAATAAATTTGTTCTCGGAATGGGAGTATAAAAAATTGACTCATGCCTTAAAGATCGGGAAGGTATACGTATATTCACACATCCCAATAATACCGAGGAGGCACATCTATTGTTGACAATCTTATGAAATGTAAGAGCATCGTTACAAAAGCAGCGCTGGTGAAGTGGAAGAAGTTGGAAAGAGCTGCACGCAGAATTATAATCTTTATAGCTTAAATTAAATTTATAGGCTAAGTGCTTTAGAAACTTCATTTGAATTCTTTCAATTCTGTTTATATAAGTGTGATACTGTGGATTCCAAATGGTAGCAAAAATTTAGTACACTGAATACGTAAGCAAAATATAAAACTTTTACTGCTTCTACGCTTTTGAAACATTCTGTGGATCTTATGACAAAGCCCAACATTCGCAGCGCCTTTCCAACCACTCCATCAACGTGACCAGAAAATGTAAAGTTGTTGTCAAACGTAACACCAAGATCTTTAATTTGAGATGTTCTAGGTAAGACATAGTTTTCCAATTTGTACTCATATCTGATGGCATTCGAACTTCTTGAAAAAGATATAACATTACATTTAATAGGATTGAGTGTCATAAAATTGTCGTTGCAATAGACTTGCAGTGCGTCAATGTCACGCTGCATCCTCGAGCAGTCGAGTGGAGAGGAAATACGTGCAAACAACTTCAAATCATCAGCATACATTAAGCACTGGGAGTGTTTTATGACTGTGAAAATGTCATTGATGTAAATATTGAAAAGGAGAGGGCCAAGATGGCTACCTTGAGGTACACCTGACGGGACGAACATTACATCAGAATAGTATCCATTAATAGATACTACCTGAGTTCTTCCACGTATATAAGAAGCAATCAATCGTAACAAATAGTTATCAATTCCCATAAACCGAAGCTTTGACAACAGAAGATTGTGATCAACACGATCGAAAGCCTTACTGAAGTCAGTATAAACGGCATCCACTTGAGTTACTTGATCAAGAGAAGTAAAAATATAATTACTGTACTCAAGCAAGTTACTCTCGACCGAGCGACCCGCAAAAAAGCCATGCTGTCTTGTATCAATTTTATTTTTAGTAAAAAAAAATAGCCGTTTATAAATTAGCTTTTCAAAGATTTTGCTTAACACCGATAATAAAGATATTGGTCTATAATTGGATACATCACTTCTATTACCAGACTTAAAGATAGGAACTATATGTGCCTGCTTCCAAAGACGTGGAAAAACTCCAGATTCAATGGATTTGTTTGAGCCTACTCATGTTGATCATATCAACATGAGTAGGCTGGGATAACAATCGGCTCGGGGCCCCAAAAATGTCTTCCAGCTACCCTTTTGGTTAACCTGCCTGCATTCTTGTTGCCCGCTGAGCCATTGTGACCCTTTATCCATTGAATGGAGACGCGATTGTGAATCGAGGCCTCCTCCAATGCTAGGTGACAATCCATTACTAAGGCAGACGTTATCCTAACGTAACTGTCTGTAAATATAGTAAAGTACTTACCCCAATTCTTGGTGTTAACAATGTAGTTAGCGGCGAGTTTAATAGCAGTCATTTCTGCTTGAACGACGGTGGTGAAATTACCTAAGGGTTTTGAGAAGCGGATCCTAGGGTTGTGGGAAAACACCCCCGCGCCAGACCCATAACGTCTTTTTGAACCATCAGTGTAGATTTTCAAGTTGTTATGTGTATCTCTTACTGTGGAACTGATTTTGGTGAGGTACTTTCTAAAGAAGATGTATTTGGCCGGTATATCATCCGCTTTACACTCCAGAAGGGGTGAGTCCTCGACTGCTTCCCTCCAGAGAGACGTTCGACCACCAGTGACCTCCACCCATTGGGGGAACTTGTCTGCATTCTGAGTCCGCTACATTCTGGACAACGTATCCGCTACAATGCTTGATTCTCCTTTAATGTATCTAATATCATAGGTAAATTGTGCAATATAATTTAAACATCTAATTTGTCGGGGTGATTTATCAGATGCCTGATAAATTGATGGGACAAGAGGTTTGTGATCTATTACTATAGTAAACGATATTGTTGGGTGTCTGGTTATTCACTCCAACCTATTTCATAGTCTAATGGAGATATCAACATGGAATAAAAAGCAGTTTAACACAAATTTAATGAAGCTTTAATGCACCATAAATCATTTCTTATTTTCTGCCAGGGTCATGTTAAACCTAAGAGCTAATAGGCCTTTGGGCGCCAACTCTTGGGGGGCATCTGTTTTTGCAATGAAATGCATGGGTTCCTATCAAATATGTAGCCAGTGAGCCTTCTTAGATGTGGACCATTTTTTTGGCATTGAATCAATGCAAAGTTTTTTAGTTTGATTGATAACTTATAAAATTATTTTAAATAATTAATTATTTTAAAACTCATATCTCAATTGATTTAGAATTAAAAGCTTGGTTAAGATTCAAAGTAAATTTTTTTAATAATCTAATTTGAAGCTTATAAATTTTTAAATTCAAATTTACATAGCCATAAACGTTAAATGTACGGTGTTAACCTTTACCTATCGGAAAAATCAAAATCAGATAGCATTATGAAATAAAATGCAATTTAAAGCAAATTTATTAATAGTTAAATGTTTTAAATATAACATATATTGCAAAACTACATTTCCATTTTCCACGAATCTTGATAACGTTTCATTATAAGCCAATAAAAATATTATCTTGAATGATTACGTTTCATACCATTCATGAACATTAAACATCTAAAACATAAATATTAAATTAAAAAAATAATCTTCCTTGCAACATTTATTTAAATCTCAAATTCGTTTTAATTGTTAAAATTTGTTCCGATTAAAACATTTTATACCTTGTTTTGGAATGCATCTATCGCAGCAGATACACTTGGTCACATCACGTGGGTGGAAATCTTCATTTATAGTACAATTTTCTTTCGGAGTAGGGAAACATCTAACTGTGTCGCAAAAATCTTGACGGCAAGGGGGTTTTTTCGTACATGTTGAAATCGAATGAATCATCATTATAAATAACACAAATACAAAAACACCGAACTTCATCGTTGAAGATTTTGAATTGATCTGACGTAGAATGAGAGTGGAAATCCCATTTTATACTTGAAGGTCAAAGCAGTCCAGCAGAATGTTACAAATGCCTGAGATATTACCGGTTAAATGTAGGTTGTAAGAAATATGTTATAAAGATAACATATTCTTTAAAGAAGAACGTTTGGATTGTATGTACTACATTTTTGAACTAAATAGATACAATATGTAAAACTGTATAAACAACACGTACGCAATAAATTCTTTGGAAAAAAATTTTTTAATTCAAAACAACTAATATTGACTAAAAATAAAAAGGTACAACCTCATTGCACTAACAATTTATTTTTAATTTTTTTTTATTATCTACATATTAATAAGTCATTCGATGTCCTATGGATTGGGACCAATTTCCGACTTTAATTATTATCTGAAACAAACATAAACGTAAATTAAAAAAATCTTCTATTAGTAATTTTCTTTTCTGTAACAATTTATTAACCTTATTAGAGAATTAAATACACGAATGGCAGCAGTAACAAATTCCATCACGTGGTACCCAAGTTAAATTTAAAGCCGCACATTCTGCTGGAGTTTTATTTACGCAAAAAACTACCCTACAATCAAGGGGTTCACAAGCTTGGCATTCCTCAACCACTAAAGCTGCGGATACCAAAAGTACAACAAATATTGCGAACTTCATATTGGAGATTTGAATAGCAACTGACACGAAGAGTAAACAAATCCCACTTTTATTCTAAACCGCAAAAGTGATTATGAGTATAATTATTACGGGTACATTATTAGCTAGTAAATAAACAGAAAAGAGTAATATTTTCTTATAAAATTATGAGCGATTGTTTTGTTGGGAAACAAAGCTATTTGAAATATTAATCATATTTTGATCTAATCAGAAAAAGGTACATAAAGTTGTATGATGAATTTGCTAAGAAAAATAATAATAGCTTTATTTTATAACAATTTAAACATTCAATGCAAAACGTCTGTACAATACATTGTATAATAAAGTTAAATTAAATAACTACTATTAAACAACTAAATTAAATAAAAACCTAGCTTAAAAAGTAAATGAGGAAGAAAACGTAGTGACTACTAAGAAATTGCTAAGGAAAGAAAACTGCGGTGCTTAGTGCGACTCCCAAGGAAAGAATGACGTCTCCTTTTACGTTACTTCACTTCCTCAATTTGTATGCGGTGCTGCTAATGATTAATGCAATGGCGAATATCAGCGTAAATCGGTTCCAAATTGATCTCGTTTGCTGAATGACCCTATGTTTGCAATGAGATTCCCTCTTCGGCATCCGTTGACTTTGATTTTTTAGTAGCAGATCGTTTCTTCTTTCGATAACTTAAACAGTATCGCTCAATTATCCATGTGAGGGTTGCTGCCATCAGGACTACTGCCGTTGCCGTGAAACTTGAGATGATAGAGAGATGTTTTACTCGGAGATGTCGCCAAGTTGACTAATGAAGCTCCTTCTTTTCGTCTATTAATTTCGACAGGTCATCTGACGCTTTGATAACTGTTTCTTCTTTCGTTTCTGTCGACATCTTTGATCTTGGAGCACTAAGGTGCAGCGAAAGATTCACCCGATGATTAAAGCTCTGTAGAACAGTCAACGAACTATCTTTTGATGGTGTAATGATGCTTTGTATGGTTGTAATGATGCATTCATGACTTTAACTTACTATTTAAGTAACGCCAGTAGTCTTTAGAGATACATCTTTTCTCATGCCAATGTAGGCGACTAACTCTTCAAATGGTTTAGCCGATATGAACATTAACGTGACTTACTTGCATGCATACGAGTATCACATTTTATCCTTTCTGAATGCCGATAAATCTCGGTCTTCTCAATGATCTTCTCCGATGATGATACACAGAGGTATACAAAGAGGCATGCCTCTTCCATCGTGATGCATTCTTTGAACTGTTGGTCACTTTTTAGAAGTACAGTTGTGTATTATAATCGATCGCTATTAAATTGTTGACGATATTTAAAGTTCAGTATGATGTATCTTCATTCTTTAAGGGAACGGTATTTACTTTGATAACCGTAAATACCGACTGCCGCTATTGGAAAGTAGGTCTATATTAGTCTTTTATAACTTTGGTTTTTATCATTGGAAGTTGAAGGATTTGAATGTTGAATGGAAGTTTGGCTCCAAATGTGCTTGTTAACAGATTACCCAGAAGACCTCGTTTCTGCCTTTGATGAAGAATCGCTTTTAATCCTTGGTGTGTTTAATTCAAATATTTTTCTTCCTCATCCAGAGATGTTGGAGATCCTCGCACAGATTTTCTCCTATTCTCGTGATATTGCTGCATAAGTAACGAAAATCTTATACTGCATTTGAAGTCCGCAGTAAGTGCTGCATCTTCATGTTAACGGCTATTCTTGTCTTATTTATTTTTGTATCGATGCGGTATAGATCTCTTTCAATCTTGACGTGTCCGATGTCTTAAATATACAATCCGGATTTCAAGTAGTGAACATTATAGTTAGTCGCCCTTACATTTTAAATCGTAGCCAATAACAGCATTGTTGTTATTACCATTTTAATTCAATTTGTGGAATTCGATCTTGGTCGAGGTGGCAGATATTGAAGAGTTCCATTTCTCATGATTTTTTTCTTCAGTAGGAAGAGGAATCAAATTGCGGATACTGCGTTTTAGTGTAGCACCTCTTGCCTTTTTGAGAGTTACGACTCTTGCAGTATCACTGGCTGCGGAATGAGTTTCAGCAATTTCTTCCGGGCTCAACGAAGTTATCTTTTAAGATTACCACCTCTCCAGGTTGAAGATTTTCTTCCCGTGAATTTTCATCTTTGTTGTAATGTACTCAGGTATTCTCGGAACCATGAGTGCCAAAAGTCTTCTTTCATTTTTTGGAGGAGTTTCCTTCTTCCAATTAAAAAGTGACTTGGAGTAATTGCTTCTTCTATGACATCTTCGTTGATTGGAATGAATGGTCATCAATTCAAATAACTTCTATTTGATATAGCAACGTTGTTAATTCTTCGAAGGTAAGAGCTAAATCTCCAATCATACGTTTTAAATGGTGTTTAACGTTTGTGGCAAATCGAGTAGTAGAAATTAATACGCTAATTGGGAAAGATTGCTGGAGACACATAGATACTGCCAATAACCCACTTGACATTATTTCACGCGGAATTGGTTCCTAGAGATTAGCAACGCATTCATTGTGGTGGACTGGTCCAGCTTGGTTAGAAACGGAAGAAAAGTAAATAAAAAATTGACAATAAGAAGAGGCAAAATCAAAAAGAATTGTCAGTTGTCATCAATCCTTGGGAGAAGTGAAACAAACTAGAAGATTTATAAACAATTGCCAAAAATCAACTAAAAAAGATGGTTACCTTATGGTCGAAGAAATGAAGCTAATAAAAGTTCTAGAAGAAGTATAAAAAGAAGAATACCAAGAAGAAATAAGATCAAACAACGGAATACTAAGGGTTGAAGGTCGACTTCAAAAATTCTTCTTATCTTACGAAAACAAACAGCCAATCATTCTTCCATATTATTCCCATCTCTCGATTATATTACTATTATTCTCACTATTAATACACAATCTGCACCAATCAACACTACATAGTGAAAATCAATGACCGCTGGCACATCTTGCAGAAGATTCTAGATTATCAATAGAAAGAAAGCAGTATAAAACCCAGAAAACCCAAAAAAATGTATTCGAAATTGTGTATAATGCATACGGTACAAGGCAGAGACGATAAAACAGCTAGTGGGTGAATTACCAAGCCACAAATAGATATTAGTTGGGCTGGTTTAAGCCGTCAAAATTTCAATAAAAATAATAATCACTTTACTCTCCAACAGGAAGACCCAATTACAGGATAATGTACAATAACAATAGAAAAGAAGAAAAAAATAAAGCAGGAAGTGTAGCGGATAAAACAAAGCTTAAGGCTAGGTTGTTAAATTGTTTACATTGTCTCATGATAAAATTCAATATACTACATAACTAAATTCTTTGAATTGTAGTAGGTCATCGAATAAGACACCCAAATCCCGAACAGCGCGTTCTCTGTGAATTGCTTCAACTCCCATACAGTAATTAAACATTATTGGGTTGTTACATCTTGTGTAATATACGACAACACATTTTGCAATATTAAGATCAATCCGATTCTGTGCAGACCAGGAATTTATAATATTCAAATTACGCTGTAAAATAGCACAGTCTCTAGGAGATATTAGACGGGCATATATTTATAAGTCATCGGCGTCAGCAAGCACATTACACTCGCAATAAATCCTTCACGTAAATGTTGAAAAGAAGGGGACCAAGGTATCAGATTTAAAATCATTGTAGCTCACGTAGCAAAGTCTATTGGAGTGGTGAGACGAAATTAAGTCCACGAAATCATTGGTAAATCCAAGACTGCAGAGTTTTAAAAGAAGTGTACCATGATCCAATCTATCAAATGCCTTTATAAAATCTGAGTAAATTATGTCAACTTATTGCCTAAAGTGGCTATAGTTGAAAGACCAGCCATAAATCCGTGCTGATGTTCAGACACATCAGAAGCTGATGGGTCGATAATTTTCAATACCAAATTTGTCCTCATTTTAACCCTCGCAGTACTGACGTTTCGCCAACCGTTGCGGACGGTGCCTGGGTCAACCGAGACCCGAACAGTTTTTGTTTACGTAGAATATAAAAAATGAAGCTTTTGCCATTATGATTTTGACTTATTTTATTTTAAAGGTGAACTATTATTAGGGATATAAAATAATACATAAAAATAAAATTTTAAAAAAATTACATAAAAAATATTTATTCTAAATCATTACAATTTGTACACAAAATATTTTTTGTACATGTTGAATGTATATTACATACATATTTATGACAAACATCACATTTTGATTTATATTTATTGTCTTTTCCAATACACAAGCTACATCTTGAGCGTTTTTCTAATGTTGTACTCATTTGTTTATTTATTTTTCGGCCTGTACTTTCGATGGCGTCCACAATGTGTCTCGAAAATACTACTGCATTGGTTTCAAATGCTCTAGCTCTAGAATCTATGTTTGCAGCAACTAACTGTTCAGACAAATTTTCTATAAATTGTTTTCTTCTTGATTTTATGTTACCAGTTGCCCAATCCGGATTTTTGAGTTGCCATAGTACAAATGCATTATAGGCTGCAATATCTATATAATGTAAAAAAAGCGACAGAGGCCAACGTCGTGTACATCTCCGGCAAGTGTATTCTCTTAGAATTTTATCTAAAACATCCACTCCACTTTTTGTTGAATTGTAATAATTGATAATATTAGGTTTGTAATTATTATTTTCGTCAGAAATAGCATGTTCTCGATGAACGCTCGAAAGTAAAACTACGCATTTTCTTGGTTTTGGGATATACGACACAAGTGTTAGATTTTCAGAAAATATAAAATCGGAAGAGAATTGAGCTCTTCCGGATATTGTTATCAAAGATTTTGGTAAATCCTTTCTATTTTTCCGCATTGTTCCCACTATAAATATGTTATCTTTGAGTAAATCCTCTGCAAGTGAGATATCCGTAAAAAAATTGTCGGTTGTGATAGTTCGATTAGATCCCTTCCAAAACTCTGAAAGAACTCTAACTACTCGTTGTCCTTGTCATTTCTCCGGTGTGTTTCCGCATTTTCCTAAATACACTTCAAAATTACAACAATAATATGTAGTAGCGTCACATAGGGCCCATAATTTCAGCCCATATTTCCCCGGCTTGCTCGGCATATACACCTTGAATGGACATCTTCCTCGAAATGGTACTAATTGTTCATCAATAGTGCCTACATTAGACGCTCGGTAATTATCTCTGCAATTTCTTGTTAAAATATTTGTAATGGTTCTCAAAGCTGCCAACTTATCGGTCATTTTTCTTTCTTCTCGTGTCTGAAAGTCGTCAAAACGCAAAAATCGTAAAATGTTTGTAAATCTATCACGAGACATAGATGCTCGATAAATTTGTCGACTATAAGCAATCTTTTTCTTCCATAGATCTTTTTTACTTTCACGTGATTCCCGAAAACGGCCAGTAATTAGTAAAATCCCAAAAAATGCCTTCAATTCAACACGGTCTACCGGCTTCCATATATTATTTGAAAACATTTCATAATATTTAGCCGCTTTTTCATTTGTATAAGTAATTATAATGTCCATGATTTCATCATTTATAAATAAATCAAAACATTGTTCCATGGTTTCTACACCCTCAGAATTTGCTGTGAGTGTAGCATCATATTTACCAAATTCTGCATCTCTGTTTGTGGGGGAAATATATCTCCATGTTCGTCCACAAACATTTTGGTCTTTACAGTGTGACATATTATTACTATTTTCACCACTAAACTCATCACTTTCATAATCCTCTTCTTCTGGTACTGCATCACTAAAAGTCAATGACGCACATTCATCATCAGAAGACACTTCATTGTTATAATCATCATTATTATTTACAAAATTAGCAAACATTTTATTTTTCGATGTAGATCGTTGCTCTAAAATACACCTTCTGTGAACTAAATCAAGAATTTAATGGCAATTGTATTGTCGCTATAGCCTCTTACACAGACAGACGCCTGGCGCTGTAAAGAAACGGTCGAGACATATTTTTTCGTCGTTTTTTCGTCGGGACGTCCGTTTGACGCCGATCTAACTTAACGCACTCCTTGAGTAACGACAAATCTATTTATTACAATTTCTCGCAAAAATTTATTTGGGTCCAAATAGACCCAGGCACCGGAATACGAGGGTTAAAAACCGGCGTTATACGAATTATTTTCCATATTGCAGAAAAACTTTTAGTTTTTAGCCATAAATAGAAAAGTTAAAGGTCAGCTGAGGAAAGGTGCACAATCTTTAATAATAATACTTGGGAGTCCATCATCGCCAGCTGTATAGTCATTCTTTAATCATTTGATACAGGTTTCAACCTCCTCGACAGGGAATGGAGTAAATTAAAAGCATCTAGGATAGTTGACTCCTGTTGGTTACAGTTATTGGTAGTTGTACGCCAGGTATTTAACGCTTCAGAAAACAGTGCCAGCAAAGGTCATACCTGCCTACAATACGTGAAGTACCTTGTTTCTGATTCAAGTAACGCCAAAAATTTTTGGAGTCATTGAATATACAATTTTCGGTATTCACCAAATAAGATTGACAATCAGAGTCAACTGCATCCTTGGATAAAAATATAATCTAACATATTCATCGTAGTAAGATAGTTATTGAGATGTCTTCCACTTCTTAAAGTACAACACACTTACTAGAAAATTCTCTTACTAGTAACACTCTTACTAGTGAAAACAAACAGCACTCTTACTAGCAGGTATGTCAGATCCTCAGTTAAGAAGAAAAGCAAAAGGAGCAAAAGGAGAAGAGCGTATTCACCAAGAAAAAAATATCTTAGAACAGAGCGCGACAGAAACGTGCATCAGACTCCCGCTTTCACAACAGAATTCAAATATAAATTGTTAGTTCGATAATTTTTGTCGCTGAGCAATTAAAGTTTAGATTTTGTTGAATTTATTCCTTTCATCGTGAACGTATTGAATACTGTTGAAATCGAGTGATTTTTAGACACATTTCAACACCTCACGATTTTTTATGGCATGGCTCATAACATTCTATGTGTGTAGTCTGGCAACCCTGTTTATTATATAGGTGAAATATTCTTTCAAATGATCGCTGCGGTCAGATGACCATCGAATGTTTAACGAATAGAATGTAAACAAATCAGTATTGTTTCATGGGGATCTGCTAATGGAGTCCGAATGCTTTTACCGGAGTTTCTTCTTTCATCGATTGGATCAACGAACAACAGAATTAAACATTATTTGAAATGAAATTGATATAAAAGATATATAAATAACATAAATTGTTTAATTAAATACACACAGGGGAACACCATAGTGATTAAAAGCTGCTTCATAAAAGTTTCATCTGAAACTCTTTTCGGTAAAATCGATAGTTTATGAGTTATAAAATTTATTTTAAGGGAGATATAAAAAACTTATTGGCGGTTTAGTCAGTAATTATGTAACAGTCAGTCAAATTAAAATATTAACTAATGACTACGATTAAATTAAATATTACGAATATACTGAAAATATAGAGACAATCTCTGAAAAAAGCATTTAGGAATCATACATTACAAATTTTTTACATAGGATATATTCTAAAGTTGACATTTTTAATATGATTCCAACGGTGTAATATCCCCAAATTGAAAAAATTATCACATAGGAGGTGTTACCAATTCAGCTCCTCTAAGTACATTGCAGGTTTCTCCTTTTTAGGTCAAAATATACGCATACAACTGCTGATAACATTGTTTCTAAGTCCAAATAAAAAAAGTATTTTCTATTTGTTTAATTAAGTATAATATAATGGATGTCATTAATTTTTATATTGTTTATTGTGTTTTCGTTTAGTATAAAAAGAAATTTTCTACTTCGTTACTCCAGTTCATTTTAAAGTCGCCAAAATGAAGTTCGCTATTTTTATGGTACTTTTCATATCCGCAACGGTAATCATTGACACCTGCCAATCTTGCGATCCTGTTGATTGCACTCTAGTTTTATGTCAAGATAAAACCGAACTTGAATGCGAAGAGTTGAATTTAACTTGGGTACCACGTGATGGAATTTGTTACTGTTGTAATACATGTATTTGATATGAAAATAAGGTAACGCAGTTTTAATCATTACATAAATTAATCTCTAAAATGTTTTAAAAAATTAGTAAAGATATGAGACTTATGAGATTATTAAATTTTTTCTATTTATTGTTTATTTTGTTTTAGACAATAAAGAAGATCAATAATTTGACTCGATTCTATGGTATGTGAAATGGCTTATTACATGTAAAACGAAGATGAACTTGAAAAATAAATTGTAACTAAAAGATTTTGAGGTGTTTTAATTTCAATTATTACTTAAGTAAACGAAAGTGGTTACGTTGATTGAGTTAAAAAAATTATGTTCGGAGAAACATGTATTTTGTTTAAAACATTTTTAAACAAACATTTTTTCCAACCCTAGTTTTTGTACCAACCGCTACTGCTCAGCTCAAGATGTTTTAGCTCATGTTTTTAGGAATAATGAGCAGCAAATATTAAGTTTTTATTGATTATATCCTTCATCTATGTATCTGAAGCAGTAAGTTGCATCCACAATAGCGAATAAAATTATGCTGTATGTGCCTTTATAATTATAAAATGAACCGCTGCTTGATGAGGACATTTAATTTGAACATGCTTACATACCATTAATTGCACCGCAACATCTAGGAAAATTCCAATATGCCATGAATTTATTTCCTATTTCTTTCCATTCATCAGTTGCTGAAGGCACCTGAAAATATAATAAAAAGACTTGTACTTGTTCCTTATCTCAAAACATTATCTATTATTTTTAGGATACACAGCCGCCAGTAGAATCGAAAACGAATACAGAAGAAGAAGAAACAGAATTAAATACTAGTAGGAAAACATCGGGCCTTCGTCCTATTCATCAAAGAGAAGCGCTCTCCGTGAACCAATCAGAAAACCTCCTCCCAAAAGAACGCAAGCTAAAGAAAAACGATCATGCGTAGAGAGTACTCTTGAAGAATTCAATCAAATTGTTTCTAAAGTGAACAAACAAGACGAATTTGATGTTTTTAGGCAGTACGTTGCCATAGAGCTCCGAGAATTGCCCAATAAGAAGGCAATAATACTGCAACAACAAATTCAAAATCTCATTGTTAATGCAAAACTTTCATGTCTGCCGTCTTCATCATCTATGCCATCATGTTTACCTTCCACATCTGCTCAATCTGTACTTTACTCCACTCCACAACCATCACCCGACCCTGAGAATGTTATCATTAAAAATCACTCATCTACTGCAAATATCAAGACAAATACTGATTACGCCAGTGTCTTTCTAAATACTGTTTAAAGCAATAAGAGTTCTGATGTTCTACAGAAAGCCATGCAATTTATGTCACTCTAATTTCTTTAAGAAAGAAAAGAAAAATAAACTTATTTAATGCTCATATCTAGTTTTATTTATCTGCTATTTCTCTAGGTTATAACTGTATTATATTAACTAACTACTATCCTTTAGGTAGGGTTTGAGAACTTCTAATATTACAGTCAGGACTTCTGGTAAAATTTTGAAATTGTGCACTCTGGGACTCGAAATAAATATTTTAAGGATTTAAAGCTATCGCCAGTGGCTAAATAGCGTAACGTTATTTTAAGTTTAATTCTTGAGGGAATAACCATTTTAATTACGGTATTCCTTTTTTAGGTTGAATGGTAGAAGCATTTGTAGCAAATTATTAAAATTTGTAGTACTTATTCTTATGCTATTCCTGCAGGCTGTCGGATCTTCTTCGGCTAATTCTTTTAAAAGGGTGCAAAAAGCAGCCAACTTATCCCTGCGAGATATCCATTCCCTCACCCATTTTCTTTTCCAATTCTCGCAAATGGTGTTTTTTAATTCTTGCTGTTAAATAGCTCCAGGAACCAAGGTACATCCACGTAACACTTCTTTTGATATTTTAGGTGCCATTTTGTCTATATGGCAACTGAACTAACCTTGATATATCAACCGCCAGCGTTGTAAAATCTTCTGCTCTGTAACTAGTTTACTCGCCGATATAATTACACGATACTTCTTGAATATATAGATAGTAAAAAAGCCAGCTAGTGGCAAGTAAAGTTGACCGGTTTCCAACATTACTCATTCACAAATTTACTAGCAAACTATCTGGATAGTTTACACCCTACCATAATTACACAGGGCTAATTTACTAGCACCTAGTGATAAAAACGAGCTAGTTACGTGTAAACTAGCTTCGTGGAATCCACCCTTTAGATCCCCTTTGCTGACGCATAGAACCTCTAGGTTTTGTTTTGCAAAGTATCTATCATACTCTTCGCTTGTCTGTGACCTGGAAGCTCTTTTCAGCGTAAAGCTACCTTTGAGGTCTACCAACGGTTACCTACTTGCTGTATGTAGCTATTTTCTAATAAACCATCGGGTTAGGGTCCAATGAAGCTTGTCTGGCTTCTCTGCTCCTAACGAAGTTGCTTCTCTGATCAGTGCCGAATTACACATGAAGAACAGGATTATCTTTAGGATAGCCAGACTGTCTGTGAAAATGTGTATGGATGCATATTTTTAGCTAAGTGGAAGTTTCATGCGGCTGTTTGGTCCATTAATGCCCATGCTTACTCCGGATCCAACTGTCTTTGAAGCATCGGTATACCAAACAAAGGTTTCTCTTTTCAGTTAGTCTTTATAGTTAGTCTTAATGTCAAAGAAGTGGTTTAGACTTGACTCCTTGAGTCCTCAGAAGACACGATTCCAACGTGTCCTCTGAAGCTACCCTGTAAGAACTTGAGTTAAGACGAAGCATTTTATAGCAAATTTAATTCATATTTAGTATATTCAAAGTCATATCTACTAACTTTCAAATTTAAAAGTTATGATTCTTTTTTTAATTCATTCCCAATCATAAATACTAAATCCGAAGATATTATCTTTAACGATTTACATCTCAAAAAGTAATTGAGATAATACATTGAGATATAAAACATTTTACAGCAAACTTAATTCGTATTCAGTATATTTAAAGTTATATCCTTGAATTTAAAAATTTCGAATATACGATTTTTTAATTCGTTCCCAATCAGACATAGTAGTCCGAAGACATTTATTATATCTTCAACGAGTTATATCTCAAGAACTAATTGAGATAATACAATGAGATAAAAAGCATTTTACAACAAACTTAATTCATATTTAGTGTATTCAAAGTCATATCTTTGAACTTTCAAATTTCAAATTTATGATTTTTTTTAAATTCATTCCCAATCATATATACTAAATCCGAAGAAAATGTCTTTAACGATTTATATCTCAAAAAGTAATTGAGATAATACATTGAAATAGAAAACATTTTACATCAAACTTAATTCGTATTCAGTATATTTAAAGTTATATCCTTGAATTTAAAAATTTCGAATATACGATTTTTTAATTTGTTCCCAATCAGACATAGTAGTCCGAAGACATTTATTATATCTTCAACGAGTTATATCTCAAGAACTAATTGAGATAATACAATGAGATAAAAAGCATTTTACAACAAACTTAATTCATGTTTAGTGTATTCAAAGTCATATCTTTGAACTTTCAAATTTCAAATTTATGATTTTTTTAAAATTCATTCCCAATCATATATACTAAATCCGAAGAAAATGTCTTTAACGATTTATATCTCAAAAAGTAATTGAGATAATACATTGAAATAGAAAACATTTTACATCAAACTTAATTCGTATTCAGTATATTTAAAGTTATATCCTTGAATTTTAAAATTTCGAATATACGATTTTTTAATTCGTTCCCAATCAGACATAGTAGTCAGAAGACATTTATTATATCTTCAACGAGTTATATCTCAAGAACTAATTGAGATAATACAATGAGATAAAAAGCATTTTACAACAAACTTAATTCATATTTAGTGTATTCAAAGTCATATCTTTGAACTTTCAAATTTCAAATTTATGATTTTTTTTAAATTCATTCCCAATCATATATACTAAATCCGAAGAAAATGTCTTTAACGATTTATATCTCAAAAAGTAATTGAGATAATACATTGAAATAGAAAACATTTTACATCAAACTTAATTCGTATTCAGTATATTTAAAGTTATATCCTTGAATTTTAAAATTTCGAATATACGATTTTTTAATTCGTTCCCAATCAGACATAGTAGTCAGAAGACATTTATTATATCTTCAACGAGTTATATCTCAAGAACTAATTGAGATAATACAATGAGATAAAAAGCATTTTACAACAAACTTAATTCATATTTAGTGTATTCAAAGTCATATCTTTGAACTTTCAAATTTCAAAGTTATGACTTTTTTTTTAATTCATTCCCAATCATAAATACTAAATCTGAAGATATTACCTTTAACGATTTACGTCTCAAAAACTAATTGAGATAATGCATTGAGATAGAAAGCATTTTACAGCAAACTTAATTCGTATTCAGTATATTTAAAGTCATATCCTTGAATTTTTAAATTTCGAAGTTACGATTTTTTAATTCGTTCCCAATCAGACATAGTAGTCCGAAGACATTTATTATATCTTCAACGAGTTATATCTCAAGAACTAATTGAAATAATACAATGAGATAAAAAGCATTTTACAACAAACTTAATTCATATTTAGTGTATTCAAAGTCATATCTTTGAACTTTCAAAATTCAAAGTTATGATTTTTTTTAATTCGTTCTCAATCATAAATACTAAATCCGAAGATATTATCTTTAACGATTTATATCTCAAAAACTAATTGAGATAGTGCATTGAGATAGAAAGCATTTTATAGCAAACTTAATTCGTATTCAGTATATTTAAAGTCATATCCTTGAATTTTCAAATTTCGAAGTTATGATTTTTTAATTCATTTCCAAACATACATAGTAAGTCCGAAAATATTATGTTATATCTCAAAAACTATTTGAGATAATACAATGAGATAAAAAGCATTTTACAACAAACTTAATTCATATTTAGTGTATTCAAAGTCATATCTTTGAACTTTCAAATTTCAAAGTTATGATTTTTTTTAATTCATTCTCAATCATAAATACTAAATCCGAAGATATTATCTTTAACGATTTATATCTCAAAAACTAATTGAGATAATGCATTGAGATAGAAAGCATTTTAGAGCAAACTTAATTCGTATTCAGTATATTTAAAGTTATATCCTTGAATTTTAAAATTTCGAATAAACGATTTTTTAATTCATTTCCAAACATACATAGTAAGTCCGAAAATATTATCTTCAACCAGTTATATCTCAAGAACTACTTGAGATAATACAATGAGATAAAAAGCATTTTATAGCAAACTTAATTCATATTTAGTATATTCAACGTCATATCTTTGAACTTTCAAATTTCAAAGTTATGATTTTTTTTAATTCGTTCTCAATCATAAATACTAAATCCGAAGATATTATCTTTAACGATTTATATCTCAAAAACTAATTGAGATAGTGCATTGAGATAGAGAGCATTTTATAGCAAACTTAATTCATATTCAGTATATTTAAAGTCATATCCTTGAATTTTCAAATTTCGAAGTTATGATTTTTTAATTCATTTCCAAACATACATAGTAAGTCCGAAAATATTATGTTATATCTCAAGAACTACTTGAGATAATACAATGAGATAAAAAGCATTTTACAACAAACTTAATTCATATTTAGTGTATTCAAAGTCATATCTTTGAACTTTCAAATTTCAAATTTATGATTTTTTTAAGATCATTCCCAATCATATATACTAAATCCGAAGAAAATGTCTTTAACGATTTATATCTCAAAAAGTAATTGAGATAATAGATTGAAATAGAAAACATTTTACATCAAACTTAATTCGTATTCAGTATATTTAAAGTTACATCCTTGAATTTTAAAATTTCGAATATACGATTTTTTAATTCGTTCCCAATCAGACATAGTAATCAGAAGACATTTATTATATCTTCAACGAGTTATATCTCAAGAACTAATTGAGATAATACAATGAGATAAAAAGCATTTTACAACAAACTTAATTCATGTTTAGTGTATTCAAAGTCATATCTTTGAACTTTCAAATTTCAAATTTATGATTTTTTTTAAATTCATTCCCAATCATATATACTAAATCCGAAGAAAATGTCTTTAACGATTTATATCTCAAAAAGTAATTGAGATAATACATTGAAATAGAAAACATTTTACATCAAACTTAATTCGTATTCAGTATATTTAAAGTTATATCCTTGAATTTAAAAATTTCGAATATACGATTTTTTAATTTGTTCCCAATCAGACATAGTAGTCCGAAGACATTTATTATATCTTCAACGAGTTATATCTCAAGAACTAATTGAGATAATACAATGAGATAAAAAGCATTTTACAACAAACTTAATTCATGTTTAGTGTATTCAAAGTCATATCTTTGAACTTTCAAATTTCAAATTTATGATTTTTTTTAAATTCATTCCCAATCATATATACTAAATCCGAAGAAAATGTCTTTAACGATTTATATCTCAAAAAGTAATTGAGATAATACATTGAAATAGAAAACATTTTACATCAAACTTAATTCGTATTCAGTATATTTAAAGTTATATCCTTGAATTTTAAAATTTCGAATATACGATTTTTTAATTCGTTCCCAATCAGACATAGTAGTCAGAAGACATTTATTATATCTTCAACGAGTTATATCTCAAGAACTAATTGAGATAATACAATGAGATAAAAAGCATTTTACAACAAACTTAATTCATATTTAGTGTATTCAAAGTCATATCTTTGAACTTTCAAATTTCAAAGTTATGACTTTTTTTTAATTCATTCCCAATCATAAATACTAAATCTGAAGATATTATCTTTAACGATTTACGTCTCAAAAACTAATTGAGATAATGCATTGAGATAGAAAGCATTTTACAGCAAACTTAATTCGTATTCAGTATATTTAAAGTCATATCCTTGAATTTTCAAATTTCGAAGTTACGATTTTTTAATTCGTTCCCAATCAGACATAGTAGTCCGAAGACATTTATTATATCTTCAACGAGTTATATCTCAAGAACTAATTGAAATAATACAATGAGATAAAAAGCATTTTACAACAAACTTAATTCATGTTTAGTGTATTCAAAGTCATATCTTTGAACTTTCAAATTTCAAATTTATGATTTTTTTTAAATTCATTCCCAATCATATATACTAAATCCGAAGAAAATGTCTTTAACGATTTATATCTCAAAAAGTAATTGAGATAATACATTGAAATAGAAAACATTTTACATCAAACTTAATTCGTATTCAGTATATTTAAAGTTATATCCTTGAATTTTAAAATTTCGAATATACGATTTTTTAATTCGTTCCCAATCAGACATAGTAGTCAGAAGACATTTATTATATCTTCAACGAGTTATATCTCAAGAACTAATTGAGATAATACAATGAGATAAAAAGCATTTTACAACAAACTTAATTCATATTTAGTGTATTCAAAGTCATATCTTTGAACTTTCAAATTTCAAAGTTATGACTTTTTTTTAATTCATTCCCAATCATAAATACTAAATCTGAAGATATTATCTTTAACGATTTACGTCTCAAAAACTAATTGAGATAATGCATTGAGATAGAAAGCATTTTACAGCAAACTTAATTCGTATTCAGTATATTTAAAGTCATATCCTTGAATTTTCAAATTTCGAAGTTACGATTTTTTAATTCGTTCCCAATCAGACATAGTAGTCCGAAGACATTTATTATATCTTCAACGAGTTATATCTCAAGAACTAATTGAAATAATACAATGAGATAAAAAGCATTTTACAACAAACTTAATTCATGTTTAGTGTATTCAAAGTCATATCTTTGAACTTTCAAATTTCAAATTTATGATTTTTTTTAAATTCATTCCCAATCATATATACTAAATCCGAAGAAAATGTCTTTAACGATTTATATCTCAAAAAGTAATTGAGATAATACATTGAAATAGAAAACATTTTACATCAAACTTAATTCGTATTCAGTATATTTAAAGTTATATCCTTGAATTTTAAAATTTCGAATATACGATTTTTTAATTCGTTCCCAATCAGACATAGTAGTCAGAAGACATTTATTATATCTTCAACGAGTTATATCTCAAGAACTAATTGAGATAATACAATGAGATAAAAAGCATTTTACAACAAACTTAATTCATATTTAGTGTATTCAAAGTCATATCTTTGAACTTTCAAATTTCAAATTTATGATTTTTTTTAAATTCATTCCCAATCATATATACTAAATCCGAAGAAAATGTCTTTAACGATTTATATCTCAAAAAGTAATTGAGATAATAGATTGAAATAGAAAACATTTTACATCAAACTTAATTCGTATTCAGTATATTTAAAGTTATATCCTTGAATTTTAAAATTTCGAATATACGATTTTTTAATTCGTTCCCAATCAGACATAGTAGTCAGAAGACATTTATTATATCTTCAACGAGTTATATCTCAAGAACTAATTGAGATAATACAATGAGATAAAAAGCATTTTACAACAAACTTAATTCATATTTAGTGTATTTATTCAATGTCATATCTTTGAACTTTCAAATTTCAAAGTTATGATTTTTTTTAATTCATTCTCAATCATAAATACTAAATTCGAAGATATTATCTTTAACGATTTATATCTCAAAAACTAATTGAGATAATGCATTGAGATAGAAAGCATTTTACAGCAAACTTAATTCATAATCAGTATATTTAAAATCATATCCTTGAATTTTTAAATTTCGAAGTTATGATTTTTTAATTCATTTCCAACCATACATAGTAAGTCCGAAAATATTATGTTATATCTCAAGAACTATTTGAGATAATACAATGAGATAAAAAGCATTTTACAACAAACTTAATTCATATTTAGTGTATTCAAAGTCATATTTTTGAACTTTCAAATTTCAAAGTTATGATTTTTTTTTAATTCATTCTGAATCATAAATACTAAATCCGAAGATATTATCTTTAACGATTTATATCTCAAAAACTAATTGAGATAATGCATTGAGATAGAAAGCATTTTACAGCAAACTTAATTCGTATTCAGTATATTTAAAGTCATATCCTTGAATAGCGTAGGCCTAATGAGCAAATCGTAGTTATGGATACCAATTTCTTTCATGGAGTCATAAATCACAGGCAAGGTGCTTTCATCATTGAAAACCGTTATAAGCAGAATTATGCAAGTTCTTCTTGTGTTTATTGTGCACAGGAAATATTGAATGAAGTGAACAAGGGAACTAATAAATTATATTTAGTACAACGATTTTTAAAATAAATGTTCAAAAATCCATAGTATTTAACCTCCTGCTACGATGTACTTACAGTAGTATCATGTAACTACTAAATAGAAAGATGATTAAAATGCAATGTCGCATTAAAATTAAAAACGCGGACGATTTTAAAATTTACCATAAAAATTTTGGTTATTAGTGTTAGTGTTTAATACTACAATAACTTATAGTTTTCAATAATAAAAAGTTAATAAGAAGTAAGCAATTATTAAGTATTTGATTTTATTTACATCCTGATATTTAGTGCCATTTTAATAAATTCACTACATTTTCTTTGATAATTTCAGATTTCGCAAAAACACATAAGAAACGAGTGATAAGGAGGATCGTCAATTTACGACAATCGTGCAAAATTTCATTTTTTGCCATTTTCACTGTATTCTTGAAATATTATTAAGAACTTTTTTTTTTGAATAAACGTTATAAAAAAAAATATCGCAGACATTAAGAAAAAATTTGATTAAATTTTACATATTTAATTAGTAGTCTCTACTTATTACTAATTAAATTGTATCATAAATTGATCAATTATATCGAATATTATATTGATCAAATTATAAATAAAATAATAAATCAATTCGGGCGTGCTCATGTATTTTCTTGTATTTTTTACTAATGGGTAGGCAACCCAATTTGCAGTGACTTGAAAGTATTACATATTTTTTATTAAATATTAATGATATTAATGCCCTTTGGTCATATAAAACCATTTCTTTAATCATAAAATGAATATACTACATTATTTATTTTATTCAATAATGATTCACAATCAAAATTAAATCTAAAAAAAATAAATTAATCATCATAAAATGTATAGTAAAACAACATGAATCTGATTTTCCGTTTTAATATTTTTGAATTTTATTTAATATCAGTAATTGTTAAATTTTGCTATTGTAACAATTTTTATTAAACTAAGAATATATAATAATTTAATCTGTTAAAATTAAAAGAATATACACATTTTTATTCAAAAAATATCAACAATCAAGTCGTGATATTCTGAATGCGGTATACATAGCAGGTTGTTTCTGCGCAGTTTTGTTGTGTGACGTTCGACATCTGTCAGTGTCTAGTCGGGTTTATAGATTTGACGACAGCTAAAAAAGAGTGCAAACTACACCTGTTTATTTATAGTAATCAATTAATTGTTAGCGAGAATGTCGTATGCGTACCTCTTCAAATACATCATTATAGGCGATACGGGTAAGTCCCCGCAAAAAAACGCAGATTATAAATTATGCAAACTCCTATTTTATCCTCATCTTTCCATTTAATTAGAACCTTTGTTTAACAACGCATAATAGTGTTAACAATGCTTAACCGTTATCTCGCCCCCTTTTATTTATTCGATACTTGAACATATTTTCCCTTCTTTATTATTATCTTTTAATTTTATGTAGGTGTGGGCAAATCATGTCTGTTACTACAATTCACCGACAAACGTTTTCAACCTGTTCACGACTTAACCATTGGGGTAGAATTTGGCGCCCGGATGATTACAATCGATGGAAAACAGATTAAACTGCAAATTTGGGATACTGCCGGACAAGAAGCGTTCAGATCAATCACTCGATCGTATTATAGAGGAGCGGCGGGGGCACTTTTGGTCTATGATATTACTCGAAGAGAAACTTTCAACCATTTGACCACATGGTTAGACGACGCAAGACAACATTCCAATTCTAATATGGTTATAATGTTGATTGGAAATAAAAGGTTTTGTTTGTTTGGTTAAATTTTAATTTCTGCAATGATTTTGTTGTGTGTAGTGACTTGGAGAGCCGAAGGGAAGTGAGGAAAGAAGAAGGTGAAGCTTTTGCCAGAGAACATGGGCTGGTATTTATGGAAACTTCTGCCAAAACAGCTGCTAATGTAGAGGAAGCTTTTATAAATACCGCTAAGGAGATTTATGAGAAAATTCAGGAAGGTGTTTTTGATATCAATAATGAGGTAAGTTTAAAACAAATTGCTTTGTCTATTTATCATTATTTGTTGATGATTATTTTTTTTATTTAAATTAAGTATTGTGAGTCACTTTTGATAAATAATGTTATTAAGAGGATTTTTTATAATATGACTTAGATTGCTTCCTTAAAAACTTTCTATTTTTTTAATGCTATTCAGTGCTTTTTAGAGTTATATGTTTGAGAGAGACGTCTTTTTAAATTTTTATAGGAGAGTGATTTGAAGATTTTGAACAATGATATTTTTCATATAAATTACTCTCGCAAAAGGGAGCTTGGGTTATTTTGAAATATAATTAACCCTCTATTGCATAATTTATTTTATAGTTTGAAAAAATTTTTTTTTTGCATTTTTTGTGATAAATGTGCATAGAAATAAGATACCTATGAGTTTTTTTTTTCAAAATTTGTATTTGTAGAGAAAAAAGAATGTGTACCCAAATGGGCACAGTTTGCAGTTAGATTTTTTGCATCTTTCTCGGTTTTCTGTCTGTAAAGGCCAATGTCCAGTATTATCCAATATTATGTTTCTTGTTGGACGTGCTTCCAAACATTTTCTTTTAGGTGTGAAAGGAATGGGCGAGTCGATGGGCGTATTGGCGCCACTAGTGTTAGGTCGGCCTCTCTTTTTTGCCTTTATTTTTCCCACTAGACATAGATCTTGTGCTAGTATTGTTTTGAATTCCAATAGAGAAACCTTCTCATTCTTGTTTAGTTGTTTATTGATTCTTTTTGAAAGTAACCATGAATTTACTACCACAACGTCAAGCATGTGGCAAAATATGCGCATATACCATTTGCGGCTCTTCAATTTTATGGGATACAATCCTAATAGAGAATCCTGTAAATCTACCCCTCCCATGTGCATGTTGTAGATTGAAACAATGTCGGGACGATCAATTTCTTTCTTGCAGTTCTCCGACTTGAAAAAACGCTTTATTTTGGTAAGTGGAAATGTACCAGAGAATGTAGAAACTAATGTAACTAATCGATTATCATATCACTGCACAACATGAACATCTACTCCAGCAACATTTGCAGTTTTCTCAATGTGTGAGCCTCGTCCCTTTTTTTTCATTTCTTTTTCACTAACCATTTTTAGGCCCTTCAGCCGATTAGATCTTATTGTTGCCACACTTTGTATGCCTAATTTTCCCAGATAGGATAACAAATTTATACCAGAAAAATAATTGTCATAGTAAACCTTATGATTTTTGTCTCTCGGAATTGGTCTACATAAACGGACGATGATATTGCTGGCAGCTCCAAGATGTGGTTCCCCTGGCAATAGATTTTTGTCAGCTTTACTATTGCAAAGCTCAAAATTTGTACTGAAGCCACTTACTCCTGATAAGACATACATTTTGTAACCCCATTTATGTGGCTTTTTGGGATTATATGTCTTTAAAGATGTTCTTCCCTTGAATGGAATAATTTGTTCATCACAGGATAAATTTTCCTCAAAAGGGATTTTTTGGCAGGATTTCTTTATTTGATTCAATACCGGCATAATTTTATGTGTGCTTCCAGTGGCTAAGGTATTATCTGAGAAATGCAAAAAACGTTTCAGCTCCTCAAATCTATTGAGAGGCATGATGTCTGCTATTTGTGGTGTTCTAGTATTGGCCGACCAGTACCTACGCGTTGAGTGCTGCCTTATCAAAGACATCCATATAACTATCCCCAAAAACTGCTCAATTTCTTTAGCATCAGTTCTCAAAGGCCTGTCAGGTCTTCTTTGTGTGCTGTACAAACATGTTTGCTCAACCACCATAGATATAAAATCATCAGACATAAAGTATTTGAATAGACTATATGCACTTTGTAATTCTAAAATATATTCTGGAAGATCGCATTCTCCAAAAAACTTATTACCCTGTGGATCTCTATTAGTTTTTGAAGATTTCCAAGTAACATTTTCAACATTTGAAAAGAAAAATCTCGTATTTGGGGGAAGATCAAATAACTGCGTCAAAGGTATGTCGTCTGGGTCCTCAATATCCTGGGATTCAATCTCGTCATCATCTAAGTCGTGAGGAACCTGTACTTCCACTGCAGAGAAAAATATGCATATGAACATCAAGACCAAACTATTTTTACTGGCATAAAATTTACCTTCATCATCATCTGATAGCTCAGAATTCTCGCTATCTGAAGGAATATCTCGAATTGCATCAACTTGAACTTTTTTTCTTCCATAAAAAGCGCTTGGTCTAATTGTTGGAAAATCGCCCGGAAAATCCATTGTGGATCGTCTGTGTGTAGAAATAAGAAATAATTGCACACTTTAACTTTTTGAGCATAATGTTCCCAAATGGGAACAAACAAGTTATGACCTGCTGCAAAAAAAGGAACGAACGAAATATATCGAATTATGCATTATTCTACTCCTAACACTTGAAACTAAGTATAAAAAATACATACTTACCAGAAAATAACCCTAGAAACTAGATTTGATCTTCTAAAATCAATCAAAATGATCAAGTGGCCATTGATTCGACGCGAATTGTATATAAATGCAACACACCAACACAAACACCACCTCTCGGACAAAAAATTTACGAAAGGTAGAAAACTATACTAGATATTCATAATGTATCTATCAGTTTCGCCGCTTAATACAACATATGGCCACTTTATTGGCTTAGAATGTTGTGTTCCCGAAAGGGAACATTATGCAATAGAGGGTTAAAATTGATGATAACAAACCTCCTACATTATTTTTTTAAATTAGTTTAAAATATTTGATGTCCCTAATACTGGTTGATTCTAATTTTAACCCTTTCGCTGCTACTATCTCTCTGAGCGACCTCAGACCTGGTTGCGGCTATTTTTTTAACTATTATTTAATAACTACTCAATTTTTAAAAGTAGTCTTTATTCATTATAATCACGTTTTTTAATAAAAAATAAATAAAAAAACACAAAAATAACAAAACTGTTTGTTTAACAATAAATATATACCCAAGCAGTTTATTATAATACTGCAAAAATGCATGCATGTTATGATTGAAATAAAATAACAACTAACCTTTCAAAATATATTTGAAAATAATTTTTAGAGATAGTAACAAAAAGTATAAAATAAGTATACACTTAGCAGCAGAAGTCTGCGTACAAAAAACTTCTAACACTTTAACTGAAAAAATAAGGGTCATGATCTAATGTGATAAACTTTAATTTCTTTTTATTTTGTGTATTAACTACATATAATTCTATTAACAAAATATGCATCAATAAAACAGAAATATTAGTTACAAAAAAAAATTAAAATTAAAAATTCTCCAAATAATGCGTATGCAAAAATCTGCGTACAAATAAAGACGCCTTCTCCAAAATATACTTATTTACTTAAATACGTAGTTGGCGATGTACGCTTTCCGATTTAGATAAAAGATAATCGGTGTCAATTATATTAGCAGAGGCTTAGAAGCTAAAAGTTAGAATGGACACGGAAGGAAAGGAAATTGAATTGGGAGAGAGAAAAATTATTGTAAAGTTATGAAAAGAGGGAAAATCTTTTTGAAAAATAGGAGAAACTGTCGGCAGGTCACACTCTTCTATTCAAAGAGTAATTAATAATTATAAAGACACTGAAGATTACCTCCCACGTTCGCGATCTGGTAGACTACCCCTTTTAACAAACCGAGAGAAGCGAAAAATTGTACAGCAGGTTAGAAAAGAACTTAGGCGGACGGCAAAAAAAATAGAAAATGTACAAGAAGAATTTCATAAAACTATCAGCAAAGATACGGTGAGAAGGACGTTAAAAAAAGCTAACTATCACAGTCGCGTTGCACGAAAAAAGCCATTTGTGTCAGAGGTCAATCGTCAGAAGCGGATCGCCTTTGCAAAAAAAGTCTTAGACAAGCCCATTGAATTCTGGGAGAAAGTTCTCTTTACAGATGAGAGCAAATTTTGCATTTTCGGGATTAAGGGTAAACAACTTGTATGGAGAAAACCTAATACTGCCCTTAATCCCGAAAATTTGAAAGCGACTGTAAAACACGGAGGTGGTGGAGTTATGGTTTGGGGGTGTATGTGCACCAAAGGGGTGGAAAGGTTGGTTTTCATAACATCGACAATGGACCATAAAATGTATATAGACATTTTAAAAGAAAATTTGAAGCCTAGCATCGAAAACTTGGGCTTGGGGCCCGAATACTTTTTTCAACAAGATAATGACCCCAAACAGCGCCCACAACACTAAGCTTTGGCTACTATACAATACCCCAAAGCAACTTAAAACACCTCCACAATCGCCGGACTTGAATCCCATCGAACACCTCTGGGATTTACTGGAACGCAGGATTCGGCAACACAACATAACGTCGAAGGAAACGTTAAAAAATGTTATGATTGAGGAATGGGCCAAAATCAGTTCGGACGAAACGAAGAAATTAGTGCACTCCATGCCTAAACGTTTAAGGGAGGTCATTAAACGTAAAGGTTATCCGACCTCATATTAATATACAAACAATGATCTCATTTATGAATTTTTTATAAATACTGTCCTGACTTGTACGCAGATTTTTGCATACCCGTTATTTGTAGAATTTTTAGTTTTGATTTTTTTCTGTAACTACTGTTTCCGTTTTGTTGAAGCATATTTTGTTAATAGAATTATATGTAGTTAATATACAAAATAAAAAAAAATCAAGTTTATCACATTAGATTATGACTCTTATTTTTTCAATTAAAGTATTACAAGTTTTTTGTACGCAGACTTCTGCTGCTGAGTGTAAGTATAAAATATACCTAGAGGTGTTTTATGGTATGAAACCTTTCGAAACAAGGAACAACGCACGTCACACTCGCGACGCATAAAGCTTGTTTCTTTTCTCACTTTTTGTCTGGTGCACACAAAACGCTTCCTGTGTCCAGCCTTTCTGTTTTTGATTGGAGGAACTCTGCAAGGGAAATGCCTGGAAGTGAGTCGCAAAGGATTACCTTCTAATGATCTTCGACCACCTATTGTACGTTGTTTGCCAACGTGATGTGTTTCCAAAATATCACGGATGAGCTGCATTTGGAATTTAGCCAATGGTATTTTTCGTTTGTTTACGATGCAGTACAAAACATGTACATTTAGTAAAACCATGTCCATGATATGGAAAAAGATTTTTTTTATACCATTTGCTTGTTTTCCTTACACATTCAGTTGAGCTGAGCAACATGTCTGTTTTATCAACTGAACCCATGAACGAATTGTAATCGGTAATGCAGTGAGGCTTCATAATGGATCTTCCAGTAAGTCGATCTTTTCTGCTGGTATCTACAACGTTATTACTATGCACGGTGGAAAGCATGTAAACTTCTCGTTTGTCACAATATTTGAGGGAAAACATTTTTGAATTACTCCTAAATGTAAATTCGCCCTTTCGCAGTTTTTCTGCCATTTGCGGCATATTTTTTCTATTTTTGCGAACTGTACCACAGGCACCGGTAGCTCTATTGTGAAGCCATGCAAAAAGATCTGGGCTTGTGTACCAATTGTCACAATATAGTACATGCCCTTTGTCTAAAAAGGGCTCCAAAAGGGTCAGTATTACGTCAGCAGATTTTCCAAAGTTCTCATGACTTTTCAAGTCCGTAGTGGCTCCTGTATAGACAAAAAAATCAAGAATAAATCCCGTGATGGAGTCACGCAAAACAAAAAATTTTATCCCAAACCGATGCCTCTTGGATGGAATATATTGTTTGAAAAAGAGCCGTCCTTTGAAAAGTAGAAGGCTTTCGTCAATGCAAAGTTGTTTATTCGGATTCACTGCATTACGAAAATGTGTTCGCATGTGATCTACAATTACTCGGATCTTCACTAAACTATCGCCTTCCATAAGTAAGTTATTGTCCGAAAAGTGTAACATTCTCAATAAAAGGAAAAATCGGTCACAAGAAATTATATTTGGAAAGGCTGGAGTAGCCAATAATGTATCTGTTGTCCAATATTCAGACATACTCAATTTTTTGACTCGTGGCATCAGATATTGCACAGCAAAGAAGACCCACATTTCGTTGACATTAGTGTCTTTCCATTTCATCAAACGTGACTTATCACGTAACTCTTTATTTTCGCATACATATTTATGAAATTTATTAGTCTCAGTTACGATCAAATTTACTATATCTTCAGTAAAAAATGCCTAGCAAAATTCATCTGATTTACTTTCATTTGTAAGTCCATCTATCGTACAACCAGTTCGCGTACTGTCAAAACGAAACACAGTCGGATCAAGTCCTTTTTGTTCCCATTCCCAAGTAAAAACGTTATTGTTAGTAGGCATAGTTTCCGCCTCCGTATCACTTTCACTATCAGAATCACTTTGTATAAATTCATCCTCACTGTCACTTCTGATAAGTATTTCTAATAATTCTTCGTTCGTATAATAAAGTCCTCGTTTAGGCGGTGGTATACCCTTGGAAGGACCTGGTTGGGGATCATCCATTGTTTTTAGGTTAAAAAAAGTACTCTTCTCTCACATTCAGCAGATACCTACACGATTGGACAATCCCTGCGTTAGCTGCTTAGTTCCCACCAACCGGGTTGACGGCGATATGCGATACGAAACGACTGCAAAACCGAGTAAACACGGACGCTATTCGTTAACACAACTGGCGTCAACAGTAATTCACAGTAAAGCAAAAAAAAACAAAAGGCGTTCTTAGCATTGAGTACACGCAATATTGGGGACGCCAATAGCCGTCAATAGCAGCGAAAGGGTTAATATCGTATGACTTAATACTCTATTTTGAGACTAACACTTGAATCTTAATTATTTTTAAAAATGCTTGGTAAAACAATGCCAATTCATAGAATTACAATTTTGTAGAACAAAAAGTAATGTTCTTATTGTTCTACTTAACTAATAGATTGTAAGAACAGACAAAAAACAGTATAAATATATTGCATGTTATTTAATGAGAGGCCACAATAAAATGTTGTAAATGAAAACTATCAATCAATAAGAAAATTTGTTGTGTTAAACCCATGTATTTTTTGAATTACTGTTCGTCTTGGTCAAAATTGAGGTTATATCAGGTTTTTTTAGATATTTTATTGCACTTTATAGAAAAATATTAGAGTTATTTAATAAAGGAGTTAATATTAATAATCTGCATTTAACTAGCAAAATAGAAGAAAATTGATTTAATATATGTCTCTATTGTAAACAGCGGATAAAATACTTAAGGGATGATCAAACCTTCAAAAATAAAAAATAGACTTAACACTGTTTTGGGCTTGATTCTTAAGCCCAAATGTATAAAATTAATGAATCAGGACTTGTATATTTATCATCATTTTATCTTTAATTGGTGTTATTATTTAATCTGTTACACAGTCATCTCATATCAATTTTTTCAATTTTCAATTTGTGAGTGATTTGAAGATTTTGAACAATGATATTTTTCATATAAATTACTCTTGAAAAAGGGAGCTTGGGTTATTTTGAAATATAATTAAAATTGATGATAACAAACCTCCTACATTATTTTTTTAAATAAGTTTAAAGTATTTGATGTCCCTAATACTGGTTGATTCTAACTTTAATATCGTATGACTTAATACTCTATTTTGAGACTTAACACTTGATACTTATTTTTTTTTTAAAAATGCTTGATAAAACAATGCCAATTCATAGAATTGCAATTTTGTAGAAGAAAAAGTAATGTTCTTATTGTTCTACTTAACTAATAGATTCTAAGAACAGACAAAAAACAGTATAAATATATTGCATATTATTTAATGAGAGGTCACAAGAAAATGTTGTAAATGAAAACTATCAATCAATAAGAAAATTTGTTGTGTTAAACCCATGTATTTTTTGAATTACTGTTCGTCTTGGTCAAAATTGAGGTTATATCAGGTTTTTTTAGATATTTTATTGCACTTTATAGAAAAATATTAGAGTTATTTAATAAAGGACTTAATATTAATAATCTGCATTTAACTAGCAAAATAGAAGAAAGTTGATTTAATATATGTCTCTATTATAAAGAGCGGATAAAATACTTAAGGGATGATCAAACCTTCAAAAATAAAAAATAGACTTAACACTGTTTTGGGCTTGATTCTTAAGCCCAAATGTATAAAATTAATGAATCAGGACTTGTATATTTATCATCATTTTATCTTTAATTGGTGTTATTATTTAATTTGTTACACAGTCATCTCATATCAATTTTTTCAATTTGAGAGTGATTTGAAGATTGTGAACAATGATATTTTTCATATAAATTACTCTTGCAAAAGGGAGCTTGGGTTATTTTGAAATATAATTAAAATTAATGATAACACACCTCCTACATTATTTTTTTAAATAAGTTTAAAATATTTGATGTCCCTAATACTGGTTGATTCTAACTTTAATATCGTATGACTTAATACTCTATTTTGAGACTTAACACTTGATACTTAATTATTTTTAAAAATGCTTGGTAAAACAATGCCAATTCATAGAATTGCAATTTTGTAGAACAAAAAGTAATGTTCTTATTGTTCTACTTAACTAATAGATTGTAAGAACAGACAAAAAACAGTATAAATATATTGCATCTTATTTAATGAGAGGCCACAACAAAATGTTGTAAATGAAAACTCAATCAATAAGCAAATTTGTTGTGTTAAACCCATGTATTTTTTGAATTACTGTTCGTCTTGGTCAAAATTGAGGTTATATCAGGTTTTTTCAGATATTTTATTGTACTTTATAGAAAAATATTAGAGTTATTTAATAAAGGACTTAATATTAATAATCTGCATTTAACTAGCAAAATAGAAGAAAGTTGATTTAATATATGTCTCTATTGTAAAGAGCGGATAAAATACTTAAGGGATGATCAAACCTTCAAAAATAAAAAATAGACTTAACACTGTTTTGGGCTTGATTCTTAAGCCCAAATGTATAAAATTAATGAATCAGGACTTGTATATTTATCATCATTTTATCTTTAATTGGTGTTATTATTTAATCTGTTACACAGTCATCTCATATCAATTTTTTCAATTTTCAATTTGTGAGTGATTTGAAGATTTTGAACAATGATATTTTTCAAATAAATTACTCTTGCAAAAGGGAGCTTGGGTTATTTTGAAATATAATTAAAATTAATGATAACAAACCTCCTACATTATTTTTTTAAATAAGTTTAAGATATTTGATGTCCTTAATACTGGTTGATTCTAACTTTAATATCGTATGACTTAATACTCTATTTTGAGACTTAACACTTGATACTTAATTATTTTTAAAAATGCTTGGTAAAACAATGCCAATTCATAGAATTGCAATTTTGTAGAACAAAAAGTAATGTTCTTATTGTTCTACTTAACTAATAGATTGTAAGAACAGACAAAAAACAGTATAAATATATTGCATGTTATTTAATGAGAGGCCACAACAAAATGTAAATGAAAACTATCAATCAATAAGAAAATTTGTTGTGTTAAACCCATGTATTTTTTGAATTACTGTTCGTCTTGGTCAAAATTGAGGTTATATCAGGTTTTTTTTAGATATTTTATTGCACTTTATAGAAAAATATTAGAGTTATTTAATAAAGGACTTAATATTAATAATCTGCATTTAACTAGCAAAATAGAAGAAAGTTGATTTAATATATGTCTCGATTGTAAAGAGCGAATAAAATACTTAAGGGATGATCAAACCTTCAAAAATAAAGAATAGATTTAACACTGTTTTGGGCTTGATTCTTAAGCCCAAATGTATAAAATTAATGAATCAGGACTTGCATATTTATCATCATCTTATCTTTAATTGGTGTTATTATTTAATCTGTTACACAGTCATCTCATATCAATTTTTTTATTTTAAATTTATACCGACTTTTAAACAAATAAAAAATACTTTTGTGACGGATTATTTTTTAAAATACCCATGTTTCGAAAACGTTTCCATACGCTCGAGGGTGCATCGCCTGGTCTACATATACCAAAATTGAGATAAGCTCGCTTTTCATCACGGATAACATGTGCCGTAAAGTTAATTAATTCTTTATATTCCTGATAACTTGTAATGGTTTTCGTTTGTTTCTACCTTGCCTTAGCTTTATCCCTCAAGACCATGAGTTATTTAGTATTGCTTGTCAACCACGGGGTACATTTAGAGTTACGTTTAGCTCTTTTAATAGGCGCGTGTAAGTCCAATAAGTCTAACAAATTACTAGTAAAGAAAGATACTTTGTCATTTACATCTTCTATTCTATAAATGTAATGAAACGAAACCGGCGCAAAATCAACTAGAAACCTGTGCTTATCAAAGTTACTAAAGTCACGAAACACTTTGTATTTAGATTCTTCTGATGATCTTACAAAATTTAGTTTGCAGTAAATGAGTTCATGATCAGAAATTGCATCTGCATTAAGTGTATCCATATGACTAACTAGGCTTTGGTTTGATGTTAATATAATATCAATGATCTTCGACGTTTCAACCCTGGTTGGCTTATCAATCAATTGTGCAATATCCAACCCATCGATCATATTAAGAAACCTAAGGGTATCTGCATTATTTAGATTCAACATATCAATATTTACGTCTCCCAGACAAAAGACTTCATCATGGGTCGGAATCAATGTTAACAGCTGCGCCTTTAACTCCTCTATGAATGTACGACAATTAATTCTCGTTTGTTGTCGATAAACAATTCCCAGCAAGATTTTAATATTGCTTAACTTAACGCTCAACCAGAGTTGCTCAATCTCGTTGCCCGACGGAATGACCATGTAATTTAAAGAACTGTGAATATAAAACACAACTCCACCGCCATGTGACTTGCGGTCGCGGCGATAAAAATTATAATTATCTACATGTACGTCCTGTACGCTTACCTCATCCTTTAACCAGGTCTCTGTGACTGCTAAGATATCAAATTCTTTATCAGCCAGAATGTCTCTGACTGCATTGATGCTGGGAAACAGTGACCTACAATTCAAATGTGCTATCGAAAATGTATCCGACATCTAAAATCACACACACAAATATATATTCTGTTTTCCTCTCCAAATTCTAAATAAAATAAAAAGATAATAATTCACTTCTCGTTTCTCGTTCTTCTTAATTAAATCAAAATAAAATAAATTACTCTACAAAAGCAAAAAAAAAAAGAAAGAAAGAAAGAAACCCCAATTCTAAATAGGTACGCCCCATTGCGATCAGCCCCACAAATACATTACAGTGACTTCTAATTTCTTTTCTGGCTCCTTGTCGACCTCTTATTTCCGGTAAACACTTCAGGCACTCCTTTGCACACAGGTAATTTCTTCAACCCTTCCAATTCGTATCTCTGACTTATTACGCAAATCTTTCCATTTTCAAGTTTGATGTATACTCTACCGTCCTTTGTCCATACTGACCCATTGCCAAAAGTTTTTTGAGCTTCCTTAAAGGTATCCAATCTGCTTCTGGAAAGGGATTCGGTGATAAGAATCTTGCTACCCTTTAGATATTTTTTATGTAACCAAACATAATTTCTATGCCTGTATGACACAAACTTTACGATAATAACACGATAATGCCCTTGATTTTTGTTGACTTTTCCCAACCGGTGAACTCTGTCGATAATTTCAACAGTACGACAGTAGATAACGACATAGTAAGCAGTTTCTGCGCGAATAGTTCTCCAACTCATCCGTGCGACTTTCAATGTTTTCGATAGTTTTCATAAGAATGTTAAATTTTTCGCTTATTTCGTTCTGAAATCTGAGAAACTGTTCCTTCAAGACATTCAAAGGCAAAAAGCTCTCGTCTCCCGGTTTTTGAGTTTCGCATGTTGTTTCGCAAGTTTCGATACCGAGGTGGATATCGATACCATCGACATGTATCGACTCTTTGCCAAATCATACCAAATTTTAACATTTCTGGATGAATATATATTTTTGTACATATTTTTAAAAGTTAGTCTAGGAGTATAATTTAAGATTTTAATCGTTTTCTCCTAAATTTCTGGACTTTAAGGGATAGTCTTAATATCGTTTATAATTAGCCAATTATTCATTTTTATTACATTTGTTTGTAATGTGGTACTTCTTTTGAACTTGAAATTTTTTCTTCAATTCTTCTTGGGACTGGTTTTTATTTTATTTCAGTTCTTCGAGTTAGGCTTTATATATTACTTAGATTCTATCAATCGCTAGTTGAAATATTAGTGAGGGTCTTATTAATCTGTGGACAAAATATTGTATCGAAATTTTTAAAAGGAAAACATGAAAAAGTAGAAGAATTAAATAAATAGGAAAATATCGTTCATTCTAATGTATGATCATTCCTTTAAATATTTAGTAAACGCAATTTTCTTGTGTAAAAAGAACAATTTTTGATACTTCGACACTTTCCTTACTTTTGATAGTTCCATACTTTTGATACCGATACTTTGCGATATCCGACACTTTGGTATCGATACCGAGGTGGATATCGATACCATCGACATGTATCGACTCTTTGCCAAATCATACCAAATTTTAACATTTCTGGATGAATATATATTTTTGTACATATTTTTAAAAGTTAGTCTAGGAGTATAATTTAAGATTTTAATCGTTTTCTCCTAAATTTCTGGAATTTAAGGGATAGTCCTAATATCGTTTATAATTAGCCAATTATTCAGTTTTATTATATTTGTTTGTAATGTAGTACTTCTTTTGAACTTGAAATTTTTTCTTCAATTCTTCTTGGGACTGGTTTTTATTTTATTTCAGTTCTTCGAGTTAGGCTTTATATATTACTTAGTTTCTATCAATCGCTAGTTGAAATATTAGTGAGGGTTTTATTAATCTGTGGACAAAATATTGTATCGAAATTTTTAAAAGGAAAACATGAAAAAGTACAAGAATTAAATAAATAGGAAAATATCGTTCGTTCTAATGTATGATCATTCCTTTAAATATTTAGTAAACGCAATTTTCTTGTGCAAAAAGAACAATTTTTGATACTTCGACACTTTCCTTACTTTTGATAGTTCCATACTTTCGATACTGATACTTTGCGATATCCGACACTTTGGTATCGATACCGAGGTGGATATCGATACCATCGACATGTATCGACTCTTTGCCAAATCATACCAAATTTTAACATTTCTGGATGAATATATATTTCTGTACATATTTTTAAAAGTTAGTCTAGGAGTATAATTTAAGATTTTAATCGTTTTCTCCTAAATTTCTGGAATTTAAGGAATAGTCTTAATATCGTTTATAATTAGCCAATTATTCAGTTTTATTATATTTGTTTGTAATGTAGTACTTCTTTTGAACTTGAAATTTTTTCTTCAATTCTTCTTGGGACTGGTTTTTATTTTATTTCAGTTCTTCGAGTTAGGCTTTATATATTACTTAGTTTCTATCAATCGCTAGTTGAAATATTAGTGAGGGTCTTATTAATCTGTGGACAAAATATTGTATCGAAATTTTTAAAAGGAAAACATGAAAAAGTACAAGAATTAAATAAATAGGAAAATATCGTTCGTTCTAATTACTAAATTACAATCATTTATATTGCTTTGAGACTTGGTTATAACAATAAAATAATCTAATTGTTTTTTTATTATCATTGTCTTATAAAAACTGTTGAAATTTTGGTTTCATCACAAAGAATACATCAAAAAATAATGGAACGGAAATGAATTACTCATCGTAGGAACGATAAATTATAACAAAGTGCGCAATACATCGTTTTTTTTCTTCAATAAATATTTTTATCCTTTGCAATTAATCCTGCTAAATAACCTTAATCTAATTATAATTCCATTAAAACAATTTCACAACGTCCTTAAACAATGTACTTTGTTCTTAATGATCTAATCTAAACGTTCATTATAAATGCTAATTATAACTCTGTTTTGATTTTATCTTGTAATTTCTTCGTTCTAAATTATTAAAGCCAAATATTATTTTTATGTTCAATAAGATTTAATTATAATAACTATTCATTTTTTATTGTTGTTTTATAGGCAAATGGGATCAAAATTGGTCCTCAACACTCGCCCACAAATCCTTCATTGCCCGGCGCCGGAGGACAAGGGGGCTCACAAGGCGGTGGTTGCTGTTAAAAGGCGTAGATCTTAACCAAAAAAAAATAACAGAAATCCCGAAGAAAAAATTAAATTTAACCATTAAACCAAAACCTTATAAAAAACAATTATTCTCGTATTTACCTGGGAAATTGGCTACATCATATTTATATTTTCACATAAATTAATGGTCTGACTCCATTAATTTGTTGATATCCCGTGTTAGGTTTTAAGCGAACAAAACAAAAGGAATATGTGTTATTATTGTTTTCTTTTTGATCAGTTTTAAACCGGCAATTAAATTAAAATGAAAAAAAAAGAATTGGATAAAGTAAAAAAAATGTTTTTAGCGTCGTCGAGCGTATCATTAATTTATGTGACGCGAATACATACTTATTGTGATTTTTATTTTAAAGTCTTGTATATTTATGTACTATTTAGCTTAAAGAACGGTACAAACTGAAGAGGATTATGGTATATAAGGAGAAAATGGCTGAATAAATCGTGAAAAGTAACGCGTTTTAACCGCTGTTTTTTTATTCTCGTATTTCTCTTTCGGTTTCATTCTCTATTTTTAGATAGATTCTCCTTAGATTTTAAAGGAAAAACGTGTGTGTTGTCATGTGGTACTGTTACCTGACGTAATTTTTCTTTTTTTGCCTATTCACATTATCAAATTAGTTAATAAATTTGTAAAGTAACAATTAACCTTATTATTAATTGATTAAGTGATCCCGAAAAACCTTTCTAATAACAATTTCTTCGTTTAAATTTTAAATAAGCCGCGTAATTGTTAGTGTTTCGACCGGCTTCTGCATAGATGTCACCACCGCGCGGTATCCGGCAAAGATGGCGGACAAAACAGTGTCGATTTCCCAGCAATTTTCGCGGCCGATTAAAGTGTTAAAATGGAAAGTCTCCGAGGGAAATTCATTATCAATCGGTAGGGTGATTCTTCTGTACGATTTTGAGGGGGCGATCAAGTGCGAACAACGTAAATTAAAGTCTACGCAGGCCGGGACAGTTCGACGCTTGGTTGTACAGGAAGGCGCCATTGTTAAGAAAGGGTATGGTAAATTTTTGAATTTGTGCGCGAAAATATCGGTTTTCGGCGGGAACGATTTTTATAGGTTTATTTATTTGGTTTGTTTTCCCAACAAAATATGAATCATTTTTTCCTAACAATAATCCGAATTTAAATTAATTATTTCAATGTATCTCAAAGTAATTTACTTTTATCATCCCCCAGAGAACTACTTGCAGAGTTATCACCATGTATACATCCGACAGTAATGAAGGATATGTGCGGAGAATGTGGAGCAGATTTAAGAAAAGACGATTCAGCTACAACAGCATCAGTACCAATGGTGCATGCAATACCTGAATTAAAAGTTAGCGAAGAGGTAATAACACAAATTTAAAAAAAAATTAACCAATTAATCTTTTTCTTTCTATTTTAGTTGGCTCAAAAATTAGGTAAAGCAGACGGCGATCGTTTATTAAAAGACAGAAAGCTTGTTCTCTTGGTTGATCTAGACCAGACTTTAATTCACACGACCAATGATAACATTCCTCCCAACATCAAAGATGTATATCACTTTCAACTTTATGGGCCAAATTCCCCATGGTACCATACACGATTACGACCAGGAACACATCAATTTTTAGCAAATATTTCTCCAATGTATGAATTACACATTTGCACTTTTGGAGCGAGAAATTATGCCCACACAATTACGACGTTTTTGGATGGTGATCAACGATTTTTTTCAAATAGGATCTTATCAAGGGATGAATGTTTTGATCCAACTAGTAAAAAAGCTAATTTAAAGTAAGTTTTACAAAAATTAAAATCTAAAATTTGATTTGAGTAGTGAGTGGTAAAAATAGGAATAATCTCAAAACTGTTTTTTAGAAGTAACAAAGTTGCATAGAACTGGTTTTATTAAATAAATACAATTAGATTTCATATCAGAGTGTTACTAAATTTTTGCAAAAGATTCAAAGGTTGATTTGGCAGCAAAAATTAAGAGTGGTCTTTCATTTAACTTTTTGCTCAAAACTCCTCCTACAAGCTATAGCCGTCTAAAGTTAGGGGAAAAATTGTTTTATTTAATAAATCCACTGTTGATTAATTTAGAATAATGAAATTCCGCAAATAACCACTAATAAAACGACACTATTTGATGGTTTTTATAACCCTAAAATGTTATTGCAAGGGGATGAGAATATTCACCCCTCTAATGCAGGCTACATACGTAATGATTTATCGTAGCAATTAAACTGTACAGCTTGTTTACACAGTTTTATTTTAAGTCTAGTGCCTCCATATGTCTACAATGTCTGCGTCGATTTTCAGTTCGATTTCAGAATCTTAGGTTTGCTTATTTTGTGCAAAAAGAAAAGATAATCACATAGTGTATAGTGTAAATCTTGGTTTCTAAAGAGAAAGTCATATTCTCAAGAAGTAAGAGGAGGTGCACCACAACTACATCAGACAGCAGTTACAGAAGATCCTGTCAAAGGAGGATAGTATGTTCCTGTTATTGACAACTGATAAGATATCATAGGGCCTCCGTACACGAGCCACATTTTGCCGTCGGTCCGACCACAGAATTGCCGTCGCGTTCCAGCGAACTGAAGCCCACCATCAGAAATACTATATCATTCGTACACGGGCGTTTACAAAAGTCGAAACGGGCATCTGCAGTCAACTTGCGGCCGACCTCCGCCGGGTGGTTCATAATCGCGCGCGTTTCTCCTACCGTATACGAACCATAAACTTGCGGTCGTACTCAACCGCAAGGCGACCGATTTCATTTTAATATCGAACGTTGTATCTAAGGGACGCTTCCACAAACAATAATGGACGATGCATTTGACACCGATTCTTTTATTAGTGAAATACAAAATAATGATTGCATATGGAATTACAAATGTGAATCGTATAGCAACAAAATAGAAAAACATAATGCATGGGCTGCCATATGCAAGAAATTTACACCAAACTTTGCAGAGAAATCTGTAAAGGAAAAAAAACGATATCGGTAAGTATATAATTTTTATTTAGATAATATATTTTATTAATAAGTATTATTTTAAATATTTTTTATTTACATATAAATTAGTGGTGTTACGGATGTGGGTTTAACGGATGCGGATGCGTAACCGGATTTTTTAATTCTAATTTTGCGGATGCGGATGCCTAAGCAGATTTTTGGATGCGGAGTTGTTGAAAAAAGTTACATGCTAAAATTTTCTTGAAAATATCTAATGCACAAATAAAGTAATTAATATTCATAATTTATTATAGGCAAATTATATTTTAAAAACAGCAATTTTGATGCCTTCTCTCCTTTCAGACTTTTTCTTTTATCTGTGTATATTAACGATGCTCCACTGAATAGCTGTTCACTGGTAAAGCTGCTTGGTGGTGTTGATAAATATTGTCGAACAACCGGCAATAAAACGGTATATTTGTACCCATTTTGTCGCCACCACATTAATGGATCTTCTTCTAAAGGTAGTTTTCTTTCTTTAATATAATTTTGGAGCACAATTTTCAGTGTTATTAATTGGTCATCTTCTGCCTCGCTTTCACTTGAACTTAGAACGGATTGTACTGACTGCAGTAGTTTGGAAGAACAACAGCTAGAATTAGTAATAATTTGTTTATCAATTTTTCTTTTCTTATGTATCGGACTACAATCTTTATCTTGATGAATCGTTTGAATTTGGCACAAATTAGCTATTGTGGCTTCGACTTCTTCTATTTCAAAACTATTAAAAAATTTGGTTTTATATCTGGGATCTAAGTACGTGGAAATCGAACATAGTAAATTTCTGTTTAAATCGCCAAATCTTTCACTTATTACTCGTATAACTTTAACAAAAAGTGCTTTGATATTTTCTGGCGTATTTGAGCTATCTTTCTCAGCTTTTAATATTGTCAAAGTAACGTGCAGAAGTGGTATAACCATAGAAATGCTGTTCTTCGAGTTACTTAATTCTTTAGTAAGGTCTTCAAAAGGTGCCAACAATTTTAACAACAGTTCAATTGTTGACAAATCATCCGGAGAAAATGACACAAGTTGTTTTGTAGTTAAGTATAGAAGTAAAGAATCTTTTATTTTAACAAAACGTTCCAACATGTAAAATGTGCTGTTCCACCTGAAATGAAAATTAGTTATACTTTTTAATATATAGACAATCGTTGGCTTACCTAGTGGGACAATCTTGTATTGTTGACATTGGAGGTTGCTTCAATCTTATTACCTGTATAGCTTTTAATTCATCTTGTGCTACTAGGGAATGATTAAAATGTGTTGACACTTTTTTCACTTTTTCAATTACTTCTTGAACCCATTCTTCCGATAATATAACATTTTTAATGCAACACTGTATTTGATGAATCACACAATCAAAATCAGTAAATCCAGATATCTGCATTGCTTTAATCATGTTGCTACCACGATCGCATACCACACAGTGAACATTGTCCTGTTTTATACCCCATTCTTCAAGAATGGTTTCAAGTTTTGTCGAAATAGCTTGACCAGTGTGACGGCCTTCCATTATTTCACATTTCAAAATAATTCTTACTCTTTCAAAACCTTCGTTTATACCATGAGCAGTCAAACTAACTAATGAAGTCCCACAACTTGTATCTGACCAAACATCAGTTGTAAAGGATATTTTCTTAAGATCTTTTAATAGTGCTTTAATTTTATTTGCCACACCGTTATATAAATCGTCACATACAAGCGACGTAAAAAACTGACGTCCCCTTAATTTATATCGTGGAAGTATTGTATTGATTAATCGCCGAAAACCAACACCTTCGACGAAGTCGAATGGTAAGTCTTCCAAAGCAATCATTTCGCCTATTAATCGATCCGTATCTTTGGATTTTGTATATGAGAAATCCCAACATACATTCTTCGTTAAACATTCTTGTAAAGTAAGTTGTTTTGTTGTATTTGGACCTGTATCTGTAGATGTACTACAACTTGGCTGGTTCTGTTCTGCATTTTCAGCTATACGTTTTTCTAACTCTTCAAATATTTTTGTATGCTTAGATTTCAAATGATTTTTTAAAGAAGATGTGGTACGTCCTTTTCGTGAATATTCCCAAATAAAGCTTGTTTTTGGTTTCATTTTAATTAATTTAATTTCGATGGATAAATGATAGCAAACAATAAAACGAATGACGATAAATGCGCAAAAGCATACATACAAGTTGCCATCCGTTCAACAACTGATCGTCTTTAGGAATTAAGATCTTTTAGAGCGCTATGCATTGGCGCCCCCGATTTGAGGCGTTGCGGCGCGACAATATAGGAGTCGTATCGTCCGTCGCCACATCGCTATTACCTCACGTGTTCGTGCATGTTACAATATCTAAAAATTTTTTTTATCTAAAAAATCGAAACAAAAAACTGTCACTATTTTACCGGAGCTCCGTTAAAATATATGCGGATGCAGATGCGGATCTTCAAAACAATGCGGATTATCCGCAGTTGCGGATGCGAATATCCGTTACACCACTAATATAAATATAACTTTTTCAAGGAATCGTATAACACAAGAGAATGCTTGACTATCAAGTAAACTACTTTACTTAATTTAGATTTAAATTTTACGTAATTGCCATTCTAGTTTTCCTTCGTCACTTTTAAAATATTCAGCAAATTGATCCCGAATAGAATTTAAATATCGCCCACCCTGATGAGTTTGGACGGCATGTTCTTCTAAATCTTGCAAAGACTCCAGCAGCGTCAAAGTATCGTCGAATCGGTAACCATCCCTTTCACGTACAAAATTGTGTAGTATACAACATGCTTTTACAATATCTATGGCGGAATCAACATGTACATTGATTGGTCTATGAAAGATCCTCCATTTATTTGCTAATATTCCAAACGTGCACTCAATATATCTCCTAGCACGGGAAAGACGATAGTTAAAAATTCTTTTACTATTACCAAGATTGTTTCCTCCGTACGGACGCAATAAATTTTGAGATAAACTAAAAGCTTCATCACCAACAAATAAATAAGGTAACAAATTGCCTCCATCTTGAATTCGTCGGGAATTTGGAATATTAAGCGTGTTTTGCTGTAGTTTTCTGTAGAAAGCACTTTCCTCGAAAATAGATGAATCGCAGTGTCTACCATAGGAACCTATATCTACGAATGTAAACATATAATTCGAGTCACAAATACCTAGTAAAATAAAAGAAAAATATTTTTTATAATTGAAGTATAAAGAGCCGCTATCTGTTGGCTTAACAATTTTAATGTGCTTTCCGTCGATAGCCCCAATGCTGTTGGGGAAGTTTGCTCGTGCTTCAAATCCCTCTGCAATGCTTAACCATTTTTCTTCCGTTGGTTCTGGTATGCACAAATCTTTTAAATTTATCCAAATTTGTTGACAAACATCTCGCGTTATTCTAGCTATTGTTGTAGACCCACATCTGTACGAATACTCCATATCAACAAATGTACATCCAGTTGCCAAATACCTGAAACCAATTTTTAATTATTCTTTTTGTATGGTAAGTTTTATATAGTAATTTAACTAGTTTTTCTTACAGCCAAGGCATTACAAAGGAAGTGGAAAACGTTAAGGGATGGCTTCAACAGAGAAGTGAAAAAAAAATAATTCAACAAGGAGTGGTTCTGCTGCATCCACTAAGAGGCAGTATGTTTTTTTCCATCAACTGTCTTTTCTACTACCATTAGCAGAAGCCAGGGCCGATACAACAAATAGTTTAATGATTACACCTACTGAAAATAATGAAAACGAAGATCATCCACCGAAAAGTCACAGGCAAAAACTAAAAAGAAAATCAGTCGAGTCTTCAGAAGATCAACTAATACAAACGTTGTCAAAGTGCATTGAAAGAAAATATAATACTGGCAATGATGATGATGATGATAAGCATTTTCTTTTATCGCTTCACAAAGACTTTCAGAACATTCCAAACGAATTAAAATTGGATGCTAAAGGTGAAATCATCAACGTGTTGAAAAAATTTAAGGCAATGGCAGCAACAATTTCTACCGAGGAAAACATAAGAAACAACCTGCTTCGAAACCCTTACAACCAGCACACGAGCCAGCCGTTCTGTTACAACACCAGTGCATTACAAATTCACCCAATAAACCATGACATTAATTTATCCATACCTACCACACCCGGACAATTTCAGCGCTGTAGTAATAATCAAACAATTCCCTCTACCAATATTGCTACTCCGTTAATATCTCCGCAGGGTTCAACATTGTCTGTAGACTCTGCTCATACAAATTCATCTTTTGAAGATGTCTTTCAATTATAGATACATAGTCGAAACAGAAAATAAATAAAATCTGTACCTACCTACTTTGTTTGATTATATCTGTAAAATAATGAATTCCAGGCATACCTACCTATTGATCACATAATTTAATTTATCTATTTACTAAAAGTTCAAAGTTACAGCAAGCCTTTCTTCAGCTGAAATACTGGTCCTCATATTGGTGTCAGACCGTTTAATTTTAGGTTTTAAAATTCCGACTAATTCATCAAATGATCTAATTGACATTCTAAAGTAATTAGAAAATTTTTTTCGTCTTGCCGGAGTTTATCAATTAAATTATAAAAACTTCCTTCCTGTCGTCGTGAAAGTAGAAGTGGATGGATCCAAAGCGATCGTACCTTCCTACGTCTTCTTCTTCTTCTCCTCAAAATAAGAAGTAACAGTGCTGCTTCTTCAAAATCCATAATGTCGAGACTGGCGACTATGAACGTTTCTGTTTTGTTTCTGATGTGGTTAGGTTGTAGTCGCCTCGACTGCAAGTGTGGTTCATATAACTGCATATCAACCACAAAAATTCAGTTGTGTCAGCCGCGAGTTGCAGTCGACGTGACCACAATTTTGTGGTTAACTCAACTGCAAAATTGTGGCTCGTGTACGGGCGCCCATAGATAAGTTTTCCTATGAGCACTTGTTTTAAGGCTCCGTTACTGCTTGATGAGAATTTGTTCGACGACAAAGAAACGAAAATTCAGAAAAGTATAGAATGTATTGGCAAGACAATCCCACTGCTTTCCTATTGGCTATGTCGGCACAGATTAACCGTTTGTCATACATACAATTTTTAGAACAGTAATAAAATGTAAATATGAAAAAATATTTTGAGAAGGATATTTGTGTTAAACACATTTATATTATTAAAAATATACATTTTATCAATGAAGGATATTTATGAATTATGTATTTACAATCTGAAACAATTAAGAACTGTGGCTGCCTAAAATGTATTAAACTAATATTGAATAAAAATAATAAATTAAATATCAGTGATACCCTCACTGAGCGTACAACTTTCTTTTTTAAAATATTAGGAAAATGGAAACGGTTTATTTGGGGGTAATATGTTTTCGAATTTTAATTTTTAGTGTTATAAAGTATCTTATTACAAATTTTAATAAGTACACCCACTAATTATTATGACATTAAGAGCAGCTTCTTATAATATACTTTTTATTAATGCATGTAACATGTGGTCATAGAAAAAAATTTTTAATTTTGGATACATTTTTTCGTTCCAAAACAATTCATCTCGTTCAATTATTTCAATGTTCAATTTGTGGAGACCCAACATGACTCCACACCAAGAAATAACATTTCTTTTTCTTTGCTAGATGAAGTTGTCCCTGAATTTGGTAGTAATAAACATGGTTTGACTTAAGTTTTAAGGTATTTCCTTCAAATGCTAAGTATTTAATTTCTTTTTTGTTTTACACCATTTTGCACGCTAATGTCTTTTAAAACAAATGGCACTTAATTTCTACAAGAGCGTCTTCACTGATTACAATTCCGTCCGGACTAGCTCCCAAGAAGAACTCATCTTCATCATTGCCAATGAATAAAATACGTTAAAGCAACATCTTCGGGTTCTCTGCCATACGCTGTAGCTTTATTACCTAAAAATGGTTTGTAAAGAAACGAAGTTATGAATTTGTGGCTAGGCGTATTGGTTCTTTTGCAAATTTTCCCAAAATTGGAAGCCGTTATGCGATTAGAGCGTTCTTTACTCCATATGGGATTTGAATGTTGTCCTCTAGTATCCTTTTCTAACGTATCCCTCTCCCTTTAATTTTTTTTAAATATGGAAATTAGGTTATTCTTGTTTCTTGTAATTTCTTTTTCCGATAGCTTCTTTGCAGTTTGTAATCTTCTTTCGCAAAGCAATTGAATTTGCAGAAGACTTTCTCTTTTCTTTAGTTTTTTCCCAATAATCTTCTGAATTTCATAATATTTTTGCGTATAAACTCCGGCTTTTTTTCCCATTTGAATTACGATTTTTGTCACATAATCATGAGGACAGTTAAAACCTAATGCTGCAAGATGACAGCGCAATTTATAAGCGCCTCCCAAAGTATAATTTACCTGAAAAACAGTACCTTAGTTAACAAAAAACCAAGTTTTTATGTATACGTAACGCACTCATTTTCCCCGACAAATTTGTTTAGAAGACTGTTGAAAAGTTCTGCAGGGTTGTTGTTTTTATCAGCCAAGATAGACGCTGAATCGTCAATTAGACGTTGCAACAATCTTCGAATATCTTGCCCAAGTCCGTATGTTTCCACTTCTCGGGATAAATCTTCATCATTATTATCACGTCCTTTGCAAAAATTCATTTCACATTGTAAATGATTGCCAAATATATGATTTAAAGAATTTAAGATATCTGTTTTAAATGCTAATAGTTTTTCCGAATGTGTTGTCACTGCTAATGTGATATGAAGCCGCTCTTTTTATTGCTATTCTAAATCTTAGAATGCTTGCTTCTAGTTTTTTTCTTAACCTCAACGGTACAGATTGGTGGGTTAGTTCTCATAATTTGTTGCAAAAATTTCTTCAAAGGTGATTGACACATTCAATCTTTTGTACCATATGGTCTTTGTATTTTTAGTTGTTTTGTTACACTACTATCACCATCCCCGATTAATTTTAAATATTTTATCCCATTCGCTGCAAGACTACTTTTAAAACCATTCACAACTATATCTGTCTCCATTGAGGTTGATGTTCTCGACCAATCTTTGTAACATATACGTTTTTTTTGGAATTTTATTACAATTTTTTAATATAAATAATAACCAAACCTTAATAGTATAAACGGATAACCAAACCAAACAAGTCCACAAAAACAGAAGCTGTCACCCAAGCTTTAACATTCTACTTCTAAATAACGGGCAATCCAGTTTTAGATCTATTTTTTAAAGCCTTTTCGTTTTATGGACTATAAGAGGTTTGTATGTATGTATGTATGGAGTGAGGAGTGCGTGTTCTATACGCGGCACCTAGGCCACAACAGGCCCCTTGTACACTGGCTCCCTCTAAGAGGTTTGAGATGTTAGTTAAATGCGTGTATATAACTCGATTTTTGGCTGATTCCGCTTCCTGACCGACCCCCCACCAAACCGGGCGTGCTATGGCACAGGCCCTGTGTGGGTTCGCCCCTGTCAGGTGCCGCTCCAGGATACCACCACATCCTCGTGGGGTCCTACGAGGTGCCGGTGGCTTCCAAGGCGCTAACGCGCATTCAGCCATTTTTGTTCAAACCCCTTACACACATAGTGATAACAACAGTCAGAGATGAACGACTGGTTGCCGGGACCGACGGCTTAACGTCCCCTCCGAAGGACGGGTGGCGACCCAACGTGATTACACCGGGATTCGAAACCCGGGACGTCTGCGTGTTAACTCGAGAGTTAACACGCTGAGCCATTGCGCCCCCTGATAAGAGGTTTTATTTTATAATCATCAGCTGAATACGCGATGGTAAAATTGTGTTTCTTGAGGTTTTTACTAAATTTTGTTCAATGTGAGGAACGCAAGGCAGTGTTATCTATTAACAGACTAGTAATGTTGGAAAATAATATTGTTAACATGTCTCTTATGAATCATGTTGAAACTGTTCTGTAAGAAATTTAAATTAATTCATTTTTGGCTTTATCTGTGGTAGGGAGTTTTCTGAAAAATTAAAAATAGAAAAAAATAAAAAAATTATGGGTATTGTTTATCGTGTTTCTTGAGATTTTAAGATCTAAAAGTGACATGGAGTTCTTAGTTTCATTTTCAACTTTTGTGTAGTTAAGCGTCCAAAGAACTAAAATTATAAATAAAATTAAAAAACACTAGAACTATTACTAGGATTAATACTAGAACCTAAAGTAGGACTTATCGTGTGTTGTCCTGCGTGTTTTGAAAAATGTTTGACGTTTAGGATCTAGTATTAGTCCTAGGTAGTAGTAATTGTAATTTTAATTCAATCAACATCGCGAATGTGTACAGTATGAATGTGTCCTATACACTTGTGCACGGACCTATTGATGTGATGAGGGAATCCCCATCACAAAAAATGAAAATTAAATGTTGCTAAAAAGAGTCAGTTATATGCAGTGAGTGTCAGCTTATTTGATGCAGGCAACAAAATTATGTTTCAAATCACTTACCTTCTGAACCAAATGAGATATCGAAAAACCTGATATGGCATTTTAGAGGGCGAACATTTTCTATAAAATAAACATTTCAAATGATTCATATTTTATTCGTAATTTTGATAATTAAAAAGAAATAAAGAAAACAGTATATTTTACAATGAGCAGCTTATTTGATGCAATATTATAAAATTGAAAAACGGAACGAATATTTTGATTTTTGCAGTACCTTCAGTACTTTGTATGGTACCCTTTTTGTGAGATTACTGCCCTTAGCCTTTTTTCCACAGAATTGATGAGCTTTTTGTTACGTCTGGCGAAATTTTAGCCCATTCTTCAACTAATGCTTTTTTCAATGTTTCTTTGCTAGAAATGTGATGTTTTCTAATATTGGTTTCTAGCAATGCCCATAAATTCTCAATAACGTTTAAGTCCGGAGATTGCGCTGATGGTGCCATGAGGTGAGGGCAATTCTATATTAGCCAGGTCTGTACAATTCCCGACTTATGTTTAGGGTCGTTGTCTTGGTAAAATCTGAAGTTGCTACGCAGACCTAGTTTTTCAGCACTTTGTAGCAAATTCCCTTTTAATATGCTTAAATACATGGTTTTATTCATGTTCCCGTCTACAAAAAACAAGGTTTCCAACGCCTGATGCTGGCATGCAGGCCCAAACCATAACACTTCCTTTACCATGTTTTACACTCGCGCATAAATTTTTTAAATCGAGCTGTTTATTGGGCTTCCGCCATACAAACGACCTTCCATCAGAACCTAATATATTAAATTTAGACTCATCAGCAAAAATTTCGGTGTTCCAAAATTTTGAATCCTTCGGAACATGATTTTTGCGAAGGCTAGTCGGCTGATTTTATTGCGTTGGCTGATAAAGGGCTTCTTGAGTGGTACTCGACCAAGAAAATCACGTGATTGCAAGATACGGCGAATTGTTGATGCACTACAATTCTTACCAAGAAAATTGTGTACCTCATCAGCTAATTTTTGAGCCGATAACTTGGGGTTTTCACAAATTTTTCGGATGATCCATCTTTCGCCACTTGGTGTAAAAATTTTATTTGGCGCGTTTCTACCTTTATCTTTCACTCTGTTGTCCTTCAAGAATCGTTATATTATATGTTGGACTGTAGATGATGGTATGTTTACCATTTGAGCTATTAAACGTTGGCTTTTTTCATGTTTAAAGTGGTGAATTACTAATTCCCGTTGCTCTACGCTTGTACGTCGACCCATGTTTAAAAAATTAATCTGTCTTTACTATGTAATTTAACATACATACTGACAACTAATTACTCAATGTGTGTTGGTGAAGTAACTGTCAAATTTCATATTCTACCTGTTACGTTCAAAAATTTAAATTTGTTTTGTGTTGTTGACTTGTGTCGTAGGTGTGAATTATGAGTTGCATAATTTCGGAAATTATTAAATTTAGTTTTATTATAAACGTTCATTACATTTATTTTGTTTGTTTAATATTTCTTTTATTTTACAGCAGCAAAATTCTGGTAATCCTAACATTTCCTATATAAAAGTTATCTATTTTCTTGAATTTCTTCCTTTCATTTTAAGAGGGTGTTGGCTCTTTATTTTGCGCAGGTGTAATTTAAAAAAAAAAAGTCTTCTCGCTCTCTTTTCAAAAACCAGATTGGAAAGTACGATCACGGGTGATATTTAGAATTTTTGGTTGTCGCAATTTTTGGGATATTTTGCGATTTTCTAAATCCATATTTTTGGGATTCATCACTGGTGATAGTGTGTGAGAAAAGTAATTTTAGTTTCTTGCATTTTCGGTATATCCGGATTTAAAAGTATTTTCCTACGAACACATTTTCTTTCTGGTAAAGAAAAAAAAAACCTCGAACATCAGAGGTTTTATCGCGACGAGCAAACATTTTGTTGGGGAATATTTCCATTCCAAATTACTTTTGGAGATCAATATACTTCTGGAAATAACCGAAATTAATATTAAATCCACCTCATCAGGAGGAATAGAACAAAACCTCTTACCTTTCCTGATTTATACCAGAGGAGCTGCTGTAAACATCATCTTCAAGTTGTGACAGAAGATCAACAATATAAAGGTCAGATAACCACCACTTTTTTTTATTGGAGAACTGCAATTCCGAGTTCATATGCATAGTTTTGATTTCAAGAAAAAAAAAAAGAGCAATTCATTAAGATTAAGGATTTTATTTTTTTTTTGTATCATTTGTAAGTTTTGTTGGCGAGTTTAGTTTTTTTTTTTGCGATATATATATAATTATTTTGATACAGATCAGACTCTACGCTGAGCTCAACTTTACGGAGTCTGGGCGCGATTTAAGTTAATTTTCTTTAAACCTGATTAATTTGTTTTGGCTCGCTAACATTAATAGAATTTTTTTTTATTATTGGTTTAATAAGTTTATTTTTGGTTTATCATATTAATTAATTTACTTTTATTTTATCACTTTCTTTCACGAATATATATATATATTTTTTTTTAATAATAAAATTATTGCAATTCATAATTCTGTTGTGTCTTTCGGTGTTGTGTTATATGTTTGCGTCATTATTTTACATCACACGTCACAGTTCGTGAACCACGCGAGATTAACTGTGTGGCGCCTAAAAGAAATAAACCCTCCCTTCTGCACTGAGCCGGTCGAGGACTCGCGTGTGCCTATTCTTCGGCGTAAACATTGTCCCATTTTTGTTTTGCTTCGATTTTTTTTTAAACTTGCGATTTAGGTGTCACATACCGTCTGAAATTGGCTGCATCAAATAAGCTGCTCATTGTAAAAATACTATTTTCCTTATTTCTTTTTATTTTATAAAAATTACGAATAAAATATGAACCATTTGAAATGTTTATTTTATAGAAAATGTTCGCCCTCTAAAATACCATATCAGGTTTTTCGATATCTCATTTGGTTCAGAAGCTAAGTGATTTGAAACATAATTTTGTTGCCTGCATCAAATAACCTGACACTCACTGTACTATTATTGACAGATCAATTCACAAACTTAACCTTTATATGTTTTAAGTAAAATAATACTGATTATAGTGATTATTCAGAGAGCAGCATTTAGTAAGAAAAGAAACGAAAAAGAAATTACTAACGCGTGGCTAAACCGTGTTAGGTGTCACATAGGCGTGCGTTCCATATCAGCAACCACATATATAAGATAGCTATATATAGTTATCCTGTTGATATGCGCCTCACTTTAGATACATCTACTATCCTTGCCAGCGGTCTAGGCCCCTTACTTTAGATCGATATCTTCGAAATTGCGTCGATTCTTGAGAATGCCGCAATTTCAAAGTTTGAATTGGTGATTACCCAATGTGCTCTTATGTGGGACATATTTGATTTTATCGATATTTCATACACTTTCGCGGAAAATCGCGGTTATATGTCAAATAATGTCGTTTTCCGTATTCCGTAATTAATTTTTTAAAGTTAGGTCTCCATAATTTTTTATTAGCGTTTTGATAGAATTATAAATTAAAGACAAACAGAAGTAAACCATCCTCGGAGATGAAGTTTCCGGCCAATCGGAACAGACTTCAAGCGATGGTTCTGTGTACTGGCGTGCGTTTCAGATGGGACGTGGCGCCTTTCTGTCTACGTTGATAGAACATTTAAAATTATATATAAAATTATTTTGTTGAAGCAACGATCTCCAAGGTAAGGGGCCCTGACTTTTGGCACTGACTTTAGTGTATGATGGTGCTCTTTGTATGAATCTGCCTCACTCTATAAAATTATAAAATAAAATCACAAAATAACTTCAAATCTGAACATCTATATTTTAAAATTTGGAACAAATCAAGTTTATGCGCTTAATACGCCACCAAGAATATGCAGTTATTTCATTTATATGTCCATAAAAGAAGTGTACGTTAATTTAAAGCCTACATTTGAACCAATATTCACATTAAAAGAACAATATGCATTCAATTAATTACTAAAGTCTAATAATAAGATTTTAAGTAAGTATACGTGCTAGGGATTACAATCTTGAAGCAAATACACAATCCCGGAAATTTGGGGACCACATTATATAAACCCGGGATCCTGGAATTAATTTATTTAATACGGATTCCGGATTTGCTTTAAAGAAGTATTCTGTTTCTCCTCGTCAACTTTCATGGTCGACTTTGTCATTTTCGTCTTTCTATTATATTTTTAATCTTTTTCGCCAGTCATCTCTTTTATTCTTATTATTCTTAGTTTTATTGAGCTCAATTAAATCATCGAAATCAAATATTTTCTAGGATCTTTCCTAAAGGGGCATTAATTTTTTATTTTTTTACAGCATGCATTCTAAAGTAATATCTCCTTTATTGAGATACATATCTCGACGACAAATAGAGTCACTTTGACCGAATTCAAAACGCAAACCAACTCCTCATAATTTGAAAGTCTTTGTCACTAATAATGGAACTTCGCAAATCAATCATTGCTTTTATAATACAGTTCTTTAGACAGTTTTATCGCTTTAACTTGATTAAAAGGCTATTTCATTTTGTTCTGCAGTCAAGTTGAAGTTTCAGTTCTTTTTCGTATTCTTCTTTTACATATTTTTAAAGAACATCGTTTTCTGTTGGAGATTTTCTGAAAATTTTTACCATCTTTGATCAACGACATTTTAATACTTCGCAAATTTATTTTGGTTTCTTTCTGCGCCTTTTTATTTTTTGCGATCCCGGGATTGGAAACTGATTATTATAAAAGCTATCCCAGCTCTGATGTTGATATAAGCCGAACTGGTTTGCTTTGACAGTCAACGACGCCTAAGAAAAGATGAAGTAAAGAGAAAGTTATTTATGGTCTTCATATGAATTCTATTTATTTACCATCCTACATTATTAAATAGGCCACATACTCTTCCAAACAAATTTGTTACTTGTATCAAATAATGATTTAAACGAACTTGATGGACCCTGTTACAAAATCTTAATACATATATGCTGTATAAAATAATTGATATATGAATAATCTTTATTTATTGATGATAAAAATATTTTTTCAGAGCATTATTTCCATGTGGAGACAACATGGTTTGTATAATCGATGATCGTGAGGATGTTTGGTCGCATGCAACGAATCTAATCCACGTAAAACCATACCATTTTTTCCAACACACCGGTGACATAAACGCACCTCCAGGTTTAGACAAGCAAGAAAACGACGAAAAATCAGGTGTCGATTTAACAAAAATTAAAATAACATCTAATAAAAAGGTCAATGGAAACAATGTTACACCGAAAGAAAACAAGGATATTAGTAAAACAACGTCCAATGGCGACCAAAAACACGATGAAGAAACTAATAGTACAAAAAATAAAGAAACCGCTACGAATGGAGATTTAAAAAAAGATAGTGAAAAAAATGGTAATGATAAGGAAGAAATTAAAAAAGATTTAGAGACAAAATGTGATGAATTAAGTGTAAATAATAACGAAAATAGTGAAGAGCATAAAGAGGAAAGTAATGAAGAAAATGAAAAAGTAAAAATTGAAGAGAAGGATAAAGTAGGTAATAATGAAAAGGAAAAAGTAAATGATGATGAAAGTGAAAAAATAAATCATGTTGAAAATGAAAAAAATAATGATGTTGAAAATAAAAAAGATAAGAATGATGAAAATGAAAAAGTTAATGATCATAATAAAGAAGGAAATAAAGATGATAACAAAAAAGAAAATAATAATCAAAGTGATGATTTAACTAATAAAAATCAAGTTGATAGTGATAAAAAAGAATATAAAGATATAAAAGAAGAAAATATTAAGTTTGAAAAGAAAAGTGAAATAGTTGAAGATTTAATAGAAATTGAAGACTCCGACGATTACCTCTTATACCTAGAAGATATCCTTAAAAATATTCATCAAAAATTTTACGATGAATATGATAAGTTAGAATCGGGACAAGTCCCTGATTTAAAACAAGTTATTCCCAGAGTTCGAGGACAAGTTTTAAAAGGTTGTAACTTAGTATTTAGCGGTTTAGTACCAACACATTTAAAACTACACGATTCCAAAGCATACCAAGTAGCAAAAAGTCTCGGTGCAAAAATCACGCAAGATCTTCAAGAAGATACAACACATTTAGTAGCCGTTCGCCCAGGGACTGCAAAAGTTAACGCGGGTAGGCGAAGAAAAAACATTAAAATCGTAACGTCCGATTGGCTTTGGGCCTGTGCCGAAAGATGGGAACATGTTGAAGAAACTATTTTCCCGTTAAATAGTAAAGGGTCAAAAAACCGACATCCTCCCCCGCATTGCAGCAGTCCAGAGCACGTCCCAAATTATCCCGAAGGTAATCAACAACGAAAACGGACAAGTAGTGGGAGATTTATCGATATGATTCCAACGATGATGTGTTTCTCGAGTGATGATATAGCTGATATGGGAAAAGAAGTCGATGCGTTTATGGATGATGATGATGAAAGCGACAGCGAAAGTGAACAAGAAAACGTCAAAGATGTACCGAAAATTTGCATAAAAAAAGAAGACAAGGAATCGAGTAGTTCAGATGAATCTTTAACAGGGGAATACCCAAAAGGTAATTATCTCAACTTAATTTATTACTAAATAACAATTTTTATTTAGGTTTTAAAAGATTACGAAGGCAAGCAGAAGAAGAAGATAAAGATCCAATCGATAATGATAGTTCAGTGGACGAATTTCCAAGTACAAGATTTCGCCGCGGAGAAAAATTAGATAACAGCGATTTAGATTTAGAAGATGACACCAACAGTCCCGGAAGCGACGAAGCTCCCGATGAAGTCGACGATGGCGATTGGAACATGATGGGTGCAGCGTTAGAACGCGAATTTCTCTCGAACAATTAAACCAAGAACAAAACGAAATAAAATAAAATAAACCTAAATAAATGTGCGCGTAAGGAAAAATAAACTAAAAATAAAAAAGAACTAAAAGTAGGTGAATAGTTCTGACTGTGAAGACTCTTAATTTAAACAAAGTAATAAATAAATAATTCTTTAATAAAAAAACTGATTAGTTAATTATGTGTAGCAATTGTACAAAGGCGCTATCGGTTTACAGAAGGAAATAAATATATTTTTTAAGTAAAATCAGTATTAACTCGTCCTAAAACTGATTTAATCTGTTTTTTACGTGTTTGAACAGTCGCTGTTTACGCTTTTACACTAATGTTTATATTAATATTAAGTTAAATTTTTTTAAGTAATCGTACGATGTTTATTCGTACTTTTTATACTTGTTTTATTTTGTCGAAATGTATGTTGAATAAAAAGAAAATTGCTAAAAAATGCTATTTTAATGTCACTTCTGATATATATTTTCTAAATGAATGTAGAGATAGGTTTATTTATAATAATTAACACAAATGGTTAATCTTAAGCACCACATTACAGAAAGAAAAGTTTTAATATACTGCTCCTAGGAGATTAATACTGTGTCCAGAAGACTGCTTTCAAAAGACTTGAACTACTTCCAATAGACTTGATACTGCCTCTGGAAGACTTGAAACTGTTTCTGGAAGACTTGAAACTGCTTCTAGAAGACTAAGATGTTTCTAGAAAATTTGAAATGCTTCCAGAAGCTTTCGTATGTTTTTAAAAGCCTTGAAATGTTTCCAGAAGATTTTATACTGCTTTCAGAAAGCTTGAAATGGTTTCAGAATATTTGACAACTTCCAATAGACTTGATATTTCCTCTGGAAAACTTGAAATGCCTTCAGAAGGTTTGGTACTGCTTTTTGCGACTTGGCATTGTCCTTGGAAAATTTGAAATGCTTGCAAAAGACTTATAGATACAGCGTATATCTCCGTAAATATCGACTTTCACGACCCGGTGTTGGTTGAACTGAAATCAGAACTAAGACTGGTACTAATACTAGATCTAAAACCTGAAAATGTCCAGTTTTAGATTTTGTATTAGTCCTAGTGGTAGTTCTAATTTTAGTTCAACTTTAAGACAGTATCTACTTTTTTTAGTAAACAAATGGGTAATAAATGAAACTTGTTGTTTTTTAAATAGTAATGTACCCTTTCATTAGGCTCACTTGATAGAGCATTTTATTTTCTTTATGAAAGAAATGTTAGTACCCTTATACAAGAAAAAGGTTTGAAACACTACATCAACATTTATGCAGATGGTACAAAGGTCATGGGTGGCAAACAAAGGTCATGGAACTATACAGCTTATTAAAAATATCGCCAAAAATAATTCTTGTAGTCACGGTATACATAGGAAGGTACTTTTTGCAAAGAAGATATTCCGCAGTCATCGATAAAGTAGTCGAAATCATAAACTGTATAAAATCTCAGCCTTTAAATGATCATTTATTTAAAATAATATGTGCCTACATTCATACATGAATGTTGGTGTGAAGCTTTATATAATTCAATTAGTCCAACAATGGATGTCTCATGACCATCCGATGCTGTTTTGATTTGTTTAGTGTGTAATAATTCGAAAATTATTTAACGGTTTTAAGAAATAATCATTCGAATTAGAAATTACTAGAGTGCAGCCTTTCGTTATTTTAGAAACTAAGAATCACGACTCAAGTTAACGACGTCCGGTATAGATACCAGACTTCGAGTTAAATTTTGTTAAAAATTATGTATCCGCAGTTTGATGGGGGAGATGCGAATCGAAACTTAGACGTTGGATCACGTAAAAATTTGATGGTTTCCACTGTTTGGAAATTACGTGACGATTTTTGGGATTAGTTAGTGGCGGATGTTATCTTCTGGTCTTGTGGGCGAGGAATTCTTCCCTTCCACAAATTGCCTCATTGGCTCAGAAAATTATTGTAAAATATCCGCCCCGTATTTTGGATTGGCCCCAGGTGTCGGGGATGTCCAGACGTTAGAGAACGCCTAATGAAGGTTTTGCACCCCTCCAAGACCCGAGGTTACTTAATTAATTGTCAACTTTTTACGATAAACTGTCAAAATGTCATAGCTTTCTAATAAAAACACGAACGGCTTCCAGCATTTTATGTAGGATTTTGATAAAATGCTCAATATGAAGAAAACTATACTAAATAGCTATAGCAATGTTTATAGATAATTTCTAGAGAATTAAATTCCCATTTAGATAGGCTAAAAAGATATGGGGCGTTCCACTTAAAATTTTCGACTTTCACGCAATTGAATACAAAGAAACGGTAACTCAATTTTTGACCAGCCTGTATAAGATATACTGATACAACAAGTGATAATCTATTGAACAGCATATGAAGAGTTATCGTACCAATGCAAAACGTTTTTGAATTAACGTTGGCTAAGATATGGGCTTGTAAAGAGCATGGTGATATTTGACAAACTCTCAAGGGGAATAACTCAAAATGTTGTGCTGTTTTTGGATGTACAGATAGTACTTCCAGCCGTCATTGCTTTCCTCATCCGCAAAAGAAGACGGAATTGTTTAATGAGTGGGTTTTAAGATGTGGAAATCCAAAGATCTCCAATCTGCGTCCAGAACTTGTATATAGATCACATCGTGTGTGTCACAATCACTTCGAAAATAGTGATTGTGCTTCAAATTCCTATTTAAAGGCAAACGCTGTACCAAAACTAGGTTTACCATCAAAAGGTATGTATAAAATTACTACTACTATAATATTATCACATCAGTTGAAATAATCTTTATCAAAACTAGTATAAAATAAAGTTTCCTTATTTTTTGCGTTATTCAACCGAGAGAGAAGTAATTTTATTAAATAGCATTTCATTTTACTGAATGTATAATTTTTCAGTAACTGATGTTATTGGAGAGAATCTACAACAATCAATGTTTAATGACTATATACGTCCATCATCTGTAGTATCTCTAACTCAAGGAAAAGATGACCCTCAGCCATCCACATCAAGTGATGTTTCTGTAATTGGTATGTATTCATAAGCTATTAATTTTCTATGTTTCTATGGTGTATTTCAAAAATAAAAACAATGTTATATTTGTTTGAAGTATGCATTGAATATGGGTTGCTAAACTGTAAGTAATTAGAGAAAAACTTATTAACTGTTTCAAATTTTTTGTTTAGGATAGGATTTGTTATAAGTATCGTTTGTCTAAGATATTATTTCATTACTTTATAATTAACCTTGGATAATATGTGTATATTACACAAGGTTAATATTCAATCGACCTTTGATGTAAAGTCTTGTATAGCATTAATGGTTTGAATTACACTCTTTCAGCACAATCATCAAGCGGTTTACTGAAGGCAATTGGTGTGCGCAAATCAAATGAATTGTCGCCTAAATCAAAAATTATGTACAAGAGATCTACGTATCTTACGAAAAAAGTGACAATTTATAAAAAACGCAATTTCAAGCAACTAACACTGGCTTGCGAAAAGAAGCTGTCAACTTTTGTTTAGCCCATTTAATTTCAAAAAAAAGGAAACCCAGAGGAAGGCGATATTCTATCGCTGAAAAATTAATGTATTTGGCACTGTATAAACACTCAGGGGCGTCTTATAAATTTTTATCCAAAATGTTCATCCTCCCTTCAAGGCGAACCATTCCATTATGAAACTGTTATCAAATATACCCATAACTACTGGGATAAATTCAGCTTTGTTTGAAAATTTAACTAAGGCAGCAACTCATTTAAAAAGAACAGAACGCCTTTGTATCTTAATGTTTGACGAGGTGGCACTCAAACCACATCTCGAATATAATAAGCACAGTGATAACATTACTGGTTTAGAAAATGGCAATATTGTGGATCATGCCCTAGTTTTCATGGTACGTGGGGTGGTGCGGAAATAGAAGCAAACAATTGCATATTTTTTCTGTAAAGGAATGACAAAGGCTGAGGAACTCAAAAAATATTTAAAAGAAATCATTATAAAATTAAATAATTCAAATTTGAGAGTGGTAGCGACAGTGTGCGACCAGGCGTCCACAAATAGAACAGCAATAGAAAGTAAGAACTAAAAAATATTATGTATAATACCGTAGTTATATTTTTTTATTGTTGTAGGTCTCATCGGAGAAGCCCGAGTTAAATATTTAAAAAATAATGAAATACCGAGAAGAAGAATAAATATTGTAGGAAACGAAATCATTCCATTATACGACACACCCCACCTTTTAAAAGGTATCCGGAATAATTTGTTAAAAAAAAACTTGGTCTGGGAGAAAGATGGGCAACTATTAATTGCCAAGTGGGGTGATGTGGAAAAGGTTTATGATATCGACTCTGGTAGCGGCGAATTTAGGTTATTACCTAAAATTACGGATTTCCATATCCGACCAAAGAAAATGAAAAAAATGAAGGTGTCTTGTGCCGCCCAAGTTTTCAGTCACACAACAGCTGCCGCTATAGCGTATATGGCCAAAACAATTATGTCATATATTACTATTTGTATTGCCATTTTTTTAAATAATTTTACTACTTTTACAGATGCCAGTGATGTTACGGGAGAAATAATAATGGAAACACGTGCACATGACACAGCAAGCATATTAAAATTTTTTGATGGACTGTTTGACAGTCTTAATGGAGGAAGCCGTAGACCACCTCCTGGTAAACCTCTCCGTGGTGCGGTTTCCCAATTATCGAGCCATATTAAATTTTGGAACGAGTCAAGAGGTAAGTATTGCACATTAATGTATTATGCAAAACACTAAACATCATTATGAATGAAATTTCTCCTTGATAATAATTATCGAACATATTTTAATTCAAGTATATATTTTCAGATATGCTTCAAAAAATGTATTTTCAAAAAGATACATTTTAAAACAATTTGAAGAAACATTTAAAACGTTGTTGGTGAGGAAGATAGTGAGTACGCATTCGGTGGGGGCAAACTGTGAAGAGGATTTTGATTCCTCATTGCTACAATTAAGGCAATTTGTCATGACCAGCAAGGATCCGCGCATGAGAGAAGAAATTGTAGTGAGTGAAGCTGTAAGCCAATGTATATATAGAAGAGAAATTGTTATTAGTAGACCAATTGATAATGCAGCAATTGGTTATATTGCCGGTTTCATTTCAAAAAAGCTTTAAAAAAAAATTGAATGCAATTTTTGCAGATTGCATATTATTAACAAATATGAAACACAATCTAAATATTACGCCTTTATAAAAGAAAAAGAATATCATGCTTGTAGATGTCTACTATATTGTCAAGACTCTTTTATTGAAACATTGCAAAAATGTTATAACATTTCAAAAATGTTATTCTTAAAATATAAATTTAATAATAATATTAAACGCACGATTGTCTTATATTTAAAAAAACATGTTACATTTACATTTATGTGTGAGCATAAGTGTGACATTATTGATTATATATTAGATAACATTGTAACTATTACTATACATTGTCTGTGTACCGGATTAAATCGTAGCATGTGTGGAAACGATACAAGGCAATGCAATTTTTCTACAGATTTGTATAGACAGGCTAGGCTTATATATAGTAATAGATATAGAAAATAAAAATTATTTAGTATAAAATACTTGATTTTCTATTTTATGACTTTATTTATACATCTATTATTTTCAATTGTGAATTTTGTTAGTGTAATTCGCAGAATGTGTTACTCTATATAATTTTTTTTGTATACTCAAATTTGCGGGTATAACAAAAAAGATTATAAAAATAAGGAGGTATGCATTAAGCGAATTAAAATAATTTATAAAATTATATATTTATTTATATAATTAAAACTGCTGTCAAAAGTTTCACATCGAGGGGAATAACTCAACAGATGGCGCTTACGCGGTAACAAAAAGAGATAATAGAGTTGCATATCTATCTTTCCTTCTTTATCTATGTTTAATAGTTACACATCTATTCTAGTTATCTATGTTTAGGTTTATGCAGTTTAAAAAAATGACAGTTCAATCTTCAAACATTTATTTATTTACTTTTTTTAATCAAAAATAAAATTAGTTTTTATTCTTTACTATTTATTAATTTGAATTATTTGTATTAATTAATTATTAACGATAAAAAATAACAAAATAGATTTAACAAATTTTGAAGAACTTTTTTTTTCTTTAACCTTTCGGTACACGCGCCGGACTCTCACTCCGGGTTCTGCACCCTCTATTGTTTAACAGAAAAGGCAACTTTTTTACCGACATAATTATGTCATTTTAGTGTCAAAAATTTCTTAGTGTACAACACAGTAAAATACGAATATGAATACGATAGCGAAGAAAAATACTCTTTGAAGGTGAAGACTGAAGCTTTTCAAAAAATTTTGCAGACGGTAAGATGTTTTTTTTTCCGTTCAAAATGGCTTCTTATCTGATTAGAAGAAACGAAGAAGATAATGAAAGCTGTAGAACATAAATGCACATAAATGCCCCGAAAAATGTGCAGCGCATTCAACGCGGGCATTTATTTGCCTATCGCAAATTTTATGATAATAAAAAATTTTTTTAAATTATTGTCTTAAAAAGAATACAAATTAAAGTCCAGATAACTTGATATAGCATCTAGAAAACTTAAAATATTTCCAGAAGACTTGATGTTGTTACCTCTAGATGATTTGATACTGTTTTAAGAAAACTTGATATTGCTTTCAGAAGACTTGAATTTCTAGACTGATATTTCTAGAAGACTTAAAATGATGAATTTACAGATGTCTTACAATGCATCCAGACGACTTACAAAGCTTACAGATGACTTACAACGCTTTTAGAAGCCTTGATATTGCATCTAGAGGACTTGAAGTGTGTCCAGACGACCTAGTATGCTTCCAAAGTACTTTATGTCGCTGTTAGAAGACTGAAGATGCTTCCAGAAGACTTGATATTGTATCTAAGAAACTTGATATGGTTTCCAGAATACTTGGAATATTTCCAGAAGACTGATACTGCTTCTAGAAGACTTAAAATATTTCCAGATGACTTACAATACTTCCAGACGACTTACAATGTTTCCAGAAGACCTTATACTTACTTTTAGAAGACTTGAAATACTTCAAAATTACTTGAAGTGCTTCCAAAAGACTGGATACTACTTCCAGAAGACTTGATACTGCTTCTAGATGTTTTAAAATGCCTCCTAAAGCTTTGATACTGCCCCTATAAGACTTTATACTGCTTCTAGACGATTTCAAATGCTTTCAGAAGACTTGAGAAGTTTCCAAAAGACTTGATACTGCTTCTAGAAAATTTTAATAATTAAGAATCGATACTGCTTCTAGATATTTTAAAATGCTTTCAAAAGATTAGATATAGCCCCTGTAAGACTTTATACTATTTCTGGAAGATTTGAAATGCTTTCAGAAGACTCGAGAAGATTCCAGAAGACTTGATACTGCTTCTAGATGTTTTAAAATTCTTCCTAAAGGCTTGATACTGTCCCTGTAAGACTTTATACTGCTTCCAGAAGATTTCAAATGCTTTCAGAAGACTTGAGAAGTTTCCAAAAGACTTGATACTGCTTCTAGAAGACTTAAAATATTTCCAGATGACTTACAATACTTCCAGACGACTTACAATGTTTCCAGAAGACCTTATACTTACTTTTAGAAGACTTGAAATACTTCAAAATTACTTGAAGTGCTTCCAAAAGACTGGATACTACTTCCAGAAGACTTGATACTGCTTCTAGATGTTTTAAAATGCCTCCTAAAGCTTTGATACTGCCCCTATAAGACTTTATACTGCTTCTAGACGATTTCAAATGCTTTCAGAAGACTTGAGAAGTTTCCTAAAGACTTGATACTGCTTCTAGAAAATTTTAATAATTAAGAATCGATACTGTTTCTAGATATTTTAAAATGCTTTCAAAAGATTAGATATAGCCCCTGTAAGACTTTATACTATTTCTGGAAGATTTGAAATGCTTTCAGAAGACTCGAAAAGATTCCAGAAGACTTGATACTGCTTCTAGATGTTTTAAAATGCTTCCTAAAGGCTTGATACTGTCCCTGTAAGACTTTATACTTCTTCCAGAAGATTTCAAATGCTTTCAGAAGACTTGAGAAGTTTCCAAAAGACTTGATACTGCTTCTAGAAGACTTAAAATATTTCCAGATGAGTTACAATACTTCCAGACGACTTACAATGTTTCCAGAAGACCTTATACTTACTTTTAGAAGACTTGAAATACTTCAAAATTACTTGAAGTGCTTCCAAAAGACTGGATACTACTTCCAGAAGACTTGATACTGCTTCTAGATGTTTTAAAATGCCTCCTAAAGCTTTGATACTGCCCCTATAAGACTTTATACTGCTTCTAGACGATTTCAAATGCTTTCAGAAGACTTGAGAAGTTTCCTAAAGACTTGATACTGCTTCTAAAAAATTTTAATAATTAAGAATCGATACTGCTTCTAGATATTTTAAAATGCTTTCAAAAGATTAGATATAGCCCCTGTAAGACTTTATACTATTTCTGGAAGATTTGAAATGCTTTCAGAAGACTCGAAAAGATTCCAGAAGACTTGATACTGCTTCTAGATGTTTTAAAATGCTTCCTAAAGGCTTGATACTGTCCCTGTAAGACTTTATACTGCTTCCAGAAGATTTCAAATGCTTTCAGAAGACTTGAGAAGTTTCCAAAAGACTTGATACTGCTTCTAGAAGACTTAAAATATTTCCAGATGAGTTACAATACTTCCAGACGACTTACAATGTTTCCAGAAGACCTTATACTTACTTTTAGAAGACTTGAAATACTTCAAAATTACTTGAAGTGCTTCCAAAAGACTGGATACTACTTCCAGAAGACTTGATACTGCTTCTAGATGTTTTAAAATGCCTCCTAAAGCTTTGATACTGCCCCTATAAGACTTTATACTGCTTCTAGACGATTTCAAATGCTTTCAGAAGACTTGAGAAGTTTCCTAAAGACTTGATACTGCTTCTAAAAAATTTTAATAATTAAGAATCGATACTGCTTCTAGATATTTTAAAATGCTTTCAAAAGATTAGATATAGCCCCTGTAAGACTTTATACTATTTCTGGAAGATTTGAAATGCTTTCAGAAGACTCGAGAAGATTCCAGAAGACTTGATACAGCTTCTAGATGTTTTAAAATGCTTCCTAAAGGCTTGATACTGTCCCTGTAAGACTTTATACTGCTTCCAGAAGATTTCAAATGCTTTCAGAAGACTTGAGAAGTTTCCAAAAGACTTGATACTGCTTCTAGAAGACTTAAAATATTTCCAGATGACTTACAATACTTCCAGACGACTTACAATGTTTCCAGAAGACCTTATACTTACTTTTAGAAGACTTGAAATACTTCAAAATTACTTGAAGTGCTTCCAAAAGACTGGATACTACTTCCAGAAGACTTGATACTGCTTCTAGATGTTTTAAAATGCCTCCTAAAGCTTTGATACTGCCCCTATAAGACTTTATACTGCTTCTAGACGATTTCAAATGCTTTCAGAAGACTTGAGAAGTTTCCTAAAGACTTAATACTGCTTCTAGAAAATTTTAATAATTAAGAATCGATACTGCTTCTAGATATTTTGAAATGCTTCCAAAAGATTAGATATAGCCCCTGTAAGACTTTATACTGTTTCTGGAAGATTTGAAATGCTTTCAGAAGACTCGAGAAGATTCCAGAAGACTTGATACTACTTCTAGAAGATTTAAAATGGTTACAAAAGTCTCGGTATTGGCTCAGGTAGGCTTAATATTGCTTCTAGAAGATCTAAATTGCTTCCAAAACATTTGGAATGCTAACAAAAGATTTGATACTGCTGTCAGAATACTTAACATTGCGTCTATAAGGCTTGAAATGCTTCCAGAAAATTAATTTATTTGGTGCCAATCGTATTTTCATTGCAAATCTTTCTTAATACTCCCAGACTTCTAAACGATAAATCTTCTTTCATGAAATCCCGGCATGAACCCGGAATATACTGGGACTGGATTGAAACTGATATGTACAAGTATCTTAAAATTGAGATACCATTCCTAAAATGACTAATTGTTTAATTGTTAAGATTTCAAGGCATTAAAGATGGTATTTGCACCTCCTAGCGGTCATCTCAGAATCCTGAAAATAATTTCCTGTATTTTCTCTTAGCCACTTTAGTCATAAAGTTTTTTTCCTGCAAGTCTGCTGTCAAATAATTTCCAGTATTTTCTCTTAGCCACGATTTTATGATTAATAAAATCTTTTCCTGCAAATTTAACTATCGACTTACAGAGTCTTTTAGCAATTTGCAACCGCTGGTTCGGCGGAACGCAACCATTCAAGTTAACATTTTTTTTTAATATATCCGTTCTTGTCTACGAAAAAAGGACTTACTTTCGAAAATAAGTTTTGGTGGAAACAGTTAATAAAGGTAAATAGGTTATTTCGTCAGTTTCTAGTTAGTTAATCCCTTTTTTCTGTATTTGCCGATGTTGAAGGACGTCAAAGTATTATTTCAGATCAGAATGTTGTCGTTGTTAATGGCGTTAGTTGCTAGTTTCAGATTTCTAAATATATAATACTGTAGAAGTGAGTGTAAATATAATTATATTGGACATTTTATTACTGATTGTGCAAGTGAGGAATAATCTTGGGATTAAATGAGAACACAAGCTGAGTAACTCATCTCCACAAAGCTCGAAATCAAGTAGAGGATTATCAAAATTTATGTGGAAATACACTTAGCTCAAACGGTTCGTCGTTTTAACTACACTGAGGTCACTCTGGAAGTGCTGCCAATGAAACGGCAGATGAGCTAGTGCTAAAGCGTTTTTAGGACAAGAACCAGCAATTTGTGTAAGATTTACGATGCCCAAATAGAGGATTCGAAGAATTCTGCAGCTAACTGATTTATCTTTAGATCGTCAGTGGTACATCTAACACAATCTTCGTAGCTTCATAAGCGCCGGTTTTTTGAAAATAAGTATGGGTGCTGGATAGTGAAAAAACTGAATTGGGAAAAGATTCAAACGACGATTGACTGTTCTCAAAACAAAAGTGATATGAAAAACGTCCATGTATCTGGCGCCTATGGTTAATTTGCAATAGAAATGCCTTATATCAACAGTGCTTACACCTTCACAAGCAATATTTGGTCTATAATTGAAATTTTTTGAACTTTTGAAATGAACATTTATTTTGTATCCTAGCAGTATTTGGTATTTTGGAAGCAAAATCAAATTGTATTAACAATTTCGTGCCTTTTGCAATAAAAATGTCTTCTTTAAGACTTTGCATTTCCAAACATTTTTTTGCCAGTAGTTTTACAAACGGTATCAAGTCTTTTGGAATCATTTAAAATCTTCTAGAAATAGTATCAAGTCTTTCAGCTGCAGCATAATATCTTGTGGAAGCAGTTCAAGCCTTCTGAAAGCTATGTTAAGGCTTCTAGAAGCATTATCAAGTCTTCCAGAGGTAGTATCAACATTTTTGAAAGCAGTTCAAGGCTCCTGGTAGCTTATCAAGTTTGTTTTAAGCAGTATCAGCCACCGAAGAAACGAAAGGTGAAGTTTAATAATGGTCTCGAATCGGGGGCGGGGCAAAACGTTTTTCTCACACATAAACTCCCTATTCGTACACCTGGTCACTGACATGCTGTCAAATCACCATTTTGGCTCGAATCGTTTGAATACATAGATATCATGAACCGCGGTACTTTACTAATCTAGGGAGTTTAATACAAATCTCTTATTTGGCAAAGAAACCCGGACTCTCAGTCCGGTGCGAGCACTCACGTCAAAAAAAAAATGCGCGTGTACTGGAGGGTTAAATTTTCAAAAATGACGTTTTAAACGTCAATTATTTTTAAATTTAAAACCAATATATTTTTTATTGCTTACTTTTTATCGACTTGAATTATTTTTTATCAATTAATTATTAACGATAAACTCCGAAATAGAATTTAAAATCGTTTTTATCCCAATAAAATCAACAAAACTTCAATTTTTAAGGTTATGTCATGGGCATCAAAGATTTGTGGAACATTTTAGGTTCGTATTGCGAAAGAAAACCCCTTTTTGAGCTCCAAGGAAAAACAGTGGCCATAGATTTATCAGGTTGGATATGCGAGTCCCAAAATATCTCCGAATACCAAGTTCAACCAAGAATGTATTTGAGGTTAGATCTCAACACATATTTAAGTACTCAAAAGAAATAATTTTAATTTGTTTTAATTTAACAGAAACCTTTATTTCCGAACATGCTGTCTTTTACTTTTGGGAGTTAACCCCGTCTTTGTGTTAGATGGAAAAGCACCGACGTTAAAATACAAAACGATAGCTTCAAGAAATGCGTTACAATTCAAAGGGGCTAAACCTAAAAGCGACTCAGATACAAGAAAATGCAAAGATCGAAGTCGATTTAATTACACTTTAAAACAATGTGAGGAGATGCTTAAATATATGGGGATCGCTTGCGTTAAAGGAAACGGGGAAGCTGAAGCGTTATGTGCACATTTAAACGAGGACGGAGTAAGGTTTAAAATGCTTGTAATATTTAAATCATTAAAAATAATTTTAGTTAGTGCATGGATGTATTACCCAAGACTCAGATTGTTTTGCTTATGGCGCTAAAATTGTTTATAAAAACTTTTCGATATCACAACAAGGTGCTCATGCCGCATCTGGGGGATCAATCGATGTTTACGACATAGAAAAACTAAAATTAAGCAGCGGAATTGGGCGAAATAAAATAATTGCTTTAGCTTTACTTTGCGGGTCTGATTATAACGATGGTGTTTATGGAGTGGGTAAAGATTCAGTTTTAAAACTTTTTAATCAAATCGAGGAGGAAGAAATTTTAAATCATTTAAGATCGTGGCGACGAAAAGATGCGCATTATAAAATTTTAGAGGAAAATGTTAATGATAAAACGATTTGTACGAATTGTGGCCATTCGGGGAGGGTGCAAAGCCATAATAAAAAGGGGTGTAAAGATTGCAATAAAAATATTGGCTGTGTGGACACTAATTATAAAGCGAAATTACAAAATTTTAAAAATGAGATTAGTATTCGTAAAAAATCATTAGAAGACCCCGATTTTCCTAACCAAGATGTTATCGATGAGTTTCAAAAACGAAAAGATAACGTGAAGAGTTTAAATTTAGATTGGACAAAACCGAATTTGATGAAATTTGTTGATTTTTGTCGGGATTATTTGCAATGGGAAGAAATTTATACGTTTGGGAAATTTTTACCGATCCTAACGAGATGGCAGGTTCTTAATTGCCATAAAAGCGGATTTAATAAAAATAATGAAGGGCTTTTAAAACCTGATTATATTAAAAAAGTAAGAAATCCTAAAGGAACTCCAAGTTATGAGATAATTTGGTCGGACCATCAAAATTCTTTTATCGATTTAATCCCAGAAGAACAACTTGTTGATGTTGATCGAATAAAATTATTTTCAACAATCGAACCACAAAATTTAGTTGAAAAAACTTACCCAGAATTAGTACAAACATTTTTAGCATCAAAAGAGAAACCAAAAAAAGTTTCGAAACGCAAGAAAAAAAATGATGATGTGGAGAAACCTAAAAAATGTCGAAAACAACCACAAAAAACTCAGGAAAAAAGGATAGATACTTATTTTAAAAAGGCTTTAATTAATAATACGTTAGAAAAAGTGAACAAAAAGACTGAAAATAATTTAGAATTTGATTTAGACTTATCGAATTTCGGGGATGAAAACGATTCTGATTTATCTGATATAATCGATGATATAATTAGCAAAAAACCGGATTACATTAAACCGCATTTAGATCTAATCAAAAAGAAAGAATTAAATGACTCATTCTTTATTTGTGATGAGAACTTTGATGATGATCAAGAAGACATGTTTGAGAAAACTTTTAATGAACTCTGCAGAAAGGATAGTGATGAATCGAAGAGTGATATTGAGGAAGAAAATTATGAAATAATTAATGAACCCGTACCAGAGGATAATAAAAGTGATAGTGATGATTCTTTTGCAATCACTTATGTTCCATTAGCAGATAGAATTAAAGCTAAAATGAATAGTGCTAATTTGTAAATTATTATTATTTTTTTTAATTAATTTTTAATGAACTTTAATCACTTAATGAACTTAATCACTGTCATCTATCTTTTCTTCAAACAATTATCAATCATTCTTATGGATCCTTGTTTATAGCAAAGATTAGAAAGTAAACTTTTTACTCTTTTATTTTTGTTTACTCATTAATCTTTGGTTTATAGATATACATAGTTATTCAACCCGTTGAGTTGGGTTGCTCTAAAGTCCCTAGATTTTTAAAGTATCGCGCAAGGTCCGTAAAGCGTATTGTACCAGGTTGACCAGAGACCCCAGAGACTGAAAAACGCGTTTTGAAGGGTAAGGAGGGGGGTGAAGTCACGAGTTACATAGCAGTGGGAGTTAGATCCATTACTATCATCTTTTAATTAAATTTATCTTATAGATAAATCCATCCACTAGCCAATCAGAATGCGTAAAATAGCCGTAACCGTGGTAATAATTCCTTAGATATCTTAATCAGAAGATGGTTAAATGGTCAAGTTATCTCACAGATAAAAAATCCCCGAGATATCCAAAGACTCTAATGATATTTGGGTTAAATTTTTAAATTGGTAACCATATAGTCAAAAGGCCTAATATTTTGACATTTTAACTAATTTTAACCACAAATGACATCGCTGAACTTAATTGAGATTCTTCTAATATTTTGTATAAATTTAAAAATTTTTTAAAACTCGGTTTCTTGGAAAATTGTTCTTGACTAATTAAAGCATCTACCTTCCGAAAATGAAGTCAATGTTAAAATTTCTCACTTAGTTCTTAAGATATAAGATGTTGAATTTAATTTGGATTTTTCCAATATTTTGTATAAATTTAAAAATTCTTGAAAAATCGATTTTTTAGAAAATTGTTATGAAATTACTTTCAATTACTAATTAGAGCATCTACTTTCTAAAAGTGAAGTCAATTAGAAAATATCTCACTTAATTCTTGAGATATAAACTGCTGAACTTAACTGGGATTCTTTTGATATTTTGTATAAATTTAAAAATTCCTGAAAAATCGATTTTTTTGAAAAAGTGTTCTGAAATTACTTTCAATTACTAATTGGAGCATCTACTTTTTAAAAGTGAAGTCAATTTGAAAATATCTCACTTAGTTCTTGAAATATAATCTTCTGAACTTAGTTGTGATTTTTCCAATATTTTGTATAAATTTAAATATTCTGGAAAAAACTATTTTTTAGGAAAATTGTTATGAAATTACTTTCAATTAATAATTAGAGCATCTACTTTCTAAAAGTGAAGTCAATTTGAAACTATCTCACTTAGTTCTTAAGATATAATCTTCTGAACTTAATTGGGATTTTTCCAATATTTTGTCTGAATTTAAATATTCTTGAAAAGAAAACGATTTTTTAGGAAAATTGTTACGAAATTACTTTCAATTACTAATTAGGGCATCTACTTTCTAAAAGTGAAGTCAATTTGAAAATATCTCACTTAGTTATTGAGATATAATTTTCTGAACTTAATTTTGATTCTTCCAATATTTTGTATGAATTTAAATATTCTTGAAAAAAACGATTTTTTAGGAAAATTGTTACGAATTTACTTTCAATTACTAATTACAGCATCTACTTTTTAAAAGTATACTCAATTTGAAAATATCTCACTTAGTTCTTGAGATATAATCTTCTGAACTTAGTAGTGATTTTTCCAATATTTTGTATAAATTTTAATATTCTTGAAACAACTATTTTTTAGGAAAATTGTTATGAAATTACTTTCAATTAATAATTAGAGCATCTACTTTCTAAAAGTGAAGTCAATTTGAAACTATCTCACTTAGTTCTTGAGATATAATCTTCTGAACTTAATTGGGATTTTTCCAATATTTTGTATGAATTTAAATAATCCTGAAAAATCGATTTTTTGAAAAAGTATTATGAAATTACTTTCAATTACTAATTGGAGCATCTACTTTCTAAAAGTGAAGTCAATTTGAAAATATCTCACTTAGTTCTTGAGATATAATCTTCTGAACTTAATTGGAATTTTTCCAATATTTTGTATAAATTTAAAAATTCCTGAAAACTCGATTTTTTGAAAAATTGTTAATAAAATTACTTTCAATTACTAATTGGAGCATCTAATTTCTAAAAGTGAAGTCAATTTGAAAATATCTCACTTAGTTCTTGAGATATAAACTACTGAACTTAATTGGGATTTGTCCAATATATTGTATACATTTAAAAATTCCTGAAAACTCGATTTTTTGAAAAATTGTTATAAAATTACTTTCAAATACTAATTGGAGCATCTAATTTCTAAAAGTGAAGTCAATTTGAAAATGTCTCACTTAGTTCTTGAGATATAAGCTGCTGAACTTAATTGTATTTCTTCCGATATTTTGTATAAATTTAAAAATTCCTGAAAAATCGATTTTTTGAAAAATTGTTATAAAATTACTTTCAAATACTAATTGGAGCATCTACTTTCTAATAGTGAAGTCAATTTGAAAATATCTTACTTAGTTCTTGAGATATAGACTGCTGAACTTAATTGGGATTTTTCCAATATTTTCTATAAATTTAAAAATTCCTGAAAACTCGATTTTTTGAAAAATTGTTATAAAATTACTTTCAATTACTAATTGGAGCATCTAATTTCTAAAAGGGAAGTCACTTTGAAAATATCTCACTTAGTTCTTGAGATATAAACTGCTGAACTTAATTGGGATTCTTCGGATATTTTATATAAATTTAAAAATTCCTGAAAAATCGATTTTTTGAAAAATTGTTATAAAATTACTTTCAAATACTAATTGGAGCATCTACTTTCTAATAGTGAAGTCAATTTGAAAATATCTTACTTAGTTCTTGAGATATAGACTGCTGAACTTAATTGGGATTTTTCCAATATTTTCTATAAATTTAAAAATTCCTGACTACTCGATTTTTTGAAAAATTGTTATAAAATTACTTTCAATTACTAATTGGAGCATCTAATTTCTAAAAGTGAAGTCAGTTTGAAAATATCTCACTTAGTTCTTGAGATATAGACTGCTGAACTTAATTGGGATTTTTCCAATAATTTCTATAAATTTAAAAATTCCTGAAAACTCGATTTTTTGAAAAATTGTTATAAAATTACTTTCAATTACTAATTGGAGCATCTAATTTCTAAAAGGGAAATCACTTTGAAAATATCTCACTTAGTTCTTGAGATATAAACTGCTGAACTTAATTGGGATTCTTCGGATATTTTATATAAATTTAAAAATTCCTGAAAACTCGATTTTTTGAAAAATTGTTATAAAATTACTTTCAAATACTAATTGGAGCATCTACTTTCTAATAGTGAAGTCAATTTGAAAATATCTTACTTAGTTCTTGATATACAGGGTGTTCCCGTGATTCGGGGCATAAAATTAACCACATATACTAGAGCAAAAATGATGATGATTCGTGAAAAAAAATTATTATAAAAGTCTTCAAATGGCCAAGATATGGGCCATCAAAGTTCAGAAATTTTAACACATTTTTCTAAATATTTTCAAAACCATTAATGGTAGAGGGTTGAAATTTGGTACAGAGTAAACAAACATCATGCAAAATCATTGAACCAATTTTGACTTTGGCCGGATGACGGCAACCATGTTATACAGGGTGTTCCTAAAATTTGTTTGCTCAGAACTTTTTTGTTTGTTCGTAACCCTACATTTATTTTTGTAGTTTTTAATAGAAAATTTATTTTCGAAACTTTTTTCACTCTTTGAAAATTTTGATAACATTGACTGTTTTCGAGTTATACGCGAAACTGTTAAGCTTTGATTTCAATCGTAACAAATAAAACATATTCCGCAAGATCTGAGAAGGCGATGACAATTGAAAAACGAACTGATCTAATAACCATTATTTGCATAAATTTCTCAGTGTAGATTTAGTTAAATCCAGTGTTAATTTATTTTAATTGAATAAAAGAATGTAATTTCCAAAACAATAAATTTAATTTTCGCGGTAACAACAAACAAGAACATAATAAAAATTCTAACAAAAATATGAACAAGAACAATAAAATTATAAACAAATGGTAATAAATAAAACAGAACAAAAAAAAATACTAAAGCAGATGTTCAAAAACACTCCCGCCGGCTTCAATGCACGCCTGATATCGCCGTCTTAAATTAAAGCGCACTCTGCTGAGGACGTTGATTTCAGTTCGAAGTTGATCAAATGAATCAACAATTCGTAACCTCAGTTGATCAACTGAAGTTATTTCAACGCAGTACACAAGCGATTTAATGCGTCCCCATAAATAAAAATCTAGAGGTGTAAGATCCGGCGATCGGGGGGGCCAACTTATCGGTGCATTCACTCCTCGTCCAATCCACCGTTCCGGAAACCGTTCACATAGAAATTCTTGGACAGCATGTGTACTATGCGCAGGAGCACCATCATGCATATACCACATTTCTTGTCTTGTGTTTAAAGGAACGTCATCTAAAAAATCATTTAATTGCTCTAAATGTCCCCTGTATGTATGGCCATCCAGCCTTGACGGCAAGAAAACGGGTCCTATAATGACATCGCCCAAAATGCCAGCCCAAACGTTAAGAGAAAACCTCCATTGCGATTTCCAAGCTTTCTTAAATCTTGGATTTTCGTCCGCCCAACTATGTGAATTTCTCAAATTGATGATTCCATCTTTAGAAAATGTCGATTCATCTGCAAAAAGTATTTTTTCTAAAAATTGATCATCAATTTGGATTTTGTGCTGCATTATTTGACAATATTGCAGTCGTAGTGGGTAATCAGCCTGCTGTCGAACTTCCGTCGAAAGCTGTTGCTCGTGAAGAACACGCCAGATAGTTGTTTTTGACGTTAAAAAATGCCTCGCCATATCCAAAGTACTAGCTGTAGGATTTTCTTGTACGTAGTCTAGAATATGTTCTTCTAGTTCGGTTGTTCGGACTGATCTGACTTTACCGTTGTTACTAAAATTCGGCTTAAACGTCCCATTTTCCCTTAAACGGGTTTCAATTCTTAAAAATGTTTTTCGATTGGGCGCTCTGCGGTTCGGAAATTTCTCCCGATAACGGTTAGCGGCTGCTACGGCGTTTCCATGACATTCTCCCAATGTCAAAATCATGTCAGTTTGTTCACTAAATGTGTAATTGTCCATTTTGAACACGCAAAATTAATAAAAACTTTTTCGAAAATTATTGTGGTTAGTGTTACCATTGAAATCGAAGCTTAATATTTTCGCGTTTAACTCGCAAACGGTTAATGTTATCAAAATTTTCAAAGAGTGAAAAAAGTTTCGAAAATAAATTTTCTATTAAAAAGTACAAAAATAAATGTAGGGTTACGAACAAACAAAAAAGTTCTGAGCAAACAAATTTTAGGAACACCCTGTATAACATGGTTGCCGTCATCCGGCCAAAGTCAAAATTGGTTCAATGATTTTGCATGATGTTTGTTTACTCTGTACCAAATTTCAACCCTCTACCATTAATGGTTTTGAAAATATTTAGAAAAATGTGTTAAAATTTCTGAACTTTGATGGCCCATATCTTGGCCATTTAAAGACTTTTATAATAATTTTTTTCGCGAATCGTCATCATTTTTGCTCTAGTATATGTGGTTAATTTTATGCCCCGAGTCACGGGAACACCCTGTATAGACTGCTGAACTTAATTGGGATTTTTCCAATATTTTCTATAAATTTAAAAAACTCCTGAAAACTCGATTTTTTGAAAAATTGTTATAAAATTACTTTCAATTACTAATTGGAGCATCTAATTTCTAAAAGGGAAATCACTTTGAAAATATCTCACTTAGTTCTTGAGATATAAACTGCTGAACTTAATTGGGATTCTTCGGATATTTTATATAAATTTAAAAATTCCTGAAAACTCGATTTTTTGAAAAATTGTTATAAAATTACTTTCAAATACTAATTGGAGCATCTACTTTCTAATAGTGAAGTCAATTTGAAAATATCTCACTTAGTTCTTGAGATATAATCTTCTGAACTTAATTGGGATTTTTCCAGTATTTTGTATAAATTTAAAAATTCTTGAAAACTCGATTTGTTGAAAAATTGTTATATAATTACTTTTAATTACTAATTGGAGAATCTACTTTCTAAAAGTGAAGTCAATTTGAAAATATCTCACTTAATTCTTAAGATATAAACTGCTAAACTTAATTAGGATTCTTCGGATATTTTGTATAAATTTAAAAATTCCTGAAAAATCGATTTTTTGAAAAATTGTTATATAATTACTTTTAATTACTAATTGGAGAATCTACTTTCTAAAAGTGAAGTCAATTTGAAAATATCTCACTTAATTCTTGAGATATAATCTTCTGAACTTAATTGGGATTCCTCCGATATTTTGTATAAATTTAAAAATTCCTGAAAACTCGATTTGTTGAAAAATTGTTATACAATTACTTTTAATTACTAATTGGAGCATCTAATTTCCTTGTTTTTTACAGACAGTATCAAATCATGTAGAGGCAGTACCTAGTCTTTTGGCAACAAATCAGGTCTTTCAGATGCAGTATCAAGTCTTCTGGAAACATCTCAAATCTTCTAACAGCAACATCAAGTTTTTGGGAAACATCAAGCCTTCTAGATGCTATATCAAGTTATCTGAAAGCATTGTAAGTCGTCTGGAAATATTTTAAATCCTCCAGTATCAGTATTTTGGAAGCAATATCACTTTTTCTAAAAACAGTATCAATTTATCTAAAGGCTAAAAGACAGGATATCTTAAAGACAGGATGCTACCAAAAGACAGGATATCTTTTGGCAGCAAATTCTAGTCTTCTAGATGTAATATCAAGTCTTCTGGAAGCAGTATCAAATCTTTTGTTAGCATTCCAAATGTTTTGAAAGCAATTTTAATCTTCTAGAAGCAGTATCAAGTCTTTTGGACACATTTTTTGGATGCAATATTAAGAATACCAGAGCCAGTGTCGAGACATTTGTAACCATTTTAAATCTTCTAAAAGTAGTATCAAGTCTTCTGCAAACTTCTCAAGTCTTCTGGAAACATTTCAAATCTTCTAGAAGCAGTATAAAGTTTTATACGGACAGTATCGGGTCTTTAGGAAGCATTTTAAAACATCTAGAAGCAGTATCAAGTCTTCTGGAAGCAGTATCCAGTCTTTTGGTAGCATTTCAAGTAATTTTGAAGTATTTCATGTTTACTAAATGTAAGTATAAGATCTTCTAGAAACATTGTAAATGGTCTGGAGGCATTTTAAGTCTTCTAGAACCAGTTTCAGTTTTCTGGAAACATTTCAACTATTCTGGAAACCATATCAAGTTTTCTAGAGACCGTATCAAATCATCTAGAGGCAGTATCCAGTCTTGTGACAGCAAATTAAGGCTTCTGTAGCGAATCTACATCATTTCATTTTCATTTATTTTATATAAGAAATATCAAAAAAAAAACAAATGATGAATGTCGTTTAAAAAAACAAAAAATTAATATAAATAAATAAGATATAGAAAAGAAATATCGTTTTGATCGCAACGCAAAAAATATAAAAAATATTATTAATAAAAAAATTGTGGCTACAACAGCCACAGCTTCTAATAGCAACATCAAGTAATATGAAAGCATTGTAAGTCGTCTGGAAGCATTTCAAGTCTTCTAGATACAATGTCAAGTCATCTAGAGGCATTGCAAGTTTTTTGAAAGCATTGTAATTTTGTCTGGAATCATTATAAATCATCTGGAAACGTTTTAAGTATTCTAGAAATAGTATCAGTCTTCTGGACATATTTTAAGTCTTCTTGAAGCAATATCAAGTTTTTTACAGACAGTATCAAATCATGTAGAGGCACTACCTAGTCTTTTGGCAACAAATCAGGTCTTTCAGATGCAGTATCAAGTCTTCTGGAAACATCTCAAATCTTCTAACAGCAACATCAAGTTTTTGGGAAACATCAAGCCTTCTAGATGCTATATCAAGTTATCTGAAAGCATTGTAAGTCGTCTGGAAATATTTTAAATCCTCCAGTATCAGTATTTTGGAAGCAATATCACTTTTTCTAATAACAGTATCAATTTATCTAAAGGCTATATCCTGTCTTTTGGTAGCAAATTCTAGTCTTCTAGATGTAATATCAAGTCTTCTGGAAGCATCTCAAGCTTTTTTTGTATCTTCCAAGGCAGCCTACTTGGATATCGAATTTGAACCATCTGTACAAATGTATACAACAGGATTTTGTTGATCGTCGTAAACAGAGACTGCGGTACTTTATTAATCTAGGGACTTTATAATAAACTTTAAATTATTACCATCTATCTTTTCTTCAAACAATCATTCTTATAGATAGATATAGTATAATTTATAAATAATAGTAATAATAATAATAGTGTATATATAATTAATTTTTAGATTTAAATTAAATTAATTTCTAATTTAAAACTAATTTTAATTAAAAATAATTTTATTAAATAAATATAATTTAAATCACCGCCATCTATCTTTTTCCCAAACAACTATCATCAGCATATCTAACCCCTTTATAGGTTATAATTTTTTATAACTAATAAAAATAATGTAAATTAATTTATTAACAATGGCTTTTAGATCAGCATCAAGAGCTTTAATGGTTAAATACAGTCGTCGTAAACAGAGACTGCGATACTTTATTAATCTAGGGACTTTATAATAAACTTTAAATTATTGCCATCTATCTTTTCTTCAAACAATCATTCTTATAGATAGGTATAGTATAATTTATAAATAATAGTAATAATAATAATAGTGTATATATAATTAATTTTTAGATTTAAATTAAATTAATTTCTAATTTAAAACTAATTAAAAATAATTTAATTAAATAAACATAATTTAAATCACCGCCATCTATTTTTTCCCCAAACAACTATCATCAGCATACCTAACCCCTTTATAGGTTATAATTTTTTATAACCAATATAATTAAAGTAAATTAATAAAAATTAATTTATTAACAATGGCTTTTAGATCAGCATCAAGAGCTTTAATGGTTCTAGGAGAATGTGTACCATGCGTAAAAGAAAACGCCTCTAAATTTCGTGTAAAAAGACTTGAATTAGATCAAAATTTATTAATGGTTTGTTCCCCTTTAAAACATTATTATTATCTTTATACAAAATCTTTTTTTAGTATTTCCGCAAAGATGAATTCATTTACGCGCATGATCCTCAAAAGCAATGCAAAACTGGTGATGTGGTCTTAATCGAAGCTTTACCTGAACGTTTGACACGATTAGTTACTCATAAAGTGAATAAGATCATATATAGGCTTGGAGATGTTACGGATCCTCTAACAAATAAAAAGGTTGTTGCTGGTAAATTTAGGGATGATATTGAAGCTGTTAATCAGATATTTGGAAAGAAAGAGACTGCCTTTGATTATGAAAAGGCGCCGGAACGTGGTTGGCAAGAGAATAAAAAGGATTACAGTCATTTAGAAACTTATATTAAGTATCATGAGTCTGAAAAGAAAGATCCTGCTGCTGTTTAAGTTTATATATGTGATGTAGATAGTTTTAATGTAGAGATTAATAAATTTTTGCTTATCAAATAATACATATTTATTTTGTAAGTGGTCCCAAAAAGTACCCAATGCTTATAGTTAAAACTTCAATATTTGTGTTAAATAATCTATAAAAATAATAAATTTTAAAGAATGATTTGGAGGCGTTAATGTCCTTTAAATTTTATGTTTACTAAGTGCACATCAATTCTAAAAGTTATTTTCTTATAGAGATAAGATGGCTTACGGGTTAAAACTATTTTGCAATAGAGATACGCGGAGTGGGATAATCTCCGATTCTCCATATTTAACCACCCCACATCAACCAACTTATGGCTGACATATTCTCGCTGTCTGAGCCATAAACTAGCCTAAGACAGGAGTTCTGCATCCTCTGTTTCAACTGTAGAGTTAAAAGAGAGAAATACAGAATATCCTCATAGTAAAAATTCGGCAATATAAGTTTTTTCGTTTTTATGTTAAGATAAACTCTGGAAGTATAAATCATTTTTAATCTAGCATATGACCCCACTGAATACAAGTTGATATATGATCTACAAACGTTAAATCTTTACCAATTAATAATACCGAGGTTTTTAGCCAATGTTCCAAAAGACAACTTCATTGCATCTATCGTTACGTGAATTTTTTGTTTAATCCTATTACTTATATATTTTGGGGCAAAATAAAAGTAGCTCTCTCTTAGCTATATTGAGATCTAAACTATGCCGGCGAGATGCACGAACCAAGTCCGAATTTAAATGGGTAACTGCCAAATTTAAGTCCCTCTCGGTAAATGATCAATAAATTTACGTATCTTCGGCGTAAAAATGTTCCTGACAATCTTTGATCGAGCGTTGGAATTGACTAGTATATGTGGAATATATAAGAGGTGACAATGCCGAACCCTGTGGGCACCCACAACTCACTGCACGCTGCCCCGAACGAAACTCATCACCTCGACTGTTTGCTGTTTATCGGTAAGAAAATTAGTTAACAAGTTCTTAGAGTTATCATCCAGCCCAACATGGTGGAAAATTGCTGAGCGTATATCATGATCAATAATTTCGAAAGCTTTAAAGTACTTTAATAGATATAACAGTGTAAATTTACCTTTATCCCTGAATTATGTCATCTACAACCAACAGCAGTGCTGTAGTGCAGCTGTAACCAGATCAAAACCCCGTAATTGCAAGAATATTAGCTTTTCTATCACCTTTGCAAGCACTGGTAAGACACTGATCTGAGTAAAGGGTAGGATTCTTTACTTTTATTAATCAAGGCATGCTTGCAAACTGATGAATATACAGCAGTACGAATACATTCATTTATTATATGTGTCAGATATTCAATAATGTGTAGCATACAAATATTTAATAACTTAATATTCAGAGTGTCGTAGCCCGCAGCAACTGTTTTCATATCATGAATCATTGCCACCACATTATTATCAGTGACATATTTGAGTGACAATGTGGTATTCATTAAGATAATACTGGAATAGTGAACAATCAATCCCCTGTTCAGCCTGTTATTTTTGAGTGCACAATTAATAAAGTAATCATTAATGGCATCGAGATTGTCTAGATTCATCAGCAGAGACTTTTGATTGCCGTCATTTAGAATACCAGTTTTCTAAGTATATGTCAAATATTTCCTCCGCCTTGAATCTCCTGTGCCATATAGACTTTACACTCCCTTAAAATTGCATCATTTGTACAATTCCTAATTTGTTTATAGCATAGAAAATATTTAATACTTATATAGAAGCATTTCTCCCCTCTATTTTAACGACCAAGTTGAAAGCAGCGCCGCCAAGGGGATTGTTATAAAAGTAATTTCAATAAACCCCGAAATTTGAATGCTATATAGCTTACATATTTATGTATATTTAGATTTCTAGATGGTGTGAAGATAGCAGTAGGGGTAAACCACCCCGTGTTAATTCTAGTGTCTAAAAAGCGTATACAAAGTTTGGTTCGGATCTTCGAACTAATAAGGGTAATAGAACAAATAATAATCTACTGCGGGGTGGTTTACCCCCGCGGACCCATCCGAAGTGAGGTTTCTATACGGAAACTTGTTCGATAGGATGTATAGAAAGCGTATACAAAGTTTGGTTCGGATCTTCGAACTAATAAGGGTAGTAGAACAAATAATAATCTACTGCCGGGTAGTTCACCCCCGCGGACCCATCCGAAGTGAGGTTTCTATACGGAAAGTTGTTCGATGGGATGTCTAGAAAGCGTATACAAAGTTTGGTTCGGATCTTCGAACTAATAAGGGTAGTAGAACAAATAATAATCTACTGCGGGGTAGTTTACCCCCGCGGACCCATCCGATGTGAGGTTTCTATACGGAAACTTGTTCGATGGGATGTCTAGAAAGCGTATACAAAGTTTGGTTCGGATCTTCGAACTAATAAGGGTGCTAGAGCCTATCGAAGTATTGAAAGGGGTGGTTTACCCCGTGTTAAATATGTTTTAATCTGGTCTAAATGCAACTAATATAATATATTAGCCTCTTACTGTATTAGTTTCATGCTTTTTGTGTGAAAAAAAGCGAACCCTCAGTTGCCGGTATGACGGACGTCTATGGACGTTCGGGTATCTTCGGAAATTTCTACTGCTACATTTTACTACTATCTTCACACCGGTATATATTTAATATTTTTCCCGAAAAGAATTTGAAAAATATCAACAGTTTTTAGACCCAACAAGGTAGAAACCCCCCTTAAGTTCCATATAATTTATCAATTTTATTCTTATCTTTTTAACATTTTCATTTCTTTTCGTTATTTACGGATCACTCTCCAAATATTCTACTGCAAATTAGTCTTTCAATTTATTATTGATTTAGGCAAACAATAATTAATCTAATTTTTATTATTCCCGTTGAAAGTAATGAAAATGACGATGAAACAAGTCAATATACAATTAAATAAATGTTTAATGTTTAAATATTTTTTTATAAGTAATATACACTCAGCAGCAGAAGTCTGCGTACAAAAAACTTGTAATACTTTAATTGAAAAAATAAGAGTCATAATCTAATGTGATAAACTTGATTTTTTTTTATTTTGTATATTAACTACATATAATTCTATTAACAAAATATGCTTCAACAAAACAGAAACAGTAGTTACAGAAAAAAATCAAAACTAAAAATTCTACAAATAACGGGTAAGCAAAAATCTGCGTACAAGTCAGGACAGTATTTATAAAAAATTCATAAATGAGATCATTGTTTCTATATTAATATGAGGTCGGATAACCTTTACGTTTAATGACCTTCCTTAAACGTTTAGGCATGGAGTGCACTAATTTCTTCGTTTCGTCCGAACTGATTTTGGCCCATTCCTCAATCATAACATTTTTTAACGTTTCCTTCGACGTTATGTTGTGTTGCCGAATCCTTCTTTTAAAATGTCTATATACATTTTATGGTCCATTGTCGATGTTATGAAAACCAACCTTCCCACCCCTTTGGTGCACATACACCCCCAAACCATAACTCCACCACCTCCGTGTTTTACAGTCGCTTTCAAATTTTCGGGATTAAGGGCAGTATTAGGTTTTCTCCATACAAGTTGTTTACCCTTAATGCCGAAAATGCAAAATTTGCTCTCATCTGTAAAGAGAACTTTCTCTCAGAATTCAATGGGCTTGTCTAAGAGTTTTTTTGTAAAGGCGATCCGCTTCTGACGATTGACCTCCGACACAAATGGCTTTTTTCGTGCAACGCGACTGTGATAGTTAGCTTTTTTTAACGTCCTTCTCACCGTATCTTTGCTGATAGTTTTATGAAATTCTTCTTGTACATTTTCTACTATTTTTTTTGCCGTCAACCTAGGTTCTTTTCTAACCTGCTGTACAATTTTTCGCTTCTCTCGGTTTGTTAAAAGGGGTCGCTTCTCTCGGTCAGATCGCGGACGTGAGAGGTAATCTTCAGTGTCTTTATAATTATTAATTACTCTTTGAATGGAAGAGTGTGACCTGCCGACAGTTTCTCCTATTTTTCGAAAAGATTTTCCCTCTTTCCATAACTTTACAATAATTTTTCTCTCTCCCAATTCAATTTCCTTTCCTTTCGTGTCCATTCTAACTTTTAGCTTCTAAGCCTCTGCTAATATAATTGACACCGATTATCTTTTATTTAAATCGGAAAGCGTACATCGCCAACTACGTATTTAAGTAAATAAGTATATTTTGGAGAAGGCGTCTTTATTTGTACGCAGATTTTTGCATACGCATTATTTGGAGAATTTTTAATTTTAATTTTTTTTGTAACTAATATTTCTGTTTTATTGATGCATATTTTGTTAACAGAATTATATGTAGTTAATACACAAAATAAATAAAAATTGAAGTTTATCACATTAGATCATGACCCTTATTTTTTCAGTTAAAGTGTTAGAAGTTTTTTGTACGCAGACTTCTGCTGCTAAGTGTATTTAAATATATTTGCAATGCCTTTAATTTTGAGCATAAGCATATTTTCTATAAATCCGGTCTTTACTGATGATTACTCCGCCTGAGCGATGATCATGTGGTGATCATCCGCGAAGTTTAAAGAAAACAACATTTTTTTTATTAAGTTTACATAATTTATCAATTTTATTCTTACCCTTTTAAACTTTTTTGTACAAATTTGTTTTTTCAATTAATCATTGATTTAGGTACCCAAACTTACTTAGCGCTTTCTTTTTGATTTAAATAAATAATTATTGTAATTTTATTATTCCAGCTGAAAATAACAATTAAATAAATGTTTAATATTTAAATACATATTTAAATATATTTGCAATGCCTTTAATTTTGAGCATAAGCATATTTTCTATAAATCCGGTCTTTGCTGATGATTACTCCGCCTGAGCGATGATCATGTGGTGATCATCCGCGAAGTTCAAAGAAAATAACATTTTTTTTATTATGTTTACATAATTTATCAATTTTATTCTTACCCTTTTAAACTTTTTTGTACAAATTTGTTTTTTCAATTAATCATTGATTTAGGTACCCAAACTTACTTAGCGCTTTCTTTTTGATTTAAATAAATAATTATTGTAATTTTATTATTCCAGCTGAAAATAACAATTAAATAAATGTTTAATATTTAAATATTTTTTTATTAATAATAAATTTAAATTATAGGCAACACAAATTACTTAAATACTGCTAAAATTCTTTTAAGTACATATTGATTACAAACACAAAATTTTAAAATATCTTAAATGTGTTTGTATGATTTGAAATGTTAACATATTAAAGTGTATTAATAAAATATGTTTAATTAAAAGGAATATAATAAGATGCAAAAAAAGAAATGGTGGAACAAAATTATTGGTTATGGTGAACAACATCACCACCTTAACAATCTTACAATTAAAAAATGGATCGAAATATAGTGTTAAAAATCGATCAAACAGCACCAATTCGACGATAACTCTGAGAAGTAATGCCTAATTTACTTTTGAAGATGTTAAAAATCCAGTTATGACAAATGAGAACGATTCTAACCTTACTTTTACTTCGACGGCTTCACCCCCAATTTCTACTAAATTGGAAGATGAATGGCTTTATATTGTTGTTCCACTCGTTATAATTTTAATCATTATATTATTAGCAGCACTGGTAAATATTGTTAATTTTAATCAAATATTGTTTATTTAAAATATTGTTGGATTTAGTTTTATTTATTGGCGCGGAGAAGACGGTTGGAGAGGCTTAGATTTAACATTTTAGCGTTGTATGAGTTCGACTCAAATGAGGAGGAATGGGAAACTTTGACTAGTTCGGGGAGTTCAGATTATAAGTCCACTACTACTTTGTGAAATGTAAATATTAATATCGATAAGTGTATTTGTGTAAAAAATTGTAACCTTATTAAATTAGATATCTGCTATTTATGACCTGTGATATTGTTGAAATTATGTAATATAAAATAGGTTATTGATTTATAATAATAATAATATACCTAAACGAATTAAATGTATTAATTTATTTCCTTTAATCAGAATTATAGTAAAGGCCCAATTATATGTTAGCAGAAGGTCTGCAGAGCGGATTATCCGTGGGTGTTGTTATATACATATTTTTTTCAAAAATTTATTTGAAGATTAAAGATTTCATCTGGTACGTGACAACCAGCGCCGTGCTAAATCTAAAGGCTAATACAACTATAGCCCTAGGACGCCAACCCCTGGGGTTTTTTGCCTGTTTTTGTAATGTAATGCATGGTATCCCCATTATACTGATACCTAGTGTCTCCTTAGAGGCATGGACCTTATTTTTGGCATTGAATTGCATGAAAAGAGACGTATTCGTTTCGTTCGTCCAACCCAGCCATCTTAGGACAGCACTGCTTCAAATATACAGGATGTCTCATGTAACTGGTTCATTAGAACTTTTTAGGTTCCACTATTCGTAGAGGCTTGAAATTTTGGTAACATGGGTTGTTCATTCCGATCTATTAATCTAAAATATTTTCACGATGGCCACAACTTCCGGTCTACTGGAAGTAGACCTCACTTCGTTATATTAAATGGAATGCTATAGTTTTTATTACACCATTCAATTATACCTAAGAAAATATGCTGACTTTGATAACAATTGTTGGTATCTATCGTGTTTTTTATTAAATATCACCATACTCTTTACAAGCCCATATCCGTATTCCCATACCCATATTCGTTATCAGCCAATGTTAATTCAAAAACGTTTTGCATTGGTACGATAACTTTTCATATTAAGTTTAATAATTTATTTAATTATTTTCATATTTCTTATACAGACTGGTCAAAAATTGAGGTACCGTTTCTTTGTATTCAATTGCGTGAAAGTCGAAAATTTTAAATGGAACGCCCCATATTTTCATACCCTATCAGAAAGGGAATTTAGTTCTCTACAAATTATCTATAAATATTCCTATATTTATTTATTATAGTTTTCTTGCTATTGAGGAATTTATCAAAATCATACGTAAAATGCTAAAAGCCGTGTTTTTGTTAGAAGGCCATGACATTTTGACAGTTTTTTGTTTAATTTATTTAAATTATTATTAGTATTATTTCTACAATGAACTGGGATTGAATAAATTTTAGATTGCTAGCTGTTATTTACCAAAAATAACTAAAAGAAATCCGAATAAGTGAAACAATGAAAAACAACAATTTAATAACAAAAATTAAAATCAATAACATAAAAGAATGAAAAACTTAAAATTATAAAAATAAATTATGGGAATTTAATTCTCTACAAACTACACTTAGCAGCAGAAGTCTGCGTACAAAAAACTTCTAACACTTTAACTGAAAAAATAAGGGTCATGATCTAATGTGATAAACTTCAATTTTTATTTATTTTGTGTATTAACTACATATAATTCTGTTAACAAAATATGCATCAATAAAACAGAAATATTAGTTACAAAAAAAATTAAAATTAAAAATTCTCCAAATAATGCGTATGCAAAAATCTGCGTACAAATAAAGACGCCTTCTCCAAAATATACTTATTTACTTAAATACGTAGTTGGCGATGTACGCTTTCCGATTTAAATAAAAGATAATCGGTGTCAATTATATTAGCAGAGGCTTAGAAGCTAAAAGTTAGAATGGACACGAAAGGGAAGGAAATTGAATTGGGAGAGAGAAAAATTATTGTAAAATTATGGAAAGAGGGAAAATCTTTTCGAAAAATGGGAGAAACTGTCGGCAGGTCACACTCTTCCATTCAAAGAGTAATTAATAATTATAAAGACACTGAAGATTACCTCTCACGTCCGCGATCTGGTAGACCACCCCTTTTAACAAACCGAGAGAAGCGAAAAATTGTACAGCAGGTTAGAAAAGAACCTAGGCTGACGGCAAAAAAAATAGTAGAAAATGTATAAGAAGAATTTCATAAAACTATCAGCGAAGATACGGTGAGAAGGACGTTAAAAAAAGCTAACTATCACAGTCGCGTTTCACGAAAAAAGCCATTTGTGTCAGAGGTCAATCGTCAGAAGCGGATCGCCTTTGCAAAAAAACTCTTAGACAAGCCCATTGAATTCTGGGAGAAAATTCTCTTTACAGATGAGAGCAAATTTTGCATTTTCGGCATTAAGGGTAAACAACTTGTATGGAGAAAACCTAATACTGCCCTTAATCCCGAAAATTTGAAAGCGACTGTAAAACACGGAGGTGGTGGAGTTATGGTTTGGGGGTGTATGTGCACCAAAGGGGTGGAAAGGTTGGTTTTCATAACATCGACAATGGACCATAAAATGTATATAGACATTTTAAAAGAAAATTTGAAGCCTAGCATCGAAAACTTGGGCTTGGGGCCCGAATGCTTTTTTCAACAAGATAATGACCCCAAACATTGCGCCCACAACACTAAGCTTTGGCTACTATACAATACCCCAAAGCAACTTAAAACACCTCCACAATCGCCGGACTTGAATCCCATCGAACACCTCTGGGATTTACTGGAACGCAGGATTCGGCAACACAACATAACGTCGAAGGAAACGTTAAAAAATGTTATGATTGAGGAATGGGCCAAAATCAGTTCGGACGAAACGAAGAAATTAGTGCACTCCATGCCTAAACGTTTAAGGGAGGTCATTAAACGTAAAGGTTATCCGACCTCATATTAATATAGAAACAATGATCTCATTTATGAATTTTTTATAAATACTGTCCTGACTTGTACGCAGATTTTTGCATACCCGTTATTTATAGAATTTTTAGTTTTGATTTTTTTCTGTAACTACTGTTTCTGTTTTGTTGAAGCATATTTTGTTAATAGAATTATATGTAGTTAATATACAAAATAAAAAAAAAATCAAGTTTATCACATTAGATTATGACTCTTATTTTTTCAATTAAAGTATTACAAGTTTTTTGTACGCAGACTTCTGCTGCTGAGTGTACATATTTTTTTAAAGATTTAAGTTGGTTTGATTATGTAGGTTACAACCAGCGCCGTTATAAAACTAAGGGTTAATATGACTACATCACTTGGGCCCCAATTTCTGGGGTTTTTGCAATGTAATGCATGGTGTATATATGATTGGTACCCAACCATAATGTAATCCAATACTTTCGTTCGTCCAACCCAGCCCTAGGGTTCTAAATATCTTAGGACAGCTCTGTTTCAAACATACAAGGTTGGGATGGGTTTAGCCATGCATCTTTTTAGACATCTTGTTAGACGTCTATAATCAGTTTCTGAAATAGAGTACTTTACAAATTGATTTTGAAATCCTGTATATTTGAATTGAAGTAAAACTATTGATTAAAACTAGTTTGAATATCCATTTTATCAGTAACGTGTAATGAATCAAATCTGAAAGCCTTACTTTGTACATTAACTGGTCCTTTATTTTAAAAATATTGTCTGACTAGTTTCGGATAATCGCCATCCTCAGAGACAAAATCAATATAAAAAATTAACTCGAAACATGTAGTTGGTTTTCATTATCACATAAATAGTATCAGTTAAATAAAAAGAAGTTAAAATATAATAAAAACGTGGAACACAATTTGCAAAGTTGACGAATGTGTGTTAAAGAAATGACTTTGTCTCTGAGGATGGCGATTAGCCGAAACTGATCAGACAATATTTTTAAAATAAAGGACCAGTTAAAGTACAAAGTAAAGTTTTCATATTTAAAATAAAACTACACTGAGATCAAAAAAGACGATCCATAATAAACTATTTTCCCAAGCGTTTGATATTTATTTTAAAGTTAGCACTTTGGAAAGTAGTTTTTTATGTATCGGTTTTTTTGATCGCACGGTAGAACTAACACTAGACCTAGAAGTGGAAAGAAATGGGTTTAGCCATGCGTCTTCTGACAATTGTTAGTGCTGTAAGTATTACATGTATCTCCGCAGAAAAAATTATTACCTGATCAGGTGATAGTAATCCGCTATCTGCAGGATAGGGGCATATACTTCACATGATGTGGTTTTGTTAGGAGTGTGCAGTAGTGATCTGTGTATATGTATCGAAAGTTCAGTGTTGACAATCGAGCTCATAATCACCTAAGCTAATTGACGTATTGAACGAAAATTAAAAGTTATCGTATTTCTACTGTCGCGAAATATTTTGAGTACTTTGAAGTCGATTTTCTTGAGTATTTCTGAGCATTGCATCGTACTGCTTCAGGAAAGTGATGTCCGAGTACTAATCTTCAATCCCTGCAAATATGAACAAAATTGGTGATGCCGAACCTGTAAGGTCCCTTGTAAGTTTGCAGTTTAGATGAAAACCTAAATACTTTATGTTTCCTACAAGTTTATCTGGTCTGCTAATTCCAATCCTCTGCATAATGTGGATTAACGTGGGGATATGGACATTGTCGTATGCCGATCTGATGTCAATAAATACAGCTATCAATGACTTCCTTTCCTCCTACCCTTCCTAAAACCAAACTGAAGTCGTCAAATACTCATTATTTTCACACCACCATTCAAGCCTCTCAGCCACCATCCGCTCGAAACTTTTCCTAACGCATGATAGCTCTCTGGTTTAGGCCGATAGCTGTCATCCTCGTTTGGATTTTTGTGGAGTTTAAGAATTACAACAATCAGTACAATTTTCGATTCTTTTGGTATGTTTCCGCCACGTAATATTTTATTATAGATAGATATTAGCGCTATCTTAAAATTTTTTGGGAGCTTTTCCAGCATAGAGTATGATATACCATCAGCCTCAGCCGATGTATCCTTTGTGTTAGTTGAGTTTTCAAATTCTTTCAGTGTGATAAGACCAGTATATCCAGTTGTGTCAGTATCTATTGTTTCTGTGTTTTCCAAATGAATTTCTGTTAGTGATGACAATGGGGGGTGTTATCCTATTCATAAATTCCTCTGTCCACTTGTTGTTGTTTTGTTGTTGCTTCCTGTTATCGAAAACTGCACGGTTATAAATCCTTAGTATATCCCAGATCTGATTTAGCGGCGTCATACGGTTCAATGATGAAGAGGATTTTTTTGAGATTACTATATTTCTCTTGGCAATTGGATAATTAATTGGAGCTTTTTCCTTCAGATACCTTTTTATAGGATATCTACGGTTTTGAACAATGTTCTCACATTCCCTATCCCACCATGGGCATAGTTTCGTATTCTGTCTATTCTTTGATTTCCTTCCACAGTCATGGTTAGCTGCATTCTACATTCTTGTTGACAAATTCTCATATATATTGCCAATATTAACGTTATTCGCTTGAAGAATATGTTCAATTTTATTTAAAATTTAAATTTGTTTTATATTTGGTTAAAAACTAAGGCAAAACTTAATCAAAAATTTTTACTCGTTTCCGCTAGACGCACTTTGTACTCTATTTAACTCGAAATATGCAAACTACTTTTATTGCTTTATCATTTTCTAATCTATTGCTTAATTTGGATTGCATTAAGTCGTAAAAAGTTGCTAAATATTGGTCGATGATACTACCCATTGCATGTAGCTGTTGAACTAATTTTATTGTAATGCATCCAAAGGATTAAAAAAGTTCCTACCAAGCTTAGGTACCATTAAAGTTTAGATTTCCATTAAATGTTGCTCCAACATTGTTACATTTTGGAATTATAATTAATAAACCGACTTGAAGTTAAGTTAATTATGTCTAAAAATGGCATTTTTAAATATTAGGATATCTCATCAATAAAGATAGCTGTAATAATGTGTATACAGAATTTTAAAACCAATTGTTTATATTTTATTTTATTTCAAGTAAATATTATTTAAAAATTATTCCATTTTGTGATGTGATAACAATTAATTATCCGAACCGAAATTAATTTAATTGCATAAATGTCATATTTGAAATTAACGATATCTAATCAATAAATATTGATATAATGATGTACAATATATCTCTTTTAAACTAAGACTTTATATTTTAACTTGTTTCCACCAAATGTTGCGTTAACATTGTTACATTTTAAAATTATAATTAATAAACCGGCTTGAAATTAAGTTAATCATGTATTGCTTGGGTTTTATAGGTTTGACACTATCTCTTAACTATTTTGAAAACATCCAAATACATATTAAATGGTGGACTGATTGCCAACATATTTATGACAGTCGATATAACTTCTGAAAACCGCCGGTTTTTAGTTGGCAGTTTTTGATTTTTGATATGAAAATTTTGTATAATGCCAACAGTACATATGCTATTTAAGAAGCAAAATCAAGTTTTATCACTTGTCTTTTACAATAAAAATGTCTTCTACAAGCAGTGTTTAGTATTTTATTTAACAGTTTAATTAGTTTTTAGACTTAAGTCAAGATTTTGCATTTTGCCCAATAGTATTTACTGCTTTCGAAGCAAACTCAAACAGCTTATCAATAGTATCTTTTTATTTACGATGAAAATATTGTTTGCCAGCAGTTTTAAAAGTAGTATCAGTCGTCTGGAAACATTTTAAATTTTCTGGTAGCAGCATCAAGTCTTCTAGAAGCAGTATCAAGTCTTCTAGAAACAGCCTCAAATCTTTTGAGGAATTACAAGTACTCTGGAAATATTTCAAGTCTTTTGGAAGCAATATCACGTCTTCTAAGTCCTCTACAAGTGGTTTGGAAGCAGTTCAAGCCATCTGGAACCACTGCAAGTCTTCTAGAAGCATTTCTAGTCTTCTAGAAGCAATATCAAGCGTCATCAAGTCTTGTAAAAGCATTTTAAGCCTTCTGGGAGTAACATTAAGTCTTCTAGAGACAGTATTAAATCTTCTGGAAGCATTTCAAATTTTCTAGGGGCAGTATCAAGCTATTAAAACAGACTTAAAGCAGTTCAATTCTTCCAAAGGCAGTGTCATGTCCTTTGGAAGCAGTGTCAAGCCATCCGAGGCAGTATCAAGTCTATTAGTTCTCTAGCAGTTCAAGTCTTCTAGAACCATTGCAAGTTTTCTGGAAGGATTGCAAGTCTTTTAGGAGCAGTATAAAATCTTTTGGAAGTAGTTCAAATGTTCACGAAGCAGTATCAAGTCTTTTGGAAGTAATATCAAGGTTTCCAGAGGCAGTATCAAGTCTGCTGGAAGAAGTTCAAGTCTTCCATAACCATTTCAAGCCTTCTGGAAGTAATATCTAGACTCCTAGAAGCAGTATAAAGTTTTCCAAGGGCATTATCAAGCCTTCTAAAAGCATATCCAGTCTTCTGAAAGCATTTCAAGTCTTTCAGACGCAGTATCATGTCTTTTGGAAACAGTTAAACTCCTCCGAGGACAGTATCAATTCTTTTTTTATTCTTTCTAGATAATTCATTTCGACATACTCCATTACACTGTTTAATTGCCGCTGATTGAGATTTGCTCCAAAAAATCACCATTTCGTTAAAATCACCATTAATACGTTCATCCTTAAATGGTTTTAATAGTTTTAGTAATGATTCTTTAGTTTTATTATGGGATTCCCCGAACAATATTGATTTTTAACTGATTATTACAGCTTCAAATTCATACCATCCGTTATATTGAATAGAACTTAAAAGGTTTGTTGTTTTGGATATGATTTTTTAGTTATATGAGGAATGCGAGAGCTTAACTTCATATCATCCTTCATACTAAATTATTTGAAGTTGAAGCTTAACCCAACTCAACCATAGCAGAAAACCTTTATATCATCCCTCATATTTAATGGTATGAAGTTAGAACTTAACCTAATCCAACTATTGAAGAAAAAAAATCATGCAATATTTCCAAAAAACTTAGAAGATTCGATAGATTGGGTTGGGTTTAGTTGAGTTGCGGTTGGTTAGGTTGGGTTTAACTTCAACATCATACCATTCCATATGAAGGATAATATAAAATTGGAGCGCTGCTTAATTTAATCCATAACATTCTCCAAAAATCACGGACTTTTTCCAAAAATGCCTAAGGATATACAGGCTGTACCGTAGAAGAACCAACACAGAGAAGGGGCAGTACCTAAAATATGATGATTTAATGCAACTTGCCTTATACCAAGTTGCACCAACATCCCTAACCAATCACTTGAAATGCTTTAAATGATCCCTGCTTTCTACCGATTAATGCCCTTGGTACACTCATAACGTCTACCAAATTTGGTTTTTCTAACTTAATCCATTAATGAGATATTAATTTTTTCGAAATTTAAGACTAAACTTTGAAAACCTGTAACTTCTCATTACTTATATATAAACTTGGTATAAGGCAAATTGCGTTAAATCATCATATTTTAGGTTGGTCTCTGTGTCGTAACTCTGGAAATCTCCTTGGATCCATCATTAGCTGAGTCAGAAGTGTTTGTTGTTGATTTGGTTCTGGCCCCATCTTTTGAGATGCCTCGAAGGCTGAATTGTATCTTGTCATCACCTTTTTATTTTTTTTGTCTAATATACACGTTACATCTTCTGTGCCTGGCAGAGAGAGTGCCTCTTTCGTTACTCAGATGTTCCATGTTGCAAAAGAGACAGGTTGGGTTGGGTTGGGTGTTTGATGAGTTTTTCCTATTGCATTCCTTCAGACGATGTTCAGCCGCACAGGCCGCACTATGTTTTATGGTGTGACCATATCTTAGGTAATTATGGCAATGTGTGACATGAGCAATGTAAGGTTCGGGGCGCCTTATATTAAAGAAAAGTTTGACCAACGAAGGCAGGACAGTTCCCCTAAATGTTACCAATATTGATGCAGTATTAATATACTTGGGACCCTCTTCTGCTTGTATCCTCCTTTTTATTCTGTGTACGTTCATTATCTTCTCTCCTCCTTCAGTCTCAAGGTGAGTGGTGAGTTAATACAATGTATAATATTTAATTTTCCACGTCGTTTACTATTTCCATAAGACAATTGTAAACTTTGCCGAATATTTAGCCTACCAAACCAGAATGGTACATCAACAAAAATGTTGTAAGCTTCGGGAATACTCGTTAATCGTCGGCCAGACTGTCCGATCTGAGCATGTCCTTTATGGATTGACTAACAACGTAACCATGGAACTGGTTACAAATTTTGGTGCTTTTATGTGTATCCATTTATACATTTTCTTTAATAATAAATATTTTTAGTATAAACATAAAATCGTAATTCGTAAATTCCGTAGATAGCAAATTGTATACGCAGCACCATCTAGTGGATTGTAACAATAATAGTAAAAATAAATAAAATTTAGATAACACATTTTTGGAAATTTATATTTGTCTCTCCATAAGTACATATAAAATTAATAAAAGACATTCGATTATAATTTAAATCTAATTATTATATTATTATTAAAAAAAGCTCATTGATTTTTTAATAATTTTCTTTAAATAGGCAACTTCTTATACACTCCAGTCATGTAGGTTGCCTATAAACGCAATGTTGTTAAGTAGTGAATGTTCTCATTTGGATTAATTAAAATTAAAAGATTCAACAATAAATTAATTATAAAAATGATGTGATAACGCATTTACTCCGCCCCTAATGGTATTACCTTATACAACTCCATCTAAATACAACTTTAACTTAAAAACCAACTTAACCACACTTAATTGAGGTATATATTTCATTTAACTCCTTATTAATTATGGCTGAATCAAATGGGGCCCACAAAATAAAAGAGGGCTTTATTTGCCCTACTTGTCACAAAACGTGTCAATCGGCGAATCATTTACTTACACATTTTCAAGAGAAACACTCTGAAGAACAAGTTTTGTTAAAATCGTTAAAAGGTGATTATATTTCAACAATTTTAATTAATAAATAGCATTCATTAATAAGGTTAATTGCAGATTTAGTTAGTAAGGCGAAAAAGAAAATTTTGAGCTTTGATGAACAAGATATTGATAAACCACAGCAAGAGCGATATTATTTAGAAGAGAGTAAGCCCCAAGAGGTTGGTGCAACTACCGATCATACCAATTTTTTTAAAGCAATGAGAAGAGAACGTTTAGATCATCGAACAACGGAAACAAATAGGTTAATTTTAAGACTGGATAAATTATTAAAAGTACAAGGATCCGATCGTAAACAACAAGAACAACGGTTAGTTGCTTGGTTAGATGGAACCACCGTTTCAAGATGCCCATCCTGTGCGGCTAACTTTAATTTAGCTAAAAGACAACATCATTGTCGACTTTGCGGAAGCATTATGTGCAATAATTGTTCGGAATTTTTAGCCTATGACATCGCACGTAAATATTACATTGAATAAATTATGATATAACCAAATAAATAATAATATTATCGCTTTAGGTACAATAGTTACACCAAAATATACAGAAGACACCAATATAAGCCTAAAAAGTAGTAAAAGTGAATCAGATAGTTTACGAATTTGTGGACATTGCATGAATATGTTGGAATGTAGGAGATACATTCAAATGCATCAAATGGTCCAACCTAAAATTTGCTTATTATACGAACAATTGAGAAAGGTTAAAGCTGAATTATTAATATCAGTTGATCTTTATGAAAAGGTAAATGCAACAAACTGTTTAAAATCATAAATTAAAACAAGTTTTATTTGGAAATTTGTGAATCGATGTTTATCGCAAAAGTTAATTAAATTAAAGGCAGAGCCTGCGATGATAATTGTTTAATTTTTATTAAAACAAGTGATTTGGTGCAACAATGTTTCAACTGTTAAATCAGTCTTTATCAAGCACGACTATGGAAGTAACATAAAAAAGTAAAAATAGAAAATAATATTAGTAATTAAGTTCACTATAAATTATTGATGTTATTTACAATCATTGAAAGTACATCGACTAAAGAGAGAACTGTAATGGATTTTCATATAAATGTCGGGTTCGGAAGAAAATAAAAACGTGAAAAGCATGTGCTTAATATAATATGAACTGAAAAAAATTGGATAAACGGGTGTTAAGTTAAAATGTATTAGGGAAAAACAAGAGAAACTTGCCAATTAACATTGAAAAACATGAAATAAAACCAAAAAATTCAACGAAAATGTATTCCAAAAATCCAAAAAACAGGTTATTTTAGTGTGAAGCGCTGAGAATGACTAAAATTTAAAGCGAGAACGTAAATCAAAAATGGAGGGGTAAAACAAGAAATTAAATAAATAAAAATAAGTGAAGCGAGGAGTGAAAAATTGTTTATAACAAAAATTTAGACGAATTTAATGAAATGTCTGCAATTAACGAGATCGTTGTTCTCGTTCATGACAAAATTTACGTCTCTTATTTTGTTGGAAGTATGTCTGTGTACGGCGATAATTCTTTTGTTATGTGTTCTCGAAATCTAATTTTTATGTTCCTACTGGTTTGTCCTATATATATCATATTACAATCGGGACATTTGATTTCGTAAACTCCACTCGATTGTTCGATGCTGAATCTATGTTTAGTATTATCCCTCCATCTGTCGGGCGCGCTTACTTAACACTTTCGATCGGGTGTGGTCTGTGGAGTCCAAACTAGAAAAAACTCTAAAGGATGCCAACGTGTCCTCCAGTGCTAATTTCTCATAAATATGTTTTATATGATGCTTGTACTATATAATAGCCTAATACAGGGCCAATTCCAAACTCACGTTTTATGTTAATTTGATTTAAAGAAAATGCTTACAATTTAATCACATATTTTTCAAAATTTTGAAACAACGCCTAAATAAAGGAAAAGAAAATCGATCTATAATAATATTTAGTAAAAATGTATAAAGTGTTATAAGAAAAATGTCTTAACTAAAGAATAATATTCTATGCACAAACTGGAGGGCTTCAAACTGTGGTCTCCATATTTCCCAAACAATCGTTGCAGCACGCTGTTATGTGCTCCATGAATAACCAACATTTACAAATTTTGCAAAAATAACGAGTTTTTCGTCTTTTGCAATATTTACAGTTTCCTCTTTTCCCTGGTTGTGGCTCTGGAATAATTTCCTCTTCAATACCAGAGAGCCTCAAGGCAGAAGTACGCACACTTTTGGTCAAGTGCTTATTAACGGGTCTTCTTTGCATGTTATTTTTCACTAACTCCATACCAAGATTTTTTTGAAACAGTCTGCGAGTTTTAGCAAATTCACCATCTGGTATGTTGCCTTTGTAGATAACAAAAGCGTTAATTGCTGCTATATTGAGGAGGTTATAGAAAATTACCATTGGCCAACGCTTTGTGTTTCTTGCAACATTGTATGATGTGATCATTCGATCAACAACATCTACTCCACTTTTTGTGCTATTATAGAAAGTAATTATTTCGGGCTTTTTCCGATCACTGGTAGCTTCATCGATATGATCGTCTCGGTGCATTGTTGAAACTACAAGCACATTCTTTCCTTTTTTGGGTATATATGAAACTGCAGTCATATCATTACTAAATGCGAATAACGAAGAATATACTTTCCTGTTTTTAACTTGTGTTATTTCAAGAGGTAGTTCTCTTCTATTGGCTCTAATTGTACCAACCACAGTAAGGCGGTAGGGGAGAGGCTGCTACAGTGGCCACATTTTCATAAAAGGTTCTGTAACTGGCCTGAATATGAACATTTTGAAATGTGTGTTCTAATATATGAAGGTAACGTAGTTAGCCGATAAATTTATAATTCACAATAAACATTTTCATAATTCCTAATATAAATACAAAGCATCAAAAAATATTTCACCCATGTGGCCACTGTTCATACGGGGTTGCTACAGTGGCCAGTGACATAAGGTACAGTGGCCACTGATTGTAACTAATAAGCCGGTGGATATTACTACTCCATGGTTAATAATACACGCATTAAATATGAATAACACTTTATTATTATTGCAGATAAATATTTAAAGGTAATAGTGAAGAACATTATTTTTCTAAATTCAGTTTTGATATATATTTTAAAAACAATACAATATCTATAAGTTGAAAATTATAATGAAACTTAATCTGCACTGTAACTAACTTAAGACTTACACAGTAGATGTATAAATGAACAATATTTTTCTAAAGCTATTAGTATATGAATTATTAAGAAACATAGTAAACGGAAACTTTAGAAATTAAAAACCATGTAATAGTCACCTATCCTACGCTGTAACTGGACAAGTTTACAGGAAATGAAAACACACTTGAAGCTCGGGATGTCCCCCCAACGGTTATAGGCGCGGGTAAATGCATTATAATATCTTGTGCCGCCACTGTTGCACAGTCAGGAACAATAGGATAAGAAAATTTGTTTCCTCTTCTTCTCAAAAAATTTATATTATATTCATTTCCAGGGATTTCTTCTGTAATATTACCCACGTAATATTTACATGTTTTCTTTGTAACAAATTTTACAAGAACAAAAGATCCCTTTTTAATATTTTGGAGGTCAGTCTCCTCTTTCTCTGATTCATAAAAAATAGCCATATCATGAGAATCATCAGTCAAGTCACTCATTTCTACATCACTTTCACTTTCATCGCTTGAGTGATTCTTTCTATTCAGATTTTGTATATCACTAGAACCATCTATGACCTTGCGTACGGTTTTTCGTTTCGTTACATTAACTTTTCTTTTTCTTTTTGTTTGGTCTTCTTCTTCAAGTCGTTTGTAAACTGGTGTGTTAGTTAGGATCTCTGTAGTTTTTTTCTTGCGTTGATTTTTCTTTTCAGAAGCAGACGTAACTTTAGGAAAGGGTTTTATAACTTCTGGACTGAAAAATTCTCGTTCTGGTGTTTTGTCAAATCTTGTAGGTGATACTCTAAAACTTGTTGACGGCATATTATTTCCATCTAGTTCTTCACTCTCATTTGGAACATCTGTAACTGAAGCAGCTAAGAAATCACTGTCGTCAAAAATGTTATCGTTATAGGGAAATATCCCGGTTGCTTTAAAAGCAGAGATGCAGTTTTGAAGAGAAAATGCACGTGGGTATGCGCTACCCAGTATTTCGGCTATGTCATAAATAGAGATCCTTTTTCCGGGGTTGTTCAATAGCCATGTGTTGCAGGCCTCATTGTAGTAGGTTTTCAAAGGTCCATATACACACCTATCTAAAGGCTGTAAACGATGGCTAGTATGGGGTGGTAAGGTAAGCAATATAATTCCAGTTTTCTTTGCTAGTCTTATTACTTCAAGAGAAACATGACTTTCGTGATTGTCCATTATTAACAGTACTGGAGAATCTGTGGTTGGTTTGACATGTTGTATAAAATGTTGAAGCCACTGTATAAAAATTTCATTGTTCATCCATCCAGAAGGAGAAGCAGCTCCTATAGCTCCAGGTGGAGCATTTTTAATCATATGATCTTTAAAGAATTTTCTAGGAAAAACTAAAAGAGGTGGAATTGAATTTCCGATAGCGTTGATTGCTCCGCACATTGTTACCAACGTTCCACGTTCACTTGAGACAATTTGTCCTACCTGTTTTTGACCTCTCGTGGATACAACTTTCCTAGTACTTTGTACGGTTGTTAAGGCCGTTTCGTCTACGTTATATATTTGACTAGCATTGAAGTTATGCTTTGTAAATAATGTTTTAAGATTATTGAAAAATCTTTCAACTACTGGTCTATTAAAGCCCATTGCTCGGCCAAGAGATGTCGATTCTGCAGAGCGTATGGATAACTCTTTATTCCTCTTCAAAAAAATTGTAAACCAAAATTTTCCCGCTGTTTGGTTTTTCTTCCACGAATTTGGTATCTTCTTTTTGTTTGCAACAGCCAAATCATACGCAAGTTTACGAACATTCTTTGGACTAAGTCCATGATGTAATCTACTCATTGTCTGAAGATATTCACACAGAATTTTCTGTTCGTCGTAAGAGAAGATCTGATTAACGGTATAGTTTGGCGTCAACTTTGGAGCCCCTTCCAATATAGGTGAAGACCAGTCAATATTTTTATCCTTGCATTTGTTTAAATATCTTCTTAAGGTAGTACGGGGTATATCGTATTTTAAAGCAGCGGCTTTAACTGACAAACCACCTTTTACATGGTCGTAAATAGCACGTCCCATTATTTCTGCTGATGTGTTTCCAATGCGCCGTGCATTAGACATTATTTTCTGTAATAATTATAGATTGCTACAGTGATAAATATACCATAATTGATAAAATTTTACATAACTTATAAAGAAACAACAGTGGCCACCCGTTGTTGTAAACCGAAAGTAGTGGCCACTGTATATTTCATTTATGTGGCCACTGTAGCAAAAACTGCATTCAGATAAACACATAACCTATACAATAAAAAGTTAAATATTTGTTGCTTATTGATACACTGACATATACATAATAGAACTCGAGGTAATAATACCACAGTGCATTTAATATTTAGTTGCTGAGGAGTTCGTAATACACACGTAAACCTACCTGTAAAATTTAGTTCAAGCATCAGAAAAACACAACTGTTTAATTTTCACTAGAAGACATAAGTAACGAGGCAGATTTCTGCAAAATAACTATACTGGGAGTGTTACTATATTTATATACTAGATGGCATTTTTCTAAGAAGTTTTTTTGCCGAGGTAAGTTATAGTGGCCACTGTTGCAGCCTGGCCACTGTAGCAGCCTCTCCCCTACTCTCTTAGCAGTTTCTTTACAATTGAATATCCTGTGAACCAACGATCTATTGTAACATTTCTTCCTGATCCTAATAAATGTGCACACATTCTTTCAGTTGCACCAGCGTAAATTTTTATGTGTGAAGTGAAAAATGTTTTGGCATCAACAACGGCGAAGACTTTCAATCCGTATTTGTTTGGTTTACTTGGAATGTACATTTGGAAACTGCACCTACCCCTAAAGGCAAGCAGCATTTCATCTAATGTTACATACTCGCCCACAGAATAAGTTTTCTTACAATTGTCGTTGAACTTGTCAACAATAGTACAAACTGCTGCTAGTTTGTCCATTTCTTTTCTTTGACTTCTAGTTGTGGTATCGTCTAAGCGAATGCATTTCAATAAGAAGCCAAACCTCCGTTTTGCCATTGTAGCAGGAAATATCTCATATCCCATACCGTCGGATGACCAATACTCTGCTAGATGTGTCCTTGATCCATGATGGAGCCCAGCTAAATGAAGCAAACCCATCAGCACTTGGATTTCTACAGAGTCGGTAGGTCTACACTCAGCCTTATCTTGGTATTTAACAGAAATTTTATCAATAAATAAATTAGTGTTTTCAACTACAATATCAATGCAGTTTCCAAACATGTACATCCAGCATTGAATGGGAGATAATGCGTCACGTGCTTCACCGATGACCCCCGGCAGGTGAGACACTATGTTTTCGTTGCGAGTTCTAATATTTCTAGGTGGGACAGCCTTTTTCCATTTAGTTCCATCTTTACCAAAAAAATACGAGCATCTATCACGAATCACGGGTTGTTCATCTTCATCATCCTCGCTGTCATCCGGATGCATAATATCTGCATCTTCATTTACGTTTTCCTGCTCGGTTTCTGTATCATGATCACTGATACTTACAAAATCTGGATCTGATATCGAACTATCGTCAGACTCTTCTATTTCACTGCCCGTGCTAACTTCTTCATACAGTTTCTGTAATCTTTCTCTCTCCTTTTCATAAGGATCCATATCACAATGCTATCAAATAATAAATCATTTATTATTTTATCAAATCATATCAGAAAATTGTGTGATACTACTTACCTATTTGTAAGTATGCTATTTGTAGATTGCTATCTAGATATTTGATATTAGTTATAAATAATTTTTTATGCACTTTTCTATTCTCTATATTTGTAAAATAAATAACACATAACACAACGCCTCAAAATGGGGTTCAATAGTAAGCTGGCGTGTCAACGATACGGTAACCGTATATATAGTAATTATTAAGGGAACTACCGAACTATGTTGCGATCACTCCGAGGTATAGTTTTATAACTCGGTAATACCCCTACAACTACAAAAAGAACGCATAGAGTTCCAACTGGAATACGATTCTTACAGATTACATCTGCGAATATTGTTACACATTTGATCGGGAAGGGTCTGTCAGGACAAAATATTATGTAGCGACTATTTGGAATTTTGAAAAACAGTTTAAAACCGTAGAAGTTTTGAGCAAAATAATTTAAAAAATATTTCACATAATCATTTTGTCGTGGACTCGTACACCACACCCGACAGACGGAGGGTTATTAATGTATTGGCTGATTTTTAGGCTAGATGAAAACGCAGGAACGATGTTAAATTTTTGAAGGTTTTGTTTGAATTTAAATTCAAGTGATGGGGTATAAGGGATAGATATGTATTTGATTGGGGCCGTGAAATGTGGGTAAAGCATTTTATTAATGTATGATCTATGTGTTTTATTATAGATTGATTGAATATCATTGGCACTGTATTGGTTATTAAGACCAATTTTTATTGTGGTTTTTAATTCCAAGTGGTAGTCACTTTCGTTGAGAGGTGTATTAAAAAGTCTATTAAACATAAACCTAAATGCAGCTTCTTTATACTGTTTACAGTTTAAAGAACCTTTAGGGATAATAGAATCGGTGGAATTTTTTTTTCTGTAAATGTTAAAATTTAGAGTGTTATATTTAAGATTCTTTGTAATTGTGAGATCTAGAAAATTGATACTGTTTTGTTTTTCTATTTCTTTAGTAAATTTTAAATTACTTAAATTATTGAAAATGTTTAAAAGCCCTACTAGTTTAGCGTCGTTCCCTTTATAAACTATTAGGATGTCGTCTACATATCTACCGTAAAAGGAAATATCTTTAGTGAATAAATCATGTTTATTAGAGAAAAGTTCGTTTTCTAAAGAGTTTGCAAAGATATCTGAGATGATTCCTGATATAGGTGATCCCATGGGGAGACCTTGATTCATCACGTAATATTGATTATTAAAAAGTATACTTGTTTCATAATCTTGTAACAAGTGTGATGTTGAGATGTACAGGGTGGGCAAATTTTGATGTTATTATAAGCTAGGTGCCATGTCCCGTCTCTTTTTCCGAGACAAGTTCAGTCCCACAAAGACAACACCTCTATCTTTTTTTTGTTTTTAAGTTATAGCCAAAAAGTCACATTTTCGTTATTTCAAGAAACGCTCGTATTTGGTTTATTTTTGAAATTGAAGAAAAGCGGTTAATACATTTTTAAGACACTTTTATAATAATAAAGTAAATACAGTTGTTAATTTTTGAGATATAAACCATATTTTTTTAACCCTGCAGCATCACGCTATGAGAATTTCTCTCAGGGCTTCCACTAATTTGAAGATTCTATGAACGGTACATCACACGTCATCTTGTCCATACTTCTACCTAACTTTTCAAGGTTCAGTTTTGTATTACATATAGGGCAATTTTTACCTTGTAGATGTAAAATTCCTCATACTAGTCCATTTACCTTGATTTCCCCATACCTCTCAAAAGTTTTACATTCTGAAAAGTTATGTTATGTTTATTGTTGGAAATATGTCTGTATACAGCGGATGATTCTTTTGTTATGTGTTCTCGAAATCTAATTTTTATGTTCCTACCGGTTTGTCCTATATATATCATATTACAATCGGGACATTTGATTTCGTAAACTCCACTCGATTGTTCGATGCTGAATCTATGTTTAGTATTATTAATGTATGTTAAATTTTTGAAGGTTTTGTTTGAATTTAAATTCAAGTGATGGGATATAAGGAATAGATATGTATTTGATTGGGGCTGTGAAATGTGGGAAAAGGCATTTTATTAATGTATGATCTATGAGTTTTATTATAGATTGATTGAATATCATTGGCACTGTATTGGTTATTAAGACCAATTTTTATTACGGTTTTTAATTCCAAGTGGTAGTCACTTTCGTTGAGAGGTGTATTAAAAAGTCTATTAAACATAAACCTAAACGCAGCTTCTTTATGCTGTTTACAGTTGAAAGAATCTTTAGGGATAATAGAGTCTGTGGTAGTATTTTTTCTGTAAATGTTAAAATTTAGAGTATTATATTTAAGATTCTTTGTAATTGTGAGATCTAGAAAATTGATACTGTTTTGTTTTTCTATTTCTTTAGTAAATTGTAAATTACTTAAATTATTGAAAATGTTTAAAAGCCCTACTAGTTTAGCGTCGTTCCCTTTATAAACTATTAGGATGTCGTCTACATAACTACCGTAAAAGGAAATATCTTTAGTGAATAAATCATGTTTATTAGAGAAAAGTTCGTTTTCTAAAGAGTTTACAAAGATATCTGAGATGATTCCTGATATAGGTGATCCCATGGGGAGACCTTGATTCATCACGTAATATTGATTATTAAAAAGGAAGAAATTTTGGTCGCAAACAATTTCTAATAGAGAGATTAATGGATTAATTTCTAATATGTTTAAATTTAATTTGTGAACGTTAGCAATTAGGTCTTGTTTAATAACCTTAATTGATTTATCTATGGGTATATTTGTGTACAAGTTTTTTATGTCTAGAGAAATAAGTTTGTGTTTATCTGTGATGTGTAACTTTTTTAAAAGTTCGATCAGTTGTGATGAATTTTTTATGTTGTATGACAATTTACTATGAAATATTTTGTATAGAAAGTCTTGAATTATTTTGGCAATTTTACTGGAAGGAGTGTTGTAGTTTGTAATGATAGGTTTTATGCCTCTATCTTCTTTGTGTAATTTAATTAAACTTTTAAGTGTAGGTGTTAGGGAATTCATAACTATTGAGTTATAAGCGTTAATGTTAAATCTGTTCAATTCATTTTGATGATCTTTAAGGAATTTTTTTAATCTCTTGTTCAATTTGTTAGTGGGGTCTTTTGTAATGGTGGTTATGTTATTATCTTTAAAAAAAGTTGTAGTTTTCTCTATGTATATATTTTTATCTATTATTACGTATCCTGCGTTTTTATCACCCATCGTGATAATAGTATCATTATCATTCAATTTTTGTTTGAGGGTTTTAAGATCTTTGTGCATCGAGTTGAGTTTGAACATTTTGTTTTCTTTTTTATTACCAATGCCGTTTATAATTTCATTGTTTTCAAAGAAAATTTGTTTTATATTAATATTGTCCATTAATTGAGACTCTATTTTTATAGCAAAATCTAAAGATTTGATGTTTCTGGGTATAGAACATTTGTGGTTTAAATTTAAAATATCTATTTCTCTTGATGTAAAATTAGTTTTACTTAAGTTTGTAAAATTAGGAGCGAATGAAATGTTGTCCAAATTATTTAATTCTATCTTTTGAATGGGTTTATAGTGATCTATTCTCTTTATGGTGAAGGTTTTTACCCCTGGAACAGCACACTCTGTAACATTTGGCTTCTTGAAATTTACATGTTTATTATTATTTATATTATATGGTTTGTGATTGTCATGTTTATTATTAATATTATGAAAATAATTTTTATTTATTTAATTTCTTGTTTTACCCCTCCATTTTTGATTTACGTTCTCGCTTTAAATTTTAGTCATTCTCAGCGCTTCACACTAAAATAACCTGTTTTTTGGATTTTTGGAATACATTTTCGTTGAATTTTTTGGTTTTATTTCATGTTTTTCGATGTTAATTGGTAAGTTTCTCTTGTTTTCCCTAATACATTTTAACTTAACACCAGTTTATCCAATTTTTTTCAGTTCATATTATATTAAGCACATTTACACATTTATATGAAAATCCATTACAGTTCTCTCTTTAGTCGATGTACTTTCAATGACGGTAAATAACATCAATAATTTATAGTTAAGTTAATTATTAATATTATTTTCTATTTTTCCTTTTTTATGTTACTTCCACAGTCGTGCTTGATAAAGACTGATTTAACAGTTGAAACATTGTTGCACCAAATCACTTGTTTTAATAAAAATTAAACAATTATCATCGCAGGCTCTGGCTTTTATTTAATTAAAAGTTTTATTTGTTCAAAATATAATCCGATATGATTATGACGTAATTTTTAGATGCATTTATCACTAACATCTGGTGATACAACATACCATTTACAAGATGCGCAATCACTAAAAGGTTCAATAGCAAAACAAATAGAAAGTCTCGATGCAATAAGTCAAGCAATAGCTACACTTCCAGCTGATGATTTACCAAAGTTAGAAATGTTACAATATTCAATTAGAAGGTCGATAACGCATTATGTAAAAGATTTCGTCTTAACACTGCCGGCCGTCCCTACAATGGAAGAATTAGAAAAAGCGAAACAAAACCGATACACTCTATTAGAAGACGCCGAAAGACACTCGACTGTTAATATAAGAAAAGTTACGGTAACAACCGGATGGTCACCTTCAAATGTAAACGAAACTATCCCAGATGAAGAAGAAGATCCGTTGTTGCAGCAGATGAGTATAGTTAGGAGTTATATTGATCAGGCTAGAAAAGCTAATCGATTCGAGGAGGTAGCTTCATTAGAGGAAAATTTGAAGTTGTTGAAAGAGTCTTATAGGAAGCAGGAAAGGCAGGATTAATGATGTGAAATATAGATATTAGTAAAATTTTAGGTTATACATATTTACCTACTTTTTAATAGCATCGTCAATGTTTATTATTATAAATATTCTAATTAACTGCATAAATTTACTTTTATTTAAGTAAATAAAGTCATTTTTTAAGTTAATTTACATTTTATATTTTATTATCAAGAGTATTAATTAGTATCAAGTTGAGTTTAACTGGGACATTTCATGATTATCTCATTTCATGTAGAATTTTGAAATTTTATTTCATCCCTTTAAAATGCCTCAATTGATTTCAACTTGTTACAAATTAATACCCTTAATGCAGTAATGCCTAACATGTATCAAATTTGTTATTTTGAGCTTAATGCGTTACTGAGAAGTCAAATATTTAAAAAATTTAAGATTCAACTTTAAAAAGCAAAACTCCTGCAGTTATAAATAAGGAATGGTAAGTAATAGGTTTTTTTAAATTTTTATTGAAGTGCAGAAAGCTGCATGGACCCTCTTAGAAAGAGAAACTAACTCATTTGCGTATCGATATTTGAGCCATATATTAATAATAATAATAATAATAATAAATCTTTATTTCCATAATGCTATCTGCAGGGAAAAAAGTCAGAACAAAAAAAAAAGAAAAACATACAATGTCGTAACAAAAAATACAGACTCAATGTTTAATATAAACAGGTTTAAAAAAGAAATCATCTACTCTATAGAAGGTCCCTTCAATTAAGTAAGCTCTGAAACATTTTTTGAATTGCTTTGTAGGTAACATTTTTAAATTCATTGGTAAAAAATTGTATAATTTTATACAAAAATACACAATACTCTTTTGTATTCTAGGGTAACTTGTCTTAGGTGGCATTAGATATAACTGCTCAGTACCTCGCGTTTGGTGACAGTGATAAATTCATATTGTGAGAAAAAGTGCACATAATTATTTTTAACAAAAAGTGCATATTCCAAGAGAAACAACGACGGAAACGTAAGTATATTTTGTTGTTTAAAAATAGGTTTACATGATTCACGCGGACACAGGTGAAATATTGCTCTCATACATTGTTTCTGTAGGATGAAAACGCGTTCAGCACTTGGAACATTTCCCCAGAAAATGACCCCATATCGTAAACGTGACTCGACGCATGCATAATAAACACTTAAAGCGGCACTCACATTTACACCTCTTGCCACAGTACGAAGCGCATAACAAGATCTTGATAACCCGAAAGCTAACCCTTCGATGTGTTGTTTCCATGACAAACGGGAATCAAGCATTAGCCCCAGGAACTTAATTTCTCGGTCAAAATTAAGTATTTCCTCTTGTAAGTTAATCTTTATTTCTGGTGGATTGTTTCCAAAGGTCATGAAACTTGTTATGTCAATATTGAGATGTAAGTTATTCCCTGTAAACTATTGCTTCAATTTTTTTAAGATGTCTTCTGCTTTTCTTGAGACATCTTCTACGTTTCTTCCAGTTACCACACACGTGGAATCATCAGCAAATAGCACCAATAGGCTGTCCAATATATCAGGCAGATCATTAATGTATAGAAGAAACAGGAATGGTCCAAGTATAGATCCCTGGGGTACCCCATGAACCACCTCTCTCCACTCCGATTTCACTTCTTCACCGGAAGCGTTGTAAGACACAACGCGTTGTCTTCTGCAAGACAAATAAGACTTGAACCATTTTAAGACTATACCACGGAAACCCATGCATTCCATTTTACACAAAAGAGTTTCATGATGGACACAGTCAAAGGCTTTGGTCAAATCCATAAAAATACAGCCAGTGATGTCATTGCTACTAATAGAAGATGTAATTTTTTCCAATAATTGAAATATTGCTCGGGTGGTTGAACGTCTTTTAATGTAGCCATTCTGGGTATTATTAAGAATCTTGTTTTTAGTTATAAAATCAGCCATTCTATTTAACGTAATTTTTTCAAACACTTTTGCAATATTTGGAATTAAAGCAATAGGTCTGTAATTCATTAGGTCAGATCGATCACCTTTCTTATATAATGGTTTTATTATTGTTTGCTTCAAAGCTTGTTTCCACAAGCTCTGAAACAAACACCCGTTGTAAATGACATGTTGATGACATCACTCAGCGGTTCGGCAAGTATATCTGCACATGTTTTTAGTACGGTTACCGGGATTTCATCAAAGCCCACCGCCTTAGTATTATTTAAATTTCTTATTGTATTTTCTACTTCTGCTCTGTCGGTTAAATAAAAAGCGAATGATTTTGACATGTGTTTGTTCATTACATTCACAGTGTTATTAGATGTTTTTATGATATCAGTAAAATGCTTATTAATTGCATTAAGAATATTGACGTCATTAGTATGTATAGATTTGAAATCACTTAGACTGAAACCACTCATCTGCTTTTGTCCCCGGAGTGCATTAACAGTTTTCCATGTAGCCTTTATCTTGTTATTGGAATGTTCAATATAATTCGAATATGATAATCGTTTAGATATTGCAATCTCGTTCTTAAGATGTGATGTATTATCTTCAGCGATTTAAAAAAAAATCCTATTTTTAATTGTTTTTTTGACAACTTATAAGTTTTGTGAAAGCTATAACAGTATCTCAAGTTCTTTCAGCATTTTTAAAGAAAAAACAAACTAAAGAAAATCAATACTTTTTAAAGTTACCAGTTGTTATCAGTTCATTCTCTTAAAAGCCTTTATTTGAATTATAATTAATTCATAATAATTAATTATAATTAAAAACATTCGAATTTTTAAAATAATGCAAAGTTGAAGGTTTCATACTGTTATTAAAACTCTTAACTCTTACTAATGCTCTATTTATTAACCAGACAAAGCTAAAATTTTGTTAGTTTTTAGAATATTTGATGGTCAACAAGATTTTACCAAAACTTTATGAAGCCTTTTTCTGAAAACGGAACAAAATGCTGCAAACAGAAAAAAGTTGCAACTCATAAGTAGTACATAGAATTTTCTATTTGCTTAAACTTTTCTATAAGGGGCTTTTCATGATTTAAAATTTCTGTTTGTATTCATTTGTAATAACAAGAAATATCGAACAATCAGATAATACTAAACTAAACATTTTGCTTAGTGTATTTCTTCTCAATATAAAAAATAACTGATCTTTAATTTTTCGAAATTACCAATGAAACTATACACAACATTATCCTTATAAAATGTCAGCTTCAGACTGGAGGAATCAATATGATTTGTGAAACCAAAAAAGTCCAGATGTATATAAAAACTTGATGATAACTGTTCCTGTGAATTTTTCTACAAACGATGGGATTTTTACTAAGATGAAAAACTAAATGCAAATTATGTTCAGTTATAGTGTAAAAAAAGATTTAAAGTTACTTTTAATCCTATTCGTGCAGCATTTGTTGCAAGTTGTAAAAGAAACTTTCGGATATGAAGTCAAAATTAGACTTATTTAATGCAGAAAAATATATTGAGAGAATGATGAAAAAGTTTTTTATTTATTGTAAATTCGGTGTTATTGCAATTTCGAACGCTTAACGTTCTTCATCAGGCACGACGTCAAACAAGGTATATTTAAATATAAAATTATAAAATAGATTTTGTGAGAATATAGTTAAAAAACATTGAATTGTTTGTTTATAAAAATGTAGTTAAAAATGTGTAACAAGACGAAAAACAATTAAAATATAATCCAAAAAATTCAAAAAATAAAAGTGGTATATACAGGCTCGCGTATTGAGGTGGACTGTGGCAGTCCAGAATTCCGAATTTACAACAAATAAAAAACTTTTTCATCATTCTCTCAATATATTTTTCATCAATATCTTATGATGAACCCGGAGTCCACAATTTCTAAACTTATTTAATGCAGTATTAACAAATTTTGCATTAATGTATACAAAATAGTATCACTTATTTTATAAGTGTGTTGTCAGCATTTTAAAACAATTACGATTTTTATTGCATGAGCATTTAATGGATTGTATGAAATCCGATGTTACACTATTTCTGGCGCTGGTGATGAGAGCCGAGGATTTGTGTTGTGGTTGATTAAGTGCTGCGTCTATTTGCGCCATATGATCATGTCCCGTTTACTGAATTTTTGCGACAACGCGATCGGTTTCCTGATGGATACCTGCTGGTCGTTGGTGATTTTAATGTTCCAAGGTTTTCCTGGTCAATGTTCGCTGGATATTGCCTCTATTTTTGCAGATTTTGCTTCTTCTTATTGTCATTCATCAACATGGACGGTCAGTAGAAACAAACTTGCGTGAAGTTGTGAATTATGTTCAGCCGTTCATGAATGACGATCTCCAGGTTGATGTTATTTATAGGGGAAGGTGGGGCAGCTTCATACAGTTTTTACATTTCGTCTTATAGAACTCCTTTGGTTGTTGACCGAAATTTTGATTCATCAAAAGTTAGTAGTTTAACTATCTGTCTTTACAATAAAGACATAACATTTGCGTAAATTTACTTGCATGGTTTGGCACTTAAAAAAAATTAAAAATGTACGAAAGTACCCCATATGCGGGGCACTCTCGTACACATAATCTGATTATATTACCTATCAAAATCGACGTATGGAAACAGATTCGTATAGTTAAGCATCCAATCGGCAGCAAAATTGTATCTGTATATATAATTTTACATTTACACGATTCAAAATGAAATATTCACTGAGCTAACACTAGTACACTAGTGTTAGCTTAGTACTTGGACTAATACTAAAATTAGAACTAAAACTAGAAGCTTTTGTGTTTTGCATGCGTCTTTTGAAAAAATGTTTGATGTTTGGGATGCCATGTTGCAACCTTCTTCTGAAACTGGTTCCACTGATTTAAATGGTTCATTTGAACTAACGGAATATCTCAAAGTGGTGCAATGAAATTGATGTCTAAGGACAAGCTTAGTCAGTGAGGTTTTAGTAAAACTGTCGAGCTCACCTGTAGGTAAAAGCATTAGAAAGCATCTTGATCAGTCTTGAAGATTTTACATCATCGCACACTAAAATTGTTGTATCGCTGTGCTTTATAGTGGTTGTTAATTATTATTTATTAACCTGTAATCATGTCAAAATATCAAACTTGGTCTCGTTGCATCATATAATTTGCTTCCACAGCTGTTTGGTTCAGTTGGGAGTCCTAGTTATATTTTTAGTATTACACTGCTGTTTTGTTAAAGCTGAAGATCTGCCAACATTCTTTTTGTAATTTCTGACCATAATCATTCAGCAAAACAGAATAATCGCATCACTCCAGTATCAAACTAGATAAATGGAGCACATTCATACAGTATGAATGAAAACTACCCCATCACAAGAAAATGAAAATTAAAGGTTGTTAGAAAGCCGTCAGTCACATATAGTATTGGTCACAGATCAATTCACAAACTTGACTTCTCTATCTATTCAGTAAAATAATACTGATTAGTCTAGAATGGAGCATTTAGTAAGAAAAGACGTTCAAAGTAAAGCTAGAAATTTACTAACGCGTGGTTGAATCACATTTGGCATCATATAGGTACGCATGTCACAATAACTGCTATTATATTCCATCAGCAACTATGTACATAAGATAGATATGCATACACGCAAACATAATCGTATTAATATGGGCCTAACATAAGATATACCTAGTGTTTGATACGGACTTTAGCAAGATCTTTGACAAAATACATCACAAAGTTCTTTTTCAAAAGAACTTCAATGCTAGAGTGGGTAGAGGTATGGGGAGAGGAGGGTCGTTAGCAATCAAAGGATAGTATACGGAATGGAGAACGAACAGAAATGCTGAGATGGGTGGAGGAGAAGGATGGGAGATACTGAATAGGAATAAAGAGGAAGGAGAGTGTACTTACATTGGGGCGAGGGGGTCATTCGTGATTAATTATGTAAGATATGTATGATTACTAAAAATGGAAATGTGGGAAAGGGTGGAAAGGTTGAAAGTAGGAGAAGCAATAGAGTCGGATTACCAACCATCGGAAATGGAGCTAAAGCGGATGGGTGGCAGAAGGCGATCGGAACTGGGGAGCAAGTTTATCAGGACAGACAGATTAGTCAGAAGAAGGGGTAGCGTTTTACAGGGAAAGCCTTGACACTTGGCATTAGAGGGTACAAGAGATGAAGGGGTTGGAAGAGCTCAGTTGGGTAGTCTGGGAGGTTACATTACTAAAAAGGGAGTGTGTACGTTGGCGGGGGGGGGGGCAGAGTGGGGTTGAAGGACTGGTATGATGGCGAGTGCAAGAAGACGAAGAGGGAGGCGGAAAGGAGGTTGAGGCAGTGGTGATGGGGGGAGATAAGGGTGGATAGGTATAGGGAAGCTAGGAAAGAGTACAGAGAGTTATGCAATAGAAAGAAAATAGAAATAAGGGAGAATGAGGCGGCAGAGATTAGAAGGATAACAAAGGAAGGGAAGGTCTAGAGGCATCTCTAAAACATAAAGAAGTGTTGGGACGGAATTACCAGCAAAATACACATGACAGAATGGAAAGGTTACTTTATGGGATTATTGGGAGGGGTTGAAACGAGACTAACAGGAAGTTGTGGGTGAGATGGGGGAGATGGAAGCAGTGCTTAGGGGATTGAAGAAGGTTAAGGCACCAGGAAAAGATGAGATCTATAACGAGGCATGGTTGGAAGCATCAAGGGTGGTGAGAATGAAATTGTTGGAGGGAATGAATAGCGTATGGAGAGGGTGTGGGATTCCGGAGGGCTGGAAAGTGGGAGTAATTAGCCCAGTATATGAATAGGGTGATAAGGAAAGTGTAGATACTTGATTCGACATACAAGATATACACGAAGATACTGTTAGGAAGACTGGAGAAGGAGATGGAGTATGCAGATGGGGAATTTTTCCGGAAGGCCAGATAGCCTTTCGGAAGAGAAGGGAACAAATTGACGAGTGAAGAGAGTACAAAGAAATTGAAAAGTGGTTAAGAAGAGACTATAAAATAGAGGAAGATGAAGACAAAAACGAAGACGAGGATCAAAATGAACAAACAGCAGAAAATGATATGCTGATTACTGCAAAAATAACCGATCAACACGCGAGTAGATGTTTTGGTGTTTGAATACAATGGGCCGAAGAAAACGATGTATCTCCTCAAGATCTTTCAATTTTAAGGAAACTAAGACAGTATCGGTTTTATTATATTTATTACAAATATCACGAATATAGATGCATTTACATCAATATAAAGACGTTTTATTTTGCTTTCTGAAATTAAAAGAATTGTTCTAGTAATCCGCAACATCGCGTAATCCGAATGGAAATTGTTTTAATTGATTCAAATTATCTGAGCACTGTATATGTGGGTCTATTTAAGGCTTTACAGAGAAAGTTTGAAATATCTGGCCCACAAATTTAATCTCCTTTCCTGCTCATATGCCCAACACTGTTTGTTATATGGAACAACTTCATTGACAGCCTCCACTGTGTATTCGATATGATGTTCTTACAATAGCTGGGATAGTCGCTTACTTAATTCCATGCTACTCTTGTGGGATGTTCGTCTTAATATTCGTATCACTCTTCATTTTTCATATGGAGGAAGTTTTTAAAATTTACGATATTAAGACACCCTACTATTTTTAATACGTTCATTGCGAAACAGGATACGACCCGTCAGTATAGGGAGGTTTTGTACTGAAAAGCTGCCGAACCGAACGTATTAAGTTGTGTTTATAACTCAAAAACCGAAATACCTACAAAAATTGAGCGTGAAAAAATGTATTAGAACCGATTTTTACTTTTTTTGCTAAATTTCCGGACAGCCAATTCTGAGAGAAAATTGCAATTACATTTTTCAAAAGATAGTAAAAATCAGTAGCTGTCAGTATTCACAAGTGCTAGTTTTCAATCTCGAAATGAATGTCGCAATTTTGTTACTAATTCCGTTACTGATGAACTTTAATTGTGTAACCTATTTACCAGTATATTAGAATTAGTTTAGAAAGAATATTATAACAATTTATGGTTTTACCACTTTATTATTGGGTAATTAAGTAAAAATTTGCACTACACGTTTCGACTTAGTGTCATCATTAGAAGCGTCGTTGTTACAAAGTTGGCGTTTAAATAAGATTTTATACAACACTGTTTGTGTTTTGTAATGTAACTTTTTTGAAAATTTTAGAGGTTTTTAATGGGTTCTCTGCATCAAACACGTAGGTTCTTAAAAGAATACTGCATCTAAAAGACTTGATCACCTTTCAGAAGACTTGATGCTGCTTCTAGATGACTTAGTATTATTTCAAAAAGACATGAAATACTTCCAGAAGATTTGAAAAGCTTCGAGAAGATATAAATTTCCAGAATACTACCGCCTTTTTAAGGCTTGGTACTGCTTGTAGAGTGTAATGTTAATTCAGTTTTATGGATACGTGATTGGGGGTTTTCTCTGAGTACATTGCAGCTTTTATTTAAATGTAAATATTTTGAATCTGGCTAATACTTATTTATTTAGGGAAGGATAAAAATTAGGGTAGAAACTTGATATGTGCAAGTTAATATATTATACTTTATAAATTCAGGGACACATAATGATTTTAGAGTCGGATTACCAACCATCGGAAATGGAGCTAAAGCGGATGGGTGGCAGAAGGCGATCGGAACTGGGGAGCAAGTTTATCAGGACAGACAGATTAGTCAGAAGAAGGGGTAGCGTTTTACAGGGAAAGCCTTGACACTTGGCATTAGAGGGTACAAGAGATGAAGGGGTTGGAAGAGCTTAGTTGGGTAGTCTGGGAGGTTACATTACTAAAAAGGGAGTGTGTACGTTGGTGAGGGGGGGGCGGGGCAGAGTGGGGTGGAAGGACTGGTATGATGGCGAGTGCAAGAAGACGAAGAGGGAGGCGGAAAGGAGGTTGAGGCAGTGGTGATGCGGGGAGATAAGGGTGGATAGGTATAAGGGAGCTAGGAAAGAGTACAGAGAGTTATGCAATAGAAAGAAAACAGAAATAAGGGAGAAGGAGGCGGCAGAGATTAGAAGGATAACAAAGGAAGGGAAGGTCTAGAGGCATCTCTAAAACATAAAGAAGTGTTGGGACGGAATTACCAGCGAAATACACATGACAGAATAGAAAGGTTACTTTATGGGATTATTGGGAGGGGTTGAAACGAGACTAACAGGAAGTTGTGGGTGAGATGGGGGAGATGGAAGCAGTGCTTAGGGGATTGAAGAAGGTTAAGGCGCCAGGAGAAGATTTTTGCCACTTTATTATTGGGTAATTAAGTAAAAATTTGCACTACACGTTTCGACTTAGTGTCATCATTAGAAGCGTCGTTGTTACAAAGTTGGCGTTTAAATAAGATTTTATACAACACTGTTTGTGTTTTGTAATGTAACTTTTTTGAAAATTTTAGAGGTTTTAAATGGGTTCTCTGCATCAAACACGTAGGTTCTTAAAAGAATACTGCATCTAAAAGACTTGATCACCTTTCAGAAGACTTGATGCTGAAATAATACTAAGTCATTAGTATTATTTCAAAAAGACATGAAATACTTCCAGAAGATTTGAAAAGCTTCGAGAAGATATAAATTGTTTCCAGAATACTACCGCCTTTTTAAGGCTTGGTACTGCTTGTAGAGTTGTAATGTTAATTCAGTTTTATGGATACGTGATTGGGGGTTTTCTCTGAGTACATTGCAGCTTTTATTTAAATGTAAATATTTTGAATCTGGCTAATACTTATTTATTTAGGGAAGGATAAAAATTAGGGTAGAAACTTGATATGTGCAAGTTAATATATTATACTTTATAAATTCAGGGACACATAATGATTTTTTATGAAATTACGAAGCTAATGCTCATATTTCAAATTTTTTTAAAAAACAAGTACTGTATACGTTAAAATTTAAAAGAAAATTAAAAATTATCTTCATTTTTACCAAAACTATACATTTTATACATAAACCTTATCGTATAAACTATGACTGAACTGTCAAAACAATGTCAACAAAGTTGTGATTTGTCAAATAAAATTTTGAGGTTAGTTCTTTAAGTATTTAAATAAGTGAAAATAAACCAACATTGCATTTTTTAATTACAACCACCATGGAAGAACCTTCATTAAATCTGTTATCATCACCCGATTTTAATCCGGAAAAATATGTGAGAGAATTATCTCAAAATTGCATTGGTGGGCAAGAATTGGCACGATTACGGAAAAGAATTCAATCACTCTCGGAGGATACAAACGGCAGTTTAAAAAAGAACGTCTACGACAATTACATGCAATTTATCGACACGGCGAAGGAAATATCTCATTTAGAAAGCGAAATGTATCAACTTAACCATTTGTTAACGGAACAAAAATCTTTATTGGGTGCTTTGTATAACACAGCAATTTTAGGGGATGACGCTTATATCATCGTTGAAGCTGATCTTAATAAAGATAATAATGAAGCAAAAAAAGAGGATTTAAGAAAGATTAAAATGATGGCTTTGCGAGAAAAAATCCGGAATTGCCCTGAAATTTTAGACGACCCTAAAAAGATTTTATTATACGAAGGGTATTTAACCGAATTAGATTCATTAGAAAACACCCCAATTCAAAGCGTTTATGGGGTATTATTCACAGATGGTTTATTAATTGCTATTTCGGATTTCTCAAATCGTGAAACGAGCAGTTTTAAATTCGATATGTTTTACGATTTGGGAACAATTGCCATAGTTAATGTCAAAGACTTAGGTAATGTAAAACAAGCTTTTAAGCTCTTAGCTTTCCCGGATACGCGAGTTTTTCAATGCAAATCAAGTATAATTAAAAAAGAATGGTTGGATAAATTAGATCAAGCCAAAAAAGACCGATTAACTCAAGATCAATCTAAAAAAGAACCTGTAATTGATAAATCCCCATCAAGATCATCCTCTATCGATGTTCCCTATACAAACAATCCATTTGAAGAAAACGAAGATGATATTTTTCACCATCCCGATTGGTTTATTGAGGTTTCTGATGATTTAGATGTTTCAGTCGCTCAAAGACATTTTGAGGAAGCACTTTCATTGCTTGATAAAGCTAAAGAATACATTTCTAAATACACCCCACCAAAAAATCAAGATGATCATATTTTTAATGATATCAGATTAAAAGTTGATCAAAGACAAACTAATTTAATCGATGTTTTGATGAAAGAATTAGAAGTAAATCCGGATAAATCGCTTCAAGGTGGGTTAAGAGCGGCGAGACGAGCCGTTCGATTATTAAATCAACTCGATCGTAAAATGCAATCTTGCGATTTATTCCTAAAATTATGCAGTAGCATGTTGAAAATTCAATGTAAGCAAGTAAAACGCGAAGGATCGACGTTTGTTTATACAAAAAACTTAACAAGCGTTGTTTTTACAAATTTGTGCCATATGACTGAAGAGTTTTTAAGAGCTTTCTCAACTTCGTCGAGTTGTATTTCCGCTTATGTTGTTTGGGCGAGCAATGAAATTGCGCTTTTTACCAGCCACTTTATTAAACAAGCTTTTGTCCCCCAAACGTCTTTAACTACTTTGGCTGATTGTATTATTCTCGTTCGTTCGCAATGCGATCGTTTATGTAAATATGGGATCGATTTGTGTTATCAAATCGATGGATCTTTAAGAGATCATTTAAACCAGGCTTTGAAAGATACAAGTAATAAATTAATCGATTTGATTAAAGTGCGATGTTCCGAAGATAAATGGACCCCAATGAATTTGAAGTCGAGGAATCATTTATCACGGTATCTTCAGGAATTTAAAGATGTTGGTTTGGATGTAAATAATTATGTGACTGGGGATTATTGGTTGCAGTTAACAGCTAATACGATGTCGTTTACGAAAGTGTTTTTAACGTTGATTGAGGATTGTTTGAGATTGCAGGCGCCTGATTTGTTGTATAGAATTGAGAGTACTTTGTATGCCGTTTTTGAAGCTCAATTGAAGCATATTGAGTTTACTTTAAGGAACGAAAAACGTAGTGAGGTAAGTTTCTTGATTTTATTAATAATATTGAATGTTAATATTGGTAGGTATTACCTCATACTTACCATAATAGCGGTGAATAATCATTATCAGGTGTGAAAGTAGATAAATAGCTTGAATGATGATTTTAAAAAACTTTGAAAAGAATTTAAATAATCTTTGACATTTATGTATTAACGTTGAATTTTTTTACTGCCAACCTCGAAAAATTAAAATTACTGTGTAATAATATTTAAGCAATTAATTGAATTTTTTTATGTTTTTAGTTAATTAATTTCGTTTTGATGTAAACATTTGAAATGAGAAAATCGAACTTGATATATTTGTTACAGGTAAAGTGTGCATTTCAGTTAATATATACATTAACTAGTCAATGTATACATTTACGTAATGTTTTAGTGAAAGTATTTACTAATCATAGAATGTATACACTCAGCAGCAGAAGTCTGCGTACAAAAAACTTGTAATACTTTAATTGAAAAAATAAGAGTCATAATCTAATGTGATAAACTTGATTTTTTTTTATTTTGTATATTAACTACATATAATTCTATTAACAAAATATGCTTCAACAAAACAGAAACAGTAGTTACAGAAAAAAATCAAAACTAAAAATTCTACAAATAACGGGTATGCAAAAATCTGCGTACAAGTCAGGACAGTATTTATAAAAAATTCATAAATGAGATCATTGTTTCTATATTAATATGAGGTCGGATAACCTTTACTTTCGGTTTAATGACCTCCCTTAAACGTTTAGGCATGGAGTGCACTAATTTCTTCGTTTCGTCCGAACTGATTTTGGCCCATTCCTCAATCATAACATTTTTTAACGTTTCCTTCGACGTTATGTTGTGTTGCCGAATCCTGCGTTCCAGTAAATCCCAGAGGTGTTCGATGGGATTCAAGTCCGGCGATTGTGGAGGTGTTTTAAGTTGCTTTGGGGTATTGTATAGTAGCCAAAGCTTAGTGTTGTAGGCGCAATGTTTGGGGTCATTATCTTGTTGAAAAAAGTATTCGGGCCCCAAGCCCAAGTTTTCGATGCTAGGCTTCAAATTTTCTTTTAAAATGTCTATATACATTTTATGGTCCATTGTCGATGTTATCAAAACCAACCATCCCACCCCTTTGGTGCACATACACCCCCAAACCATAACTCCACCACCTCCGTGTTTTACAGTCGCTTTCAAATTTTCGGGATTAAGGGCAGTATTAGGTTTTCTCCATACAAGTTGTTTACCCTTAATGCCGAAAATGCAAAATTTGCTCTCATCTGTAAAGAGAACTTTCTCCCAGAATTCAATGGGCTTGTCTAAGAGTTTTTTTGTAAAGGCGATCCGCTTCTGATGATTGACCTCTGACACAAATGGCTTTTTTCGTGCAACGCGACTGTGATAGTTAGCTTTTTTTAACGTCCTTCTCACCGTATCTTTGCTGATAGTTTTATGAAATTCTTCTTGTACATTTTCTACTATTTTTTTGCCGTCAGCCTAGGTTCTTTTCTAACCTGCTGTACAATTTTTCGCTTCTCTCGGTTTGTTAAAAGGGGTGGTCTACCAGATCGCGGACGTGAGAGGTAATCTTCAGTGTCTTTATAATTATTAATTACTCTTTGAATGGAAGAGTGTGACCTGCCGACAGTTTCTCCTATTTTTCGAAAAGATTTTCCCTCTTTCCATAACTTTACAATAATTTTTCTCTCTCCCAATTCAATTTCCTTTCCTTTCGTGTCCATTCTAACTTTTAGCTTCTAAGCCTCTGCTAATATAATTGACACCGATTATCTTTTATTTAAATCGGAAAGCGTACATCGCCAACTACGTATTTAAGTAAATAAGTATATTTTGGAGAAGGCGTCTTTATTTGTACGCAGATTTTTGCATACGCATTATTTGGAGAATTTTTAATTTTAATTTTTTTTGTAACTAATATTTCTGTTTTATTGATGCATATTTTGTTAATAGAATTATATGTAGTTAATACACAAAATAAAAAAAAATTGAAGTTTATCACATTAGATCATGACCCTTATTTTTTCAGTTAAAGTGTTAGAAGTTTTTTGTACGCAGACTTCTGCTGCTAAGTGTACATTTACTAGTGGATGTGTACATATACTAGGTAGTAAAAGAAGAAGGAAAGAAAATCCTTTTTTTCACAATGATATAAATATTTATTTATTTCTTTTCAATCTGTACTAGACGTGTTTCGCTTTTTTCTTAAAAGCGTCATCAGGTACAACTGTATTAAATTAAAATTAGAAAAGTTAAAAATAAGTTGATTTTATGAAATAAAATATAATTACCGTCAGTTACATCAGAGGTTGCAAGAAATTAAGCGAAGAGAAAAATGCGAAGACATTGGGTGATCCTGAACTCTCGTCATTAAACATTGAAGAAGCAAATACCAATCTTTTCTTTAATTTAAAATTATTGAAAAATATGAAATTTTGTTTTTTTGTTTGACATTATTAATGTTGAAATGCAAAAATCTGAATTATAACTAATTATAAAACATTAATAATGAACGCTGATGTTAACGTTAAATTATTATTAAAGCCCAAGGGCGGCGTGACTGTAATGGCTGAATTAATAATAATTTAACGTTAACATCAGCGTTCATTATTAATGTTTTATAATTAGTTATAATTCAGATTTTTGCATTTCAACATTAATAATGTCAAACAAAAAAACAAAATTTCTTATTTTTCAATAATTTTAAATTAAAGAAAGGTTGGTATTTGCTTCTTCAACGTTTAATGACGAGAGTTCAGGATCACCCAATGTCTTCGCATTTTTCTCTTCGCTTAATTTCTTGCAACCTCTGATGTAACTGATGGTAATTATATTTTATTTCATAAAATCAACTTATTTTTAACTTTTCTAATTTTAATTTAATACAGTTGTACCTGATGACGCTTTTAAGAAAAAAGCGAAACACGTCTAGTACAGATTGAAAAGAAATAAATAAATATTTATATCATTGTGAAAAAAAGGATTTTCTTTCCTTCTTCTTTTATTATTGATATACACAATGAACCTGGAGTCAACAATCGCCAAATATACTAGGTAGTGTATACATTTGCTAACAAATATCTGTAAAAGTTGTTCCAAAGGACGGTATAATTTTTTTAATAGACGGAATTGCATGTGATGCAAGTGGTAAGTAAGTATAATAATAAATACATTTTTGAAGTAGTATAAAGAAACGGAATAATAACTGGAAGCTTTTTTGTACTAAGATAGGTAACAAAAATTTCAATACGGATTTTTTTAATACAAATATTTATTTCTTAAAATAAAAAACAAACAATATAAAGAACAAATCCGTTCATCTATTAATGCAAATACAACTTTTATTTATTACAACACGGTAAACTTTGGTGGCACTTCGAATTGCACAAAATTTTTCTCTTTATAGATGTGCATCTATTACCATTACATTTTGTTTTTCAATTGCATTTTACAAAGTAATTGTTGTGGTGGAATATCATCAATGTGTAGTACCTTCTCTGGACATACACTAAATTGAGATCTAGTATAAAGACCTTTCAAAATGCCATTCCTTGTTCCTATTTGAAAATAACCATCATTAATTTTTTTCATTATACATCCTAAGATTTAACGAGAATCTCCTCTTCACCTGTCTACATCTGGTACTTTAATCCGGACAGTCATTCCGTTTTCTGCTGGTATATACTACATTATATATTCACTAAATTGGGATCTAGTGTAAAGACCTTTCAAAATGCCATTCCTTGTTCCTATTTGAAAATAACCGTCAATAGTTTTTTTCATTATACATCCTAAGATTGAACGAGAATCTCCTCTTCCCTTGTCTACATCTGGTACTTTAATCCGGACAGTCATTCCGTTTTCTGCTGGTATATGAGAAGCATCAGATATTGTTTTCATACGTGTAGCTTCAAGTTTTAAATTTTCTTTAGCCTCATTTCTGTTATTATTAATTTCATATAGACGCACGCGAACATTACAAATTGAATTATCTTCCAACAATAACAAAACCTCACATTTTCTACACTTCTTCGCTTTCAATATATCGTTATTTCCTTCTTTATCAACGCACGTTGTTACTATTTCCTCTACTAGCAAAATTTCTTCTTGTAAATAGCAACATTGCTATGAAAAGTGATTTTATTTTCAACTTGTTCTTCTGTAATAGACGTATTAGAAGTTTTTATTAATATGTCCAAGTCGTCCTCAGTATTAATTTATTTAATAACATCTCGTGGTAGTGAAGAAGTAAGTCCAACCTTCGCTGGCTCTGCAAACATTGCTTCAAATGGACTTCTTTTGATTCCTGCATGAAGCGCCCTATTTTTCATAAATTGCACGAAACCCAAACCTGAAAAAAGATTTACATGATACCGCTTTTTATTGTAGAAAAAAGAAAGATTTGATTGAAAGGTTTTTACCTTTACTCCAATGGTTAAATTTTTCAAGTGTTCAATATATTTTCTATATCCTGGTTGGCGCGTTCTACACTGCCTTGCGGTTGACTATGTCGCGGTTTATCATGAACAATTTTTAATTCAGGCCATAGTTGTTTTAAATCTTCTATTATATTGTTTACATATTCTCGTCCATTATCAGACTGCAGTATGGATGGGGCACCAAATAATAAGAATATACTAAGTAGTTGATCTGCTATTTCCAATCCCTGCTTACTTTTAAGTGCTCTAAGTATTACAAATTTCGTCAGATGATCTTGATAGACTAATATAAATTTAAATTCTCCGTCAGGTAGTGATTGAAAGTCTATTAAGTGTACTTGGCATCTAGAGTTAAAGTGTGAAAATATCATCAGTTTAACCACCAACCCTTTCTTTTCGTTTTTTCGCTTTTCCAAACATAATTCGCATAAATTTAAAAATGTCTTTTCTTTGATTTCCTTCCACAGGCTTGGTTAGCTGCACCCTGCATTCTTGTCGACAAACTCTCATATGTATCGCCAACATTAACGTTATTCGCTTGAAGAATATCGGATCCCCCTTCGTGTCACTAGTGGCCCTTTCATTATCGTCCTACTGTTTTGTACTAAACTGTTTATCCTCAGTTCCAAACAGACCGTTAAATGGTTGCTGCAGAGAGTAGTCCCATTTGGTGTGTGAAGTAGCTCTTGTAGTTAGAGATTTGAATATTAAAATCGTTTGCCACTGTGAGGCATCTTTCATGGGCTATGAGTCGCAGTGATTTGTTGTTGCTCATGAAGAGTTCAATTGTTCTTATTCCTGTTGTTTCTGTTATGTCAAATATTTTGATAGCAATAATGTTGGTATGTTGTACTGATTCTTGTATATTCATATATTCGGAGTTTAGATGTTTTCTAACAAGGACTGACAGTCCTCCATATCCGTCGGATCTTGTTTTGTGTATGTGATTATATGCCGGGGTAGTCATAAGAGTATCGTTGTTTAATCAGGTTTCACAAATTATGATTACATCAGGTGTGTTATTTTTAAGGTAACCATAAAGGCTAGTTTTGTTCCTTACTTGTCTTCTAGCATTCCATGTCATTATTATCATCGACCAAAATTATTTTCAACTCTACAGGGTGTTTCACAATTCCAGAACCCTACTCAACTTCATTTTTTTATGTTCCATTTTTTTAAATGGAACCCTATACTTCTTTTTAGATATGTTGATTACCTGTGATAAAATCAAGTTTATGCCGACATTTTTGTAATAGTGTAATTATTTCAATAAGCACACAGGTTAGATATACCATATACTTAACAAAAATGAGAGGTAATTAATAAAGCCTTCCTAGGCATTGAAAAAATATAGGGTGTTTCATTAAAAATAACAAAGCTGCAGGAACATATCTCTAAGGGTCACTTTTACCACCTCTTGATAAATTTAGGCTCATAGTCAATAAGAACGCTTAAAATCGTTCTAACCACCACTAGTTAGTTTAATTGGAAGTTGGTAAAAGCGGGCCTAAGTGATATCCTGGCCTTTGGTATAATCTTGGGTTATTTGATGCGACCGGAGGTTGCATTGTGAGTATGCACAAAGGGTTTAATGGGGCCTAAGTGCAGTGCGCGGATAGACCTACACCCTCATTTACTAGAATATATACAACATCTGCAATGAGATCTTGTCCAATAGCTACTCTTAAAGCTCTACTCAATTTCACATCATTTCATCTATACATACAAAAGGAGGAAGCTTTAAGATACGTACCACAAAAAACATGTTCATCACACAAGTTAACACAAATTTCAGAGGATACTTTGAAATCCTCAAGCACTGTGATTTGAACATACACTTGATTAAGATATGGATATTAACGGACCACACATCAGCATTAAATTGCCATTCAGCTTTAGCATAATCATTTTTGAAATTGAAGTTGTTTCTACAAACGTTTGAGATGTTTTGAAGCTAGAAAATGGACAGAAAGTTGTGTTAACGAACATAGGTACAATGCCTTGAATAGTGACGTTAGTTGTCGTTAATCCTATTCCTGGACCCATAATTTCGAGCAAATTGAGACAGAAATAAATTACTTCTATCTGTCTTTAGAAAAACTGAAATCATTTTGTATATTGTATAAACATATTTTTCAATTATATTATATTTATGTTACACACCCGCACACCATTTAACAATTAATAAGATACAAGTAAGATATTTAAGAAAAGCACCACAAACCTTGTTTACTTAGGAGAGGGTGTTTACTATTAAGGTGGGGTAAACATTAGAACATTTATTTTCAAAGAAATCTTAAAAAGATCAGACTGTTCGGGAATATTCGGTAATTATCGGCCGCACTTGTCTGATCTCACAATGGGAAAACCTAAACAAATAACATCGAACGCTGGCTTTAACTTCTGGTGTTTATACGTACTTTTAGTTACACAATTTCATTAGGACGACGACTTACATTAGTTTTAAAATGTTTTAATTGTTTCAGCAACGACAATTTATAATAAAAAATGCCAATTTTCTCCTGACGACCGTTTTAAAATTGGCTCAAGATAAATTCAAAGCGGTCAATAAAGTGGAATCGGAGAAATTGACGAAATTAAAAATGGAAAATGCTGCTTTAATTAAAGGAGTAACCCCCGCTACTAGAAGTATTACAAAATACAACAACGAAGAATTTGTTTAAAACGTTTTCATAGTTTAAAGTTGCAATAACCAGGAAAAGACGTTTATTTAAGTGCTAAAAAATAATTAAAGATTTATATTTATAAAATTATGTAATTATTATAATCAATTATAATTAAAATATATTTATATCATAAAATAATCGTTTTATTTAGTTTAATAACTTAATTAATCACTGTTATCACTATCAGAATAAGCAGCTAACAATAACAGACTGTTTGTTCCGTTTTTAGAATCATTTTCAGTTTTTAAATTACTTGAATCATTAGATTCTTTTATTTCTAATTTTTTATAATTATTCTCATCAATTACTTCATTATTAATCGGTTTAGAAATTGTTGCAACTTTAGCTTTAGGCTTAACCAAGCCACTAATAATTTTTTTTGAACTTAAAGTACCTACTTTTCTATCCCAATCATTATTACTTTTTATTTTATCATTTTTTTGCACTAAACTTTTTGATGAAGATGCTGCTGAATTAATTGATTCATCAAATTCCTCAATAATCTCTTCTTCAACAACAAATTTCCTTTTACTTTGAAAATTAACAGTTCTAAAATAATTTTGTTAATAAACTTTAACTAAATAATCTTTAATTTGATTTAAATCTTAACTTACTTAATATATTCTTCGTCTAATTGTTTTAATTTTTCTTCTCTTTCTCTTTCGGTCAATTTAGAATCATAAACAGATAACATTGAGTCATAATCAACAGCTTCTTGTCGTCAGTTTAAGTCTTTTAATTCCTCCAACGATTCTAAAAGTTCAATTTCATTTTTGCTTTGTTTAGTTCTGTTTTCTAGTAATTTCATAGGATTATTAGCTTCTTCTTCTTTTAATTATTCCTCTTCTCTTAATGCTTGTTCTTCAGCCAATTTTAAAGCCATAAAATTTCTCGTTGCTCCAGCTTCGATTTCGTAATCTGTGCTTCGAGGATCGGTTTTACACACAAGAAGCAGCTTGTACCATGTAGAAATTACTACCCGTCAGTAACTACTGGACAGAATTTAAGATGCAGCTAATAGCATACGGAATGATCCAAATATCATCCATTGTGTGGCAGAATCTTTACTTCGTCGATGTTAGGCGTGTATTCAAGCTGAAGGCGAATATTTCGAACAATTTTTGTAATTTTAACCTTATCTTTTATGTTACATTTTCATTTACCTATTAAACTGTGTAAAATTTTCAAACACTTGTAACTCTTTAACCAAAATAAATCGGACCCATATTCACATAACATCTTTTCCTTAGAATCGCATCACCTTTCATCTGCAAAGTTTGTCATAGAGTTAATGAATCACCCTGTATTTTCTGAACTATACTACTATTTCGTTTAATGTAGGAGTCTCTGTATATGACGAAACGTTGAATTATTGTAGCATTTTTTTTTTCTAATTGAAATATGTTTAATGTTGTTTACCATGTAGGCACCAAGCCTTAAATAAGTTTACAGAACCGAAAAATTCGAACACGTAATTTATCCTTAATCCTATTCTTGGAATTAAAATTCTTTTTGATGTAAATTGAGGCATGGAACTTTTTTAGTTTCCTTATTTCACTTTGACAGGAATTATCCTTCTGATTTATCTTAACAGGTCCAGACATATTAACACCAACTTTTGGTTTGGTTGGTTGATTTTTACCAAATTTTAAAATGTTTTCATTTCGTTTTTAGCAACGACAATTTATAATAAAAAATGCCAATTTTCTCCTGACGACCGTTTTAAAATTGGCTCAAGATAAATTCAAAGCGGTCAATAAAGTGGAATCGGAGAAATTGACGAAATTAAAAATGGAAAATGCTGCTTTAATTAAAGGAGTAACCCCCGCTACTAGAAGTATTACAAAATACAACAACGAAGAATTTGTTTAAAACGTTATCATAGTTTAAAGTTGCAATAACCAGGAAAAGACGTTTATTTAAGTGCTAAAAAATAATTAAAGATTTATATTTATAAAATTATGTAATTATTATAATCAATTATAATTAAAATATATTTATATCATAAAATAATCGTTTTATTTAGTTTAATAACTTAATTAATCACTGTTATCACTATCAGAATAAGCAGCTAACAATAACAGACTGTTTGTTCCGTTTTTAGAATCATTTTCAGTTTTTAAATTACTTAAATCATTAGGTTCCTTTATTTCTAATTTTTTAGAATTATTCTCATCAATTACTTCATTATTAATCGGTTTAGAAATTGTTGCGACTTTAGCCTTAGGCTTAACCAAGCCACTAATAAATTTTTTTGAACTTAAAGTACCTACTTTTCTATCCCAATCATTATTACTTTTTATCATTTTTTTGCACTAAACTTTTTGATGAAGATGCCGCTGAATTAATTGATTCATCAAATTCCTCAATAATCTCTTCTTCAACAACAAATTTCCTTTTACTTTGAAAATTAACAGTTCTAAAATAATTTTGTTAATTAATAAAGTCAATTTAATTTAAATCAATAAAACTTACTTAATATATTCTTCGTCTAATTGTTTTAATTTTTCTTCTCGTTCTCTTTCGGTCAATTTAGAATCATAAACAGATAACATTGAGTCATAATCAACAGCTTCTTGTCGTCTGTTTAAGTCTTTTAATTCCTCCAACGATTTAGTTAAAGAGTTACAAGCCTTTGAAAATTTTACACAGTTTAATAGGATAGATTCGCAACAATAATTATGAAACACAAATACAAAATTGGCTATGATAACAAAACTGAGTTCTTTATGCCAAACATTACAATTTACTTTATTCTGTGTGTTTCAAAGTTTATAATTGTCAGAGTTTCGATCGAAACAGAAATGCATGTATTTACGACTGAAGAATATGCAGATATTATTTTTGTATGCGGGCTTTATGACGGAAATGCTCAGCAAGCAGCAATAGAATACCTTCGTAGGTTTCCAAATAGACGTCAACCTGTTCACACAATGTTTAGTGCATCATTTCGCAGACTGAGAGAAACTGGTAACCCCGCACCACCACATTCCGTCCGTCCCCATGAAATGAATGTACAAAATGAAAAACGTGTAATTGATTTAGTACTTGACGACCCTTCAATTAGTACTCAGCGTATAGCGAGCATGTTACAAATATCCCAAAGTTTTGTATGGCGTGTATTGAATCGAGAAATGTTACATCCGTTTCATCGCCAAAATGTTCAAGAATTACATCCTGGAGATACTGAGCAACGCTTAGCATTGGATTATTAGCCACTGGATTATTCAGCAACATGCTCAAAATAATAACTTCATTGCCCAAGATCTGTGGTCTGATAAAGCGTGTTTCACTAGGGACGGCATAAATAATTATCATAACGAACATGCGTGGTCCTTGCAAAATCCACATGCAATTAGACCAGGAAGATTTCAGCAACGGTTTAGTGTAAACGTTTGGGGTGGCATTTTTAATAATTCTTTGCTACCTGTATAGGTGATAAATGAACGCTTAAATGCAGATATGTACAGAAATTTCTTGGAAAATAACCTTTTCGGTTTTATCGACGACGTACCACTTAACATCGTTCAAAATATGTAGTTTCAGCACGATGTATCACCACATCCAGGAAGAATAGTCATCGCTTGATTACATGAACATTTTGCAAACAAATGGATTGGCAATGGAGGTTCAGTAGACTGGCCACCATGATCCCCAGATCTAAATTCGCTGGATTATTATTTCTGGGGACACATGAAGCAGCTTGTGTACCATGTAGAAATTACTACCCGTCAGCAACTACTGGACAGAATTTAAGATGCAGCTAATAGCATACGGAATGATGAAAATATCATCCATTGTGTGGCAGAATCTTTACTTCGTCGATGTTAGGCGTGCATTCAAGCTGAAGGCGATTATTTCGAACAATTTTTGTAATTTTAACCTTATCTTTTATGTTACATTTTCATTTACCTTATTAAACTGTGTAAAATTTTCAAATACTTGTAATTCTTTAACCAAAATGAATCGGACCCATATTCATATAACATCTTTTCCTTAGAATCGCATCACCTTTCATCTGCAAAGTTTGTCATAGAGTTAATGAATCACCCTGTATTCTCTGAACTATACTACTATTTCGTTTAATGTTGGAGTCTCTTTGTATATGACAAAACGTTGAATTATTGTAGCATATTTTTTTCTAATTGAAATATGTTTAATGTTGTTTACCATGTAGGCACCAAGCCTTAAATAAGTTTACAGAACCGAAAAATTCGAACACGTAATTTATCCTTGATGCTATTCTTGGAATTAAAATTCTTTTTGATGTAAATTGAGGCATGGAATTTTTTTAGTTTCCTTATTTCACTTTAACAGGAATCATCCTTCCGATTTATCTTAACAGGTCCAGACATATTAACACCAACTTTTGGTTTGGTTGGTTGATTTTTACCAAATTTTAAAATGTTTTCATTTCGTTTTTAGCAACGACAATTTATAATAAAAAATGCCAATTTTCTCCTGACGACCGTTTTAAAATTGGCTCAAGATAAATTCAAAGCGGTCAATAATGTTGAATCGGAGAAATTGACGAAATTAAAAATGGAAAATGCTGCTTTAATTAAAGGAGTAACCCTCGCTACTAGAAGTATTACAAAATACAACAACGAAGAATTTGTTTAAAACGTTATCATAGTTTAAAGTTGCAATAACCAGGAAAAGACGTTTATTTAAGTGCTAAAAAATAATTAAAGATTTATATTTATAAAATTATGTAATTGTTATAATCAATTATAATTAAAATATATTTATATCATAAAAAAATCGTTTTATTCAGTTTAATAACTTAATTAATCACTGTTATCACTATCAGAATAAGCAGCTAACAATAACAGACTGTTTGTTCCGTTTTTAGAATCTTTTTCAGTTTATAAATTACTTGAATCATTAGATTCTTTTATTTCTAATTTTTTAGAATTATTCTCATCAATTACTTCATTATTAATCGGTTTAGAAATTGTTGCAACTTTAGCTTTAGGCTTAACCAAGCCACTAATAAATTTTTTTGAACTTAAAGTACCTACTTTTCTATCCCAATCATTACTTTTTATTTTATCATTTTTTTGCACTAAACTTTTTGATGAAGATGCCGCTGAATTAATTGATTCATCAAATTCCTCAATAATCTCCTCTTCAACAACAAATTTCCTTTTACTTTGAAAATTAACAGTTCTAAAATAATTTTGTTAATAAACTTTAACTAAATAATCTTTAATTTGATTTAAATCTTAACTTACTTAATATATTCTTCGTCTAATTGTTTTAATTTTTCTTCTCGTTCTCTTTCGGTTAATTTAGAATCGTAAACAGATAACATTGAGTCATAATCAACAGCTTCTTGTCGTCTGTTTAAGTCTTTTAATTCCTCCAACGATTCTAAAAGTTCAATTTCATTTTTGCTTTGTTTAGTTCTGTTTTCTAGTAATTTCATAGGATTATTAGCTTCTTCTTCTTTTAATTCTTCCTCTTCTCTTAATGCTTGTTCTTCAGCCAATTTTAAAGCCATAAAATTTCTCGTTGCCCCAGCTTCGATTTCGTAATCTGTGCTTCGAGGATCGGTTTTACACACAAGAAGCAGCTTGTACCATGTAGAAATTACTACCCGTCAGCAACTACTGTACAGAATTTAAGATGCAGCTAATAGCATACGGAATGATGAAAATATCATCCATTGTGTGGCAGAATCTTTACTTCGTCGATGTTAGGCGTGCATTCAAGCTGAAGGCGAATATTTCGAACAATTTTTGTAATTTTAACCTTATCTTTTATGTTACAATTTCATTTACCTATTAAACTGTGTAAAATTTTCAAATACTTGTAATTCTTTAACCAAAATGAATCGGACCCATATTCATATAACATCTTTTCCTTAGAATCGCATCACCTTTCATCTGCAAAGTTTGTCATAGAGTTAATGAATCACCCTGTATTCTCTGAACTATACTACTATTTCGTTTAATGTTGGAGTCTCTTTGTATATGACAAAACGTTGAATTATTGTAGCATATTTTTTTCTAATTGAAATATGTTTAATGTTGTTTACCATGTAGGCACCAAGCCTTAAATAAGTTTACAGAACCGAAAAATTCGAACACGTAATTTATCCTTGATGCTATTCTTGGAATTAAAATTCTTTTTGATGTAAATTGAGGCATGGAATTTTTTTAGTTTCCTTATTTCACTTTAACAGGAATCATCCTTCCGATTTATCTTAACAGGTCCAGACATATTAACACCAACTTTTGGTTTGGTTGGTTGATTTTTACCAAATTTTAAAATGTTTTCATTTCGTTTTTAGCAACGACAATTTATAATAAAAAATGCCAATTTTCTCCTGACGACCGTTTTAAAATTGGCTCAAGATAAATTCAAAGCGGTCAATAATGTTGAATCGGAGAAATTGACGAAATTAAAAATGGAAAATGCTGCTTTAATTAAAGGAGTAACCCCCGCTACTAGAAGTATTACAAAATACAACAACGAAGAATTTGTTTAAAACGTTATCATAGTTTAAAGTTGCAATAACCAGGAAAAGACGTTTATTTAAGTGCTAAAAAATAATTAAAGATTTATATTTATAAAATTATGTAATTATTATAATCAATTATAATTAAAATATATTTATATCATAAAATAATCGTTTTATTTAGTTTAATAACTTAATTAATCACTGTTATCACTATCAGAATAAGCAGCTAACAATAACAGACTGTTTGTTCCATTTTTAGAATCATTTTCAGTTTTTAAATTACTTGAATCATTAGATTCTTTTATTTCTAATTTTTTAGAATTATTCTCATCAATTACTTCATTATTAATCGGTTTAGAAATTGTTGCAACTTTAGCTTTAGGCTTAACCAAGCCACTAATAAATTTTTTTGAACTTAAAGTACCTACTTTTCTATCCCAATCATTATTACTTTTTATTTTATCATTTTTTTGCACTAAACTTTTTGATGAAGATGCCGCTGAATTAATTGATTCATCAAATTCCTCAATAATCTCTTCTTCAACAACAAATTTCCTTTTACTTTGAAAATTAACAGTTCTAAAATAATTTTGTTAATAAACTTTAACTAAATAATCTTTAATTTGATTTAAATCTTAACTTACTTAATATATTCTTCGTCTAATTGTTTTAATTTTTCTTCTCGTTCTCTTTCGGTTAATTTAGAATCGTAAACAGATAACATTGAGTCATAATCAACAGCTTCTTGTCGTCTGTTTAAGTCTTTTAATTCCTCCAACGATTCTAAAAGTTCAATTTCATTTTTGCTTTGTTTAGTTCTGTTTTCTAATAATTTCATAGGATTATTAGCTTCTTCTTCTTTTAATTCTTCCTCTTCTCTTAATGCTTGTTCTTCAGCCAATTTTAAAGCCATAAAATTTCTCGTTGCCCCAGCTTCGATTTCGTAATCTGTGCTTCGAGGATCGGTTTTAAATGAAATTTCTTGTAAACATCTTGTACACTAAAATTAATAAAAATTGATTATTTGGGGGATACAATAAAATATGTGACAATTACCTTTATATAAAATCTATAAATTCTAATTCCTAAATAATCCTCATTTTCAACATCTTCTTTTCGTGCATTAAATTTTTTTCCTTTATAAATGTATTCACCGCAAGTTGCACAACGCATGTTGAATGGGGCCATTAAACGTACTGTATATTGACGATTTTTAGGTAATTTCATGCGAGGGATTTTTGAAGGGTCGAAATCTGGAGGATAGTATTTCTATTCGGGGGAAAAAAAATTTTTTTTTTAATATTACAAATCTTATTTTAATGAAATAATTTCTTTTATACTTACGTTTAATACTTTACGTTCTGACATATTTCTTAATTAAAATTTGATTCAATTAAGGAAGAATTAATAAAAAAACGTTTTGTAAATGTCCCTTCTTATTTTTTGAGGTTAGATTATTGTTGACAGAACTGACGTAATAAATGTACTTGTTATGTCATTTAATAGATGGCGCTAATTTCTTTTTGGTTTTTTGGTTAAAATTTGGTAGTTTTATTTTCAATAATTCTTTTCAGTAAGTGTCTTATTGCTGAAATAATATCAACCAATGTTTCCACTTTGAGTCATCCACGTAGATATGTAAGCAGTTTTGTCCATTTCACATTATTTGGTGCTGAAAGAACTTATGTGCTGATAACTTGCTGCTGAAACAATATAAGTCTTAATTTATTTGTGAATGATGAAATTCTCTCTTTCTATATTGAAGAAAGTGGAAGAGAACTTCTTAGTACTCATATCTTGTTATTCCCAGTTAAAGAATCACATCATTTTTGGAAGGAGTTCAAGTATCTACATAGCCTAATTGTTAAGGTCAGTGAATATATTAATTGATTATTTGGAACACCTTCAAGTTGATTCATCCCAAAAGATCAGAAAATATCCAAGTACAATCTATAAAACAAATAACTTACAATGATAGCTCACTAATCTTAAAAACGTCCAATGGATAAATGACAATTTTACCAAGAAATTCTTGAAAATACCAAGCTCAAAGACCCAAACAGACCAAAACTAAATAACTGCGTCTTATGTAAATGTTAACATTAGTCTTTCGTGTTTATTTTTTAAAAATGTAGTTTTTTGGCAAAGAATTTTGAGTTTATTAATACAAATTTAAGGCCTGTTACTACCACTCATAGTTAAGGTGCATGTCTACTAGCAACAAAATTGCGACACTGGTCTCAGAAATAACTTTCAAAAGTGTATCCACTAGACGCAACTTTTTCCGAAAGTTACTCTCCGCAATTAAGTTCTGAAATTGATCTCGGGAGTTATTGCTTGTAAAGTGTAGGATGTGTTTACATTATAAAAAAAATTATCACAACTATAATAACGTAAAGTAGACTTCTTGATTATTTAAATTTATACTAAAGTTACACTCAGCAGAGCATTGAAAAAATAAGAGTCATAATCTAACGTGATAAACTTGATTTTTTTTTTATTTTGTATATTAACTACATATAATTCTATTAACAAAATATGCTTCAGCAAAACAGAAACAGTAGTTACAGAAAAAATCAAAACTAAAAATTCTACAAATACCGGGTATGCAAAAATCTGCGTACAAGTCAGGACAGTATTTATAAAAAATTCATAAATGAGATCATTGTTTCTATATTAATATGAGGTCGGATAACCTTTACGTTTAATGACCTCCCTTAAACGTTTAGGCATGGAGTGCACTAATTTCTTCGTTTCGTCCGAACTGATTTTGGCCCATTCCTCAATCATAACATTTTTTAACGTTTCCTTCGACGTTATGTTGTGTTACCGAATCCTGCGTTCCAGTAAATCCCAGAGGTGTTCGATGAGATTCAAGTCCGGCGATTGTGGAGGTGTTTTAAGTTGCTTTGGGGTATTGTATAGTAGCCAAAGCTTAGTGTTGTGGGCGCAATGTTTGGGGTCATTATCTTGTTGAAAAAAGTATTCGGGCCCCAAGCCCAAGTTTTCGATGCTAGGCTTCAAATTTTCTTTTAAAATGTCTATATACATTTTATGGTCCATTGTCGATGTTATGAAAACCAACCTTCCCACCCCTTTGGTGCAAATACACTCCCAAACCATAACTCCACCACCTCCGTGTTTTACAGTCGCTTTCAAATTTTCGGGATTAAGGGCAGTATTAGGTTTTCTCCATACAAGTTGTTTACCCTTAATGCCGAAAATGCAAAATTTGCTCTCATCTGTAAAGAGAACTTTCTCCCAGAATTCAATGGGCTTGTCTAAGAGTTTTTTTGCAAAGGCGATCCGCCTCTGACACAAATGGCTTTTTTCGTGCAACGCGACTGTGATAGTTAGCTTTTTTTAACGTCCTTCTCACCGTATCTTTGCTGATAGTTTTATGAAATTCTTCTTGTACATTTTCTACTATTTTTTTGCCGTCAGCCTAGGTTCTTTTCTAACCTGCTATACAATTTTTCGCTTCTCTCGGTTTGTTAAAAGGGGTGGTCTACCAGATCGCGGACGTGAGAGGTAATCTTCAGTGTCTTTATAATTATTAATTACTCTTTGAATGGAAGAGTGTGACCTGCCGACAGTTTCTCCTATTTTTCGAAAAGATTTTCCCTCTTTCCATAACTTTACAATAATTTTTCTCTCTCCCAATTCAATTTCCTTTCCTTTCGTGTCCATTCTAACTTTTAGCTTCTAAGCCTCTGCTAATATAATTGACACCGATTATCTTTTATTTAAATCGGAAAGCGTACATCGCCAACTACGTATTTAAGTAAAGAAGTATATTTTGGAGAAGGCGTCTTTATTTGTACGCAGATTTTTGCATACGCATTATTTGGAGAATTTTTAATTTTAATTTTTTTTGTAACTAATATTTCTGTTTTATTGATGTATATTTTGTTAATAGAATTATATGTAGTTAATACACAAAATAAAAAAAAAAATTGAAGTTTATCACATTAGATCATGACCCTTATTTTTTCAGTTAAAGTATTAGAAGTTTTTTGTACGCAGATTTCTGCTGCTAAGTGTACATGATTTTTTTAGGAACGTGTAGCAATAGAATTAGATGTACTGTGAGCGTCAAAAGAAAGTAAACAATAGCTGTTTACTTCTAAAAACCCTTTTTACTACGATTCTGTTAACTTACAATAAAAATGTATATACCAAAATTTAAGCAAAAATCCCCACAAATATGGTAAATCCATTTTAGAGTAAAAATACCCCGATTTTTACGCGTCAGAAGAAAGTAAACAGCCGGTCCGGTTGTTGTAAATTCATTTTAGATTTAGGGGAAGTACCACACTTTTCGTATAAATACTTATAAAACCCTCCCAGGACAACTTTAGAACATTTTAGAAGAAACAGCAAGTGGTTGAACGTCGAAATTAATTATAAATACCAAAAATCATCATGGGAAAACAAACAAGTATAGAAACGCGTAAAATTATATTAAGTTTAAATAAAAAAGGTAAATCCTTACGCGAAATAGCTAAAATAATGGGACGAAATCACTGCCCAATAAAAAAATTTTGGATAAATACGCAAAACATCATACTGTAGCCGATTTACAACGCGTTGGACGACCAAGGCGCCTTACAGAAGCACAGGCTAGAGCAGTGGTAAGAGAAGTGAAGAATAATCCATGTTCAAGTGCGGTTAAAATAACAAACGACATATCGCAGATAGCAAACACAACCATAAGTTCCAGTACCATATGAAGAACACTCCATAGAAGTGGCCTGCATGGAAGAACACCCCGTCTTACATATCGAAAATAAATAAACAGAAACGTCTTGATTTCGCAAAAAAATATCAGAACGAAGCTCCAGATTTTTGGAAAAATATATCAGTTGAAGTTAAATCCAGCCAAATCTGCGGTTGTGCTGTTCGGTAATCGGCGTGTCTGTGCGGAGTTGAAAAATCTAATAAATATTAACATAGATGGATGTACCCTCCCCTTTGTCGACGAGACTAAGAGTTTGGGTCTTTCTTTGTCAAATGACTTTAGTATGTCACTCAAATTAGCCGGTATATAAAAAATGTATACATGGGCTTGCGGATGATATATCCTCACCGATCGTGTCTTCCTACTCGCTTGAGGACGAGACTTTGTGAAGCACTTGTGTTATCACATTTTAATTACTTAGTTCCGGTCTATCATCCTGCGATTAGTGCTCTCGACGCTAAACGCATTCAAATGGTTCAAAATAACTGTTTAAGATTTATTTATAATATTCGTAAATATGATTCCATAACTTATAAACTAACTGAGGCGGGGTGGTTGTCAATGGGTAATAGAAGACAGCTTCACACTCAGTTATTTTATAAAAAATTAATTAACTCTGAAATTCCTGAGTATTTATTTAATAAAATTCGTTTCAATTCTTTGGTAAGGAGTCGTGATACCAGAGGAAGATACGATATTTACCCCCCGTATCACAGAACTTCAATGTTTAAACGTTTATTCTCCTACCATATATACAAATCATACAATGAGTTGCCTGTTGACCTTAGGATCGCGGATGCGGCACGGTTTCGAAGGAGACTTTATACAGGGTTGCTCGAGAGTCAATGTTTGGTTATTATTCAGGGGCGATATTTGAATGTGTTGGGCGATGCTCTTAGGTGCTAGCACTAGTTGGTTATTTGGCGGTCTGGCATTTTTCATTTTTGATTTTTGGTTTTACATTTCTTTTTATTTTTGGCTTCATTTAGTTCTTATATCATTATATTATTAAGTTTTTATAAATTAGATATGCGCATTTTTCATTTTTTTTTTTTTAATTTGTATTTGATAGTCGATTAAAATTATAAATATTAATATTATTTGATTGTGAATTAGAATTAGTTTTATTATTTAGTATTATTAAATCTTTTTGTTTGTATACTTTTTTTTCTCTTTCATTTGTGTCAGGGTGCCAATGGAAGATCAGGTCCTTGTTCCTGAATTGTTGCCCGGTGATTGTGCGAGGCGTATAAGTAATAGTTTTCTTTATTTTTGTTTAATAACTTGTATTTAGTTTATGTATTGTTGCTAAATTGTTAAAGATTTTTTCCGCTTTGCATAATAAATGATTATTTATTTATTTATTTATTTATTATTTAGTGATGAAAGTAAATTTGAAATTTTTGGTAAAAGAAAACCACCAAAGATATGGAGGCCAAAAAATGAGGCCTTCAAAGAGAAATTTGTTACCATTACCATCAAACACGGTGGAGGCTCGGTTATGGTCTGGGGCTGTATGGCGGCGTCAGGGGTCGGTAATCTAGTTTTTATTGAATCAACAATGAATAAAATGGACTATTTAACCATTTTAAAGAACAATATTTCCCCGAGTATTAATGAATTGGGCTTATCAGAGAACTGGATCTTCCAACTGGATAACGATCCAAAGCACACTTCCAAAATTGTGAAGGAATGGATGCTATATCCGAGTCCCTAAAACTCTTGATCATCCACCGCAGTCCCCAGACCTTAATCCTATAGAACATCTGTGGGATCACCTTGACAGGAAGATCAGAGAAAGGAGAATTTCAAATAAAGACGACCTTAAAAAAGCTTTAACTGAAGAATGGATGAAAATCCCTCAAAATATTACAAAAAACTTGGTGGAATCCATGCCAAGGAGATTAAGAGAGGTGTTGAAGGCCAAAGGAGCTCAAACCAAGTATTAAAAGTTAATATTATACAGTAGAACCCCTCATATCCGTCACCCATGGGACCGGAGCATGGTCGGTTACCAAAAAAGGTCGGATAATCCGAGGAACAACAAAAATGAACAAGACAAACATAAACGAGTACATATATTTAATTATGTATACAAATCCATGTATGTACATGTAAATTTATTTAAAAAAATCAGTTATATTTTTTTGTTTTAATCTACCAAATCTTGCTTTAGCTGAGATATCTTTCCACTTTTTAATGCACAGCACATCCATCGGTGTTGCTTCTGGATGTTGCTCGACGTATTTCATTGCAATCTCGAAAGCCTCTGTAGCTGTCGTATGACTGATATTTTCAGGTTTTTCTTTTTCATCATCCGTTTCATCTTCCTCTGTTTCAACTTTAAAAACTGGGGATACGATTTGTTCGTCGTTCAGATCCTCGTTAGTGACTTCAACTATGTCCCCTCCCAATAGCCACTCTTCTATATCCGCTGGTTGGATTTGGGCATCGATGGTCTGTAAATCTTGTAGAATTTCTGCTTCATCTGTATTTAAAGTTTCAGACTCATTAGAGATTGCGCTCTCACCTTCAATAATACTTGGCCATAGTTTTCTCCAAGATTTTTGTAGAGTGGTGTGATTGAGTTCGTCCCAGGCTTGTGCGGCAATGTAAATGGCATCTTTTATATTAAAAGTCTTCATTGCCTCAAATAGGTTACTGCCTCCTTCCGTTTGCTCTAATAAGAAGCTGACATATTTTCGCCTGTATCTTTTCTTCAACCACTCAATAACCCCTTGATGCATAGGTTGGATTAAAGGTGTCACACGAGGAGGTAGAAAGCTTTGATGTTTCCCATTGTTAGTTCGTTTTCCGAAGGATGACTGGGAGCATTGTCAAGAATCAAGACTGCATTGAGTGGTAGATTTTTCATTTTCAAGTGTTTTTTTACATCTGGTACAAACTCTTCAAAAAACCACTGTGTAAACAAAGAACTGTCCATCCAAGCAGATTTTTGATTTTTATAATAAACAGGCAATGATGCCATGTTTACATGTTTGAACGCTCTGGGCTTTTTAGATTTTCCAATGACAAACAATGGCATTTTATGGTTTCCACTTGCATTACTACAAGTTGCAAAAGTTAGTCTATCCTTGGATAATTTTGTCCCTGTTACTTTTTCATTTTTTGCAGCAAGAGTTTTTTGTGGGAGCATCTTGTAGTTTAACCCTGACTCGTCAATATTATACACTTGATCCGGATGCATATTGTTTTCTTTAATAAAAACTTCAAATTTCTTCACGAACTCTTTGGTTGCGTCATCATCAGCTGATAGCTTTTCTCCAGAAATAACAACGTGACGTATACCATGGCGACGTTTCCATCGGTGAAGCCAACCTTCACTTGCACTGAAATTTTCCCCTTCCTCTCCTACTATTGTTTTATGTAAAATCGCTGCCTTCTCTTTAATTATAGGACCTGACAAAGGAGTTCCTTTGCGTCTTTCTTGGCAAAACCATATCCAGAGAGCATCATCTAAAACATCAAATTTAGGCTTTTTAAGCATCTTTCTATTTTTTAAACCCTCCTCCCCTTTCACTGTCATAGAGTACGATTCGATATTCTTTCTGTTTTTCCTCCAGTCTTTAATAGTTGTGACGCCTATTCCTAATTCAGAAGATAATTTTTGAACTGACTCGCCATTGTCTAGCCTCTGAATAACTTCCAATTTCTTCTGTAGTGTACATACAATACGTTTTCGTTTTTGTTGGGTAGCCATAATCACTTTTACTATAACAATTGTAAATATGCATACAATTGATATTCACAATGATGAACACAGTTGCGCAACCCTTGGCAAACATCAAGATTGAGCGAATCAAGTAATTCCCCGACGGAACGTCGGGTCTCTTGGGATTCACAAAAACGTACATTAGAGCATTTGAACAAAATTGGGAGTAGGGAGGGGTGACGGATATCCCGAGGAGTCGGATATCCCGAGGTCGGATATGAGGGGTTCTACTGTATTTATTTTTGTACTTAATACCTATTAGTTCCGAATTCGGTTTACTTTCTTTTGACGCCTAAATTCGGTAGATATTTACAATAATCTGAATTATTACGGGTAACGATTTGTTTTTTTTTTTATGTTTCTATTGATTTAAATATAGTATAGATGAGTTGTGAAGACTGCAATAAAACTTTTTGATTTTCGTTATTAACTGCATTTTTATTAACCTTTTAATAGAAAAGCAACAGCTGTTTACTTTTTTTTTGACGCTCACAGTACATCCATCGGTTTATGTATTTATTAGCTTGAATATTGTAAGTTCACCTGTTAGGGTGGGGAAAATTCGTTCACGATCAATCCCACACGGTTCACGCACACCAATTAAGTAAATATGACACACGAATCACGTGACCCACGCATGGTTCACGTGATCAGGCATGTGAATCGTGTTTAATTAAATAAGCAACGCAGAAGTCAGGTATGGAAGAAAAAAAATAAGAGAAATTATGTTAATTACGTTAACTTATACAATATATTTTATTATTGTGTATAAATATTTATTTATAACCTATAAATGTGCGTTACTATGCAAAAATATCAATTTATCAAAATTATCAGATAATAGTCTCGTACGGCGTTCCTCTAATATACGTCCATATGTCGAAAATATTCTTTCATTAGTTGTAGAACTAGCCGGTACATTCAAAATTCGACGTGCCAATTTTTTTAAACGTGGCAGATCATTACAGTTGTTCCAAAACTCCAAAAGATTTGTATGCGGTTCAACTTTTCTCCGCGCATACATTTCTATTTCACCCTCAATATTGTCCCCTTCATCCTCTAGTGTGGTATCTTGAAATTCGTCAAACAACGTTGAAGTTGAAGCAAATCCCTCCTCAAGTTTTACCCGTTTTACGGCTCTTATTCCGGTTATTTTTGATTCATCAACAACTTTAGGTTCTTCATCGGATATAGATATCAACATAGTTTGTACGGACGATTTAATTTTTCTTTTCACCTCGTCACTTAAAAATTTTAAAGATTTAAAATTAGGATCCAAAAACAAAGCTATATAATGTAATCGTTCAGGTTGAAATTGCTTTTTCAATGCGGCTGCTGTTTGCTTTTTTAATTCCTTAATCAAATCAGAATCATCAGGTTGCAAATTACAATGTTTAAGGAGTTTTTGTTCCCATAAAACGTAACGGTTTAATGTAGGATAAAAAAGTGAGCTAAGATTTAGTGAACACTCTCGGAATAAATTTAAAAAATCTGTTAATGATTTTAATGTTGTTAGGTTTAAGTCATCTAGGCGAAATAGTTCATTCTTAGTACATAATAAGGACTGAATTTCCCCATAAACGTCTTGTATGCTGGTTAATATGTTGTAAATAGAATTCCAACGTGTTGAAATATTTTGTTCTAACATCTTAGATAAGTTATCATCTAATTCGGATTGTTTGAAATAAGCAACGAGATTTTTAGATGAATTTATAATGGCTTTTAATTCTGGAAGCGTATCTTTTCCTTCCAAAACATCATGCATAACCAAATTTAAGTTATGACATGCACAAGAAAGCCTTGTGTATTCGCGAAATGCTAATATGATATTTGTGTCATTATTAGTAACAATAACTCCTTTTAAAAGTTTGTCTTCGGCGGATAAACTTTGATCTGTATCAGTTATTTTTTGTAGATATTCTTTTAGTATATCTAACGTAAGACTTCGTATATCAGTACCATTTTCTTTATCTATACATTCGCGCGTTCCAAGCACATAATTTTTCAACTCCATTGAATCATTAAGTAAATGAGAAGATACTGTTAAGAAAGTTCGCTTTGTATACTCATCTGTCCATAAATCAGTTGTAAATGATACCTCATTGTTCCTTAAAACCGTTTGTAGCTTGCATTTTTTTTCATAATATTCTAGGGGGAGGTATGTTCTTGTAAGTTCTGTTTGAGAGGTTAAGAAGTCTTTAATGTTTTGTCTACCGTAATCAGCTCCTAAATTAACTAATTCTTGAGCTAATTGCAAAAATCCTTCGCCTAAAAAGAAACGATGTTTAATTTTAAAAAATCGCAAAACATAACAAAGAGAACTTACCTTCAGTAACGTTTAATGGCCTTAAATCTTTTATGATAAAATAAAGTTGCTTTTTGATAATTTCCTCTTTCGCAGTTAGCAAAATGACGTCAGGTTTCATGATATATCTGTCTAAATTAAATAAATTTTCCGGTTCCATTTTAACAGTAACATTACATTTGTGCCGTAAAAGGCTAGCCGTTCCAGTTTTAGGATTATACTTTAATATGGATTTGCAAGTGATACATCTTGCGAAATCTTGAGTCTTCTCTTCAAACATGATCAGCTCAAAATTTGCCCATACATCGCTTTTTCCTTTGATGTGGCTATAAAATGTGTACCGTTCGTCATGGGGATTCATATTGAGATCATTTTCGATTTGTTCCTTTGATTTCATCATTTTGTAAGAATGAGTAATTATGGGATAATTTGTGAAACGATGAAATTTTATTCTCTAATTCTTCGTACTCACTGTAATGAGATTTTTTATAATAAAATCTTGTAGTATGGGGGGTATTGACACTATATAAAGGATATTGACAAGTTTTAATTTAAAATTAACCTAATAAAAATAAACCAAAATTACTCACGGTCACGAGCACTCACGGAGTGATACTAAAATGGATGCCGGCTCAAGGACGCTCACGAACGACCAAAGTCTACAATATCTACGATATTCGAAACCGTACTGCTATTTTGTGGGCTGAGGTTCGAGGTAGTTCGAGTCTCCCCACCATTAAATAACGTGAGTCACGTCGCGTCGTGTCGTTGGGTCATGCGTGACGCGTGACCCACTGAATGCAGGAGCGGGGGAAGTAGTCATCAATATTTGTATCAGTCACGTGAGTGTGCGTGATGTTTTCTTTTTATTTTTTTGAGGCGTAAATAAATTCTTTGCATATATTTAAATCAGGACGGGGGAATTAATCATTAATATTCTTTTACTTATAAAATATAATTCAATAAATGTATTTAGTGAACTTGACTTGAAATAAATTTGGGAAGTATGTTTAAGTCGAAGTAAATCGTACACTGTATGCTTAAAGACGCTATATATTACAATTTGTATTAGTACATCGTAAAAAGTATCACTTCCAAGTACTTATCATTATTTTTTTTCACCGCAAAGATTAAGGCCGCCGTTCAATCACGTGATGTTCGTAAAAGTGCATAAAAAATTTATATAGTTCCGCAGTTGGTTAAAAGAGATCGCGCTGAGCTCAATTCAGTTATTCATAGCGATGCTTTTCTATATCTCCTTATAATTAGTCATCCTACCGTTGAAAAAATTTTTTCGTCTTAAATCGTCTTACGCGATTCTTATTCTCGACATTATTTGGTGTTTTTTTTTTTGGCGAAGTGTTAATATTATTATAGTTGGTGTTATTATTTAATTAGTGTTATTGTTATAGTTAGTGTTATTTTTATTTTAATTATTTTCACTTGGTCTAAATATGTCTTAGATAATGTGACCGTTTTTATTTCGACTGAAAACGGGACAAATCTAGGTACTTTTGTCGATAATCAGTTGCAGTCTAAAATTATTAAAATTTGGTTTTAAGTTAGACTTGATACAGCTTCCACAAAATTGGATACAGTTTCCTAAAGACTTGCAGTGCTTCTAGAAGATTGGTTATTGCTGCTAGAAGTCTTGATATTGCTTTCAGAAGACTTGAAATGATCTCAGACGACTTGAAATACTTTTAGAAGACTTAGAATGTTTCTAGAAAGCTTCACACTACTTCCACAGGACTCAATATTGCTTATAGAAAACTTAATACTGCTTCACGGAGACTTGAAAAGTTTCCAGAAGACTTCAGATGCTTTTAGAAAACTTGATACTGCTTTGATAGGACTTGAAATGCTTCTAGAAAACTTATTGCTTTCAGAAGATTTGAACTACTAGATGGCTTGTTATTACTTTCAAAAGACTTGAAATACTCCCAGAAGACTTAGAATGCTTCTAGAAAACTTGATACTACTTCCAGAAGTTTTGATATTGCTTCTCGACGACTTAAAATGCTTTTAGAAAACATGATATTGCTTCTAGAAGATTTGAACTGCTTCTAGATGGCTTGTTATTGCTTCCAAAAGACTTGAAATGCTTTCAGAAAACTTGATACTACTTCCGGAAGTCTTGATATTGGTTTTAGAAGGTTTAATACTACTTCCAAAAAATTTGATACTGCCTTCGAAGAAGACTTCAAATGCTTCCAAAGGACTTGATACTACTTGTAAAACTGTTCGTAAAAACTGGATACTGTTGATAAACCAATTGACTATGCTTTGAAAATATTAAATACTATTGAACAAAATGCACAATCTTTACGTAAGAAGTCCATAAACCATAAATTAAAGGTTAAATACTGCTGGCAGAAGACATTTTTATGGTAAAAAGCGAAGGACTGTTAATAAAAATTAATTTTCCTTCCAAAATATCAAATACTGTTGCAAAATACAACATCATCATATCTACTAAAAGTTTTAACCGACAAAAAGCTGAAAGAACTGCTTGTAAAACTTTGCTCGTTTTAACAGACTTTTTTTTGGAGAGTGCAAGCCAATCCCTTTTAGGCATTACAACTGCATCTTATTATGTAATTAAAGAAGTACAGCAAAGCGTTGCTAATTCGTACAACCCCAAATCCAAATTCCCTGATAATCTGAATAAAATTTGTTAAACGTTAAAAACGTTATAATTAAAAAACGTAAAATTTGCATTATGTCCCTTGTAATCCGCATTGGTAAGAGATTCGCTAATCGGAAAAGACTATTCGTTCTATCTGCAGAGAAAGACGATTAATTCCAAAAGACTGAAGAACATTTCTATCAAAAGTGCCGAGTTCATACTTTCTAAGGATTACAAATCATTGTAATTTATTAGCAAAATGGTAGAGATGTGGATTTCAAAAATCAGCTGAGGAAGAAGAACCTGATGGCGACATTCCACTGTCCATTCAATAATATATATATCATGCTGCAGCAAATAAGGCAATTTCTCCATGAAGATGTTGGGATAACCGAATTAAAAGTGAGGAAGTTAGTAAAAGTTTTAGTGTATCATGTATTACAAGATAAACAGCAGATAATGTTATTATCTAATACAATTTTACTTTATAATCCGCATGCTTCCATTATTTAAATTCAATCGATTTTCATTGATTCGGATTAGCGAAGCTTTACTGTAATTAGATACTTAACTACTAATAAAATAGCTGTAATTATTGTATGCTTCTATTTTCGTGGAAATAGTAATTATATATAGGGTTATAATAAACTGCGAAACTAAGTCGCCTATCGTTCATATGGGATGAAACTGTTCTTAATTTTCGATAAAAAAACACTAGTTTAAAAAATGGTGAGCTGATTATGTCATCTGTTTTTCTCCATCACGTCTAGGTTTCAAGATATACCCAAAAATTTTGCATAGTGTACTTCTGTAATTATATGGACATGAAAGTAGAGATGCAGACGAACATTTTGAGATATCGATGAGATAAATCGAACTCTTTGTTGTTTTGCTACGGCCTAAAACAACTCAACCGAATCAATTTTTTGGCATTTTTTCCAATTTTTGTTTTCACTTTATCACATTTTTGGAAATATCTCGAAAACTGGACGTTATGGAGATGAACTGAAGACAAAATCAGCTCAAGATATTACGTTATAAAACAAATATCGTAATCTTTGTGATTTTTCATGTATTTTTCTGGTAGCTATTTTTGTATACATAATTTTATGATTTTCAATAATTTTTGAAGCTGCCATGTCTCCCGGTAACAAGCGTCCAGTACGCACTCCAAAAAGAAATCGACGTTCAAAAGGACAAAATTGGAGATTTTTATGCGGTTTGCAAAAGTATGTAAAAGCTGTTATGATGTATAAAAATATTATAAACACAAATGTTTCAGTACTAGCGAAGAAACATATTTCTTCAAAGACTTGCCAAATACAGTAGAAGAACGTGATGACGAGTAATAGATTTCGAATTGTAGACTTTATGACTTTAATACCTTTTTTAGCGTGCAACTAAGTAAATCGGAGAATCATTGGAAAAAGTATTTCCTTGTTATGAGTTATAACATAGAATATTAAAATTTTCAGTATTCAACCTGTAACTAATATGGACGTGGACAGGTAAAACTAAACTAGGCTACGTAAACGTATTTAAAAATTGTTTGTGCTCTTTACCATTTCAGTGATAATGATTATGTTTGTTTAAAACCTACAAAGGTTTATACTCGAACCATATCAATTGGTGACAATTTTTTGTCTACTACTGAGTTTAATAGGTATAGCCAATTATGTTAATTTATAATGTCTGTGAAGTTATCCCCCCATTTTCAAAATTTAAAAGAAATAACCCTTCGGAGGGCTATCAGAACTCAAAATTTCCAAAAAAAAAAAAATTTAAAATGCTTAACAGTTATACAAAAATTCAATTCTCGAATTAAACAATCGAAGTATAGATTGTACAAAAATAATTTGTTAGTATTATGTTTTTAAAATTTTAAATGAAATATATGTTTAATAAGATATATTTGTAATTATTAAGTTTCTGAAAAAATATATATTTTATGGAAACCGATAAAACAGTTTTATTTAAATATAAATAATGGTGAACATGAATTAAGAAGACGAAGAATTCTATTTTTTGTGTCCACTTGAACAATAGTGGATGTATTGGATATTCATCATCAAACTGTTGAAATAATAAAGCAATATTTTATTCTCTAAATATTGCCATCTATAAGAGGATTGCCAAAATACCAAAGTTAAGTTGTTCAGCAGATTCCTTTACATATTTCACACAATCCTGAGATAACAACATACACTCAGCAGCAGAAGTCTGCGTACAAAAAACTTGTAATACTTTAATTGAAAAAATAAGAGTCATAATCTAATGTGATAAACTTGATTTTTTTTTTTTTATTTTGTATATTAACTACATATAATTCTATTAACAAAATATGCTTCAACAAAACAGAAACAGTAGTTACAGAAAAAAATCAAAACTAAAAATTCTACAAATAACGGGTATGCGAAAATCTGCGTACAAGTCAGGACAGTATTTATAAAAAATTCATAAATGAGATCATTGTTTCTATATTAATATGAGGTCGGATAACCTTTACGTTTAATGACCTCCCTTAAACGTTTAGGCATGGAGTGCACTAATTTCTTCGTTTCGTCCGAACTGATTTTGGCCCATTCCTCAATCATAACATTTTTTAACGTTTCCTTCGACGTTATGTTGTGTTGCCGAATCCTGCGTTCCAGTAAATCCCAGAGGTGTTCGATGAGATTCAAGTCCGGCGATTGTGGAGGTGTTTTAAGTTGCTTTGGGGTATTGTATAGTAGCCAAAGCTTAGTGTTGTGGGCGCAATGTTTGGGGTCATTATCTTGTTGAAAAAAGTATTCGGGCCCCAAGCCCAAGTTTTCGATGCTAGGCTTCAAATTTTCTTTTAAAATGTCTATATACATTTTATGGTCCATTGTCGATGTTATGAAAACCAACCTTCCTACCCCTTTGGTGCACATACACCCCCATACCATAACTCCACCACCTCCGTGTTTTACAGTCGCTTTCAAATTTTCGGGATTAAGGGCAGTATTAGGTTTTCTCCATACAAGTTGTTTACCCTTAATGCCGAAAATGCAAAATTTGCTCTCATCTGTAAAGAGAACTTTCTCCCAGAATTCAATGGGCTTGTCTAAGAGTTTTTTTGCAAAGGCGATCCGCTTCTGACGATTGACCTCTGACACAAATGGCTTTTTTCGTGCAACGCGACTGTGATAGTTAGCTTTTTTTAACGTCCTTCTCACCGTATCTTTGCTGATAGTTTTATGAAATTCTTCTTGTACATTTTCTACTATTTTTTTTGCCGTCAGCCTAGGTTTTTTTCTAACCTGCTGTACAATATTTCGCTTCTCTCGGTTTGTTAAAAGGGGTGATCTACCAGATCGCGGACGTGAGAGGTAATCTTCAGTGTCTTTATAATTATTAATTACTCTTTGAATGGAAGAGTGTGACCTGCCGGCAGTTTCTCCTATTTTTCGAAAAGATTTTCCCTCTTTCCATAACTTTACAATAATTTTTCTCTCTCCCAATTAAATTTCCTTTCCTTTCGTGTCCATTCTAACTTTTAGCTTCTAAGCCTCTGCTAATATAATTGACACCGATTATCTTTTATTTAAATCGGAAAGCGTACATCGCCAACTACGTATTTAAGTAAATAAGTATATTTTGGAGAAGGCGTCTTTATTTGCACGCAGATTTTTGCATACGCATTATGGAGAATTTTTAATTTTAATTTTTTTTTGTAACTAATATTTCTGTTTTATTGATGCATATTTTGTTAATAGAATTATATGCAGTTAATACACAAAATAAAAAAAAAAATGAAGTTTATCACATTAGATCATGACCCTTATTTTTTCAGTTAAAGTGTTAGAAGTTTTTTGTACGCAAACTTCTGCTGCTAAGTGTATCTATTGTACTTGCACAGTCCCGGCATCTCTTCTTATATTCCATATCTAGTGAATGAAGCATTGTCACCTCATTTGAGTGCATAATTTGTCACAAAAATCAGTTTTTATTACGCCTTTTTTATGACAAAGTTTAGTAATTTATTATTGTTAATATAACAACTATTTTACAAAATAAATTATGTCATTCACTACTTTAATATGTGTACTTCAATCCTATGTATTTACTTCTTTGTAATAATTTGACATAAACTCATAATTGTGTTAGAAAGTAACCTCTATCGACCTGTACGGGTCCATATAAAAATCTCCATTGAACGGCGACCTTAAGGAGTAAACTGTTTAGTTTGGTTAACCCTTTAGTAGAGTTTTCTCTTTAAGAGACTACTTTACTAGATCGGAGTTTATTTTTTATTAAGCCCGACCCCTTACAAAAAACATCAAATATTTCGTCTTTTAGACGTATTTATTTACATTTCGCACGAGACTACGAATACAGTAAACCCTCGATATAGCGAACACGCAGGGGGGAATGCAAGCCGTTCGCTATAATGAGATGTTCGCAATTTCGCTGTAACGAATTAGTTCGTTATATATTATGAATAATTGGAGAGAAAGTTAAAACCATTGATAACGTCGCTGCTGAAAATCTTAAATTGAAAGAATCAGTCATCGAACTGAATTCACGTGTTGAACATCTGGAACAATATTCCAGACTTAATAACGTGATCTTGTCTGGCATGCCTGAAAAAACTAAAGAGGATCTAAGCTCAATTGTATCAGAGATTGGGAATGCTATTGATTGTCCACTGGTTAAAGCTGATATTGATGCTGTTCATAGATTGCTTATGCGATATCAGTCTGATTCCTCGCGTGTTTCTATGAAGAATGTAATCGTTAAATCCACATCTCGTATTGCACGTGATCGATTTTTGGCTTGTGGAAAGACATTTCGAAAATAATTTATTTATTAATGAATACCTTACATCTTATAACGCAGATCTGTATAAGAAAGCTAAACAACTGGGTCGTGAAAAAAATTATAAATATATATGGATTACAAACTGCGTTGTTCATGTTCGCAAAGATGACAGATCAAAATTGTTGGTTATAAAATCTCCTGCTGATTTGTTAAAACTTTAAGTTTAAGGTTTTTTTTGTTGATTATCATTTAATTTATATGGCCTGGTCTTTTTATTACCAAAACGTCCGTGGTCTACGGACGAAAACCGCTAAATGCTTTATTAATTCCCACAGTTTTAATAATGATTTTATACTTCTCACGGAGACCTTTTTGAACGATTCAGTGCATAGCGGGGAGTAGTACTAAGCTGGATGGTGGTGGTGTACTTGTGGCGGTGAAGAGGGGTATTCCTGTGTCTCCAATGCCTGACTTTTCAACGGGTGCGGAAGATTTATGGTTGTGCGTTCGTGGTGCAGTGTCGCGTATATTGCTGTGTTATGTTTACCTGCCTCCGAATGATAGTGCGGCAATCGACAACTTTCTTCTGCAGCTTCAGAGTATTGGTGAACGTAATCCAGATGACGTCATCCTCGTAATTGGTGACTTTAATTTACCTGGATTAACTTGGAGGTCTTCTCCACTGGTATGCTATTGCCCATTGGTGATGCGTCGATGCGTACAAGAGATTTTTTGGACACATTCTCATATTGTAATTTTTCACAATTTAATATTGTTTCCAATATTAACGATCGAACATTGGATCTGATTCTTTGTAACTGATCTGCAGTGTTTGGCGTTCAGAATTGTATGGATCCGTTAGTTAATCTTGACGACCATCATCCAGCTATAGATTTTTGTTTTGAGTTCAGTTCGAATGTTAAGCTTGATGATGGTCAGTCTGAAAGATTCTTTTTCAATAAAGCGGACTACGTTTCTCTCAAAGCTGATATTCGTGCAATTAACTGGAGTTACGTTTTTTTTTAATCTTAATGTTAATCAAACCTTGGAGGTATTCTACTCGCACCTGACTGTAATGATTAATCGTCATGTTCCTCACAGAACTATCGGAAATTCCAAACGTTTTCCGCATTGGTATGCCCTCTCAACCATTAAAGTTGTTAAAGAAAAATTCGAGTTTCATAGAAAATGGAAAAAGTACTGCAATCAGGCGGATTGCTTGTCTTTTGCTCTGATGCGTAAGCGATCAAAGAATCTTATTAAAGCTGACTTTCAAAATTATCTTAATACTTTACAAGATAATATTATTAATAATCCAAAACAATTGTGGTCCTTTTTTCGCGGAAAAAAAGGTAGTGACGGCGGCATGCCGATTCCTATGACGTATGGTCAGTCTTCTGCATCCGTTGGCCCGGATATTGTCGAATTAATTTCTAAATTTTTCGGGGAGGATTTTTCATTATCGCCCTATTTCTAATTTATCCCTACTTTCTAAAACCTTTGAAAAACTTATTTACAAATACATTTATTACTCGATAAAACCTTTTTTTATGATAGAACAATTTGGTTTTTTGCCTGATAAATCTGTAGAATCTAATTTAATTACTTATGTTAATTTCATTCAAAATTCGCTTAATGATAATTGTCAAGTAGATTCCATATATACAGACTTCAGCAAGGCCATTTGATAAGATCGATCATAATATATTAATAACCAAACTATAAAATTTTCCGTTGCCATGCGCAATTATTGCTTTGTTAAAATCATATATTTCGAATAGAAGTCAGGCAGTTCGTTTAAGTCACTATGTTTCGAAATCTCGAGATGTTCCACCTGGTGTACCCCAGGGTAGCCATCTCGGACCGTTATTATTTTTAGTTTACATTAACGACATTGGTTCTTGTTTTTTTGTATTCGAAATTTTTATTGTACGCTGATGATTGTAAAATGTTTTCTTCTATACGTACAATTGCTGACTGTATTAAATTGCAAAGCGATCTCCATCGTTTTAAAACTTATTGTTATAAGAATAAACGTTTTTTAAATTACGAAAAATGCTCTAAAATTTCTTTTAGCAGGATATATTTTTCATATCTACTTGGTATTGAATCTATTAAATGTGTTACTTCTATCAAAGATCTTGGTGTGATTCTAGATTCAAAACTATTATTTTCGGATCACATTGAGTATGTTTTTTTGAAAGCTATGAAGCAACTGGGCTTTATTCTTAGAACTACTTATATCTTTTCTAATCTGGATTGCATAAAATCTGCTTATATGGCATATGTTAATAGTGTTCTTTCTTTTTGCTCGGTAATTTGGAATCTAATGTATCATAAATATATAGACCGTTTAGAGTTGGTTCAGCCTTCGGTTTGTTAGATGCCTCGCTTGTAAATTTCACTTACCTTATTGTGAAGAACCTTACAAGCGACCGAGTAGCTTGTAAGGTGTTCGGTTTGGATTCTCTACCGCGCCGTAGGTTTGTGAGGGACATGTGCCTCTTGTATAGACTTGTTACTGGGCTTATTGATGTGCCCGAACTTTTATCTTCAATTAATTTCAATGTCCCGCAGTATTGCACTAGGGTCAGTTTACTATTTAGAATACCTCCCTCAGTGTCTAATACGTATAATAATTCACCTATCCTTCGCATATTAAACAGTTACAATAAAGTTTGCCAAACGATCGATTTATTTAATTGTTCATTTCTATCATATAAAAAACAATGTATGTTACTTCCCATCACTAATTGATTTTTAATTTTATTTGGCTCGCTTAAAAATTACATTTTAGTTTACATCTTAGTTATTCGTTTTTGATTATTTTTTTTTGTCAAGTTTTAATTCACCTTTATAGTTTATTATGTTATGCTTTATTGGGGTTAACCTGCCAGCATCCCGAATTGAATAAATAAATAATAGAGGCATTGAGAGCAAAAGTGAACTAACCCACATATATTATACGCTGGGGTTAGTCCACTTTTGCACTCAACGCCTCAATAATGAATAGAATCTTGGAGTGTGTATAAGTTTATTTGTATTTTGTTCATATTGTAATTAACATTATTTTTTTTTAAAGTAATCAATTATGGCGCTTTGCTTTAAAACGGGTTTTGTTCGTCTTAAACATTCTTCAGTAATTTTATTCAATGAATTCGCGAAACCTTCGGAAATGTTCTCTTGTGTATCAGCAAACATTTAAATCGTGATATAAATAATGAATTCGATAACAAATCAGATGTGGGTTACCTTTGTATAGTATAGAGAGCCGCTAAAACATAAGCTCTTGTAGGGGGTGTTACATTTACCACTTCTTCCTCATCACCTTCATCGCTTTCTTCATTTTCTTTCCATTCTTGGCCTGCATTCACTAATGGTAAATCGATTTCAATTGCCTCTGAAGTCACTACCTCAGTGTCAATAATGCAGTATTCATCAAAATTAACTTGTTAGGTACTGACAAGATGTGTTAATAATTTTCCCATTCTACATCAGTAAATTCAGCCTACAATGCAGACAATAAAAGCATGTAAAATAAAAGGTTACTAAGAAGAACAATTATCGATGAATGCTTACCATCGTTAACTGATTTTCCCATTTTCTTCTTGAGAATCAGTTGTCCACGCTTTGTTAAAACAATTTTTTGTAATGTTTGATGTTACTGAATTCCAAGAATCCGACAACGCTCGTATCGCTTGTAGAATATTCCATTTCGGATTTTCTTCGTTCGCTTCTATTGCCAAACTTGCTGCTCTTACAAGACGAGCACAATGAAGAAGCGATCTTCATGCACGCAATTATGCCTTGATCAAGAGGTTGGAGTGCACTCGTTGTGTTAGGTGGAAAATAAATCACCTTCACATTGTCCAAATTGATATCCTTAACATTGTGTGCAGCACAATTGTCCATCGTTAGCAATACTTTTCTGTTTTGTGCTGCCATGTTTCGCTGGAAACAAATAAGCCATTCTCGAAATGTCACAGACGTTACCGACGCATTTTTTTGATTACTATAATGGCACGGTTTATGGGAACGATCTATTTTATTTAAACATCTGGGATTTTTTGACTTCCCTACTATCCACAGATTTAATTTTTCGCTTCCATTGCAACATAAAACTACTGTTACCCTTTCTTTGCTTTTAGTGCCACCATAACACTTTTTACCTTTAAAATCCAAAGTACGGTTTGGCATAAGGTTATAAGAAACACCAGTTTCATCAATGTTAAAAACATCTTTATCAAGATAGACGTTTCTTATAAATTTGAACTCCTGTCTCCACTCATCTATAGTAAGCACATTAACTTTATTTCCTTCTCCAGATTAGGCGTGGTCTGAAATACCGTGCCTACTCTTAAATCTGTGCAACCACCGAGATGAAAAATCACATCTTATTATGTTCAATTCAGCAGCGATTGATTTTGCCTTATCTTGTATGAATGGCCCTGTTAAGGAAACATTTTCTATTCTCATTTCGGTAAACCATTCTATTAATTATTTTTCTAGTTCTGCAAATGCAGGTCTCCTCAACTTCTTACGAGACGTATGTTTACCAGGCACAATCAATACGGTTTTTATTTTTTATAATCGTTGATTTTGATATGTTAAATTTTTTCGCAATTTTAGTTTTTGTAACAGCATTTTTTTCAGCATCCTCCAATATTCCTAATTTCCTTTTTAAAGGAATTGATGTCCTTTTTAAACTCATTTTCTTCAATTAACACTGAACGAACACTTTTTTCTAAACCTTAATACTTTGTACGCTCTCGAAGACCACACACTTGCATTTGAAATTGCAATACGACTTCGAGTCGATAAACAATCGACCTACAGACAAACAAGTTATTCCCCGAATATCACATCTTAGATCTTCCGGGAATACCTCAAATAGTCTTACATTACGTAGAGAACAAAAAAATTTGTGTTCGCAATAACGATAATAGTTTGTATTAAAATCGTACTTATGAGATGAAATAATTGTTCGTAGTTCGATACCATGAATTTTCGTTATAATGAAAAAAATGGCATATAAAATGTATTGAAGATATTTGTTGCGGAATTTTGATTCGCAATAACGGCCATTTCGTTAAATTGATGTTCGCTATATAGGGGGTTTACTGTACATGTTTATACTTCGATATGAATAGAATATTAATTTTTTTGTAACAAAGAAACTAGATAAGTTTTGGATATTGAGGTTTTATAAATTCAGTGTAAGTCAAAAATCAATTGCAAATACAAAAAATAAATTATACCTTTGTACTTTCTTTTTTAAATCGGAGGTTTCTACAAGCTCGAGATAAAACATATGATAACTGAATCTTAAAAAATGTCCCACATTATTCACAATCTATAAGATCTATTATAATTTCAACTCTTAAAGGGTTATGTCAAGTTGAGGTCCACGATGAACGCTTAGTATTACTTCAAAGTCTTGTTTCTTTATGCCAGCAAGTGTTAGGAAACCCTTTCCGAAGATTTCGAGTCTTAAACAGTTTCTGGTCTCATTCTCCCAAAGTATGTTCTGTGAGCTCTGATCCGTTATAGCAAACTCAATCAGTGTGATTAATGTGGAAGAGATAGTACGGAGGTTATGTATTTTAGGGTATTTTAGGACCTTTGAGGCTTTTTCGTAGTTCATTTTAAGATCTTTGTGACCTGATACCCACCATGTAGTGATTTCTTGGTAATAAGGCACATGATATGGTCGAGTAAGGCTCCAACACCAGCTGTCAGATAAGATCTCATTATACTAAAACATACTGTAACAGATTAGATATGTTGGATTTATACACCACTTGATTAATAATAAATAAAATAGCTCTAAAATATCTAATAAAAGTAGTTCTAAATAAAATAGCAAAATCCTAAGAAAATTTTAATTTGTTTTCAATTGGATAATATACAATTCCCTACATAAGAAACCACAGACACTACATAGACACTACATAGAAATTGATAATGGTGCCAAATATCATCATTAGCCCAAACAATTCAATTAATTTTTTTATTAGCACAATTATTTTCGAATTTATTTTTTTATTGAAAGCAATACTCCAAGAAAATTATTTTTTTTAGAAAAGAGAAAATTAAGAAAATTATTTTTTATTTATTTTCACAATTTCATTTTTCACAAATTTTTTTGGTGCCACTTAACTTGGACACATCCATTTACAGTAGAACTCCAATTATCCGAATCAAATGGGATCGGGCCACATACGGATAATCAAAAATTCGGATCATTGGATTTTTCAAAAAAAAAAAAACGGCACATATGTTATACATATATGTATGTATTTTAAAGAAAAAGATTCTTTTCAGCACTGTATGAATTTTTAATTAATTAAATGAGAAGGCAATATTTTTAGTTGTTCTATAGCGGACCGGTGCTGTACATTCCTAGTAAATTAAATTATTTGCTGAACATCTTGGTCAAAGTAAGCTGTTTGATTGCCCTGATCCGTTTTCGGGCAGCCAAGTCACGTATCCCCTTGATAGTGAGAAGTTGCATATGATTACACTCAGGCTGATGTTTCATCCACTTCAATGCAGTTTCAATGCCGGCAAATGCTTCACTAGCTGATGGTCCCATGTCTGCTCCAACTTCGATATTAAGGTCTTCTTTCTCAATACCATCTTCTCTCATACAACTTTCAATAAGTTCATCATCATTCAGAATTTGAAACGCAGGATCTGATGAATCACACATCATCCACTCTTCTACATTAAATTCAGCATTAAATTCTGAACATAAAGGAATTTTCAAAAGAATATTTCTTAATTCCTCAAGTGACAAGTCATCCTCATTTTCTTTTGTCTCTTCCCGTTTCTTTTCTTGAGCTTCCTTTTCCTTTTTCTCATTTTCCTTCTCTTCTTCAGTTGATATGCCTTAAAACTTATTCCACGCACGTCTTAATGTAACTGTAATATTTTTATAGTTAGCCAACACATCTTCTTCGTCTTCGCCCTCTACCAAAAGTTTTCTTAAAATTTGCCTTCTGTAATGGCGTTTCATGGTTTCGATAACAGACTTGTCCATTAGTTGTAACAAGCTAGTGACGTTCTTTTCCAAGAGATTTTTGTCTTGGAAAAGAAAGAGGGAAAGTTTTTTCGCATTTCTAAATGCTCTTGGGCGTTTTGACTTCCCTATGAAAAGAAGGGGCATTTTATGGCTTGAACGCTAAAAACGTTCTCGTTTTTGAGATTTCGCTAAAAAAGTACTTTCTTAGAGCATTTTCGTAGCGGGCTCGGAGAAACCCTTTAAGAATATAGACGCAGAATGTTTCTAAATTGATGCGAAAGATTTCAAAGGGTGATTTTGATATGACTTGTTCGAAACCCCTTTTTTTCAAGTTCAGCCTTCTGGAGTTCGGAAAAAAATGTTTTTATTCAATAAATCCACTTTATTCACTCAATAACGAACGGTTGCGTCTAATCACAAAGTCTTTTATTTCGTCTATATGAAGAAAAGCACTTTGAGTGTTAAACAATCATCTCCTGCTCTTACTCGTTGCTATTTTTGGTAATCAATTTTCTTTCTACTTCTTTCAACATTTCTGATGTAAACGGGGTAGTTTACATCAAATAACATTTAATAGCATTACATAATATACATCAAAAACGCTATGATTGGAGTCTAAGTTAAATTTAACATTCATCGTCTCAGAATGCACTTCGCGCATTTACTTTCACATTTATCGCTGAGATGATTCTTACTGCTAAACCGAGCACAGTATGATCCTCTAATACACTCAGCCGATTTGTGGTATAACAACAACATTTTAGCAGACTTACAAGTTGGGGACAAACATACAAATCAATCCTTAAAACCCCGCAGGCCCCACTGACAAAACAAACTATCATGTCCCATTTTTCATCATTTTCATATAACATTATTATGAAAGTTGATGCCAACTAAGAAATGACTCCTTATCAAAACTCCTAGAATTTGTAAAAATATTGCTTTGAGGGAAAGTTAACTTACTCCGTCAAATTTTACATAAAAAGTTTTTACACAGAAAAGAAGATTTTTCAATAAGAAAAAGTTATAACGACTTATCCAAAATGTACTTTCTTGAAGAACATCCTGTACCTCGGAAACTGTAACATATAATGAAATGCGATTTCCGTCATTAAGTTTCTTATAAAAATCGAGCTTTACACACTGTCATCATTTTTCCTCTATCTCTTATAAAAAAATGAGATTCCCTTTTAAAGTGCCCGATTTGGTAACATTAAACAAATAATCTTCTAAAAAATCTAGCTTTTCTTCAAATGTTAAACATTTTTGTTCAAATTTCTCAAACCTGCTAACGGACTACAGTAAAGCGTCTATTATCCGAACTAATTGGGACCAAAGCGCGCTCGTATAAACGATTTTTCCAGATAATCGATTAGATAGAAAAATCAATGGAGGATCAGTACGGAAAGATTTTTGTTTGAAACTCTCTGTAGGTTCCTCATTTAGAAAACATATGTATTTATTTTTTAATTGAATTAAAAAAAAACATTTTGAAAAAGAAATATTTTTTATATTCTAATCAACTTTAATACATAGTAATTAATTACTACCTAATTTTACAAAATAATCATTTAATTTTCTTTGAATTAATTTCTGTCCTCTTTTCTTGACAGCTAAGTCGCGCATCCTCTTTAACATGAGTAACTGACTGGGAGTACACTTTTCTTGACGCTCACACCAACACATTGCTGTTTCCAACGCAGCAGAAGCTTCTTCATTACTTGGTCCAGTTTGCACTCGCCAAAATTTCATCGTCACTTAAAATTTGAAAGCCAGGATCCTTTTCATCAGCCACCAACCACAGTTGGACAACTTCTTTATCGCACTCTTGAAATCCGGGAACGTTTGCACAAATTTCTATAATTTCATTAACATCTTCCTCCACTTCTTAATTGTTGTTTATAGTTCCCAATAATTTATGCCACGCATTTTTAAGATTCTGTTGTGTTAAATTATTCCAAGAATCAGCGATTCAGCACACTCTTTAAGGTTTAGTTTTTTTGTAAATGCGATCACACCTTCCTCATCTTCAGCAAATAACAAACGACGTAACATTTGTTTTCTGTACATTCTTTTCAGCTTTTCTATAACACCTTGGTCCATTGGCTGGATAAGTGCCGTAACATTGGGTGGTAAGTAAATTACCTTAAAATTTTCATCAATTGAATTTAACTTATACCCAATTCCGGGTGTGAGGGGGCATTATCTAAAAGTAGAACTACTTTTCCAGTTTTATTTTCTTTCTCTTTATTTTTTTTTTACATTTGGAATAAAGTTTGCTGTGTAGCAGTCCATAAACACCTCATGATTTATCCAAGCGTTCTTCTGGGTTTTGTAGCATACTGGAAGGCATTTCACATTTTTAAAACATCGAGGTCTAGCAGCTTTTCCTATCATTAACAACGGTAGAGCATGAGTTCCCATGGCGTTTGCGCATACCATTATTGTAACACGCTGTTTACTAACTTTAAACCCAGGAGCAGTTGTTTAACGCTTAGACGAGAGAGACTTTCGGGGTTTCGTCAGCATTGTACACGAGATCTAGAAAATAACCTTTTTTTAGGAATTCTAAAAATGTTGCTTTAAAATTTTCAGCTGTCTGAACGTTCCCAGATAGAGATTCTCCTTGAATCTCCAATTCTCGTATACCATATTATTCATTTCTAGCGCTTTTTCGCACAATAATGGTCCAGAAACAGCTTCTCTCAAACTTCTCTTCTGAACGAACCATAAAAAAACCGCGTCTTCTAATTTTTCATCTTGTGCTTTTTTCATAGTTTTCCTTCTTTTGGATCCCTCTGCACTATTCAAGGTGGACGCAAAATTTAAAATGCCCTCCTTGCTATTTTTAATATCAGATACTGTCGATTTACCGATATTGAAAGCTTTCGCAATTGCTACCATACCTTCCCCTTTTTATAGCCGACTTATTATTTGAATTTTGGTTTCAATAGATAACACATTTCGACTCCTTCTTCGTGAAGGAATCATATTTCTTTTATGTTTTGCAACCTAAAATATCTTAAAGGTCTACTCCAGTACGTGCAACGAACTAAACGGAAATTATAAAAATAAAAATCGTTCGAGGCATAGTAAAAACCGGAATAATAGGACTAACAGCTAACGCGCCGACAAAAATACGTCGCAAATGTTTCAGGAAAAATGTAATAATGTAGTTCTTATCTTATCAAATCTAACTAATAATCTCGATATACAAGAATCTAGCAGAACCTAAGTTACTTTTTATGAGAATCTTTCTTTAGTAGGATTTCAGAAAGTAGATTTGGATCAAATAATGTTTAAAAGCTGTAAAAATGCTTATATCCACAGAGAGGTTTTGTTACAATAAAATTAATTGTATATCAATATTAATTAACAAAGATAGTTAATTATGTTTTATCCGAATTATGGGAGTCGTATGTTTTGAAAAAATCTAATATTTTCTGATTCGTTTTCATAACAACAAACATTTTTTGTTATTAATCTAGTGCCATCTTGTTGACATCTTTCGACTATTAAATTTTTCATTCAAAAAATCTTCATGGACATGTTTAGGTAATATCAACCAGAGTTTTTACATCAAAATTGTGGTCGTGCAGTGAATACAATACCCTTTTTACAAAAATCATCTACAGAATGTCGGTCTTAACCAGAAGACTCAGAGAGGCGATTCGAAAAGGGAGCCCCATAAGTAGTCAATATTCATTAGAAAATTTGCTGAACGACGAGAACATCCCGAAAACAATCGCCAGACTACGCGGGTTGAAACCGGTAAGATTACAAACTCAGGAGCCGGTTAAAAAAGCTGGTATTTTAATTCCCGTATGCATAATTGAGGGAAAAGTGTCATTGTTATATATCAGACGTCCGTGTCGTTTAACATCGTTCAAAGAAGTTGTTAATTTTCCTGGTACCGCTCAAAAACCCGAACATAGGAATCTGCTCGAGGCGACGCTCATAGAAACCCAACGTCTCGTTGGTTTAAAGCCGCCGAATATAACAATCTGGGGCACGGGTAACTTGATCGTCGCCAGACGTGAATATTCCTATTTGCCGATTGTTGGACAAATCGATCAGAACATCGATTTCCGTGCGCTGAAAATCCACGACGACGTCCACGACCTCTTCACGATCCCCGTGGAGGAGCTGTGCACTTCCAAGCAAAATGGTTATACTCAATTCAGAGACGGCTTCGCGTCGCCGGTGTTCTTGGGGGGCGAAAAGAGAATCTGGGGATTAACAGCACTAATTACGAACATGTTTTTGAAGTCATTGGTACAAAATCCAGCCTACACCCACAAGATCAAAACTGTACCGGAAATAAGAAGACTACAGAACAAGTATTCTTACGTAGACCGATAAATAATGATGTCAACTTGTCATATAAAATTTTTTAATAAAAAACACATTTTTTCATCTTAAATTATTTTTATTTACTAAAAAAATCGAATTTAAAATAAATCATATAAATAGTATTTAAAAATTTATTTACATTTTGAATAATAATCTTATTAACAAAAATTTTTATTAAATATTAAGCATCAATATCAAATGGTTCAAAATCTTTACGTAAATTTTTCACCAATAAATCTTCTTCCTCTCGATTTAAAATGCAATCTTTCCATTCGCTGCGGTCCATTTTGTTTAAAATAGGGCCAGATGCCAAAACTTCGCGGCCGAAATTCATTGGAAAATCTTTAGATTTTTGTATTCTTGTATAAAACTTCTTTCCCGACGGTAATTGTAAAAAGAAATACGGCGAGGAAGATGGAACGACTTGATTGAGACGATTGGAATCGTCTAATTCTTCGAGTTTAAAACCGTGACCTTCAGCTTCATCCTAAAACAATGAAACATTTTTTGAGAAATTATGTTGATTAAAAATTTTCTGAAATGAAGTAACACGAATAAAGTGAGGTTTCGTTCAAGAGTAATAAATAGAAATTTGTGAAGAGAGAAGATGAAGAATAATATGAAAACTATGATAATATTTTGATATTAATAGACGGAAACCATTCCTTTATAGAATAAAGTCGAATTTTATCTTTACTCAGCGGACTTATTTCAGATATATTTTTAAATAAATTAGAGGAAGATCTTATCGTAAATCCAATAAACCCACATCATGAAAATATTATCACATGGTTACGTTATGTTGATGACATTTTAGTTGTAACTAAGACAAATGATACAAAAATGATTAATGACTAGTGGTGTAACGGATATTCGCATCCGCATCCGCAACTGCGGATAATCCGCATTGTTTTGAAGATCCGCATCTGCATCCGCATCCGCATATATTTTAACGGAGCTCCGGTAAAATAGTGACAGTTTTTTGTTTCGATTTTTTAGATAAAAAATTTTTTTAGATATTGTAACATGCACGAACACGTGAGGTAATCGCGATGTGGCGACGGACGATACGACTCCTATATTGTCGCGCCGCAACGCCTCAAATCGGGGGCGCCAATGCATAGCGCTCTAAAAGATCTTAATTCCTAAAGACGATCAGTTGTTGAACGGATGGCAACTTGTATGTATGCTTTTGCGCATTTATCGTCATTCGTTTTATTGTTTGCTATCCATCGAAATTAAATGAATTAAAATGAAACCAAAAACAAGCTTTATTTGGGAATATTTCTCGGAAATTAACAGTTTGATTGCTCGTTGTAAGATTTGTGAAAAGGAATATTCACGAAAAGGACGTACCACATCTTCTTTAAAAAATCATTTGAAATCTAAGCATACAAAAATATTTGAAGAGTTAGAAAAACGTATAGCTGAAAATGCAGAACAGAACCAGCCAAGTTGTAGTACATCTACAGATACAGGTTCAAATGCAACAAAACAACTTACTTTACAAGAATGTTTAACGAAGAATGTATGTTGGGATTTCTCATATACAAAATCCAAAGATACGGATCGATTAATAGGCGAAATGATTGCTTTGGAAGACTTACCATTCAACTTCGTCGAAGGTGTTGGTTTTCGGCGATTAATCAATACAATACTTCCACGATATAAATTAAGGGGACGTCAGTTTTTTACGTCGCTTGTATGTGACGATTTATATAACGGTGTGGCAAATAAAATTAAAGCACTATTAAAAGATCTTAAGAAAATATCCTTTACAACTGATGTTTGGTCAGATACAAGTTGTGGGACTTCATTAGTTAGTTTGACTGCTCATGGTATAAACGAAGGTTTTGAAAGAGTAAGAATTATTTTGATATGTGAAATAATGGAAGGCCGTCACACTGGTCAAGCTATTTCGACAAAACTTGAAACCATTCTTGAAGAATGGGGTATAAAACAGGACAATGTTCACTGTGTGGTACGCGATCGTGGTAGCAACATGATTAAAGCAATGCAGATATCTGGATTTACTGATTTTGATTGTGTGATTCATCAAATACTGTGTTGCATTAAAAATGTTATATTATCGGAAGAATGGGTTCAAGAAGTAATTGAAAAAGTGAAAAAAAGTGTCAACACATTTTAATCATTCCCTAGTAGCACAAGATGAATTAAAAGCTATACAGGTAATAAGATTGAAGCAACCTCCAATGTCAACAATACAAGATTGTCCCACTAGGTAAGCCAACGATTGTCCATAAATTAAAAAGTATAACTAATTTTCATTTCAGGTGGAACAGCACATTTTACATGTTGGAACGTTTTGTTAAAATAAAAGATTCTTTACTTCTATACTTAACTACAAAACAACTTGTGTCATTTTCTCCGGATGATTTGTCAACAATTGAACTGTTGTTAAAATTGTTGGCACCTTTTGAAGACCTTACTAAAGAATTAAGTAACTCGAAGAACAGCATTTCTATGGTTATACCACTTCTGCACGTTACTTTGACAATATTAAAAGCTGAGAAAGATAGCTCAAATACGCCAGAAAATATCAAAGCACTTTTTGTTAAAGTTATACGAGTAATAAGTGAAAGATTTGGCGATTTAAACAGAAATTTACTATGTTCGATTTCCACGTACTTAGATCCCAGATATAAAACCAAATTTTTTAATAGTTTTGAAATAGAAGAAGTCGAAGCCACAATAGCTAATTTGTGCCAAATTCAAACGATTCATCAAGATAAAGATTGTAGTCCGATACATAAGAAAAGAAAAATTGATAAACAAATTATTACTAATTCTAGCTGTTGTTCTTCCAAACTACTGCAGTCAGTACAATCCGTTCTAAGTTCAAGTGAAAGCGAGGCAGAAGATGACCAATTAATAACACTGAAAATTGTGCTCCAAAATTATATTAAAGAAAGAAGACTACCTTTAGAAGAAGATCCATTAATGTGGTGGCGACAAAATGGGTACAAATATACCGTTTTATTGCCGGTTGTTCGACAATATTTATCAACACCACCAAGCAGCTTTACCAGTGAACAGCTATTCAGTGGAGCATCGTTAATATACACAGATAAAAGAAAAAGTCTGAAAGGAGAGAAGGCATCAAAATTGCTGTTTTTAAAATATAATTTGCCTATAATAAATTATGAATATTAATTACTTTATTTGTGCATTAGATATTTTCAAGAAAATTTTAGCATGTAACTTTTTTCAACGAGTTGTTGAAAATCCGCATCCGTTAAATCCGCATCCAAAAATCTGCTTACGCATCCGCATCCGCAAAATTAGAATTAAAAAATCCGGTTCCGCATCCGTATCCGTTAAACCCACATCCGTAACACCACTATTAATGACCTACATAAATACGTAAATAACCTCCACAGAAACATAAAATAAAGTAAATTTACTTTGGAAATGGAAAAAGACAACAAGCTAAACTTTTTAGATTTTACGCTAATCAGAAAAGAAGATAGGATTGAGTTCGACATATACCGGAAACCGACACAGCACAACAAAATAATTCCGCATGATTCTGTAAAAGACACGGAGCGGCTCGTGTAATTTACTAGGGAAGGTCGTGCACTCTGCTATCGCGCTCGTTTGAAAACGAACAGCAGGACTTGAAAAAGGCAGGTGATAAGTGAAACAAACAAACAAAACAAAGGTTTAAAAGTATATATAATGTGCTTTAACAAATTAATTTCTTCAACAATTAAACTATACGATGGTAATCTTCGATAAGAGGCGACGATGTTCAACAATTCGAGAAAATTCTACTTACGATATCCCATCATTTCCCAAAGGTTCAAAATTCAGTACGATACGGAATCACTTTCTTTTAAACAACAAACAAAAAAAAAACAAGTTAAACTTTTACAAGAATACAACTCAAACTTCGAAATTCAATTTACGGATAACAAACAGCAATGAGAAAAATTACTACTTTTCGGAAAATGGTTACAATTCAACCACTCAAGCCCGCGTTCTCGGCTTGTCTCGCCTTTATTTTCGACTCCGTCTCTTTATATCTTTCTCACCCTTCCTTTCCATCTCGCCCTCTTATCACCACCCACGCGACGACTCCCACGGCCTAAGAATGTCAAGTTTTTTTTTAGTCTACGCACTAACGAAGCTCAGCGATATCAAAATAATCGTATCCTTATTTCTTTCTCACCCTTCCTTTTCATCTCGCCCTCTTATCACCACCCACGCGACGACTCCCACGGCCTAAGAATGTTAAGTTTTGTTTAGTTTACGCACTAAACGAAACTTAGCGATAACAAATTAATCCATTGCGGAAAGGACAACTTTGTCCTCATTCAATTTTTACTGAACTGAACCAAACAGTTAATTAAAAAAAAATGACTTCTAGCCGTCAATCTAGAACGATCAAATTAACTCGCTTAACTTCTACTAAACAATTTCTTATATCGATTAGGTGTAATGCGGTTTGTTACAATTCATACCACGATTATACACAAAAGTTAGCAGCATTAAGATCATATATACACCGAGCCTTTAATTCAGAACTAAGTCAGAATAATTTTGAAAAGGAAGTATCAATAATACAAACTATAGCAAAAGATAATAATTTCCCCGAAAATACTCTCTATATCCCTATATAGAGTATTACTCTCTGTATCTAATCTCTATATCTCCCTATATCTAGGCACAATCATTTTCCTATAAATACAAATCCTTTACATTATTTCTTGAAATGGCTGAATTGACGAACGTTTTGGTACAAATTGCAGAAATTTTGAAAAATGTTCAAGATACACAAAACCAAATCATTGAAAGCAAACAAACAAATTATATGGGAAGAGACAATTTACAACCCTATGATGAAAATAACGAAAATTTCGATTCGTACTTACAGCGTTTAGATAACCATCTACAACTACGTGGCGTAAATAAAAATACACAAACAAAACTCTGCGTTCAAATTTTAATAGGTTGTCTTAGTCCTAAAATTTACCAAATTCTAACTAAACTTACTGCACCAGATCTTCCTAATACACGATCATACGATGAATTAATCAAACTTTTACGTGAATATCTAGCACCTCAGGCTAGTGTAACTGCCGAGCAGCATACATTTTACACCCGATTACAAGGAGAGGGAGAATCAATTCAATGCTATGTTGCTGAATTACGAAAACTTACCACAAATTGCGATTTCAATTGTGTAAAATGTAAAACATCAACCATAGAAACGCATTTACGCGCACAATTTATTAGAGGAGTCCGTGATACAGAAGTACGAGAACGGTTATTACAACAAAAAAATCCAACTTTCGATGATGTAGTACAAATAGCAAAATTAATGGAAGTATCCAAAAGAGAATCATCATTAATGCAAGCTCCGGGACAAATAAATGCGATTCAGAAGAAATCAAATCATTTTAATGGTAACAGAAAAAACTATACAAAGAATGCAGAAAACCTGGTTGGTAAATGTTTTAGATGCGGCAAAACAGGCCATAAAGCTAATAATTGTCAAGCGAAAAACTTAAAATGTTACAAATGCAAGAAAGAAGGACATGTACAATCGGTTTGTATGCAGCGAAATACAAAAGCAAAAATACAAAAACAAATCGATACTACAAGTGAAAACGAACAAGAAGAAGAAGAAATTCATCCAGTCAACGAAATTGTTGCAATTAATTCATTAAATACATCTAAAATTCTATTGCCAATTCGAATAAACGACGGAAAATGTAACATGGAATTGGATACTGGCGCAGCTGTTTCCACGATTTCTGTACAACAGTTTAAGAAAATATGTCCCAATGCAACTATACATCCTACTAACGTGAAATTACGGACATATACTGGAGAAATCATACATCCTACTGGTTCTGCGATGGTCAATATACGTTACAACGATCAAACAGCCGAAGGAAAGCTATATGTTTTACCTTTACAAGTTGATGCCATATTCGGAAGAGATTGGTTACAGAAAATAAAAATAAATTGGCCAGAAATCAATAATGTACACATGGATATAGAATTGGAAACGTTTCTAAACTCATACAGAGACGTGTTGTCCAACGAGTTGGGAGAAATTCCAAATTATAAATACAGCCATAAATTCATCGATCCAAATACTAGACCAATTTTCTGCAAACCCAGACCTGTACCGTACACTTTACAGCCAAAGGTGGAGGAAGAATTGGATAGATTGGAAAGGCAAGGAATCATAGAGAAGACAATCCATTCAATGTGGGGTACACCCATCGTACCAGTTTCAAGAAAAGATGGAAGAATAAGAATACGTGCAGCATACAACATTACCATAAATAAATATGTGTAAGATGACCGTTACCCGATTCCAAGAATAGAGGATATTTTCAATAAAATGAAGGGCGGCAAGTATTTTTGTACGCTCGATGTAGCAAACGCTTACCTTCATATGAAGATGGACGAAGAAAGTTCCATGATCCAGGCGATTTCTACGCACAAAGGTGTTTACAAGGTGAAGAGATTAATGTTCGGAGTTAAAACTGCTCCATCTGCATGGCAACGATTCATGGATAAGTTGACGCAAGATTTGGATGGTGTCGTTTGTTTCTTCGACGATATCGCAGTTCAAGGTGCAACTATGGAAGAATTATATCATCGTCTACATGCAGTTATGCAGAGACTGAGTCAGAACAATTTACACATAAACAAGAAAAAGTGTCAGTTTTTTAGAAAACAGATTTCTTACTTGGGACACATAATAGATGCAAAGGGTTTACATACTGCACCTGAGAAAGTTGAAGCAATTTTAAGAAGTGAAAGGCCAACAAATGTTTCACAATTAAGAAGTTTTCTGGGATTGGTTCACTATTACCAGTCATTTTTACCGAACTTAGCATCTAAATTATATCCCTTATACCAATTATTAAAAACCAATGTTAAATTCATGTGGAGTAAACAATGCGAAAATGTATTTATTAACCTAAAGAAGACCCTTACAAGTACAAAAGTTCTAACGCCATTCGATCCTAAATTACCATTGACATTGGCTACGGACGCTTCAGCCACAGGACTTGGTGCTGTTATTTCCCATACGATGCCAGATGGAAGTGAACGACCAATTGCCTATGCTTCAAGATCCTTAAAGAAAGCAGAACAAAACTACAGTCAACTGGACAGGGAAGCAACTGCAATAGTTTGGGGAATGCGGAAGTTCTTTCATTATTGTTATGGACGACGATTTACGCTGATAACTGACAATCAACCATTAGTGCGAATTTTTCATCCACAAAAAGATTTACCTGCTACATCAGCTATTCGTTTAATCCATTATGCTAACTATATTTCAGGTTTTAATTATGACATCAAGTACCGCAACTCCAAGGCCCATGCTAATGTGGATTATTTATCCAGAACGCCAGTTTCTAAAGCGTCATGTCTAAATCATGATTCTCATGAATTATTCCAAATCAACCAAATCGAACAATTGCCTGTAACGAAGAATGAAATACGAAAAGCTACACTTCGAGATCCATTGCTGAAGAGGATTTATATTGCAATCGAAACAGACGGTGAAATGCCGAAAGGATTCCCACGAGAAGAGTTCACTATTCAAGACGGATGTTTATTACGAGGAATTCGAGTAGTGATACCAGAGGAATTGCGAGAAAAAATTCTAGAAGAATTACACCAGGCACATGCTGGAATCGTAAGAATGAAATCTCTGGCGCGAAGTTACGTATGGTGGCCAGGTATTGATGCCGATATCGACAATTTAACTAAACAATGCATCAGTTGTGCACGAAATAGAAATAATCCTACTAAAAGTATTGTTCATCCTTGGGATTATGCAACCAAACCATGGCAGCGTTTACACATAGACTACGCTGGACCATTTCATGGTACTTATTTATTTATCTTAGTTGATTCTTACTCGAAATGGATAGAAGTAATACCTACTGAGTCAATAACATCAACAATTACTATTAATATTCTTAAAGAAATATTCTCAAGATTTGGATTACCATATACAATTGTATCAGATAATGGTACTAATTTCACATCATACGAATTTATAAATTTCGTAAAATCCAATGGAATAAATCATAAATTAACTGCCCCTTATCATCCAGCAACTAATGGACAGGCAGAACGATATGTTCAAACAGTCAAGAAAAGTTTAAGAGCACAAATTGGCGAAGGTGATTTGTTACTGAATCTATGTAGATTTCTGATGCAATATAGAAAAACGCCGAATGCAACAACTGGGATTAGCCCAGCAGAAATGTTGTTCAACAGAAAGATAAGAACTAGAATAGATTTAATACGAGGAGATGTTGGAACAGAAATTAATGAAAGAAATTTGATGCCAAACGGAGACCGAAAAGATATCTTAGAAATTGGAACTAAAGTACAAGCTAGGAATTATACAAATCCAACTGATAAATGGAATTTTGGAACCATAGTGGGTAAAAGAAGAACTCTACATTATGATATTGAAATTCAAGGTAAAATTCAAAAAAGGCATAGAGACCAACTTTTGCCATACGAGGGGAAGATTATTACTCAAGTAAGACGATTACCGGAAGAAGAAATAACGCGAAATATTCAACAAGGAAACCCAGAAGTTACAAAAGAAGTTCCGAAAATAGAAACGCCGCTTAAACTTCCACAGGAAAGAAAAGAAACTCCCGAGAAAACAACAATTGTTCGTTCAAAGACGACAACCACACCAATTACCGCAGTACGACGATCTGAAAGAATTAGGAAACCACCTAATAGATTAAATCTTTAAAATTTCCCAAGGGATAATTGTTATATATGCAACCACACATACATATATATACACACACACACATACTCAGATACACACGTTTAAAAGGATTTTGAACAAATAAAGTTGTTTACATAAACAACACTATCGATACTAACAAGTTAGATAAATTTAAAACAATAAGTTACCCAGGTACGATATCACACAAATTGAAAAAACTTTTCAAAAAATATAACATAAATCTAACATTCAAAACTACACACACTATTCAAAATATTCTTGATAATAGTAAAGACAAATTTGATATCTTACAAGAAAGCGGTGTATACCATATAGAACGCAATAGTTGTCAAGCTACATATATCGGAGAGACCGGACGTAATTTCAAAACAAGGATCAAAGAACATTTAACGAAAGAAAATTCGGCATTTGGAAAACACTTACTTTTTAACAACCACGAATTTAATATAGAGAAAAATACAAAAATATTACACAAGAAAAATAAAGGCTATTTATTAGAAATACTCGAAATGTATGAAATAACTAAATTTAAAAAACAAAATCCGGATAAAATAGCATTAAATGAACAAATAAACCATATTACCCCTCCATTATATAATCATTTAAAAAATCCTTTCAAAAATCTTTAAAACCACTTTCCATGTCTATATTCTTTAAACACAAGTTTTAGTTGTCCTCGTGATACCACGGTGATGTTGTATTGTAAGAAATATATGTTTGTGAATACTTAAAATGTATTGTGATTGTTTTAACTTTTAATTTGTAAACTGACGTAAGTTTTAAAGTAGACATAAAATTCTCTTTTATTTTTAATATGTGAACCTCTTTATATATAGATGTTCTTCTGAAGATGGTAATGTAATTACCGAAACCGGTAAAGACGTAAATAAAAATTTTAAATATCACTTAGTATATGATAATATTTTATATTTCTATAACTTATTAGTGATAATGGATAAAAACATAACTAAAAATAAAACGAAAAAGAAATGATTGGTAAAAATTATAAAAACTGAATAAACATTCTTATTTAAAATTATTTTTAATTTTCTCTAGATAAGAAACGGAGGAAATTACCTTTTGTAAAAAACTGCAGCAATTGCAACACGGCTGTAGTAAAAAGAGCATTGTGGCACGCTAAGAGAAATGCTAAAACGACAAGACAAAAACTAATGGAATTGAGGAGAAATCCTCAGCTGTTAGTGAATGTCAAAAATTTAAATCAAGCCACTATAAATTTCTTTAGCAGCTAGTGCAGAAATCAAAAAAAAAGAACCACGCGGACGACGGTTTACATTGGACGACAAGGTGCTAGCTCTTTCGATTTACAAGCAAAGTGGTAAAGGATACCGTTATCAAATTTCTTTTCTTTGCCATCCAGGAAGACTTTACAGAAGCTTTTAGCTTATTTTCCTTTTAAGTCTGGAATTAATGAGTCCATTTTTGAACATCTAAAACATTCTGTAAATAAAATGCAGAATGATTTAGATAAATATTGCATTTTAATGTTTGACGAAGTGTCATTAAATACTGGCTTAGATTGTATTGATGGTTTTGTAGACATGGGTGGGTCAAACAGGAAACCTAAATTTGCCAATCATGCATTATTATTCATGGTAAAAGGAATCCATAGAAAATGGAAGCAAGTAGTTTGCTTTTATTTTGTGGAAAACTGCACCAGTACCCCAGATCTAATACGTATACTGAAAGATGTCATTAGACATATTAGACAAACAGGACTGCGTGTAGTGTGTACAATATGTAACCAAGGTGTTCCTAATACAGCCGCGATTAGCTTCTTCTTAAAAGAAACTAATAAAATTTGTATTAAGAGTAATATAGAAAACAGGTATCATGGATATCTTATAGATGATGAGGAAATCATTCATTTATATGCTGGTCCTCATCTTCTAAAAGGTTATTGTAGACTTTTACCATTTGGATAAAAGACATGGTCAGCATTACAATCAATGTATTAAATTAACAGATGAACACGTTATGGTTAAAAAAATTAATAGAATGAAAGTAAGTAAGTGTGCTCAAGTTTTTAGCCATACAGTTGCATCTGCGTTAAGAAGCAGAGCATTGATTAGTAATGATTTGTTACCATCGTCTGTATACTATATAACACCTAAGGCCTCTGATACGGCAGATTTATGTTTCTTTTTTGACAAACTTTTTGATAGTATCAACGGGAGCAAATTATATGGTTCGCCAGGAAAGAACCTTCGGTGCGTAGTATCAAAAAAAAATCGCGTCATGTGGCGATGTGGCAATCTGCAAGACCAATTCTACAATCTATGTATTTCACGTTACCACAGTCTGAAAAATATGTGCTAATTCCGTCTTTGAAGAACTGGATTTTTACACTTGATGGTTTCTTATACTTGTGGAAAAAATTATCAGGGATAGGATTTCAACATATGGCTCCACGATCATTTAATCAAGAACCCGTTGAAAATTTCTTTTCAAGTATAAGAAGCCATGGAGTAAGAAACATCAATCTCACGTGTTCATCATTCATTTCTTCTGCTAAATCTTTAATAATAAATAATTACGTTTCCACCGCCGCCAACTGTGAGAGAGATCAAACAGTTGGTGCTCTTTGTGATTTAAAATCTTTTTTGCTTGGTACTGATTCTCCGATTGTAATAGAACAAATAGAATTATCCTTGCCTCATCAGATTTCAGATCCGTTAAAAGACACTGAAATGCAATATGACTTTGCAACAGCTTATGTTGCTGGAGCTGTTGCGAAAAAACTTTGAAAAAAATGGGACTTATGGGTGAACCCATAGGTGTACCGAACTTCTGTAAATAAATTTGATCATGAAAAGAAAAGTACGTGTTATCAAAAACAAACTTTAACAAATTACAAAAGGTGTCAGAAGAGAAGTTGCAGTTGTCACTAATAAGCTCCCATTTATCTTTTACAATATCTAAAATTAAGTCAAGGGGGATGTTGGTAAACAAACTTACCACATCTAAGGATATAATAACAAAGTCAGATGGAAGTCGAAAACCCCGTATTACTGAGGGAGATCGTAAGAATTTCTTGTTAACAACAAGAAATTTAGATAAATTATACGTAGCTGAACCACAAGCAGATATGATTGGACGAAGGGGAACACCAGGTTTATGTATTTTAGGTAAGAAATAGGCTTTACATAAAGTTGAGTTTTGTGACATGAGTAGCTTAAGTTCACTATCATTAATAATCTTATCAGTATGAAGATTCTTGACCAGTTTATTAAGATTTCTCTGTACGGTATCAACAGGAAATTTTTTAATTTTTTTGTATGTTGTTTCATCATTTAATGATAACTTTTAATTAATGATAATTTTCATAGGATTCTTTAAATTTCAAATTCAAATTTTTAAATTTTAGCGGTTTTTAAATTGTTCTGTTTCGCGTACTGGATTGGTGGATGAGGCGCAGAGGCACTTGACTTGTTAACTGGTTTTAACTTTTCTTATGTTTTTATCTGTATACACCACGTTTTAATTCACGAATCTTCATCCATCTTAATTGTTAACATTTAAAAGAGTTTTTTGTTTGTTAATTTTGCATTATCTGTGATGCCAGATCAAGAAATGTTTTGTAGTTTTTTCAACCTTCACAACTTAAGTTGACTATATTTGTAAATAAACATTTTGTCTTTTGAAAAGAGGACTGAGTCAGTTACATTTTGTAATAATTTTTTACAGTAATTACCAGTGGAAGAAACAATAAAGTTTCGAAATATTGCAAGTAATGAGTCCGATTCTGAATTCTGATCGCCTCACCCATCAATCCCTTAATTGTTACATAACAAACACACATTTTTACCTTTAACTTTTGTAAAAAAAAATTGTTCCTCCCTTTTCGAATGAAAGTAGTATGTCTTTACCTTCTTACTACTGCTTGCCATAATATTATTTTTTGTTGTTCTCTACTAACCCAACCGCTGGACGTTCGTTATGCGTTCAGTTTTAAACTAAGCGCTATTTAATACTAAGGCCTACTGTCCACGTAGCCGCACGTCATACACACAACATCGTCATTTTACGCTTGTGTGTAGCTTGCTTGCTTTTTGCTTAGAAAGGGACGAAGCTGTGTCCACGGTGCGGCATAGTCGCATTTGCGTGTCGTCATACGTTCTTCATGCAGCGCGTGCGGCAGCTTGCCACTACTCAAGCGTACTTGGAGATGCAAACACATCTGTGTCTACAAAATGGCGGCCTCGGCAGCCAAATTTGTTCGGATGATCGAAGAACATCCTTGTCTATACAATAACAAATTAGCAGAATATTCGAGAAAAGACGTCACGGATAAAGCGTGGAGTGAAGTGGCTCAAAAAACAAGCGCTTCTGGTAAGTAATATAATATTTATTTATTCAATTACACAGTACATTAGAACCCCTCATATCCGACCTCGGGATATCCGACTCCTCGGGATATCCGTCACCCCTCCCTACTCCCAATTTTGTTCAAATGCTCTAATGTACGTTTTTGTGAATCCCAAGAGACCCGACTTTCCGTCGGGGAATTACTTGATTCGCTCAATCTTGATGTTTGCCAAGGGTTGCGCAACTGTGTTCATCATTGTGAATATCAATTGTATGCATATTTACAATTGTTATAGTAAAAGTGATTATGGCTACCCAACAAAAACGAAAACGTATTGTATGTACACTACAGAAGAAATTGGAAGTTATTCAGAGGCTAGACAATGGCGAGTCAGTTCAAAAATTATCTTCTGAATTAGGAATAGGCGTCACAACTATTAAAGACTGGAGGAAAAACAGAAAGAATATCGAATCGTACTCTATGACAGTGGAAGGGGAGGAGGGTTTAAAAAATAGAAAGATGCTTAAAAAGCCTAAATTTGATGTTTTATATGATGCTCTCTGGATATGGTTTTGCCAAGAAAGACGCAAAGGAACTCCTTTGTTAGGTCCTATAATTAAAGAGAAGGCAGCGATTTTACATAAAACAATAGTAGGAGAGGAAGGGGAAAATTTCAGTGCAAGTGAAGGTTGGCTTCACCGATGGAAACGTCGCCATGGTATACGTCACGTTGTTATTTCTGGAGAAAAGCTGATGATGACGCAACCAAAGAGTTCGTGAAGAAATTTGAAGTTTTTATTAAAGAAAACAATATGCATCCGGATCAAGTGTATAATATTGACGAGTCAGGGTTAAACTAAAAGATGCTCCCACAAAAAACTCTTGCTGCAAAAAATGAAAAAGTAACAGGGACAAAATTATCCAAGGATAGACTAACTTTTGCAACTTGTAGTAATGCAAGTGGAAACCATAAAATGCCATTGTTTGTCATTGGAAAATCTAAAAAGCCCAGAGCGTTCAAACATGTGAACATGGCATCATTGCCTGTTTATTATAAAAATCAAAAATCTGCTTGGATGGACAGTTCTTTGTTTAAACAGTGGTTTTTTGAAGAGTTTGTACCAGATGTAAAAAAACACTTGAAAATGAAAAATCTACCACTCAATGCAGTCTTGATTCTTGACAATGCTCCCAGTCATCTTTCGGAAAACGAACTAACAATGGGAAACATCAAAGCTATGTTTCTACCTCCTCGTGTGACACCTTTAATCCAACCTATGGATCAAGGGGTTATTGAGTGGTTGAAGAAAAGATACAGGCGAAAATATGTCAGCTTCTTATTAGAGCAAACGGAAGGAGGCAGTAACCTATTTGAGGCAATGAAGACTTTTAATATAAAAGATGCCATTTACATTGCCGCACAAGCCTGGGACGAACTCAATCACACCACTCTACAAAAATCTTGGAGAAAACTATGGCCAAGTATTATTGAAGGTAATCTCTAATGAGTCTGAAACTTTAAATACAGATGAAGCAGAAATTCTACAAGATTTACAGACCATCGATGCCCAAATCCAACCAGCGGATATAAAAGAGTGGCTATTGGGAGGGGACATAGTTGAAGTCACTAACGAGGATCTGAACAACGAGCAAATCGTATCCGCAGTTTTTAAAGTTGAAACAGAGGAAGATGAAACGGATGATGAAAAAGAAGAACCTGAAAATATCAGTCATACGACAGCTACAGAGGCTTTCGAGATTGCAATGAAATACGTCGAGCAACATCCAGAAGCAACACCGATGGATGTGCTGTGCATTAAAAAGTGGAAAGATATCTCAGCTAAAGCAAGATTTGGTAGATTAAAACAAAAAAATATAACTGATTTTTTTAAATAAATTTACATGTACATACATGGATTTGTATACATAATTAAATATATGTACTCGTTTATGTTTGTCCTGTTCATTTTTGTTGTTCCTCGGATTATCCGACCTTTTTTGGTAACCGACCATGCTCCGGTCCCATGGGTGACGGATATGAGGGGTTCTACTGTAATTCCATTGCCACGATAGTGCACAGTCCGGACTCAAAAAATAGTTCCCTAAATAATTACGTAAACCATTTGGTGTGTTTACAAAGGTCCTATTAGGTATTAAAATTGGTTTGTTTTTCTGTGTTACTTCACCGATTGTATTAATTGCGTACTGTATTCCTTCATGTTTACGTATATAGTTATGTAAAACACATATACATTTTACTATTGAAACTATTGTAGCATATTTGCGACATGTTATAGGTTTTAAAAGAACTTGAAATTTTTGTGACATCATACCAAATACACATTCAATTGTTTTTCGTCCACGACTCAATCTATAATTAAATATTCTTTTGGTATTGTCTATGTGTTTCACCGAATATGGTCTCATTAAATACTTTTGTAAGGGAAATGCATTGTCCCCAACAAAATAATATGGAAATATATTTCCAGAATGTTCGTCATGCGGCAACGGTGAACCTGAATTAGGAATATTTAAGCCATCTCTTTGTAACCACTTTCCTAAATTTGACGCTTGAAAGACGCCACCATCACTATTTCTTCCAGCAAATCCACATTCTATAGTCGTAAAATAACTGTCTGCATCGCAACATCCTAATAAAATAAATGAATGATATCCTTTATAGTTGTAATTTGCAGATCCTGTGTTAGGATACTTTTGAATCCTTATGTGTTCGTAGTATCTTGTTGCAATAGCCTTCCATTCATCTGTAGTTGGCAGGGGCATATAGATGTCTTTAAGTGAGTTCCATATAACTTCTGTCGTTTCTGCTACAACTCGTGATATAGTGCATTCTCCTCGAGCAAAGTAAAATCCTAGTGCTAGAAAACTACACCCAGTTGATAGGTATCTGGAAGAAAAGACATGATATTTATGTTTCTTTGCAGTGAGTGATTGTCAAACCAGGTGGAGAAATATAAGGAATGGATTTGTTCGCAGCCTAAAATCAACTCCTAGTGGCTCATCAACGAAGCAAAAGAAATTATACTATCTACATGATGAATTACAGTTTGTTCTCCCTTTTGTAAAAGCAACTGTTCACACTGATGAACCAGGCAATGGCCCTTTTCAAATCATATCACATATCAAATTCTACACCCAATGAAGAACCTGCTGAATCTGCTAAAATTGCTGCCAGGGAATCTTCTGAATCGGTCTTAACCAAATTTAAACGTACCAAAATAAGAAAAGTTACTAACGAAGCTGATAAAGCATTTGTGGACTGGATGAAAAAAAAAGAAACAAAGCAGGACAATCCAAGAAAAATGTTTTTACTTAGTTTATTGTCAGATGTTGAAAGTTTGTCTGAGGAACAAATGCGAAAGTTTAGAATTAAGGTGCTATTATTACTCGAGGATATTCAGTCGGGCTCATCACAACAATGCGAAGACAATTATTCACCAATACAGCATTCGGAACAATACAGGGATTATTCGTCAACTCAGCAGTTACAATACAGAGACAATTATTCGCCAATTTCTTCTGTAGGATCTAATTCAAATAACCCAGTCTCTCCAGTAAATTATACTACAAATACAAATTTTACTGGTGATTTACTACAACTACAAAACCTTGAAAACTTGTGATCTGACCTAACTTTGTATATCCGATGACTGTTTTTTCTTTAATAAAGCATATTCTATTTTACTTTGTGTTATTTTCATTTTATAGCAATAAATACTATACACATAGAAAAAAACTGTTTAAAACTTACCTCAAAGTTATAAGCATCCTTTCTTCCGGGCTGACGCAATCTCGCATTACAGTATTTTGTCGTTGTATTAAAGGTCCAACAATAGAGACTAATATTTGATACGTATTTTTAGTCATTCGGTAAAATGATTGAAAATAGGAATCATCTTCTGATAGCTCTCTTGCCGCAACAAATAATCTACAATTAACGTTTTTTTCAATATATGGATGAAGCCAATATAAGCTACGTCTGTGTCGTCGTCTTCTAATATAGTTATACGCTACAATCACGTCTTCATCTTCGCTTGATGACATTTTCGCAGTGAAATAAAAACGTGCTTACGATGCTGAACATGAGAGTCCGTTTTGTAGTTTGCAGGACGATTATATGACGATTGCGTGGACATATCTAAGATGCAAATTACGCCTGTCGTCATTTGTAGTTTATATGCATTCGTCAAATGACGCCTCAGTGGACAGTAGGCCTAACGCGGTATTCCGGTTAGTCGGTTCTAGCCGATTCCTTGATTGCGGCAGATCGCTCACCGCAACGTTGCCACTGTTTATGTTTAATATTATGATAATTAGATTATTTTGTGGAATTTTGAAGCTTCTCTGATTTTTGCAGTTTGTATTTTTAAAATTAAAATCGTTGTGAGAGCTACTAGAATTGCCTCCGCGAGCTACCGGTAGCTCGCGATCGGCAGGTTGGCGACCACTGTTCTAACGCATCGCTCGCAAGCGACTTCGGAGATTGTGAAATATTCAACAACATAAATTCCTAATAAACTCGTCAAAATATTTATTCTCAACATGAATTGTTCACCTTAGAGGATGGTATGGCGGGACATGCACACCGGTGATACGACACGCAACAAATGATATTTCCTTTAAACTACTTACTACCTTTTTAACTAATAACATTTACCTGAAATATCTCTGATAATTCCTTTTGCGCTTCCTTAGGAATCGGGACGCACTGAACTTGCATATGAGACGTTTTAAAATTTCTTTCAAAAAATACTGGAACTTGATCGTTTCGGCCATAAAACTTCGTGATTGCATCTTTAAACGCATTAATTTCCTCCAACGTATCATCAGGAAGGTGAATTGCACTTTGATAATGTTGAACCGGACAAATCAAAAAGTGTTCTTCGACAATTCCACCTTAAATAATAACATAAATTGCATAAAAATAAAGCCATAAATTAATTTTTATACCTTTAGCTAAAGCCACATAAACATTTGTACCAACGGTAATAATTAAATGTTTTTCAACGGATGGACTTGAAAGACAAAACCAACATTTACTTTTATCAAAATCAATTTTTTGCTTTTTATTATTTCTTTTTTCTTTCTTCGTTTCACTAGGTGCGTTCATGTCGTAAAAATATTGTTGGGATTCTTGTTTTCTTTTAACTGCCGGCGGTAAAATTTTATTTTCGATTTCGTTTAAATCGTAAGGCGGTTCGGTTTCGTCGGTGGTTTTTTGCAAAAATTCCATTTCATTCATTTTATCAACGGGTTTCAATTGAAGCGCATAAATCCATTTCTGTTTGTGAGGATTCCCCACTCTACCTAAACTAATAAATCTCGTTACAGCGCTTAATGTTGACGAATCTTTTGGATTAATTCTATAAGGACTTCTTTCGTAATGTGTTCCTTCTAATCCGCAGATATGATAACGTGGTTTTAATTGCATTGCTAACCAAGAAATTAAATCGGAGCCATTCCGAACGATAACATCCTAAAATAATTGAATTAAAAATGTTTTAATTGAAATCATAGAGAATTAATTAATTAAATTACATCTTTAGTGAAATAGTAGACTTTATTTGGCCATTGTGAGGTTAAAAGGATATCTACACCACGATAATCTTGGTTATCTTTAACGCAGACATCTTTTAAAGCTAAAATTTCGTCCAAAGAAAAATGAAAATCTTTTGGGGTTTCATTTTGGGAGGAAATTCCGCTTAAATAAGCTATTTTCACGCCATTTGCAGTTACATATAAACCTCGTTTGCCTAAATATGACACGTTTGGACATAATTCTGTTTCTTCATTAAAAAAATTTAATGCTTCTTCTTTGTTTGGCCCTAATATGTATGTTGGTACTGAAACTAATTAAAAAATGGTAATCAAAATTTGTAAAACTGCCGTTTGTTGGCTGACGATCTTATTGTATATACAGGTTGTTCCAATTTACCTTCAACAATAGAAGGTACGGTAAAAATCTTTTTTTACATTTAAATTTATTGAGGTTTATACCTTTTTCTTAATATTTATTTATTTAATAATTTTTTGCACTTTTATTAACAAGACGATAGTATTTAACACAATGTTTCAACCGGTTTCGGTTACGTTTAAACCATCTTCAGGAAATACATTTTAAAAAATTTGTTGATCTTATTGACATTTTATTTTGTGATTTATGTTATGTTGTGTCAATGTGAAAAATTAAAATAGAATTAAAATAAAATAAAATTAAAATTGAATATTTCCCTAACCAAAAGTTCAAATATCTATTGGAAATTTGGGAAGGGAAAAATGGGAAAATGTTATTACTGTTTGAGTTCATTGTATATGTTAGGGTTTTTTGATTTTATTTTTGGAGTAAAAGGATTTTTCAAATACATATATAAAGGTTTTCTTGTGTAGTTAATTTGGTCATTCAAACATAAAATTTGTGGATGATTATGTTTAAATTTTCTAATTTCATAAAGTTCAAGTATTTCCAAAAGGTTACTTTTATTTTTCTTATGAAGTAATGTTGTGTTTTTTGTTTCATTAAATTGGTGTTCTTTGTTAAATATTATATGTCTTCCAAAGTTAGATCTCTGTTGTGTTCTATGTTCTTTTATACGAGTTTTTAAACATCTCCCTGTTTCACCAATGTAAATGGCTTTACATGTATCACATTCTAATTTGAAAACTCCATTATCGTTCATTTTATTGATTTTATCTTTGTTGTTAATTAAAATTTTATCTAGTGTGTTGTTGCTTTTGGATGTTATAACTATATTGTGTTTCTTAAAAAATTTTTTTAATTTTGTTATGTATGTTACCTTGATATTCTATTGTTCTATAAATATTGTTTGTGTTATTTGTTATATTTGTAAGAGTGGTAAGTTTTATGTGATTCTGTTTGTTTCTGTATTTGTCAATCATTTTGTTGATGATTTGTGGTTTATATCCGTTATTTTGGCCAATTTGTTTGATAATGGATATTTCTGTTCTAAGTTCTTTTTCACTAAGTTTTGTGTTGAAGGCACGGTGTATATATGCGTTGAAACTTGCCATTTTATGAGTATAATCATGAAAAGAATCATTTGGGATGATTGTATCTGTTTGCGTTGGTTTTCTATAGATACTGTATTGAAGTCCGTTGTCTGTTTTTAAAATTGTTAAGTCTAAAAAATTTATGCGGTTGTTATGTTCTATTTCGATTGTAAATTTGATGTCTTTATGTAAATTATTAATGTAGTTGTGTAAGTTGGTTATTGTTTCTTGTCTGTCATTGTCGATAAAAACGATGATATCATCTACATATCTTAACCATGTTATGATGTTGTGTCTATATGGGTTGTTATTGTTTATTATAAGTTCTTTTTCAAGTTTGTCTAAGAATATATCAGCTAGTAATCCACTTAGTGATGATCCCATTGGAAGGCCCTTATTGTAGGTGTAGTAAGTGTTTTTAAATTTACAAAAGTTTTGCTGTATGCAAATTTTAAAAAGGTTAATTATTTTTTTTCTGTCGGTTTCATTATTAATTCCATCTTTAAGAATGTTGTTTAAAATTTGAAGGGTTTCATCAGTTGGAATGGTAGTGTAAAGGTTAGTGATGTCAAATGAGATCATTATGTATTTGTCAGGAAAATTAATTTTTGTAAGTTTATTAATTAAATCGTATCTGTTTTTTATGGTGTGTCTAGTTTCAAATCCTGTTATATCTTTAAAATATGTTGACCAAAAATTTTGCTGTTTTATAAGTGGAAGAATCGATTGAGGAAATGATAGGGCGAATCGGTATGTTTTGTTTATGTAATTTCGGCAAACCGTATAATCTTGGTGTTTTGGGATTCATTGGTAAAATAGAATAAATGTTTTTGTTAAATTTTTGTAGTGTTTCTTTGGATTCAAATATAATTTTTTTAGCTGTTTTGTGGAAACTTGTAGTTGGATCCTTTGAAACAGTTGTAAAGCTGTTTTCTTTTAAAAAATCTTCAGTTTTCTTTATGTAGTCTTCTTTGTTCATTATTATTAAACCTGCGTTTTTATCAGCTTTGGTGATAGTTAGATTGTTTTGTTTGATTTTATGTTTTATGTTATTAATTATTCGTTTTTCTTTATTAATTTTTCGTTCTTTCATTAACTCTTTATTTTTTGTTGTTCTTTTTGTTTCTTCTTTAATTAATATCTGTTGAAGTTCTCTATTAATTGTTTCTTTGGTTGCCATTTTCTTCGTTATTGCTTCCAATTCAATAGCGATTTTTCTCAAATTGGGTTTAGTTGTTAATGCATATTTATGGCCTTTATTAAGCATTTCTAATTCTTCTGGGTTAAATGTTATGTTCGTTAGATTAGTTATCCGTTTATGAAATATATGTTGTTTCATGTTGTAATCTTTAGTTATCTTTCTATTTTCTTTTATTATTTGTGTTTTCTTTTCTTTTCTAAGGTTATCTAATTTCCTTTCTTTTGATGTCCATTTTTGATTGATTTTATCTTTATTCCAAATGGTTTTGTTGTTCATTATTTCTTGGATTTCTATATTGTGGTAGGTCTTTGTTAATTCTTGGTAGACGTAATACATCTCAAGATTAATTTTGTCAATTTTCTTGTAATGTTTCTTAATTTCTGTTTTAATCGTTTTCTTTATAACTTTTTCCACTTGATTCTTTGTCATGTTGTTGGGATATTTGTGTCTTGTGAATTTAGGTTTTAAATTTTCTTCTAGACAGGTTTTCAAAAAGGATATATGTTGTAGTTCAAATATTAGTTTGAGATGTAGATCTCTAAAGTTGTATAAATTATAGGTCGTACCAACCTTGTTAAAATTTTTTATTTTATAGGAATGTTTTTCGTCTTGAATTAAATATTTATTTAATAATTTTTTGCACTTTTATTAACAAGACGATAGTATTTAACACAATGTTTCAACCGGTTTCGGTTACGTTTAAACCATCTTCAGGAAATACATTTTAAAAAATTTGTTGATCTTATTGACATTTTATTTTGTGATTTATGTCATGTTGTGTCAATGTGAAAAATTAAAATAGAATTAAAATAAAATAAAATTAAAATTGAATATTTCCCAAACCAAAAGTTCAAATATCTATTGTAAATTTGGGAAGGGAAAAATGGGAAAATGTTATTGCGGTTTGAGTTCATTGTATATGTTAGGGTTTTTAATTTTATTTTTAGGTGGAGTAAAAGGATTTTTCAAATACATATATAAAGGTTTTTCTGTGTAGTTAATTTGGTCATTCAAACATAAAATTTGTGGATGATTATGTTTAAATTTTCTAATTTCATAAAGTTCAAGTATTTCCAAAAGGTTACTTTTATTTTTCTTATGAAGTAATGTTGTGTTTTTTGTTTCATTAAATTGGTGTTCTTTGTTAAATATTATATGTCTTCCAAAGTTAGATCTCTGTTTTGTTCTATGTTCTTTTATACGAGTTTTTAAACATCTCCCTGTTTCACCAATGTAAATGGCTTTACATGTATCACATTCTAATTTGTAAACTCCATTATCGTTCATTTTATTGATTTTATCTTTGTTGTTAATTAAAATTTTATCTAGTGTGTAGTTGCTTTTGGATGTTATAACTATATTGTGTTTCTTAAAATTTTTTTAAATTTTATTATGTATGTTACCTTGATATTCTATTGTTCTATAAATATTGTTTGTGTTATTTGTTATATTTGTAAGAGTGGTAAGTTTTATGTGATTCTGTTTGTTTCTGTATTTGTCAATCATTTTGTTGATGATTTGTGGTTTATATCCGTTATTTTGGCCAATTTGTTTGATAATGGATATCTCTGTTCTAAGTTCTTTTTCACTAAGTTTTGTGTTGAAGGCACGGTGTATATATGCGTTGAAAGTTGCCATCTTTTTCTTAATGTTTTGCACTTCCATTGGCACCAAAAGACAGCGGCAAAACAGCTTACAAGCCAGGCTTATCATCAATCTGCCCGAGTTATTCGACAATAATTGAATCCTGAATGCAAAGAAATTTCGTTTTAGACCACTAAGATCTTAAACTAGCGCAATAAGGAGTTGATAAAATTCTTCTAAATACATCAACAACGCATAATCTTCATCAACTAGATTTAAGGTACCTGGAACTAGTTGATGATCAATACATGATATTCGTTGAAAAAGAATAGTTATTCTAGTCGGAGGCCTAAACCTCAAGCACCCCAATTACCACTCCAGATTAATCAAGCTTGTCAGCAAAATATTAATTTCCTCGACCTAAAACTCGACCATTCCTCTGGAAATATTGAGTATAATATTTTTAGAAAACCTTCCATGATACCTACAATAATATCTTACAATTCAGCACACCCTCTATCTCAAAAGCTTTCTAGTTTCCATTATTATACCAATAGAGCCCTAAACTACCCACTATCAAATGAAAATCTCACTACTGAACTTAATTTTATACAATTGACTTTAGATAACGGGTGCCCCCCTAAATTAATAGGCAACCTATTTAATAAGATTAAAAAACAAAGGGACCCCCTTTACATAACACAAACTAAAGAAACAATATACAGAGCTACCCCATACAACTCCATCACTTATCAGGCGACAAAGATGTTTGCTAAGTATAACATAACTTTGGCTTTTAATAACAAAAACTCTATACTCAAAATCTTATCTAACCACCACCTAAAGACCAACAACAATATTTTACAACAGAGCGGCATTTACAAAGTCAATTGCACACAATGTCAATCTTCATACACTCAGCAGCAGAAGTCTGCGTACAAAAAACTTGTAATACTTTAATTGAAAAAATAAGAGTCATAATCTAATGTGATAAACTTGATTTTTTTTTATGTTGTATATTAACTACATATAATTCTATTAACAAAATATGCTTCAACAAAACAAAAACAGTAGTTACAGAAAAAAATCAAAACTAAAAATTCTACAAATAACGGGTGTGCAAAAATCTGCGTACAAGACAGGACAGTATTTATAAAAAATTCATAAATGAGATCATTTTTCTATATTAATATGAGGTCGGATAACCTTTATGTTTAATGACCTCCCTTAAACGTTTAGGCATGGAGGAATTAGTGCACAATTTCTTCGTTTCGTCCGAACTGATTTTGGCCCATTCCTGAATCATAACATTTTTTAACGTTTCCTTCGACGTTATGTTGTGTTGCCGAATCCTGCGTTCCAGTAAATCCCAGAGGTGTTCGATGGGATTCAAGTCCGGCGATTGTGGAGGTGTTTTAAGTTGCTTTGGGGTATTGTATAGTAGCCAAAGCTAAGTGTTGTGGGCGCAATGTTTGGGGTCATTATCTTGTGGAAAAAAGTATTCGGGCCCCAAGCCCAAGTTTTCGATGCTAGGCTTCAAATTTTCTTTTAAAATGTCTATATACATTTTATGGTCCATTGTCGATGTTATGAAAACCAACCTTCCCACCCCTTTGGTGCACATACACCCCCAAACCATAAATTTGCTCTCATCTGTAAAGAGAACTTTCTCCCAGAATTCAATGGGCTTGTCTAAGAGTTTTTTTTTGCAAAGGCGACTGTGATAGTTAGCTTTTTTTAACGTCCTTCTCACTGTATCTTTGCTGATAGTTTTATAAAATTCTTCTTGTACATTTTCTACTATTTTTTTTGCCGTCAGCCTAGGTTCTTTTCTAACCTGCTGTACAATTTTTCGCTTCTCTCGGTTTGTTAAAAGGGGTGGTCTACCAGATCGCGGACGTGAGAGGTAATCTTCAGTGTCTTTATAATTATTATTTACTCTTTGAATGGAAGAGTGTGACCTGCGGACAGTTTCTCCTATTTTTCGAAAAGATTTTCCCTCTTTCCATAACTTTACAATAATTTTTCTCTCTCCCAATTCAATTTCCTTTCCTTTCGTGTCCATTCTAACTTTTAGCTTCTAAGCTTCTGCTAATATAATTGACACCGATTATCTTTTATTTAAATCGGAAAGCGTACACCGCCAACTACGTATTTATGTAAATAAGTATATTTTGGAGAAGGCGTCTTTATTTGTACGCAGATTTTTGCATACGCATTATTTGGAGAATTTTTAATTTTAATTTTTTTTGTAACTAATATTTCTGTTTTATTGATGCATATTTTGTTAATAGAATTGTATGTAGTTAATACACAAAATAAAAAAAAATTGAAGTTTATCACATTAGATCATAACCCTTATTTTTTCAGTTAAAGTGTTAGAAGTTTTTTGTACGCAGACTTCTGCTGCTAAGTGTATATAGGACAAACGGGACGCCAACTAGAGATGCGCTTAAAGGAACATAAGAAAACAGAAAATTCCAACATCTACAAGCACATCAACGAAACAGACCACATTATGGATTTCGAGGGAGTCAAATTGATTCACAAATGTGAAAAAAAATTTTCGTATGGACCTTCTAGAAATGATGGAAATATATCGGCACAATAATCGGAAAGACACTAAGTTGCTCAACGAGCAACTCGAATTTAAGTATATACCTATCTTTACGTACTTAAAATCAACATAGAAAAAGATTAGAAGAAAATTATATAATATTTATTTTCGCTCTTTACAAGAATGCCATCTCGTAGCATTTTATAATATTTTAACCTTTAACCTTGAACCCCATACAGGTTTATTAATCTTTTATCGTTTTGACACATGTTACGTTTTAGTCTTATTTACATTTTCTGGTTTTCGTGTTATCTGTATTGTATCCGTAATTTTTAACTCTGTGTAATTCTGTGAACATATGAATTTTTACATTTTATTAGACTTTTCTAATTTGACTGTAAGTAGTTTAAAGAAATTTGTTCAATTTAAAAATAATAATTTTTATAATCCTTTTTATAATAGATTCGGCTGATGATGGTTTTATAAGCCGAAACTAGTACCGAGCAAATAAAAGAAGCGAGTGAGAAGTTGATTTATTTCGTTTTCATTATATTCTTATAAAAGGGAATGAGGTGTATTTGTTCATATTACATGTATATCGTCGTTATAACGAGAGAAAAAAAAAACAAATGAAGATTTGAAAAATCAAAAGAAAGAAAAACAAACAATTACCATATCTTTTTTAACTGCTAAAACCAGTCATATTACAATTTTATATAAAGTTTTATTAATGAGTTTTGATGTAGAATCACCTTTTTAAATATATTGACGTAATTTCCGGCCACTAATATACACTCAGCAGCAGAAGTTTGCGTACAAAAAACTTGTAATACTTTAATTGAAAAAATAAGAGTATAAGTCAGGACAGTATTTATAAAAAATTCATAAATGAGATCATTGTTTCTATATTAATATGAGATCGGATAACCTTTACGTTTAATGACCTCCCTTAAACGTTTAGGCATGGAGTGCACTAATTTCTTCGTTTCGTCCGAACTGATTTTGGCCCATTCCTCAATCATAACATTTTTTAACGTTTCCTTCGACGTTATGTTGTGTTGCCGAATCCTGCGTTCCAGTAAATCCCAGAGGTGTTCGATGGAATTCAAGTCCGGCGATTGTGGAGGTGTTTTAAGTTGCTTTGGGGTATTGTATAGTAGCCAAAGCTTAGTGTTGTGGGCGCAATGTTTGGGGTCATTATCTTGTTGAAAAAAGTATTCGGGCCCCAAGTTCAAGTTTTCGATGCTAGGCTTCAAATTTTCTTTTAAAATGTCTATATACATTTTATGGTCCATTGTCGATGTTATGAAAACCAACCTTCCCACCCCTTTGGTGCACATACACCCCCAAACCATAACTCCACCACCTCCGTGTTTTACAGTCGCTTTCAAATTTTCGAGATTAAGGGCAGTATTAGGTTTTCTCCATACAAGTTGTTTACCCTTAATGCCGAAAATGCAAAATTTGCTCTCATCTGTAAAGAGAACTTTCTCCCAGAATTTAATGGGCTTGTCTAAGAGTTTTTTTGCAAAGGCGATCCGCTTCTGGCGATTGACCTCTGACACAAATGGCTTTTTTCGTGCAACGCGACTGTGATAGTTAGCTTTTTTTAACGTCCTTCTCACCGTATCTTTGCTGATAGTTTTATGAAATTCTTCTTGTACATTTTCTACTATTTTTTTTTTGCCGTCAGCCTAGGTTCTTTTCTAACCTGCTGTCCAATTTTTCGCTTCTCTCGGTTTGTTAAAAGGGGTGGTCTACCAGATCGCGGACGTGAGAGGTAATCTTCAGTGTCTTTATAATTATTAATTACTCTTTGAATGGAAGAGTGTGACCTGCCGACAGTTTCTCCTATTTTTCGAAAAGATTTTCCCTCTTTCCATAACTTTACAATAATTTTTCTCTCTCCCAATTCAATTTCCTTTCCTTTCGTGTCCATTCTAACTTTTAGCTTCTAAGGCTCTGCTAATATAATTGACACCGATTATCTTTTATTTAAATCGGAAAGCGTACATCGCCAACTACGTATTTGAGTAAATAAGTATATTTTGGAGAAGGCGTCTTTATTTGTACGCAGATTTTTGCATACGCATTATTTAGAGAATTTTTAATTTTAATTTTTTTTTGTAACTAATATTTCTGTTTTATTGATGCATATTTTGTTAATAGAATTATATGTAGTTAATACACAAAATTAAAAAAAATTGAAGTTTATCACATTAGATCATGACCCTTATTTTTTCAGTTAAAATGTTAGAAGTTTTTTGTACGCAGACTTCTGCTGCTAAGTGTATGAATTTTTACATTTTATTAGACTTTTCTAATTTGACTGTAAGTAGTTTAAAGAAATTTGTTCAATTTAAAAATAATAATTTTTATAATAGATTCGGCTGATGATGGTTTTATAAGCCGAAACTAGTACCGAGCAAATAAAAGAAGCGAGTGAGAAGTTAATTTATTTCATTTTCATTATATTCTTATAAAAGGGAATGAGGTGTATTTGTTCATATTACATGTATATCGTCGTTATAACGAGAGAAAAAAAACCAAATGAAGATTTGAAAAATCAAAAGAAAGAAAAACAAACAATTACCATATCTTTTTTAACTGCTAAAACCAGTCATATTACAATTTTATATAAAGTTTTATTAATGAGTTTTGATGTAGAATCACCTTTTTAAATATATTGACGTAATTTCCGGCCACTAATATACAGGGTGTCTCACGTAACTGGTTCATTAGAACTTTTTTAGGTTCCACTATTCGTAGAGGCTTGAAATTTTGGTAACATGGGTTGTTCATTCCGATCTATTAATCTAAAATATATCCAAGATGGCCGCCACTTCCGGTCTACCGGAAGTAGACTTCAACTTCGTTATTTTAAATGGAATACGATAGTTTTTATTACACCATTCAATTATACATAAGAAAATATGTTGACTTTGATAACAGCTGTTGGTGCCTACCGTTTTTTGTTTTCGAGTTATTTCGATTTTAAGTGTTTTTTGGCAAATATCACCATGCTCTTTACAAGCCCATATCTCAGCCAACGTTAACTCAAAAACGTTTTGCATTGGTGCGATAACTCTTCATATGCTGCTAAATAGATAGTCATTTGTTATATCAGTATATCTTATACAGGCTGGTCAAAAATTGAGTTACCGTTTCTCTGTATTCAATTGCGTGAAAGTCGAAAATTTTAAATGGAAATTTTCGCCCCATATTTTCATACCCTATCAGAAAGGAAATTTAATTCTCTACAAATTATCTATAAATATTCCTATACCTATTTATTATAGTTTTCTTGCTATTGAGGAATTTATCACAATCATAGGTAAAATGCTAGAAACCGTCTGTGTTTTTGTTAGCAGGCCATGACATTTTAACAACAATTTAATGATAAAAATTAAAATCAATAACATAAAAGAATGAGAAACTGAAAATTACAAAAATAAATTATGGGAATTTAATTCTCTACAAACTATTTAGATACTTTCCTGCGCCTATTTGTTGTAGTTGCCCTCATATTTGGAAATTAATGGACGCATGCAATGCTGGAAGCTTCTTGTTTTTATGTTAGAAAGCCATGGAGTTTTGATAGCTTTTCAACCATATTTATGTTGTTGTCATTACTTAGTTGTGTCATCACTTACTGCTGTTAATGTCTTTGAATATCATGGCGAATTATTCCCACGCCAACATTTTAAATTCGTCTTATATTCATGGCGGGTGTAATAAAGTTTTGGATAGGATAAGATACGTATCTCTTAGTTTTGGAAACATCAAAACTGTGAGAGGTGCTTCGGTCGATTTAGATGAATAATATTTTACAAAAAAGCACCGTAAATAAATAAACTGAACTCTCTAGGAACATTTCGTGCATCATTACGTCGAATATTACGCCATATCATTGTTTTTCATTGTTTCATTTATGCGTTCTTCTGCTGGTTATTTTTGGCAAATAAAAGCTAACAAACTCAAGTTTATTCAATCGCAGATCATTCTAGAAATAATACCAATGATAATTTAAATAAATTAAACAATAAACTGTCAAAATATCATAGCCTTCTAATAAAAGCACGACCGGCTTCCAGCATTTTGTGTAGGATTTTGATAAAATACTCAATATGAAGAAAACTATAATAAATAGGTATAGCAATATTTATAGATAATTTGTAGAGAATTAAATTCCCGTTTAGATAGGCTAAAAGGATACGGTGCGTTCCATTTAAAATTTTCGACTTTCTCGCAATTGAATACAGCGAAATGGTAATTCAATTTTTGACCACGCTGTATAAGGTACATTGATATAACAAGTGACAATCTATTTAACAGCATATGACGAGTTATTGTACCAATGCAAAACGTTTTTGGATTAACGTTGGCTGAGATATGGGCTTGTAAAGACCATGGTGATATTTGCCAAGAAACACTTAAAATCAAAATAACTCGAAAACAAAAAACGATAGGTACCAGCAACTGTTATCAAAGTCAACATATTTTCTTACGTGTAATTGAATGGTGTAATAAAAACTATAGCATTCCATTTAAAATAACGAAGTTGAGGTCTACTTCCGGTAGACCGGAAGTGGTGGCCATCTTGAAAATATTTTAGATTAATAGATCGGAATGAACAACCCATGATACCAAAATTTCAAGCCTCTACGAATAGTGTAACCCAAAAAAGTTCTAATGAACCAGTTACGTGAGACACCCTGTATTACTAACTATAAATAATTGTAATTGAGAAACAGCTGTATGTTATGAGTCACAATTTTAGAAACATACTGTATATAAATAAGATTAAATTTTGTTAGTAACATTTTTAGTGATATTTTTAGTTCTTAATTTAAAATCACCGCATACATTTATAAATTTAAATTCTTACCTTTCTTAATTCCCTTCTTATAATCATCAAACTCCTTATTATTAATCCCAAAAAAATTCCCAACACACAAGACGAGATCAAACGGGCCGGATTTCTTATTAATATTGTCGATTTTATTGAAAAAGGTATTAAATTTCCCCTCGACATCTCCGCAAAGAATTCTAAAAATAACTCGTTTAAAAACTTTTCAAAGTGACCTATGAACATTTTTTTTCATTCAAAACAAATTATTCAAGTCAAGTAATCGTTTTTTAAAGAAAAAAAACTGTCACGTAGGCGCTGGTTAGCAGTAAACAAATCGCCGTTATAGCTTTGGTTTGAAGCTTCGCTACGTTAACGGGTTTTCGCAAAAAGTTCAATAAAGTTCGCGTAGTTCTTCAGCCTATCAAAACACGGAAAACACGGTTAAACGTAAGTAGTGTACTTACATTTTCATTTTTGATTCCATTTGTAACGACTTTTTTATGTAGACAGTTCAAATATTTCAAACGTGGTTTTAATCGAACTAAGTTTGAGTATGTTTACTTATTTTATACGAAATTTCACTTTTAATTATTAATTAACACTTTTTATTCTATTATTAAATGAGTTATGTTGAATATTTTTGTTTAGAAATAGTTAGGTTATTTAGGTTATGTTTGTTCTCATGACATTTCTATCTCGTTTTTTGGGTTAATTCATAGATGGCGCAATAAAATAATAAGTTTTTTAAATAAATTATTAATTAATTTACACAAAATATTTCATACTATAAATATGAATTTTTATAATTTTTTGCAGCTTAAATTATTATTATTGCATTTTTTTTTTTTAGAAATTTGGTTAAATTTGATTACACATTTATCCCACATTTTCTCGGTTAACCCATAGATGGCGTAATACAAATTTAAAAAAAATAATAAAATTTTTTAAATAAGTTATTAATGGATGTATTTACACAAAATATTTTATACTAAAAGTATGAATTATCGTGAATATTTGCAAATTATAATGTTAGGCTTATTATTAGTGCAATGAGTAAAAATAATAGTTTAGCAATAACGTGCGCACTTTTTATTATTTATTATCTAAAAATAAATCACATCTAATTGAACCATAAAAAATAGTAATAAAATCTTTTAAAGGCAGTGAAGGTTGTATAGATCATAAAACTTCATTTTATCTTGGGCAGTTTTCTTTGGGTGTGAGTGAAGAGTAAATAAATATCTTACTACCTAAATTTACAATTAAAAAATAACCGTACGAGTGTCATGTAAAATATAATCGAATTGTTATAAAACTTTTTGGTCTAATTCGGAATAATTTGCCGCTGTTTCTGTGAGATTGCTATACTCCTCAAGCTTCTCGAACGTTCAAACAACGAAGGATCGGTGTAAATCGGTTCGCTGGGATCTTCGAAAGGTCCTCCGGGTGCTGGTTCGGGACAATCCAGGTCATCTTTTGGGTAAATGTTTGTCCTGTTAAATCCGACGAACGATTTTTGAAATCCTGACCCGAATATGGATAAACCGGAGAGTGCGCTATTTCTGGCTGTTGGGTAAGAAGCCGATAAATGCGGGGAACTTCTATCTACGGACATATTTTTCTTCATAACGGTCCAATATCTTCGATAAGCACACCCAACGCATAATGAGACAGTGATTAAAATAATTACAAGCGCAAAAACGGCCGATATTAATCCTTGGTATTCGCTTGGGGTGATACAAACGCTTTGAAGGAGTGGTTCGGCTTTTCTCGCTTCCATTTGAAGTTCTTCTCGAGATTCGAAAACTTCAATTAATTCTCGAACGTGTTCCGGCGATTCTGATGATTCTGACGATTCCGATAAATCAGCTTCTTTAGTTTCTTCTTCACTTGGTTTTTCGGTTATTGATATAACGGTGTCGTTAGATATTGTTGTGTCTTCATCAGATGTTTCGTTCATACTTGCCATGGTTTCATTAATTTCTCTTTTTCTTCGTCCAAATGAAGGTTCGGTTCTTCCTGAGCTCGATGGGCAATAAGCCGGTTGGCAGCCGTCTTTGCAAGTTCTTACGTTTGCTTCAAAGATTAAGTAATTAGATTCGGGAATCTTAAACGCGTTAAAATGAGCTTCTAAAGTATCCCCGTTTCTTCCACGATCTAATTCTGGGAAGACGTAACTATCAACCGGACATCCGTATTTGTCAATTAATTGAACCGATCTTCCCGTATAAGGATCTCTGGCTACGACGTTCGTCGCGAAAATATCTGTGAGGTAATTGTAACCATCTTGAGCCTCCAATCTAAATGTTAATGGATCTCCGACTGCTATTGTCGTTGTTGGTCTTCCTTGATACAATATTAATAACCGTACTTTTGAACTTAATGTGTTTTCAGCAGGGAGGTACTCAATTGGAATTGGACTTCCAGATCTATATTAATTAAATTATTAATTAATAATTACATAATAATAAAAAATTAAGATTTTTTTATTACCCTGCTCCAATATAACCGGATGTAACGATAGCCTCTCCAGGTCCTCTGAATAAGCAGGTTAAATTAAATCGTTTATCCCTATCGGTTTGGACGTTATCCGTGAATTGAACAACAACTATGTTGGTCATTGTGTCTCCAAATCTTTGAGTGCCGCATTCCGGGTAACCTTGAGCTCCGGAAATTCGTAGTACATTGATGGTTCCTCCGTTTCCTCTGAAGAAACATTTATCATAAAATCCGTAGGTGTAGATTCTTCCGTAAAAGCCTTCTCGTGTTCTTAATGTGAATTCCATTCCGTCTTCGTTGCAAACTTGACTCACTTGAATGATTTAATTTATTATTTATCGTTAATTAAGTGTCAATTAAGACAGAATTGTAATATGACTTAAATTAAATGCCGTTACTTTTAATTAAATAATTAGACTTTGAATTAAAAAAAAAGTTGAATTGATATGTAAAATAACAAGGAAAAAAATTAGAAGATATTTATAAAATAAAAAACCATAACTATGTTTTTACGAAATGTTGGTCATAAAAGATCCCATAATTAAAGATGGTTTATTTTTCGGATGTAAATGTGGCTCACTTGCGTACAATTTTTTGGTATTGTTGTGCCATTGAATGGAAGCCGAAAAGAAAACCAAAAAAATTGAAACAGTCTTATGAATCTTCTGTTTTCGTAGGACTTGATACTGCTTTCGAACGACTTAAAATGCTTCCACAATACTTGAAATGCTTTCGGAAGGATTGAACTGCTTTAGGATGACTTGATACTGCCTATGGTGGATTTGATACTGCTTTCAAAAGACTTCAAATGCTTCCAACAGCTTGAACTGGTTCCAGAAGACTTGATACTGCATCTAGAAGACTTGATATTGCTTCCAGACGACTTAAACTGCTCCTAGAAGATTCGATACTGCTTCTAAAAGAGTTGATAGTGCTTTTAAAAGACTAAAAATGCTTTTAAAAGACTTGAATTGCTTCCTGATGACTCGTTATTGCCTCTAGAAGACTTGATACTGCTTTCAAAATACTTTATACTGCATTCAAAGAACCTCAATTGCTTCCAAACGTTTGAATTGTTTCCAGAAGACTTGATGTTGTCCATGGAAGATTTGACACTGCATTTAGAAGACTTACTATTACTTCCAGACGTCTTGAACTGCTTCAAGAAGACTCGAAACTGACTCTCGAAGAGTTGATACTGCTTCCAAAATCGTAGAAATGCTGGTAGAAGACTGGAGTTGCTTCCAGATAACACAATATTGCCTCTGGAGGACTTTCATGAGCAACTGAATACTTCTAAGAGCTTGAATTGTTTCCAGAACAGATACTGCTCTTGGAAGAGTTGATACAGCATCTAGAAGACTTAATATTGCTACCAAAAGACTAGAAAAGCTTCTACACCAGTTTAACTGCTTCTAAAAGACTAGAAAGATGACTTGATATTACTTCTAGAAGACTTATTATAAGACTTCTAATGCGCCCAGAAGACGAGACTTACTTCCAGAAGACTTAATTCTGCCCCTGAAAGGCTTGATACTGTTCTTTGAAGACTTGAAATGCTTCTGAAAGACTTGATATTGATTGTAAAACTATTGATATATAATACTTTCATCGCAGAAAACAAGATACTTTTGATAAACCGTTTGAGTTTGTTGGTGTAAGTAGTTCAAAAACTGTTAATTAAAGGCTAAATATTGCAAAATGCAAGAGACAGTTAATAATATTTGATATTCTTACAAAATACTAAATGTTATTGGTAAACTACAAAACTTGTAGTTTGTAGTAATTTTACTTGTAAAATTCTAAATACTGCTGGCAAAAGTCAGTACCATTGCAATCCAATCATAGGCGTCAGATATGTGGGTGATCTGGGTGCACAAGTATGCATGCAAAATAGTTTTATCTGGACTGAAGTAACAATTGTTTTTTTAATTTTAATATACTGTTGAGCCTTTTCTTCCTAATTCACTATCAACGTCTGCAATAAATGTTTTTTTCAGACTTTTTGAGCCCCGTTATTTGTCGTTTGAGTCTTTTTCTAATTCACTTTTTTACTACACCCATGCACCCATACGTATGTTGGTGCTTATTGTCCATATAGTTAGACCATGTATATACCATATAGTCACCGTTACTGAGCCCTATGGAAACTTGTTTTTAAGAATATATTGTTGCAAACGAACTTTCGCTCCATAGGTAAACGGTTATTTAGCGAATTTTTTTAAGACCTGCTGTTGAAAATGAAACGGTGATAATATTTGGTTTGGTTCATTCGCTGAATGCATAGTAGTAGGACATGTGAATAAAATTTGATTAAAAGGAACGATTAATAGGGAAAAGTTTTCTGCAGAAGGCGAGGAAACGAATTTAGATTATAAACAATAATGCTACTAATCAATTAGCTAAGATAAATCGAGCGGATTAATCCCCAAGTTTATTTATTCCCCAAATGAGTGGAATTTTGTACATGTTAAATCAGTGTGTAAAGAAAATACGCACTGTTGTTGTTTGTTCACAACCGTATGTTTGCCCACAATCGTAATCATTGATGTTAAATTCCATTTCAAATAACGGATTTATGGAGTATGAATTAAACCAAATCCCTAAAGTGTGCCACTGAAGATTAGAAAGACCTTATCGTTTCGTGATATAGAAGCAAAATTAAGAATAAGCAAAATTATCAAAATTAATGTTCAGGATATTTCTCATCTTGAAAACTAAAATCTAGATCGAATGATCGAAATTATTGCTAATAGACAATCTCTGTGAGAAATAGCTGGTATATCACAATATAATGTGCTGGAAAAGAACCACGCGGAAAAATGTTTGGAAATTTGTCATAACGCCATTATCGCATTGATAGGTAGATACACTCTGGACTTCACTGAGTATAAGGAACATTTAAATTGATATTCTTGTTAAGGTAATCGTGCAGAACACAAACTATTCCTTTTTGCGTCTCGATTTGTGTAAGCTGCATTTAGTGATGAAAATGACCAAGTTGTTAATGGAGGCTGAAGTTACTTTAAAATAAAATAATACGCTTCTTGGCGAATATGGCTTCATATTTTTTGCATGTATGGATACTAAGCCAATCAATATTTGTGTAGAAGCAACATATCTTCCCAAAATATCAGAAACACTTGAAGTTATAAACATTTTGAACAAAACTAAAAGTCATGAGGAGCCGAAGTCTACAAAAATTTTCACATTCTACGCGTTAAATTAGACAGAATTATGCAGTTTAATTAAGATGGACAATACTCTAAGTATATCTGTGAGAACTTTTCTCATGCATTAGAAGAAAATTCAAAGAAGAAGCTGTGGTATTTTTAAGTGATAGATATACAAAAAATATCTGTCAGTTTTAATGGTTAATGTTTAATAACAGTAAATGAAAAAGGATGTTTAGTTATCTGTCTCAATTGGTAATAAGAAGGTATGATTGCCAGTATGTTTTATAAGTTTGAAGAGTTAGATCTCCATTACAAACCTCTTTGGAGAAGAATTCTGATTTTTAATATGATGTAATGTCATATTCGAAAATCTCATCTGTAACTAACATCTTCGCCCAGAATAAATATTGGTAACAGAAAACTAAACACTACTGCCAACAAAAGATTAGATATTGCTGGTAAATGATCATATTGCTTAAATATTAAAATAGCATAAAAAAATTGATCAAAAGCTACAGTAGATAGGTCCCAAGACCCAACATCAACCTTAGCGTAATTATTAAATATGGTATTACTAGTATATTTAACTGGAGGACTCTATAAGGAGCTATAAACGGATATTTCGAATAGAAAGATTTAATTCTACATCCTTAGAGGTAGAGAAAGTTTTCTTTTTATATTCGATTTCCTACGAATTTAACTTTGATATTTTAGATCATCAGCAATATTTTCAAGTAACCGGTGTGAAATTGCTGGATTGATTGATTATCTTAATCCTTCCCAAAAATATGTCAATATTTATTCCCTATACGGTTAATCCAAAAATGAATGAAATATTTAAAATAAAAATTACCATCTAAACAATCCCCATCAACTCCTTGTCTTCCCAACGATCTTTCATAATAATTAAAATTATTAATCGGCTCGAAATATTGTGGATTGTTAATATCCAAATCCCTCGAATCTCTATCACTGAGTTCACAATTTTCTACTTCACCATCAGAATACGAAGGCGGACCTTCCCTATAAAAAGAAATAAGATAATTTTCCAACATTTATAACTTACCATTACAAAATAATTTTTACCTATAATTAAATGATCTACAAATAAAATCTTGACTTTCAATACAAGAAAGTTGACAATCTCTCAAAGATGGTGTCGTCAACAATCGAACAATAAATTGTTTTCGTATCCTTTGCCGAATGCCGGTTTGTTTAAACTCTTCGCTATCGCATCTTGTTCCAAATGGAGTTGTCGATGCGATTCCTTCGAATTGGTCGTAAATCGGACCATCGGGACCTGGCGATATAGGACGTGATGGTCGGTGGTCAAGCGAAACTGGTCTATGATCAAGCGGCGGAATTGGTCTATGATTGATATCGTTAGTATGGGGTCTTCGATCACCAGTTAAAGGTCTACGATCTACGAAAGGTCTTCTATCTCCAACTGATGTAGGTCTTTCTGGGCGGCGATTTGGATAGAATGGATATTTAGGACCTCCGTATTGCCCGTCGCCGTAGTAACTAAATCTGTATCTGAAATAGAATAAAATTAAGGATTTGGTTAAGATAAGGAGGAAGGAAGAAATCTGATTTAAATGAGATATATTTATTTATTTGGTATTAGGAACATAGTTTGCTACCTATTATAATAATCGTCTTCGTATCGTCCTCCTCCGCTTCCTTCACTTGATGGGTATCTATATACGTTTCCCCCAAATCGATCCCCAGGTCGATATCTTCCATCGAATCTGTCATATTTATCATCGTATCTTCCACCATATTTTCCTGATCCATAGTCGTCATAGTCATAGATACTAAATTTTGTTCCACCAGGTCTGTATCCATTAGAATCTGGTGGGAACGGTTTGTATTTTCCTGGTATGAGCCTATCTCGATCTCTATTACTGGATGGATATCTATCCCTTCCCCCACTTGATGGCAACCTATCGCCAGGTAAATATCGATCGCTTGGATAATAACGATCGCCAGGAATATATCTGTCACTTGAAGGATATCTATCCCCTGGAATATAACGATCTGTTGACGGATAACGATCTGTTGACGGATAACGATCTGTTGACGGATAACGATCTGTTGATGGATAACGATCTGTTGACGGGTACCGATCTCCTGGGATGTAACGATCTGTTGCAGGATATCGATCTCCTGGTAAATATCGGTCACTTGATGGATACCGATCTCCTGGAATATATCTATCGCGTTCTTCATGGATATAAATACCACCAGGACGTCTTCGATCAAATCTGTCATCGTATCCAGGTCTGTAAGGTATATCAAATCCTCCAAATCTTTCCCCCAAGGGTCGTCTGTCAGGGTAATAAGGAGGAACATTTACTTTTCCTGGAGTTGTTGGGTATGGTACGATATCTGGAATGATGTTGGGTGGATAAAATTCATCCGGACCAGGATAATATCTATCATCATAACCTCCAGGTCTTGGTCTATGTGGGTAAGGATCTCTATCGTATCCCCCACTACTTGGCGGATATGGTCTTCCAGGATAATCACCACCACTAGAACTCGGGGGATAAGGCGTTTTAGGAGGAAGAGGACGCCCCGGTCGACCTGGATACATTCCCGGTGGAATTCCTGGCCTATCATGCCCTTCCATATCATCTCCAACTACGGAATCTGTAATAAACTTGATACAATTCGGACAATTTATAACCAGACTGAATCATTTTCTTCCCTTATAACAAACAGAAAAAGATCCAGTCTGGTTATTATTAAATTTCTTTAGACAACGAATACTTACGCATTAAATTTTCGTAAAAATCATAATCTGCATTGTAGATAATCCTCATGCCGTCGTGTCTTTGATTAAATCTACTTAATCTACAAGATCTGAACCTTTCGCTGTACGCCGCTGACCTACATTGGAAGCTGGGTTGTCTTAAACATTCATCTAAGCATTCATTTAGGGTTTTATCAGAAAGTTCTGATTGATGTTCAGCACTTAATTGGCTGTTTCTAAAACGTTGGAATGCTGTGTCGGGACGTTTTCGATTAAATAGATGGGAAGTTACTCTGTTGTCTTGGTATTCAGGTCCTCTAGCTACAAATAATTGTTATTAAGTTGTTGTAGGAAGGTTTAATTGGGTAAGGGAAGAGTAAAAATATGTTAAAGTAAATGTTATTTTGGATTTTTGGAGAACGTATTCTAAGAAGTTGATATAGCATTAGAGTAATGTAATAATATGAGGAGACGTGTGTTAACGAATTTTGATTGGTGGTGCAGGCAGAGATATGGATAGGGAAATAATAAGTAAGAGAATATGAGGTAGAATAGTTCAGGTCGAAATAACTAATTATCATTCTCAATAACGGTGTGCACCTTGTGAGCAGTATCAGGTAAAATAATGTAGCAGAACTTGATATGGTGTAAATAAAAGATTGAATGCGATGGTTGATTATATTGATGGATGAAAAATTTTGACTAAATTGAACGTTTATTTACAATCTTAATTGCAATAAACATTGTGTGTACCAAAACACTAGAAATATTTCCGTTTTTACAACAGCTAAGGATTATAGTAGATGCCCGAAATACCACGGAAAAAGACAAGATCGTGAATACAGTATGTTTAAAAATTGTTTTCAGATTTTTTAGCCACTTATAGTTCTCATCAAGATAAACAAAAACGTCGTTGCAGACTTAGCTCCTAAGATTAATTATTTCAGAGATATAATGGATTAGAGTTATCCATACAAAACTAAACTCTTTTCTTCACTTTTACTGGTCTAGTTGGATGCAGAAATGGCAGACATGCACTTTATGTACTGTGCTCCTAATTGTAACGCTTATGGGGCACGTCACTATTACTCGGAAACATGCCCCGAAAATAACTTGTACCTAGTGATAAATTTTTCACAAAATTGCATCAACTTTTGTCGAGAGGGAGTTCCTTTAAAATAACTCATTACGATGCTGTTCTCACGATGCACGACCTGTGTTTTCAGAAGGGTTGAAGAAAGTAAAGAAACTAGCGTAAGAATGATCTCAGCCACAGTAAACATTAATGCCTATATTCCCGCTACACATGAACATAAGTAATAGGTAAGGAGGATCATGGAAGTAGCACTGGTATGTCCGCTTAAACCGGTAAACTTTTTAATCCCTCCTGCAGAGAGTTATATACATTCTCGATCTAATATGAAATACCTCGTTTGAAAAAAGGATTCCTGTGTTGTAGATACTGATTATGAATTTCAGTGCGGTGTCTAATTTTGTTCAATAAGTAACCAGGCAACCTAGTTGTTATAATTTTGTGAAACATAATAGGAGAATAGACTTCAGAATAATTTATGACTACTCGGTTTCTATATATAAACCGCACACAGGACACCTGCATTCTCTGAATCCTTCCTATATTGGCCATCGCCAAAAAATTACCATATACTAAATCATAAAAGTTAAATTGAGAAAACACAAAAGATTGCACAACATTCTTACACTTCAATACGCCGAACTCTGGATACGCAACTACAAAATTTGTAACGGGCGTGCTCTATATGTATGGTTGCTATAACCATACATACAAACCCTTCCAGGAGACTTATACTGCTTCAACAAGATGTCATACTGCTTCAACAAGACTTTATACTGCTTCAACAAGCCTTGATCTGCTTCCAGAAAATTTGATATTGCTTCCAGGAAACTTGAAGTATTTCCACAAGGCTTTACACTGCTTTTAGAAGACTTGATATTGCTTCCAGAAGACTTGAAATACTAGCAAAAAGACTGGATACTGCTTCTAGGAGCCTGAGTACTGCTTGTAATGCTGCTAGCAGAAGATATTTTTATTGCAAAAGACCTTTTTTGTTAAACCGTCAATAAAAAATGATTATGCTTTCGAAATTTCAAATAGTATTGACAAAATAGAAAATGTTTATGTCAGAAATTCAAAAACTGCCAATTAAGGCTGTATACTTGTAAAACTATAAACACTACTGGCAGAAGATATTTCCATTGCAAATAACCTATAGATGCTAGATGCGAGGGTGTTTTTTCACTCTTTTCACTTTTGAGAGCCGTCATTCATCGTTTGAATCTTTCTAAAATTCAGTTTTTTTAGCGCCCAGTACCCATACATATTTTCAATAGATTATCCATAACAAGACCTACATTTTTCGCGGTTTTGACAAACTGAATTGTACGCCATTAATACTTTTTGTATTTCTATAGTCTCTCTGTATCTGTTCTGTGCTTTTTCTTAAGGTTCTCACTGCAGCACGATTACGCTCGCACATAGTGTTGCTTTGAAAAGGATAACAGCTTCGAGATTAGTATTAACGATTTCAGTATCCATCAGAGCGTGTATTATCCGGATAAAATGATATTTGCAAGTTTTAATTTTAGCCGACAACTCCTAAGCATATACCGTGTAAAATAAGGGACTCTAAATCTTCCCTTATGGAACACCCAATACAACTTCCTGCGATCTACCCTTTAAGTAGCTTCTCACCTGACATCCCGACCGAATTCCATATAATGCAGAAGTGATCGCTCTTCTGCACTCTGGGTATCAATGCTTCAAGAGTCAAAAGCCTTATTTGTTATATATTTATTAAGAGTTATTAAGCCACCCCCAGATCTAAAGATTGCAAATCATGTCGTTTCAGTAGCACATTTCCTGCTAGTGTTTTATTGGCTGACAAAGCTGCTTTCAAAAAAATCAAATTTTGGAATTTTTGGGTTTTTGGATTTCGTTTAATTGGTGAAGCATGTATTCTTTGTATTCTTCAAACCTGTTTAAAACTCTCCACGATATGTTACAAATATAGTTCATTTATGATCGCATGCTTCCACATTTTGCCATCATTGTTCGTAATTTTCATAATATTAAATTTTTTGGTAAATGGATAGGAAGGAGGTTTAATAGTTTGGTAACCTACAATCTAGGTCCTAGATCATCTGATTTAAATTTTCTAGACTTTTTACATGCGGTGACTAAAAATCATTAGAGTATTCAGCTCCTGTTTATAACTTAGAGGATCTCCAGCAGACAATATAAAGTGTTCTTTTATTGTCCAATCTCGAGTAGTTTTCGAAAGAGTGCGCTATTTATTTGTACGAAGATTTCAAGCACTGCCTTCAAATGGAGGGAGGTCATGCAGAGCATTTACTTAAAACATTTTGTTTTCAGTTTTTATGTTATGTTTGTTTCTTCCCAAATAATTAAGTAAACATTTGAACATGAAGACGCTTTATCGACTAATAACATTGGAACTGTTCAAGTCTTCGAAACCACTACTTTTACATGTTTCAAAAGCTATGTTGTTGGATGCCATGTTGCAACCGTCTTTAGCTAGCGTAGAGGGACAGGAATTCTTTTCCATGTTCACTACCATATCTCATGTTATTATGCTAACGAATTTTTAATCTTTCTCATGTCAGCCTTGAGTGAAATTTGTTAGCTTTAGTCACCACCTTTGTTTGGTCAAAAAGGGGTTACATACCAGTGTTAAATTGCTATGTAATCGTGAACGATTTACCCAAGTAAAAATGTACGACTGGATGTTGTGAACGCATCCTTGCATAAGGTTTATAATAGCGATGATAATATATACAATACGAATATGATAATGTTTCCATCTCCTACGTGTCCTTCTCTTCACATTGATTATTTTTATGATAGATGATGACAAGTGTTGACAACCAAAGGTCATTAGACATACAAGTTTTGTAGTTTTAGATTCAGAGTAGCCAAATATACAGGGTGATTTACAACATAAAAAGCAGACTAAAAGGGCAGGTACTAGCCAACCAAATTGAAGCTATTTCCTTAATAATGTTTTGACTATTACTTAAACTATCACTTAATTATCTCGAAAATATATAAGACCAGACGTTAATGTAGAAGTAGAAATTCTAGAAATTGTTGATGCAGATCCAAGTTACATTGCTCAATAATTTGAAGTATCCAAGACCTTTGTTTGGTGTTCATTGAAAAGTAAAGGGTGCACACATTATACATTTATCATTTGTAAAAGGTGCAAGGATTGAGAGGTGCAAAAGTACCTGAGAAGGACTGAGAGAGACTGATAGAGGAGCAGGAGGTGCTGATTATCCTTTGCTGCCGCAATTGTGTGGGTAGCTACTAAATCGTATCAACAGAGACACAGATATTGGGAAAGTATGCTGATAAAGAATGTATGCTGTTTTATCAGAAATGGTGTTCTATGGATTTATGAATTTATGGGCGAAAATTGTAAACAATATTTTAATAGGACCTTTTGAATTAAGCAAGATTTAATGTAAATATCACCAAAGTATTTTATTTGAAGTTTTAATTTATATATTTAATGGAAATGCTTATTTAGACAATTTTGCAAGAAAAGTTGACAGAACTCTTAGAAGATATTCCACTTCTTTTGTGACATAATTTGTGGTTTATGTACGACGGTTGCTCGCTCTGCATATTTTAATTCTAATGTACGAGATTTTCTAATACTCTTCCGCAAAAATGAATTGAGACTTAATACCACTTGCAAAAGACTTGAAATGTTTCCAGAAGACTTCAACTGTTTTCAGAAAGAATATCCGATACTTTTAAAAAGATTAATACTTTAAATCTGCAATAATCAAGCATATTATGTGCAGGTTGGATTTAAAGATCATAATCATGTTTATGGGAAGCAAGAAATGAGTTTATGCGCCATTAATTAATGATAAAATAAGGTTTAAAATGATCTTTGTTTCATCATAATATCTCCATTCGTTCTAGAGATACAACACTTCAAATTTCATGTTTAAAGTTAATAATCAAGCATGTTGGGTTTAAGAAATCGTGGCATCCTTGTTTGTGGGAACGAAGACAGGAGTTATGGCATATGATTTATAAAATAGCTTTAAACTGTTTTGTGTTTCATCTCGATATCTCAATTCGTTCTTAAAATACAATTGTTTAAACTATGTTCTTCAAATCTACAATAATCCATCATGTTGGGTTGGATTTAAGAAACCATAAAAAAAATGTTTGCGGAAAATAAGAATTCATTTATGGCACAGTAATAAATCATAAATCATTGATACTTCTTCCAAAAGGCTTGAAATGTATTCAGAACACTTAAAATGCTTCCGAAAGACTTGATATTGCTTACAACAAATTTGATGCTTTAAAAACTTGATACTGCTTTTAGAAGCTTTGAAATACTTCCAAACGACTTGATATGGCCACTGGAAGACTTGAAATGGTTTTAGAAGACTTGATACTGCTTCTAAAAGATATTATATTGCTTTTAGAAGACTTGATGCTTCCAGAAGTGTTGACACTGCTTCTAGAACATTTGAAATATCTTCAAAAGACTTGATATTGACTTGAAATGATTCCAAATGACTTGAAATGCTTCCAGAAGACTACAAATGCTTCTAAAAGAGCGCCTATACTAAGTTGTTAATGGTTTTAGTTGGATTGAAGTTATCATTATCATTTGAGTCTATTACCAATTCAGTTTTTTTTAATACCCAGCAACCATACGTATTTGTAAACACCAGCTCTTATCAATAACATTAAACAGAATTAAATGTAGTACATCCTTGATCAACGGTTATATTTTAATATAATCTTCTTTTAATGCATGTACTGGAATTGGATTTGTAAGAATTGAGGATTAATATAGAAGAGATAACATTATTATAAAAAAAAAAGGTATGATACATACATTAATTAATAAGTAATAAAAAAATTAAAATAACTTACGACTGTCTAGACATGCAAAGTCATAAAAATGGTGCGTAGGACTTTCACTCGTATCAATATCATTACTTTGCGAAATAGAATCTTCCTCGGATAATGTACATTGTTGTGTTCTTTCGTCGTATTCAACAGACCGACAAAAATATTTTTCCGCTCTTATACACATCGATTGACATTCCTCTAATGTTATATTACTGAAGTGATCAATTTCAAATGGACCACGAAGCTGTTTCTTTTCCTCTTTAATAAAAACCGCCAATCCTTCACAACGTTTTTCCGCCGTTAAACAAGTATTTTCTAAATAATCCGAAGTAGGACTATCTTTAAGTTTTTCCGGGTGAGTTCTCCTCGTGAATCTCGTTAAAGAACAAGTTCTTGTTGAAGAATCAAAGGACGCCGATCGACAAACGAAGCTAATCTCACCGAGACATTTATCTTCACATTCGCTCCGATTAGAAACCATCACGTTTTTGATATCCGATGCATCTAGCATTAATTTTTTTCGAGGGTGCCGCTCAAAAATATATTTCCGATTTGGGCAGTCTACATCCGGTTTTCTCGCGGTGATGCAAATTTCTGAAAAGTGAACGGTGTTGGGGACGTACATTAATATTCCGATTCCTTCGGGGGCTGCTTGTTCGTTGGCTAAGTTACAAACTGATTCTTCGTATTCGGGTTCTCCGTTGTAGGTGGCTATTCTACTTCCGGGTTGGAAATCGAAAGATCGGCAATTTCGCACTATGTTGTTTGAGGCGCGATCTCTTAGGCATAATTCTTGGCATTTTTCTAATACCATAAATGGGGGGTTCCCATCTCGGATTAGATCGTCGTCGAATCCTTGAAGTTGGATGTTTGGGAGTCTTTCGTACCATATTTTCCCGCTCATTGATCCTGATCCACATGATATTTGAGCTAAAATTTTTTTTGTTATTAACGAAATTGTTTTAATTTTTTCTTTTACCTCTGGTCATCATTTTCAAAACTGTTAAAACGGTAATAGCCTGCACCATGCTGGGTACGTATGGGTAATTTTTCATTTTGAAATTAACACTCTTTCGCAATTAAGAAACGCACGTAATACATAGCACCTAAAACTTAAATGTGATATTTTTAATGATTAAAAAAAAATAAATTGAAAGTACACGTGCGTGAAAATGGAATGTGAGTGAGCACGGGTCATGAACAAAGGACAATGGAAAAGGGTGATTACGTAATTGATGCGTTTCCCATGAAGATGTTACAATGTCGATTGATTCTTTATGGTTGAATTGGAACGGTATTTTTTGATTGTTTTGTATCGAAATGTGTAACGAAATAGAGCGGTGTTGCCGAAATTTCACGTGAGAAGAACGCGCTTAAAATTATGGCACACGTTAAATGGATAAACCGGAAGTGAACATCCTGGTCGTAACAGGCTCAGGGCTTTATCTGGCGATCGGTCACGGTTAAACCATGCAGAACGCCCAATGACACTCTCCGGACTTTGATCACTTCAATTTCAATCATTTGAATAAGATAAATGTAATAAATTTTCTTGTCATTATCGATTATAAAAAGGATCGAGAAATTATTATATAAATTTTAAGCATTAAAACTAAAGCAACATTTGACCTAATTTTTTAATTTTGGTTATCTAAATGGTATTATCTCGTTTCAAACGAGTACACACCATTACATTGCGATTTATGTCAAGAGCGGACCATTTTAGATTATTTTATTAAGTTGGGATCAAATCAAATGGCTATATTTTGATAAAAACCTAGTTTGTTATTTTGCAATAACAATTCATTTTTAAAGTTATTATTAATTGATTAAAGTTTAGAATAAAGTTATCTAGCGCGGAAATTTTAATATCTATTTGCGTCACGTTACTAAAAATACGAAGTGAAGCATGTAAAGTTAAAAAACAATAATAAATAAAACTGTACTAAAAATTAATAAGCACTTAAAGTTCATTGTTGGTCTGTATTTTTAACGATTACACCGAATCAACACCATTGTGAGATGTTGAGAACAATTTTGTTTATTGTGGATGCTTTATAACGAGTTGAAGTTAAACACACTCCTCTTATTGTGTTTCTAATTATAGAAATAATTTTCCTGAATACACCGCATTGTTCACCTGGTTTATTTTAAATTTTTCCCCTTTTTTGTTAAGATGACTTTAAGATTTTAAGAATTTGCATTTCAAAAATAACTCTTTTCTCCTAGAAACCGATTCTTTTTTCAGTTCGATTTTTAAGTTCGATTTGTAAGCTTGAAATGATTTTGCTTGGCATTAAGAAGGTAAAAAGGGACAAATTATTTTTTAATTTCGCTTTAAATTATTTAAGACTCATACTAATTAAGTCATTTTTTTTCAGATGTCGTTATTACGCACAATCGCGTCGCGTGTGTTCAATCAAAGTGCCAAAGTGTTAACTGGAGGTCAAAAATCTCTTTTTCATCATCTCTCCTGGCATCATGAGACCCCCGAAGAAACCGACCAGAGGTACGTTAATAATTTAATAATTTTTAATGATACTTTTTGCGTTTGTCACCTCATCCTCATCACGTATTATTTTCGTGCCTTGGAAATTGTTGAAGCGTGCATGTAAAATGAGTTTGTTCACTCTAACGTAAACTCAAAACGTTATACACATAAATACATGTCCTTGTACGTTTACTGTTGGAGATAACGTTGCGTTTGGACAAAAGGTGTTGGCAATATCGACGTGCTAAAGTCTAAAACTTTAACAAAACGGGTATGATAAATTCTGATTATTTGAAAAATGGTTGAGTGCAAAAGAGATAAGGAGAAATTTTTAACCATAAATTGCGGTTTTAATGATAAAAATTATGAAATATTTAAAAAATGCAATTCTTATTAAATTCTTGAATCAACACACCATATTTCATTCAATTTAATACATTTACATCGAGTTAACTATATAAATCATTCCTTTAAACTTAATCTTTACTCTCTCAATTAACACTTATTAGCAGACACTTTTTAGAAAACGATTTTCCTACCGATACACGCATCCTTCCACGTAATACTCTCTGTTAGTGTCATCGTAGTAACCAAATTGTTTTCAAAACTTTTTAAATCACCTTTAATCTTTTCTTTAAATATTTTGCTTCATCTTTGTTATTCCAGGAAACACATTTTTGTTAATTTATTTTAATTAACACGTATTTGGGGTTAATGGTTATAATATGCCCATAATTCAATAAAGAATCCTCATTTCAGATATATTAAGTTTTTTGACCGTACTGATATCGATGGTTGGGATCTGCGTCAAGGTATGACCGATTTGCTCGGTTATGATAACGTTCCTGATCCTAAGATTATCATTGCAATTATGTACGCTTGTAGACGAGTTAACGACTACGCATTAGCAGTGCGTTTTATAGAAGCGGTTAAGAACAAAGCCGGGGGAAAATGTGCCGAAATTTATCCTTACATTATCCAGGAGATTGGTCCTGTTATTTGCGAGCTGGGAATCGATACTCCAGAAGTTCTTGGTTATGATAAACCGGAGTTATATTTACAGGATGTTTATGATATTGATTAAAATCCTCTAAATAATTATTATATGATTTTGAGTTAAATAAAAAGATTTTGTATTGTTGAAGTTGATTTCGTTGCAATTTGTGCTATATTACAAAGTGCTGATTAAATTTTGATTTAAACTTACAAGTACTTTACAGTGTAACCACAATCACCCACGAACACCTACTGATAGTTGGTCCAACGGGCTGCTGGTACTGGATAGTTTCAATGTTCATATAGCTCCGGATGCGCTTTTGTTCTTATTTCCGGGAAAGCACATCGCGTTCAGGTCATTGGATGGTCATTGCTCAGTCATGCCATCTCACACCTGCCGTATTCAAATATCAAATTGGCGTGATATGCCCACCGTTTGAAACGATTTATACTGCGAAGGTCATTTTTGCAACCAACAGCTTTATAAACTTAATAATTTGTACATCTTTTGATAATCTTTGGTCTAATGTTAAGACAAAATCGAATCTTTAGGCTGAAATTTTCAAAACGTTATTACGAATTTACAATTTATTTCAAATTAGTGTAAGAAAACAAAATACGCTAAAGTATCGGATTCTAAAAAATATGACAAACCTCGTCTTCAATACCTGAAGTTAAAATATATGCAGGGTATTCAGGAATTGGCGGATAAAGAAAAGCGATAATTTTAATTTTAAAATGTTGTGTCATGCTTGATTTGTTTTCAAGAGATTTTCAAAGCTCAGATAATTTTTCACAAATAATTATATCTGTTGATAAATAAGATATAATTTAGAATAAGAGAATTTTGAAAACAAATTTCTTTTAATTATTTTCTTTAGTTGAACTAAAATTAGAACTAACACTAGCACTAACGCTAGAACTATCACTAGGACTAAGACCAGATCTAAAACTAGAAACTTTCGGGTTTTGCCGTGCGTTTTGTTTGACGTTTCGGATGCCATGTTGCAACCTTCTTCAGAAACTGGTTCTTACTCAGTTAGAACCAGTTAGAACTTATATTTTCTTTAGCTTAGTTCGTTTATATTATTTCTTTATCATATTTTCATGAAAGACACATTTGACAATATACATAGAACGAGTTTGTAATCTTAGAATTTTAATGCTATTCAAACATAATTGTTAGATTTATATCAATTTCATTCAAAACTAATTAAAATATTGATTATTACAAACGATACTTTGTAGATTACATGTGTGATTACCTGTGTGTTTAAACACAGACGAGTTTCAATTTCATTTCGATCCATTTTGTTGATAAAATACAAATGTAATTTGAAATTACGCCCATACCTCGTTATACAGCGGTGATACGTTCCTCTAAAATCGGCCGTAAAACGAAATTTTGTATAACTTTTATTTTATTTCATCGTTTTAAATAATAAATCGTTCTGAAGACGATTTTAGTAAACAATATATAATAATCTAAAACCTAAGTAGGAAAATGGTTAAAACGGAACAATAAATACATTTTGATTCCAAAGAATATTGTAAGTAATTTTTTGAAAATACATATGGGTGCTGGGTGCTGAAAAAAACTGAATTAAGAATAGACTCAAACGAAGAATGGCTTTTCAAAAAAAAGTGTGAATTATGTTTAAAAAAAAATTCAAAACACGTGCTTTCTAAAGAACGTTTGCAACAGATGCTTGAACTAAACTTGGGAGAAAACGTCAATAGTGCATTAAAATTAAAAAAAATTATTGTAAATGATAACTTCGAGCCTTTCAATATAAAATTTTCTGAAAATATTTTAAATCTTCTAAAAGTTATACCAAATTTCCTGGAAGCAATATCAAATCTTCTAGAAGCTTTTCAAGTCTTTCAGAAGTAATATCAAATCATTTGGTAGCATTTCAAATCTTCTGGAAATAGTATCAAGTCTTTTGGAAGCATTCCAAGTCTTCCAGAAGCAATATCAAGTTTTCTGGAAACAGTTTAACTCTTCCAAAGGCCATGTCAAGTTTTCTGGAAGCATTTCAAGTCTTCCAGAGGCAATATCAAGTCTTCTGAAAGTATTTTAACTCTTCCAGAAGCAATACCAAGATAAGATCGAAGGAGTGTAAGTCTTCTAGATGCAGTATCAAATATTCTGAAAGCATTGCAGACCTTCTGGAAGCATTTCAAGTTTTTCAGAGGCAATGTCAAGTCTTCTGGAAGCATTGTAACTCTTAATAATATCAAGTCTTCTGGAAGCAATTGCAAGTCTTCCAGAAGTAATATGAAGTCTTCTGAAATCATTTCAAATTTTACGGAAGTAGGATTAAGTCCTCTAGTAACGTTATAACGGTTAGTCCTCTGGAAGCATTTGAAGTCGCCCAGACACAATATCAAGTCTTTTCCATGCAATATTAGGTCTTCTGGAAGCAGATCAAATATTCTAGAACACATGTTTGGGGTTTATTTTGCTTTTCAACTCCTGGTAGCAGTTTACAACTGCGGTAATACCATGATAAACACGCTGTTATTTGTCAATGTCTTGAACAAAAGATGAATATTCCCTGTTCCTCTATTTAATATACCTAAATGCATTGGATAATTTTTTCAATTGTTGGACTGTGATGTCAACCTTTTCTTCTTTCGTCTAAAGTATTTCGTTCTCTGCAAGTTCAATTAACCCAACGGAAGTGGCTAGTAATCAGCAAATTCACGAATCTTGCAAGTCCTTAAAACCAACTCCGTTTGCTAACCGTAATATTTTTTTTTCTAATTGTAAGCAGATTAGGACTGTTGTCAGCTATTTTGTGTAATTCGCATTTTTATCATTTTTTAAACACAAATAAAATAAATTTTGACATTGTAGGTGTCAAGATGTACCAACTGCTACGTACCAAATATCTCTACATTGTTAAAATTTATTTTCCCTGTATAGCTTGAAATCGTATATTTCGAGAATGTTTTACGAAACTAGTTTTTTAATATACTATTTTCTTACATGGTATAATGTTGTTGATTTCAGCTCATCCCATGATTTGTTAATATTGTCTACAACAGCTTTTATATTAAATTGGTTCAAAAATTCCGCCGTATAAGGAGGTGTGAGTGTGATTATGTTAGGTAGAAGAATTTGTTCGAGTATTCACATTCATCAAAAATCAATAGTCTATCTATTAAAAAATTAAATATGTGTGAAAGTACCCCATATGACGAGCAGTTTCATACAGATATGGGATAGATTTATACATGTGAAAAAATATACAAGTTATACATAAATCTTTTGTGGTATTTATCAAAATCAAGGTAAGAAATAGCTGCTCGTATGTTTTAACATTACAGATGCGACGAGATCTTGTCTCAAAGCTGAAGTCTAATAAGTAGCTGATGATGGTAATATGCTATTGTATATCAGAAAAAGTTTTCTTAATGGATGGTTATTCCAGAATAATGTTTACACTATCTGCAGTAGTGTGTTTATCATCTAACCATCGTGTTAGTTCTAACTTAATTTTTGGTGCATAATGTTTAGTGTATTCTGTTTTCTGTATACTTCACTTCCGTTGCAATCAAAGTAATCGTCTAAATTAGTTTCCTTCGTAGTTAGGTAAATCCTTTGATTCCTTAACAATTTCAATACTTTTACGGTAACAACATCTTTCTCCAAAGTTCACTCCACTTTAAAAAGGTTTTTGTATTTCTGCTTTTTAACGTTGTACTTCTATTAATAACACTCATGAAGTCTGCAATAGCAATTAAGTTAAGGGTATAACTCGCACATTTTATATGTTTTGGTAATTTATTGTATCTATTACTTGTGGATTGTCACCTGTTGACCACATCTCTTCGATAATAATAAATACGCGAAAAGGTTGGTGTGCGCTCTTTTAAATCTGCGACTAGATATGGCTGTAGCTTCTCTTTGCAGTGAAGTGGTGTTTATCCAGTGTGAAAATCCTAAAATATTTCTGTTTTGTAGACCATAATGAGCGGTTTCTGATTTCATTCTGTGCTCCAAGGCTGTTGTGCAAACGAAGCACGAAGTTAAAATAATTCTTCTACCTTCAAGGCCCATTACTACGAGTCCCAAGCCTTTCCACCAACCATACTATTTAGTTGACTACCCGCATATATCTTTTTAAAATATCTGAATACTCTCGAAATACCGGGGTAGGTACTTTCAAAATATCTGGGTTTACCCTTGCTCAGCACGGATCAGAGAATATACCAGCAATCCTCAAAAGCTCGTTAGGAGCAATGATGTTACTTTATAGTGGGTCCTAGGTTACAGTGATACGGACAATGAGAAGTCATACAAGTTGGTCAAAGAAGCAGCAAAAACGCTCTTTATTACACATCGATCCAGCTATTTACTACAGAAAAGCTACATAAAACAAGTAATCAATCAGTCAATCAATCAGTTGGCAGGCCTCAAGGGTCTCCTCATGCTGGAAAGAAGTTCAAAGTCATAGGTCATAGACAAGCGAAAAGTATGATAACTCCTTCTTAATACAAAACCCAAGAAGTTTTGTGCTTCAGCAAAGGGTACTAACGATGTCCTCAGTTTTCCTGACCGGCCATGCACCCCTCAAATACCATCTTTTCTTGTAACGGCTAGTCGGAAACAGCTGAATATATACTGTATAATTGTGTTTCCGTAAAGCTTTTATGACACCTGCCGATATAAAGGAATAAGACCTTGAAGCAATTTGAAAGTTCATCAAGGATCTACATTTGATATCTTAAGTCGCGATGACAGTACAGATTGCTCCTTTCAGCCCGGAAATAATAATAATATGGTATGAAAGCAGATTTGCGTTGTTAAAAATTCAATTGACAGTAATTGTATATGAGGTATATACAATCTCAAGGTTAGAAAAATATCATTTATTGCTGTTTTGTTAAAGTCGAATGATCTTACAATTAATATAGCTATAAAATATATAATATAATACAGCCTATAATCCAGCATAAATTCAGACGTATCTAGTGTATGACGTGCCCCTTGTATAAATCTGATCCACTTTCTCCTAAATCAGTTATGCGTCATTTTATATATGTATTGTTTTAACTATAAATAAACTTTTACCTAATACTGCAATACAATGAAATGATGAGTAAACTATTTTCGTAGCTTTTTTTAACTTTTATGTATTTCCTGAAACCATATTAAGTATGATACAATCGAGCAAAGAATGTCGATGCGCATTGGTTATCCGCTTAATTTTTTAAAAATCATTTTTGTATTAACTACGAAGATGATCTATATCAAGAAGGTATTTTTATTGTTTCTCGTTTCATTGATTACTTACTTCATATATCTAATCTAAGAAAATAAATAGACGACATGCTTTTCACACCTTCTTGTTATTGGTAAAACGGCACATATATTGTTTAAATACCTATGTCAGATTCGTTTTTCTAGAAAATTTGTAAATACTAAACAGCTGTAAAGTTGGAAGAAAATTTATCACATTTTCTTTAATATTATAAAGAAAATTTACATACAAAATAAATTCTAAATAAAAAGATGATTAAGCTAATTACTCGTAATAAAATTTTAGTGGGGTCTTTATAAAATGTAATTTAAGAGTAGTAATTTAAAGGTTATCTTGAATGATGTAGTTGAAACTTTTCTAATAATTAGAAATGATGGGAAGATCTTTACGGATCATTTAAAAGCAAGCAAATCTTAAAAGCAGTTTAATGCTTTTTGGTAAAATGATTAAGCTATTTTAAATTAGTAAGAAAAGGGTTTTTAGCATTAATGTATCATCAAAAGTTAAGGCAGCTTTGTTACCTAGGTCATAAAGACTTTTGGAGTATAGATATCAGTGAATAAATGTTAAATTTGCCTATTCTGTTTGATTTGAGAGTTTAATTAGAATTAAAATAGTGTCATACTTGAGTAATGTAGTTGAATTCATTACTCAAGTCAGTCTAAGAATGTAGCCACTAGAATAAATGGGTCATATTTTAAAAGAATTTTTAAAGAATATATATTACATTTATTAATATTATTAACATCATTAATATTAAGTATGTAATTAAATGTCAATTACTTGCGTAATTTGGAACCCCGCATCCATGGCATAGTACCTTTACCAACCTTCATTACCATCTATCTCTACATTAAAAAACAAGTAATAATAACTACTAATTAATATAGGTCGGATAATGAATAATAATATAAAAGAATTTATAAAATAATGAACTATGATTTACGTCCTTTAAATTAGTTTTACTTCGTCAAATGAATAAATAATATTGTTTTTCAAATATTGGGTAATTAACTATATTAAATATTTTTAAAAATGCCTAAAATTTAATGAATTCAAATCTGACATAATTACTATTTGGCTAGAGAACTTGAATTGAGAGAATTATCAGAAAAAACGATGTGTGCGTACACTCTCCATATGTTTAGATTAAATTATAGGCTTAATAATTGATAGCCTATAACTCCAATCTAAACATTAACATTCATCGCCACTGACTATGATTTTTATTAATGCGTGCAGTTACATCACAGTGAACGTGCGTGTTATAAACATGAAAAATTTGGTTCTTATCACTGCTATTTTTGGCTAAAATTTGAACCTCTAAATTCCATAAAATAGGTTTTAATTTAACTTAATATAAAATGAACTAATTATTAATAAGAACCTGAAAATGTTATCAATAATGAAAGAATTAATAAAAAAAAATAAATTAAATTAATTTTAACTTAACGATAGTAAGTTCAAGAAAAAAAATTCTCTTATCTTATGTTATCATTTAGTTATCATTTATCTTATGTTATTCACCTTTATAACAAATTTAAAGTTATTCTACGACAATTTTTATCATAAAAATAAATGATAACAATAATAATAACATTTTGAGTTTATCGGTGGTGAAAACAGGGTTGGAAAATAGTTTAACATTACAATTTTACAGTTAAATTATCAAAACTAGAACGAGAAGAACGAAGAAAAGAAAGAAATATAGCAATCACGGAATATGTAAATGTATAAAACGTGGAGCAAATAAATAATAATAAATATAATAATTCTTTTGATGTTTTTGACGGAAATATAGCAGACCATTTTGTCTGCTCCTTGGTCTATACTGCTCAAAGTTTGCAAATTGAGGATTCCAATCGAACGGTTTCCATTTCTAAGCGGAGATTTTCCTATAATAATTTATCTTTCTTAAATCATAAACTAATTTTGTTCGATTGGGATTCTCTCCTTGCTGTGAATTTGAATGATGTAAATTCCTTGTACGCCAGTTTTTTTGAGACATTTCAGTATTATTATAACTTATATTGTCCGACTGTTAGAAGGGATACTCCCGTAAAAAGTGGTTCACATAAAAGATGGGTAACATCTGCGATCGTACAAGCCGGGCAGGAACTAAAAAATTTCCATTGGTTACTAACAAATGGTTTTTCGGAACTTCGAGCGGAATACAACAATAAAAAAAGAACATATAGAGATTTAATTAACCAGGCAAAGAGAGATTTTTTAGTAAATAAAATTAATAATTCTTCAAACAAATGTAGAATGCTGTGGTGTTGCATCAACGAGTAGTTGGGGCGTCATCCGCAGAGTAGTCCTGTGGTGTTGTCTATTGATGACAGGTTGATAGATGATGTGTCAGAGTGTTGCAATCATTTTGGCGAGTATTTTTCATCTGTAGTTCAGGACAGATTGGTGGCTGCTTACGGGTCATCTTTGTCACTATCTTGTACGCTGGGTGACTGTGTGGGCTCTTCTTTGTATTTTGCTCCGTGCCTTTGGCCAAGATTTTGAATCGGTCAATTGAGTTAGGGGTTTTTCCTGACTTACTGAAGGTGGGAAGGGTAACGCCTGTTTTCAAAAAGGGTGATGCGCATAGTATTGAGAACTACAGGCCTATTTCTATTTGTAGCGTGTTTTCAAAAATATTCGAAAGCGTTGTTAAGCGGAGATTGTTGAGTTTTTTTGATGCATTTCGAGTAATGTGTCGATCGCAGCACGGATTTCGAAGGGGCTTATCAACTGAGACCGCTACTGTCGATTTCTTTTCATATGTCTATGAACACCTAGACAAAGGTAATTATGTGGTTGGTCTTTTTTTTGACCTTTCCCGAGCTTTCGATTCGTTGCCTCCACACTTCATCAAGGAAAAGTTATACAATGTGGGTATTCGTGGAAGTCTGCTTAAATGGTTAACTTCTTTCGTTACAAGTCGTAGTTTGAGAGTGGTTCTGTCGGGAATAGCCTCGGAGGACTCACCTGTAAATCTTGGCGTACCTCAGGGTTCCATACTGGGTCCCTTACTGTTCTTAATTTTTGTAAATGATTTACCAAGTTTTTTCGAGAATGTTCATGTGGTGATGTATGCGGATGACACCTCTATCGCTATTGCTGCTCGTGATCGGAGTGAGCTTGATAGGTTGGTTGGTAGTACTGTAGAGCGTTTTGTGGATTGGTGCACCCGAAACAGAATAATCTTGAATGTACAGAAAACAGTCTGCGTAAATTTTCATGTTCGGCGACCGCTTTCCATAGAACATCTTGCTGGGATTCCTTTACAGAAGGAAGCCAACTTTTTGGGCTTGAGCATTGATACCGAAATGAGTTTTGGACCACATATAAATAACGTATGTAAAAGATTAAATTCGTCGTATTTTGCGTTGCTCAAGCTCAAATATTCGTTGAACAGGACGTCACTCCTGAACGCATATTACGCGCTTTGCTACTCACATATTTCATACAATATTCTTTTGTGGGGCAGAAGTTCTCAGTGGCGGCGTGTATTTGTGACTCAGAAACGAATAATCAGATTAATTTTTCAATTACAATGTGGTGAATCCTGCAAGGAACTTTTTAAAAATAATAGTATTCTTACCTTCCCTTGTATCTATATTCTCAAAGCTGTGGTGTTTGTCAACGGAAATCGTGAAAGATTTGTGGGCTCTGTTAGCCAGTATGAGACGAGACGTGTTGATTTGCCGTTGTTGCGACACAAAACAGCATTTTTTGAGAAAAGTCCGCAATACGATTTTGTAAAACTATATAATAAGTTACCTGTCTCAATAAAAAGCATCACCGCTCCTCGTGCATTCAAAAATAAAGTTAAGGCGTACTTGATCGAGATGTTTTTTATAGTTTGCGGGAGTATCTCTGTGGGGTCACGGACTTACCATAGGCATAAAGATGTATTTAGCTTTTTTCTTTTTTTTTTTTCTTTGTGTATTTTGTTATGTGTAATAATGTATTGTATGACTTATCTCCATCTACAGTTATGTGGCACTGAGACTAATAAATTATTATTATTATTATTATTATTAAATAATGATTACAATAAAAGAAACTACGGAATTTTAAGTACACTTATTCTATTAGTAACATTTAAAATTTCAGGAATTTAGATTACACAACGTCAGCCAATATTGTCAAAGCAGTCCCAATCCTGAACATCAGAAATATTAAAAATTTGAGTAGTACACTCCGAATATAATGAACCCTCAAGGGACCTGGAAATTTATTCGTTATAACCCAAGTTCGTTCAATAATTTAAAAAATCATGAATGAAATGTATTTACCCGCGACTGCTTGGATAAGTCATCATTACCTACAATCATTTGATGTGTTTTGAGTTACGTAATGAAGTTCATTACCGCACTGGTTTCATTACGAAACGCATTTTAGTCCCAATCACAACAAACCAATTTATTAAAACAAGTAACAATATAAAAGCAAAATACTATCTATTTGAAGAGAAACAATACTATTTATTATAAATATTAATTGTTATGTTTTTACATTTCGAAGTACTTATTTCAGATGATGATAAATGAATGTTATTGAAACTGATAATAATTAAAGATTGCCAACAATCATTTCATGTATTTTTATAAATGTCAAAATAGAGCCTTAAAAAAATGATTTTTTTGAAAACTACTATTAAAAGTTCACTTTTGCGTAGTATTTGCTCGGTATCACGCAAAAAATTTCGTTCTCGAATGTAAAAGTGTTATTTCGCTATCTACAATAAAAAATAATTATTTAAATAATTTTTAGTAGTCGTAGAAAAGTGTTGTATATCCCACGTGAGCTAGAACATAATTACAGTACTCGTATGATTACACGACTCGGTTGACGACCTCGTCGAGCTTGTAATATAAATAACTATTAAATTAAATTGATGATTTAATCGTTATTAAATTGAATGAAATTAAACAAATTGGGAAATTAGAAGAACATACACTTGTATCAACAAAAAACTAAATTAAAGTATCAAGTTATTTAAAAAAACTCAGTTTTGGTTTGATTTTGAGAATTTGTTGCAAACTACCTTACAATATAGCATTCCACATTAAAAAATTAAAATAAATTGATAATGGTTTCCCGTAATAGATTGTAAATACCCCGAATTTCATAAAATTTTATAATGCAGAATGACAACATCTCAGTTCCCTCATTATCACTGTCGCCCTCTTCGTCATCACGTTTAAGTCTCTTAATACAGGACTGTAACGGCAATTTATACCGTAAAAGTTACAAAGTATGTCAACTTATGCCAACACGTAGTTCTGATCTTATAATTATAGATTTTTATTTCTGGGGCTATTAAACAAATTGTTTAAAGTGAACCGTTACAAGATGATACAGAACGACAGAAAAGAATGCGTCAGAATCTCTACCACTGATGGAAATTCATAATTCTTATTTATGGTTACTACGGTTACATAGCATTAATTGAACTTTTACAATTTTTATTTAGAAAAACTCAATTTTTACATAAAAAATGGGAATAGTTAATTAACTTTATAGTTAGAATATAAAATTCGTGTTATTTAGTGGTTTGAATATATCCGAGAAATTTGTTCCTCTTTGTAACACATTTCGGGGTTTCATTTTTGTTTATTAGCAGTAATAGAAACAATTTTTCGAAAAATTTGTGTATTTGCCAAAAATTAAGATGCGGTTTATACAATGTATTACCGCCCACAATAAACACTTTAGCCGGAATGGTATTGTTCAAAGCAATTTTTATTTTTGTTTAAACAAAGTGCCACTTTATACACCGAGCACTGCCAGTTAGATCGAACATCAGTCTTCTTCGTGGTGCTAAGTGCGGAGCGTCTTCTGGTGGCTCGAATAAGTTTATGCTCTGAATTTTGAAGTCTTATTGTTTTTGGTGCTTCTGATTTGTGTTTTTTTTTTATTTGTACAGAAAGTTCTGATGATTTTCCTTTTTTAATAGGTACACTTATCAGACTATCTGATAAATTTGATAGAGTAATAACCTGAAGTTTTTCATAGACATTTTAGGAAAATTCAGATTTTTGTATAGGATTAAAGCATTCACAACGCATGCATTAATTAGACAAAAAAAACTCCTATGCCACCATTTGTGATTTTTTCGATTTAGCTCATAAGCATGTTTATTTTGGTAAAATTTGTCGACAAAGATCATGTTGGAATTGTAATCTGTCACCATTTTTGGACATGGAATTGTTTCATGTGATCCATCTTTCTTCCTCCTCTTTACTTCTAACACATCTTCGTGGTGGTGGTAATTAAATAATAAGTACACACTTCTTTTGTCTTTCCACTTGATACCGACCAATCCTTTATTGCTAATAGAATAGTCAAAATCTCCCCTTTTTAATTCTTTGTCTGGGCGAAATTTAGGCATTAGTTTTCTAGTAGCGGTTAAAGTGCCACATGCATAAATATGTTTCTCCTGAAGCTCTTCCATCAGTTTGGGTGAAGTAAAGAAATTATCAAAGTACACGTGATGGCCTTTATTCTCTAAACCTTTACACAGATCTTTTACAACGCGGCTTCCTAAACTCACCTCTGTGGAATCTTCGTTCTTTCCAGTATATATATCAAATTTTAAGCAATAACCACTTTCATCTGCCATCATCCACACCTTGTATCTCGTTAATCGATTTTTTAGACATGTATTGCTTCAAAGACGATCGCCCTTTAAATTTGATCATAGATTTGTCGATTGCAACATTTTTGAAACCATTCCAAGAATCTGGTCTGTAACTCGTTTATCAACGGTCGCACTTTATACAACTTATCGTAATTTGAATTTCCACGAATTGGCATATCTAAGTTGTCATTTAAATGTATATTCGACAACAGCCAACTGAACCGTTTTGCTGGCATAAGGGAAGAAACAAATGTATCGTGTAAACATTTGTCTGAAGACCAAAAATCTCGATAACTAGGAAGCTTCTTTAATCCCATCAATTAATTTTTATTAAACTAATTATAAAAGTTTTCATTTCTGTTTTATTAGTGCGCTTGAAACTTTCACCATATCTTTGGAACGCATATAAATTTGTCTGGAATACAATTAAATCCCACAATCGTCAGTAATAAATTGACCAAATAGCTCGCCAGGAGAAGGATGGTCTAAATCAATTATGAATTGTGCAACACCTGGGTTATGTGTAAATGGAATGTGTGTCCGTAAGGAACAGTTTGACTTGTCCCAGGTAATATTTTCTAAAAATTTGTCTTTCCTGTTCCTTTTTTCAACAAGACATCGTTGTAGGTCACTTAGAGGAATATCCATTTCGCTGCCTTTATCTTGGTTTTCATTCTCTTCTTATTGAATTTCTTTCTCACAGTTATCTAAATCGACAACCTTACTTAGTAACCTGACTTGGTCACAAAGGTTAAAATTCGAGGTGGTACATTAAGCCACCCACCAACCCTCAAAGAGTTAATACTATTCGTCAAATGTCGAATAATATCTTAATATGTCAACTTCTTCCCGAACTTCTGTAAGGTCACATTCGATAGTAATGGGTTGATATGTCGTCACATTATTTAGGTTTTTATTCAGCTTGACGATCATAGTTATTTATGATACCTTTCATAGGAAATTAGCTCTCTCTAACCACAGCACTGAAAATACAAAAGATAACTTAAGACCTTCATCTCAAATTTGCTTCGGAATGCGCTGGTAATCATGTAATCAATATTCGTCATTTTGGCCAAATTTTCTCTTTTAATTGGAAGTTACATTTAATAGGGAGTTAATCAACATTTATTGGATAATCTCGTTATGATCATTACTATAATATTTATTTTTACTAATTGGTTTCTTATCCAAGTTTTGCTTTGTTATTCTTTCTTATAGCCATATTTGTGGATATTTTAATGTTTTCATTAATTTCTCAAATCGTATAATTTTTGTTAGTACTGTTATAAGACCTCTTTCAGTTGTCGTTAAACCTTGTCTATAATTTTTTTTTGTAATTTTTACGTTGGGATTTAAAATAAATGAAATAATAAAAATGAAGTGATGTAGACGGTATCCGCTACACCTTGTATAATTTAGTTTTAATTCTTTAGTGTCATTTTCTCTTTGATCATATTGAATATAACTTCTGGAGAATAGCCAAGCTTGGCATATGATGATCCTTCGGGAGTATCTTTTAAATTAATGTTTAACATGAATAAAACTTTTCTCTTATGAAAAAAGTTGCTATATCACAACTTGTTATTAACCAATAAAAAATATTCTGGCTATAAGAATTCAAAGGATCGTCTTATTTTGTTATTAGACGATAATACAGTAAGCGATTCAAATTAAAACCTATGCTTATGTATTGTGCGGAAAATATTAGAGGATTTAAACAGAGCATCATTAAAATAAGGATCATGTATTTAAAACTTTATTAATATTTTTTTCACCAAATATTTTCAATCATTACCGAATTTATTATTGATTTACAAGTAGAAATATATGTATAAACTATAAAAACATTCAATACAATAGCAAAATAACTTGGAAAAAAAATTCAGATCAAAGGATCGATCCTAAGATTTCAGAACGTAAACTTGCCGATTATTCACCGAACTATATGCGGTTCTTAAAAGTCGATCAAAAGTTTTGGTAAAACTAATACATGTTCAATGTAGATTCACCACAAAAATTTCATCAAAATTTTTGAAGAATCAACAGCGATGTCTCCCTTGTAAGTTAAACGAAAATGTGCAAGATTGTTTTCTTCCACTAATTACGATAATATTAATCTAATTAACGCAAGAAGATGCTGTTGCGACATGTAAGGTTTATATTTAAGTCGCACTTTTCGCAACAGGAGATATGCACCTTCATCATAAATCGTGTGCAATATTTTGGATTCTGATACAAAATAAAATTTTAAACAAATAAATAAGAATATAATTTTTGTGTTTTTGGTTCTTTTTCGTTTTTTTGTCTGTTGGTACAAGGTGGGCTAGTTTTGGTGTTTAATTTAGGAGTAAAAACCCAAGGAAGAATTATATTAATTATTACCAATAAAATGACACTTTTTTACGATTATTATAACGCCAAAAATGTTATTACGTTATTATTATCAAAACGTTATTATTACTATAAGATGTTACGAGAGGTTGAAATATCTTACTCTGTAATACTTTGCATAATTTTTCTATTAAAAACTTCATTCAAATAGAGGAGTTTAATACGCAATTTTTTTGTCTATTAATATTTTGTCCTAAAATCGTTAGTTTGTTCATCAGTTTCCTAAAGTTGGGTTAGGTTGGAATTAGATAGGGTATCATCCCAACACAACCCAACCCAACCTACTATCAGGTAGAAGTTATCTTGGATATTTATTAATTTATATTTACCATTAGATTTATTTAAATCCTTATTTTGAAAAATTTCTGATATACACTCACTTTCATATAAAATACACCACTCATTAAGAATTTTATTAGACTCCAATCCAACCTACTCTGGGAACCTTCTTATAATCACAACAGTATGAGGTCCTTATAGCCAGAGCTTCTTTCAAGATTTCATCATTATGATTATGCCATGATTATGTACCATTTATGTACTAACTATGTATTACATTAACAATTTTTGTATTAACATTTAGTGTGTTTTTTATGTATACCAAAGTGGAGTGTGTAGCTGGACGTACGGTTACACCCCCGCTACGTATAGTTACTTTTTCAGAATTTTGATAGAGCCATAATTACGTACGATTTATATGCTAACTTTGTACTGCATTCAAAAATTATAATAGCACGTAAGTTGTACGTTCCGTTACACCACCCTTCGGTTTTTCATGTATATCAAAGTGGGGGTTTAGGTGGACATACACCTACACCCCTCATTTATGATACCAGTTATCATTTATGATATTCTACTTTAAAAGTTTTGGTACTAATCATTTAGTATATATTTAAAACATTTTTTAGTTGTTTTTTAACAAGATTTTAATCAAGTTTGGACGATTTATATTGATGAGTCGAATGTATTTTGTTTAATATCATTTTTTACTGAATACTAGCTAATCAATACAGGTTAGAGTAAAAAGCACTAATGATTTAATTATACAGGGTATTTTGGTGACTCGGGGAACAATTATAACCACATATATTAGACTGATAATTGGTTAAACATCTCAAATTGCAATGATACAGGTACACAAGTTAGAAAATTTTAACACATTTTTCAAATGCAAATCTTTGAAATTTGGTACAGTGTGAACCACTATCAAGTAAAAGCAATTGGCAATTTATGAGTAGAATTAATCTACCAGAACAATGCTATACAGGGGCTGTTTCTAAGATTTATTTGCTTATAACATTTTTATTTAATCGTAACTTTCGTGCAAAAATAAATGATTTTTGCACGGAATTTGAATTGAATTTAAATTTGAATTGTCATCATTTTTACTCTAATATGTAGGAAAAAATTATTCCCTCAGTTATCGAAACATCATGTATAATTATACAGGATGTATCCGAAATGAATGTATAACGGAAAACCACAGATTCCTTGAGTCAAAATAGGTTGATTTAAGTTATTTATATTCAAAGTTGCTCCGTTTCCCCATTAAATGTTTTTTGCGAAAAAATCAAGTAGCCGCAAGGCTATTCAACAATCACTCTTTCAAGTACGTTGGGCAACGCTGGAAGTGTTGTCATAGGCCGTAAATCCTTCAAAACCTTTACAGATTTTTGACTTCAACACTGGAGTTACAAGGCCATACGGCCAGACAGATGAAAATACAGACTTCCGGAGACAGACATTAAAAATGTGACACAAAACATTAACGAGTTTTGTGCGAGACAGCACAACCTTATCACAACCAAAGAAATCCCAAGAGAACCAATACCACTCAATTTTAAGTATGATAACAAATTCTGAATTTTATTAGCACTACGCATCCTATTGTTACGATAATAATTCAACAAATCCTGATTAGGAGCAACCTGTGCATTTTGAGCGGAATCTACAAAAAACGTATTCTGTAAACTGACCGCTTCAGAGTCAGTTAAGTTACCCGGCAAAACAGCTGAAGATGAATTAACAATATTGAATCTTTTTAAGCGCTACTATAAGTTGCAAGAGTCACTTGTGTTACGGTTTTGTTCAAGAAAAACTTGTAATAAATAAACTATGCTTGTTCAGGAGTTCGTTTATATTTTTTAAACGCAGCATCTTTTACTTTTATTATCTGTTTAATATTCGAGGTTATCTAAGGTAAAAATTTTTTCTTTACAACGCGAGTAACAATAGGGGCATAAACACAAACAAAGCTTTTAATCTTTCATTAAAATAATTAACTTTATCATCAATACAGGTTAATTCAAAAACTGTTTTCCAATTCATCCTGTTCAAATCATTCTTAAAATCCACGAAATTATTACGTAAGTTATGATAGGTAATTGTTTTAGGAGAAGGAATGTTTTTATGACTCATAAGTGTACAGTTAACCAAAAAGTGATCTGAAAATCCAAGATCATCAGTACCATTCTGAGCTAACAAAAGACCCACCAATGTGAAAACCAAATCAATTAATGATTCAGAATCTCTCGAGACTCTAGGACAACAAAATGGAGATAAGTTAAACGTCTGAAAAGCCGCCATAAGAGCTGTCCTGGCATGCGAATCAACTAAAATATTTACATTAAAGTCTCCCACAAAAGCAATGTGGTCAACAGTAGGGTAAACATGGGACAGTGAATCACAAGCTGTCTCAAGAAACTGTTTTAAATCCACAGAGTGTGGTTTATAAAAAACACCAAGAGCAAGTTTAACACCACGAAGAGTTAATCTCTCCTATAACTCCTCAATTCTAGCCCCATTCTGTAGATCCAACATACAGCATTCATGACAACTTCTAACACAAACTCCAATACCTCCACCTCTAGTAGGCCTATCATTTCGAAAGAGGTTGAAGCCAAATCACAGTTATGGTGAACAAAGGTGACGAAGGGAACCATATGTGCTGATGTTAACTTTGTACTGCATTCAAAAATTATGTGCTAATCAATAGCACGTAAGTTGTACGTTCCGTTACACCACCCTTCGGTTTTTCATGTATATCAAAGTGGGGATTTAGGTGGACATATAGCTACACCCCTCATTTATGATACCAGTTATCATTTATGATATTCTACTTTAAAAGTTTTGGTACTAATCATTTAGTATATATGAGCTAACAAAAGACCCACCAATGTGAAAACCAAATCAATTAATGATTCAGAATCTCTCGAGACTCTAGGACAACAAAATGGAGATAAGTTAAACGTCTGAAAAGCCGCCATAAGAGCTCTCCTGGCATGCGAATCAACTAAAATATTTACATTAAAGTCTCCCACAAAAGCAATGTGGTCAACAGTAGGGTAAACATGGGACAGTGAATCACAAGCTGTATCAAGAAACTGTTTTAAATCCACAGAGTGTGGTTTATAAAAAACACAAACGCAAGTTTAACACCACGAAGAGTTAATCTCTCCTATAACTCCTCAATTCCAGCCCCATTCTGTAGATCCAACATACAGCATTCATGACAACTTCTAACACAAACTCCAATACCTCCACCTCTAGTAGGCCTATCATTTCGAAAGAGGTTGAAGCCAAATCACAGTTATGGTGAACGAAGGTGACGAAGGGTACCATATGTGCTGATGTTAAGGCTAAAACCCCAGGTGTTAAGGTTATGTCGTCTTTGAATGAATTCCAAATTTCGTGTTTCGTTTCGTTGTCACCACGCTCCTCAATGACCATTATTCACTTATAAACAAAACCTTAAATTCATCACGGAAGACGATGTTATTCCATTGATTAACCCACCCTTACCGTTTTTAAAACCATCCAAGCCTGGCTGCTTTATGGGGAGGTGATAATGGAAGCCGAAGGTAAGGATGGTATGAATATGATTGGGAATTTTTGTAGGTGGTGGATTTTATATGAATGTGGGCATAATTCTTGTGCCTTGGGTTGGGTTGGATATAACTTCATATTTTTTTCTGGCAAGGCGACAATTACAGAATTATAATTTCTGAATAGCCTATTTAGTTCTGATACTTTTTTCTTTCTTATAAGGTTTTGATCACATACGTAGTTTAATCAGAAGAACTAAATCTTCAAATATCTTCAAACAGTATTTACGTCATTGCAATTGCAAAATCTCATCATAATTGGCACTGATTGCTCTGGGGGCATTAAAGTCAAAAGTCTCTGCCCCTACAATTGATGATGAAGAGAAATTACGAAGAAAAATTGTCTTAGCAATTAATTCCTTAAATAAGTGTTTATCTTATTTTTAGCTAAGGAATCTTCGGTCTTCCGTTGTACGCGCATTTTGGAGACACCTGTATACAGTATCAAAATCGCTACCCAAAATTGTGCAAAAATCTTCAAAATTATAAAAATTCGTCATCATTTGGATTTGAAAGAATTAGATTCAATATTAAAGTAGATGCGAATATTGATATTGTAGTTTTTGGACAATAAGAACTATAAAATAATTATTTTCATTAAGCAATTTTTTTTGATTAATTTACTGATTGAAGCAAATATTAATATGATTAGATTAATTTTATAATTATAATAAAATGATTATCGTTATAAAATGAACCGATAAACAAAGTCATCATAAATAAGAATTGTCTGTATGTATATATTCATTATCTGGTGCAGTAACGAAAACATTAGATTACAAATCAATAACATTTATTTCCTGATGATAAATATTAATCACCATTTAATCATAAATTGGAAGATTTAAATAACAAATCTAAATTTACTACAAAACATTATATAATTTTAAATGTTACACGTCGCAGTAGTTCGTATTTATTAATCCTAAATATCTCGAACAAACACGTAATGTTTACTTTACTCAAAAAGAAATCGTTCGATAACTTCTTATCGCTGTATACAAAAATTTGGTGCTTTATATAAAATCGTATTGATCCTTATTTTTCTTCTATAAAAATACATCTACGCATTATAAAAATTTCGACAAATATTTTCTGACCGTAGAAAAAAAAAACACTTCTCGTTACAATCTGGTCAATAAATTAATGCGTTTCTTATTGTATCGTACGTGACTGAATTCACGAGTATGCTATAATGGATTCATTCCTATAATATTATTCGCTCCGTTTTACTTGCGTAATTCTCATATTTGTAGTTTTTCTAATTTACCATATCTAAAACTCAAAGCAAACACTTTTAAAGTTACGATTATGGAATCCATATATAAAATGAGTACGTTATCTTTAAAATTTTTAACATCGCACACATAATTTGCAAAGACATGTAGTTGCAACGTGATTCATTTTTATGAAATTTCGTGATAAAGATTGTTTTGATTTTGGGGCAGAGTTTGTATACAAAATGTTACGATAGTAATCAACTCACAGTAAACCTTTACTTAAACTTTTACTTATTTATACCTATTTAACACATTTTTTTTCGTTTGCCTTTGATTTAATTTTAGATACGTTTATTGAATTCGTTTGAACTCGACTTGTTTATTATGTTATTAATAGATAATTCTTTTTGTTTTGTGTGAAAATTTTATTTTACCTATACCAGAAAAAAAAATCGCGTCATGTAAAAGTTATCACGCCACTATTGAACATGAATAATTTATAAGCGAAAGATGTAGGCTTTAATTTTTGACGTCGTTTTGTCTAATAAAATTTCTTAAATAGGCACGTGTGTCCGTGATTTTGCGAGCCTATTTTAAAAGTTTTTACTTGACCTTCATCCCGAGATCACATCTCCGATCGACTCTCGAGAGTGAAACCAGCTTGTCAAGTATTCTGCTTAATTATAAGATAGCCGACCTATTCGAGAAACAGACTCTTGGATTCCGTTGAAAAAAATTAGTGGCGTGATGTGACGTTCTTTCTATATGTTTATAATAGTCGAATAGAAATTTTTAAATGAGAAAATAAAATATTTCTAAATCTTTTTGTTTTTGTTAAAGAGAATTTTATTGCTAAGATGTTAATGAATGTAGTAAACTTTTAGTTTTACTAAGAATTTTGATTTGGCCTCGTTTCTCAATATGGTAAAATTCCGATATCTGCAGACCTCGTTAGAATGGATAACGGATATTACGGACTCTTAAGGTACAACGTTATTACATAAGAATATTATAACAATAATAGATTTTATTGCCAACGCACATAATCTTAGAAAAATATAACAATATAAAGCTAATAATGAAAAATGAAACAAAAAAGCTACCTAATTAAATAAAACTATTACAACATAGTGCGCAAGCAATTCGCAAGGCGCAGATTCAGAAAAATAAAATCCTGTTCTTCCATCTGGACCTCGAATTATTATTATGGTGAATTATTAAATATTAATAATTGAAAATATAAAAAGTATTGAAATGAATACAGTTGGTATTGAGAACCTTTGCAACAGACAATCAATAATTTCCTATCAGGCATTTAAATAAGATTGTAGGATTTGTAAATGTGGTATGAGAGTGATCTCTCAAACAAACCTAGGAGAAGAAATGAAGAAAAGAGACTTAGTTAATCGATCATGAACGTTACATCTGAATTTAATCATTATATATAAATAATTTGGAATCCTGCTCAACATCAGTTTGTGATATATCACCAATGTCTGCAGTACTCTTCTGTTCCTCAGTGACAACCATCCAGAAAACTCTAATTAACTTATGAGAAATCTTATCATATTTTCGAATGCCATAAATAAAAAGTAAACAACAGTTTTGATCTTTCTGAATTCTCGTTGAATTAATGATAAACATGAACCATGTGATTAAATTGAGACAACACAAGAATAGCACATAGCATTCTCTTAACATCTGTTGGTAAGTATGTCCTATGCGGAAAAAGTAGCGGGCGAAATAAGCGTTTTTAACATATTTGTTGACCTGAGACGATAATCTAAAAGAACTACCAATTTCCAAACCAAGACTTTTATGACTATCAATTATAGGTAGCTTCGTATCATTCATGATAATATCAAAAGTCCGAGCCATACCTGAGGTTAATTTTGTATGCCCAAAGATCAGAGGGGTGAAAGGAGTGGACCAACTGCGTATCATCCGCGTAAACATACTGCTTACAATGTTGAATTCGACCAAAAAGAGCTATGTAAACAGAGAACTGTGGCACCCTGTGGAACCCCGAAGGTAACATCACCTCATCAATAATAACCGTCTGCGACCTACCACTCAACAATGCACCAATTAAGTTTAAAGCAGCCGAATCAAAGCTAATTGCTCAAAGAATCGACAACGGAATGGTATAATTCACAGTATCAAATGCATGACTAAAGTCTAACAGAGTGAGGAAAGCAACATTACCCTAATCAACTGCAGTAATTAACTCATCCGTAGTGGTACTAAAACTAATTCTAAAACCCAATTGAAATTTCGGAAGTATTTATTAGTACAAGTTGTTGTTTTCGAATCTTCTGCAGAATCTTTGAAAAAGCTGGCAACAAATTAACTGGTCTCAGATGATTAAAACTGGTAGAATTTTAGGTTTAATGAGAGCATGCTTCCAAATGTTCGGAAACTGTCCCTCATTAATACAAACATTTTATATATGTGTAAAATAAGTGGAGAGGCGAGCCTAATCATATCAGCGTTAATACCATCACTACCTTCAGAACATAACTTTAAGTCGTAAACAAGTTTCTCCACCAAAATAGGACACACAGTAGAGAATTTAAAAACACCTCCAGTATAAGTTAAATTAGAATAAAAATCCGAAACCGATTGATCAAGAGGCATTGAATCAAGAATATCAAAGATACTCTTCAAAAAGTTATCATTCAAGTCGTTAATATTTGGTAATACCACTTATTGACTCCTTTTTCAAACTAAGTGCCCTAAGCTTAAACCTCATCTGTTTCCTATCAAACATATCACCACCAATATGATGACAATAAGCTCGCTTCTTTGCCTTCACGGTAAATGCCGCCAAATTCCGGAGTGACTTACAATAATCCCATTTAGCAGAGGACTGATTCTTCTTAAAGTCTGCTTTCGCATTATTTCATAAATAAATCATAAACTTTAAATTGTCAGTGAGCCAAGGTGGACGCCCCATGGATGAAAAAACATCAAAAGCATAAAGAATGCTATTATCGAGAAATGCAAGTTACTCATTTCATTTTTCTCATCAATTTGTTTTAAAAATTCTCTAAAACCCGCTATATCAATCGTACCCAGATTTTTCCCAACCTCAAGGGAAACTGTAGAGAAAGATCTAACTAACGACAATTCACAAAAGATAACATCATGATCAGAAATCTGAGAAGCCAGGACCCTCGAATGTTTGACATCCACCATGCAGAAGGCGAAAACAAGATGAATTAGTTTCGACGAAATGTGAGTAACTCTAGTTGGCTCATTAATCAACTGTTTCGTATCAAAGAATGAAAAAAGCGTTTTCAAACCATCAGTGTTCATATTTTGAGAATTAACAAAATCATTGTTAGAGAAATGAACAGAAAAAACAGAAAAATGCTACTTGGAAAACTGGGAGGACGATAAACTACGACTTAGATAATTTTACTTTTATTTATGCTGAAAAGTAACCATAATTAAAAAACTCCATAAAAAAAGTTTAACTCACGCAATTTACAAAACTCGCTCGCTTCGCGCGCTCGTTTTGACAATTATTACGTTTATTAAACAAAAACAGGTTTTTCATAACTGGCTATGTAAATAACTACTTCAGCTTTACAGGTGGTTTTACTATTGACGGGACCATACTTAACTTAATTTTGTTTTTTAATAAAAAAATGAATGTTAAAAGATCCATAGAGTATCATAGTTTTATGAGAGATCGTGCGAGTCCAAAATTCGGTGAAAATGTTCAAGAAAAGGTACTCGCTGTTTTTAATGTTGGAATCTCTGTTAGTGCTAAGCAAATAGATCGTTTTGGATCCATCAAGGAAAATAGTAATTATCCACTCCAGTAATTGTTAAATTAATCAGTTGCAAAACAATGGATTTGGTTTGTAAATCCCGTAATAAATTGAAAACAACCAAAATCGTGATTCATGAGAACTTATCGGCGAGCGTGTGAGAGATATGAGAGCAGATGATACTGGACGAGGGATGGAAGAATTTTCGCTAGGGATAATAAGATAAACCTTTTAATTAGGAGCAACGATGATAATCTGTCAACCAAGAGGAGAAGAGGGATAAGTGGGAGGAGAGTTGAGACGAGAAAAATATTTTGGTTTTACTAATGACTCTAGCTGATCATGTAGATTGGGTATCGGATAGCGATTTCGAATTATTTTCTTATTTAATTCTCTATAGTCAACACAGAGCCTTAATGATCCGGTGATGAGCTTTCCCGTATTATTCCATCCTTCAATAACTCCTCTATTTATTATTTTTTCAAGTTCTACTCTTTCCATGAGGGCTAAACGACGGGGTTGGAAAGCAACTGGAGTATTATCAACGATTTTAAAAGGATTTTTGAGGATTTTTCTTTACATATCCGATAACTGTGGAATTGATATTAGATTGAAAATCTAATATCAATTCCATGCGGGCGACAAATGATTTCTAATCCAAGTCTACTCAATGCATTCCAACCAATTAAGGCATCTACACTTGCTATTGTATTATCAGGTACTACATAAAAGTATTTCAAGTGTTATTTCCGCTGAGCTAATTATTAATAAACAAACAGACTGTGAATTAGAGACAGATTTGCGCCCGAATCAACCAGGTAGAAAAAAGTATAATTGGAATTGTTATGCGTTACTCTAGCTGAAGACATAATCGCATATTTATATTTTAATGCACACAACCACAGGTTTTCCATGTTTTTCCAACAATTTATCTCATCGTGACCAACATGTTTACTGAAATTAAAGATAACGTCTGACCAATTTTTAGAAGTACTTTCAGTTGCCACCTCTTTACTAGCTCTATATTGATCTCTTTTATGACCAGTCTTTCTGCAGTTCAAACATTTGCTTTGGAATTTATTTTCCTAAGTGGTGGAAACTTTTGGGTGCCCTGGCATATTCATAATGCTCTAAATTTCGTTTTGTACCTCGAGTAGATTCAAGTTGACGTAGAACAGTAATTAGTTCAGTTTGATTCTTTGGAGTTTGTATCCCTACCGTTTCATAAGTTGAATTATAATCGACGCCTTCAACAAGAATTGAAAACACTTTTTCCTAAGGCAGATCATTGTAGAAATGATATAATTCTTTACTTAACCCTGCATGCGCGTTTAAATTCAGTACCTCATGACTCATAATCAAGAAATGAGGAAAGTAAGTCGACCTTAAATGTCTATAAGTAACACGAAATCGGTTTGCTTCTTTTAACCATTCATGTGCTGGATAACTACTTTTAACTGCTACTTTTATTCGGATCAAACAACCATAATTGAATGTTAATTGTTTCGCTGACATGAGTGACGTGTTGATGACGATTGCGGTTCACTTTCCAAGATGAGACTATTTGGCACATCCGATCGAGATTTGGTGAAGAATTTCAATATTTTCACCTTATCTATAAAAAATGTAAAGTAAACTGCATTCCAAGAAGAGTAGACTGCAGGTTAAGTTCCTTTCTTTCGTTGACGGTATGCTGGCTTTCATTGTTCATTTCTACGCAAAATAATTCTCATGACGATAAAGTCGAAGAACAGAATAGAGAAGAAGAAAAAATTATGCACAGGATGGTCCCCGTTCTGATGTTAGCGTATACTCATATTCAACTGACTCATATCGCGTAAATTTTATCACAGGTAAACCGGAGAATAATACAAAAGTAATTCAACCCCCAAACAAAGAGCGCCCGACATTATGGAATGATACTCGACAAATCGACCTGGATTCCGACGATAACGTACTTGTGTAACTCTGCCTGCTTTTTCGAAAAGATCAAATCATTCTGTACAACTTGTGTAATTAAATAATATCTTTCTATGCCGAAATCACTGTTATCACTGGTTGACGGAGGTGTAATTTATCTTTGCTGGACCTTTTTTGATTTATACCTGATCAAATTAGCAATGAGTCATAATTCGTACTTTTAACTGGTTTGGACACTGGTGATACATCACGATGTTCGTATTATTGTCTTAGTTCTCTCCATAACATGTTAAGTATCTTCTAAGCATATTTTTTATTATCTTGCCACATTTATTTGGCGTCTATATGTGAAAAATGTTACAAAACCATTCTAAATACATTTTGCAAAATTTTGAGTCTACTTTTATCTCTACTTGGCTTATCAATTTCTAATTACAATCACAACGTTTTGACTATAATTGAAGTGATATCTAGTTTTGGATTAATTTACATGACAAACAGATTTTAGATTCGGATTCAGCTCATCAAATTACATTGAGAATCATTTCCTTCTTGTATTATCTAATTCCGCTTATAGATAGATTCCAACTCGGGTTATTCCCCAAGTTCCTCTGTTCCTGACTATTTGATAGATAAATCAAGGCGGTGGTTCTAATTTTAATTGTGGGAGCTGTGATAATTGATAAGAGTAACGATAAGAGCAGTGACAGGAGCAGGGTTCTGAATTCATTTCTATTGATTTATATACTACAATTCGTGCTTTAATGTATCGTTCCAATATAAATACTTGCATCGCTGCTAAAAATGATGTCATCGTTTCCTTTGCTATGCTATCGTCGCTCTTATCCCTTATCACAGCACCAACATAAAAATACCCTTAATTATCGATAGTTCTAATAATTTGTTGCATATTTTTTATTTAAATTCTTTTTAAGACTTCAAATGAACGGAATCTTAGTACATCATTTTCAAATCGACTACTTCATCCATTTGAGGACTCGCAAACCAAGGTTGCTTATGGACGATGTGATAGATTTAATTAATATGTAAAACGAAATCGTCAATTTTTAAGCAATCTAGCTTCTTAACAAACTTGATACAAACTCTAATATACAAAAACGTTTACCATCAAATCATTGAGCTTGTTTGAAGTTGAGACATTAAAACTATAAATTGATACATTAAAATGGTCAGTGCCTCGAAACCCTTCAACGACGTCCACGGTTTGATGTAAAATCATTCCTTATTCATCTTTCAATTTTATTGCCTTCAGCAATTTCTTATAATTATTGGAGTTTAGCTATATTTAGGAACGTATAATTAAACCCGAATTTGAAACATTCGGGGCACTAGTATTAGTGTTAGATCCAGTTTAAATTGTTATTTAACAACAGATTGTTGTATATTGTTATTGCACTAATAGTAGAACTAATATTTGACCTAGAATAAGAAGTTTTATGGTTTTGCCGTTTTTGCATACAGTTAAACCCGAATGTTTTTAGTTTTAAGTCACCTATTAGTTCAAATGTCAGTATTTGCCCTAGCTTTAGTTATTATTCAGCGGTAAATAGTTGTCTATTTTTATTAAACTAAAAGTAAAACAATCGTCTTAAGAGATGCACGGCTAAACGAAATTTCCTGTATACATAAAACAATTTTCGATACTTTCAACACTTCGATACTTTGATACTTTCGATATTTTAATACTTTCAATACTTTCGATACTTCGAAACATTCGATATTTCGATACTTTTGATATTTTCAATACTTTCGCTAGTTCAATACCGATACTTTGCTAATACCGAGTATCGATACCATCGACAAGTATCGATACTTTGCCGAGCACTAGTGTAAACGTAGAAGTAACTAATAAATTATCCAGCAACCTGAAAACCTATTCGAATCATTCGAATTATTAAAATTATTCATTAAAGCAGTTTAAAATGCAAATCAATTTTGTTTTCATTATATTGGTTTTAATGTATTGAATGAAAAGTGAAAACAAAAATCCTTGATAATGTCAAAGTTCTTTCAAAAAAGACTAAAAGTTTTATCTATTTATGCAATCTTTATTCAATTTAAAACAAAAAATGGTATCATCAAGTTCAATGGACATCGTTCACCTTCCATTGTGTGATGTTGCTAAAATTAATACCTATCACCAAATTCGTGATTTAAATAAAAGTCGCGTTAATTACACGGTTTATGCTTGACATTGCTTTTGCTTTCAGCCGTTGTTCCTGTTTGTTTTCGTTGTTCTAGGAAAGGCGATTTTTGTTTAAACAATTTTCAAAAATTAAAATAATTGTGTTTATACAGGGTGAGATTGAAGTGTCGATAACAAAGCTCTTTGCGTATTTTAATTACTAGATGTTAATTATATTTGTTCAGTACGCGCGCAGTATTTGGTAATTAGAGTTCCGCTTTGTGTATCTTATGCACACACAAAAGTAAATGATGGATGACGTTCGTATATGTATCATGAGTAAACATTGAAAATATTACATGTTTATAAAATGATCTTATGGGATTAAATCTATATATATCTTCAAAATATAATATGCAACTGATTTGAAGTAGATGCATACTTCAAATAAACAGCAACATTTATTTTTATGGTTAACGAATACAATGATTAAATCAAATAGCCTTCGAGTTATTATTAGACTATTTGTGTCTTAAAATTTACACTAATTTTTCTATATTAGTACATCCTACTTGAGTACTTAGTACATCTCGGTACGATACAAATCCGGTTAATGTGTAGATAATTGGTTTCTTACGTAAGAAATTACGTGTAATAAAGACTAAACATAACACGATAATTAATACTTAAATGATTTTTCTTTTTAACTTTTATTACTATTTGTTTGAAACATAACCTTTATCGCCGAAGGAAATTTGCACAACACGCTTAATTAAAAAAGAATAAAGAGCCGATACGACCTTTCGGGGTCATCTTCTTCGTACTATTTTATTATTATCATCCTCATAAATATAGTGGTGTGTGACGCACGAGATAGATTTCGAAAGACGCGAGCGGTGTTAATGAATGCTTTTAAATGTTTACTAATTTAAAGATAACACTGCTCCGTCGGGGATGTTATGTTATGTCACTTATCAAGAATGTTATTAATAAACTTTACTGACAGAAAGATGAGAAACGTCGATAAAAGTTGTATTGGAAGAGACATTTTTTTAATAATAGTAGTGATAAGAAAAGAGTCTGCAAATAGAGTATATAATATATTGCTTTATTGATTATATGTTTAAATTTATGACAGGAATAAAGTATTATTTGCTTTAAAATTTGATACATTCTATAATAATTTTTGCATTTAAATAATCAACGACTCAGAGATTTATCATTATTCAAAAGATAATTAAGTCTACTCTATACAAATATATTTATAAAACGTTGCCAAACAATGTGCCACTCATGTTAAACATATCGCGTTATTGATACTTAAATTAGATTGAAATAAAAATTGTGGGGGTCCTTTGTTATGTTTACAATAACTTGGATAAAGTAAATATATACAGGGTGATTGTTTAAAAACGATTCGCCTGAGATGCTTCAGAAACTGAAAGAAAATTGAATATCTACGAAAACAAGTATACGTATATTATAAATGCCAAAGGTTATATATTTAAAGAACAAATATATAACCTGACAAAACTCAGGCCGAACACAGTTCCGGATAATTTTTTTCGGTTTGAAGAGGGATATTCAATGGTGGCAAAGATGAAACCATGATACTAGGGACATAGTGTTGCCAGATGAGGGACATAAAATTCACCAGATAATAGAAAAACAAGTCACCAGATTTTCACCAAGAAGATAAGTCCGTTTATTATACTTCAGTGTTAATTATTAGTAGGTACGATTTGAAAGTTTTTAAAAAACAATATTAATCGTATATTGAAACAACTATCTTTAAATTTTCTTTTCTAAATGACGTAATACTTATTGGAGTTGTATCATACATCATGATCAGTACTCATCGTGAATAACGTCAGATTGTCAGGTTCCTTGTTTCACATGTTTTGTATCAACAAATCGACACAGGACACTTGTATAACACTAAACCTATAATTGTCTAATACAATTTCTTCAGAATCATATTACTCGTTTGACGTATACTCATAATTACGCGATGCTATACGTACTCGTAAAGTGCTCTAGTACAACCAATGTATTATTTTCTTACAAAAGATACGTACCATAATTATTACTGATATCAATTCTTGGGATGATTTAAAAAGCTTTGTTGTTGGAGGATAACAACAAAATAAAACAAGAAAAACAATAACACTAAATCTTAACTTGAGTTCATTATTATACATATATGTTTAGTGTTTGGAACAATTGACAATAGTTAATAATGTAAACAAGTTAGCAGACTTCAAAGTGAGGAGCAGAAGTTTGGAGGCCTAGTAGTTGAGGCTGTTGATAAGTTGGTAGTTATCATTTGAATATACAATCTGCGGAACAGAACTTATAATGCCAACAAGTTAGCGGACTTCAAACTTATGAGCAGGATCTTGAATACATAACAGTCCATGCTACCAACTTGTTGGCAGATTTCAAATTAATGAGCAGGACATTGGCGAAATAATAACTCATACTGCCAACAAGCGACAGTCTTGAAGACTTTGGAGACATAATAGCTCATGCAACTTGTTAGCAGTTATTAAGATAATATAGTCTGTGGAACAGGATATATTGTCAACAAGTTCGCAGACTTTAAATTGACGAGATGGACTTTGGAGACATAGTAACTCATGCTGCCAATAAGTTTGCAGTCATTAGGATAATATATAGAGTCTGTAGAACAGTGATAGCACATGTTGTCAACATGTTCGCAGACTTTAAATTGGCAAAAAGGACTTTGGAGACATAATAGGTCATGCTGCCAACAAGTTGGCAGTCTTTGACATAATATACAGTGTTCGGAACTGTAATTGCTCATGTTGCTAATGAATTGGCAATCATTAAGATAATATATAGTCTGTGGAGCAGTATTAACTTATGTTGCCAACAAGTTGGCAGACTTCAGACTGATAAGTAGGACTTTGGAGACATAGTAGTTCATGTTACCAACAAATTGGCAGCCTTTGAGATAATGTACAGTGTTTGTAACTGCAATAGCTCATGTTATCAATAAGTTGGCAATCACAAAGGTAGTATGCAGTATATGAAACAGTAATAGCTCATGCTGCCAACAAGTTCGAAGACTATAAATTGACGACAGGGACTTTGAAGACACAATAGCTCATGCTGAAAACAAATTGGCATTCTTTGAGATAATGTACAGTGTATGGAACTGTAATAGCTTATGCTGTCAATAAGTTAGCAATCATTAAGATAATATAATGCGTGTATAGCAATATCAGCTCATATTGCCAACAAGTTGGCAGATTTCAAACTGATAAGCAAGACTTTGGAGACAAAACAGCTCATGCTGCCAACAAGCGGCAATTTTTAAGATAATGTAGTACTTGGAACAGCAATAGCTCCCGCTGCCAACGAGTTGGCAGACTTTAAGTTGGTGGGCAGGAGTTTGTAGACATAATAGCTCATGCTGCCCACAAGTTGGCAGTCTTTAAGATAATATACAATGTTTGGAACTGTAATAGTTCATGTTCTCAACAGGTTGACCGACTTTCAATTGATGAGCAGGACTTTGGAGACATAATACCTCATGCTACCAACAAGTTGACAGCTGTTTTTGTTTATCTGATACTTTATTCGAAATGTCAATCAAGAAATGAAAAGTTGAAAAATTTGCAGAAATCGGAAAGTTTTCGCTCATGCTGAAAACAAATTGTCAGTCTTTGAGATAATATACAGTATTCGGAACTGTAATAGCTTATGCTGCCAATAAGTGAGCAGTCATTAAGTTAATATACAGCGTGTGGAGAAATAACAGCTCATGTTGTCAACAAGTTGGCAGATTTAAAACTGATGAGTAGGACATAATAGTTCATGCTGCCAACAAGTTGACAGCTGTGTTTGTTTATCTGATACTTTATTCGAAAAGTCAATCAAGAAATGAAAAGTTTAAGAATCACCAGAAATCTGAAAATTTTCACCATTTCATCAGATTTGGTAACAGTGTAGGGATATTTTAGGGATTTTTTATTTCAGTATTTGGAATAGTTCGCTGACTTTAAATTGACGAGAGGGACTTTGGAGACACAATAGCTCATGCTGAAAATAAATTGTCGGTCTTTGAGATAATATACAGTATATGGAACTGTAATAGCTTATGCTGCCAATAAGTTAGCAATCATTAAGATAATATATAGCGTGTGCAGCAATAACAGCTCATGTTGCCAACAAGTTGGCAGATTTCAAACTGATGAGTAGGACATAATAGCTCATGCTGCCAACAAGTTGGCAGATTTCAAACTGATAAGCCAGACTTTGGAGACCAAACAGCTCATGCTACCAACAAGCGGCAATCTTTAAGATAATGTAGTACTTGGAACAGCAATAGTTTTTGTTTATCTGATACTTTATTCGAAAAGTCAATCAAGAAATGAAAAGTTTAATAATCACCAGAAATCTGAAAATGTTCACCTTTTCATCAGATCTGGAAACAGTGTAGGGATATAAAGTAGGATATTCTACCATTCGAAAATGCGATTGTTCAGCGCATGACGTTAATTTGGCGACAATTGTGAAATTATGATAAATATAACTATATTTCAGTATCTACAGTGCTTCCCAAAAGTAACGAATTAATTCGCTAAATTTATTTACAACAATTTATGAAAACATCGTTGGTACGAATATAAAGGTTTCATTGTCTTATTATCAAGATTTCTATGAATTCAGTTATAAAAATAGCATATTATATTTAAAAAAATCGAGGATGTCATAACTCGTTTAAAAACTACTACAAAAAAAATTATACATCTAAGCAATTTTTCCATATATTGAGGAGATTTTATTAATCCACCTTTCACAACTACATCTGTCCATGTAAAAGTAGGATTTTGTGCCGAAGTTGTTGGTTTGTTGAATTTATAACATATATCTAGCAAAGCACTATAAAGCATCACTTTAAATCGTCGATATCTTCATATTAGTTTTCTTCTTTTGATTACTGTCGATTATCAGCCGAGATAAACACGTTTGGCTTAAAAGAGTATCATCAACAATTTCATATGATGGAGTTTCCCTGTAGTCAGTGACATTGGTGGGAAGGAGAGCCTTTTTTTCTCATGACTGCATTCTGGACATCAAAATTTTTTGGATGGAAGGTGGACTTTAGTTACAGATAAATCTCTTGAATGCCTTGACCAATTAAAAGAACTTGTTAGCTTATTTTTCTTAACTTCGTTTAATTGAAAAATGCTCAAGAGTTCATCTTTCAAATCACAATTTGCTACAAGATAGACACTTACGATGACAAAGAGAGGGTTGTCTTTGTATTAGTAATCACTGAGGTACCTATCCTTTATTACCTTGCCCACAACCCGGTAACGTCTTAGGTGTCCGCTTGACCTTTTTCTATTAAAAATTGTTTGTAAGCAGACCGATATCAGAATTCGCAGTGAGATTTCAGATTTCGCAGTAAGATTTTTACATGCGTCCATGATCCACAGCATGAAGGTCTTGGCATTTTCAGAGAATCTTGTTAATGTAGGGACTACAACGGCATAGTAGTGTTTGTTAGGTGGAGATTTTGCATTTAAAATGGGAAACTGGCAAAAAAATTCTTGGCCCCGGGTATGAACAAGAGTGTTTTTTATTTTTTCTTCGGTTTTTATCATGGATCATAACAAATTGAGACACAGGTATCCTAACCCAGAAGTAGTCTGCTTTATTCCCTCCTGTTTTAGGTCCAAGACTTCTCATAATCTCGAAGAAATCAGTGCAATGCACTTCATCCTATATGACGTGCTTGCTTTATTTATCATTAATCAACCTATTCAAGAGAATGCTGCAATCTCTCAGTCACATATGATATTTATTAAGCATAATTAAAGCGAAATTTCATACAATCGCGTAAGTGGCAATAAATTGAAATTTATAACGTACCGAGATTAATTTCCGCGACTTTCCATTATCCGCGATTTGAAAAAAGAATAAAGATACAGAAGAAAGATATAAATCAAGGGAAGAAGCTACTAAAGTAGTACGATTAAGAATTAATATGAAACAAACAAACGTCAATAAATTTCCCTGTAAAAGTATATAATTCCTTGAGAGTAAGCTTTTACGAAGAAAGAAGAAGAGAACCGATATACAGCAACATTGAAGTTAAAGTTTTTTATGTCTGAAATATAGATTTTAATTTGAAAAAACTAATAAGCGATATTAATGTATTTATTTCTCGATGTTATTTATTTCTTGAGGAGGATTTAAAGCTCAATTCAAGAAAATAATCATACAAATAAACCTCAAGGGGTTAGATCATTGCATCCAATTACATCAGAATTCAGATAAAACATTTATTATCATTCACCTTTCAATTCAGTGAATTTATTATTTCTTTATTCATTATATCCATTTTTAATTATCAACAATATTATTTTTGAACACTTTATATTTAGGTCTCTCTACCACCTGCTTGATAGTTATAATTTTTCCTGTATGCTCATATTTTTTAATGACACGTTAATCTTTACTCCGTATAAATAAATTATTATTATTTTCATTTTATCAACAGTTTTGATATCAGTACCTAGAAAAACTAGGTTTTCATCATCAATGATGTACTGTTTATAAACACTTTGTTTTATGACGATATATGCGAACTATGTGTAATTATCTAACTTAAAAGTTAGCTTGCAAAGCTCTTCATGTTTCATCACAATATCGTTTGTTTTTTCGATCGTTGTTGTTAAAACAAAAATATTTATGACAAGCTGTTAGTCAAGCGAAGAGATAACGGTAAAGAGAAGTGCTTTGAGCAATGTCATTAAAACTATTATGCAGACTCTTCATGCAAAATAGGAAAATATTAAATTCATTTCAAACAAAAGTTCCGCAAATTAGTATTTAACATTCCGAGATAATTAAATTCTTTGTTAGTTTAAAAAATTATCAGAATTATTTGCTCAAAACTTTAAGTATTCATGATTCAACTTTTAAACAGCTTAATACTTGCTAATAAGTTCGACTTGTAGCGAATGATAGACCACTAAGGAATTCGTGTAAACAATTAAGAGAAACTCGAAGGAAATACGTGGAATTGCGTAAAAATAAAATGTATTCTGTAGAATCCTATTATGTAACTTTGTCGAACTTAAAAGTTTTAGGAAATTTTTTCGTAGATTTGTAGAATGTGAAATCTTAATCTGATTGTTTTCAACATCTAATCTGTACTGTTTATACAAGGTATATAAGGATATATATACATTTATAGTTTTTACCATCCAAGTAAAGAACAGGAATCTGATTTAACTGCATATTGGTATGAATGTCAATATGTTTAATACTGTTTAAATTGTAATAGCGTGATTGTAACGAGTGATCATGTTATCAATTATGATGCGTAAGAATGCGATGTAATTATGACTAGAAAAAAATGTAAATCTATCAAAGTGGTGCAATCGGAATATGGATCAGTTTAAAGATCTTAAGACTCTTCTATATTCCCTTCCAGCTGAATTCGCTGCTTTGTTGAAGCTTGTTCAACACGTTGATTTGACTACGCAAAATCATGCGGAAATGTTTTTGCGGAATGATTGATGTTCAAACATGTTAATATGGAAAAGGTCGTCCGAGAAGTTACTGAGTGTCAACTAAGGAGGAATAACATTATTGTTTTAGGCTTTCTGAATCCTCAGATAATCGCAATGCTTTAGATGATGCTTCCAATATGAATGCCATTGCGGCTTTATTTAAATCGATTTCGCCCGATCTTAACAGTGCAGTTTAACACTTAACAGTTTAAATCATTTCGTTTGGACTGTGGTCATAGTGCCGATCGTAACCCTCGAGAATGTCCTATTTACGTGGTCTTTGATAACGCATCATGTCCATCAAACTTGATTCGTAATACGTTTATATTAAAAAAAACCTTGGATTTCTATGTCAATATGTCGATTAGTTACGACCGTATGCCGAATCAAATAAAATACTATAACGAGCTCAACGTGGAGTTGGAGACTGCAGGAGAGAGGAATCTAAAAATTCGTTATTCGTATGATTCTTCAAGAATTGTATCTTTAAACTAGTTTCTCCAACCACTTACAAACATTATTTTTGCTTTTATCAAAATATAAATGGTCTCCGAACTAAAATGATTGAAGTTTTTGACTATTTTACTATATCTGATTACGTTTTTGTTGCGATGATGTTCATGTGTCAAAGGCCGTTGGTATTTTATATCTCCCTCCACTTTTGTGGAAGTCTTTGAGACATATTTAGAGCAACTCCAAACATTAAACCATCTAGCCAATAACCCTATTATGGTTACAAGTGATTTTATGTTTCATCATATGCCATTCCTGTCGGAAGTAATCGCCTTGGTACAGCTCTCTTAAATTTTGAATCATTTAACAAGTTTACTCAAGCAAACAATGTCGTTAACACCAATAGTCGTTTATTGGATGAAAATCGCCATCATCATGCACTTTGAATGGCATTTTCTTGTTTAAAATATACTGCGACTGAATTCCAAGATACGTCTAGTGTGCATACTTATAACTTTTAGCGAGTGAACCTCTTTGCTCTACAATTTGTTAAATTCTACAGAATGATTAATAATTTGTATGGAAACGAATATGTAGGTTGTTAGCGCAATATTTTAGGATCTCAATAAGGCATATGAGTCGCTGTGCCAACATTTAGCTTTTTACAACCTGAAAAAACGAAATACCCATTCTGGTTCACAAAGTACATTGAAGGAGTCTTCGGGTTAAAGAAAGCATACATAAGAAATATGGAAAGCATCGAACCACATATTATTTGATATTATTCAAGCATCAGCGAATACTCACAGAGAATGCAATTTGTAATAACCTGAAGGGGTTTTTGGGTTTTTTTTATAATCTAGAAAGGACTCTTCTCGAATATCGGGTTTATGAACTATACTCTATATACTACGAGTTCCTCGTTTATTGATGGGTTCGTTGAATAATTTGCTGAAGTCTACTTTAATTCAGATGATTCATACTCTGCAGATATCGGTGTCACTTATTCCCATGTTCCGTGGGTATCTAGTGATTAAACCTATGACTAAACGTAGGTTCTTCCTGATAGCCTCATAAATAAAACAGTTCGTTTGGGATCTGGGTACATCAGAGGATTCTCAACTTGGCGACATCCTGGAGTCTTGTCTAAGTACTTTAGAAAAATCTTGTGTTTCCTCTTTTTGAAACTTTAATAAAGACCTTATCGTTGGGGCGATGAATGCTTCTGGTGATCCCATAGATTCACCTGCAGTTCTCCTCGCTAATTTGCCCGCCATGTCATGAACTTTATTTTCCGAATGATCCTTTGTCCAGCAGATCGTAATCTCATTGCTAGCGAAAATTTGCTAAAGATTGTCAAGGCAGTCTTCAAGCAACGAAGATGAACGGCGACAACGCCCCAGCGAAAGGAAAGCTGTTATGTCATTCTGTATGTAATCAGAATGATATAATTTTTTTGTTACTAATTTTCTTGGAAATTTCCTCAGCCACCAGAGAAATGGCCACCAGATCCGTTTAGAGTTGGTTCTTTGGTTCGACGGAATAAACCGAACCACTACACACTGTTTCCCTCGGAGATCTGTCCACCCATAATTGGAGGACGGTTTCGTCAGGCATGAATTGTTCTCCTATCTTTATTTTCATAGGGTCTTTCGAAGATAAGACGTGTTTGAATCATATCTACCCTACCATTTAAGAGCTGTTGTTGGTTACATGCCTCATTCCATAGCTGTCTAGTTGATTTTCCGGATTTATGTAGCCATTTATCATTAACGCTCGTAGCCGGATTATTATTGCTATCACCACCTCCTCAACGTGATAATTGAGAGGAAGAAGACATAGTCCATATAAGACATTCTCCATATCAGCTGTTGGTGTAGTTATCATCGAGAATGTAACGTAGAGGCAAACCAGACGTTACAATCTTTATAGTTGCAAAATAATTGTTTTATTTTAAACTGTTGGCCACCAGATTACGGCATCGTAAGTAAACATTGGACGTATCACAACAGTGTATGTCTACAGGGATATTTTGGGTCTTAAGCCCCAAGAGGTCCCAATCGCCCTTCTGTACTGAATGAACACAATGCGTGCTTTATTTATCTTAATTTCAATGTGCGATCTTCAAGCAAAGTGCAAGGGAACTTTGCAAAGTCAGGGCGCTTTAAAGGTATCCAGCCTTCTTTTCCTTGTGAAAAGCACCTCTGTCTTATTCGGGTTAACCGATACAGAATTGTCTCGACACCAACATTCGATTATTCTCAATCTAGTCTGAATTCGATCACATAGAACGTTGAACATTGAAAATTATCGACATATTTCGTTACAGTGTGGTTTCTCCAAGGTATTTGAGTCAATTTTATACGAATATATCGACGCACATGTTATGCCCTACATAACACCTTTTCAACATGGTTTTGTAAAGGATTGATCAATTGCATCAAACCTAGTTTATTTTACACAATTTGTGTCCCGTTATGCTGAATGATAGAGGTCAAGTAGATGTTGTTTACCTAGATTTTCAAAAAACTTTTGATCAATTGGATCAGTATGTGCTGTTGCGCAAGTTGAGTTCCGTTGAATTCGGTGAACTTTCGATCTCTTTTATAGTCTTACCTTCAAGGTAAAGAGCAGAGGATCAAATACTTCAACTGCAGTTCGTATCCTATTCGGCCTACTTTGGGGTTTTTGCTGATGACATGAAAATTCAGTTCGCTCTTCAGCAGATAGTGCGCAGTTGTTTCCTACATCAGAAATTCACTAATACACAAAGATACAGAACGTAAAGAAGATTTGCTGTAGACCAATAATCTTACAGACTTGGTATTATCTTTTGATTCAAAACTGACATTTATAGACCATGTAACTAATTTATGAGCGAAATTTTATCGAATTTATGGTTTTATATATCATAATTGCTCATTCAAAATATTATTGTTAAAATTTTTGTCTCATCGAATTTACCAAATAGATCCTCCCATTGACATTAATCACTAATAAACCTTTACGCCTGGATTGCCACTATTCGTTATATGTACAATACTATTTGCAAATTCTGATATATTCATATATCTTCTGATATACAATTATTATTAGGTTATTATTATAATTATTATTATATTGCAATTACTATTAATTTATTATTATTACAATTACTACCTATATTACTTGTGTATTACTACATTTATTTTTTTTGTATTCTTGTAATTGGATTCATAATATTCTTGGACTGTTGAGACCATTTATTACTATAATTGACTATTCATTACACACTGATTTATTTATGTCTTCAAATATATCAAAAAAAAATCAAAACAGGACGTTTGTTTGTTCTAGTGAAAGAGATCGTTGACGAAAATTTCAATAAAATCGTTCAACAAATTTTAGGTGTTGCAATTTTTATGGAAGTCAGTATACAGGTGTCTCTGAAATGCGTCTACAACGCAAGACCACAGATTCCTTGGCTCAAAATAGGTCGATTTAAGTTAACTTATCTATATCCAAAGTTATTTCGTTTTGCCGCTAGAGGACTTCAAAGTTAGCAAATAAAATTCGTTATTCTTTATAACTCGAAATCGCGATAATCAATCTAAACCATTTATGAGATGTGAGTTCCTATGTTCAATGTCTTTCATATCTTTTTATGGTTGTAGGTGAAATTTTAAATACACAGAAATGATCGAAAAGCCATGTCTTCGGCAGTTATTACTCCATATCTTTTCTGCTAGGTAGGGGTTGACTACATAATTAAAATTTCGGAATAACCCATGTAGTTCTGAAAGTTTTGTGTCCCTTATAAGATTTTAATGATTACATTAGTGGTTAAGCCAGAAAATTGGAATTTTTTAATATCTGTAAGCTTTTTTTACGTCATTACAATTACAATATCTTATCGTCATTGGTACTTATTTCTCTGGGGGGCATTGAAATCAACAATCCTTACCTCTACAGTTCATTATGAACAAGAATTACGACGATAAAATTCCTTAGTATTCAATTCCTTACTTAAGTGATTACACATCGAGATTTTGTAGTAGAAATGACGTAAATAGGGGTTGCAGATATTCAGAAATTCCTTTTTTCTGGCTTAACTACTTATGTAATAAAAATCTTATAAGAGACAAAAAAGTTTCAAAACTAAATGCGCTATTCAGAAATTATAATTACGTAAGCGTCGCCTGCTCAGAAAAAAATTGGACTAATATTCGCCAAACATATGGGTTTTCCATCATTTCCGTGTTTTTAAAATTTTATCCAAAACCATAAAAAGACGTTGATTGAACCTAGAAACTCGCTTCTCAAAAATGGTTTAGATTGATTAACGTGTTCTCGAGTTATAAAGAATAAACGATTTTTTTTTGCTAACTTTGAAGTCCTCTAGCGGCGAAACGAAGCAATTTTGGATATAAATAAGTTAACTTAAATCGGCCTATTTTGTGCAAGGAATCTGTGGTATTCCGTTGTACATGCATTTCAGAGACACCTGTATATCTGTTTTCTAAATTTTGTGCCAATGATTCGTATTTGAGTGAATTTTTGCACAATAATGTTTGAAATTTTTTTCTAATTAATTTAATTTATACTTAACACTAAAATACTTTCCATATTTAAATCTGTTTAGAATTCTTAAAGGTTTTCAACAATTCTTCAGAATTAAAAAGAATTATTATCGATTTGGGACAATTTGATGGTTAACAAATTATTTACGATTTTAAAAAATTTTCTGCAACATATTTATTATTGGATTTATAAGGACAACTTTTATTTGCAAAGTTATTCACTATTTGTAGTTATTTCAGAGTTAAATAATTTGACCTGTATTTATTAAAGTTTCCTAGTTATGCAATAATTAAGACGCAATAAATTTTTAATTCGAAAACTTCTCGTCGATTCGGATTCATTCAATAAATAATACAGTATTTAAACAAAAATATGTAATTATTTAAGAAAAGTTTCTTAATCCCAATTAAAATATTCAAGATTTGTAGATGTAGACCTCATGATTTTGCAATACATACAAATAAAAAAAAACTATGGTTATCACTCGGCCGATGCTTATCTATATCCAAAGTTATTTCGTTTTGCCGCTAGACGACTTCAAAGTTGGCAAATAAAATTCGTTATTCTTTATAACTCGAAATCGCGATAATCAATCTAAACCATTTATGAGATGTGAGTTCCTATGTTCAATGTCTTTCATATCTTTTTATGGTTTTAGGTGAAATTTTAAATACACAGAAATGATCGAAAAGCCATGTCTTCGGCAGTTATTACTCCATATCTTTTCTGCTAGGTAGGAGTTGACTACATAATTAAAATTTCGGAATAGCCCAGGTAGTTCTGGAAGTTTTGTGTCCTTTATAAGATTTTAATGATTACATTAGTGGTTAAGCCAGAAAATTGGATTTTTTTAACATCTGTAAGCTTTTTTTACGTCATTACAATTACAATATTTTATCGTCATTGGTACTTATTTCTCTGGGGGGCATTGAAATCAACAATCCTTACCTCTACAGTTCATTATGAACCAGAATTACGACGATAAAATTCCTTAGTATTCAATTCCTTACTTAAGGGATTACACATCGAGATTTTGTAGTAAAAATGACTTAAATAAGGGTTGCAGATACTCAGAAATTCCTTTTTCTGGCTTAACTACTTATGTAATCAAAATCTTAATAAAGACAAAAAAGTTTCAAAACTAAATGCGCTATTCAGAAATTATAATTACGTAAGCGTCGCCTATTCAGAAAAAAATATGGACTATTATTCGCCAAACACGTGGGTTTTCCACCATTTCCGTGTTTTTAACATTTTATCCAAAACCATAAAAAGACGTTGATTGAACCTAGAAACTCGCTTCTAAAAAATGGTTTAGATTGATTAACGTGTTCTCGAGTTATAAAGAATAAACGATTTTTTTTGCTAACTTTGAAGTCTTCTAGCGGCGAAACGAAGCAACTTTGGATATAGATAAGTTAACTTAAATCGGCCTATTTTGTGCCAAGGAATTTGTGGTATTCCGTTGCACACGCATTCAGAGACACCTGTATATCTGTTTTCTAAATTTTGTGCCAATGATTCGTATTTGAGTGAATTTCTGCACAATAATGTTTGAAATTTTTTTCTAATTAATTTATTTTATACTTAACACAAAAATACTTTCCATATTTAAATCTGTTTAGAATTCTTAAAGGTTTTCAACAATTCTTCAGAATTAAAAAGAATTATTATCGATTTGGGACAATTTGATGGTTAACAAATTATTTACGATTTTAAAAAAATTTCTGCAACATATTTATTATTGGATTTATAACGACAACTTTTATTTGCAAAGTTATTCACTATTTGCAATTATTTCAGAGTTAAATAATTTGACCTGTATTTATTAAAGTTTCCTAGTTATGCAATAATTAAGACGCAATAAATTTTTAATTCGTAAACATCTCATCGATTCGGATTCATTGAATAAATAATACAGTATTTAAACAAAAATATGTAATTATTTAAGAAAGGTTTCTTAATCCCAATTAAAATATTCAAGATTTGTAGATGTAGACCTCATGATTTTGCAATACATACAAATAAAAAGAACTATGGTTATCACTCGGCCGATGCTTATCTATATCCAAAGTTATTTCGTTTTGCCGCTAGACGACTTCAAAGTTAGCAAATAAAATTCGTTATTCTTTATAACTCGAAATCGCGATAATCAATCTAAACCATTTATGAGATGTGAGTTCCTATGTTCAATGTCTTTCATATCTTTTTATGGTTTTAGGTGAAATTTTAAATACACAGAAATGATCGAAAAGCCATGTCTTCGGTAGTTATTACTCCGTATCTTTTCTGCTAGGTAGGGGTTGACTACATAATTAAAATTTCGGAATAGCCCAGGTAGTTCTGGAAGTTTTGTGTCCTTTATAAGATTTTAATGATTACATAAGTGGTTAAGCCAGAAAATTGGATTTTTTTAACATCTGTAAGCTTTTTTACGTCATTACAATTACAATATTTTATCGTCATTGGTACTTATTTCTCTGGGGGGCATTGAAATCAACAATCCTTACCTCTACAGTTCATTATGAATCAGAATTACGACGATAAAATTCCTTAGTATTCAATTCCTTACTTAAGTGATTACACATCGAGATTTTGTAGTAAAAATGACGTAAGTAAGGGTTGCAGATACTCAGAAATTCCTTTTTTCTGGCTTAACTACTTATGTAATCAAAATCTTATAAGAGACAAAAAAGTTTCAAAACTAAATGCGCTATTCAGAAATTATAATTACGTAAGCGTCACCTATTCAGGAAAAAATATGGACTAATATTCGCCAAACACATGGGTTTTCCATCATTTCCGTGTTTTTAAAATTTTATGCAAAACCATAAAAAGACGTTGATTGAACCTAGAAACTCGCTTCTAAAAAATGGTTTAGATTGATTAACGTGTTCTCGAGTTATAAAGAATAAACGATTTTTTTTGCTAACTTTGAAGTCTTCTAGCGGCGAAACGAAGCAACTTTGGATATAGATAAGTTAACTTAAATCGGCCTATTTTGTGCAAGGAATCTGTGGTATTCCGTTGTACATGCATTTCAGAGACACCTGTATATCTGTTTTCTAAATTTTGTGCCAATGATTCGTATTTGAGTGAATTTTTGCACAATAATGTTTGAAATTTTTTTCTAATTAATTTAATTTATACTTAACACTAAAATACTTTCCATATTTAAATCTGTTTAGAATTCTTAAAGGTTTTCAACAATTCTTCAGAATTAAAAAGAATTATTATCGATTTGGGACAATTTGATGGTTAACAAATTATTTACGATTTTAAAAAATTTTCTGCAACATATTTATTATTGGATTTATAAGGACAACTTTTATTTGCAAAGTTATTCACTATTTGTAGTTATTTCAGAGTTAAATAATTTGACCTGTATATATTAAAGTTTCCTAGTTATGCAATAATTAAGACGCAATAAATTTTTAATTCGAAAACTTCTCGTCGATTCGGATTCATTCAATAAATAATACAGTATTTAAACAAAAATATGTAATTATTTAAGAAAAGTTTCTTAATCCCAATTAAAATATTCAAGATTTGTAGATGTAGACCTCATGATTTTGCAATACATACAAATAAAAAAAACTATGGTTATCACTCGGCCGATGCTTATCAATATCCAAAGCTATTTCGTTTTGCCGCTAGACGACTTCAAAGTTAGCAAATAAAATTCGTTATTCTTTATAACTCGAAATCGCGATAATCAATCTAAACCATTTATGAGATGTGAGTTCCTATGTTCAATGTCTTTCATATCTTTTTATGGTTTTAGGTGAAATTTTAAATACACAGAAATGATCGAAAAGCCATGTCTTTGGCAGTTATTACTCCATATCTTTTCTGCTAGGTAGGGGTTGACTACATAATTAAAATTTCGGAATAGCCCAAGTAGTTCTGGAAGTTTTGTGTCCTTTATAAGATTTTAATGATTACATTAGTAGTTAAGCCAGAAAATTGGATTTTTTTAACATCTGTAAGCTTTTTTTACGTCATTACAATTACAATATTTTATCGTCATTGGTACTTATTTCTCTGGGGGGCATTGAAATCAACAATCCTTACCTCTACAGTTCATTATGAACCAGAATTACGACGATAAAATTCCTTAGTATTCAATTCCTTACTTAAGTGATTACACATCGAGATTTTGTAGTAAAAATGACTTAAATAAGGGTTGCAGATACTCAGAAATTCCTTTATCTGGCTTAACTACTTATGTAATCAAAATCTTAATAGAGACAAAAAAGTTTCAAAACTAAATGCGCTATTCAGAAATTATAATTACGTAAGCGTCGCCTATTCAGAAAAAAATATGGACTAATATTCGCCAAACACATGGGTTTTCCATCATTTCCGTGTTTTTAAAATTTTATGCAAAACCATAAAAAGACGTTGATTGAACCTAGAAACTCGCTTCTCAAAAATGGTTTAGATTGATTAACGTGTTCTCGAGTTATAAAGAATAAACGATTTTTTTTTTGCTAACTTTGAAGTCCTCTAGCGGCGAAACGAAGCAATTTTGGATATAGATAAGTTAACTTAAATCGGCCTATTTTGTGCCAAGGAATTTGTGGTATTCCGTTGTACACGCATTTCAGAGACGCCTGTATATCTGTTTTCTAAATTTTGTGCCAATGATTCGTATTTGAGTGAATTATTGCACAATAATGTTTGAAATTTTTTTCTAATTAATTTAATTTATACTTAACACTAAAATACTTTCCATTTTTAAATCTGTTTAGAATTCTTAAAGGTTTTCAACAATTCTTCAGAATTAAAAAGAATTATTATCAATTTGGAACAATTTGATAGTTAACAAATTTTTACGATTTTAAAAAATTTTCTGCAACATATTTATTATTGGATTTATAACGACAACTTTTATTTGCAAAGTTATTCACTATTTGTAATTATTTCAGAGTTAAATAATTTGACCTGTATTTATTAAAGTTTCCTAGTTATGCAATAATTGAGACGCAATAAATTTTTAATTCGTAAACATCTCATCGATTCGGATTCATTCAATAAATAATACAATATTTAAACAAAAATATGTAATTATTTAAGAAAAGTTTCTTAATCCCAATTAAAATATTCAAGATTTGTAGATGTGGACCTCATGATTTTGCAATACATACAAATAAAAAAAACTATGGTTATCACTCGGCCGATGCTTATCTATATCCAAAGTTATTTCGTTTTGCCGCTAGACGACTTCAAAGTTAGCAAATAAAATTCGTTATTCTTTATAACTCGAAATCGCGATAATCAATCTAAACCATTTATGAGATGTGAGTTCCTATGTTCAATGTCTTTCATATCTTTTTATGGTTTTAGGTGAAATTTTAAATACACAGAAATGATCGAAAAGCCATGTCTTCGGCAGTTATTACTCCATATCTTTTCTGCTAGCTAGGGGTTGACTACATAATTAAAATTTCGGAATAGCCCAGGTAGTTCTGGAAGTTTTGTGTCCTTTATAAGATTTTAATGATTATATTAGTGGTTAAGCCAGAAAATTGGATTTTTTTAACATCTGTAAGCTTTTTTTACGTCATTACAATTACAATATTTTATCGTCATTGGTACTTATTTCTCTGAGGGGCATTGAAATCAACAATCCTTACCTCTACAGTTCATCATGAACCAGAATTACGACGATAAAATTCCTTAGTATTCAATTCCTTACTTAAGTGATTACACATCGAGATTTTGTAGTAAAAATGACTTAAATAAGGGTTGCAGATACTCAGAAATTCCTTTTTCTGGCTTAACTACTTATGTAATCAAAATCTTAATAGAGACAAAAAAGTTTCAAAACTAAATGCGCTATTCAGAAATTATAATTACGTAAGCGTCGCCTACTCAGAAAAAAAATATGGGCCAATATTCGCCAAACACATGGCTTTTCCATCATTTCCGTGTTTTTAAAATTTTATCCAAAACCATAAAAAGACGTTGATTGAACCTAGAAACTCGCTTCTAAAAAATGGTTTAGATTGATTAACGTGTTCTCGAGTTATAAAGAATAAACGATTTTTTTTGCAAACTTTGAAGTCCTCTAGCGGCGAAACGAAGCAACTTTGGATATAGATAAGTTAACTTAAATCGGCCTATTTTGTGCCAAGGAATTTGTGGTATTCCGTTGTACACGCATTTCAGAGACACCTGTATATCTGTTTTCTAAATTTTGTGCCAATGATTCGTAGTGATAATGAGTGAATTTCTGCACAATAATGTTTGAAATTTTTTTTTAATTAATTTAATTTATACTTAACACTAAAATACTTTCCATATTTAAATCTGTTTAGAATTCTTAAAGGTTTTCAACAATTCTTCAGAATTAAAAAGAATTATTATCGATTTGGGACAATTTGATGGTTAACAAATTATTTACGATTTTAAAAAATTTTCTCCAGCATATTTATTATTGGATTTATAACGACAACTTTTATTTGCAAAATTATTCACTATTTGTAATTATTTCAGAGTTAAATAATTTGACCTGTATTTATTAAAGTTTCCTAGTTATGCAATAATTAAGACGCAATAAATTTTTAATTCGTAAACATCTCATCGATTCGGATTCATTCAATAAATAATACAATATTTAAACAAAAATAAGTAATTATTTAAGAAAAGTTTCTTAATCCCAATTAAAATATTCAAGATTTGTAGATGTAGACCTCATGATTTTGCAATACATACAAAAAAAAAATATGGTTATCACTCGGCCGATGCTTATCTATATCCAAAGTTATTTCATTTTGCCGCTAGAGGACTTCAAAGTTAGCAAATAAAGTTCCTTATTCTTTATAACTCGAAATCGCGATAATCAATCTAAACCATTTATGAGATGTGAGTTCCTATGTTCAATTAACATCTTTTTATGGTTTTAGGTGAAATTTTAAATACACAGAAATGATCGAAAAGCCATGTCTTCGGCAGTTATTACTCCGTATCTTTTCTGCTAGGTAGGGGTTGACTACATAATTAAAATTTCGGAATAGCCCATGTAGTTCTGAAAGTTTTGTGTCCCTTATAAGATTTTAATGATTACATTAGTGGTTAAGCCAAAAAATTGGAATTTTTTAACATCTGTAAGCTTTTTTTACGTCATTACAATTACAATATTTTATCGTCATTGGTACTTATTTCTCTGGGGGGCATTGAAATCAACAATCCTTACCTCTACAGTTCATTATGAACACGAATTACGACGATAAAATTCCTTAGTACTCAATTCCTTACTTAAGTGATTACACATCGAGATTTTGTAGTAAAAATGACATAAGTAAGGGTTGCAGATACTCAGAAATTCCTTTTTTCTGGCTTAACTACTTATGTAATCAAAATCTTATAAGAGACAAAAAAGTTTCAAAACTAAATGCGCTATTCAGAAATTATAATTACGTAAGCGTCACCTATTCAGGAAAAAATATGGACTAATATTCGCCAAACACATGGGTTTTCCATCAATTCCGTGTTTTTAAAATTTTATGCAAAACCATAAAAAGACGTTGATTGAACCTAGAAACTCGCTTCGCAAAAATGGTTTAGATTGGATATAGATAAGTTAACTTAAATCGGCCTATTTTGTGCCAAGGAATCTGTGGTATTACGTTGTACACGCATTTCAGAGACACCTGTATATCTGTTTTCTAAATTTTGTGCCAATGATTCGTAGTGATAATGAGTGAATTTCTGCACAATTATGTTTGAAATTTTTTTCTAATTAATTTAATTTATATTTAACACTAAAATACTTTCCATATTTAAATCTGTTTAGAATTCTTAAAGGTTTTCAACAATTCTTCAGAATTAAAAAGAATTATTATCAATTTGGGACAATTTGATAGTTAACAAATTATTTACGATTTTAAAAATTTTCTGCAACATATTTATTATTGGATTTATAACGACAACTTTTATTTGCAAAGTTATTCACTATTTGTAATTATTTCAGAGTTAAATAATTTGACCTGTATTTATCAAAGCTTCCTAGTTATGCAATAATTAAGACGCAATAAATTTTTAATTCGTAAACATCTCATCGATTCGGATTCATTCAATAAATAATACAATATTTAAACAAAAATATGTAATTATTTAAGAAAAGTTTCTTAATCCCAATTAAAATATTCAAGATTTGTAGATGTAGACCTCATGATTTTGCAATACATACAAATAAAAAAAACTATGGTTATCACTCGGCCGATGCATGAACGCGCATTTCCAACGTATCTACATACATGAGTCCGCTTCGTTTTAGCCCGACAAAAACGTAAACACTGCAATCAGCCGGTGGACACGTGGTCGTGTTTTCTTGGCATCTCTCTCATCGGGTTTATAAAGTGCGCCGCACGAACCCAACCAGAAACAGTCAAGACTCGTCGCCGGCGGTGAGAAATTCGCCGATCAGCTCAGCTCAGCTTAGCTCACCTCTTCTATAAATCATATCATAAAGGAGAATATTATCCCAGTCAAATAAAAAGAAAAAGTATTAGAAGCCATGTTTGCAGCAAGTGCATCCAGCTTAAGATCAGGGCTTCGCCGTGAAGTTCAAAGGCACATCAGTAAAACATCGAGCGTCCCAAACAGCGATGCTTTCGTCCCTAGAAAATCGTCCAACGCACGCAAGGATTCGGACGCGGATAAATGGTCCAGACTGAACAGGCACAATAACAAGAGGTAAGCCGGTCGTTGACACTCTTTCCTCGGTGCCTACGTGACTCGGTTCTCGTTCCCTTTGGAAGCTTGACCCCTTCATCTTCATCTCTCTTTTGCTGCTGTTTTCAAATCAAAGGATACTAAATTTCATTCGATAAAAATTAAAATTTAAAAAAATGATTAATGAATACGGTGTGAAAATTTTTAATAATATTTTAGTGCATTCTAATTTTACATAAAAAAGTGGTTAAGGAATTTAAAAGTTTTTTGGAATCTTGGGTATTAATGCATTAAGTCAAATTCTTCTATTTAACCTTTTTTTTCATATTTTAAAACATTTTTTCTAAGCCAAAGTAAAGTTTTTGAGTCGTTGCAAATAACGAGTTGCTGTTTACCACGTATCATATCCTTTGTGTTACATAACACATTAATTAAATTCAAATCACAAGCTAACAGTAAATGGATATTCCATTAGCTAATTGACTTGCAACAAAATCCATTGTCTTTTTATTTCAAATAAAACTAAAATAAGAAATGATGTAATAATATTAAATAAATTCTTAATGCTTAAGCATATTATATCTCAAGATATAGCAATAATTTTCAAAATGGGTTAAATCTAATTCTATGCCATTTACAAAATTACCCTCCTTTACATCTTCTGTGAGTCATTGTTTTGATTTGATTTAAATTTCTGGAAACTTCTTGTTTGTTTAAGTAATGTACCCAATGTTTTGGTGTTAAAAATAGATACATCACAATATTTTTTTATTCTTGCCTTTGTTTTATTGTAATTGTATCAAGTAATATACAATGTATAAATAAGGCCATAAAATGAAAATGTTTTGTATGTTAATTGTTTTTCTTTTCAGCAGTCCAACCGAGTTTAACCAATTATTATCGTTTTTCTTTTTTCTTATCGTTCCTTATCGCTAATCTGTCATAGATTAGGCTAGTTTTTCTGTTCCATTAACAAATCACTTAAGATTTATTTTACTTTAACTGTTCGTTTAATTATGTTCTTACTATATTTCAAATAAGACTCCACGTACGTTTAACGAGGTGATATTTTAACTTAATTTTTACATTTGAAAGTGTAGGCTTTAGTCGCAATTTGCACTTTGGATATAAGTCACGTAATCAGATTTAAATTACTAAGTTCGCATTTAAATTCAGCAACGTCTATTTTAGAGGAATCATGACCATGTTTTCCTGATCTTCCTAACTATCCAAGCTCTTGAGTAACATCACCGATTTAATACCACCTATAAATTCGTTTTTTTCTGCATGTTAACCATCTCTCAGTTATCCTTCTATTACTTTGAAAAGCTCAAAGGAATTAATAAGAAAATTATTTTCAATTTGGTACCATTACTCAATGATACTTGGTTATCCGTATGCATATTATGCCTTTGCATTAAGGTTTTGCAGTTTCTTTCGAGTATATGCATATGCACTTTTCACTTAGATGACTTATTTCAGTTTGCTGGTAGAAAAAATTGTCTAGAATCACTTACTTAAGATTTGCCTTCTTCTTACCTTAATTCATTATTCTTTGCAAATACTGGGAGTTGAATTCTAGCTTTCATACCATCGCCTCAAGATCGACATTTTCAAGATCTATTTGATCTTGGGAGCCTTCCTTTACTATTTTTAGCATTCATCAGGTTTAAATAAGTTTAACATGTCTCCCTATTTCCGTTTTTCCGGCATATCTCACAATATTCTGGATTTGGTCCCACAAGGTGAAGGTCTTGTTCAATACTTTAGTGGCTTCGTCTTCGCTGTTTTAAAGGTTCTTTTAGACACAGCTCTTATATTTACAGTTCTTGCTTTTTGCAAACACATACTTACTATATTATATCTCTCATGTAACCTGTTAAATATTCCAAAATTCATTTCGATGTTTGAACGATGACATCTTGTTAAAGTTTCCAGATATAGATATATCGAAACTTACCATAGGATGTTTTTACAAATAGCTTGGCTCCTTTGTGATTATAAGAGGCAGAAGAAGAATAACAGGAGCAGCAGTTTCTTATCTCCTCATTTTCAATATACAATTTCGAATCAAAATTTGTTAGGAAGTTAAGATAATTTGCTAATCAATTACTCTTCATCAACGTTATAAGAATGCTTTTATTTTTGAAGCCCCAAGTTACCATATTCCTATGATTTAATAGTCATCTGTTGGGTAAACCTGTCTGAAAAAAAATTTCAGTTTGTGTGCATATAGTAATCTGACAATTTGTCAATATTGAACATGTTGATGGGATGGTGTAACGCAAACGAAAATATTTAATACATTTTACTTTAACTTTTACTTCGGTTGTGCTTGAAATGAGCTAGAGTTCAAAAGAAGTTCCGTATTTTATTTAAATTACTGCGTAATAATGAGTTCAGATAGAGATACTTTAATGGATGAAAGTGCTATTAGGTCCCCGGATAATGTAAATGTAGTGTATGCGATGTTTTACTAACACATGCAAATCGGGATGCGAAAACTATGCCTTCAATATTGGTTAGGATGGATTCAATGTTCATTGTTAGTAGATAAAAAAAAACAAAAAGTACGAAAACGATGGAACTCTACGGGATATTATTCAGGCACGACTAAGAAGAAATACAAAATGTGTGTTAGACTTATTTTAGACGAATGTGATTATTTTAAACTTAAATAAAATATCAAATAAACTATTACTGTCAATATGATGAGTAAAGACAATTGTGAAGATGTACATGTGACGCATTTGAAATGACTTTGTGGTATAAAATCCTTTTGGACCATAAGTTAACATTCCATGCTCTAGATCATGTTAACAATCAATGCTCTGGAGGAATGCCACATTTTGAATGTCGTGCCTGAAGAAGGTCCTAAGATGATCGAAATATGTAAATGTTAATCAATAAAACAAATTTTTGGTTTCCGTACTTTTTTATTTTTTTTTGAATTGATTACTTCACATAAAACCACCTTTTCCATCACTTCATGTATCATTTTCACAATAATTGTTTTACTAGATTGCAAAACTCTTCATAATAAGTGTTAGTCATAGGAAAAATTTTTGAAAAACTAAGAGTAGATATTCCTCATTCAACAAATTCATGTCATGTGAGACAACGTGCTTCTATTTAGAAGCCATTCTCTAATCTATATTTTCTTTTTTGGACAAGCTTTTAGCTTTTTTTGACGGTATGACATCTTTGGCTGCCAGCGTACAGCTAAGTAGTTCGTCAATAAATATTGATAGTTTGAGACGATTACTACTTGTCCATGTTTATTTCTAATCTTTGTCAGGAGAAATAGCTTGAAAAATAGCTATTTTTAATTTTTTTTGTCAGAATTCTGACTCAGAATTCAAGGACAAAATCCTATATTTTTTGTCAAAGATCTTTTGCATCAATAAGATTTCATGCTTCAGCAGCCATGTTTATGTTACTTAACTTATTTTTAGGAGGATACCAGTTTTCAATACCGCTCATAAATTATCCAGGATCTCGGTGTTTGGAATCCTATAATATTGGTATTAAAAGCCCTAATTAGTACACCCATATATTTGGCAACCAATATACTCTCGATTTATTCATTTTGTATCAAAATAATTTAAAAAAGGACCAGAAGATCAATCAGAAATCTATGTGGTTCAATATCACTTATTGTTGGACTGCGGTTATCTTTCGATTCTTGATTCTTGACTTTCGATTATGATGATGATGATGATCATGACGATGGTTTATACTTCTTGAATTTTTTTTCTAGTAGTTAAGTGATATCTATTACCCTCATCATATATTGAAGAAAATCTGCTAATTCATATGATGTTGACCAGTTTTTGTGGTTAATGTTGTTATAACACTGTACTTTTTGGTTCTAAGTTCAAAAATTTTCAGTTGGTTTCTACCATTGAAATGATTTTACGAATGAGTTACATGGCTTTACATTTAATATTTGTATCAGTTTTCTGTTGTATATTAATGTCATCTGACACATTAATTGCTGCATCCGGCATTTATAATTAACTCTAACTGAAAAAATGATTCTGTATGTTAGTATAATAAACAGCATTAAGTAACTTTACGCAGTCCACATCAAAGATCTGCATGAATGATCTCATTCACTCGAATGAAGCATTCATAGAAAATGTATCGTGCATCAACAATAAGGGCTCTTTCATACTTGTGGGATGTTTTGGTGGCAATACATTTTATATGGAGGTGTTCACATTGCATCCAACATTTTGTCGGATCCGGGTGCAACATAACACACGACACGCTCAATATGACGCAGTATTGTTCTATAACTTACAAATTTTGCGAAAAACAGCAAATCGTTAAAAGAATTCACGAAACATTTATAAAGGCCTCACATACACAGTAGTACTTTTGTCTAATGTTAAGTTGAATTTGGCAAAATTTTTACTAAATCGTATAAAATATTCAAAACATACTATGCAGAGTTGTGTAAATCTATTTGAACTTGTCGAAACTAGCTCAAACTACTTCATACAATATTTCAGAAGGACCTAAAATTGTTTCAATTTGTTAAAAACTCATAAATATTATAAAATTGTCTAAAATGATTAAATTGATTTTAAAATTCTTTAAACCTTGCTAAATATGCAGAAAAATATCTAAAACATGCGCAAAATTTGTCTATAGTTATTTAAACATGTCTAAGCATATAATAATAATAATAACTGTTGTTTTTTTTCATTAAAATATTTTCAAAATCTTCTGAAGTTGTTAAAAATTATTCAAAGTTATCTATTATTCGTGCCAAATGTCAAGGCTCCTCACTTTAGAGATATCGATCTTTGAAATCGCTCGATGAAAAAAGTTGCAGCAAAAATTTATTGTAATCAGTGAACTTTCGTTAATTTTAATATAAAATTTTTTAATTTGCGTTTTGATTTTATCGCGAGATAAGTGAAAACAGTATCCGATTTTTGAGAATGCCGGCAATTTTGTTTACTTTGCAATTTTTTTTCTTAAAAACTATTCAAAGAAAAAATTACAAAGTAATTTTTTTATTTTTTATTATTATTATTTATTTATTATTTCGCGAATTTCAACGCGATTTTTACCAAAATGTGTTTCATAATGTTGCATGTCAGATTCTGTTATCGGTTTTTCAAAATTAGGGCTCCATAATTTTTTAAGAACGGTTTAATGGGAATGCAAATTAAAGAGAAACTCCGGAGAGAGGTGCTCATTAGGGAGACCTAATTTTGCAAAACTGAAACGATATTATTTAACATATATTGGTGAAAATCGCGCTGAAATCCAACTGGTCGTTTTCAAAAGAACCGCATCTTACTAAATCGCGATTTTTCGCGAAATTGTATGGAATATCTAATTTTTGAGAAAAAAATCGCAAAGTAGAGAAAGTTGCTTTCAAAAATCGGGTACTTTTTTCAATTAACTCGCGATAATAGAAAACCGCGGTTGCGAAAATTTCCAAATTAACATATGATACACAGAAATGTTCACTAATTATAATAAACATTACCGTAACTTTTCTCATTGCGCGATTTCGAAGATATCGTACTCTAAATAAAACCCAGTGGCAATAACCAAATAAAAAATTGAACAATTTGTTAAAAACAATAATATTTTTCCAACGAAATTATAAATTTTAAACGCTTATAGGGAACTTTTTAGATATTTTTATTGTGAATCCCTTAATATGATTCAACATATCAGCCATTCCGTGCACGTTTTGGAGTTCACAATAAGTACCTTAAGACCAAACACCATACAACATGATTTACAACAACTAGTGACGAATGAATTGTTTTAGCAACAAATAGATCAATAGATTTTGTGGATCTATAGATTTTGTCAAATTTATGATTTCCACGCCATTCTTTACACTTTGTAAAAATAAATTTTTCATAAAAGCAAAAAGAATGGGCGATTAACACTTGTCAACATCAAGGTCATCGCTATAATATATTACACTTGCTCATATATTTAACACATTACGCACTTCCTTTCTTTAATCTATTTGAAAATGTAGGTAAAAGGCTGATTTGAATGGCCTGATAACTATCAAATTGTTGGATTCAAATCTACGATTCGGTGATAAACAAAAAAGAAGTAAACCAAGTAAACTTACTCTTACAGGTATATTATTGTTGGCCAGTAGTGTACCTGTTACTGTGTAAGATCAAAATCTGATAAATATCAACATTCTCTAGTAAATGTCGACATTCACCAACTCACAATATCTATGTACGAAATATATGCAAAATATCACTATTTCTCACTTACATCGATGAATTCCGACAATCAGTATGCGTTGTCAGCTGTTTTAATTCAACTAAAAAAAGATCTACTTCTGATTTATTATAAATCCTTGTGATGCTGATTAGGTAATGTTTGAATCAAAAACATGCTGAGTTGAAGATCCTCTTCAATAAAATTTTTGCTATCGTCAATTCCAGTTGGAATATGGTCTCTACCCATTTTTTTTTCAAAATAATTAACAATTTCTTCGAAATGTTCTTCACTTTTAATATTTGTACATTACTTATCAGATAGAAATGAGGATGATATACCTCTTTTTGGTTTAACGCTAAAGAAAGCTTGATATAGGTTCTGGCGTACTCCTTCGTGGTAAGTTGTATTTTTGGCTAATTGGACAAAGGGCAAATCTAATGACCATATTTTTGAATCATCATCATTTCTTCATGCAATTAACATATTTGGCATATCTTAATTACCTCTATCAATTGACCTTTGTGTTACTATGACGAGGTGTTTAATGAACTATCTTAACATTCTTCCACATATTGCAGATCGGATCCAATAGATTTTTTTCCATTATCCGAATGTAATATTGCTAAAGCTCCATATATTAGGAAAATATGAAGAAAGTTTTGTATGAGATAAATTTTGTTAATTGATTCTGATTACTGAATAAACTTTTAATTGACATCTCACATCTCGCATTCCAACAGAATTCTCTTCATAATTCTGTTTAGATTTTCTGATCTTTATAAATTAAAAAAAAATCGTAATACTATACATATATAAATTGGTAAAATTTGCATTCTTATTAATTATCCTTTATAGAATGTGATACTTCAAAATATTATAAATATTTATTATTCTTATTGAGATATATTCTGATTGAATTAATATATTTTTAATTAAATGTAATATTATTCTTCCACAAAGTTTAATTTAAAAGTATTAAAATGGAATTACTTTATGTGTTTGTGATGTAACCGGATATACACGCAGTTGAACTTCATGTCGTAAGTTCTGTGAGGGGTGGGTAGCTATTTATATCGTATTTCTTAAAGAATGCTTAGTGTGTTTAGAGCGGAATAAGGAAGTTTTAACAAAAACTGTAAAAATACTACAACAATAATATTATTCACCACAAAGTTTTTTTTAGAATGTTTCATTGAAAAGAAATCAACTGTTATTAAAAGAACCTTATTTTGAAACTGATTTGTTTATGATATTTCGGTATACATTCTATATTTAATAAATCTTACAACGCATTTTGCTAACAACAAAAAATACGTCATGACAAAGACATGCGTCACATTTCTATAAATAAAGACCACTTTTTAATAAAATCCTTATCGTTTAATTCGTCCTGTCGTCTGCCCTTGTACATCGAAATAAAATATCGGTAATCACAATAAATATAAACATCTGGGGAATCAATCCATATATAAATTCAGCCTAATTGAATGAACAGATTGAAAATTACATTTTTTTCTAATTACCTATCTACGTTTTTAACTTATCTCTAACATACTCGTTTAAAGTAATCGCGAATTTTGTTTGATAAAACTTGGTGTGTTTAAGATAATCCGTAAAATAGGCCAAACGTTATCATAATTTATTAGAATCTTAGCGGGAGATCAATGTATTCTCATAATGCTTTCTTAATTATCATCATAAATTAATTTAAGAAGTTGTAACGTTTTTATTTCCAAGGTTAATGTGACTGGAAAAATTTTACCAAAAAAAAACTGGTATTGTATTCTATTTATGGTATGGCGCTGATTATTTAAATAAACTTATTTAATTAACATGTATGCAAAATAAACGCGTTGTTTTTCCTAGGCGAGTACGCATTTTTTTATGGCTATTCGCACGTGTTAGCACTATACAACGAAAGAGACTTTGTTAGTACGCACTTAATAATATTAAATTGTTGACGTCCGAGTGTCGATATATATAGTCCTAAATACAATCGCGTTGTATTAACCCTAATTGGTGTACTAAACTGTGCGTGATATGCAACAGTTCTTCATTGTATTTTATTACAAAAGATGAAAAATATTTATTACCCACATACACACTTTTTTTATCATTGTTTATTATTGTTCTCTTGGTTATTATCCCTTTTTTTACTGAAATATGGGAATTACTTCACGCCTTTTGGTGTTGATCTTACACATCCTGTTTTTTATTTTTAAATAACCAATTCGAGTGTATTCGTAATTTAAATTTTTTAATGACCAGAAAATTGCCCATTAAATAACTTCGAATCATTATACAATTAACACACTTTTCAACAATTCCAAGGTAATCATTGAACATACCTCATAATTCAATTTAAATTTTTCAAAAAAACAAAAATTAATTCTTTTTCAAAAATTTTTTGTTTAGAGCTTTATCAACACTTCAAGCCAAAATCGTACCGCAAGCTACAACGGTAAATGTAGGCTCGAAAGAAGAAAGTCGCGAATTTATGGCAGTCTTTCCGGATATCGTCCGTGATCTTACCGATGCCGGAAGACACACGGACATTCCGGAAGTCACCAAATGGTACGCTAAAATATTACAGCATAATGTACCAAATGGTAAGAAAAATCGTGGATTAGCCGTCGTCGCTGCTTATAAAATGCTCGAAGATGCAGCCAACCTTACTCCGGAGAATGTTCGGTTGGCTAACATTTTAGGATGGTGTGTTGAAATGGTGAGTTCCTTTTTATTTTATTTGAAGCAATTAGATTTTGTACGTCTTTGTATTTTGGAGTTAGATTATTTCTTTTTGTTACTTTATAATGATAAATGATATCATATAATGGGCTAATTCATTTCTGAAAGATTATTAATGCTTAATACAATATTTTGTTGGTCAATATTTTGGGATAAATTTGCCATTTAAATAGTTTATTTTGAAAATATACTATACTCTTTTTTAATTAAACCCTAAATACCGAGCGATCAAAAAAGATTGTCCGTAAAAATCACTTTCCCAAGCGCTTGATACTAATATTTACTTCCTCCCCGCATTGTTTTAAATAGTGGTGGGGATTTGTTGATGATTTATTGGTCGATGAATTCACATTGATTTTTTCGATCTTTTTTACGATGATTTGATATCCAATAAAAGCGTTTAAAATAGAAAATAACTCTCCACCTCTATTGAAACAGTCCTTTTTGATTGAACTCTATTAACACCTTAATTTTAGTTCATTCGAAACGAATAAAGTTTTCTGTATTATGTAGAAATCTATTAATCATCGAGATAATAATAACTTAACGTTTAAATGATTAAAGGTACTTACTAATTGCTTATACTTAACCATATTAAATTAATTAACAAAATAGCTTTATTCCTAACAGCCAATTTATCAAACATTACCTTGAACAAATAAATAAATGATTCTTCTGCCAATCGTTAAAAGTTAAATACTTAAATCAGTAGATATCGTATTTACATAGACCTGTATTTACTGTCTTATCTGTAAATTTAACTTTCTTGAATACACCAACCTAACTTAGCTTGGAGTTAGCAAAGATCATTTCATAAAGTTGCACGTATTTACATTACTTAATTTAGAGAAGATTTACATTAATTAGATCAAGAGATAGATTCAAATAGATATATTAACAAAATACTTATACTGGGATACTTAAATTATGTTGGAAGATGATTGTTTGGTACATCGACGCTGCCAATCAAAATCGACTTGAATGATATTTAATTGATCTTTGAGGAAACACAAAAACTCTAATTACGTCGTATAGAAATAGGTTGAAAAATACCTGCAAATGTTGCTTCAATTATTGTATGGAGATTTAAAAATCTTATTCAATGGCGCAATTAAGAAAAAAAAATTTACTTTGGTTTGTAGTTATATGTAATTAAATTAAAATCCGCTACGACTGGAATGGAATGATAAAAGATCTGGAGAAATATATCTCAGATAATGCATGTTGTTAAACAGAAAGAGTACTAATCAAGATTAGTATTGTGATGCAATACTGCTTAATTGAGTATTGTACTAAGTCTAAAAATACTAAAGACATGATCCTCAAACAGGCGAAACGTAAACTCCGTGCAAAAAGTCAAGGCCCCTCATTTTGTAATCGATATCTTCGTACGTACTCAGTCAACGAAAAAAATTGCGATAAAATTTGTTATAATCAATAAACATGTTTGTGTATCATATGTTAATTTGAAAATTGTCGCGTCTTTGGTATTTTTTCGCGAGATATGTGAAAAAAGTACTACTAAACAGCGATTTCCACGAAACTGCATGGAATATTAATACAATAAAATATACTCCACATTAAGTACACATCGTCTTACCAACAACTCAAATTGAATAAAGTTGCTACCATTCTCAAAAATTTGGTACTTTTTTCATTTAACTCATGATAATAGAGACCCATGATACTAAAGACCCGATAATTTCCGTATTAATGTATGATATGCAGAAATGTTAACTGATCATAATAAACTTTCCAACATTTTTTTGTCATTGAGCGATTATGAAAATTGACCTTGGCTTTTTGCACTGATTTTAGGTGGTTGTAAAATTCTTGTGAGATTCAATAAGAGATATACATCATACATCATTTAAATACATCATCCAAAATATATAAATCGTGTTGAATAGTTGAGTATTTTAGTCACTGAGATTGAAAATGTTAGAACCACCCGTTTGTGGTGATTCTAAATTGTTTGTCTATTCTAATTGATTCTAAATCTAAAAACCAAAAAGAAAACACCATTTTAATCAATATTATTTGAATTTCGGTTAAACTTATCCGATTAAAAAAATATTAACATTAATAAATTCGTCTTTTTTGGTTAAACAAAAGCAAAGTAAATATTTGTATGAAAAATCTATCCGCTTAACTCAAGAGTATTAAGTGTGTTTAAAGGAAAAGTAAACAAAATTTAAATGCGATTTTAATTGCTAAAAAAAAGTTGACGATCGATTAAAAAAATGTACTCGTCCACTTCAACACGCATCCCGAAAATGGAACATTTAGATTCCATTTTTGTATCATAACATCCCTCGTATCTACTATTTTTAAACTTCTAATAAAGATGTCATTTCATTGTTAAAAACGCAAACCACAAAATAAGCAGATATTTGCACAATAATAGCTTGACTTGATAAAATTTTCGTTGAACATCAATCATAACATTAAAGCTCTTATTGCAGTTTGATGTAATCTACCTGATCCATCATCATGAAATAAAATGAACTGAAACATTGAAAAATATTCAAATCAAATCAGTTTGTACGACAAAGACCAAAAAAAAACAGATTTAGGATAACCGGTTTTAAGATAACATTCTTAAAAAGTAGGGTATGGTTTGAGAGTTATTAAATATCACCCAGAATTGACGAAAATAAAAAAGGGGCAAGATATAAATTATGAGAGTCCAAGTATCTATTATTTTGAATTCAACATGCCACACCAAATTTACTTTATTTCTAAACATAATTCTTGTACTTACAAAAATGTATTAATATACGCTTGTTTTTTATGCAAGAGGTTTGTAATTCCGAACCGTTTTGAATCTTTCTACGCTTACATTTAACGTTCAATTCGTATGTGTAGAAAGATTCAAAACGGTTCGAAACTACAAAACTTTTGTGTTCTGGTAAATTAGTCAGCTAATAGTTGCTACATAGTTACAGTTACTACATATTAATATGGCAAAACTAAATAGAAATTAAAAAAAAAAAAAACAAAAATTCGTTCATAATTAGTTTTAATTGATCTCTTTAATGGCTGCCTTGTGCTTAGTAGTTTTTTGTTAAAACTTGAATATCCGCGTTTATGTGTGTTAAATTCAGACGCAAGTCTCCTTTGAGCCTAACATCAAATTTATTTCCTTGTTTTATGAGCTGACTACAGAACTAAATCATTTTTCAATTAAATATGTTGACGGGAACGAGAAGGGAATGCCTCGCAGTCATGCTTCAGATCTAGAAACTTTGTCTGTAAAGAGGTATCAACCATATTCATGGCCAATTCGGAATTTGTAACTTTATCTTCTTTCTTCAACTTCATCATTTCTTGATTCTATAACAATTTTTAACTAATTAAGGTGATCAGCAAAAATTCAGATTTTGTCTTCTGGGAGTTCAGGAGTCTCGTGATCTGATATTGAACACTTCTTAAGGGTCAGAAAATGAATCAGCTCTTTATGATCTTATGAATACCAAACGTGGCGGTGAATGATGAAATATTTCTTTGGCTTTGATAAGGTTCATCTTGTTTCCTTGAAGCTTTATGTCTACTTCGTTTAATTTTTGAAAAATCTGTAAGGTATGCAAGTTCAACTGTAATTCTGACTTAAAGCAAGATCAGATGTGTCGAGAAACTGATTAACCGTGTGAAATAGTTCGAAAAAGCGGCGCAAATAGTTTTCTTTGAAAAGCCATATTTTCGTTATTATTATCGCAAATAGATTTTAGTTCATGTTCATATGAAAAAGCAATCGTTAGATTTCTTCATCACTTTCATGGAAAAGTTGTCGGAACAGATGGAATTAGCTTTGATCAGTGAATAGTGAAGACGTCATGCACTTCTTTCTTAAAGTGGGCTAGAAATCCAATATGACGACCTGACATGGCAAATGGTTTTTCTCAAAAGTTATTTTGTACCATTTTAAATATCGATGATTCCTTTGTATCACTGATCAAATTTCTAGCAAACAACATTTCCTCGGTAATTTCCTTTTGTCAATTGATAAACCTCACATAAACTAATAAAATTGTTTTGTTATCAATCACCCTTGATTCATCAATTTGCAATGCAAATTTACTTTCTTTTCAACAAATTAGTGAATTAAACGTTCATGGCTATTTGGTAAATTCGCTTGAAAACAGCATGATTTCAATATTTTTTTGATAAGATGCAAGAAGACCTTTGTCAAGTTCGGTTGCTCAATTTTTAAATAATTAACTTTAAGCCATTAGCTCTGAGGTGTCGAAAAAGGTAATGTAAGTTTTTTAGTCGCTTTATTGCAGTGTATTCTTGATTAATGATCTTTCATTCGCGAAGGCTTTATGGCTTTGTTATTACTAAATGTATTATCGCACAATGGACAATGTAGACTCTGCATATTTTGCGACACTTTTCCTTTTTCTTCATAATAAATGTACAAAAACAGAAAAATAGACACAGAAAAGCTAGTGAGGTTTGAACACAAGTTGCTGTCATGAATACCTTTTCGTATTCTAAATATTCAGAGAAGGAGGCACTATTTTCTTTTTGAATTCTTTATTAAAACGTTTCTTTTCTACCCTTTTTACTGTATTTGTTTTATTTTGTCAACATAATGTAGATCAGGGTTTCTCAATCTTTTCTTTGCGACGATCCCCTGTACGAGTCTTTATTGTTGTATCGACCCCATTCCAAAATAGCGATATTAAAACATATAGCCAAAAAATCAAATGTTTGCAAAAATACAAGGAAACCGGCAACATACCAACAATAAACGTTAATAATACAGAATATAGAAGTGACCAGAGAAAGTGTGACTTAGTTATTTGAATAGTACTCTATATTTCTCAAAGGATTTAAACACAATTACAATCAAATCTTGGATATATCACAAGAAGAATACGACAAATTCCAAGCTAAGAGAAAATTTCTTAACCGGGATCGGATTTTATAACCAAGAAGTTACTCAAACAATTTAGTTCGGAAGTACATATCGCAATACGTATCATGTTAATTTCTGTATATAAAAGTGCACATTTTCATCAATATGGAAGAAGGGCACAATTATAGAAAAATATTTGAGAGTATTATCAAATCTAGGATACTTAATCTTATAAATACCAAAATTCTGATACACCAATTCGGCTTCAGACCTTAACAGTCACACCCAGTAACACCCATTCTTCAATTATCCTCGTGTTATTCAAACTGCTAAATCCAACACAGGAAAACCGCGTCGTTGCTACTGGATATAAACAAGGCATTCGATATTAAACAGATTGATATACAGATATCAATCTGTTGAGATATCAGATTTATAACAGATTGATGACACAATGTTAATAGCACATGCCAAACCATTCAAGTAGCCTTAGAACAACTACAGACATTATATAATAGGATAGCGACATGGTTTAAAAAGTAAAGAGTTTAAGTAAAGCCATAGATCAGCTAGGCCAAACCTATGAGTATGAAGAAGGACTTACGCAGATGTCATTGTACCAAATACGCGTTGTTCTGGCAGACCAATTCAACTCGTAAATTGCCCAGTGATTTTATTTGACATTTGTTTATACTGTATCAAATTTCAAAGCTATCATTAATAGTATTTAAGATGTTTAAAAAATATCTTACAATTTTTAAATTTGATGCTTACATCTTCGCAATTTTTGGTCTTTAATAATTTTGTTTATATGAATTGTCATTATGTTCCCTCAGAATATGTGGTTAAAATTATTCCTTGAGTCAACGAAACACCCTGTATACAGGATCTTTTTAATGATGTGAAAAATCATGAAAAAGATCATGGGGTGATTTTTTTATGAAAATTGGGGAGTGTTATCACATGTAGAAGAAATGAGCCCTTTAAGATAATGATAATTACGATCAAAAAATCCTAACTTGGGTCTCTCTAAGCATTATTTCGGTTGTAACACAAAAATGGGATGTGAACTAATTCCACCAACGAAAGTCGGCTCATTTCTTTTTTTGTTGTTCCTTATACTTTATACTTTACGCTACCACACAATTTGAATTAACAACTTGCTTTGTCTACTTTCGAAAGATGTGAAATGACTGAAAATTAGTGGAATGTCAAGTTTAAAAAATCATTCTTATTGTGTGTACAAATTGTCTGACAAACAATCTATTGTTTATATATTTCTATTGCAACTTCGAATTTCATCTAGTTACAAGTGATTCTAATCTTTGAATGTGCTTTGCCCAAATTGTTTTTATCTAAAACAAACGTTCATAATGCATAAACATTTTATTCCCACTTAATTTTTAAATAATATAAATTATTTGATTCTTATATTATTAATAAGATACTAATTATATTGATTGATCGGATTCTTTATTATGGATTAGTACATATTAATAAATAATTTCACAATACATATTAATAATTACAATAAATAAAGAATACAATTTTACCATTAATAATAATACTTTACAAGAAAGAAATTAATACTTGGTTACATAAATAAATCAAATTATCTCATCGTCTTTTCAAGTTCGCCTCAAAATCGTCATCAAAGATACGCAATTTTCATATGTTCATCTTTATTCCGGTTCATTAAGACGTAATCGAGCGAAATCTTCAAAAACAATGTTGTCATCATCATCGTTAGTATAACAATTATTTTCATATCTAGATCTTTCAATACTTTTCATTTTCTTCAAAGCGTTAGATTTTTCTCTTTCAATGGTACCAGGCATGGGATGAAGTAGTTTTAACGGAACATCCGTAACTAACTCTCCCCCCAAGCTACCACAACAAACTTTAACCCTTACGGAATACGAAACGACAATACCAATAGCATCAGCAGGACATTTTCCTTCAGGTACTAAAGTGGAACTGGCCAAATTGACGTCGTCGTCTTTTAAGTGGCCGTCCAAAGCGATACCACGCCGATCTTTATTGCTTGAAGCTAAAGGAACCAAAAACATGGTTTTGGTGAAAGAGGCTCCTGGAGTTATGGGGCAACCTTCACGAGTCTCCAAAGAAGCGACGTATTTGGAGTACTGCGCGTTAATCATGGTGATTTCGCAATGTTGAACGACGTAAAGTTTTAGGTTTTTAACCGCTTTTTTGGAGTTGTTTGTAACGACGACGTTGGCTCCAATTTTTTCGCCGTGGTAATAAATTTCTTTATCTAAGGTGACTTCAAGGTTGATTTTTCCACTTGAAAAAGTGAAACCTTTCGAAACCAAAGAGCTGGGTAGCCGCTTACCTCGACTATGCGGGGCGAACTGTAATTTCTTTATGGCCAAAGTGACGCTGCTCCTTTTGTGGCCGCGATCTTCTTGGTTATCGCCGACGAAAATTTTTACGTGGTATTCGACTCCAAGTGGTTTTCCGTGGTCGTCTTCCCCGGTTTGAAGGGTTACGGATGTGGGTGACATATCGGGGAAGGTAAAGGTGAACGGGGCGGCATTTGCCCCCATTTTTTTAAGGAGCTTTTCTTGAACTGTAGTTAAAGGTTTTTTTTCGACGTTGTTTGGAAAAATTTGTTCGCAAGCAACCACCATTTCCTTGCTGAATTTGACTCCCATGACTTCATCTTCTTCTCGACCATATCGGTATGTTGTGATTACTTGGCCGAAAACTTTTCTTTTTTTTAAGTAATCATCTTCAATAACCACAACTCCATCGATCGGATCGGTGTGGGTTGTGTAATCGATGAAATCGCGTTTGCTTAAATAAACGGTTAATTTGCCATTTGGGCTGATTTTTTTGAAGACTTTAACCGCCACAACCATTTTGGAATTTTAAAATATGTACTACTTGTAGTTGCTAGGAGGAAGTTGTAGCGACTTTGAATTAACCTCGGTTTTGATCTGATTTATATAGAAAAAGGCGGAAACACTTGTAAGGTTTTGGTGTCTAATTGAATTATGAATGGCGTATGGCATAATCGCCTTATTGACCGGTGCTTATATAAATCTAATGTATTTATTTCTGACGAAAGTGGTGGCGCGAACAGATTGATGTATTGGAGATTCGCCAGATTTGCAAAAGACGATTTGTTTTTAAATGTTTCCCCAAAAATAAGATCGATTACCAAATCAAATTTTGAATTATATGATTAAAATAAAAACAAAAAAATGAACTTTTTTTGTTATTTAGTTTCAGTCATTCCTCGTCATAACAGATGATCTAATCGATTCAAACGAAAGTCGTCGTGGTGATATCTGTTGGTACCGAAATGAAGATATAGGTTTAAAAGCAACTAATGACAGTTTCCTAATTGAGAACGGAATCTACGTATTGCTCAAGAAACATTTCTCTCAATTACCCTGTTACGTTCCGATGTTAGAACTTTTCCACGAAGCGACTTTAAAGTCCGCGATGGGACAAACGTTAGATTTCTTCGCAAAAAGAGGCGGTGTTCCAAATTTGGACGCGTTTACGATGAGTCGTTACGATGCCATCGTCAAATACAGACATTCGTATCATTCATTTTATCTCCCCGTGGCGTTGGCGATGTTTTTGTCGTTGCGTTTCGAACCGGAAATGCATAGACAGGCGAGGACCATATTGTTGGAAATGGGACATTTCTTCCAAGTTCAGGTTTGTTTTTAAAAAATAAATATTCGAATCGAACGATTTTGAATATTTGTATTTTATTTAATTTAGGAGGACTTTTTGAATTGTTTTGGAGACCCAGTGATGACCGGAAAGAAAGGCACCGATATCAAAGACGGAAGGTGTACTTGGTTGTCCGTTGTTGCGTTACAAAGAGCGTCGCCGGTACAAAAAGAAATATTTGAAGCGCATTATGGCCGTCCGGAACCTGAGTCTACATCTATAATTAAGAATTTGTATGAAGAATTAAGTCTTCCTATTACTTATTCGATTTACGAGGAGGAAAGTTATAAATTGATTAAAACTCATATCCATCAGATATCGAAGGGGTTACCTCACGAGATATTTTTGGATTTTATGGAGAAATTGTTTAGGAGGGAATGTTAAATTTTAACATATGAGAGAATGTGATTTTATTTTATTAATAAATAAGTATACTATTTGAGTGCTGTGGGACTGGATAATTTTTTGAAATTTATCTGGTATTTTTATAACTGATTAATTATAGTTTTTTATATTGCTACTACTGGGTAGTGGGATATAATCGATGATATTTTTGTTTTCCTTTTAGGCTATGATTGTATTTAGTTTTAATTAAGTCGCATTTAAAACGTCCTAGATAGTTTATTTCATTATCATGTAAGAGTATTACATTTATACGAAGAATTATAAATCTTTTAATAATAAATGATTAACAATTCCTGAGTTTTATTTATTTATCCCATCACATCGATCCTGAAATTAAAGCAATAGAACCTCAAAAGAAATTTATTTAAGTATTGTTATGAAATGTGCTTTTTGTTTGGGTAAATGTATTTTGCTGTAATTGACTCAAGGATTTATTTTTAAACAACCATTACTTACCTTTCTTAAGTACAGTAACTGAATTATTTTAAGTGTAACACAAAGTAAGTTAAAGGTAAACGTTTACGATGAAAATGAAGATAATATATTATTTCCGAAAATATACTATTTAAGTATATATAATTTGATATTTTTTCTCTTTTTTTTTGCCGAACAGAACAATGTTCATATAAGGTGTGAAGTACGTTCTGTGTGGACGAAAAGTCGTGAAGTTTGAGATGGTGTAATACGATCTAGTTGGAACTAGATGAAGGTCGTTTAATATTTCTGTTTGTTATCTTGTGCATTTAAAATGACTTTTTAGTTTATTATAAAAAACAAAGTGATAAGGAACGTAAATTCTTTGGTAAATATAAAAAGTAAATATCAGTAATACGCATCAACACTGATAACGCGCATCGGCGATTTCTACTATCTGGGTAGCATGGTAACAGAAGATGGAGAAACAAAGGAGAGCGTGGTGCAAAGAATGAAAAGAGCCAAACAATATATATTTGGAATGTCGAAAAATATATGGAACTATTCCTAACTAACCAGCAAAACCAAGTTTCGCATGTAAATGGTAACATAACATCTTTATTATGGCACGAAACTGAGATATAGAAGATGACCACAAATATAGAAAAGCAGATATGCATAAATAAATATCAAATGGACAGATTTTGTATTAAAGAACGATCTTCGAGTGCTATAATGTCGCAATACCGGAATTAAACAGGGCGGTCGATGAAAAAGACGGCCCAGTACAACATGGAAGACGAGTATGATAAAGCAGATGGATATATGGAGCTTATAGAGGAAATAAAACCAAAACAGTAAGATCAAAAAAACAAGACCTTATGATCTTTGCACAACCTGGTACAATCAAAACCGAAATTCTTTTGGCTTTTGATAAGTCTCTTTGTTTGATATGTAACTACAAGGTATCAATTTTTTATGAGCTATTTATCTCATCTCTCATATACTTCATAAATTGCTTCTCTAAATTTGAAATGAAAATGAATAAATATGTTAGGCTAATAACCTCAGTCAATCTTCCAAATGATAAATACTTAACCCAAGATAATATAATATATTACCAATATATTAATATATAATATATTATTTCATATACAGGGTGTCTCACGTAACTGGTTCATTAGAACTTTTTTGGGTTACACTATTCGCAGAGGCTTAAAATTTTGGTAACATGGGTTGTTCATTCCGATCTATTAATCTAAAATATTTTCAAGATGGCCACCACTTCCGGTCTACCGGAAGTATACCTGAACTTCGTTATTTTAAATGGAATGCCATAGTTTTTATTACACCATTCAATTATACGTAAGAAAATATGTTGACTTTCATAACAGTTATTGGTACCTAGCGTTTTTTGTTTTCGAATTATTTTGATTTTAAGTGTTTTTTGTCCAATATCACCGTGCTCTTTACAAGCCCATATCTCAGCCAACGTTACTTCAAAAACCTTTTGCATTGATACGATAACTCTTCATATGCTGTTGAATAGATTGCCACTTGCTGTATCAGTATATCTTGTACAGGCTGGTCAAAAATTGAGTTACCGTTTCTGTGTATTCAATTGCGTGAAAGTCGAAAATTTTAAATGGAACGCCCCATATCCTTTTAGCCTATCTAAACGGGAATTTAATTCTCTACAAATTATCTATAAATATTCCTATACCTTTTCATTATAGTTTTCTTGCTATTGAGGAATTTATCAAAATCAAACGTAAAGTGCTAGAGACCGTTTGTGTTTTTGTTAGAAGACCATGACATTTTGACAGTTTTTTGGTTAATTTGTTTAAATTATTATTAGTATTATTTCTACAATGAACTGCGATTGAATAAACTATGGATTGCAAGTTGTTATTTACCAAAAATAACCAAAAGAAAACCGTAGATAATTATTTGTTGTTTTCGTACTTTATTTAAAGAATGGTATACCATTCTAATTATTTTCGTTCTACCGGTTTCGATTTCGATCAGATCATCATCAGGAACTCCCGAGAACACGTCTATTGTTGTTATCGGAGCATTTCATGAAATTCTTCTATTCTATGAGAAATTAATTTTAGTTATTGTTTGTTGAATAGCTTCGAAAAACGTTTTTTTTTTTCTCGGGAGTTCCTGATGATGATCTGATCGAGATCGAAACCGGTAGAACGAAAATAATTTATACCATTCTTTAAATAAAGTACAAAAACAACAAACATTTATCTATTACTGAAACGATGGAAAAAAGAAACAAACTTAACAAAAGAAAACCGAATAAATGAAACAATGGAAAACAACAATTTAATGACAAAAATTAAAATCAATAACATAAAAGAATGAAAAACTAAAAATTATAAAAATAAATGCCTATTTGTTCTAGTTGCCCTCATATTTGGAAATTAATGGAAGTATGCAATGTTGGAAAGCTTCTGATTTTACCTAAGAGTCATGGAGTTTTGACAGTTTTTCATTCATATTTATGTTATTGTTGTCATTACATAGTTGTGTCATCACTTACTTCTGTTAATGTCTTTGAATATCATGGCGAATTATTCCAACAACAACATTTTAAATTCGTTTTATATTCATGGCGGATGTAAAAAAGTTTTGGATAGGATCTGTTTCTTAGTTTTGGAAAGATCAAAATAACAAGAAACCACAAATTTCTATCACCAGCAGATTAAGACAATGGAATCAACGTTTTGTGATATTTTATTGCTTTACCAAATTCTTCGGTAACAGGTGCTTCGGTTGATTTAGATGAATAATATTTTCCAAGAAAACACAGTTAATAAATAAACTAAACTCTCTAGGAATATCTCGCCCATCATTACGTGGAATATTACGCCATATTGTTATTTTCATTTATGCGTTCTTCTGATGGTTATTTTTGTAAATAAAAGCTAACAAACTAAAGTTTATTCAATCATAGATCTTTTTAGAAATAATACCAATGATAATTTACATAAATTAAAGTATAAACTGTCAAAATATCACAGCCTTCTAATAAAAACACGAACGGATTCCAGCATTTTGTATAGGATTTTGATAAAATACTCCATATGAAGAAAACTATAATAAATAGGTATAGCAATGTTTATAGATAATTTGTAGAGAATTAAATTCCCTTTTTGATAGGCTAAATAGATATGGAGCGTTCAATTTAAAATTTTCGACTTTACCGCGATTGAATACAGCAAAATGGTAATTCAATTTTTGACCACGCTGTATAAGGTAAACTGATATAACAAGTGACAATCTATTTGACAGCATATGAAGAGTTATCATACCAATGCAAAACGTTTTTGAATTAACGTTGGCCGAGATATGTGCTCTTAAAGAGCATGGTGATATTTGACAAAAAACACTTAAAATCAAAATAACTCGAAAACAAAAAACGGTAGGCACCATCAACTGTTATCAAAGTCAACATATTTTCTTATATATGATTGAATGGTGTAATAAAAACTATAGCATTCCGTTTAAAATAACGAAGTTGAGGTCTACTTCCGGTAGACCGGAAGTGGTGGCCATCTTGAAAATATTTTAGATTAATAGATCGGAATGAACAACCCATGTTACCAAAATTTCAAGCCTCTACGAATAGTGGAACCTAAAATAGTTCTAATGAACCAGTTACGTGAGACACCCTGTATATTAATATATTATTTTATATTATATTATTTTCATATATTAATATATTATTTCATATTAATTTATAATATATTACCATCTTAATATCAGAATTTTTGTGTAATTTATAATAATATTTTGTCATAATTTTTTTTCATTGTAAGTATAGTCTCCAAGAAATGGATATTATTTGAAGAAATAATAATATAAGAAATGGACTTTATTTTTTAAATCGTTCCAATATCGTTCGAAACGTTACAGAATAGTAATAAGTAGAGTCCGGAATTTTATGCACAAAATTTATGCAAAATATGCGCATATATATGTACTAAATATAAGAAAATATGCAAATTTCATATAAAAATATGCAAAATGTATGTAAAAATATGCATAATTTATGTAAAAATATGCATGCATTTTATACTACTGTTAAAATAGTATATTAATTTTATTATAAAGGGTTTTTCATTAAGAGCGACGCATTTTGTTTTTAACATTTCTCGATTAGGAGTGAAGATGGCTTCGCAATTCTGTTACATTTTGAAACGTCAGTCTATGCCATTTAATCATGGAAAGATACTCATCATGGAAAGCTCTTAATGAAGAACCCTTTATATAAAGTTGGTATTTTAATAGGTTCAATTCAAACTAACATCTCAAGATTTAAAAGCTCTATTTTATTAAAAAAAAACAACTAAATAAAATATATTTATAGACAGGCGATTACAAACTTCAGCATACTTAAAAATCGATATATATATAAAAATAATTAAATGCCTGCAGTAATGTTATAGTTTACAATTATATATTTTTCCTTTGTTTGTACCTTGAGAAACTCCTCTCCACATCTACAGATGTTATGGGTGCATATTTAAATTTACTAATTAAATTTGGTTCAATATTAATCTGATCGCTTAAATATCCACCAATTATTTTAGCTTGGTTAAATGTTGCAGCATTTAACCAAGTACCCCACCTTGTAATGACAGGCTCTGGTGGTAGATTAACATTAGGCAATTTTTCCTTATATAATTGGATTCTGAGGGGAGACTTCAAAAATATTTTTTTTACATTGCCAATTAACGCATTTACGTCTGGAAATTGATTCCTAATTTCCTCTGCTACTCTATTCAAACCATGAGCTAAGCACGTCACATGAATTAAATTGGGGTACAACATTTTAAGTTGTTGACCTGCTTTAACCATATATGTGGCAGCATCCGAAAGCAAAAGCAAAATTTTTTCAGTTGGTACAATTTCCGGACGAAAAAAATTCATTAACGCTTCATTTACGAAACGTAAAATTGTAAGATGGTTAGTTTTGTCTAATTGTTTGCAAGCAATTAAATATGATTTGCCACCAAATGAACTACTTAAAACACCTATAAGCAAGTTCGCAATATATCTTCCACAGCAATCGGTAGTTTCGTCAACTATTAAATATACGTAGTGGTTTTTGACTACTTCTTTGATAGACCTAATTATTTTAATATACTCCTCATTTACGTAGCCCTTGCGCAAAGTACTTTCGTCCGGTACAGTACGCCCACAATACAGTTCTAAAAATTTTTTTTATTCAGGATTTTGTAATTTTTGAAATGAAATGTTGGCCGCCAAGAAGGCTTTGCATAATCCTGCATTAAATATTTGCTGCTCATTTTTGGTTGTTTCCGGTTGAATAGCTTGCTTAAAAGATTGTTGAGCCATTTTAGTTTGACTCAGTTGGTGAGTTTTTTTCTTATGTAAATCGGTAGCAACGTGTTGCGTGATCTGAGATTTGCGGTCACAAGCAACCTGCAACAAGAGCTTAAGAGTAAGAAACAAACATTTTGGAATCGACTTTAGCCATACAAAGTTAATTTAATATAAGACCCATGGAATAAAACAGATTAAGAAAAGTATTAAAAATTATAACAACAATCTTAAGGATGACTTAAATAAAAGTGTCATTGGTGTAAATAATGGAAACGTTCTTCAGCTCTTTAATTGGTCGGTGGTTATAGCAGCACGTTTCCATTATTTACTCCCGTAACTGCAATTCAAACTTGTAGAACAGATTATTATTTCAATCTAGACTCTATAAGGTGTAATTATTAGTTTAAATTGATAATTTTTAAATTTACATTGAAAAATATGACAAACATAAACTTACCGTTTTACCGCATGCTTTACAAAACACATTTTCTTCTTGTAGAATAAGTTCAGGAATTGCTTTTATCCAAGACAACACCAAATAATTTTTCACCTTCGGCATATTTGAAATACTTAAAAATTTGTACGTAAAGCAAAAACACATAAGAGATCTGAACAGCTTCAGAACGACTCTTAGAATAATGTGTTTTCAAATAAATTTAACTTCGTGGATACCACTTTTTATTTTAGACGCTAACTACATCCAGATCCGCGTCGGGCCTAAGTCGCCGACAACGACGGCCGTCAACGAACGTGCGACGCCCGACAGTGCGTCTCGACGGTCGGCCTGTCTACCTCTGGCGAATATCAGAACAAAAAGTTGACCATAATATGAATTACACCTCAAATAATAAATAAGAAATCGACGTTGCACTTTAAAAACTTATAATACTGTAAAATATATGAAAATATGTGAAAATATGTGAAAATATTCAAAATATGCAAAAATATGCGAAAAACTTAGAAATATGCAAAATATGTAATAATTAATAGGTGTCAATCAATTCCTATTCACGCAATTCGTCTAGATCCGAAAGCATTTAATCGTACTATCAGCGGTAAATAATATGCAATTTGCATAAATTCCGGACTCTAGTAATAAGCATTTTAATCCTTCTTGTTCCGATTTGATTGATTTCGATTATGGTTGGAAATGCTGAAATCTCCATAATACCTATACCGGGATCCCGATAGATTTTGGCCAAAATTTTAATACTGTTATTTTTTTTTGTTTAAATGAGAAGAAGGGACTAATTACATTTCAATGCTAATGGTGCAATATTTGTACTTATAGATTATGAAAAAGTTATCAAAGAACATACTTTAGAAGCTAACTATTATCCGTGCCAGATGTCAAGGCCCCTCATTTTAGAGATCGATATTTTCGAATTGCGGTAAAGTTTATTGTAATCAATTAACATTTCTGAGTATCATAGTTTAATTTAGAAATATAAAAAAGTACCCGATTTTTTAGAGTGTCGGCAACTTTGCGATTTTTTTCTCAAAAACTATTTGACGAAAATGTTTAAAATTTGAATTGATGATAACCCGATGTGTTCTTAATGCGGGACATGTTTTATTTTATCGATATTCCCTATAGTTTCGCGCGAAATCGCAGTTTAGTAAGATGTGGTTATTTCGAAAACGACCAGATGTATTTTCAAAATAAGTGATCCCTACTTTTTTAAGAGCTATTTAATAGAAATACAAGTTAAAGAGAAACAAAAAAAAACACTCCGGGGAGAGGTGCTCATTAGGGAGAACTCATTTTTAAAAACTGATTACGGAATCCGAAAAACGACATTCTTTAACACATTTTGGTAAAAATTACGTTGAAATCCATCCTGTTGTTTTCGAACTAACCGCATCTTATTAAACTGCGACTTTCTACGGAACTATATGGAGCATTGTTAAAATAAAATATGCCCCGCATTAAGAACACACCAAGTTATCATTTTTCGTCAAGTAGTTTTTGAGAAATAAAATCGCAAAGTAGACAAAGTTGCCGGCATTCTCAAAAATCGGGTACTTTTTTCAATTAACTCGCGATAGAAGAAAAACCACAGATCCGAAAATTTCCAAATTAACCTTTGATACACAGAAATGTTCATTGATTACAATTATTTACCGCTATGTTTTTCATCGAGCGATTTCGAAGATATCGGTTTCTAAAGTGAGGGGCCTTGACATCTGGCACGCATAATAATTCCATTTTATTAAGGTAACTTGTAAAAATCACAAAATTTATATTTGTTTCTAAATTGATGTGATAGATTTTATGGCGTGATTTTTCAGAGAAAATTAAGGGGTGTTATCTATATAACATTTTGTTAAAAACCCCTTCTCCTCGAAGGTGCAGTCATCTGAAAATATTTTTTTGTGGACAAGCTAACAGGTTTCAGCTAACAGGGACAAGCTAGTGTTTATTTTAATATGTATATTGTTATAAGTACGAAGGCTTTCACGATCGGCGTTAATTGAACTAAAATTAGAACTAGTACTAGCACTAACACTAGAACTATCACTCGGACTAATACTAGATTTAAAACTTGAAACTTTCGGGTTTATAAAACTCATTTCTTACCAGTTTCTGAAGAAGTTTGCAATATGCTATCCGAAACGTCAAATCAGAAAGTTTCTAGTTTTAGATCTAGTATTAGTCCTAGTGATAGTTCTAGTGTTAGTTCTAATTTTAGTTCAATGTATATTATTTTTCTCATGGATCTGTCTCTTTAAATAAAATGATCAAATACATAGTCATTTAAAGTTACTTACACTGCACCTAAAACATAACAACAAGAATTTTTTTTAAATTAAAAAGGAAATCAATATTTATCTATTATCTGACTAGTAATATCTAATTAGTCTTTGACCTTTAATCCTCCAATATGATATTTTTGATGATATTTAGTAGTAGTGCAATGAATATTCGGCAACTATCCGGTATCCGATTTATCCAGCCATTTTTTAAATTCCAGCCGGATATCGGATAGATGTACTTAGAACTGATCAATCGGCCAAAGGTGGATATTTAATCTAACTTCGGCCGAATATTAAAATTAAGGAAATTGCAAATTTATAAAATGCTTTGACAAAATTTCATCTTGATATCTTAAAAATTTGATTTTTTACAATTTTTGTGATAATTATTAGATAAATTGTAATTTTTATGAAATGCTACAAATTTAGGTTGAGTTCAAAACTTGATATCTCATATACGATTTGAGGTGCTTAATAATGGCTTTGTGCGTACAGAAGTACATACTTTCTGTACGTCTGTAAATCATAAAAAACTTAATTTTTATTAAGTTTTGTGAGTGCAAAAATACATAATTTTCTTTATGAATCACAAAAAGTATTATAAATATATATTAAGAATTTGATTTTCAATGATTTTAAAAAAAGTTGACAAGGAAATTGTTATTTTTATTATGGAAGTTGTAGCATTTCTTATCTCAAAATTTGATATATAAAAATATAATATAAAAATTCAAATATACAAGTTTGATTTTGGTCTGAGGAAAGTAGATGCTTTTCTTTATAAATTACACAAATTTCTTCATGATATCTTCAGAATTCGATTTTTTACAATTTTTTCAAAAATTGTAAAATTGTAAATTCTTATTTTTATGAAAACCTTCAATTTTAGGTCGAGTTTAAAAATTGATATCTCGAAAATGAATTGAGATGTAGAGGCATGGTTTTCTTCTAAGGAAAGTACATACTTTCCTTTATAAATTTCAAAAAATTTCATCATATCTTAAGAATACGATTTTCTACGATTTTTTGAAAAATAATTAGAGAATTGTTAATTGTGTAATATTGTTACAAATTTTGGTTGAGTTCAAAAGTTGATATCTCATAAACGAATTGAGATATTCAAGTATAATAATATTTTATTCGCGAAAAAGTGCAGTTTTCTTTTATAAACCACAAAATATATTTAGTATTTAATGTATTGTTTTTTGTATGATATGCTACAAACTTGTCTCAAAAGTTATCTTAACAATGAATTGAGATATTCGGGTATTGGTTTGTTATATATCTCTGGTCCAGAAGATGCTGTCCACCTGTATATGATATAAAACTGATGTTGAAACTGATAGTTACACATAATGGCTACATAATGGCTACTTTAGCACCATTATGAGTTGTCCAATACATTACAACATAATTTTTTTGTAGGATATCGACATCCTATTATTCAAAGATATATAGCAATATAAATAACTTTTGGAATCCTTTGTTCATCAATTATTGATTAGAAGTTTAAAAAATGTTTACTTTTGGTGATATTAGTCAAATTTATTTGTTTTAAAGTAGTTTCGAGCCTTGCTCTTCTTCAGTAGAAACCTACAAGTTTATAACATATTTTGTAAACTTGTAGGTTTCTATAAACTAATCAAATAGAACAAAATCTAATTTAAATGTATAATGAATGGAGGAAGATCTTTCAAACGTTAAAGGAAGTATAACCCGTAAGAATACGTCAGTTTTTATTATTAATTTAAATGTTATAATAGTCTCATTTATTTCATTCAGAACATAATTCATCACAGAACATAATAAATAAAACTAAACAGTTTGTTAATTGTGTCATTTTATCAAACACGATTAATTAATAATCAAACATGATTCATATATTTGATCACCTGATCGAGCGTGAGTCACGTGAATTGACTCACGCGCACATCACGAAAACATGAAGAACTTGTAATTCTTAATTGTTTTCGTGAATTATCATATCATACATTTCTGTTAACGTTTTGTATCTTTTTACTTAATTTTAACAATCAACAATAAATTTTTCCTTTGCATCTTGATTAAATAATAATAAAATAAAAATAAAACTTAATATTTGCTCTTCAGTGAAACAGGACGATCACTGAAAACTTGAATTAATCAGGACAAGAATCAACAAAGATCGAATTTTGGTAGATACATGATTTTTAACAACGACTGTTAATTTGACAACAATTCCTTTATACTACATTATAAAAATAATAGTAATCTGCTTAAGGCACTTGAAATTTATCAAATAGGCAAGTTTAATTATGGTTGCATTCCTAATCCACTTATTATCGTAGAGCATATCCTACTACCCTGTATAACAGGGTCTTCATCTTCTTAAGGAGTTGCCGAACTAATTTATAGTTGGTGATGGCAACCTTCCAGCGTTCTTAATTGTAGTGCAATTTTTGCTTGATCATGAATTTGTGTCTAAAAACAGGTGAGCTTCCTAAAGCCTGAAAGCATTCACGTATAATTCCAGTTTTTATGCGTGGTAATTGTGGTAACATTGCTGAGTATGCTTTCACCTCTTACCTATCTTCGCTAAAGTGTTTGAGTAATTTATCTACGGTGTTGTTTATCCGTAAGTTCAATCAATGTGTCGCCGTAATTGCTAATTTTGAGGTAATTATTGAGGTAATATGTAAATCGTTGGATGAGAGTGATTAAGTGGATTTAGTGTACACTGACTTTTCTAAGGCGATTGATGCCGTTTGGCTTTTCTCCTGGGCTTTTGCGTCTTTTTTCATCTCATTTTTCAAATAGGGCTACTTATGTATTATATAGTAGCTTTGCTTTGTTGGAGTTTATTGCATGATCTGGTATCCCACAGGGTTCTAAGTTGAGCCCCCTATTGTTTGTAATATTTATTAACGGCTTATCAGTAGATAGGTCGTTAATATTAACGATTTAAATATTAACGAAAATATTAACGATTTAAATCTGGTGTATTGGTGATCTTAAGATATTTCGCCTTGTGACTTAGAATGATGATGTGGCTTTGATGCGGTCGTTTCTGAATACCATTCTGGATTGTTGCGACCGCATTCAATTCAAAATTAATGTCGAGAAGTGTAATGCTATCACTTTTACATGTAGAACTACCCCTGCCCCTTCATCCTATTGTATAGCTGAAATTTCCCTACTTAGAATAACTTTTGTCAGATAGTAGATTTTCGTTTATACCGCATTTAGGATGTCGCTTCCTGTGCTGGTTGTTTGACTTTGTGCTCCATACTTCTCGTTTATTGCAGCATACACATAACGCTCTTTCAGCTGCTTGTTCTACCAACTCTGATGTATGGTTCTGTTACATGGTCAGCGCAATATATTTCGCATCGTTTGCTACTTAAAAGATTACAAAAAAAGATTGTTCAAATACCTTTACTTTCGTTTGGGTAGAGCTTATCCTAATTGTAGCACTAATTATCAAAGTTTGCTAGAACGTCATCATTTTTCTTCGCTGGATACACAAAGAGATGATGTACAGAAAATTCATTATAAAGCTTGTGTGATGAATGTAGCTGGTCGCTATCCTGCATTGACTTCAATGTATCCAGCCGCGCTACTTGATATTGCAGTATCTTCTATTTGAAGAATTATCGGATTAACGTTCAGGTTAGACCAGCATAATATTTTTGTTTAATGTTTACTTGATTTATCTTATTACAAATGTCTTTGGTTGTATTATATAATACTGCCCTATATTTGGTACTTATTGTGCAATAAAGATATATATTATCATTATTTCTCCACAAGAAAAGAGTCTTATCGAGTTATATTGACACCCTTCTAGTTCATTGAATTTTAATTCCATTTTCAATGCCTTTTTTGTCTCAAGCTACGATTTCGGCGTTCGTAGTGATAAAAAGCAAATTTAGAGTAAAAATTAACATTGTCAAGAAATGAAGGACTCTGTGTCGAGTTCCTTTTTAATTGCACTATTTGAGAGAACGTCAAAAAGGTCATTACAACCCCGAACGATTTTGCAAACATTGACGGTTCTTAGGGGTGACGATTAAAATATTTCTTTTAACCTTCGTCAGGCGGACAAGGTACAACTGTAACTTTTATGATAGTACGGGTTAATATTTATTTTTGTACAATACCTGTGATGTTGAGCTTTGGTGACATCTCTACATATATGTTTGTAGTTAAGTACATAAAGATCTATAAAAATATTTTCACTTATTTTCATATTATGTGATGAAATAGATTTTACATCCCCAATTGACGTCAAAGGTACAATTGCACCTTTAACGATATTGTATGAAAACAGTATAAAGAGCAAAAGTTTATGGAAAGAATACTTATTTTATTACGTAAAAGAGTGGATACAAACAGAATATTACTACCATATTGATATAATACTTAAAATAAATAGTTACTTTTGATTAATTTCATTGCAATTTATGCATGTTGTCTTCGCTTTTGAATGCTCATCGCAAACCGGCTTCAAGCAAACTGTGCACGATTTTCTCGTTTTCCGTTGTTTTCAGTTCATCTCTCGACAAATTTGACAACTACCAACGATAGGGGAAGCTCCACGACTGCCATGAGGTACTTTAGGTTCTTCTGATGATGTTATTGAAATTCGTTTTCCAATTACCATTTCAATTGCACTTCGGAGAAAATGATTTCTCATCATAAGTGGATTGCTACTTCGAGCTTCAATTGCAGGCAAGCATAGCTGATAAGCAAGATCTTTTAAAAATTTTCTTCGTTGATCCTTTCTTCGTAAATGTGGGTTGTGTTCTCTATAAATGATATAGGACGCTAAACCACCGATATCAGCCATATTATAAAAAAATGCAAGAGGCCAACGCGTCGTCCTTCTTTTCACGGTGTACTCTCCCAACATTTTGTCCATAACATCAACTCCTCCTTTCGTTTTATTGTAATACTGGATTATTTCAGGCTTCTTTGTTTGCGTGTCTTCCACTTCTCCAGTCATGTGCATGGACGATAAAAGCACTACCGCTTTATTTTTTTTTGGTACATATGAACACACTACAGCATTATGATTATACGCAAAATTCGTTGAGTACACATTTCTTTCTTTACTGCTCTGCATATTGTTCGGTAGGAATGTTTTATTTTTTCTTACTGTACCAACTAGTGTCATGTTCCAGGAATTCAAAACCTTTGCCAATTCTAAAGTTGTAAAAAAATTGTCAGTAGTGACGTTTCTTCCAGATTTCTTGTACGGGCTAACTAAGTCTAATACTGTTTGTTCACCAACATTCACTTGTCGAGGACCATTTAGTGGTTTGCCAGTGTAACGATGACCTCGTAGCGGATAACTAGAAGATGCATCACAAGCCCAGAAAACTATTATCCCATATTTTGCTGGTTTGGATGGAATATACTGTGTAAATTTAGTACGACCTCTGTAGGGAAATAATTGTTCGTCGATAGTAATGCATTCATGCGGTTTATATTCTTTTTCCAAATTTTTGTTTAGTATTGACCAAATATCCCTAATCGGTGCTGCTTTATCAGTTTTAGCCCGTTCTTCACGAGTATTTGCATTGTCAAATCTGATAAATCGCAACATCATTTTGAACCGGTCACGAGACATTTTTGCACGGACTAGAGGCAGGGCAGCAATTTTCCACATGTCGTCCAAATTTTGCTTGTTATCTCTGTGGACGCCACTAATAATCAATGCACCTAAAAATGCGTCAAATTCTATTTCAGTGAAGTTCTTGAATGTCTTTGGTAATGGCCGCTTCGAAATATTGGTAAATTTGTTTACCAACTCAGTGTTATAAGCTTCGTAACTTTTGTTAGCTTTTCTATTTGTTTCTTCTAATATAATGGTACAGATCTCTGGAGATATTATTGATTTGAAAAACCTTTTTGGCGTAAAATATTCCTCGGCTTTGTTTGAGTTTTCTGATACGGTGTCGTAGTACGCCACTCTGTTCCATCTTTAGCAGTAACACTTTGGCATTTATATTCAACACTGTCGTCAGAATCGTATTCACTTTGTTCTTCTATAACTATTTGTTGTTCACTGTCTGATTCCTCAATTGTGGATACATCTAATGGCAAATAGTTTTCCTCATCAGATGCAACATATGCCTCCTCTTCTTCATACTCAGAGTCAGAATCTTCTTCAATGATTGGTCTGCACATGAATCCAATAAAAATAAACAAATAAATAATGTAATAGATAATTATAAGAAACAATTTGAAATGTAACAGTAAGTAAACAATACTAACCTGCAGTATCGTTTTCCTGCGTCCCGTTGAACGCTGGGCCCTGCTATACTATCACTCATGATCACTGAGTATAATTTGATTTTTTTTAAACGTTACTTTAACTTCCTTAAATCAAGAATGAGTGTATTTTACCAAAACCCTCTTTTATAACGCTTAAAAGGATTAGTGGGGGTTAAGTTAAGAAAATATCTAAATATATAAGTTTTTATATTGTTATCTTATCTGCGCTGGAAATACAGGGTGATGTAAACTTTATGACTGGGTAATAAAAGGACAATAGGACTAAAATGAGTCAAAAATAACAACTTGGTACCTATTACTTCATGGGGTTGCTTTTGTAAGAAAACAAAACAAAAAGGTACAATTGTACCTGCTCCGCCTGTTAAGGTTTTAAACTTATGCAATCGGACAAGGGTTAATTAAAATAAGTCCAAGTCACTTGTAACCCAGGCATTACGGTATATGTTATTTAATGTATCAATTGTAATTAAGCACTATACTTTCTTTGTACGAACTAAACTAATCATTACGCAATGTCTTATTGTCTGTACCACGAAAAGTGAGTGTGACTCATCGCCTAAAAGTGTACGGAACAGACGTACGGACATAATATTTGTAACGTATGCGCAAAATTCTTACGGAAATTTATGAGTCACTTTCACTTCTCGTGGTACAGACTATACCAAATATAATAAGGTAATAATTGCAACATAAAGAAATAATTTATTAATTATAAATAATTTATTGACCTCAACTAACTTTTCAGCTATTCATTAAATTAATTCTTCTTTCTATTATTTCAGCTTCAAGCACATTTTCTAATTGTGGATGATGTAATGGATGGATCAGAAACAAGACGTGGACAACCGTGTTGGTACAAAAAAGATGGAGTTGGCTTGAACGCAATAAACGATAGTCTCTTATTAGAACATGGAATGTACGTCCTTCTAAAAAAACATTTTTCCCACCTACCTATGTACATACCCGTAATCGAGCTGATTCACGAAATCACCATGAAAACAGTAATGGGACAATCCTTGGACGGTATGTGTTTAAAGAACGGTCGTCCAAACCTAGAATTATTTACGATGAGCAGATACAACTCAATCGTGAAATACAAAACTGCGTATTACACTTTCCATCTTCCGATTGCGTTGGGGATGTATCTTGCTAATAAATTCGATCCTGAAATGCATCGCCAGGCGAAAACGATTTTGTTAGAATTGGGAGAATTCTTTCAAATTCAAGATGACTTTTTGGATTGTTTTGGGGATTCGAATATAACTGGGAAAGTTGGTAGAGATATTCAAGAAGGAAAATGCACATGGTTGGTTGTGGTGGCACTACAAAGAGCTACTCCAGCTCAAAAACAGATTTTGGAAGAACATTATGGTAAAACTGACCCGGAGGATATTAAAATCGTTAAGGGATTATACGAAGAACTTGGGTTGCCAAACACTTACGCTATTTACGAAGAAGAAACCTTTAATTTGATAAAAACTCATATTCAGCAAATATCTAAAGGTCTTCCGCATAATTTGTTCTTTAAGGTTTTGGACAAGTTGTATAAGAGGGATAATTGAGGAAGTATTAAGATTCAATCTGGACTGATTTGGTTTTGGCCAAAAAAGAAGTTGTATTTTTTAATTATTAAGGTGTAATGATAATAATAATCATGTTGTAAGCAATATATTTAAATTTATATATTTTGTACTGTTGCACTTTTTGGATGATGAGTATATATTCAAATAAAAATATTAATTAAATATTAATTACGACCCCCCATCCCTTTTATATGGTTCATATTAGAATAATAAGGTATATGTGGCAAAATTAACAATAAGGTATATGTGGCCACATATAAAATATTTATAAAAGTATTTGAGAGATTTTTCTGGCAATGTCTTTTTATTTTAATGAGGGCAATTGATCATGTTTATATAGTAACAAATGAAATCTACATTTTTTGTTATCAATATAATTTGTTGCCACAGTATGCTACATCCACTCCTCTCATATAAAACAGAAAGAGGAAAATCGTGTGGAAAAAAATTTAAAATATGCCTTTTTTTGTTGGTACGGTTAAAATTTTTCGTGTTTTATGTCAATTGAATTTTATCCTGAATTTATGTTATTTGTTTTCTTTTCTCTATGTGGGTGGGAAGTTTGTGTTGCATATAATCGGATAATGAAATACAGTGGACTCGCGATAACGTGAACAGAATAAAACCGTGCCTGTTCAAGCTACCGAACTTGTTCACCTTAAAGAATGTCTTTTCTTCTATTTACATTACTGCAAATTTACAAATAATAATGTTTGTTGACGTAATTTTAAAAGTTTTATTTATAAGTTTTTAACAAAATTTATATATTATGTAAAAAATATGAAGTTATCTTCGCTTGTACTTTCTTGCTTGTAATGCTTCTTAGGACAGCTTTTTCATGAATACGTTTTAAAACAATTATTTCACTAAAATCGATATTATTGTTTTCGGCCCATTGTATTGCAGTTTCTAAACACTTAATTGCGTTAGCATGGGTTATTGTATGGGTGGTATCCACTCTGAAATCGTTTTCTTCTTCGAAAATATCGGCTTCTTCTTCAGTTATATTTTCTTCTTCTGAAATGTTTTGAATTTCACAAACGTCGCTGTTCCATAGCTCAACATCTTTAAAACTGTAGTTGGCCTAAAAATTATTTGGACAGATTATAATTTCAACTGAAAAGTGTGTAACCAAATTGTGCACTACTTACAGGTTGAATTTCTTGTAGAAGTGATAGGGTGTCTTGAACGATGTGTTCCGTTTCATTTCTCCAGATTTCTTGCAAAGTTGACAGCGGTAGTTCATCTTCATCATCATACTCTTTATTACTTCTTATTTTTTTCCAACATTTTTGTAAAATTGTTGGTTCTAATTTCTGCCATGCTGCTGCCAAAGTTTCCACAGCAAACTTAAGTGATATTTTTTTCAGTGCACTTCCAACTTCTTCTTTACTATGACACAAAATAAAACTTAACAAGCTATTTCTGTAATGCAGTTTCGTGATTTTTAATGCGTTTTGATCCATAGGCTGGATCAAAACAGTTACGTTTGGTGGTAAGAACATGATAGATATCATTCCATCTTCAGTTTTAAGTTCTTCTTCGGAAGGATGTGAAGGCGCATTATCTAAAAGGAGTAACGCCCTTTGTGGAAGATTTTCATTTTTTAAATATCTTTTAACCTAAAATTCGATCAACTACAGGAATATTTTTTTCACTAACACATCTAATAATTATACCTCTGGAACGAAATTGTCAAAAAACCAAGTTTTAAAAACTGCCGCCGTCATCCAAGCATTTTTGGTATTGGTGTAAATAACTGGGTTATTAAAATTTTTCAAACATCTGGGATTTTTTGCTTTGCCAATTACTAGAGGTCGTAATTTATGAGATCCAGACGCATTTGCACATCCAAGAAAAGTTATGCGTTGTTTTGCCGGTTTCATACCAGGAGCTGATTTCTCGTCCAGAGAAACGTAAGTTTTGTCTGGTAACAGTTGCCAGTATAAACCCGTTTCATCAGCATTGTAAAGTTGATGGTCACATAGGTTCAGTTCATGAATCTTATTCTCCAATTTACGTTTAAAGGGCTGGCCAAGTTCAGGTTGAGATGACAGTTTTTCTCCACAGACCTTTAACAGCCTTACTCCATATCGCATTTTAAACTTTTGAAACCAACTATCACTAGCGTTAAATGTTCCTGTATAATATTTGTTAAAATAATATATGGCTCTTTGTTTCATTAAGTTCCCATTAATACGCGCTTGCCTCTCGCGCTGGCAACGAAACCATTTGTACAACGCTTTCTCCATTTTTGGATATTCTGCTTTTTTCAATGTGCATTTTCGACTTGATTTTAATGGTTGACCTAGCATTGCTAATATTTTTTATTTTTTATTGAACACACGGTTGATTTTGCTATGCCGTACTTTCTAGCTAACGCGGAAACACTTACTCCTTTCTCATATTCTTTAATTACTTTAGATTTTTCGCAGAGAGATAAACACTTACTTTTTATTTTCGCCATTTTTAAGAAAACTAAGACTCACAAACGACGATTTCGTCTCCACTACTACACAGCAGCCATCACTTTTCTAACAAGACAAAACGTGTTTGACTTCGTTATTATGAATCACGTTATCGAGATTACGAATTCATGTTACAGAGTAGTATATACAAAAATGTTGGCGTTCACGTTATAGAGTTGTTCACACTAGCGTAAGTTCACATTATCGCGAGTCTACTGTATTTGTATTTAGTTAGAATTAATTTTATTAAATTGTTTTTTTTTAATTTAATTTCAGCAACGATCTCAATCCCGAAACTCCTTAAATCATTTTCTTCCTTTTTGATAATTCTATTACTCTTTGTTCTTCATTTCTTTCTTCTTTTTTGGTTCTTTTGGTCGTATTTATCATGAGCGCTGGTGTAATTTTTTGTGCTTCTTTAATTTTATTTTAAAACGCTCTGTGACTTGTGTTTCGGGTCTCTCTCTTCTGAGTAACCACTTAATACACTGTGGTGCAGGGTGATTTAGGTAACCTTTGGGTTTCGCCATTTTTGAATTTTTGGAAATTTTGCCGTTTCGTGAATTTGCGGATTCATCACCATCGCATTTATTTTGTAATCGTGTTCTCACGTTTCAAGTCTTCAGATTATTCCGCATTTTTGGTGTATTTTCAATATCAAATTAATTTCTGGTCATAAAACCTCGAACATCAGAGGGAAGCTACGATTATTCTAACTATTTCTTACTTTCTTCTCTTTAACCTTTCATACATTCATGTTTTCTTTAAATTCCAAATTGCCTTAGTTGTAAAATTTTCTACAACATTCTTCCTTAAAAAAAAAACTAAACTAATTTTCTACAACATTCTTTCTAAAAAAACATTTATCCTAAATCTACGTTTCCTAATTTTTTATTATATTCGTACAGGTTTTTAGTAAGAGCCAATTTTTTTGGTAATTTTCTAAAAGTTAAAATTTTCGTTCAATCAAACGTTCCAATCTGCCATCTTGGAATCATCCACCTGGGGGTGTTGCTTTCCTAAAGGGAACCTTAAGGATCAAATTCCTGTATAACATTACCTTCCTTCCTTGCCAGAGGTCGTTGTTGAAGAAACTTTAAGAACAGACATATCACACGAACTTTACTTCGGAGAAAAGGTCAGGAATAATTTTTTTGTAAAAAAAATATGCGAGGGATAATTAAATTACTGTTTGAAATAGCTGGTTGGTCTGGAATAGGAAGGCTGGTTTAATTTGATCAATACTTACACAAATTATGGATACTTTTAAATTATTTTAAACAGGCTTCGTATCTAGAGGACAAAAAAGGTTTAAGGCCATTAATTTGGACAAATACAAAATATGATTTCGATAAGTCTTTATGTACGAAATGTTTCGATTTGAATGAAAAGTTGATTTAACTGGTTTAAGGTCGACGGATGGATGACGAAAATTCTCCGGGATATCTGAGAGGCTGACCGTAAACCAGTTCTGCTGAAGAACAACCTAAATCCTCCTTTAGGGATGACCTGAGATCTAGGAGAATTAAGGACTAGTCATTGCTCCATCTTGCATATTTGGTAAAATGAATATGCGAAAAAGAATTTTGTTTATCTTCACGAATTACGTAAATGTAAATCATTTGAGCCTATGTTTATTTTGCATATTTTTTCGTTTTCATGCATATTAATTACTAGTACTAGTAGTAATACTAGTAATAGTCGGACTAATACACAACCATCGTTAGAAACTAGTTCGAAGTGACGCTTCACATCAACATGTCATGCGAAAACTCAAACGCTTTTTAATAATAATATTAATAATTTAAAAAATGTGATACGGAACAAAAAGATTCTGAAGACAAAGTTTATTGTTTGCCAAAGAAAGCAATCAGCATTTTTTTGGGAAGGATAAAAAATGAAATGGAATCTCAATCAGCCAGCAAACAGGATTCGAACAATGAAGCGTAATATACTTAGAAAGATTACAGGAGTAATGGGCGCAGCAAGATTGGTACGTACTTCTTTAGAATGTTGGAGCTGTTTAGTAACAGATCTTCTGGAAACAATTATTAAGTATACAAACCAGTCTATGTTACGATTAGCACTCAGACAGATATTGCGATAATTCTTTTTGGCATATTTCAAGATGTAACCCTTTTTTTAAAATCGACAATTTACTCTGTAATCGATAGAAAATGGTCTAAAAAAGATGTGAGTAATAAAAAAATGTGCGGAAAAGTGAAAAACTTACTGAGACAAGTGTAGAACTTATCGAAAAAACACTTTAAAGTTCGGATGTGACGTCACGTTTTAGGAGGTTAGTTCAATATTCAAACTACGCACTGTCGCATTAAAACGGACAGAACCTTTCGTACAAATTACTTATTTCTTAACCAAGCATGAAAATAAACCTTATAAAATTAAAAGTAACGTAATTTTCACAATTTTTTTCAGGATTACGACTCATAGTTTCGATTTAAATTTTTTGACGTACATACACTATTTATTGAAATAATTGAATGAAATTTTGTAAATAGCTTTTTCTAATAACTCTACATAACGCATCTTGGAAATTTTTTAAATTGTCCAAAGAAAAGCATTTTTTCTTCTATATTACACAATTTTGTCGTTTCCTTTTTAGCTTGCGTTATGGTATACTTGAAAATAGAAATATTTTTCAAATGAAATATTTCGGAATTTTTAGTAATATAGGAATAGTTTGTAATTTGCTAAAATTGCAGTAACGTAAGGTAAAATTGAACATTTTTCGTCAAGATTTCCACGTAGCGTTGTTATCGCGTTAGTCCCGCCTTTTATCGGCTTTTGCCGGCATTCCAACTCTTTTTAATTTTGTAACCTGAATATTACCCATTAGATAGTATATAAGATTTCACTTGCTTCCACTATCTTTAGGAAATATTGATTGTGAAATAAAAACAGTGGCATAAGTTCAAGATTAAAATTTTCTATATTTAAATATTTTGAAAGTATTAGCAATGTGATTATGATATTTTCATATCTCAATTAGAGTGGATTCACACCCTATTTTCAAACCCCAATGAAATTAAATGAAATTTAAAATTTCAATCTGATAGCTATCTTTTACAATTATTATTTAAAAAGTTACTTATAACTTAAAGGTTGACGAAAAGGACTCACTTTTGGTATAAATCTTTGATTTTGTTATCAGTAGCTACATGCAAAATTTCATTGCTATAGCTTGCTACAGCTTGCTTCAGGTTGCAAATAGTGACCTACTAAATTTGTGAAATTGGCCTCAAGCTTTTCCGTTTTCGCTGCTTCTTTGGCAGCTTTTGTTTGGTCAACCTTCTCGTCGCCCTTAATGTCATTGTGAACTGGAACGACACTATAGAGTAACAGTATTATCTTTCAGTTTGCTGGTACCATAGGCACCGGATACGTTGGTGTTCTGGATAAACAAGTATCCATACAAAATTTTTAATTAGCACCCATAGCGAATACTTGGGTTCTCTGGGTGTATAGGCACTCATACGAAATGATTGATGTTTTTATTTGGATTAAAGTTAGCATTTTCAATTAATTTGTTTATATTTAATGATCTATTCAGCTTATTGTTCAAAATTTAATCCCAGCATCTGTACAAATATTTTTTTGGAGAGCACGCATTTTGAATTGCGACTAGATACTGTTTCTAGAATACTTGATACTACTTTCAGAAGCCTTGAAATACTTCCAGAATACTTGTAATTCTCCTAGAAAACTTATATGATTTCAGACGACTTAAACAACTTCCAGAAGACAAGATATTGTCTCTGGAAGACATGAAATTTCTCCAATACTGAATACTGCTTGTATAACTGCTGGCATATAACATTTTCATCTCAAAATACAAGATACTATTGATAAACCTCTTGAGTTTTCTTCGAAAATATTGAAAAAAACTGTTAATTAAAGACTTAATTCACTATGCACTGTTTTCTTGGAGTATTCCTTTCAATTAAGAAAATAAATTTGAAAATATTTGTGCTAATAAAGAATAAAATTGAATTGTTTGGGTTCATAACGATATCTGGCATAGGTTTCAATTCGTACAAATTGATGTACAAATCTTATGTAGGGAATTATATATTATTATGCTATTGAGAACAAATTAAAATTTGTTATGGTTTGGCTACTGTGCAGAGCTATTTTATTTATTACTAATGAATAAAATGTCTTAATATAACGGGTGCAATGAGAACTTGTCTGACGACTGGTTTTAGAGCCTTACCCGACCATACATCACACCATCTGTATACTATGCAAAAACCCTCATTTTGTATAGTATAGAGATTTCGTCAAAGTACGTCAAAATTCAATTGCCAAACCAATAACAAATAGAAGAAATTTTTTACGTTTTATGTAATTCAATTTTTAGCCACCTGTATAAAATAGACCAGTACTACCTTTCATTTGTGATCATTTGAAATATAACTACACAAATCTTCAACTTTTTTACTTGTACAGAGGCTGAGACATGCGATTTAAAAGAACACATTGATAAAGGCCAACAAGAACTTGAAATCAAAATAATTCGAAAACGGAAAACGGCAGATGCCAATATCTGTTCATCAAAGTTTATTATTTTGATATTAGTTACTTATTTTTTTGCATGTAATTAAATCGGGATAAACTTCCCATACAAACAGAATTTCAAAAACGTAGATGCAACGGTTCAAAAGAGAATTAGGTGTTGGTGAGGTTTTTGGCGGGCACTGTATACCCTCCATACCATCTCCTCCATATTGGATAAGCTTAGGATCAAACTGATCGACTGTGCAACGACGTCTTAGAGCCCACAGAACATGCTTTGGGGAATGCGACTAGAAATTATTTAAGACATGAAATTTTTGCAAACGGTTTCCCGTCACTTGCTGGTATAAAGAAACAAGACTTTGAAGTAATACTAAGCGTTCATCGAGGACCTCAATTTGACATAAACCTTTGAAGAATTGAAATTATAATACATCTTATAGGTTGTGATTAACGGGGGCGTCCATTTTTTAAGATTTAGTTATTAGGTACATTGTTAAAATTATTTGCACGGTTACGTTGAATCACCTAAATATTATGAGATGATGATAATACAAAGATGTAATTTATTTATTGTATTTGCAATTGAGTTTTGCCTTACGCTGAATTTATAAAACCTCAATATCCAAAGTGTTAAATCTCTCCATCTTTATTTAATTTCTTTGTTATAAAAGATTAATATTTTATTCATATCGAAGAATAAAATACATTACTCGTATTTCTTCTGCGAAATGTAAATAAACACGTCTAGAAGATGGCTTAATAAAAAATAAAGTCCGCCTTCTTGCTTCCGAACGTCTGCGAACGTCTGCGCCCCTTAGAAACTAATCGACCTGGTAAAGTAGCCTCTTAAAACGATTTTTCGGTAAATTTAACACTTTTCCGCACTTTTTTAATTTTTAACGTTTTTTTTTAAGTTATTATATTTCAAATAAAAAAAGAATTATCGCAATATCTTTCTGGGTGCTGTTGGTAACGTTTGCCGCGTTATTTTTTTCTTGTTCTTAGCTGGTGTTTTCAAGGATAATAAACAATGTTTAGAAGATTTGGGGTATTCTGAGGATGGTGTTGAAAAATTTATACTGGTGATGAACATAAAAAGATTCAAATTTATTGCAAAATGTAAAATTTTACATTTTGTTAATAAGATTCGACGATAAAAGTACTCGGGAAGAAAAACAAGTACTGACAAGTTAGCTGCATTTCGTGAAATGTTTACAAATACTTCTCACAACTGCTAAAAATGCTACATCTGGGAGAAAATGTTGAAACGGAAATGTGTATTTCTCACACGTAGTCAACAAAAATCATCAATAATGATGATCTACAACAGCACAAAAGAAAACGCGGATACTGTCGATAAATTATGAGCGTCATATAATGTTGCAAGATGATGGCCAGCTGTAGAGTTTGTCATGCATTATAGACATAAATGCATTGATAATTTCTTTAAGAATAATCAAACATCTATTCGCACATAAATGTTCCTCAAAAGGTTAGCACAGGAGTTAGTCTTGCTCCAGTTGAAGCGAAGAAATCAGCAATTTCTGCTAATGCCTAAAGATATGTAAGAAAGATTGAAAATATTTCAATCTACCAATGGTAGCGAAACAGATACTCAAAATAAAGAATAACATGATGGTGGTGCTGTCAAAAGTAGAAGTTGTGAGGACTGTAATTTTCCAGCGAGTAAACGACTATTGACAAAATTCGGTTGCAAAAATTGTCATAAATTAATATGTTTACCACATATTTAGACATTTTGTCATTATTGTGCTCAAAGCTTATTACTGTACAGCCACAAAATATCTCAAGAATCATTAAATGAGTGATAAACGTTTTCGTTTTCATACAATCCTCTTCATTTAGTGATCTTTCTCTTTGTTGTTATTTTGATTTATTGCATTTAGAATACCATAAATAACCTGAAATATAATAATAAAACTGTATAAAACAATGTTTGGTCAGCTTCTTAACACAATAAATACATTGTGATCATTTTGATACATTGCGCCGAATATGATACTTTTTTGCATTGCGCCCGACGAAAGGTTAAGTAATTTTATTTACGGGTATGGAGATGAAAGTCGAGCAAATTTGTTGCAGTTGCAGTACAATCATTACTAAAATAAGCAATACAATAACACTAGATGTACTTACTAACATCCGGTAAAATTTTTATAACTATATTTTTAAAAATTGCCGTTTAAATTTCCATTTAAAAAAAGGCTTAATGATTTCATTCGCAACGATTACTGTCTATACATTAAGTTTCTAATGATATTGTATTCTCGTTGAAACATTTCAATGAAACGTTTGCAAATTATTCATTTTGATGATATTGGTTCATAATTATTTCGCAAAACTTCACGCGTTGATAATAAACAGCTAGCCTACCTGCGATATCTAATTTTATAAGACTGGTATTTGTATTTATGCAAAATGTTTAACACTGTTGTTGCTCCAACTATAAATAACTTTTCTGCGGGCGTATAATACTGCGAAAGAAAATAGCACAACAAATGTTTGCAATTGTTAATCATACTAACCCAACCAAATGTAACTAATCTAGATTGCTAATTTAACTAAAGAAATAACGTAAATGAGTAAAAAACAGACGTTTCGTACTTTTGGGTTGATTCGAATGCCTTCTAGGAATGATAGTATTGGTATGTGCGAAAAAGTTAGAAAATGCATAACAATAATGCTAGCAACTTCAACTTTTTGTTCAAATAAAAATCAATTTCCTTTAAAACCCCTAAAAATGTAATTTTTAATAAAATTAAAACGATAAATTCATGATCATTTTTTAAATCATTCTTTAAATGAAAATTTTTTTTTCGTTACAATTCGTTCAAATCCGATATAAGGAACTAACACTATTCTATAAAATTAGAACTAACACTAGCACTAATACTGGAACTATCACTAGGACTAACACTAGATTTAAAACTAGAAACTTTCGGGTTTCGCCGTGCATTTTTTGAAAAAATGTTTGACGTTTCGGATGCCATGTTGCAACCTTCTTCAGAATCTTGTTCTAACTGACAAAATCGGGGATTGCAAAACAATATATAGCTCGAAAAACGAATTAATAATTAATTTATATTAATTACAAGCTAATTACTAACTAATTACTGCGTCGCGCCCCTTTTGGGAGTCGTGTTCGTCTTCACCACCATCTTCCATGTTCTGCTGAGTTCCCAGCCATCTTCTCTGTTGACGTTGTTTTTATGTCGGTGGATTTCTATGGCTTCTCTTGTCAGCCGTTGATGATATTTATTATTCCTAGCCAGAACCTTTGTTTTGTCGAAGTTTATTCGGTGTCCCTCCGAATGGCAATGTTCCGCAACCGCCGACTGTTGAATCTTCCTCAGCCTCACATCCCTCTCGTGTTCCTTGATACGGCATTCGATGTTTCGTCCGGTTTGGCCAACATAAAACTTCCCACAACTGCATGACAACCGATAAAAACCCGCTCCTTTTAATAGAGGTAGCTTGTCCTTGGCTACCGGGAGTGTATTCCGAATTTTGGTGACCGTTCCGTATCGCAACACGATGTCGTTTTTCTTGAGGTGTCTTGCAATTCGTTCCGTTACATCGGAAACGTAAGGAAGACAGATGAAACCAGCTGGTTCTGTACTTGCTGCAGCTTCTTCTCCCTGCTTCCGCTGCTTGGTGGCTCGGTTAATGTCCTTTAAACTATATCCATTTTTCTGTAGTACGTTCCGTAGAAACCGTTCTTCCTTCTTTAGGTTATCTCCTTTACATATTCTTGTTGCTCTCTGAAACAAAGTGCGAGTTACGGACCTCTTCTGTTGGGGATGATGGTGTGATGTTGCCTCTAAGTACCTATTGGTGTGGGTTTTCTTTCGATACACCCCCAGTTCCATATCACCATTTGTCGTTCTAGTGACCAATACATCTAAGGAGGGCAAGTGCTTGGCGGATTCTGTTTCCATGGTAAATTTGATCATGGGATGTTGAGCGTTTAGATGACCTAGAAATTCAAAGAGGCGTTTCCTACCATGTTGCCATACCACAAATGTGTCGTCCACATATCGGAGCCATAGCTTTGGTTTCCATTGGCTCTTCTTCAGAGCATTTTCTTCGAACAATTCCATGTAAAAGTTAGCTATCACCGGCGACAAAGGAGATCCCATGGCTGCCCCCTCAAACTGTTCGTAAAACTCTCCTTTCCAACTGAAATACGTCGACGATAAACAAAATTCCGCTAAATCTGGCACGTACTCTGGCAAACCAGAAAGATTTGTTTGTGCAGGTACCACCAAGAATTTATGGAGAATTTATTTTCGTCCTATCGTCAGTGCCATCAATTCCCCAACGTACCTACTAGCCAAACATCTCGCTAAAATTCTCTCTCCTTTTATAGGCAACACGGAATCATATGTTAGGGACTCGACGACACATTTCGTGCAATTAGTGAAAAATGTAAAGTTAGATGCTGAGGATATTTTGGTTAGTTTTGATGTAGAATCTCTTTTTACTAGGGTACCAATTAAGGATGCGGTAGAGGGGTTTCGCCAAAAACTCATTCCGGAGGGTTTGCCAGAGTACGTGCCAGATTTAGTGGAATTTTGTTTATCGTCGACGTATTTCAGTTGGAAAGGAGAGTTTTACGAACAGTTTGAGGGGGCAGCCATGGGATCTCCTTTGTCGCCGGTGATAGCTAACTTTTACATGGAATTGTTCGAAGATAATGCTCTGAAGAAGAGCCAATGGATACCAAAGCTATGGCTCCGATATGTGGACGACACGTTTGTGGTATGGCAACATGGTAGGGAATGCCTCTTTGAATTTCTAGGTCATCTAAACGCTCAACATCCCATGATCAAATTTACCATGGAAACAGAATCCGCCAAGCACTTGCCCTCCTTAGATGTATTGGTCACTAGAACGACAAATGGTGATATGGAACTGGGGGTGTATCGAAAGAAAACCCACACCAATAGGTACTTAGAGGCAACATCACACCATCATCCCCAACAGAAGAGGTCCGTAACTCGCACTTTGTTTCAGAGAGCAACAAGAATATGTAAAGGAGATAACCTAAAGAAGGAAGAACGGTTTCTACGGAACGTACTACAGAAAAATGGATATAGTTTAAAGGACATCAACCGAGCCACCAAGCAGCGGAAGCAGGGAGAAGAAGCTGCAGCAAGTACAGAACCAGCTGGTTTCATCTGTCTTCCTTACGTTTCCGGTGTAACGGAACGAATTGCAAGACACATCAAGAAAAACGACATCGTGGTGCGATACACAACAACAAGCTACCTCTATTAAAAGGAGCGGGTGTCTATCGGTTGTCATGCAGTTGTGGGAAGTTTTATGTTGGCCAAACCGGACGAAACATCGAATGCCGTATCAAGGAACACGAGAGGGATGTGAGGCTGAGGAAGATTCAACAGTCGGCGGTTGCGAAACATTGCCATTCGGAGGGACACCCAATAAACTTCGACAAAACAAAGGTTCTGGCTAGGAATAATAAATATCATCAACGGCTGACAACAGAAGCCATAGAAATCCACCGACATAAAAACAACGTCAACAGAGAAGATGGCTGGGAACTCAGCAGAACATGGAAGATGGTGGTGAAGACGAACACGACTCCCAAACCGGACGCGACGCAGTAATTAGTTAGTAATTAGCTTGTAATTAATATAAATTAATTATTAATTCGTTTTTCGAGCTATATATTGTTTTACGATCCCCGATTTTGTCAGTTAGAACCAGTTTCTGAAGAAGGTTGCAACATGGCATCCGAAACGTCAAACATTTTTTCAAAAAACGCACGGCGAAACCCGAAAGTTTCTAGTTTTAGATCTAGTGTTAATCCTAGTGATAGTTCTAGTATTAGTGCTAGTGTTAGTTCAATTAACGCCGGTCGTGAAAGTCTTCGTACCGATATAAGGATTTTGTTTAATCTTGTTGGTCTTGGCAGTGTTGTGGTTAGTTTTAGCAGACGTTATTACCACATATGTAGCAGAAATACTCGGGGTCATGAGCACCAAACTTTCATAAGTAATAAAATATTTCCCAAGTTCTGCTCTAATACTGAACAAATATGTATCTTTCATCATATGTCCAATTTTGTTACCACTAGACTCCGTTTTGACAACTATTTATCCTCTAATTTAAAATTTAATACAAGTAAATTAGACAGCCTTTGTATTGTAACATAAGATTATTAAATCATAGTTATTTTGCAAGTTCGTGTTTCTTTCATTCAAAGCTTTGATTCAATCTACTACTTCTTGGATGTGACTCATATATTACATTACAAAACATTAATTATTTAAATCTAATATTTTATTAACTACTAAAATCAAACATCAGATCACAACATGTATGTTTAGAAATTAACTCAAAATTATCATCAATAAACATTCGTAATTCTTCATTTTGCTCCTTATAATCATCAAAAATATTTAAGGTTTCATACACTTCTTTCACCCTTTCAACAGAATCATCACATTTTGCGCCATAATTCTTCACTAAAATCATTTTCTGGTCAGAATTCGCTTTCTCCAAAGCTTTCACAATCAACCAAGTGCATTTACCATCTTTAATAGCATTATCATTTTTTGCACAATAATTTTTGTAATCATTCTCAATGTAATAATTTTCACCCAATTTAAGAAATATATTATTCAATTCTTTAAATAAGTCGGGCTCACCTTTATCAGTTAAATAACTCGCCAAGAAAAAGGGCAAAATCATCATTGGATACGCTGCTTTGTGCTTGGTGAGTATTCGATACTTTTTCATGGTAAAATCGTTTAAATTTGATTTACCAACCGACATTAAAGCATATAAACTTTGCCCCTTTACAGCCATGTAGGTGATATCGTGAACTAACTCGATCATTTTAATATAATTTGGTGAATTTGAGAAAAATTGCTTTAATAAATGATAAATTGACGCGTAAATTGTCGCGAATTCCATTATACGTTTATTATCTCCTTTCAGTTTAATATAACCTGGAACGTTATTTTGTGTTGTGGAATTTTCTAACATATCACTTTGCAAAATAATTGCGGTGTGGTTCTGAAATACACATTTAACTTGATTCATTATTGGATGAAAAATTAAATTATTTGTGTAAAATATAAACTTACAAATTCGGCACACCACCCAAGAATATAAGCTAGGTTTAAGTTCTTTTGAGTCAACTTTTCAGAGTCTTCAAGAACTTCGTAATTTCGAATCACTGATAATCCACAAATTTTCTTACTTAATGATAAGTTATGTTCCAGAGCTTCTCTTAGTCCATGAAATTCGTTTCGATAGTGGTTGGAAATGTTGTCAATAATCATCGGAAGTGATGTCATAAACTTTTCCATTTCGGAAGATTTATTACGAATTCTTGATGGTAACGTTAAAAATCTTTTGGAGTCGTATTTATTGAGACATTTCCGAAAATTTCGATGAATTAATGTGTTTAAATTTATTACCATCTTCTTCTTTTGTATGTAAGAGAACTCGTGTGTTAAAAGTATTTGACACTAAAGCGTACTTCAATTTTCGTTAATCGACTCTTTTAATTTATTTTGTGTTATTTTTTGCTTTGGAGATTAAATTGAATTCACTTTAACTATGTAATTAAGCTTTTATTAGTGCCGTTTTTAATAAACATAAATAAAAAAAAAGAACATTACGATAAAGAACTTATTGATCAATTATTATAACATATGAGTGAGTATTAATCGTTGAATTTTTGATAGAAGCAGCAAGAGAGTACTTTTGTATTTAATTTTTTTTCTTCAAAGACGTTGACCACAATTCAGAATGATTACTTTGAAATTTTTTTTTTTAATCCAAGTACATGGTCCAGCGTAGTTTCTGATAATTGTATGCAATTTAGAACGTGGGTAGACTTTGGAAATATCAAATCTTCGTCAATTCAAATATGTATATTGTATATTACATAAGCCTAAGCCTGTTTTGCTTGAGATAGACGGGAGAAATAACGCTGGTCGATTTCGAACATCGGCCGCGCCTACAAGAAATTCTGATTTGTTTGCAAATATTATCCAGCACTCATTGTAATAATCGTAGTTACCGAAAAAGCAATTTGTCTTCTAGCATTCAAGCATCTTATGTAGATGCCGATTTTTAATATTCATAAATTTCGGCCACCAATTCATCAAAATCATCATAATATTGTTCTTTACGTCCAGATTATCAAAGAGTATTCAATGCCTAATGATTGGGTTTTGTTTAGTTAGCTTAATTTAGGAAGATTGTGGTACATGATCTAATTTTGTTGAGAAAAATCTTTGTTCGTTTTCTGCAACAAATTAGGAAGTACTTTCATTGTTCTTCAATAAAGCTCGAAAATGTGGTTGTACTAAAATGAGGTATAATACTATTATATTTGCGAACATTAAATCTTTGTAGATTTAAATACATTAATATCCATGTGAGTCTGAGTCTTTTTTGCTTGAATCAGATGGCAGAACTAATATGAGTAGACTTAGAAGACGTCGTCCGCCTACACCAAATCTGATTTCATTTGATTTGATTTGATTTGACATATTATAAAAATTATATCAAATTCAGAATATTGAATAATCTTTGAGAACATCAAATCTTTGTAAATCCAAATACATGGTACCTTAGGTGAATTTGAGTCTATCTTGCTTGAAATAGATGGCAGAAATAATCTCGGTCTGCTTCGAAAACGTCGGTCGCCTCCAAGAAATCTGATTACATACGCACATACATTACGCCCTCTAATTTAGTCGTCGTTGTTGAATACACTATTATTATATCATCTTCGTTTCAATCTTAATTGATTGATTGATGATAATTAATACACTTTTAACGTATACCAAATTTGATTCCAGTGATACCAATTCGTTCAGAATCATCATCTGGACATCGCTGATTGGTGGCTCTTCCTGTACTAGGACAGGGGGCTCTGAAAGGAAATGTTTATCCTCTTCGACACAGTTAAGGTCCGGGTAAGCAGTTTGCAATGTCCTGAGAATATAGATGTGGACGAGGCGACTCTCGTCCTCCTAGATGCCGTCCCAAAGACCTCAGATGTTGCTTCATCAGAGATATTGGACGAATCAATGTGAGAGACGCCCCATCGCAATATAGTCTCAGCTATGGAGACCACCTCACCGAAATAATGGCTGGCCAACTACTATAAGGTGATGTAGTAAGTTCTCAATACGTCCCATTGAACCCTCATTAAGGAGTTGGTGAACCTGGCTGAAGATACTACATCAGGTAGCAAAAATCTCGTCATAAGCTGTGATTCTAATGCACGGTTAGATTTCTTTGGCTGAGTCCAAGATAACAGACTTACATCTTCTAATGAATGTGCACGTTTTAGGTTCGGCGGACCCTATAGTAGCTCACAGAGACACCAACAAAATGAGGTTGGCAATCATTAGCCTTTCACCTTTCAAAGCTCCTGGACTTGATGGCAATATATCAGCCCCGCTGCAGTGGGGTTTGAAAGAAGTGAACATCATTCAGTGTTGTCTGGTGTTTCGCTACATTCCCTGTTATTGGCTTTCTTCCGAAGTATTTCAGACTAATCAGCTTCTGCCCATTCTTATTGTTAAGATTTATTTCAATTTATCATTAAATTATCAATTTTTAGGGTTTTTCAAGTAAAGTACTTTTGGTTGCATAAAGATTCATTTTTATTTTTTATTTCAGATTTTTCGAGAATCACTTTTTGTGATTCAAAAACATATAAAAAGAGCATGTGTATTCAAAAGTTCACCCGTCTTCCGATAATTTTCATGAAAAAAAAAATTTATACGAAAAAAGAAGTATGTTCGAATCAGCACAATCCAGAAAAATTATTGAACACTTATTAAAAACTTTAGACAGCGTCATGCTGACTTCCAAGGTAAGGCTGCACTGACGGCTTTTCACTGTTAATGTCTGCCTTGGTAGTACATTTGATAACTTTCTTTGGTATTAGCGAGGCTTTGACTGAGCACAATGTTCCTCATACCATACGTGGCTGCATAGAGATCAGTCTCAGATAGAGGATTGTTAATCTAAGGGCTGGAGATGCCACCCTTTAAAAGGCAGTAGTTAGAGAATTCCTCAAACAGGTTCTTGCACCTCTTTCATAGAACCTTTTCTTAGATAGCCTTATTAAGCGCCTCAAATTTTGTTACCGTCGGTTATGCTGATGATCTTACTATCCTTGTCAGGAGGAAACATGTGGGGTTGCTATGTGACAGGATACAAGAGGGTCTCAATGTTCTTGACACATGGTGTGAAAGGCAGAAGTTGTTGAATCCCAAAACCTCCAATAAAACTGACATAATTCTCTTCACAGCGTTGCGAAAAATTGCTAATCTTCCACTACCCATGTTCGTCAAATGAACGCGCCACTATGCTTGTGTAAAGAGGTTATATATCTGGGTATCACTCTAGATAGCAAACTATCGTGAAAATAACGCTTAAATAATAGAATAAAGAAGGTTTGTGCCGTAGGGCGATTGGGAAGACATGGGCCTTGTCACCTAAATCTGTCTTCTGAAATTACACGGCCGTAATAACACCTATGCTTACTTATGGTGCAGTAGTCTGATGATCAAAAACCGTACAGGTGTATGTTACAGAAACGTGCTAAACCGTCCACCACTACATTTACACATTCAGGAGGTGGCGCTGATTATCATGGTATGACTACGAGAAACACGACTTTTCAATCAACTACATACAGAGTAAGTTCATATTTGCAAGGAAATACTTTACCCATATATCAGTTCCATATATGTAGATGGAAATAGCACCATTCAAATCTACACTGATGGATCTTGTAGACAGACTGATGCGGGAGTAGGAATGTTTTTCAACGATTTATAGCTCTATCTCCTAATATCACTCGGAGAAAGTATCACCGTCCTACAGGCGGAATTTGTCGCTATAAAATTTGCTGCTGTCTATGTTGTTAGCCCCATTTTCAGTGGTAAGACCTTACTAATTTCAATGGTAAGACCCAATTTCAGTGGAAAATAAATGTATGATGCTGATGATGAATTGTCTTCTGGAGCTTGAGGAGGCGGCAACATTAAATAGTGTTACACTATAGTGGGTTAAGGATCACTTAATCCACCCGAGAAATAAGTACACCGCTGGACTGGCTAAAAGGATTGCTAGGTAGTATCCTGTTTCCCCGTGCTGACAGTTATCCCAGCCAGTGGCATGTTCAGGGGGATATCTTAATTGTATCTGAAGAACTATTTGAAATATCGCAATGAAATAAGCAAGTATTTAATGTGCCATAGATTGTTTCTCCAAATTCTTAAATCTTCGAGTGAGACAAAACCCCCGCCTTCTCAAGAAAATTTTTTGGATATATCACTGGTTCCAACTATGATATCTCGAGATTGAGGCACTGTTAGCAGACAAGTATATTGAAAGTATAGAATCGGAAAAGCAAATACATCAGATGATCAAATAAGAAACGATAATTAAAAGAAAATGAGACAAAAAAAGAACAAAAGAAAGAAAGGTTACCAGCGTGGCAAACAAATATGAGATGTATATGGCATATGATGCAATAAATTATGTAGAAGAAGTTCCAAAGGACTATGAAGATGTAGAAAAATGCGAAAACAAAGATTACAGATTAAAAGCAATGGAAACAAAAATCAATTCAATAGAACTTAAACATACTTGGAAAGAAATAGAAAACCCAAATGATACGGAAATGTTGATAATAAAATAGGTAAACGGAAAGTCAAAAGTTGTGTTCAAAGAAAGTCACTAGATTATGAAGAATCTTATGCACCAGTAGCAAGATGATCGTATCGATGACATCGATACGAACAACATCATCAATAGGAAATTGATATAGATTTTTATTTAGATAATTAGACATAAAAACAGCGTTTTAAATGGTAATTTCAAAGAAAATATTTATATACATCCACCAGAAAATGTTACATATAATAAAGGAGATCTCCTAAAGTTAAATAAATCTCTATATGCTCTCAACCAAGCTGCGAAATGTTGAAACAAAAAAATTAATGATTATTTGATGAAAATTGGATTTATTACAACAAATAATGAATATGTTTATATACAGGGTGTCTCACGTAACTGGTTCATTAGAACTTTTTTGGGTTACACTATTCGTAGAGGCTTGAAATTTTGGTAACATGGGTTGTTCATTCCAATATATTAATCTAAAATATTTTCAAGATGGCCACCACTTCCGGTCTACCGAAAGTGGACCTCAACTTCGTTAGTTTAAATGGAATGCTATAGTTTTTATTACACCATTCAATTATACGTAAAAAAATATGTTGACTTTGATACAGTTGTTGGTACCTACCGTTTTTCGTTTGCGAGTTATTTTGATTTTAAGTGTTTTTTGTCAAATAGCACCATGCTTTTTACAAGCCCATATCTTAGCCAACGTTAATTCAAAAACGTTTTGCATTGGTACGATAACTCCTCATATGCTGTTAAATAGATTGTCATTTGTTGTATCAGTATATCTTATACAGGCTGGTCAAGAATTGAGTTACCGTTTCTCTGTATTCAATTGCGTGAAAGTCGAAAATTTTAAATAGAACGCCCTGAATTTTCATACCCTATCAGAAAGGGAATTTAATTCTCTACAAATTATCTATAAACATTGCTATACCTATTTATTATAGTTTTCTTGCTATTGAGGAATTTATCAAAATCATACGTAAAATACTAGAAACCGTTTGTGTTTTTGTTAGAAGGCCATCACATTTTCACAGTTTTTTGTTTAATTTATTTAAATTATTATTAGTATTATTTCTACAACGAACTGTGATTGAATAAACTTTAGATTGCTAGCTGTTATTTACCAAAAATAACCAAAAGAAAACCGAATAAATGAAACAATGAAAAACAACAATTTAATGACAAAAATTAAAATAACATAAAAGAATGAAAAACTTAAAATTATAAAAATAAATTATGGGAATTTAATTCTCTACAAACTATTTAGATCCTTTCCTGTGCCTATTTGTTGTAGTAGCCCTCATATTTGGAAATTAATGGACCGCATGCAATGCTGGAAAGCTTCTTGCTTTTGATGTTAGAAAGCTCTGGAGTTTTGACAACTTTTCATCCATATTTATGTTATTGTTGTCATTACTTGGTTGTGTCATCACTTACTTCTGTTAATGTCTTTGAATATCATGGCGAATTATTCCAACGCCAACATTTTAAATTCGTCTTATATTATTATGGCGGATGTAATAAAGTTTTGGATAGGATCTGCTTCTTAGTTTTGGAAAGATCAAAATAACAAGAAACCATAAATTTCTATTACCAGTAGCTTAAGATAGTAGAAAAAATGTTTTGTCACATTTTATTGCTTTACTAAATTCTTCGGTAAGAGGTGCGTCGGTCGATTTAGATGAATAATATTTTACAAGAAAGCACCGTAAATAAATAAACTGAACTCTCTAGGAATATCTCGCCCATCATTACGTCGAATATTACGCCATATTATTGTTTTTCATTGTTTCATTTCTGCGTTCTTCTGCTGGTTATTTTTGGCAAATAAAAACTAGCAAACTAAAGTTTATTCAATCGCAGATCATTCTAGAAATAATACTAATGATAATTTAAATTAATTAAACGATAAACTGTCAAAATGTCATAGCCTTCTAATAAAAACACGAACGGCTTCCAGCATTTTGTATAGGATTTTGATAAAATACTCAATATGAAGAAAACTATGATAATAGGTATAGCAATGTTTATAGATAATTTGTAGAGAATTAAATTCCTGTTTTGATAGGCTAAAAAGATATGGGGCGTTTCATTTAAAATTTTTAACTTTCTCGCAATTGAATAAAGCGAAACGGTAATTCAATTTTTGACCACGCTGTATAAGGTACACTCATGTAACAAGTGACAATCTATTTGACAGCATATGGCCTTGTTATTGTACCAATGCAAAACGTTTTTGAATTAACTTTGGCTGAGATATGGGCTTGTAAAGAGCATGGTAATATTTGACAAAAAACACTTAAAATCAAAATAACTCGAAAACAAAAAACGGTAGGTACCAACAACTATTATCAAAGTCAACCTATTTTCTTACGTATAATTGAATGGTGTAATAAAAACTATAGCATTCCATTTAAAATAACGAAGTTGATTTCTACTTCCGGTAGACCGGAAGTGGTGGCCATCTTGAAAATATTTTAGATTAATAGATCGAAATGAACAACCCATGTTAACCAAATTTCAAGTCTCTATGGATAGTGGAACTTAAAAAAGTTCTAATGAACCAGTTACGTGAGACACCCTGTATATTAAAGACAACACTGAAGATATTATATTTTTAATGTTATATGTTGGCGACATAATTTTGGCTGGAAATAAAATAAAAGTGTTAAAAAGTGTATAAAAGAAGTGATGAATAAATTCGATTATAAAGGTAACGGTAATTTGAAATACTTCTTAAGTTTAGAGATAGATTATGATATAAAGTAGTGAATGTTGAAAATTAGTCAAAGAAACTATTTGTTAAAAATTCTACAGCGTTTTAATTTTGAGCGCTGTAAGTCTTGTACAAAACCCATAGATCAACAAATTAAAGAAAATAAACTTTCTAAACACCCTGTCAGAGAATTAATACGATGTTTAATGTATTTAATGTTAGGATCATTAAAAAAATTAATAGGATATTTGGAACGAACGGTAGACTAAATTACTGTAAATTGGCGTATAAAAGAATATTTAATTAAATTCTTGTAAAAAAATTCATTTACACATTTGTGACAAGTTTTGATTGTTTATTTAATAATTTTTTGTACTTTTATTAACAAGACGATAATATATAGTATTTTACACAATGTTACTACCGGTTTCGGTTACGTTTAAACCATCTTCAGGAATATATTTTAAAGAAAATTGTTGATGTTATTGACATTTAAAATAAAATGTTATTGACATTTAAAATAAAATGTCAATAACATCAACAATTTTCTTTAAAATATATTCCTGAAGATGGTTTAAACGTAACCGAAACCGGTAGTAACATTGTGTAAAATACTATATATTATCGTCTTGTTAATAAAAGTACAAAAAATTATTAAATAAACATTTAATTCAAGACGAAAAACATTCGTATAAAATAAAAAAAAATAAGTTTTGATTGAGTTACTACTTGGATATCACTCACATATTATGGTGGGTTCATACGTGTTTTAGTCTTAGTCATAAGAGTGAAAAATTAAGGTATTGCGTGATAGTAGTACTATTCATGCAACACCTTACGACTAAAACGGTTTTCATTCTAGTCACAAGAGTTATGGTGGGTTCATGCAACGTGTTTTAGTCTTAGTCGTAGTCATAAGAGTGAAAAGTTAAGGTAGTGCATTATAGTAGTACTGTTCATGTAACACCTTATGACTAAAACGGTTTTTGTCTTAGTCACAAGAGTTGCCCAACTTTTAACTTCTTAAAGCTAAAACCTTCGGTCGCAATTTAACGCATGCGCGCACTTTTCTCTTTCGTGCCTTTAATGGCAGTGTTTCGTTTTATTTTATAAATAAAGGTTGAGTAGATTAACTTTTTAATTTTATTATATTACAATTATAACAATAATTTCAATCAGGGTTGTTATATTTTTAAGAAAGTGTTTAAAACAAACTGTTTGAAGCATTTTTAAAACTGTATGATATGTTTTATACAGTTCAAAAGGTGATTTAAATCATGGGGTGTTTTTTAAAAGAATACTTTTGTTTCAAAATTAGCTGGAAAATAGAACATTTCCTTTATGTATGGTTATCGCCAGATCTATATTATAACTAAAACTTAATATGTGATTAAAAACATAAGCAAAACTTTAAAAAAATCGTTACCCGTTTCCGCTAGATGCATTATTTACTCCATTTAACTGTTGAAATACGCAAACTGTTTTTGCTGCTTTATCAATTCCTAATCTATTGCTTAAAATTTGGTATTAAGTCCTAGGAAGTAAAAGTCGCTTAATATTCTCAGATGATGCTACTACATCGGATGTAGCTATTAAAATAATTTCAGTTTTAAGTATTCCAAAAGCAATATCAAGTTTTCTGGAAGAACTTCAAGAAGCAGCATTAAATCTTTTAAAGCATTACAAATATTCTGAACATTTCACGTCCTTTGGAGGCAATATCAGGTTCTTTAGAAACAGTATTAAATCTGCTATGGGCATATCAAATTTTCTGGAAGCAGTTTAAGTCTTTTGTGACTATTGCAAGTCATTACATACCTTCTCGCAGCTACATCAAATCTTCTTAAAGCATTTCATATCGTCCGAGAATAAGATCAAGCCTTTTCAAATGCAGTATCAAGTCTTCTAGAAGCATTTCAAGTCGTCCAGGGGCAGTAGTAAGTCGCTTGGAGGTAATATCAAGTCTTCTGAAAGTAGTACTAAGTCTTCAAAAACCAGTGAAAATTTCTGGAAGCATTTCTAGTCTCTCAAAGGCAATGTCAAGTTTTGCGGAAGCATTTCAAGTAAGATTTTGTTAACGTCATTTCTAAACGGTCTAAAAAGAAAACATGTTTTTCCGGCTTTGATTTTAATGGAACCAAACCCAGATCAAATTGATTCAAAATTAATGGAATATGATACATCACACAAAGATCATAAAAATAAATTAATCTTTGTGTTTTGTATTTGTGCGATTAATAAAGCTGTATTCAAGTTAGGGATTACAATTCCGAAGCAAATACACAATCTCGGGTATTTCAGGATGAAGCCGGGATCCCGGGATTGATTTCGAGATTGGTTTATCTGTTTTCAAGTGTTTCTTTAAAAGACTTTGGTTTCTCCCGGTCAACTTTCTTCTCCAGAAAGACGGCGAAATATCGCATTCTTCTTCATGGTCGACTTTGTCATTTTTACCTTCATTTCCTCTAAATCTTTCTATTATATTTTAATCTCTTTCATCTATACGTTTCTTGTACCCTTATTATTGTTAGTTTTATCGAGGAAAGGGTTGTCGTTACCGGAATTTTAAAAAGGCTGAACAAAGACGAATATAGTCTTACGCTGTAAAATCATCAAAATCACACAATCTTCAAAGGTCTTTTCTAAAGGAGCATCACTTTTTTTAATTTCTTGCAGCGGGCGTTCTAAAGCAATATCTGCTTTATTAAGATTCATATCTCGATGACAAATACCTTCAACAGTTACTTTGACCCGATCTAAAAGTTAAACCAACTTCTCATAATTTGAAACTCACTGTCATTAATGTATATAATACAGTACTTTAGACTGTCATATTGCTTTAACATGATTAAAAGGCTATTTCATCTTCTTTTGCAGACAAGTTGAAGTTTCAGTTCTTTTCCATGTTCTTCTTTTACATATTTTTGAAGATCTTTGTTTTTTGTTGGAGATTTTCGGTACTTGGTTATTATGGGAACAATTCCGGGATCCAGGGATCCCGAACAAGTTCCTTTTATTCATATTAAATAATGTTAGAAACAAAATGTTTCTAACACATTTGAAATTTGTTTCAGTCCAGATTTCTTTTTGTATTACACGACTGTATATATGTTCAAATTTTGCTTTAATGTGCTATGCTTAAATATTACACTAACCAATGTCTTTCCCTACAACTAAAAAAGCTAACGCAAACGGTTAAGACTAAGACTACGACTAAAACTAAAACACGTTGCACCACCCAACTTTAACTTCTTAAAGCTAAAACCCTCGGTTGCAATTTAACGCATCCGCATGCTTTTTTATTTCATGCCTTTAATGGCAGCGTTTCGTTTTATTTTATCAATAAAGGTTAAGTTGGTTAACTTTTTTATGTTATTATATTACAATTATAACAATAATTTCAATCGGGTCGTTATATTTTAAATAAAGTGTTTAAAACAAACTGTTATAAACACTGTAGATATGAAAACTGTAAATATGTTTTAAACTAAATTTGTTTTAAACGGTTCAAAAGGTATTTATTTAATTATTTTTGCACTTTATTAAGACGATAGTTATTTCATATAATGTTTCTACCGGTTTCGGCCTTGTTTAGGCTATCTTCAGGAAATCCATTTTTAAAAAATTGTTGATCTTATTTAAAATTTGTTGTTTAATATTGACGTTTTGAAATCAAAACGTTTTTAAAAAAAAAATTTATTTTAAAATTTGCATGTTCTATTTTCCTTTATGTATGTTTATCGCCAAACCTACATTATAACTAAAAATTAATATATGCACTATTTACTCCATTTAACTCCTGAAATATGCAAAGTGTTTTTGCTGCTTTATCAATTCCAATCTATTACTTAAAGTAGATCGTATTAAGACTTAGGAAAAAAAGTTACTTTGATGAAGATGATGCTACCACATCGGATGTAGCTTCAAGATTGTTCAGATCAATCTGCCAGTCAAGATTTTGCATTTTGTCTAATAGTATTTAATTTTTTCGAAAATAACTTTCATCAAAACATTTCAATTTGTCTAAAAGCACTATCAAATTTTTCTGAGGCTATATAGACATTTCTAGAAGAAGTTCAAGCCTTTTAAAAGCAGTAATATCAAGTCTTCTGGAAGCAGTATCAAGCCTATTGAAGTAATATAAATTCTTCGAAAAGCAGTATGAAGTATTATGGAAGCATTTCAAGTTAAGATAAGTTAAGTCTGTTTATATGTTAAAATTTTGCTTTAATGTGCTATGCTTAAATATTGCATGAACCAATACCTTTCCTTACAACTAAAGCTAACGCAAACGGTTAGAACTATGACTTCGACTAAAACTAAAACACGTTGCATGAACCTATCATTACATTACAGAACATTATTTATTTAATGCTCATCTTTTATTAATTACTAAAATTAAACATCAGATCACAACATGTATGTTTAGAAATTAACTCAAAATTATCATCAATAAACATTCGTAATTCTTCGTTTTCCTCCTTGTAATCATCAAAAATGTTCAAGGTTTCATACATTTCTTTCACCCTTTCCACAGCATCATCACATTTTGAACCATAATTTTTCACTAAAATCATTTTCTGGTCAAAATTCGCCTTCTCCAAAGCTTTCACAATCAACCAAGTGCATTTACCCTCTTTAATAGCATTACCATTTTCCCCATAATATCTTTTGACATCATTCTCGATGTAATAATTTTCGCCCAATTTAAAAAATATATCATTCAATTCTTTAAATAATTTGGGCTCATCTTTACCAGTTAGATAACTCGCCAAGAAAAAAGGCAAAATCATCATAGGATACGTCGTTTTGTGCTTGGCGATTATTTGATATTTTTTCATGGTAAAATCGGTTAAATTTGATTTACCAACCGTCATTAAAGCATATAAACTTTGTCCCTTTAAAGCTGTGTAGGTGATATCGCGCAGTAATTCTATAATTTTTGTATAATTTGGTGAATTAGAGAAATGTTCCTTTAATAAATGATAAATTAACGAGTTAATTATCATATAATCCATTGCAGATTTATCAACTCCCTTCAGTTTATGCCAACATGGAAAGTTATTTTGTGTTGTGGAGTTTTCGATTATATCATTTTGCATAAAGTATGCGGTGTGGTTCTAAAATACAGATTTAATTTGATTATAAATCATATAATGAAAAAAATCTTACAAATTCGGCACACCACCCAAGAATATAAGCAAGATTTAAGTTCTCTTGAGTTATTTTTTTAGAGTCCTCAAGAACTTCGTAATTTCGAATCACTGATAATCCACAAATTTTCTTACTTAAAGATAAGTTATATTCTATAGCTTCTCTATCCAGTCCATACAATTCTTTTTTATAATGGTCACAAATGTTATTAATAATCATTGGAAGTGGTGACATAAACTTTTCTATTTCGGAAGATTTATTACGATTTCTTGATGATGATGATAAAAATCTTTTGGAGCCGTATATATTCAGACATTTCCGAAAATTTTTATTAATTAATATGTTTAAATTTATTACCATTTTATTCTTGTATATAATAGAACTCGTGTGTTAATGCTGGAAGTATTTGACACTAAAACGCAAGTTAATTAATTTTATTAATCAATTCATTTAATTTAGTTTTTTCTCTGTTGATTTAATTGGATTTACTTGTACATATGTACTTAAAAACTTAAGTAGCACTATTCTTGAATAAATTTAAAAAGTAAAAAATTAAAGTGAAAAAAAGAAAAGAAATTAATACGTGTTATTTGGGAATGAAAAATAAAAACATTTAAACGTTGCGGTCAACAGATTGTTGAGAGTTAAATTTTTGCTAAAAGCAGTGACTAAAAACAGTTACTTTTATATTAATTTTTTTTGTTTAAACTTTAAAATGGAGGTACATCAACTAATTGAAAACAAAAAATAACGTAATTATTTAATTGAGGCGATAGATAACGGGATTTTTTGATAATACAATCAGCATTAAAATTGTAATTGCCTTATTTGTCCGGATTTTTTTAACACCCAATACGAATAATTTGCTCGTCAAGTAAGTGTCTTAACCCACCGTTATGTACTCGTTAAAGAGGCTATTCAAACTGCGATTACTCAACATTTCTCTAAATTATATGATTTCTTTAAAGAATTACACTAAAACAACAAGTGATGTGTAAGAACTAATTAATTTTATTTTATTTCTTAATCAATATTTTTTAATACGCAGTACATTTTTTATTCCGTATGAAAATAAATCAAAAAAAATAACCCCTAAAGAGATGAACGATTTTTTGGAAGAGTATTCATCTATAATCGACGTTTTCGACGATGAAATAAAAATGAGAAATATACCAGATGTAGAAACATCGTTCAAAAATGTTGTAACAAACAATGTTCCCACAGGATCGAAAAATAGAGCTAAATCATTCTTACACATTTATAAAAATTTTGGAAACCAAGAAAATATGACTCCAACAAAATCTCGTTTAGCTTATCTTTTGGGATGGTGTTTAGAAATAGTAAGTAAAGCTCATTAAAATTAAATTTAACTTTTTAAACAAAATAATTTTTTATGTTAGATGAAAGCTTCCTCTTCGATTTTAGACGATATTTTAGACGATTCCATGTATAGACGTGGAATGAAATGTTGGCACCAACACGAATCTGTGGGTTCTCGAGCAATCGTGGATGCTGTACTTTTAGAAAATTTCGTTTACCTCATTTTACAAAAACATTTCTCCCATCTTCCAATTTATCTCCCAATCGTACACCAATTTCAAGAATGTGGAAGAAAATTGATGTATGGTGAAATTCTCGATTCAGTAGCATTAAAAAAGAATAACCCAGAATTTAAAAAATTTACTCTAAATTATTATCAATCTATAGCTTATTACAAAACCACCCAATCAATTATTGAATTACCTTATTACTTAACAAAAATTTTAACTAATAACTATAAGTCAGCAATTTCGGAAAATTTATTTGAAATTATGAACAGAATCGGGGAGTTTTATCAAATTCAAAATGATTTTATGGATTGTTATGGGGAAAATGATCGTTTTAAAACTGGTAATGATATTCAAGAAGGAAAATGTTCATGGTTGGTTGTAACCGCATTGGAGAAAGCGAATATGCAACAAAGGAAATTGTTGGAAAAGCACTATGGACGAAAAGAACATGAGTCTGTTCAGATTGTTAAGGATTTATATGAAGAAATTAATATACCTAAAGAATATGCTAAAAAAGAATGCGATTTCTTTGAGATTATAAATAATAATATTAATGTGGTTTCCGCTCTGAACGATTATGAATCTACATTTAAACGCTTAGAGTATTTGTATAAAAAGTATATTTAATAATAATATTTAGTTTGTGTAGGTCCATTACTACCATTTTTTAGTTAAAGTTATCTTATAGATAAACTCATCTACTAGCCAATCAGAACGCGTAAAATAGTCGTGACCATGGTAATAATCCCTTAGATAGTTTAACTAGAAGATGGTATTAACGAACCTTAAATTAATAATTAATTATAAATCTAATGTTTCGTAATTTCCGAGACATTAAAATATAAAAAATTATTTCCCTAAAAATATAATGTTGATTCATAAAAGCTCCAAAATTATATTTCTCTATTTTTCTGAGACTATTGGTGGTTCCTGTGGTTGCTCACATACAATTTAGTAACGTTTTTAATCCCACTAAATAGGTTTACTGGATCTATAGCAAATAATATTAGTTTTGAAAATTTTTTTTGTTAGTTTTCTCATTTTGTATAAAATTTTGATGCAACTTGTTATTGGGCATGTTAGCGACTATCTACACCTACCATAGATGTCGGTTTTAAATGCTCTGCTATGGTTTTAATAACTATCCCTAAATCCTGGATAAGAAGACCCTACAATAGCAAAGTTATCACATAGCGATTCTGAAAATAATGGGCTATTATCAGTCGAAAAAGGAGAAGAAAATTATTATGTCACATGTAGGAAACGTGGTAGAACCACAGTTACGAATGGAAAAGTTTCATTTTATGTGAAGTTGGTGTGGCATTTCTGGTATTGGTAGTAAACCGTACATTGGGATACATCATATGGAAAAAATGCAAGAAAAGCATAGAAAAAATCCGACGAGAAGTTGTAAGATGTCATGAGCTTCTATCACTTAATATAGGAAGTGCCCAATGTGACGATAAAGAAAATGTGATGGTATTGTGAATAAAAAAAAGTTATAATATTATAGGCAGTCATAGAAGAATTATAATTTATTATTGTTGGTAGAGATTAAATAATTTAAAACCAATTGAACTAAAATTGGAACTAACACAAGAAATATCACTAGGACTAATACTAGACCTAAAACTAGAAACTTTCGGGTTTTGCAACCTTCTTCAGAAACTGGTCCGAAGTGACAAAATCGGGAATCGTAATACAATATAGGTATCGGACGAAAACTAATTAATAATTAATTTATACTAATTATAAGCTAATTACCAACTAATTACTGCATCGTGTCCGGTTTGGGAGTCGTATTCGTGTTCACAACTATCTTGTTTTTAAGTCGCTGTTTTTTATGGCTTCCCTTGTCAGCCTTTGGTGATATTTATTAGTCCTAGTCAGAACATTTGTTTTGTCGAAGTGTATTTCGTGTCCTTCTGAATGATTATATTCTGCTGACTATTGAATCTTCCTCAGTCTGACATTTCTCTCGTACTCTTTAATTAGGCATTCGATGTTACGTCCGGTTTGGCCAACGTAAAACTTCCCACAATTGCATTTGATAGACACCCGCTCCTTTTAATAAAGGTAGTTTGTCCTTGACTATCGGGAGTATACTCCGAATTTTGTTGACCGGTCCGTATCGCACCACGATGTCGTTTTTCTTGAGGTGTTTTGCAATTCGTTCCGTTACACCGGAAACATAAGGAAAATAGATAAATCCAGCCGGTTCTGTACTTTCTGTAGCTTCTTTTCCCTGCCTTTGCTGGATCTCAATTTAGGATATCAATTTTGCTGCACTACGTCCCGTAGAAACCGTTCCTATATTCTTTAGGTTGTCTCCTTCACATATTCTTGCTGCTCTCTGGAACAAAGTGTGGATCAGGGTCCTCTTCTATTGGGGATAATGGTGTGATGTTACCTCTATACAGAAGGTTTAAATAAGACCTAAATAAATAAAGTTGATTACTTCCGGTTACGTCATTTAACTGATATTTAATATATACATATAAAGGGTTATACACATTTTCATGTAATTTTCTTAAAAATGGCTGTTTACATAAAAAAATTATGTATGGTGTACAGATAAAGGACTTACACATATTTCTCATAATTTCAATCTCTATACAGTCTTTAATTTGTTTAATTCGCTTTAAATAACAAGTTTGTATAAAACAAGTTTAATATGATGTCAAACAAAGTACCACTTCAGGTTGATGAATACAACTCAAATTTGGTATAAATTTTAGATTTTGTTACTAATAGTCACTTGCAAATTTTCATTGCTATAACTTGCTGGGTTTTTGAGTTGCGAATATTGTCCTGCTAAATTTGTGAAATTGGTCACTGTGCACCGGGTTTGAGGTTTATGCGTTTTCGCTGCCTTTTTTGCCAGCTTTTGATTGGTACACCTTCTCATTGCCCTGAATGTCACTATCAGCTTCAAAGACACTATAGAGTAACAATGTCACCTCTCCGGTTGCTGGTACCATAGGCGCCGGATACTTGGGTGCTCTGGATAAACAACCACCCATACAAAATTTTTAATGAATGTAGAGCACCCAAATCGAATACTTGGATTCTCTCTTCAATTAATTATTTAAATTTAATGAACTATTCAGCTTATTGTTCAAAATTTAGTCCCAGCATCTGCTGTAAATGTTTTTTTAGAGGGCACCCATTTTGAATTAAGACTTGATACTGTTTCTAGAATACTTGATACTACTTTCAGAAGCCTTGAAATGCTTCCAGAATACCTGATATTGTTTCCAGAATACTTGAAATGTTCTTAGAAGACTTGGAATGATTCCAGAAGGCTTAAATTGCTTTAAAAGACTTGATATTGCCTGTAGAACACATAAAATTTCTCTATTACTGAATGCTGCTGGTAAAACTGCTGGCATGTAACATTTTTGTCACACAAGCAAGATACTATTGATAAACCACTTGAGCTTTTTTCGAAAATATTGAATGTTATTAGACAAAATACAAAATTTTTAAAGAATTAATACATTAGGCAGAAGATGTTTCTAATTTTTCGTAATTTTTTTTCTTAATTTTAAAATACTATTGAGCTTTCTCTACCCAATTAAGTTCCAAGATCTGCTGCGAATGATTTTTTCAAACAATAAAGATTTTTTCAGAGCACAATTTTGTGAAGAGCCGACATTCGTTGTTTTGAGTCTTTTCCCAATTCAGTTTCTATTTCAGCACCCAGAACCCATACGTATATTTAAAATCCGGCGCCTATTTCTGATACGTTCTTTGATCAATGCCAAATCACATATAAAGAACTGGAATGCTTTCAAAGCGTCAAGACTATCTGTGGAAATATTTATGGATGCACCTTTCGGTCCATTTTGTAGGTTCAAAAGAGTGCAGTAATTTATAGCAAGAATTCTCACTTAAAAAATGGTTGTGTCCAAGCTAAGATGAGTGATAATTCATTCACTCATCAAGATGTGAAATCTGGTTATCGCAAAAACCTTCCATTTAGGACTGAAAGACACTTTCGAAAAAGGAATAACAGACTAGGTAATTTATGATACATATTTTTATAAAATCTAAAATCCACCAAGAAAAATTTGTGAAAAATAAAACTTGTGAAGATGTTTTCTTTGTGTACTGCTTTTAATTAAAAAAGTAAATTTCAAAATATTTGCTAATAAAAAATAAAATTGACTTGTTTGGGCTCATGATGATATTTTGTGCTGTTTTCAATTTGTTCAAAATCTGGGTTTCTTATGTAGGGAATTGTATATTATCCAATTGAAAACAAATTAAAATTTTCGGAGCTATTTTATTTATTATTAATCAAGTATTATATATTGATGAATATAAATAAATAAATATAAATAAATAAATATAATATAACGGATGGTTTTAATATAACGGATGCCTTACTCTACCATACATCACACCATCTTTACATTATGCAAAAGAAGGGTAGCTTTAAGTGCCCTATCACAGTTCACCAAGAAATTACTCTATGGTGGGGTTCAGGTCACAAAGACCTTAAAGTGATCTACGAAAAAGTCTCAAAGGTCTTGTGCTGGAAAGAATTTCCAGGCATAGACAGGTGAAAATTAACTATATTCCAGAAGAAACTAAAGAGGTTTTGTGTCTAAGCAAAGGTGACCTTAAAATATACATATACCCTCCATACTGTCCCTTCCACATTTGATAAGCTTAGGATCAAACTGATTAACTTTGCAACGAGGGATCAGAGCTCACAGATCATACTTTGGAGAAATGCGACCAGAAACTGTCTAAGACACGAAATTTTCGGGAAGGGTTTCCTAACACTTGCTGGTATAAAGAAACAAGACTTTGAAGTAATACCAAGCGTTATAATAATTATATAGCATAATTACTATTGTAAATGCTACAGAGCTATAATATATAGCATTTATAAAACCTCAATATACAAAATATTAAATCACTCCGTCTTTATCTAATTTCTTTGTTACAAAAAATTAATATTGTATTCACACCGAAGTATAAAAAACATGTATTCGTATTTCTGGTGCGAAATATAAATAAGTCTTGAGACGAAATATTTGATGTTATTTTACGTATGAGGGGTCGGGCTTAAGAGCAAATAAACTCAAACTTCTTGCTTTCGACTTCCGTCGTCTGCGCTCCTCAGAAACTAACCAACCTGGTAAAGTAGCCTCTTAACTTTCTATTTTATAAAGTATTATCAAATGTATACATATGTGTATAATTACTGTTTGAAGTTATGTTTTTAGTTATACGACGCTACACATCGCTACACGACGTGGCATAGAGTCGATATAAAGCTATATTGTAAACCAACCATGTCGCCTCCACAGCTCCTCACGTTAGCCGGTAATGTTGATGTCTCCGACCCACTATGTCTCTAACTATGTTCAATCGGAGAACCACTCAAACCTGGAGAACGAACTGGCCATTCTTTTATGCTGCATGTATAACAGACATAGGCGCAGCCGAAAGTAGGACAAAGCACGAAAGCTCGAAGCACCTTATGTAAGTATCGTTGACCCATCATAGTCTACTGTACATGCAGCAGACATGTACATCCATAATGTATAATTGTCACAAGTAGTTAGTATGTATTGTAGTATCATACGAAAACTTCTATAAGCAGCTCGTTCCCCATATCTGAATCCGATCGAGCATATTTAGGATATGATGTATGCGCCCCTCATAGAGGATACTTCGCCAGTGCTGCTTCCCTTTCCAAAAGAATTGTCCAATTCTCCATGTACGGGTAAGCTATACTAATTTACTTCTACGTCTATACCAAATTTCATTGTGCTAGATACAAGCGTTCAGATTGTACAGAGTGTGCTCGTGAGTTATTTCCAATTGTGGAAGCAAACTCGTGTGGTTTATCAACAGTATCTTGTTTTCTGTAAGTTTTCTGGAAGATTTAGTCGTCTAAGGGCAATATTAAGTCTTCTGAAGGCATTCTAGTCTTTTGGAAGTAGTATCAAGTCTCTTAGAAGCAATATGAAGTCTTCTGGAAGCAGTATCAAATCTTCTCGAAGCATTTTAAGTCTTGTGGAAGGAAACCCTTCTGAAAGGAATGTTAAATTTGTTAGAAGGATTTCAAATCGTTCATAGACAATATCAAGTCTTCTAGATGCAACATTAAGACTTCTGGAAGCAGACCAAGTCATTTTTTGGAAGTAGAATCAAGTCATCTAGAAACAGTTCAAGTTTTCTGGGAGAAGCATCAAGTCTGTAGAAGCATTTTAAGCCTTGAGAAAGCATTTCAAGTGTTTTGAGAGCATTTTAAGTCATTTGGAAGCAGTATCAGTAGCAATTCAAACTATAAGCCCTCAAAAAGAAAATATTCGCAGCAGATGCTGGGACTAAATTTACAAATATCACTTTATTATCAAATTGTAAAAAAGAATTGATGAACGGCAAATAACTTCTTTCAATCTTCTGTTATGAGTCACTCTAAGGATCAAACGGGATCATAGCAAAGTAACATTTTCTGATGAATTATATCTGCTATTTCACACATATCCACCACAAAAATCGTAGCATAGAATCGTTGTTGAATTTTTTAATTGTTGATGACGATTTTCTACAATTATTGACCGAAATGGACCTAATTTGAATGAATTTGGCGAAATTAATTAAGCCAATAAAATTTTTTAATATGTAAATTTCAGCGTAAATTAACAAAATTTAAATAAACATAAAATGTTTACTTCTATACCATTTGGTTACATTGTCATATTCGTTTCAATATTAAGGTCAACAAATCAATTTAAATTTTATCTTTTGTAATTGTTTAATGGTGTAATTCAAGCGATAAACAGGAGATTTTTTATACAATACTACAATAATGTAAAGTATTTGAATTTAAAATAAGGAACATGTATTCATGAAATTTGCATTTAAACTTAAGTTATGTACTCGTCAAGTTCTTTTAAGAAACTGTTTAAATTAAGACTGTACAAATGTTCTCTAAGTTCTTCAAAATATAGTAATGTGTAAGTATAAAATTGCTATAATTAAATTTATTAAATTAATGCAGATTTTATAGAAATAGTACAACTTTTGTTCCATGTGAAAATAAATCAAAAAAATTAACCACTAAAGAGATGAACGATTTTTTAAAAGAATTTCCATCTATAATCAAAGTTTTCGACGATGAAATACAAATGAGAAATACACCAGATGTAGAAACGTGTTTCAAAAATGTTTTATTAAAAAATGTTCCAGCAGGAATGAAAAACAGAGCTCGATCATTCTTACACATTTATAAAAATGTTGGAAACCATGAAAATATGACTCTAACAGAATCTCGTTTAGCTTATATTTTGGGGTGGTGTTTAGAAATAGTAAGTAACAAATCGTTAAATTTACGCTTAATTTTTTTAAATATATCAAATGTTATAGATTCAAGCTTCCGCGATAATAATTGACGATATGATTGATAATTCCAACTATAGAAGAGGAAAGAAATGTTGGAACCAACACGAATCTATCGGTCCACGCGCAATAATAGATGCTTTTCTTTTAGAAAATTTCGCTTACCTTATTTTACAAAAACATTTCTCTCATCTTCCAATTTATGTCCCGATTTTACACCAAATTCAAGAAAGTATAAGAAAATTGGAGTACGGGAAAATTCTGGATTCGAGGGCTTTAAAAAAGAACAATCCAAACTTAAAAAAGTTTAAACTAAATGACTATCAATCGATAGCTTATTATAAAACTATGCCATCGATTATTATTATTATTATTTAGCAATGATTTTAAATAATAACATTCAGTCACCAATTTCGGAAAATTTAAATAAAATTATGATTGATATTGGGGAGTTTTATCAAGTACAGAACGATTTTATGGATTGTTATGGGGGAAATGATAATTTTAAAATTGGCAATGATATTCAAGAAGGAAAATGTTCATGGTTGATTGTAACCGCATTGGGAAAAGCGAATATGCAACAACGAAAATTGTTGGAAAATCACTATGGAAGAAAGGAACTTGAGTCTGTTGAGATAGTTAAGGATTTATATGAAGAAATTAATATACCTAAAGAATACGCTAAAAGGGAATGCGATTTCTTTGAGTTTATAAATAATAATATTGATGTGATTTCCGCTATTAACGATTATGAATCTACCTTTAAACGCTTAGAGTATTTGTATAAAAAGTATATTTAGCTCAAAATATTTATTTATGATAATGTTTGGTAATGGCGTGTTAGAAGCTATGGTTTATAAAAAGATAATAATAATAAATTACCTTTATTTCCAGAGTAAAGAGAACAAAATAAAAAGAAAAATAACTTAAATACAAAACAGCTGGAAATCCTAAGGCGAAGTTCAGAATGTGCCCATAACATGGCCCGCTTCTGCTCTTACACTTAACCTTAAAATAAATACAGTTTTATTCGTTCATAGCACATGCCTACTCCTAAAACTAGAGTTACTAATTGATTCTGTATAATCGACTTGATTGATCCGGTACACAAGCAAACAAGAAATCATTGTCGTTCTAATAAATCCTTAAACAATAAAGAAAAGCGCTCTTCCTTTCGGCTTTAACAATGACGGGGATAGAAATCGTAAAATTTTGAATGTGTATTAACTTCAACATTAATCACTTACATACACTTAGCAGGAACAATATTGTGGAGGATTCGATACTGCGTAATGTGTGGTATTACCTTCTTTCAGATCATACTTTGAAAACTTTGAAATTATCAAAGGTGCACCATGACTTTACGGACATATTGTATGTCTTAGTAGAAGCTTTTTAAATAAGGATGTTGTAAATTATAAATTTATTTGATTCTGTTGATTCACCTAATTTACACTCCATTTTAAGATTTATCAATCGATTCGCAACTTGGACTTGAAGTTTCTGTATTGTCTGGAGTTGAAATTTTCGAAATTCCATTTGCTATCGCTATTGAATGCAAAAGCGTCCTGAGTGCAGTGTCCTGAGTTCGGACACTGCAAGATAAATGAGGTAATTGCAAAACTTGCATTACCCGTCATAAGCAGATTTTGAGAAATTGCAATAAAATGTGTATTTCAAGACAACCAAATTTTATAAATTTAATTTTTTGTTACGGGAATGTGAGCTATGTGAATCTGCTTAGTATCGTATAGTGAATCTATCACCCACTTAGTGAAGTCTGACTAATTTTAGTCATTAGTCTTTTGGATGCTGTGACAAAATGTTTTTGACAAACCTTTAATTTTTATTAGTAACTTAGTTAAAATTTTTCAATAAAAGAAGAAATTTTCCAAAGAAAATCACTTTCTTTCACTCTATAAAGATCCTATTATATGATGATTAACAGATGTAAACAAAAGGTCCTTCACACTTTAACCCTCCGCAGGGCATTTACACTGGATTGGGTTTTTTTCCTTTCTGTCTCGCAAATAACAAAGAAAATATATTTTATGGAATAAAATAAGATAAATATACCATGCTTAATAATTTTCTTATAATAATAAATACTTTCAAACGAAAATAAACTGAAATATAAACTTTCTATGACAGACCTAAGTTTAACAAAGAAAAACTTAACTAATAAAAACATTTTGGGTTATTCAACTTCCATTTGTTCTTCTTGCTCACATTCTGTGTGCTTCTTGCACACATTTTTTCCACACTGGTGGCAAAATGATTTTGTTCCATTATTTTTGTGACTGCCACATGCCTACCCTTATTAGTTTCTTAGTTTGTTCTTCATCCTGTCTGTATTTAGATAAAAGCACAAAGATATTTTTAGGAAGCGACTTTATTTGAGCTCTGTCTTTCAAATGGTCTTCCATCAATGTAAGGCAAGATTTTTAAAAAATATACTTCTTTACAAAATATGTCTGATAAAAAGTGCAAACGGTCATCTTCTTGTAATTCTAGACGTACTATAGGAAGCGTACATTTGGTCTACTGTATCGACACCTCCTTTTGTATCATTGTAGTCGAAATTTACAAATGACTTTTTCGTTTCGTTATCTACATCAGAAGAGCTGCGCATCGTTGAAAGTAAAATAACTGCTTTATTTTTTTTTGGAGCAGTTGAAACCAGACAAATCTTGAAAGTCAAACTCTGTTGATTTTGGCTCCCTATTTTTATTTGGTTGGAATTCTACAGGTATTTCCTTCTTATTTTTTTAATGTTCCAAGCAAAGTAAGCCCTTTTGTCAACAAATACATTGCAAGTGGATAACTGGTGTAATAGTTATCTGTAGTAACGTTTCTTTTTTAATTGGTATGACCAATCTCTTTACAATATCTTCGGCTTTGTTTGATTTTACATACGGTCCAGGTTTTTGCATTCCACAGTAAATTTCAAAATTGATACTGAAAAATTGATGATTACATTGTAATGGGCTCTACAGTTGTTGACGAAAGTGTCATGAAAGCTTTGGATAGGAGCTAATTTGTTATTTTGTTTTCTTTCTTCTCGCGTATGCAAATTATCGAACCGTAAAGCACGAAGTAAAAATTTTAACCTGCTAAGAATCAAGGTGCTATACGACTGAGCCGTAATGAGGTATCGCGCTATAACCGTATTTTGGCGGAGGAAATAACATATACCAGGAATACCTAGACGCACAATGTTACAGGGCTGTCCAAATCTTAGTTATAACAATAACAGAAAAATTTGCACCTATTTGCCGCTGGCGCGTCCTCGAAACAAGCTACCTGTCTTAACATTCCTTGGTATTGCAATAGATGATTGACAGGTGTAAACAAAACGTCCTTCACGCTTTAATTGGGGAACAAAAGAAAGATACCTGTCTTAACATTTCTTGGTATTACAATAGATGATTCACAGGTGTAAACAAAAAGTCCTTCACACTTTAATTGGGTAATAAAAGAAGGCAGCCTTCGCGGTATAATTGGGGAACAAAAACAAGCTACTTGTCTTAACATTCCTTCGTATTACAAGAGATGATTGACAGGTGTAAACAAAACGTCCTTCACGTTTTAATTCGGGAACAAAAGGAAGCTACCGACCACAACATTCCTTTGAATTACAATACATAATTTTAATAAATCCATGCCATAGAGGGAATTTAATTAAGCAATTAAAGTGAAAGTAACAAGATACATGAATTAGGATAAATGTACAGGGTGTTGCAATGATGATGATTCGAGTATCAAATAAATAATAAATTTTCTATTGGAAGGTGCAAAAATAAGTGTAGGTTTACGAGCAAATAGAAAAGTTCTGAGCATATAAATTTTACGAACACCTGTATAACATTGTCCTGTGGATTGATTTAACTCACAAACTATCTAATGATTCTACCAAATTTCAGCGCTCTACCTTTAACAGTATTAAAAATATTTAGAAAAAATCTGTTAAAATTTCCTGACTTTGATGACCTACAACTCCGCCATTTATTGGTTTATACCAAAAATTTTTACAAGAATCAGCATCATTTTTATTCTAGTATACGTGGTTTAATTGGGCCCCGAGTCACCGAAACACCCTGTATATATATAAACTAAAATTCAAAGTCTAATACAACAAAAATTAAAAATAAAAAACAAAATTGTTTTACTTACAGTCAATTATTAGAAGAATCTTAATCAATAAGCATAACAAATATTTTATGGTAACTGTACTTACAGTAAAAATCGAAAAGCACAAGAAAACGATCAAATTTTGTCAGAAAGGTTGTCCTACAAAAATGTCAATACAAAAATGAAAATTGGTTATCGGTTATAAAATAAAACACACTGCTTAGAAATAAAAAAAGATACTGAGTAAAATTCATTTGATAACACGAGAAATTATGATGTACGTAACCTGAACTCGAGAGGAGAAATAAAATGAAAAAAAATGTGACAAGGAAAACCAGAAATTTTTTCAAATTTATAACCAAGTCAAAATATTTAAATCTCTAAATTTTATATTTAATGGAAATTAACGAATATAATGAATACCATTATATTCATTAATGGTTTATAACATAAATCGATTTGTTCGTTCAATACATTAAATTGTTTTTTCTTGGCGATTTCTAGATGTTCCAAAAAGTCGAGCTTTTTACCCTTCTCACAGTTATGTAATAATTTTGGTTTTTCAAAATTAATATCATGTCCAGTGTCTAAACTGTGTTCGAAAATGTTTTATGTTATTTTATTTTTATGTTCATAAATGCATTTCTGGAAATTTCTACCAGTCCGACCCACGTAGATGGCATTACAATCCTTACATTCTGTGGAGTAAACTCCACTTTTTTGGAACACGTCTACTTTTTGTTCGTAGTATTTTATGAAGATTAGTGGTTGTTTTTATTATAATTAGTTCGTTACACATGAATGGGCATTATAAACAGATTCGTTATAGGTACATTTATTTATGTAGAGTAAGAAAAGTAAAGAACACATTCATTAAAGAATAACACACTATCGCACTTTTATGAATGGGGAATGACATATTTGTCACCTTGTTTAATTCTCTAATCTCTTCTTGAGAATGATTTGTATTAAGCTCTTATCTTGGCTAACTTTCATAATTTATTACTGTTAGCGTTATAATTATTTTACCATAGTAAATATGCCATTCTGTAGATTAACATGTGTACTTCAAGCCTACACAATTATTTTTTATAAATATGTAGCATTAAAATGATTGTTTTAAACCACCCCTCTAATTTCAGTTCATGAAATTAATTGTGGACAACCCAACCCTGCGGGTAGCCGAAGATTTTTATCTGCTTGAAGATATAAATATCGTTTATTACATATTAAATAAGACAGAGGCAAGTAAATCAAAAAAGATGTTATAACTGGCATCATCAGACGATCTTTCCAAAAGAAAGATTATTTTTACAAGATTAACCATTTTTGGTACATTTAAATATCATACGTTTGATACATTTGAATGTGAAGGTTACCCTTCTAAGAACAATGTATGGAAAACAAAGCGATGGTGAGATTTTTCAATCGCTTTTGACTTGCACAAGCTATTAGAGAAACAAAATCTTAACATTGCCAAATCCACATGTTTACCAGGAACCACTGCTGATGGTCTCTATTTGGTTCTTGTATATGAAGTATATCCATTGCCTCATTGCCTCCTGAAATCATATTCCAGAAATGATTTGTGTGTCTGTTGAACGTGCTTTTGGAATACTGGTTCAACAAGCGCTGGTAACCAGCATCTATGTGTTCGTACTTTTACGTCTGACAATGCCTGAATCGACCTATTCGTGAACGTACTCCATTTGTAACATAAAAGTGTGATGTGAGCTGCCTATACTAATGAAAGTATAATCGATTATTATCTTTTTTTGATAGTACCTTTAATTATACTATTCAAATAGTCAATATAATAGTCAAATATCAATATAAATTAGTCAATATAATGGTCAACTACTTAACTCATTGTCTAACCCTCATTTATTATGTGAGCTTGGAAGTCCTTGCTGCTGTTTCTGATTTTCACATTTGACAATATAACCATTAATAATTTTTCGTGGAAGTTTTAATAATATTATCTTATAATAATTATAGTTTCTTATAAACTGAAATCTTTAAGACATCATTTAACATACATAATACATCGTAAATTCGTTAAATTTAAATGCAACCGTCCTTCGTTAAAGTATTAAAATAACATATCATGGAAGTTGCACTATAAATATAAAATAAAACCTACTTATAAGAGCTAATTGTTATAAAAAACTCAACATGATTCTTTCATCAACACATACGGTATGTAACATATACATATAAATGGTAACTAAATGGCACTTAACCATATACTGTATTGGAACCAAACCATTATGGAAGGAAAGATTTAAAATCAGTTGATGTTATTAAAGATGTATTTCAAGAATTAAAAATTCCTATGTTGTATAGTTTCTGTGAAGAGGAATTTTTTTATTTTATCGAGAAAAGTGATGAACAAGTTTCAAATATTGCTTACCATAATAATATATTCAAACGTTTAGACTTTTTATATAAAGCTTATTTATGAGTTACTCAAAGATGTTCAAAGAATAATGCATTTTAATTTAATTCATAAAATTATTTGTGGTAATAATATGTATATGTTTTCTAATAAAAACTGTATGTCAGTACGCTCACGTAATATATAGCACTCATTACGATCGTGATAACCAAGAGTAAACTTAGTAATGAAAATAAAATAATTCTTTTACTAAGTACCAATAAATGCTGTTAACTGTAATTTACTAAAAAAATGTATAAAACAAATACTGTTTATATGGTGGTATCGATTCCTTGAAAGGAAGCGTATACTACGAGGGGTCTAGGTGATTTCGAACTCTCTTGTTTGCTCCTTATTAAAGAGTTATTTATGGCTTTGATGGTATCTCGACTTGAATACCCTTCAGTAATATGGTATGCTATTTATACGTCACATTACCTGATAATTAAAAGAGTTCAGCGTCACTTTTTGAATCGACATATCGTATAGATGGTCAATATCCGCCAAGATGGATGAACTACTTGGACTTACTGCCCCACCACGAATTCCCTTCTCTACAATCCAGAGGAATTGTACTTGCAGAGATGGATTGTGCATGATTATTGTTGCGAGTTTATTTAAAGGTGCCGGTATTCCATATGATATTCAAAGTAAATGAACGTTGTTAAATTAAGTTGTTATTGATTTCATATGTTCTTACCATTTTCTAATACTTCTAATTTTGATTTATCAGTTGCTTTTGTTGCCTTTTAAGTTTAAATTTTCTAAAGCATATAATTATGCAATGTTTTTCTGTTGGAAATTACTATTGTTCATATGCATCATTTATCATTTAGCCCTTGTTATGTTTAAGCAATGGCTTTCTTCGCTCTCCAAATATGTTCCTCCTGTCCATAGCATACCTATTTTTTTAGCATTACTGTATTTTTCTTGCTTTTTTATCATCATCTTGATGTTGTTTTTCTAGCACCTTAGTCGTAATCGGCATTTTACTGGTCCTTGTGTCCTCAACTATTTCTTCTTGACCTCTCCAACATGATTACAACTTTGCAACTACATGATTTCACCATTTATTTTTTCTTGAGCCATGATTCATCGACTGAAACTGGTAGCTCATTCACAGGGATCCGATTATCATTTTCTTCTTGCACTGCTTTTATTCATTTTAAAACAAACTGAGATACGGTTTTGCAACTATACTCATGATTTATAGCCATCTAAGATAATGTATTTCTTGAGTACGAAGGAATGATATCCTTTGCTTTTTTCCAAATTAAATGTTGAATTCTCAACATTTTCTCACAATTTCTACTCAACAATTTCTACTCTCTACTCAACAATTTCCAGAACATAGGTATACTAGTATCATATTTAAAATTTTGTTGTTTGGTGGGTAGGTATAGGAAACCCTGCAGATTTTTTTGTGGGAGCATATAAATGAATCGTATTTTCAATACCTTTGAAACAATCAACATGAACATACTGACGAAAGCTGGTGAATCGTTTCTTACAAGGGTAGTAACAAAACTGTGGCACACTGATTTCGATTAAATTTGGTATAGTCATATAATAGACCAAAACAAGGTTTACGTATTTTTTATACGTACTGTAAAAGATTCTGGCCGAGTTTTGGGGGTTGAATGTTTGAGGAAAAAGTACACTTTTACCTGTTCGAAAACGAAAAGTGCTATCAAAATTTAGTAAATTGGTATTCATTCATAATAAGCTTTTGTAGTAAGGTGATTTTGTAGTAACCTTTTAAAGTCAGGCATATAATAATTAATAGGAATAGAATTAATAAAATTAATTATTTTATTCCTGGCGTTAGTTGTCGAGTTTCATATCAGAACAACCTAATAAGATATCTCAAAAAGTGATCATATAAGATATACTATATGACATATGCTTAACAAAAATGAAAGGTTATTTATACCTCGATACCATAAAGGAACGCAGGGTGTTCCACTTAAATTAACATAGTTATTTACAACACAGGTGTTAATTATAAACACCTATATATTAACTTCCAATAGTAGTAGCAGTTAACACCAAATATTGTTAATTAACATGCTACGTTGCACTATTTAATAAAAATGCTCATAACCTTTTAGTGGCAAGAATTTTCAAAATTTTTACAAAACAATAATTTGGTTACTTTGTATTAAAATTATGGAAACAAGATATCCAGATATAATATTTAAGATTAAGCTGATCCATACCGAGGATTCCGTTAAGGGTACCACAAGAGTCAAGAGATGTTAATATCTAAATGTTTGGAAACACATTTCTTCCTCCCATATTATGACAGATATGAGAAATGTTGCCAACTAAAAGTGATGCGGTGTTAAAAGCATGCACGCACGCAGCACTTAGATCCTATAGGCCTGTGTACAACCTCCATGTACCTACTACGGCTATGTAGCCTAGTGAATTATCGGGCTCTTGGACATAGCTCAGAAGAGTGTCTCTGATGCCATCTGTAGTAGGCCGTTCTTCTCCAAATACAAGATATGATATACCACCATATTACTTTGTTAACAAGCACCACAGAGAGGGCTGTCCACACTCCTTAATTTATAAAGGTGTTTATTAACCTTGTAGTGCCCTGTAACAAGCGCTCTTACACAGCCACACATATTTCTTTGTTTTATCATCTGAAGAATAAATAATATAAATATGCCTCCCCCGAATGATATGAGGAATGTTGTCGGAATGTCCGAATTCTTGGAACAGATTTTCGTACCAGTCCGTCTACAAGGAACATTAGTTTAACGGTGTTATTTCCATCTAGTTTTGTGAAACCATACTGGATGAGGTATTTCCTTAAAAATATGAATTTTGTCGGTATGTATGCAGTCCGTGTTGCATTCCAATACTCTCTGAAAGGCGATGTTCATCACCGCCTCCAGAGGACCACACTTCCTCTCTCGGCTTCTGTCCCTTGAAATACCTTCTTCCCGTAGCCATAACATGGTAAGACCTCTGCAGAGGCCATATTTGATCCAGATCTTTCTGAAGATTTTGATAATCTTCAGGAAGGAAATAATGCTTAATATTAATTAATATTAATTAATCCAACCCAACTTAGCCAAACCCAACCCAAGTCAATTCTGCGTGTATGATTATTATAGATATGAAATATAAATTTTAACACATCGTATCTTAAGAAAGAATTGAGACGTTGCCGCCATGAAATAAAGAAGATTTTGATGCAAATTTAATGGATATTTAATTTGTCATAAATAATTGAATAAACATGGTTGTTATGGTATTTTTAGTACAATTCTGCATGTTTGATTATTCTGATCAAACATTCCTGATTTTCATCAGGAGTTATTACCAACCCGACCTAATCCAATTCAATCCAGCCAAACCATATAGTTATATAGTCACATAAAGTCATATAGAGCTGGCTTTCAGACATTGGAGCGGAAGAGATTGTGCTACGATTTAGTATTCCTGTACAAATTAGTTATCAATCATTTTAACTTTTGAAACTTAGTCAGTGAATTGCGTTTTCGTGACATCATATCAAACAAAACAAATATCAAGGGGAGATTATTAATTTCGATTTGGTAGTTCTTTTTCTTCGGCAAATCTTTATTCTTCTATGGCTGCTTTTAAACGTTTTGTGCTGGTATGGATGTGGAGACATCATTGTTTCTAAATTAACAACAATATTTTGTTTGCTTTTAAATTTGTATGTATATTTGTTTTTTTGAGTATTGCTTTTAATTTTATTTTATTTTTTGATTTCCAATACTATTTTTTTTTTGTATTTTTAAATTTTTTGTAATTTATTTTTGTTTGGATTTCTTGTGGATGTCTTGCTAGGAGTCCATTCCTGTATGCATCCAGAATGTAAATAAAATAAAATAAGAATAAAAATTAAAGATTTATCAAATTTTAATGGAAAAAAACAAGATAAGTAGGATTTAAGGGAGCTAATCAGTATATGTACAAAAATACCAAGTATATTTGAAATAGTTACATCAATGCAGCTTTTATGAAGATACCATCTTCCTTCATCGTTGACTTACCATGAAGGATTTAAATTTTTTATTTGGCTTAAACGTGTTTTTTGATTTTTATTCAACGATTAGAAAGGAAATTATATATAAATCAAAGGTTAATTGCATCTTCTACGATTTCCGTTATCGATAAATACATTTTTAGCAAAAGGATATCGTTGACAGGTTTATTGTCACTAATTTATTACTATTAAACAAGTCCAGTTATTGAATCACCTAAAATAAAAATTCCAATTGTTCGATTATTCGACAATCAGAAAATTTACATAGAAAAGGTGATAAGCCGAGATTTATATAAGCAGCAATTTTTAATTTGCAATTCAGTATCCGTTATAGTCGCTACTTAATACAAACCACTTGAAAATATGAGTAAGTAATTTTTATTTTTATCTTCTTAACATGATAACAAAATATTTTTAGGTAAATTATTGTTAATTACTATTGTTGGAATCTGCATCCAAGCATGTTTTGGTTTGAGTCCAGACTGCTCGACAAATGATCCGTTAGATTTGACTTTTTATCCCACGACTCGTTGCAATAAATTTTACCAATGCGTTAATGGAAGACAATTAATTTTTACATGCCCAGAAGATCTCGTATTCAGTTTCCAAGAGCAAACTTGTGATTATCCAGAAAATGTTGATTGCGATAATCAAATCTCACCAACTGAAGGTCCAATTGTTACCGATGAGCCAGTTACGAATCACCCAGATTGTGGACCCGAAGTAGATTTAACTTTTTTCCCTATGCCGGAATGTAATCAATTTTTCCAATGTGTTGGTGGTCAACAACACGTTTTTACTTGCCAAGATGGGCTAGTTTTTAATTACCAAGAACAAGTTTGTGATTATCCGGAAAATGTTAATTGCGACAATCAAGTTGCCCCAACTCAAGGCCCAAGTACTACTGAAGCACCAGTAACTAATCACCCAGAATGTGCACCTGGAGTTGATTTAACTTTTTTCCCTATGCCTGAGTGTAATCAATTTTTCCAATGTATCGCTGGTCAACAACACGTTTTTACGTGTCAACAAGGACTCGTTTTTAATTTCCAAGAACAAGTTTGTGATTACCCGCACAATGTTGATTGCGATAATCAAGTTGCCCCAACTCAAGGTCCAAGCACTACAGAAGAACCAATCACTAACCACCCACAATGTGGACCTGGAGTTGATTTAACTTTTTTCCCCATGCCGGAATGTAATCAATTCTTCCAATGTATTGGTGGTCAACAATACGTTCTTACTTGCCAAGAAGGACTCGTTTTTAATTTCCAAGAACAAGTTTGCGATTACCCAGGAAACGTTGATTGCGACAATCAAATGGCCTCAACAGAAGGCCCAACAAGTACTGAAAATCCAGTTACGGCCCATCCCCAATGCGGACCTGGTTTTGATTTAACGTTTTTCCCAATGCCTGAATGTAATCAATTCTTCCAATGCATTAGCGGCCAACAGAACATTTTTACTTGCCAACCAGGACTCGTTTTTAATTTTTACGAACAAGTTTGTGATTATCCAGAAAATGTTGATTGCGACAATCAAATTGCACCCGAGTGAAATAGCTTAAAATGCAATAAGACACATAAATGAGTTTATTACCAAGAATAATCTAGAGATTGTATGTGATTATTATATAACTATTAATAAAAGTTGTTAAAAATAACAAATTATGATTTAAGTAAATTAATCTTTATAATGATTCAATAAACGTTATTTATATTCTTATCATCATTGAGGTTTTTTTTGAAATCGCACGATGACTTTGTAAATATTCGACACATCCTTTTACAACCAATTAATTAATCAAATTTGCGCAGAATTCCAAGAATAAAACGTACTCGATCTCAATTAAATTAAATGGGTAATCATTCATTGACATATCTCCCTTGTCTGTGCAAAACATCGATCCGACGAGTTACAAATAATTCGTAATCGTTCCGGAAGCTAGATGATCAATTGGGTGGTTTATAACAGTTAACTGTCGTGTATATTTTTTTTGTCAAACTCTGTACAGTTTCTTTGCGATAAAATCGCGTATTTTTTTGCAAATGTTACACAATCGGCGTATATCTGAATCATCAGATCCAACAATGATAAGAATGGATAAATTCGGAGAAACATGTTTATGCTCTGAAATAAAAATAAAAATGATTTGAGGCGACACAAAATATCGAATGCGACATTGTTTATTAAAATGGTATTGCGTTCAAATTATATTAATCTTTAGATATTTACTAAAATTGATTATTGATTGACGTATTTTAATATCTACACGTCTAAATCAGTAATCGCAAAATTATTATTCGGATTGATGTTGTATTGGTATTGATAAATTGTTACAAGACTTTAGCTTTATTATGATTAAAAAATACTCCATTGTTTCTTAGAAATCTATCGGACTAATTTTAAAGAAAATTAAGATAGACATGATAATTATTGGTTTTTATCGGGGTAAAAAGTGATTTCTTCGATTAAATTTTTGTTTAATACCTAATTTTTTGCGAAATATTACATTATTTCTTATATTTATTGATACATAAAAAATATTCCGATTTTCTTTTAATAATCCATTTATTTACTGTATTCCGATTGCTCACGATCACAATCAGTTATTTTGTCCATAACACAGAGTTGTTCGAAATCAAATTTATGTATCCAGTTATGTTTATTAGTAATTAATTAGACTGCTTTCACACTTTCAACATTAAAAACCAATTTAGATTGATATGACAACTGCTGTGAAAGATTATTGGTATTATCAAATACAATCACCATATCAAATCGGAAGAAAAGATTGTATAAGAAGATTTCTAAGAATGACTTCTAATTAATTATTACTTAATTACTTTTATGTTCAATGAAGTCTTCATTCAATTTTTATGTAAAAGGTTACACAATATGTTTGGTCTAATTACAAAGGTATTTAAACTTAAATTAACGTATATTAGATCTAGAAACTTTCAGATTAGACGTGCGCCTTTGGAAAAATTATTTTGGACACCTGAAAATAATACAGATATCCCCAAAAGGAATTTGGGAATTACCTGATTATGACTCTGGCAAATAGAAAGACTATTTACCACAAAATACCCAGATATAGTTGAAATGGGATCAAATACGCACTTTAAACAGAGAGAGAGATAGAGAACATAGATATAGTGTACAACCAACTTGAAATGAGGAAGTTCTTTGAACATTTAACCAAAACATGGAAGAATTAAAAAATGAAATGAAAAGAAAAAAGTATTCCGAATGTAATGAACCCTCCTCTTTTTTATTAGTGATTTAATGTATTTTTCCCAACAGCTATCTCGTAATCATAACTTACGAGCATACAAAACTCAGATTAAATAAATAAAAGTTATAACACAAGAAAATATAATAATAAACAACAAAAGTTCACCACTTTTCAATAGAAGATGTTCAAAATATCCTCCGGTTTGTATTATACACAATTGACATCTTTTGTTAACATTTTTTTACTTGCCAAGTTGATAAGCATGATGGGCCTAAGTGTTGCAAAAGCGTTCACAACTGCATCATCTAATTGCTGTCAGGAATTTATTGACCATTTGTAGATTATCTTGCAATCTTCCTCAACGGAAGCAATCCATAGGCATCAGTCCCGGTGACTGGCGAATAGGGCCTTGATTACCTAAGCAACAATTACAAAAAACGAAGGATCCTTTAACATTTCTTAGATGAAATCTATTTCACATTTAAGCAATATGCAATATATTATTTTAAAGAGGAAGGTTCAACCTGCAATTTGATATGGAAGTGATTTCTTCATTTTCAAAAATAAGACCCTCATGATTTTTAAAATTTTTTCATTTTGTTGATTATTCTACTAAAACGTCAAAAACATATCATCCTTTAACATTTCTTATGTAGAATCAATTTCAAATTGAACCAAAAAGTTATATATAATTTGTAAGAGAAATGTTCAGCCTTCAATTTGGTATGCAAGTCATTTCTTTATTTTCAAAAATAAGACCTCCATGATCTTTCAAATTTTATCATTTTTCATGATTCTACTAAAAGGTCAAAAACTCATTATCCTTTAACATTTCTTAGGTCCAAATCCACTTCGAATTGAAACAACAAGTTATAAACGATTCGAAAGAGGAATGTTCAACCTTCAGTTTAGTATTCCAGAGATTTCTTTATTTTCAAAAATAAGACCCCTCCGATCTTTCAAATTTTATAGTTTTTTCGTGATTCTACTAAAACTTAGAAAACACATTATCCTTTAACATTTTTTAGGTGGAATCGACTTAAAATTGAAGCAACAAGGTATACATCATTTTAAAGTGAAAGCTTCAGCCTTCATTTTGCTATGCAAGTCATTTCTTCAATTTCTAAAATAAGACCTCTATGATTTTTAAAATTTTATCATTTTTTTCGTGATTTTACTAAAACGTCAAAAACACATTATGATTTAACATTTCTTAGGTGTAATCGACTTGAAATTGAAATAACACGTTATACATCATTTTAAAGAGGAAGGTTCAACCTCCACTTTGCTATGCAAGTTATTTCTTCATTTTCAAAAATTAGACCTCTACTATCTTTAAAATTCTATCATTTTTTTCGTTATTCTACAAAAATGTTAAAAACACATCATCCTTTAACATTTCCCAGGTAGAATCGATTTCAAATTAAAACAACGTGTTATACAGCATTCTAAAGAGGAAGGTTCAATCTTTAATTTGGTATGCAAGCAATTTCTTCATTTTCAAAAATAAAGCCGCCATAATCTTTCAAATTTTATCATTTTTTTCGTGATTCCACTAAAACGATTCTACAAAAATATCATTAAAAGGTTACCGCTTTCCTGGACGTCGTTCGTGATATAAACTTCCCGCAGCCTTGGTATTCTTCCCAGATTGACATGTGATATTATTATGAAAGTTGATGACAATTAAGAGATATTTTAACGATAGGCACTCACAATTTGAACTAAAATTTGACGGATAGATATTCATAAATAATGCATTTCAGAAAAGAAGATTATTCAACAAAAAAAAAGTTATGAGGACTTTCCGAAAATGATTTTTTTTGAAAAACATCCGGAACTTCTCTGAAACCATAAGAGTGTCCAACTTAAAAGTCTGAATTCTGAATAGATGGGCATATTTCTTCAACTGTAACACCTCATCTAATTAGAATAAGGCAACAAAACAACTAAAACTGAAGAACGGGAGCAAGAACCTATTAATTCCTGTTATATCAAGCATTAGCTAGAATCCTCATGTTGAATATCTTCAAAGACACGTGGCCATAGCGCCCACTATCTACTATATCTGCTACTGCGTCCAAAGCATTAAACGATTTTTTGAAACCATATTGTTGATAAAGCAGCAGATTGCAGCTAAAACTAACTTTGAAATCAACTATATGTATTTTGAAAAGGTGGATAATGGGCTTGCATCTGATAAGTCTGCAATCTCATATTTTTCTGGTGACGCCGCCAATATGTTTGTCATCAGCTAATTCCAATGAGTCTTCAAATACCCAAATCTCAAAATTTTCCTCGCACAAAAGGTTGCTTTAGATAACATTAGGCTGGGTGATTTCATTTTTCCCGTAGAGACCTATATAAGATATTTAGGAACTATGATTGATAATCCATTAACAAGCCGAAGACATATTGATCACATTGTTGGAGAGTGTGAAAAATTTATAAAACTTATTACGTATTTTTTAAGGTAAGTTGGGTGTAAATTTCCAAACGGCAATGATCTTTTATAAGAACGGTATATAATTTGGATTTTGGTTATTCTGAAGCCATAGAATCATATATATATTTATTTTTTATTTATATATCAATATATTCACTTCAAACGCAATTTCTTGTCCACGTAGTAGGTGGTTAAATTAGTAACTTCGAATCATAAAACGTTGCAGACTAAGATCTCAAAGTTAATAGTGGAAGAGGTTATAGGTAGCATCTGAAAATACAGGTCTACTCCCCCTTTTGCGCTGCTTTCAAGTTTTTCTTGCACCGTCTACTCTTTAGTTTGAGATGTTCAATTTTTCCAAGTGAGACCCTTTATTTATTATTATTTTTGATTAATTTGGTTGAAATCAGGTGTTGCTTGCTGAGAGCGTGATGCTTCCAAATCTCCAAGTGATTGTTGTACTCCATCCATCCTAGTATTTCTAAGGCGAAAGCAGTGGTAATTTTGGAGAGCTTAAAGCATATACATAGAAATACGCACCCAAATAACAGCATTAGTGATATGTATTTATATTTTTGATTCAATTAGCTGGAGGCTTAACTAGCTAATTAAGACTCCATATTTCATCATTTATAAGTATGTCAAATCATAATACATCAAACGAATGATTAAACAATTTTATTAAAATGTTGTATCAGTGCGACATGTTTCGACTATTAATGATTGTCTTTTTCAAGCATGACGTCAAGTGTGCTTTATTGTGGTTGAAAAAGACTAACATTTAAAATAGAAATATGTTGCATTGATACAATATTTTAATAAAATTGCTTCATCATAGGTTTGGTGTATTATTATTTGACTTCTTAAAGGTTTCTACCTGTTATACTAGATATTTTAAACAATATCACTAGATTTAATAAACGAGGCCATCTGGTAAATCTTTCATGAGTAAAAGCTCATGCAAGTTTTGTTTATAATGAAAGTGTAGATGGACTAGTTAAGGCGTCTGTATGGGACAAGTATAGACAAGTTGAGTACAATTTCTTTTCTTCAAAGGCTTACCTATCTGCATAGCGAATATATATATTTAATATTTTCGAGATAATCATCGCATTCTTTACCATCAATGGTACGGTAAGCGTACCTCATATCAACGTTTTTTCAATTAAATAACATAAACTAGTACCAAAAGTCATAGCTAATTATTACAAGATAAGTTATAGAAATAAAATTTTACAAGAGCAATAACAAGAAGCATTTTAAAGTATCATCGAAGAATTATTGTTAGCGCTGTTAGTTTTGATTGGTTCCATATTGGTAATCTTGACGTAACTATAAACATTACAACGCATCTACACGCAAAAAAGCTGAGAAATGATGTTGAGAATAAAATTTCATTTGTAATATGCTTAGATATATGCTTCTTGTTTCTGTCAATAATTATAGATCTAAGCACAAAATTGTAATAGAGCAATATTGTTGAGAATAAAATTTGTTGCAACTTTTGCTCTAAAAGTTTTTTTGTAAATGCTCTGATTACCAAATTGTAAATCCTTACCAACTTGTAAACTAAGGAAATTCTCCAAATTTGGATACCAGAGCGAGGAGTACCAGAGCGTTGAAAAATATATACATATATCCATCACGACAATTCTAAAATGCAATTATAACCATACAGAATATTTCCTCTTTTATAATATGATGAAAGCTTTGTCTGTAACTTTTTACTAGTAACGCTTATTAACGATGATATAATTCAAGAGGTCTTAGTATGTGAACTGAGAAAGTGAAAAAGTTGCGAATTTTGTACTGGACTACTTTGGCAACAAGAACCTATAGTTGGCATTTCAATTATATAACAGCCTTATCAAACCAGGAACACAACGATTTATAACTGAATTTGTGACTACAACAACTATAGGATAAGCATGAAACACTAATCCTGTGAAGATCGAATCCTTCGCAAAATACGTCAGATAAAAAAATAGAAAATATGAATTTAAAACCAAAATGACACTTTTTTGTGAATGAAAAACTTACTTAGAACATATAAATATGTTATAAGTTTTCCTAGTTTTTATTGTTTTGTAATTATGCAAACATAAAAATTTGGATTATCTATGCTTTTCAATTATCCGTGCTTCGTTCGATTCCGTAGAGCACTGTTCTTCAACCTGTGTTCCGCGAAACCTTAGGGTTCCACTCAAATCCTTTTGATAACACGACGTTATTTCACGACGAATTAGAGACATGTCAGGCTTCTGCGATCCGGAACTAGTTAACCGTCTGCAACGCCATATTAAAATCTACATATAGAGATGGCATTAGTCCATTTGGGATCAAATTAATGGGTAAACATCTAGAAATTTCCATCACGCCATCAAAGAATTGATGTATTTCGTAACAGCCTATCTCTGTAAAAACTACTTTTCGACATATGCCGCTACAAAAATGAAGAATACTTCCTTCCTAAAGGCTTCATTCATCCCGTCCTTCACTTCGACTTCTATTAATATCTCCCCATAAAGTAGCCAAACTTGCATAGTGCATCTATGTATGTTTATAATGAATATTGTCGATTTTGACATTGTTCGATTTTTACATATTTCTATCTCTTTGGGTGTTCGAGTTACAACGTATGTTTATGACCAACATGATCGATTTTGACATTTTGGTATTTTCTGGTATAGAGGTACAGAATGAACTGACATCGTTAGACTTTATCTGGTAATGGTTCATATATTTTAGGGTAATTATGAACAATTTTTGCTAGTGACACAAATTTGGGTGTGTTACTAAACGAAGGGTTCCATCTAAAAATTATTTCAAAATAGGCTTTCGCGTGATGATAGAGGTTGAAGAATACTGCTGTAACGCATGAATAATTGCTATTTTTCCTTAGAATTCTTGCAATTAAACATATTTGCTTGCAAGGTCTGTAGGTAGGTATTATATTATCTGTCATTATTGTATTGGTTAGACAAAGACTATTGATGTTATAATATTTAATAACTATGGAGGGTGTTTATTGTCATACAACAAATGAATAGATATATGATTCACTGAGTTATAACATGAATAGATCATCAGGTGATTTGAGTATTTCCTATTTGAGCACATACCTAGTTCTATTCTTAATAATCAATAATTGTCCATTAAGGTTTTACAGCACTTATAGTGTTACTGAGGGGATTTATAAGGACGTCAGTCACAAATCTGATAAAATAGTTTTAGTTATTTTAAAATCATTTACTCACCGATTATCTATTCATCTATAATAAAATATTAATTTACACAAAAATGTTTTTAATAGCTGATATGCTATCATCTTTACGAAGCAAAAATTGATATATTCATTTCTGAATGAAATATTTTTTTCCGGCAATTGTTATACTCCTAATCAGTTCAATACAATATCTATCTATTAATCACTAATACTTATTTTATAGATATAAGTTATTTTAAGGATTATCTTACGGCGGTGAATTTTGTATTTAAAAAGTTTAGGTGTTTTACGAATTATCGTTTATTAAGTGTTGTTCAAACCTCTTACCTCTTAAGATTAAGATAAGACAAGATTAATTAATTAATTAAAAAAATCTGTTAATCTCAAATATTTTTCGATTACTTTTTATAAACATATAAACAAGTTAAAGACGTTTTAATTAAAACAAAGATATTGCATGTAGTATTATATTTTGATTGTAATAAGAGTTTCCATTTTTAATAAACAATGAATCATTGGAAGGCTTAATCTTTGGTTGATATGAAAACGGAATTGTCCGAAATTTGTTTTGAATTCTGGTAAAATGGCAACCTATTAGGAAGGTATACGAAAATAAAACCAAAATTACTTTTTCAAGTGGTCATAACTTGAAAAGTATATACCAGATTATCAAGATCTATACTTTATTCGATTCGTCTTATCTATTTAAACCAAAAATACCTGATTTCAATAGTCTTTCTTTATTCTTGTTCAGTCCTCAGAACTACACCGAATTCGAATCATTACTACAATCGCGATTTCATCTATTTTTGATACGAATTTTTCTTGGCAATTATGCATCTGAGAGCAGAAGTGTAAAAGAACAAAATTATTAAAAATAAAATTTGCCACATCTTTTGTACTAAAACTTTTTTAAAACTGTCCAAATTCCAATGGCAAAATATATAGTCACAATTTCATCTAATTTTCACACTTTCGACATTATCTCTTAGGATCTGACAGCAAGAGTGTTTAAAGCAAGATTGTTAAAAATAAAATTTGCTACAACTTTTATAATACATTTTCATTGCTATGACGTTCCATGGTGTACCAATAGCAAAATGTATAGTCACGATACATTCGAATTAATCCCAGCAATTATGCATCTGAGAGCAAAATTGTCAACTCCTTAAGTGGGCATTATTTATAATGCCCGGGCAATTTAAAAAGTGTCCAATACAATTTGCAACCATACATTTGCAAACATTTTTATTTATACTTCTCTACATACAAAGTATAAAGCTTCCTAGCATTGTAAGGTTGATTAGGATTCTTATCATTTATAATGATTGGTATCCGTTATTTCAAGAACAAGACCCAAAATATTTCTTCCAGTGGTGCAACCTCTATTGAGATCTGGGACTAGAACTCTAACTAATCACTCTTTTTAGCGGCTGGGTACTTTAAATTAGAGGTATGAAGAATATTTTCAGCTTGTTTTTTTATATTGTTTGCTAAAATTTCTCATTTTTTTTTAATATGTCTGCTTTTTATGTTTGTAAAAAAATATTACATCAGAATCTTGAATATTAAATGGCTTGGACACATTTATTTGTCTTGTGTTGTTATGAAAACCAGAATTGCGTTCAATTGACGAAATTGAAAGTTGAACATAACTATCAATAGAAGGCAATACCCCCTCGTTATGTTGATAGCGGTCTAGATCAGCTAACGAATTTGGCCCTGGTTAATTTTTTAGTGTACCTTCTTCATAACTTTGTTCAAAACATGACCTCACACGAAGTATAGTTTATACCACTATGATGACCTCTGATCTTCATTTGAATAAAACGTAAGCCATCTGCTGTTATTGTTTTCCAACCACGAACTCCAACACGTTTCTACATGTTACATTGTTCATTAATAGAATTATTAGCAAATTCTAGTCCCCTATCACATTCTAAAATAGGACTAAAGAAATAATAGCAGTATTTATAATGTAACGTAAGAAATTCCTAATAATTTTTTATATCTATAATTTCCTAATAACGAAATATTCTATCTGTTCGTGCAACAAAATATTTGTCTATAATATTTTCATGTACGTATGCTAGTGTAAGTACACTATATGGAAAATCCATAGATATAGATAGTAATATAGATGAGGCTTGGTCTACTGCGCATCCAAAAAATCTTAAAAGTTTTGATGGTGGCCATTTTTAGCCAATGTTACTGAAATAGCTATATGCTGCTGTCATTGCTTCTGGCTGAGAAGCAAGTTAGTTATTACAGTGTCTTTTTTCGTTTATGATCTAACCTATAAATGATATACCGAATGAATATAAATAACTTTCAATTTTTAAGTGCGATCCTTTTTTACAGTAGAATCCGATTCGCCATGAAAATTTACATTAATGCCACCTATGACCTTTATGTTAATACAATATGAGATAATTCGTGATTCATCGGAAACATGAGAAACCTCATGATCGATCCTTAATGTGTTAAGTAGTACAAATTTCATCCATCTCATATGTCTATGCACCAAGATTCAAGCATTTAACTTAATCCAGTGGCGACTTGACAAAAATTAGTTTAGAAAGTAAGAAATGAAACGGTGTCATAACCATAACACCTTGTAAGCGAGGTGATATTTAATAAGAAACAAAATAAAATTAACGACATATGGCAACTCTTAAAACGATGATAATGTAGGTTAACAATACATTTTTCCCACATTTTTGTAGTGTTTTTGTGGCAATACGATTTTGTTTTTGACCTGCCATTATCCAATAATTTAGGCAATCATAACGAATTTGGGCATGACTTCTCGTTGCCAGTGGTTTTCAAGTCTTTGAATATTCTCTGTTAGTGGCCCGTTGACCATTTTTTTTAAAATAAACTTGATTAACTTCTCACCTGCATTTTAAAAGATCTATTTTTTCGTGTCTTACTTGCATACGATAAATTTGCAAGGCAAGCACAACCATTTTTTTGACCGAACACTGATTCTGTAGTTTTCAATGTTTTGATTCATCCTATCAACTCCCCCTATATATTTGTTGTATTGACCAATAACATGAGATTGAGAAACAAGTTCCTTCTTTCTCGCTTCGTATCCATCTATTTACTTGTTAGATTGTTTTTTTTTTATTTGGCGCAGTGGAGGGGAAAATGCGTTATGCACCCCGGCCTACTGTTAGCGCCTTCCGCGGTCTTCTTGGATGTTTCTGTTTCGGCCGGGAGTGTGGGACTATCTCTAGTCCCAAGACTATCCACTAAAAACCCCCCACTCTTCCCGGAATCGCCCTTCAGGGCATACCTTCGGGGAAATCCTCTCATCTTTTACATCTTCATCGATTCTCCATCTTCATCCTCATTTTGCTCGTTTCATCTCTGTCCTGGGTGCTGGGAATTCTCCCTCGTTCCTCATCCCATTTTCTGCCTGTCTTTCGTGATTCTTCCATTCAAAAGGTCTCTTCTGTCTTCTCGTTCCTTGCATCCGGTGGCATAATAGATGAAATATATAGGGATTACTTTTTGAAATGTTAGTAAACTATAACATACCTGGGTGCGAGGATTTCCCCCTCGTTCTTCATCCCATGTTCTGCATGTGTCCCTTTATCCTTTCATTCAGATCCCTTTCTGCTCTTCCCTCCAGTCCACTCCGATGTAGTAGTTGAAATTGCGGGGGATAAATGAAATATTAACTTTTTGCATTAACTTTTGTTTACATCGTACCTGGATGCGGGGGTCATACCCCCTCAGCTCCTCGGCTCCACCTCATTGTCATCCCTTCTCTTCTCTTCAATCTCCTTGGTCATCATAACCTCAGTAAGATAATTAATTGCTTCATTTCCAATCTCATCACTCTCTAAGAGTACTTCAGAGATACTGTCTGCGTCTAGTTTCCTCCCAATTTTGCGTTCTACTTCTCTTCTCGATGCTTCAAAGTATCTACATTCGAAGACAGTATGTCTTGGAGTGTCTTCTGCCTCACAACCATACCAACAGGTGTCACTTGCTAATCTTTTTATCTTCTTTAAATAGCTTCCGAAAATTCCATGGCCAAGTATGGCTTATGTAGCGTAGTAATTTGTCTGCGGTCCTCGTTTCTGCCACTCCTGCACGTCCTTTATAAAAAATCCTGCCCAACCCGTATATCTATCCCACCTCTCTTGCCACTTTCTGTACACCTCCTCTCTATTCCTCTCCTTGTCCTTCCCTCTCGACTCCCAATTTCGAGCACTCTCCCAAGCCAGTATATTAGATGTTAGATTGGGTTAACTGTGTCACAGCCTCATACAACAGTGCTGTTAGTATCTATACACTAAGCTTTGAAAAGAATTCACCAGTTTTAGAGATGAAAAATATATATCATCGTAAATAATGGAAGTTTTAACATCAATGAAACAATAGAAGAATTGCCTAGTTTCACACCTAGTTTCTCTAATATGGTTCAAATTGAATCAGGCATCCTCAGTCAGTTTACCTTTGATGAACTCTTTGGCTCCATGTCGACCAAAATAAAGGTCGACGAAAGCATGTTTTCGTCATGTGCTAAATAACGTTTGTTAAGGATGTCATAACGAGGACGCATTTTTGCAAATTTATCACCATTAGGTAGATTAGTGTTCTCACTCTATTTACGACTATTGAATTGTATGTATTACTATCAGTTTCCCACAGCATACGCCATCGAGGAACTGGAAAATTTTCGTTACACGAACAAAATGGCAATGAAGTAATTAATTTCGCAGATGCCAATCTCAAAACTATGCTGAGCATAAAGTACAAATATATCGTTCAAGAAAGTGCATATTTCTTCAGCAAAGAAACTTTCACAAGAGCAGCATTAAACTTGTATGTACGAGAGTGGCTTGGTGAAATAAATGGCGCACCGAATCACTTCCAGTGTTCCCAAATTGGAACATTTGAAAACAACGGTATATTATCATAACAAACGCATGCAAATTTGGCAAGATCAATTATAGCAAACAATCAACAGAAAATAGAGTATATTTTATGGTTCAGAAAATCTCTTGTAACTTTGAGACTGATTATATTTGTATAACTATTCGTAATAATTTGAGCCAAATATATGTGCCATTGATACGTATTAAAAATATAAAGGTGATTTTATTGAGAAATAACAGATTTATTGTGTTTGAACCCAACCCAACCCAGCATGGGGGCGCTTAATATCTTAGGACGGCACTACCCTCGACGTCAAAAAATATTGTACAGCAACATTTTTTGGCTTTTGACAGGAAATAGTATGATAGTATTTTAGCCAAACTTGACATCGCAAACGTTACACTAATTGCTCCACAAACGCATTAAAGGTGCCCCTTCGCGTTAGCTCATTTGTCGCTCCTTGCCTGCAACTCCAGAGTGAACTGGAGCCCAGATCAGAGAAACTCTGTTATCATCAGTGAGTATATTTATAGCATTCTTATGGTCATTAACTAGAGCCAACACCGTTTTCACGGCTAGCAGCGCCTGGAGAGCGGCCTGACTGTCTGAAAAAATCGTATTATTAATTTTAGCTCCCATATCAATAGCAGATACTTCTGCCTGGAATACCATACAATAAGTACCCAGCCTGTAAGTTTGCTTGATCTGAAGTATATTCCTACTCCGACTCCTTCAGGCGCTTTTGATCCATCTGCCTATACCAGAAAATTAAGCATTAAGAACTGACAATGGCCTCGTCAAATCTAACAGCATTGATATCACAGTATCGGTACTTATTTTATTTGGCTATCGGATTTGCCTATACCAAGTGGTCGCTCCATATATCCCAGATAATTATGGTGCTAAAACCAAATGAACTTCCAATGCTTTCAAAAGTGTTTGAAAAGCTTTTGTTGGATAAACTTTAGAGCATCATAGTCAATAAAATACTAATTTCTAACTAACAATTTGGGTTTAGAAAATAGCATGGCACTATAGAACAGTTTCACAGAGTAATAAGATCTGCTAGAGAGGCCAAAAATATTATACAGCAGCATTTTTAAGTTGTTACCGACACATGCTGGAGTTCCTTAAGGTAGTATTTTGGGGCGAACCCTATGCCTTCTATACACAGCCGACACTTGCGATAGCTACTTATGCGAAAAACACTGCAATTATGGCTACTCACACACCTCCTAAAATATCATCTCAAAACCATTTTATCAATACTTTAACGTTGCTGGAAACAATGGCTTAATCAGTGGCGAGTAAAAATAAACCCGACTCATATTCCCTTCGCTCTAAAAAAGGAATGTCACACTAAGCAAAAATTACTTGTACACAATGAAGTAATTGGAAATGTATCTGGATCATGACATAATGTGGAAAAAACATATATTGACCAAACAGCTTTACTTTATACTCATACAGAAAAATGCACTGGTTTATGAATAGAAATTCATAACTCAGTCTAAACAATAAATATATACTACTATATTGAAACATATTTAGGAATACGGACTCCAATTATGGGGCATCAAAGAGCGAATTAAACATTTCGCAGCTGCTGCGATTTCAGTCCAAAATTCTCCGACCAATATGTAACGCACTAATATAGTAATCTACTTTAAAACCTTAACATACTTACCGTAAAAGAAGTAATTGTCAAGCAAAGTTTTAAGTACATCGAAAGACTGTAAATTCATCCAAGCCGACTTGCAACGAATTTATTGTAAGGAGCAACTATTAAAAGATTGAAGAGAAAATTAATTATTAATACTTAAGTTTTCTTCAATTATTTAAAACATAAAGGAAAGAGAATTAAAATCTTATTTTCTGATTTCTCTAGAAGATGCTTTGACAATGTGACGAACGCAATCTGGATAATATCATAATCGAATACATTATTTATGAGTTATAACCGCTTAAAATCATCATATCTGTGTTATTCTCATATACCTTCGCAACATTTCCGCGTTTTAGCGGAATTCAAAAGAGATTTCAAACCGGCAATTTCCAGTTTCATATTAAGGTGACTACATACGTAACTGCAAACTTTACATGCATTCATGATAAATTTTTTTGAAGAAACATGAATTACTTTCCTTCAACACTATATGTTACAAGTGTACTTGAACAAACAACAATTTGAAATTGGGCTATGTCAAAAACAGAGTTACAAGATGTTTCAACTTTTTTCTTTTCTCTTCTATAATTAGTTCTCAACACAATTAATTTCTTAACATCTTTATCAGCTTTGTCCTCTCTCTGTTTGTCCTATCATGTTCCCTCTGGTGATATATCTGCCAACAATGTGAGTAAATTTGACTTGCACAAATACACTCTTCAGTAATTTCCGGTTTGCCTTCTTGAATGCCTTTATGAATGCCAGTAAGTCCGCACGTTCTTGGTACACACGTGTCAATTTGATTAATCATGCATGCTCAAGTTTGCAATTACGTATATAATCACCTTTAATCAAGGATTGGAACACGGCTTGACATAAAAAAATGTTTATTATAAACACCTAGTTATCAGCTGATAGTCATATAAAAGCAAAAAATTATATTTCTAGATCTAATGATAGCAACGACTTTTACAATGAATTCAACTACTCAAGATCTATATTTCAATAGAAAACCTCTTTAAATAATCTATAGAAAAATATTTGACAAAAAAATGCGATAAATTCATAGTACTTAAGCAAGAATCTCAAATTACAGAATCAGTTTACGCTATACCTAAACTATAATTTAATTCAGGCATTCATTTCAGAAAATCAACGACAATGAGTAAGTTAATAAAATTAAAATGTAATTAATAATAATTTAATTATTTTCTAGCTAAATTTTTTTCCGTTGCAATTTTCGCAATTATTCTCCAAGCTTCTCTCGTTTTGGCATGGCCAGATTGTGCCACAAATGATCCAGAAGATTTAACTTTTTATCCAATGCCCGAATGCAATCAGTTTTATCAATGCGTTAACGGAGAACAAGCAGTTTTCACCTGCCAAGACGATCTCGTCTTCAACTTTGAACAACAATACTGTGATTATCCCGAAAACGTTGATTGTGAAAACCAAGGTGGTGGATCAACTGAAACCACTGAAGAACCTGAAGTCACAGAAGAACCTGAAGAACCTGAAGTCACTGAAGATCCTGAAAGCACTGATGAACCAGTTACTAACCACCCAGCATGTGGGTCTGAGGACGACTTAACTTTCTACCCAATGCCCGAATGTAACCAATTTTATCAATGCATCGGTGGACAACAACACGTCTTTACTTGTCAAGAAGGACTCGTTTTCAATTTCGAAAAACAAGTTTGTGATTATCCGGAAAATGTTGATTGCGAAAATCAAGGTGGTGGATCAAGTGAAACTACTGAAGAACCTGAAGTCACTGAAGAACCTGAAAACACTGATGCCCCAGCTACTAACAACCCAGAATGTGGATCTGAAGAAGATTTAACTTTCTACCCAATGCCTGAATGTGACCAATTTTATCAATGCGTCGATGGAATTCAATACGTTTTTACTTGCCAAGAAGGATTGGTATTCAACTTCGAATTGCAAGGTTGCGATTATCCAGAAAATGTTGAATGCTGAACATGATTTAATCGCGATGTAAGATTGAATACAAATATTGTGATTTAATAAATTGTATTTTGATGCAAATTGTTGTTTAACTATTTATGATTCAAATATTTATTTTATCAATTCAATTTTATAGTCGTTATAAATATAGTATCTGCTAAAAAGACAGCGACATCTTCTTTTTCTTCCATCACAGTAAGATTTCTGAAATTTACTTTGTACGAAAGCTTCATCTCGTTTTTAGGATATAACGTATTATGAAAAACTGTAAGAATTTGATCACAACATCGTTGTTTTTAACGAAATGCAATCTTTGACGCGTTAAATAATATATAAATTTGCTTCAAATTGCTTCTTATTTCATGGTCATATCTCAATCAGTTTTTAAGAAACGATTCATTGAAGATTGGTTACGTTTTTTACAGAGTTCTAATTTAAGAATTATAACTCCTAGAGTTAAAAATTTGAAGAAACGATCTTTAGCACATTAAATACTGAATAAATTTGCTTCAAATTTCTTCTTATTTCAATACTCAATTTGAATTAGTTCCTGAGATATGATTTCTACAAAATTGCCCGATTTTTACCCAACACTTATCATTACGTTTCTATTAAATATTAATTAAAAAATTATAACTCGGAGATTTAAAGATTTGGAGAAATAATCTGCGATGTATTAAATAATAAATAAATTTGCTTCAAATTGCTTCTTATTTCATGGTCATATCTCAATTAGTTCTTGAGATCTACTTTAGAGAGTTCTACTTTAAAAATCATAACTCCGAGATTTGAAAATTTGAAGAAACTATCTTTAATATATTAAATACTGAATAAATTTGCTTCAGATTTCTTCTTATTTCATTACTAAATCTGAATTAATTCCTGAGATACGATTTCTTAAAAATTGCTTGATTTTTACCCAACAGGTGATTACGTTTCAGTTAAGTTTTAATTAAAACATTATAGCTCGGAGATTTAAAGATTTGGAGAAACAATTTTTGACGGATTAAATAATAAAGAAATTTGCTTCAAACTGCTTCTTATATCATGGTCATATCTCAATCAGTTCTTGAGATATGATTTTTTGTAAATTGCTTGATTTTACTTTAGTGATTTGAGTTTTGTTATTTCATTTTACTTAAGAGATTGAAAGATTTGGAGAAATAATATTTGGTACATTAAGTACCAAATAAATTTACTTTAAATTGCTACTTATTTCATGGTCATATCTCAATCAGTTCTTAAGACACGATTCTTTAAAGATTCGTTACGTTTTTTGCAGAGTTCTAATTTAAAAATTATAACTCCGAGATTTGAAAATTTGGGGAAGTGATCTTTAGCACATTAAATGCTCAATAAATTTGCTTCAGATTTCTTCTTATTTCATTAGTAAATCTGAATTAATTCCTGAGATACGATTTCTTGAAAATTGCTTGATTTTTACCCAACACATATCATTACGTTTCCGTTAAGTTTTAATTAAAAAATTATAATTCGAAGATTTAAAGAAATAATCTTTGATGCATTAAATAATAAATAAATTTTCTTCAAATTGCTTCTTATATAACGGTCATATCTCTATCAGTTCTTAAGATACGATTTTTCGCAAAATTGTTTGTTTTTACTTTAGTGATTTGATCTTTAATTTTTTTGATTTTACTTAAGAGATATAAAGTTTTATGGAAACAATGTTTGGTACATCAAGTACCAAATAAAGTTGCTTTAAAATGCTTCTTATTTCATGGTCATATCTCAATCAATTCTTAACATACGATTCAATGAAGATTGGTTAAATTTTTTGTAAACTTTTAATTTAAAAATCATAACTCCGAGGTTTAAAAATTTGAAGAAATGATTTTTAGCATATTAAACACTGAATAAATTTGTTTCAAATTTCTTCTTATTTAATTATTAAATCGGAATTAGTTCGTGAGATACGATTTCTTAAAAATTGCTTGATGTTTATCAAACAGATGATTACGTTTCAGTCAAGTTTTAATTAAAAAATTATAGCTCGGAGATTTAAAGATTTGGAGAAACAATCTTTGACGCATTAAATAATAAAGAAATTTGCTTCAAATTGCTTCTTATATCATGGTCATATCTCAATCAGTTCTTGAGATACGATTTTTTGTAAATTGCTTGATTTTACTTTAGTGATTTGAGTTTTGTTATTTCATTTTACTTAAGAGATTTAAAGATTTAGAGAAATAATGTTTGGTACATTAAGTACCAAACAAATTTACTTTAAATTGCTACTTATTTCATGGTCATATCTCAATCAGTTCTTAAGACACGATTCTTTAAAGATTCGTTACGTTTCTTGCAGAGTTCTAATTTGAAAATTATAACTCCGAGATTTGAAAATTTGAGGAAATGATCTTTAGCACATTAAATGCTGAATAAATTTGCTTTAAATTTCTTCTTATTTCATTATTAGATCGGAATGATTACAGATCAATACATTTCTGTTAAGTTTTAATTAAAACATTGGATATAATTAATAAATTTGCTTCAAATTGCTTCTTATATCATGGTCATATCACAATTAGTTGTCTCAATTAGAGTGAAATACCAGAGTGACGAGATGTTACAACTTTTTTCTTAATAACTTATGATATGTTGTATCCTTCTTAGTCTTTTCATGTTCACTCTGGTGATTTATCCGTCAACAACATGAGTGAATTTGGTTTGCTTAATAAACTTTTCCATTAACTTCCAGTAAAGCTGTACGGTCCACTCATGAATGCTAACAAGCTAGCACGTTCTTGGTACACACGTGTCGTTTCGGTTTTATAAGCGAGGATTACCCAAGCTTGCATGATTCAAATTTAATCCATCATCAATCAAACATGTTTGCAATTTCGTGCATAATCCCTTTAATCAATGATGCAAACACGGCCCGACATAAAAAGTATTTATTATAACCACCTAGTTTTCAACTGATAGTAATATAAAAGCAAAAGAATTATATTTCCGGATTATTTCTGGAAAAATAGCGTCGACTTTCAAACGACTTCAACTACTCAAGTGATTGCACATATCACACCAAGATTTATATTTCGACAGAAAACCTCTTTAAAGAATCTATAAAAAAATATTTGACAGAAAAAATGCGATAAATTCGTAGTACTTGAGTAAGAATTTCAAATTATAACATCAGTTTACGCTATACCAAAACTACAATTTAATTTAGACATTCATTTCATAAAATCAACGACAATGAGTAAGTTAATAAAATTAAAATGTAATTAATAATAATTTAATTACTTTTTAGCAAAATTTTTTTCCGTTGCAATTTTCGCAATTATTCTCCAAGCTTCTCTCGTTTTGGCATGGCCAGATTGTACCACAAATGATCCAGAAGATTTAACTTCATTCAGAAGATCCAATGCCCGAATGCAATCAGTTTTATCAATGCGTTAACGGAGAACAAGCAGTTTTCACCTGCCAAGACGATCTCGTCTTCAACTTCGAACAACAATACTGTGATTATCCCGAAAACGTTGATTGTGACAATCAAGGTGGTGGATCAGCTGAAACCACTGAAGAACCTGAAGTCACAGAAGAACCTGAAATCACTGAAGATCCTGAAACCACTGATGAAACAGTTACTAACCACCCAGCATGTGGGTCTGAAGACGACTTAACTTTCTACCCACTGCCCGAATGTAACCAATTTTATCAATGCATCGGTGGACAACAACACGTCTTTACTTGTCAAGAAGGACTCGTTTTCAATTCGAAAAACAAGTTTGTGATTATCCGGAAAATGTTGATTGCGAAAATCAAGGTGGTGGATCAAGTGAAACCACTGAAGAACCTGAAGTCACTGAAGAACCTGAAAACACTGATGCGCCAGCTACTAACAACCCAGAATGTGGATCTGAAGAAGATTTAATTTTCTACCCAATGCCTGAATGTGACCAATTTTATCAATGCGTCGATGGAATTCAATACGTTTTTACTTGCCAAGAGGGATTGGTATTCAACTTCGAATTGCAAGGTTGTGATTATCCAGAAAATGTTGAATGCTGAACATGATTTAATCGCGATGTAAGATTGAATACAAATATTGTGATTTAATAAATTGTATTTTGATGCAAATTGTTGTTTAACTATTTATGATTCTAATATTTATTTTATCAATTCAACTTTATATTCGTTATAAATATAGTGTCCGCTAAAAAGTCAGTGACAGCTTCTTTTCTTCCATCACAGTAAGTTTAAATCTAAATTTCAGAGTTCTAATTTAAACATCATAACTCCGAGAATTAAAAATTTGAAGAAACGATCTTTAGCACATTAAATACTGAATAAACTTGCTTCAAATTTCTTCTTATTTCAATAGTAAATTTGAATTAGTTCCTGAGATACGATTTCTGGAAAATTGCCTGATATTTACCTAACACATATTACGTTTTCGTTAAGTTTTAATTAAAAAATTATAATTCGGAGATTTAAAGATTTGAGGAAATAACCTTGGAAGCATTAAATAATAAATAAATTTGCTTCAGATTGCTTCTTATTTTATGGTAATATCACAATTAGTTCTTGAGATACGATATTTTACAAATTGCTTGATTTTACTTTAGAGGTTTGAGCTTTGATTTTTTTATTTAACTTAAGATATTTAAATATTTAGAGAAACAATGTTTGGTACATTAAGTACCAAATAAACTGACTTTAAATTGATTCTTATTTCATAGTTTCTCAATTAGTTCTTAAGATAGGATTCTTTGAGGTTTGATTACGTTTTTTGCAGAGTTCTAACTTAAAAATCATTCAACTCCGAGAGCTAAAAATTTGAAGAAACGATCTTTACCAAATTAAATACTGAATAAATTTGCTTCAAATTTTTTCTTATTTCATTATTAAATAGGAATTAGTTCCTGAGATACGATTTCTTAAAAATTGGTTGATTTTTAGCCAACAGATGATTACGTTTCAGTTAAGTTTTAATTAAAAAATTATAACTCTTAGATTTAATGATGTGGAGAAACAAGCTTTGACGCATTAAATATTAAATACATTTTCTTCAAACTGCTTCTTATTTCATAGTCATATCTCAATCAGTTTTTAAGATACGATACTTTGAAGATTGATTACGTTTTTTGCAGAGTTCTGATTTACAAATCATAACTCCGAGAGCTAAAAATTTGAAGAAACGATCTTTACCACATTAAATACTGAATAAATTTGCTTCAAATTTCTTCTTATTTCATTATTAAATCGGAATTAGTTGGTTGATTTCTACTCAACAGATGATTACGTTTCAGTTAAGTTTTAATCAAAAAATCATAACTCAACGATTTAATGATTTGGAAAAACAATCTTAAGCACGTTAAACAGCAAAACAAAATTTGTTTCAAGTTGCTCTTTATTTCAGAGCGAAATCGCAATTAGTTCTTGAGATACGATCCTTTCAAAATTTCTTGATTTTTATAAAACACATAATATTACATCTTGCAAAGTTTCAATTAAAAAATCATTACTCAGAGATTTAAATATTTGAAGCAAGGATCTTAGGCACCTGAAATAACAACAAAATTAGCTTCAAATTGTTCTTTATTTCAGAGCAATATCTCAATTAGTTCTAGAGATACGATTCTTTCAAAAATTCTTGATTTTTATCAAACACTTAATTCATTTTGCAGAGTTTTAATCAAAAAATCATTACACGGAGATTTAAAGGTTTGGAGAAACAATCTTAAACACATTAAATACTATCTTAATTTGCTTCAAATTGTCTGTTATTTCAATGCGATATCTCACTTAGTTCTTGAGATACAATTCTTTGAAAATTTCTTGATTTTTATCAATCACAAATAATTACATTTTGCAGAGTTTTAATCAAAAAACCATAACGCGGAGATTTAAAGATGTGCAGAAACAATCTTATACACATTAAATACTAATTTAATTTGCTTCAAATTGTCTCTTATTTCAATGTGACATCTCAATTAGTTCTTGAGATACAATTCTTTAAAAATGTCTTGATTTTTATTAAACACATATGATTAAGTTTTGAAAAGGTTTAATAAAAAAATCATAACTCGGAGATTTCATGATATGAAGAAATGACCTAAGGCACATTAAACACTAAATAAATTTTCTTCAAATTGTTTCTTATTTTAAAGTGATATCTCAATTAATTCTTGAGATACGATTTTATGAATACGAACGCATCCATTTTTTTCTTAAAAACTACGATTTTGTTTAAGAATTTTTATCTCAACAATGACATGATACATTGAATTTCCTCTATAATTGTCACTAATTGCATTGTGATATCTATTTTAAGTAATTACATAAATTTTGGAAATTTTTACAAAATGGTTAATAACATTGTAATTTTATATACAAAATTTGAAAATAAGATGTGCCGTTATACAGATATGCAAAAAAAATATATGGTGTTCCATTAAAAAAGAAAGACATGTTGTGTTATCACACTTCTTTATACTCATATTATAGTACAAGTCGGCGTTTGAAAGAAATTCCTAACTTAATTGGTACATATAAGTAAATAACTGGTACGACAAATACAATGTTAAGTTTTAATTAAACAGTTATAACTCCGGGATGTAAAGATTTGGAGAAATAACTTTTGATGCATTAAATAATAAAGAAATTTGCTTCAAGTTGCTTCTTATATCATGGTCATATCTCAATTAGTTCTTGAGATACGATTTCTTACAAATTGCTTAATTTTAATTTGATTTTTTCAATTTTACTTAAGAGATTTAAAGGTTTGCAGAAATAATGTTTGGTATATTAAGTATCGGATTAATTTGCTTCTTATTTCATGGTCATATCTCAATCAGTTCTTAAGATACGATTCATTGAAGAATGGTTACGTTTTTTGGAAAGTTCTAATTTAAAAATCATAACTCTGGGATTTGAAAATTTGAAGAGATGATCTTTAGCATATTAAATACTGAACAAATTCGTATCAAATTTCTTCTTATTTTATTACTAAATCTGAATTAGTTCATGAGATACGAAAATTGCTTGATTTTTACCCAACACATGCTTACATTTCTGTTAAGTTTTAATTAAAAAATTATAACTCGTAGATTTAATGATGTGCAGAAACAATCTTTGATGCATTAAATAATAAATAAATTTGCTTCAAATTGTTTCTTATTTTATGGTCATACCTCAATTTGTTCTTGAGGTATGACTCATTGAAGATTGGTTACGTTTTTTGCGGAGTTCTAATTGTAAATGATCTTTAGCACATTAGATACTGAATAAATTTGCTGCAAATTTCTTCTTTTTGATTATTACTTCCTGAGATACGATTTCTTGAAAATTGCTTGATTTTTAACCAACAGATTATGTTTCTGTTAAGTTTTAATTAAAAAATTATAATTCGGAGATTTAAAGATTTTGAGAAATAATCTTTGATGCATTAAATAATAAATAAATTTGCTTATTATTTCATGGTCATATCTCAATTAGTTCTTGACATACGAGTTATTGAAGATTGGTTACGTTTTTTACAGAGTTCCAATTTAAAAATCATAACTCCGAGAATTAAAAATTTGAAGAAACGATCTTTAGTACATTAAGTACTGAATAAATTTGCTTTAGATTTCTTCTTATTTCATTACTATATCTGAATTAATTCCTGCGATACGATTTCTTAAAAATTGCTTGATTTTTACCCAACAGGTGATTACGTTTCAGTTAAGTTTTAATTAAAACATTAAATAATAAAGAAATTTGCTTCAAATTGCTTCTTATATCATGGTCATATCTCAATCAGTTCTTGAGTAGTTGAAGTCGTTGTGAAAGTCGACGCTATTTTTCCAGAAATAATCCGGAAATATAATTCTTTTGCTTTTATATTACTATCAGTTTAACAAAATTTTTTTCCGTTGCAATTTTCACAATTATTCTCCAAGTATCTCTCGTTTTGGCATGGCCAGATTGTACCACAAATGATCCAGACGATTTAACTTTTTATCCAATGCCCGAATGCAATCAGTTTTATCAATGCGTTAACGGAGAACAAGCAGTTTTCACCTGCCAAGACGAGAGGCTTGAAGAAATTTGCCAAACGTTGATTGTGACAATCAAGGTGGTGGATCAGCTGAAACCACTGATGAACCAGTTACTAACCACCCAGCATGTGGGTCTGAAGACGACTTAACTTTCTACCCAATGCCCGAATGTAACCAATTTTATCAATGCATCGGTGGACAACAATACGTCTTTACTTGTCAAGAAGGACTCGTTTTCAATTTCGAAAAACAAGTTTGTGATTATCCGGAAAATGTTAATTGCGAAAATTAAGGTGGTGGATCAAGTGAAACCACTGAAGAACCTGAAGTCACTGAAGAACCTGAAAATTACAAATTTGCTCTGATTTCATGCAAATTGCTTGATTTTACTTTAGGGCTTTTAATAGCTCCGAGATTTGAAAATTTGAAGGAATGATCTTTAGCGCATAAAATACTGAATAAATTAGCTTCAAATTTCTTCTTATTTCATTACTATATCTTAATTAGTTCCTGAGATAGGATTTCTTGAAAATTGCTTGATTTTTACCCAACATATATGATTACGTTTCTGTTAAGATTTAATTAAAAAATTATAATTCGCAGATTTAAAGATTTGGAGAAACAATTTTTAATGCATTAAATAATAAATAAATTTATTTCAAATTGCTTCTTATATCATGGCCATATCTCAATTAGTTCTTGAGATACGATTTCTTTCAAAGTGCTTGATTTTACTTTAGAAATTTGAGCAGCTGCAAACTTTACAAACATGCATCATCAATCTTTTTGAAGAAACATGAAATATTTTCCTACGATACCACACACTACAAGTGTACCTAAACACCAGCTTGAAATTGGGCTATATCGTGCTCGGACGACGATGCAATCACACTAGTTTTTTTTCCTTATCCACATGGGGACACGCGAAAGAAGAAACATGATATACAGTGTAAAGAGTAGTTAAGGAAACGAAAAACCTACTTCCATATTAATTTATTGAGTGGAATACCAGAGTGACGAGATGTTACAACTTTTTTCTTAATAACTTATGATATGTTGCATCTCTCTTAGTCCTTTCATGTTCACTCTGGCGATTTATCCGTCAACAACATGAGTGAATTTGGTTTGCAAAAATAAACTTTTCCATTAATTTCCAGTAAAGCTGTACGGTCCACTCATTAATGCCAACAAGCCAGCACGTTCTTGGTACACGCGTGCCGTTTCGCGTTTATAAGCGAGGCTTTCCCAAGCTTGCATGATTCAAATTTAATCCATCATCAATCAAACATTTGATTAATCATGCATGCGTGTCATGTTTGCAATTACGTGCATAATCCCTTTAATCAACGATGCGAACGCGACTTGACATAAAAAAATATTTATTATAACCACCTAGTTTTCAACTGATAGTAATATAAAAGCAAAAGAATTATATTTCCGGATTATTTCTGGAAAAATAACGTCGACTTTCACAACGACTTCAACTACTCAAATGATTGCACATATCACAACAAGATTTATATTTCGACAGAAAACCTCTTTAAATAATCTGTAGAAAAATATTTGACAGAAAAAATGCGATAAATTCGTAGTACTTAAGTAAGAATTTCAAATTATAACATCAGTTTACGCTATACCAAAGCTATAATTTAATTTAGACATTCATTTCATAAAATCAACGACAATGAGTAAGTTAATAAAATTAAAATATAATTAATAATAATTTAATTTTTTTTAGCAAAATTTTTTTCCATTGCAACTTTCGCAATTATTCTCCAAGCCTCCCTCGTTTTGGCATGGCCAGATTGTGCCACAAATGATCCAGAAGATTTAACTTTTTATCCAATGTCCAAATGCAATAAATTTTATCAATGCGTTAACGGAAAACAAGCAATTTTCACCTGCCAAGAAGGTCTCGTCTTCAACTTCAAAAAACAATACTGTGATTATCCAGAAAACGTTAATTGCGAAAACCAAGTTTGTGGACCTGAAGAAAATTTAACTTTCTACCCAATGCCTAAATGTAACCAATTTTATCAATGCGTCGATGGAGAACATTACGTCTTTACTTGTCAAGAAGGACTCGTTTTCAATTTCGAAGAACAAGTTTGTGATGATCCGGAAAATGTTGAATGCTAAACATGATTTAATCGCGATGTAAAATTGAATACAAATATTGTAATTTAATAAATTGTATTTTGATGCAAATTGTTGTTTAACTATTTATGATTCAAATATTTATTTTATTAATTCAACTTTATATTCGTTATAAATATAGTGTTTGCTAAAAAGTCAGCGACAGCTTCTTTTTCTTTCAAGATTTCTGAAATTTACTATGTATGAAAGGTTCATCTCGTTTCTAGGACACAACGTATTGTGAAAATCTGTAAGAATTTGATCACATCTTTTCTATTACTTTAATAAGAACTATTAATTACTTAGCACATCATTTTTAGTTATATGTTTAGTTATATAAAGCAAGTTTAATATCCTATCTAATTTAATATACTTCTACGATTACAAAACTATGATTTTTTTGAAAATAGATTGATTTTTACTTTAACATATGAATCTATATTTTTGCAGACTTTTAATCAAAACATCAGAACTGGGAGATTTAAAGATTTGGAGAAACAATCTTTGACGCATTAAATAATATATAAATTTACTTCAAATTGCTTTTTATTTCATGGGCATATCTCAATTAGTTCTTGAGATACGAGTTATTGAAGATTGGTTACGTTTTTTACAGACTTCTAATTTAAAAATCATAACTCCGAGAGTTAAACATTTGAAGAAACCATCTTTAGTACATTAAATACTGAATAAATTTGCTTCAAATTTCTTCTTATTTCAATAGTAAATCTAAATTAGTTCTTGAGATACGATTTCTTGAAAATTATTTGATTTTTACCCAACACATTTCCGTCAAGCTTTAATTACGATATTATAATTTGGAGATTTAAAGATTTGGAGAAACAATCTGTGACCCATTAAATAATAAATAAATTTGCTTCAAATTGCTTCTTATATCATTGTCATATCTCAATCAGTTCTTGAGACACGATTTCTTACAAATTGCTTGATTCTACTTTAGTGATTTGAGCTTTAATTTTTTCAATTTACTTAAAAGATTTAAAGATTTGGTGACACATTAAGTACCAAATAAATTAGCTTTAAATTGCTTTTTATTCTATGGTTATATCTCAATCAGTTCTTAAGATACGATACTTTGAAGATTGGTTACGTTGTTTACGATATTTTACAAATTGCTTGATTTTACTTTAGAGGTTTGAGCTTTGTTTTTTTATTTAACTTAAAATATTTAAATATTTAGAGAATCAATGTTTGGTACATTAAGTACCAAATAAACTGACTTTAAATTGCTTCTTATTTCATGGTCATGTCTTAATTAGTTCTTAAGATAGGATTCTTTGAGGTTTGATTACGTTTTTTGCAGAGTTCTAACTTAAAAATCATAACTCCGAGAGTTAAAAATTTGAAGAAACGATCTTTAGCACATTAAATACTGAATAAATTTGCTTAAAATTTTTTCTTATTTCAATATTAAATCTGAATGAGTTCTTGAGATACGATTTCTTAAAAATTTCCTGATTTTTACCCAACAGATACCATTACATTCCTGTTAAGTTTTAATTAAAAAATTATAACTCGGAGACTTAAATATTTGGAGAAACAATTTTTGATGCATTAAATAATAAATAAATTTGCTTCAAATTGCTTTTTATATCATGGTCATATCTCAATCAGTTCTTGAGATACGATTTTTTGCAAATTGTTTGATTTTACTTTAGTGATTTGATCTTTGATTTTTTTGATTACAAAAATTTGCTTCAAATTTCTTCTTATTTCAATACTAAATCTGAATTAGTTCCTGCGATACGATTTCTTGAAATATGCCTGATTTTTACCCTACACATATTATTACGTTTCCGTTAAGTTTTGATTAAAAAATATAACTCGGGAATTTAAACATTTGGAGAAGCAATTTTTTATGCATTAAATAATAAATAAATTTGCTTCAAATTGTTTCTTATTTCATGGTCATATCTAAATTAGTTTTTGAGATACGATTTCTTACAAATTGCTTGATATTACTTGAAGTTGTATCCATCGTGGACCCAAAACATACCTAGCATGAATTTTACTTAATAACATTTTCATTATTTCAATCGAGAGCTATGGCTTTTAATTAATTATTACAATGATGAATTTGAAGAATTTGTTCGCTTAATGACATCGCGCCTGATGAAGAAATCTCTTTGAATCGAAACATATTGCGTTGAATTAAAACAAAACATATTTTTATTATTCATTTTGTAAATCTGACAACGTTGGACTCATCCATTTATAAGATTTAGAAATACGTCATTGCGTTATCTAGAATCAAAAATAACTATTTTAAAAATAACAAACTATAAATAATCTATTTTTTTTTTTCACCAACACGGTTTAAAATATAAAATACAAAAAGAATAATTCGAGGTTATTCCTGAGGGTCATAGGGACGGAAAGTAGTAGAAATTAAAACAAAGCAACCCATTAATAAAGTATATAAAAAATAGAAGAAATTGTTATTTATATCAGAGAATGGAAAGAAATAACATCAAAGAAAAGATAGTAGTTCTTATAGTACTTTTCAACTGCTATATCTACTAATTATTAAAAAGACGATATTTTGTTAGGAGACATACTCGGATGGAAGCTAAAGATCATATCAAGATTGTATCGGTAAAACGATTACAAAATTACACCATTGAAAGTATTATATTACAACATTTATTGAAAATAAGAAAATTGTAGTAGTATAGAAACATTTTAGAATGTATTAGGTATTCAACTTTGTCGTGGATTATAATCCAACTAAATCAGAGGTAAATAAATTCAAAAAGGATTAATTAATTAGTTAATAGTAATAGTGGTAACAGTTGTTTGAATAAGTTTGTATTAGCTTGATCTAACGTTTTTTTCTCCCTATTAATACATTAATTAATGTTTTGCACGGTTATCTGTTCTAAACAGTTACCACACGATCGCTTGATAACTGAATTGACAAGGTTATTTGTTATATTAATGAACATTTTTACGAACCTTTTTTCATTAAAACAATTTCTTGTTTATTACTTTATGTTATCAGTTATAAACCAACACAAAAATTATTGCTGGTGAATTACTTCTTTTGTTATACTAATTTTTTGCTATTCACTAATTTTTTACTTTAGTGATATTTCGAATGTTGTTATTTTAAAATATCTTTATCTTTATATAAATTTAAAAATAAAAAATTTGATTAAAAACAATTTATTAATTAAATAAACAAAATGTGATTCAACTAAATGTGAATTAATTGTGATTCATTTAAAAGTGTTATAAATTTATGTTTAATGTTCGATTTTAATATTTTTTGTAAAGATTAAAAAACTATTTTAAGAAATATTTCGCGTTTTTATTACAAATACCAATATATAACATTCATTTTTTGAAGTTATGTTAGGGATTTTACGAACTAACTGTGTACAAGAAAACATTGTTCTTGTACACAACAAAAAAAAATGTTTCTACGTCATCAAATTCTACGTAAAAAGTGTCCATATAATACGTTAGTTATAATATTTTAGTTATAATAATAACCATTATAATTAAACTTAGTTTTATGATATTTTCAATTTTGGAAATATTGGAAAAACAAAAAATGCAAGTTGGAATTTATTTAAAAAAAGAGATCATGACATGTAAGCTAAGCTTGTTTTCTAATGGTAACGGTTTCCTAAACAGCCTAGTCCAGAGTCTCCCAACCTTTTTTGTGTCGTAGACAACTTGCCATGTTGTTCGGTTTTCGATACTTTGACTCCCTTCTTATTTGATATTGATTTTTTGTAAATTTCTAACTGTAGTGAAGTTTATTTTAAATAAAATTTTGCATCCGTTGTATAAAATATACGTAACATAAAATAAACTGAACAATAAGTAGTCAAGACATCCTGAAACCTAGTTTCAAAATAGAAAGCATTTAAATGTTGAATGTAGGTTAAAATGTCGTCTTCCTGGCAGTTTGTGACAAATTGGGGAACTGGTCTCGTCCAATATTTCGCATCATTAGTTTAACTTTGGCAAGAAACGCAGATAAGATTTACTTTGCTTTAATCAAATTTAGACTGCCGCGTTGTAACTGTAAATTCACCATATTAAATTTTGTAAAGAAATTTTACAAATCACTTCAGGAGGACCTTATTCAGATATTATAAAATAGTCTCAAAAAGATCAAAAAATCTTTTGAAACATACACCTTTCGACAGCTAGCGTATACCAGTGAGAAGGAGTAATTGATGAAAGGGTTCTACATTTTCTTCACACAACTGCGCAAACAATCGTGTATTCAACGAGTTGCTTCAAATTCGGTTTATGGCATCAATGACTAATTGAAGAGATTTATGCAATCTAACACTAAAATTTTTAACAACTAAATGTTGTCAATGGATAACGCAATGTATTGCTAACAAGCCTGATACATTTTGTTTTAAATTCCCAACCATGGCAGGTGCTCCATCTGTAGCTACTGATATTATGTTTGTATAAAGGAATTACATTTTTAATGACGTTACAAATGCCATGTTGCAACTTTCTTCAGAAACTGGTTCGAAGTGACAAAATCTGGAATCGTAAAACAATATATCGGTCAAAAACAAATTAATAATTAATTTATACTAACTACAAGCTAATTACTAGCTAATTGCTGGGTGGTGTCCGGTTTGGGAGTCGTCTCCATCTTCACCTCCACTTTCCATATTCTGCTGAGTTCCTAGCCATGGCTCCTCTTGTCAGTCTTTGATGATATTTATTAGTCCTAGCTAGAACCTTTGTTTTGTCGAAATCTATTCGGGGTTCTTCTGAATGGCACTGTTCCGCAACCGCCGACTGTTGAATCTTTCTCAGCCTCACATCCCTCTCAGGTTCCTTGATACGGCATTCGATGTTTCCACCACGACTGCATGATAGCCGATAGACACTTGCTCTTTTTAATAGAGATTTTCTTGAGGTGTCTTGCAATTCGTTCCGTTACACCAAAAACATAAGTAAGACAGATAAATCCAACTGGTTCTGTAGTTGCTGCACCTTCTTCTCCCTGCTTCCACTGCTTGGTGGCTCGGTTGATGTCCCTCGAAGTATATCCATTCTTCTGTACTACGTCCCGTAGAAGCCATTCCTCCTTCTGTAGGTTGTCTCACATATTCTTATCTTCACATTTTCTTGCTGCTCTCTTCAGTTGAGGATGATGATGTGATGTTACCTCTAAGTACCTGTTGGTGTGGGTCTTCTTCCGACATTCCCCAAGTTTCATGTCAGCCTTTGTCCAGGACGACACATTCACACACAGTCAGGCTTTAAGCATTATAGTTGTAAAATACCTCTGTCGAATATTGACATCATAGGAAGCACAGACCAAGGAAAATTGACTTTAATGTGTTTCTTAGATTATTCAAAAGCTCTTTATACTATCAATCATGACTTTATGTATGTCATGCTTCGCTACTTTCGGTTTGATGATCTTGTCGGAATGTTGCTAAAAGTGAGCTGATGTTGTTTGAGCCAAGGAAGCTGTCAACAAAGTGTAGTGGTCAACATCAAATCTTGCCGCTGAAGGATTACATAAGAAACTTATTGGACGAAAATTTGAACTTTCCTAAACACATTAACAGGTGTACTGCATCAGTGTTTGCTGCTTTTAAGCTGATCTATGGCAGTCGGTTGTTCCTTAATCGTAGAAGTAGGGTACTTTGGTGCGAGGCCTTGGTGTTATCGCATTTTAATAATTGTGAATTTGAGTTGGCTCAATATGCAAAGCAGACACATACTTCATTCCATGTTTTTGTTCTTCTTTGAAGAAACGCCTGCATCTGAATTCTGCCTAACTTCTATTATTGTTATTAATTGAGGAGCTTGTGTGCAAAACTAGAATATCTGTTTCTGAAAATGTGTCAGAAAACGGAAAAAAAATTTGACAGTTTAAAGATGGAAAATACATAGCTTCAACAAGCTGTTAAAGTGTGATATACTTGCTTTTACTTATAATTGAATTTAGCAAACGGAAGAAACCATGAAATCTATGCAAATAAAGATGCCAAGAAAATTTCGTCAAAATATGGATGTACCCCGTTTTACACGCGACATCGTCAATAAATAAATACTGAACATATATAAAAAGCAAGAGCTCCATCTTGTTGATATCATATCTGATCCAAATTGACTTCAAACCTTTTTTGAGAAAGAATGGCCCTGTTAATCGAATAGAAAATGACATCATACTAATCATTATAAGGAGTAAAGACTTCAGATTGTAAGCATTCATATCATCAAATGCAGAAACATTGGCACACTTTTCACTTTCTTTTTCAATTCAAGAAGCCTGTATGATCTTTTTATATATTTTTTTATTGTGCTGCAATGCGTGGCTGTTTGAAATGAGAAGTAATTAAAATTTTGTTGTTGTAAGTGGACCTCACAAGATACTTTAAATGGAGTAACTTTAGGTAATGCATTAAAAGTAGCATAATTATGCAAGTTCTCAGGGTTTTATCAATGTTATACCAAAAACCAATATGAACCATCATTTGCACGAAAAACCAGGCTTATGATGGACAAAGGATTCATGTTTCCCCATTTGACAGTACTCATTGCAGCTATAGTCTATCACGATGAGGTCTTCTATATTCCAGTAAGCTTTTATAGTGTTTTGTATTAGATAGTACAAATTATTTAACTCATGTCTCACACATGTACATGTGACATGTATATGTGTTTCAATATTTGATTACCGGTGCATTTCTTTCGAAAGCTATGATAATCAAACGACTTAGTCACTTGAATGTATGCAACCGTCTATACTGATGTGGTGGGAATGTAGAGTACAGCAACATCAAATTGATAAACGTTGGGTTATCTTACATTAAAAAATAGTGTTTGATCGCAACGTAGTGAGATTTTTTGTATTTTTGTAATAAACAATAGAAAATGTTCGAGACGTAATTGGGAGCCATTGCGATGTTTTATTTGTTTCTGTTGTAATGTAAAATTTTGCACACGTGTTTGTTTCAATTTACTCAAGACTACTCTAAGAATTCAAAAGCGCTTGCAAGTAATGGAGTCCGCAGTACACTATGTCATGATTTAGAGACTGATTGTGAACCAGGCGTGTGTCTAAGAACTCTTAGGATGCAATCGAAAAATCCATTGTACAATCCCTCGACGGATAACAATTGAAAAATTCCAGAATTCAAAGATCAAAAACTGAGTTAATTCGCACTAGGATCAAGCGCGTCCACATGACTATGCCCTAAGTGATTAAGTGTTGATGTTGGACCAATTTTCAACCACCTTTTCATGATCACCTTTTCCGTGTAGTCCATACATCCCAAGAATTGCGGCAGTCTAAAATCAACTCTTCAAAAGACATGGGACGATTTCGACGTTGACGTCTCCAGATAGAGGATATGTTTGATTATCATTGTTGCTTGTTAACGATTGAATAAAATTTGAAGTACAGTGCTATTGAACTTTTGCGTCTTCTATATAGTCTTTTTTAAGTTAGTCTTACGGCGGTTCATTTTTACTCTTTCGTTTGGAAATCTAAGACGACATATATTTGACATTATATTTTGATTTTATAAATAAGTATGGCTTATAAATAAATTAAGAAGAATGGGTTTCTGAGCGGCTGGTACAGTTAACCCTCGTACGACCAAAATGATTGAACGAACATTGACGACCATAACGGGTCAGTTTAGACCCATGCATGGTAAACCATCTTAGATTTCGTTCCAAGCATTAAAACTAAATATTGTATTAGAAATATTTATGCGATGGTTTAAATCACTTCCTCGACATTCATAGCATTCCCGTTTTTGGGTTGTTGATGTTTCGATTGTCGGTAGGTTACTTTTCTTCCCGTACTTAGCAATATTTATACAATTTTCTATTCTTTTTTTATCTATTTGAATATTTGATTTAAATCGAATTGCAAACATTTCCAGTCTAATTAAGACTTTTTTGCTCCAAATTACAAAGCGCCTTATCAAAATAATTAATGAACAATAGTTATGAACATCGTCTTGTAGTTCTATGGCAACTACATTCTCGAAGATAGGCATCGGAACAAGAGTACATATTTTGAATTGAGACTTGATACTGCTTCCAGTTTGATTTTAAATATTTTGTGTGAAATATCTTATGCAATACTGACAAAATACTTGCTTAATATCTAAACTAATTAAATATATTTTTTTTTTGCACAATTTTAAAAATTACTTACATTAAACCAAAATTACGGTTAACTCATATGAGAATAATATAACTATGAGTATTACAAACTTGGAGGATGGAAAAGTCAAATATTTCATATTTAACACATTTAGCAACAACATGGTTATTATCTCAAAAATGAAAAGCTGTTTGTATGATATGAATAAAAATTGTTCATAATACATCACCAAGATATAATTAAGGTGTTCAGCCCAGGATTTGGTCCAGGGTTCGTCCCGGGATTTCATGAAAGAAATGTGGTCCCGGGATTTTAAACGTCCCGAAATTAAGATATCCGGAACGATTTTTCTAACGCCTTTTTTGCAATGAAAATACGCTCGGTATTAGGAAATAAACCTTTAAATGCACTTACATTTTCTATGTTGTGTTTTCTGTTGATTCCCTCATTCATCAACACTAAAACAAAAAACCCAATGTTCGTTTTTAAATGCTTTTTAAATAATTTTTTATTATTGAATTTTGATTTCGGAACTATTTTTGGAAATCTTGTGACCGTTAGGAAGATTTTTAAAATAAGAGAACAGTAATGAGATATAATCCATAAAAAATTTCAATTCGACTATTTCGTTGGACTGAAACTACTCATTATAAAAAGCTTTAATATAGAGAATAGACACCTTAAGATAAAACAAGTGATGTTGCTAACATGTTGGCAGATTTTAGTAGTGAGTTACAACTCATGCTACAAACAAGTTATCAGATTTTAGAGGATAGAGTCAAACCCTGATGATATGATAACTCATGCTGCCAACCAATTGGCAGCTTCTAAAATGCAGGATAGGTTTGTTAAGGCATTATATCTCATGCAGCTATCATGTTGGCAGCTTGGACATGGGGAATAGATGTCTTAAGATAAAATAGCTGATGCTGCCAAACTTGTTGAAGTTAACAGATTTTAGAAAAGAATTACAGTTGATTACAGAGAAGATGCTCATGCTGTCAACAAGTTTGGCAGCTTTTAACATGGAGAATAAGATTAAGACATCTACTTAAGATAAAACAGCCGTTTCATAGTTTTAGAAAAATAAATTATAGTCCAGCAAATAAAAGTAAATATAAAATTGAAAATAATATGAAACATGAATAATGCATGAAGCAAATCGTAAGGTGCCGGTTCAGAACCTTAAAATAGAACTCTGTTCTTCCCACGGAAATGTTGAAAAAAGTATAAAGAAAAGCAAAAATAATACTAAATCTAATTTACAGAAAAAGAAAAAAGAGGAAAAAATTTATGGAAAAACTGATTAAAAAGTATTCTATTGTACAACCGAATCCTGAACGATCCAATACAATAATCAATAATCTCTCAGTCACAGAAATGCGATTGTAGGATTTACAGAAGTAGCAAGAGAAACATCTTTCAAGCAACTCTTTGTCGAGCGATCATGGACATTCCATCCAAATTTAACTCTCTTAGGCCCACTTTTACCAACCTCCAGTTAAACTAGCTAGCGGCGGTTAAAGCGATTTTAAGCCCTCTCATTGGCTATGAGATGGTTTCTAACTGTTAGATAAATTTATTAAGAGGTGGTAAAAGTGGCCCTTAAACAAGTAATCGGGAATCCATAACATTAATTTATGGTAAGAAACCAACGTCTGGATCTCTCTTCTCTTTTCATTGACAACCACCCAGCTTCAACTAACTTGTGAGAAATTCTATCCGATTTTCGGTTTCCATAAATAAACTGTAGGCAACAATTTTGTGTTTTTTGAATTCTATTTGAATCAAAAACAGTTAAAGCTGGATAGTACCTTATAAGTAAACTAAGACAAAACGAGAGCACCGCACAAATTTCTCTTGCCACTATGAGGAAACAACAATCTCAACGTAATTTTAAGATATATAGATACCTGATTTGACAATCTGCAAGAACTAGATTGGTATATTTATCAACCACTCGAAGTCTCGTACTGTTGATATTATGACAGCGGATTTAGCAAACTCTGAAATTTCAAGGTCAATCTTCAAACATTGTTTAGAGGCAGCCACGTAAACGCTATTATGGTCATTATTTACAAAATTCTAAATCCAGCGTCTCTTCAATCGGATGGACGAAAAGAGTAAATCAGCTGCATGTCATCAGCGTAAACGTAAGGTGCATAATGCTGTACATGATCAAAAAGGTGATAAAGACCCTAAAATGGCACCCCACAAGAAACGAAACGACGCTGAAAAGACACCTCGTTAATCCCAACTGACTGAGATCTTCCACTTAAATAGTCAGTAATTAAGTTTAGAGCAATTATATCAAATCTCCAATAAGATAATATATATAAGTGGATGGTGTGGTTTACGGTGTCGAATGCTGGATTTAAATCTAACAGAGTACCTGATCCACCGAAGAAATAATAACATCCCTTAGGAAGCAAATCAAATTTATCAAGATATTCCACAAGCTAATGCTTCAACATCTTTTTCGAAAATACAGGCAACAAACTGATGGATTTAAGATATTTAAATGACGAATTTTGAGTTCTTGGAATCAGTTTAATAAAAACATGCTTCCAAGCAGCACCCTCCGCAATGCTTACTAGTTTTATAAAACCGTTAAGGATATAAATTAGGTAAAGTAAAATGATAAGACAGAAAAGCTTAATCATATCAGCACTAATTCCATCATTACCCTCAAACAACGACTTTAAATCATGTACTAGTTTTTCTATTAAACTGAGCTGCACACTACAAATATTGAATACCCCGCCATTTTAAGATAAATTTGATTAAAAATGTAAAATCGTGGAATCAAACGGCATGGTGTTTTGAATATCTGAAATGCTTGTAAGAAAAAAGTCGTTTAAATCCTCAACTTTCTTTAAATCATCCGGATTATCGCAAAGGAACTTTTTATTCAAGTGAAGCGAGCTCACAAAAAAACTATCATTCTCGAATGCGAAAGTCATTTCATTTTTCAAAAATAGTTATTTTGCTCAAAAATTAAAAATTGTAAGACAGAAAGATTTTAATAAAAATTGTCCATAGTACATCACCAAGACATAATCCATAAACAATTACATTCCAATTACTTCGCGTTATTTGTTGTAGAACATACATTTTTAAATATTTACATTTCCTGTTTTTGTATGATTATTATCAATAATATCTGATAAAATAGAAAGGCTAGCAGAAAGTATCATGGATACAATTACTTCAATTAAAAATCACCTGATTATAACTATTAGAAACCTAGGTGATGCTATTATTTCTTATACAGACCTTAGACAACAAACGCCACAAGCTCTAACTGTGTTATTTACCGTTCGATTATCATGAACCAATCACCAAATGAAATGGTTTGATAGATTCTATGGTTCATACCATCTTTAACTTTAATGAATTTGAGAGATCGTGCAAAGACTAGATTTAGGAGGGCTCATAGTTATCAGCGAAATAGTAAACAAATATGGCTGGGTATTAAAAATCTAGGCGTTGGGTCGAATGAGGGGACGTCTTCCTTATCATTGCATCTTCGGGATCCTGATTGTATTAGCAATCATTTTAGATGTGTGTGAATAGTTTGCCACCTGTTGATCTCAATATATATGAGCAAAGCATATGTTCAATAATCAATTTTCAATTATTTTTTTAATTTCAATGTATTGAGAGCATGTATTTTCATTTTTCAGACGTTTTCAAACTCAATTCGTCGCCTGAGTTTTTTGCCATTTCAGATTTTCTTCAGCACCCACACGTATTTCCAAAAATCGGTGCCTATGTTCATGAATGAGATTGTGCAAGACTACATTCTTTGTTTCGCTATATTCCAAGACAATATTTGATTTGTAATATACTTCGTTGCTTAACTCAATTGCTTAACTCATGTATATGCTGGATAGATGATAAAACTATCACACATTTCTTTGATTATACATACATTTATGTCCTTTGCGAAATAGAATCAGGATGAATAACGAGGGCAATATTTTTAGCAAATCCTTTATATTTCTTCGAACAATCAGCTAACAATATCCACCATATTCCACTGTTATTTTAAAAATTAAAAAAAAATCTGATAACGGTTTTACTATTCGTTATCCTTCATTTTTCTCAACATTTATAAGCCTCTCTGCAATTTTTTGAGGCTTATAGGTCTCCTAAAGACTTGATGCACTATTCTGATTCCGAAGCAGTTTGATCATTATTGACCCAGTTTTGGTCGTACAAGTGTTAAAGAAACTACAATTTAGAAAAAATTCTTTACAACTTAACAAAAAAGAACATGGTATGCATAATAATTAAATAACCTTGATTAGGGTGCATTTTGATTGTAATATATTAGTTAATGAATCATTTTCGTGATATCTCTATTCACCTCTTTTAAATTCCGAGTATTAACCTTTTCTTAAGCTTCAGTAATATCCAAATTTGAATTGGTATCAACTAAGTAGGTATTCGATAGCACAAAAACATTTATTTTATATGAAAATATTTCGTTTCAACTACTTTAATTTGATACAATTTTTTTTCAGCACTCACACGAATTTCCAAAAATCAGTGCCCATGTTCATGAATGGATTGCGCAAGACTACATTCTTTGTTTCGCTATATTCCCAGGCAATATTTGGTTTGTAATATACTTCGCAATTGCTTATCTCATGTATATGCTGGATAGATGATAAAACTATCACACATTTCTTTGATTATAGGGCCATATTTTTAGCAAATCCTTTATATTTCTTCGAACAATCCCAAGTAATGTTAAATCTTTTGTCGGAAGTTCTTCAGCTAACAATATCCAACATATTCCACTGTTATTTTAAAAATAAAAAAAAAATCTGATAACGATTTTACTATTCGTTATCCTTCATTTTTCTCAACAGTTATAAGCCTCTCTGCAATTTTTTTGAGGCTTATAGGTTTCCTAAAGACTTGATGCACTATTCTGATTTCGAAGCAGTCTGATCATTATTGACTCAGTTTTGGTCGTACAAGTATTAAAGAAACTACAATTTACAAAAAATTCTTCACAACTTAACAAAAAAGAACATGGTATGCATAATAATTAAATAACCTTGATTAGGGTGCATTTTGATTGTAATATATTAGTTAATGAATCATTTTCGTGATATCTCTATCCACCTCTTTTAAATTCCGAGTATTAACCTTTTCTTAAGCTTCAGTAATATCCAAATTTGAATTGGTATCAACTAAGTAGGTATTCGATAGCACAAAAACATTTATTTTATATGAAAATATTTCGTTTCAACTACTTTAAGTTGATACAATTTTTTTCAGCACCCACACGAATTTCCAAAAATCAGTGCCTATGTTCATGAATGAGATTGTGCAAGACTACATTCTTTGTTTCGCTATATTCCCAGATAATATTTGGTTTGTAATATACTTCGCAATTGCTTATCTCATGTATATGCTGGATAGATGATAAAACTATCACACATTTCTTTGATTATAGGGCCATATTTTTAGCAAATCCTTTATATTTCTTCGAACAATCCCAAGTAATGTTAAATCTTTTGTCGGAAGTTCTTCAGCTAACAATATCCACCATATTCCACTGTTACTTTAAATATTAAAAAAGATCTGATAACGATTTTACTATTCGTTATCCTTCATTTTTCTCAACATTTATAAGCCTCTCTGCAATTTTTTGAGGCTTATAGGTCTCCTAAAGACTTGATGCACTATTCTGATTCCGAAGCAGTCTGATCATTATTGACCCAGTTTTGGTCGTACAAGTGTTAAAGAAACTACAATTTACAAAAAATTCTTCACAACTTAACAGAAAAGAACATGGTATGCATAATAATTAAATAACCTTGATTAGGGTGCATTTTGATTGTAATATATTAGTTAATGAATCATTTTCGTGATATCTCTACCCACTTCTTTTAAATTCCGAGTATTAACCTTTTCTTAAGCTTCAGTAATATCCAAATTTGAATTGGTATCAACTAAGTAGGTATTCGATAGCACAAAAACATTTATTTTATATGAAAATATTTCGTTTCAACTACTTTAAGTTGATACAATTTCTAACATAATTTGGGATATATGTTAAACATATTTTTTGTACCAAAAAAAACAAGATAACAAATATTCGCAACTTTCTCGAATACAAACCCTCGTCATCTTACCGATTTTATTGCGACATCTTAACCGATTTTACGCTAAAAAAATTGTTTCTAAGGAGATATAGATCGTGTTATCAAATTTGTTTCAAATATATCTACAGAGCCAAATCGTGTTTTTTTTAAACTTAAAGAAAAATAAAAGTGACCAAATTGATAGCATTTTAATACGTGTTGATTTCCTTTTTAAAGAATGTGACGATAATCCAGTGTAAATATACGGCTTTTTAAGATTGTTATCTCAATTGATGAGTGTGAAATAAATCCCAGGATATTGGATTCGTTTAAAAAAATAATAATACAAAACGCCGTATTGCTCGGAATTTTGAGTCATTATAAAACAAATACAGGTGAACGATAAGATTGTGGGGAATTCGAGAAAAAGTGTTGTTACTGTTCATTTTTAAGATTGGAATTGCAGCATTTAGAAATTTTTATTATATGGGTACAAAACACTTGATAGTTTTCTTAGAATTTTATGGCTCCAATTAATTTAGTGAAACAACAACGTGTGGGTGGAAAAACAAGCTTGAATAGGGTCATTGCTAAATTTTCGATTGAAATGATTCTTAAAACAATAAAACAAGATATCATAAAATAAAAGGATCATAAAGTGATTATAAAATAATTTCCATTATTTTGTTGTAAACATCTATGTAACGAAATAAATAAAAAAATCAGTAAATATATATAAATGCAATGTTGTGTAATAAAATGTTTATGACAATGAGAAAAAAATTAAATATACCTGAAAATATTTCATGATCATTAAGATGAGTGTGTGTATGTGGGGATTATTTGTATCACGGAAGGACATACTTAATCGAGAAGATCGTAATCTAATCCTCGTAAGATTACAATAATTTCCTCTCATGCACTACGTGCTATGTTAATTTTATCGTCAATTATCTGGAAAATTCTCGAGTACTTTATCTTAACATTTTATCTATATCGAGGGGTCCAGATAGTCGAGTGCAAGGTCCTTAAGGTTTCTTCGTAAGAAAAACAGTATCCCTCTTTTTTAATTTATTTAAATGATCCTTATAACTATTTTTTGATAAATTATTTGATTAAAAACTACCATTGTTCTATACAATGTTAATTACTACACATTGTTTTGGCTTAAGTTTTTCAACCACATTTCAAGAGTTATGTTTTTTAACGTTTAAATTAAACCAATTTAATTTAATCTTAGAACTTGAAAAATCAGTATCAATATTATTGTATATGTTGTCACTTCTTGTGATTATCAAATTCTTTATGATAATATTATACTTTTTTACTCAACCTGCTGATTTAATCAGTGCTAACTAATTCATCATATCATTTGAGTTTACTCTACATGTTTTCTCTTGAAACATATTAATGAAAAATATAATGAATACATATTATTTCTATGAATGACGTGTAAATAATGCAGGACAATTACCTTCAGCATTTAGTGTCATTATTAATTCACGAAATTATTTTTAATTACCATACAACTGAACCCAAATGTGTCTAGTTCTGGGTTTAGTGTTAATTATATTTTCGGTTCAATAATAATATATAGCTATCTAGCAAAATAACTTCTGATACTACTAATGAGCACTGGGGTAAATTTGAGGCTATGATGACTCTTCCTGGCTATCGATTGGCTACTTCCTTTCAGTACATCACAAGAGACCATGGTGGATCATTGATCTTAGCGAGATCTGATTTCGGCATCGACGAACTCGGTTTAAAGAAGTTTTAACTTGAGATGGCCTTTGATTGCTGTGCGGTCAATTTTGGAATAAAGTGTAAGAAGTGCGCTTGCTTATGCATTTATCGACAACTTAACAGTTCAATTGACATTGTTTGCATTGTCTGCATTGATACTTGGCTCTATTGATTCTGGAATTGTCGTGGACATATTCCATTTGTTACACGGTGATGAACAACGAAGAAGATGAACGGATGATACTTCGGATCAACCAGAATACATACTTCTCCATCCGTGAAGCACTACGAATTACCAATACATATGGTAATTCGTAGTTTTACTAGTACCAGAATATATAGAAATATATTTTCTATATATATATATAGAAAAGGAGTAAAATATACTAAGTAACACAAATATAAATGTAATAAAATATAATAATTTTGCAACTGATAAAACAAACTGCTGAACAACTGACAAAAACAACTGACAAAATTTTGCAGACCGATGAGATGGTATAGTCATTATAAATTTATATCTTAAGTTCAAGTTGTGAACGTCTGTTCTAAACCTTATTTTAGTTGCAAGATAAGGAGGTTTCCCAGAATGAACAATCCTGTGAATTAAAAATAAATATTGTGTAGGGAACCTCTGTCTCATGTTCAACCATCCGCTAGACTGCAACACAGGTGAAATATGGTCCCTACGCCTAACGCCATAAATAAAACGCAAGCAAGAATTCTGAACAACCTGCACCCTTCGCCTACATTCATACGATAAACACGAACTATAGACTATACTACCATAATTGAAATTTGATAAGATCAGAGTGTCACATAGTAAACGCCTGTGTCTAACAGACAAAACCTGTCGGAATGAGTGCAGACGTTTTAAAGCACCATAAGCACGACCATATAGAACACCCACATGATAACCAAAGTTCAGTTGATCATCTATAGTAACCCCAAGACTCTTAACAATACTACACAACTGTATTGACTTATTCATAATAGAAACATTGACTCGAGCTTTATCCACAAAGCAACCACCCCTCTTTGTAAATACAATACCTTGTGTCTTGTCAGGATAAATTTTCAGACCATGATTTGCAATTTCGGTGCACAGAACACCCAATTAATCAGTAATTATACGGCATGCTGAGATGGTAAGAGCAATGCATTAATTTAGAGAATAAATTGCAAGTGTAAATAGAAAAGAGAACTGGTCCAAGAATAGACCCTTGGAAAACACCTGATGAGCAGAATGTAGGACTGGACATCACTGAATTTAATTTAACAGACTGCACTCTGTTAGAAAGATAGTTATCAAACAGTTTAATCGCATGTGCATCCAATCCGATAAACTTCAATATATTTAGTAATAAGTTGTGATTAATTATATCAAAGGCCTTGCTGAAGTCAAGCAGTATCAATAAAGTTGACTTGTCCTGATCCAAAGCCTGAAACACATCATGAGTCAAATCAAGAAGCGCAGTGGTACAATTAAACTGTTTTCTAAAACTAGACTGCTTAAGTGGTATACATTGCGCCTCCAAAAAAGACTGAAGCTGCTCAGCCATAGGTGTCTCCAATAACTTTGACAAAACCGGCAATAAGGTTATAGGCCTCAGATCAATATATGTCTTAACTGGAACCAATTTGGGAATGGGTGTAACATAACCGTGCTTCCAGGAGTCTGGGAATTCTGATTGAGTCAAACAGAAATTGCAGATATACACAAGTACATCAAGAATACGGGGACAACAAAAACGTATCAAATCCAAGCTGATCCTCTTCGTCTGAACCCACACCAGTGGACTTCATATTTCACATTATATTATTGTAATAATAAGGAAGGTATTTTTTTATTATTGGGAATTCAACCAAGGGTTGAGTAAATTAACCTCTTTTTATTGTAACCTTAGCTTTCGAATTTTATTAAATTCTTCATCAGAGGACGCTATAAAATGAGAAAGAAAGCAAGATGTTTAAAACCGTAAATTCACAATAACATACAATTGCAATATATAACATAACCTAACTTACATAAACGAGGTTAAGATTGGTAACAGAACCAAGGACGTAAAAACATTCTTGTATGTTATACCCAGAGTAATGGCCAAGTTGGGATGGCAGTTTATCACACCAATAACAAACAATAAATGGTGAACGAGCCGTAAAAACAATAAAAATAACAAACACCTCACTAGACAGCGTGACAATATTAAAACACGGCATGAAACGAGCAAGAGAAGAGGTAATGGTACCTATTCCCACAACAAGAAGAAGAAACCCGAGAGAGAGAAAGAGAGAAGACCGGGAAATTCAAAACCCAGCCGGTATATAACACAATGTCAGAACCACACCGCACCAATGGAATGGTCGTCGCGAGAGGAAAATACTAAATGGCAGTAGATGTCACTCACCCCTTGTACAACTTTCCAAGAATCTGCGTCTGTAATAGGAGGATTCACAACAGAGTATAGAGGAGTTCTCAAAGTCAAAAACATGGCCCATAGAAATGTGATGTTCAGCGAGGTCTGTAGCATTCGACTTTTTTAACCTGCAGTCTCTCATATGCTGTTTAATTCTATTTTTTCGGTATTGGCTCGTCATACCTATATATGAGCCCGAACAAATCCAATCTGTAAATCAAATTGGACTTGACATCGTCAGGAATGCAATCTTTGAGGTTGGAGAAGGCACGCCGCAGAGGGTTCAAGGTATATTTTGCCCATCGAAATTGTTTACCACTGAAGGTCTTAATTAGGTTATCTGTAAGGCCTGGGATAAAAGGTAACTTCACAAAAGGCTTAACAGGTATTTCCTCTACATCAGGATGGGTGAGAGACAAATTTGCGTCTACATGATTTGTGTCCCGCACAGCTGCAGGTGACAACCGAGGTCCATCTAACGAGAACAATATCTTATTGACCAAGGGGCCAGAGAAACCATTGTTGCGGAAGATGTCAGCTAGTAACCTGAGGTTTCTTAAGCGAAAAGCTTCATCACAGATACGGGTTATACGGTTCTTCATGCCCTTGAGTGTGTTGATCTTCATACTGAGAGGGTGGCACGAGAAGTAATTTATAAACCTTCCAGAGTATGTAGGTTTACGATACCAATCCAATGAAATTGATTGATCAGGATTTCGCATGACCAAAGAGTCCAAAAAGGGAGCAGAGTTGCTCCTTTCTTCCTCTACAGTGAACTGGATGTGGTGGTTAAAACCATTGAAGGTTTCTAAGGTTTCCTGAATCCGGTCTGAAGGTATTGCGAGGATGATATCATCAACATATTTATATATGAACGGGACCTGGAAGAGTAGAGTAGATAGACAAATATCGAGGACATAGTCCATGACGATGATTGCCAGAATAGGGCTTAGTGGACTGCTCATTGGAGTTCCAAAACTTTGTTTATACACCACTCCATTAAAGGAGAACATAGAGGGCTCAAACAGGAACGTGATTATCCGGATAAATCGGTCTTTATCAGTAGAGGTGTGGTGGGACACCAAGGACCAATCATGTATAATCCAATCAACGACCATCTCTAAAGGGATGTTGGTAGACAGGGATACCACATCAAAGGATGCCAAGACAAACCCAACGGGCAAGACCAAACCCCTAACTTTAGTGGCAAAGGTGAATGAATCCTTAATGTTATATGCAGTTTGGTCTATGAAGGCATTAGATATATATATATATATATATATATATATATTATATTTATAATAATAAGATTGAAGATTAATATCAGGCTTAACCAAGAATGCTTTTTACGGAATTGCTAAAAAAGGTGTTAATATCATTAGGATCTGCCAAATGAGATGGAATAGCAGTAGCGGATGATTTTAAAATATTAAATTTTTTGAGATTATTCCACATATTTTTAGAGTCATTGACAATCAAATTTTGTTCAAAAAATGTTTTTTTCTCCCGACGAATCGCACCCGTGACATTATTACGCAAGGTTTTATAGTATTGAAAATTTTGCTGTGTTCTGGATTTTTTATACTTATCAAAAGCATTATTCCTTAACTTGATCATCTGTCTAATATTCTACGGGATCCAAGGTAATGGACCTATCTTTAAGGTTTTTGCTACAACCGGAGCATAGACATCGAACAAAGACAACAATATATCATTAAAACAACCAACTTTATCGTCGATGTTTTCACAATCAAAAACAGCTTCCCAATTCATTAGATCAAGATCTCTATTAAAGGCATTCAAATCAATACTGCGCAAACTTCGACAAGTAATTGGTCTGATTTCACGTTTAGACACAGAAATTCCCAATTAACAATAAACCAGCAAGTGATCAGAAAACCCCACGTCTGCAGTGCTACAGTTACCGATTGTCAAATCATTGGATATAATAACTATATCAAAAAGTGAAAGTTTTCAGTTATTCTTGTGGGTTCTTCAATCACCAGCCTCAAATTAAACGCTTCGAAAGTGGCTAGAAGAGAATTTGTCAAAGGGTCATCAACCATAAGATTAATATTAAAGTCGCCGAGAATTAAGACTTCATCTACAGTATAACAAATCTGAGCCAAAGATTCTTCAAATTATTGTAGAAATGAACTTAGCTCATAGGATGGAGGCCTATAGATGACGCCAATAGCGAAACTTTTACCATTCACTGCAACTCTAACCCACAATTGCTCCACTATCGGAATTTTGTCAACATTTATCACTTCACACCTGTAACAGTTCCGAACATAAAGACAAACCCCATCACCTCTAGATAATCTATTCGCTCTAAAGAATTGCAAATTTTCAACTTGAACTAAAGAATCATCAATATTGGCGCTAAGCCATGTTTCAGATACTGCAAATATATCACAGTTAGAACGGTCTAAATATTCCCATAAATCACTAAAGTGTGCAAGCAACGACCTCACGTTCAAATGTTCCACGCGAAAATTGTACATTTAAAAGACAAGAAAATGTATATATGTATTATAAATAAAGAAATGAAAATCAAACAGTAACTTTAACAAATATATCAGTCAGCAACAGCTAGCGTAAATAATGTTTGGGGAATCTTACAGTAAATGTACTAATTTATATGATCTACATATATCTGAGGTTATAAAAACGACCAAAATTAAAAATATAATGTATAAATTATGATAATAATAGTAGTAAATGAATTGATAAACAAAATTAATATATCTAAATTTGCAAACAGTATAACAGCGAATTGAAGGGAAAAAACAACTAGTTATCTCACCGGCAACGTGCATCTTGTTAAAATAAATCTAAATTAAGCGAATATCAGCCCAACAATTAAGATATTAACTCGTCATTAAGTAACGTACGTCTACCTCTATTTTCCAAATTACCAATATCTGAAGAATTTTTTATTAACATAATTGACCTAGTCTAGCAATTCCTGTAATTATACTTCTCCCGAGCAGCTGTGAAGTAGCGGTATGTAGAAGCAGTCAAGTCTTCTGGTATAGATATTTTTGAATTTTTAAGTTTACTTCTTGCTTTTATTATAGTATTCTGGGTTTTGTAACTAATAAATTTGACGATGATCAAACGTGGACGCTGACTGTCTTTTTTCAAACGTCCAACACGACGACAATGATCAATGTGGTCAGTGTTAGTAGGGACTTCTAATTTTTCATGAAATAAAGAAATAATTTTATTTTCAACATTCTCTTCTTTATCCTCTTTTAATCCGAAAATACAAACCCTATTTCGGCGAGTATATTGTTCGAGATTATCCATTTTTTTCTCTTAGTAACAGGTTTTCTTTTGAATGCAGTCAGGGTAGTATTGACACAAAATCTTGCCAATGTTGCTGATCATGTTTTAAGCTTGTTAACCGTTTCGAAGATAAATCAGAGTTCAAATGAGGAGGTATCATATGTTGCAACCATTAGACTGATCCGACGAGCGCTTTTAGCTTGGATCCAATATTAATGTGATAGAATTGATATTGATATCCAATGATGTTAACGATCTGATGTAAAAGATTGTTCGTTAAAGCATAGACGTCTTTCTGTTGGTTGTGGCTTCTCATAGTGCGACACCCAGGAAATCAAAGATGCAGTCGCTTAAAAAATATACATTGACTCATGTCCAATGGTTTCCCTGAACTGAAATAAAGTTAAACAAAATAAAAACCGAAGTACAAGTCCCTGATAGACAATACAAAAAAAATCATTTCTCAGATAAAATAGTGAATTCCGATAATTGCACAAAAACCCGTGTAAAGATTGAATTTGGTAAAGAGTATAATACAAGGAAGAGTACTAGTTCAAAGTTAGTAATAACAGTAAATTAATGGTTGATCCTGAATGCTGCTCCTATTACTGCATATTTTTGTAAACATGGTTCCCGAATTTCTAAGCATAGTCTTTGGTTCGGCATCATAGGGCTCATGTACGGCCGATTGATTCCTAAATGCACCTAGTGTCTTAGTCCTAATGGCATGCCATCTCTAGCAATGATTTTAAATCGATCAATTTCGACGGATTCATTTCCGGAAAAACTCAAGACTTGGAAGACGATTACCGCCCTATATCTTTAAATAGTGTTTTTTTCCAAAATCTTTGAGGGTGTGGTCAAGGGACGATTAGCAAGGAATAAATAGTTTTCGGGACAGCTTTTCCATCGTAACTACAACAATTGATTATTTCAGGTAAATCTACGAATACCTCAATAGGGGTCACTTGGTCTTTAATTTGACTCGTGTTTTTGATTCTTTATCTCTGGAGTTCATTGGAATCAAACTGTTTGGATTGAGGATCTGAGATCAGATACTCGAATGGATCATTTCATTTATGACTAGTCACAGTATGAGGGTTATTTTAGCGGGTGTTAAATGAGAATATGCTCCAATTGATCCGGGAGTTTATCAGGGTTCCGTTCTTAGCCTCTAATATTTTTATTATTTATTAATTATTCCATGCACGTTTAAACTTGATTGAATTTACTTTAAAATGCTTATTATTTTATCAATATATCTTGATTCATTCCTGAGATATGACATTTTAAATTTCTATTTCTAAATAAGTAACGATATAACACGTAGAGTTGGATTTAAAAAATCGTACTAACGATGATAATGAAAATCAAGAAATTATCTGTTTCATCAAATTTACATTAATTAATATGGTAGGTATTACTTGATGATATCTCAATTCGTCCTTGAAATATGATTTTTTTAAATTTTTGTGGTTCACATGTCCAGTATTCAAATGCTGTTTATGAAATGGTAATATGATATTTTAAATATTATTTAATATTTAAATAAGAAACTATTATGGAAAATAAGAATTTATCTTTTTAAGTCCAGTAAATATGATTTAATATGGTCATTTTTACATGATGATATCTCAAATGATATCGGTCGGATCATTTCTTCTAACACATAAGTTTTTTTATTAAAGACCTTTCATTGACTTTAATTAATTAAAAAAAATGTGAATGAAATTTTTTGAGTTGTAGTAGATTAAAATCTATTTAATAGATTACAATTCTAGGAGGCGCGTTTATTTTTATAGTGTTATCTAACTCCTTCAAAAGGACATATCTATATGCCTCTGTCTATTGATATAAACTTGTGCATTATAAAAATTACTTCTGAATGACTCTATTACGATAAGTAGAGTGTAAATGTAGAACGAATTAATAAACTACCGTATTCGTTCGAATGTAAGACGTTTATTTTGATGATTGTAGATATGATCGAAAAACAATACGTGTTAAAATAAATAAATTAAAATGTTACGCAATAATGGTAACATAGGTTGAATGAAATAGTAATATTATACTTGTAGTTTAAACTGTATCAAACAAAATGGAATGTAAATCAAACAAAATGGAATTGTATTTTGGATATTATTTTGGAGAATCTGATTTCACTCTTCTTCTATCGCTATTTGAAGATTATCTAGAATTTGTATAGCGACTCTTACTCGTCTATTCCTAGCATATTGCAGGACATATCATTTTGCTGATATTTCAACATCGACATCCAACATAAGTATCCTCTCCAAAGGGTATCCAAACCATTGCGGATCCTACCTGGTAACTTGCACTAAACATAACATTGGAGGGTATAAACCCACCTCAAATCGTTTGAGGAAAATACTTTTTGTCCGTCTTAATTTGTCCATTAAGCATGATTTCGTGGAAGTTATTATCGAGTAAAATAATTTTCTCGAAGTAACTATGGTCCAGTTGCTGATCTCTACGAACTTAATTACAGAGATCCGTGATTGTTGCACTGCTGCATCACGAGATTGTGTAAAGTTTTTTTTATTAGTTTATTTGAATGTATGAATATTGTCAAACACATGAGCAAGATCTAAAGGCATTTTTCTTCTTTTTCTTCTAACAGTCATCGACGTTTACGACACTAAACTTCACTGAAATATTTTCGCCAATCTCCATGACACTGCCTAAAAATCGTGCTATGTTTTAGAGCTATTAGAGTATTTAGCTTTTATGTTAACACCAATAGAACATTGAACAAAACAGAGAAGTGATCATGGCAGAGGAGATGACAAGTTTCTTATATTTAAAATAAAATTTTTATGTCGGTGCACTCCAGAGGAAACTTCAAATTGTAGGAAGAAGACAACCTTTTTCAAATCGAGCAATAAGTTCAAAAAATCAGCAGTCCCACGATATTTTGACGTCTAGGTTTAGTCTTAGTTCATCAGCGACGTCTTATGTCCAATAAAATACGTCATAATTGACGTCATTTTATAAAGTATTAGTGACATGATTTAAACGTTTGAGATGACGTCACATATGAAAACATTGTGCTAATTTAAATGTTAATGATAATGAATTGCATTTAACCTCACTCTCTAATCATAATAATTCAAATCATTTACAGCAGCTTATAGATTGGGCTATTTCAATCAAAGTTACTCATTCAAATTTAACCAAACTATTGCAAATTTTACAAAAATATCATACAGGTTTACTATTCGATTCCTGAACTTTATTAAAAACGCCCTCCTATGTTGATATTACTTCAAGAGAATTTGAGAATTTGTTTATTTGGGAATTGAACGTTATCTTAAGTATTTTCTTCACAAATTTTGTGCTTACACTATTAATAACTTTTATTTCTTGACTGTAGTTATAGCTGCTTATTGCAATAAAAAAAACAATCGAGGTTGATTGAGAGACTGTCAAATGCTGTCGAATGTATATTGATACAGATGTCAGATGAATTTTCGTTATTGTAATCGGATATTCCAGACACTAAGTGACATTTTCAAGAGCATTGTTTATTTTGGCAAAGTACTTGTAAAAAAATCAAATAACTTTCTTAGTAATTTTATGAGCATACTTTAAATCTTCTAAATAAAACTAACTTGCGTTTTTAATTCCCAAGCTGCTTGGAACCTTACATCTAATTATTTAATATGATTGTATTGATTATGAACGTTAATACAAAATTAGATCAATTTCTTTATATTCTATATATATCACGTTATACACTTTAGTAGACGCACTACAGGTTTTTATTGTATATTATCTAGAAGAAAAGCTGTCAAAGATAATCATCAAGATTTCTCATTTTGAAGTTTTAATAACCGATTTTAATATCATATCAAAGCTTATCACGTGACTAAAAATTGAAGGTGTATCTTTTCAACGCTGATTGTTATGGTCGATATCTGTATGATACACTACTTTTCTGTTCAGATAAACAGGTAAATTACTTCTATGCAAAAAGATAGGGAATATTATACATATTAAGCCACTCATACTTTTTATCTTATGCGCGATCCTGCACTGCTTACAAATAAAATAAATGATACGAAATTCGCATCACAGAATTGAGTGTACAGTAAAAGAAAGTGAGTAGGTTTAGGTTGGTATTATGTTTTAATTCGTTGCAGACCCTTCATAGAGTCCACTAACTTTTTGGTGTAGTACACCGATATTTTACCCCATATTTTACAAATTTCCTTGCTCAATTCACTCACGTGAGCGAATTTAATCTCATTCAGTTGGACGGCGATTCTAAGAAAGAAGGCAATACGATAATGCTCAATCGCCTGAGTATTATCGCCTTGGTATTATCTAAAATCCTGATATTTGTATACCAAATTTTCTAGTCTGGTAATAAAAGAAAGCTTGAGAAAAAGGGTTGACATTAGGATGGCAAGTTAGGACTTGGAAAGAACGAACAAGAGACACCACTCTCGTCCCAAACAGTACTATACAAAATAATAGAATCTTTACAACCTCCAAAGAAGTAAATTACGCCTAATATCTGTTCGCTTTCTCCTCATTGCCACATGTATGTGGTTATCAGATTCTTTCGTTCTTCACTTCTTTTCTTCATAAGGTATCTTGAAAGCCCCTCCGTAATTACGTCCCTATATCTTTCTATCCCAACCTAACCCCAACTCAGCCCAATCCAACCCAATGGTACAACCTAAGTACTGTTGTTAATCTGTTAATCAGTTCATTGAACAAAGAAAATACCATGGATAAGAAAACCTTTAGGAAACACAGGAAGGGACACGATGAACAATCTGTTTGTCATCATTTCTACTTAAATATAATATTAAACTAAATCTTGAATAAGTTCCAATCCATCATGGAGAATGTCTTTAAGAAATGGAGTTCAGTCGGACCGGGTGTCTTATTATGGGTTAGGTTGGAATTTGTTGTATTGGGTGGGATGGATTTTAAGCGCAAAATCTGATCGGGAAGCAGCCTTAAAGATTTTTCTCCTCTTCTCCGCACAAACAAAGTTGATTAAAGTTGATTTCCCAACTCGGGAAGAAGGAAGAAGAGAAAGAAGGAAAACAGATTGGTGGTAGTAGGAGTAAAAGTAGGAGAGGATAGGGGTTTTTAATTGGTCAGAAACCCAAAGTCAATATCTCAAGTCAGATGTCTGATAAAAGATTCTTCTCGAAGGGTTTTGGGTCTAAATATCAAATTAGGTGTTCCCAGGTGTTTGAAAAAATTCTAATCTCTATTGCTCACACTATCATTACTGAACAATATAGTTTCTTATCTGGGCTTTATAAATTCTGCTTTGAATGAAGACTCATAGGTTGACGCAATTTACATCGATTACTCTAAATCCTTCGACAAGATTGTTCATGATATTCTTATAAAAAAGATGCACTCCTTTAACATTTCTGTTAGCATTGTACACTAGTTGGGTTAAATATAAGTAGCTTTCTATCTGATTACCAACCCATCAGTAGGTAGACAGAGCCTAGCAAAAGGTTTAACCTCAATTTTGGGGGTTTGTTCTTGTACCACCAAAAGCACATTTAATTTCGGCCTAAAATAGGAATTTCGGCGAAGTTTCGGTTTCGGCTGTATTTTGGCCAAAATATGACCGAAACCGAAACTACGCCCAAAGAGGTTATTTCCGATTTGTTTGAACCAAAACTTCAGTGGTATGCAGATATATACTCTTATTTTAATTTCAGACCACTATCTGGAATTTCAGTACTCTATCTTGCGATAAATTGCATTAAAATATCTCTGTTTACCACTTACCTTGTTCCTAATGAACACTGGTTAGTTATTCAGTGCAGTTATTTATATAGTCATAAAATAAAATTAATAATAACTTCAATTTAACATCCGTTTCCAAATTTTTTTTTATAAGTTTGTGTGCCCCAACGTGAGATATTCTTGTGTTAGGATATTTTTGCTGGAATTTTTGCCAAACTACACGAAAACATGATCCACCAGTACCACAGCATTGTACACTATACAACTAAAACTACAGCCAACACTAATGCTAGAGGGTTAGTCGTACCTCTCTTAAGATTGAACCGAACTCAAAACAACCTAGATAAAGCCTACTGTTTCTATAATGAATAAAACCTTAATATTTTGGTTTAACGATGTAAAATATATTGTAAAATATATTTGTAAATATAGGTGCTACACGTGTTTCGGTTGTAGAAAAACCGTCATCAGGCACGACGTCGAAACTGGCTATTTTGGCTCTTCTTTAAAGTGAAGCGTCAAAAAAAATGACGAAAAATAATAATGAAAAAAAAAGTTTTCTACATAAATAAAAGTTTTTCTCATTGTATTATGTATGTTTGCTTGAAAATACAATTGTATGAACAATGGAGAAAACGTCCTCTCAATATCTACAAGTTACAAACTAAGAAAACGGGATGGTTTGTAACCTGTAAGTTTTAAGAAGGAAGCCGTAAAGATGCTGTATTTCTATAATTGACGTCGTGCCTGATGACGGTTTTTGCATAACCGAAACACGTGTAGCACCTATATTTATAAATAAATTTTACATCGTTAAATCAAAATATTCCGATTTTATTCATTATAAATATATAACGATGTATTTAGAATCCAAATTATCCTTACTACTGTTTCTATTTCTACGTCTAATGTTAGTTCTGAAGCTAGGTTCTAAGCCTAGTATTAGTTATTCTTTTAGTTCCAGAAGAATTTAAAACAATCTAGAGCTAAACAAGAACTAAAACTAGAACAACAAGAACTAGAAAGTTTCTATACCGAAACTTTCTAGTTCTTCAAACGCACGGCTAAATCGAAACTTTTAATCTTTCTAATTCTAGGTTTAGTGTTAATTCTAGTTTTAGTTCGATATAACTATACAATAATCTAAAACCGAATAACAGCTAAAAGTAGAGCTAATACCAACATTACAGCTAACAGTATACCTAGAACTAAAACTATTTGGGTTTAGCCGTACGGATAAATAAATCACTAATATCATTTTCTCCAGACGCCAGAAGAGAAATCAGATAGCTTTTGCGTCGCCATCTCAGAACCTGATAAAAGATCGTTTAATCGCCTCTCTTCACATAAAGATAGTCGTTCAATTAATGTTTATTTTAGAAAATGATAGATATCAATTTTAGGGGGATTAGGGATGAATTCGGTAGGATCGGTTTCCACGGATGTTTCGAATTTTATATATAACGGGTGATAGGATTCAGGACACCACATAAGAACCGGAGTATTTCGGAGCTAATTTTGCTGCAAAACCCTTTTGCTGAGACGAGAGGTGATGTTCCTTTTTCATGACTAATTCGTTTAGCTTAGGTCGCCAATCTCGTCTTCGGAGGTTGTAATTGGACGAAGTCGGATATTTCTTTCAGGTGTTGAAGTTTTGAGACATGTACGGTTATTCATAGTTTTGGTTTCTAATTCTTCGGTTTCGCTTTCATTGGTTCGGTAAAATCCTTTCGGAACTTCTAATTCTCTTCCGAAGTTTAAAAATGCCGGTGAATATCCGGTAGTGTCATGTTTGGCGGTATTAATTGCAACGACTAGATCGGGTAAAAATTCATCCCATAATTTGTGATTTTCTTCGCAGAATTGTGCAATCATAGTTTTGATTGTTCGATTTATCCTTTCAACTGGATTTGCTTGTGGGGTGTACGGCGGGGTCGGACGGTGATAAATCCCAAGATTATCCAGTAATTCTTGAAAGGGTTGGCCGGTGAACTGAGTGCCATTATCGGTTATAACGGTTTTTGGACATCCAAATTTGGTTATGATGTTTTCGTACAGTGCTTTGGACACCGTCCTTACTGTGGCACTTCTCAGTGGTCGACATTCTACCCACTTGGTGAAACGGTCTAGGAATACCACCAGGTAGCAATTTCCCTTCTTCGATCATGGTAACGGGCCTACTAAATCGGTACTAATTACTTCCCATGGGTGGTTATTTGGATACGGTTGCATTTTGCCTGGTTTCTGTTTCGGTGACGTCTTGTATTGTTGACACGATTTACAACTTCTAACGTATTTTGCTATATCTCGGAAAATTCCAGGCCAATAGTATCGGTGGACTATCTTAGTGGCGATCTTAGCAATTCCCAGGTATCCTGCCGTCGGTGAGTCGTGATTCTCTTTTAGAATTTTATATCGGATCGGTTTTGGAAGACAAAGCTTCCACGGGTCGGTTTACTCTGGATTTCATTGAAATCCAGAGTATCCCAGAAATATCGGTAAAGTTTTCCATTTTTTATGCAATAGTCCGGATATAATTTCGGATTCTTTTCGACTTCGGCTTTCTTTCTAGAGTACCATTTACAGCCTTCTCCGTCATCAGGCACGACGTCGAAACTAGCTATTCTGGCTCTTCTTTAAAGTGAAGCGTCAAAAAAAATGACGAAAAATATATGATGAAAAAAAAGTTTTCTACATAAATAAAAGTTTTCTTATTGTATTATGTATGTTTGCTTGAAAATACAATTGTATGAACAATGGAGAAAACGTATTCTCAAAACCTACAAGTTACAAACTAAGAAAACGGGATGGTTTGTAACCTGTAAGTTTTAAGAAGGAAGCCGTAAAGATGCTGTATTTCTATAATTGACGTCGTGCCTGATGACGGTTTTTGCATAACCGAAACACGTGTAGCACCTATATTTATAAATAAATTTTACATTGTTAAACCAAAATATTCCGATTTTATTCATTATAAATATATAACGATGTACTTAGAATCCAAATTATTCTTACTACTGTTTCTATTTCTACGTCTAGTGTTAGTTCTGAAGCTAGGTTCTAGGCCTAGTATTAGTTATTCTTTTAGTTCCAGAAGAATTTAAAACAATCTAGAGCTAAACAAGAACTAAAACTAGAACAACAAAAACTAGAAAGTTTCTATACCGAAACTTTCTAGTTCTTCAGACGCACGGCTAAATCGAAACTTTTAATCTTTCTAATTCTAGGTCTAGTGTTAATTCTAGTTTTAGTTCGATATAACTATACAATAATCTAAAACCGAATAACAGCTAAAAGTAGAGCTAATACCAACATATTTGGGTTTAGCCGCACGGATAAATAAATCACTAATATCATTTTCTCCAGACGCCAGAAGAGAAATCAGATAGCTTTTGCGTCGCCATCTCAGAACCTGATAAAAGATCGTTTAATCGCCTCTCTTCACATAAAGATAGTCGTTCAATTAATGTTTATTTTAGAAAATGATACATATCAATTTTTGGGGGATTAGTAATTATGTCATAAATGTGGGAAATTACATAGATTGCTAAATTTACAATAACCAAAATATATTTTAATTTATCACTAACTATTCTAAAAATGACGAATTGTGCCTCGATTTGAGCGAACCAAGTCGATCATATCAATTTTAGAATCTCTGAGCTTTTTGTCCCAACTTTACAAATCAAATCATATTATCATAAAAGATTACTTCACGTTTTGCTGTTCAAATCATGGATATCTAATTATCTTTAAGATAGATCTTAAAATCCACGTTACGCGAAGAGTTATTTTAAATATATTATTTATGCAATAATGAAAAGAACCTAATATGATTCTTTATTATTTAAGTTTATTTCAAATGTTATAATTCCGCATTGATTTACAAATAAAATTGATAATAACTTATGTAATTAATATATAATTTAGTAATGTTGAGAACGATGCTTTAAAAATTTAAATAATTAAATTGGTGGTTCAATTTAGCAAATTTGTTATCTATCACCATTGAGGAAAAGAATCATTAAACAGCTCGGGAATAATCGCAGTCTATAAATTTTTTTTTCATTTTTCGTCGAAACAAATAATATAATACATACCATATAATATCCACTTTTGCTTCTTTCGTAAAACCCCTTATCTATGTCGCTGTTTGTCCAATTAGGACTTCGGAGATATGATTAATCCTGTTATTCGAGATAATTTCATTAATACCCCTATAAAAACTTGTCGGGGAATATTTCCGCCAAAAGTAATAATTTTCTTCAATGTGATTATATCAAGAGGACCTTTAAAATTCTAACAGTTTTAGTGTAGAAATGATTTATATCATTTTAATCACCACAACGTTGATCTTTACATTTGCATCTTCAACAAGTAAGTACTTAATTCTGCACAAAATATCCAAATAAAAAATATTTACAATTAAAACGTTTTTAGCACTCGATTACTGTCCTACAAGAGAAGAATTCTCGATTCATTTGCCCCACGAAAATGATTGCACGAGATATTATCAATGCAAAATGATTGAATGTCCCCCTAATTTACATTATAACCCCGAGTTGGGGGTTTGCGATTGGCCAGAAACTGCGGGATGCGAACCTGGTACAGGTACAACTACACAAAGTACTGGTGATTGTGATGATTTGACAACCACATGTCCTGGGGGCACCACAACGGAATCTATTGGTGTGGTATGTACAGAAAATGGTGCTCACTTACCACACGAATCGGACTGTACAAAATTCTATATATGCGATTGGGGTAAACCAATTCTTCAACAATGTCCTGGGGGTCTTCACTTTAATCCATCATTACAAGTATGCGATTGGCCAGCAAATGCTGGATGTGAAGGAAACGTTGGAGGTAGTACAACATCGAGTGGAAGTATAGAAGAAACTACTACATCACCTGGACACGGGGAGGGAACTACAACACCGAGTGGAAATGGAGGAGAAAGTACAACATCATCTGAAAATGGAAGTGCTGAAACTTGCAATGGTGTTGAATGCACAACGGAAGCAGTTACAACACCGATTCAGGGTGGTGAAAGTACAGGAGGATGGGATGGTGTTTGTCCAGAAGAAAATGGAGAGAATGTAGTATTGGTACCTCATGAAAAAGATTGCGACAAATTTTACAAATGCGATTGGGGTAAACCAATTCTTCAACAATGTCCTGGAGGTCTTCACTTTAATCCATCTTTACAAGTATGCGATTGGCCTGCAAACGCGGGATGTGAAGGAAATGGTGGAGATAATACAACGCCGAATGGAAATGTAGAAGAAACCACAACATCATCTGGAAATGGAGAAGATACTGCAACGCCGAATGGTAATGTAGACCAAACCACACCATCATCTGGAAATGGGGAAGATACCGCAACACCAAATGGTAATGAAGACCAAACCACACCATCATCTGGAAATGGGGAAGATACCGCAACACCAAATGGAAATGTAGAAGAAACCACAACATCATCTGGAAATGTAGAACAAACCACGACATCGGCTGGAAATGGAGGTGGGGAGACTTGTACCGGTGCTGATTGCACCACGGAGATAACTACAACACCGTCTGGTGGCGATAGTAGTACCGGGGGATGGGATGGTGCTTGTCCAGAAGAAAATGGAGAAAATGTGGTATTGTTACCTCATGAAAAAGATTGCGATAAATTCTACAAATGTGATTGGGGTAAACCAATTCTTCAACAATGTGCAGATGGACTTCATTTCAATCCAATCCTACAAGTATGTGACTGGCCAGCAAATGCAGGATGTGGAGAAACTGGTGGCGGTATTACAACACCGAGTGGAAATGGAGGAGAAACTACTACATCTAACGGTAATGGAGGAAATACAACACCGTCAGGAAATGGAGGTGGTGAAACTTGCAACAACGGTGATTGTACAACAGAGAAGGTTACAACTCCGGGTAATGGTGGTGGAAGCACAGGGGGCTGGAATGGTGTATGTCCAGAAGAAAATGGCGAAGATCTAGTTGTTCTTCCCCACGAAAGTGATTGCACCAAATTCTATAAATGCGATTGGGGAACGCCAGTTCTTTATACTTGTCCTGACGGTCTTCATTTTAACCCAGTCTTGGGAATATGTGATAAACCCGAAGATGCTGGTTGTTTAGAAAATACTGGAGGAGGCACAACACCTGGAGGAAATGGAGGTGGTGAAAGTTGCAATGGCACTAATTGTACAACAGAAGGAGTTACAACTCCGGGAGGAAATGGTAGTGCAGAAAACTGTAATAGCGTTGATTGTACAACAGAAAAAGTTACAACTCCTGGTAATGGTGGTGGAAGCACAGGCGGTTGGAATGGTATATGTCCAGAAGAAAATGGCAAAGATCTAGTTGTTCTTCCCCATGAAAGTGATTGTACCAAATTCTATAAATGCGATTGGGGAACCCCAGTTCTTTATACTTGTCCTGATGGTCTTCATTTCAACCCAGTCTTGGGAATATGTGATAAACCCGAAGATGCTGGCTGTTTAGAAAACAGTGGAGGAGGGACAACACCTGGAGGAAATGGAGGTGGTGAAAACTGCAATGGCACTAATTGTACAACGGAAGGGGTTACAACTCCGGGAGGAAATGGTAGTGGAGAAAACTGTAATGGCATTGATTGTACGACAGAAAAAGTTACAACTCCTGGTAATGGTGGTGGAAGCACAGGCGGTTGGAATGGTGTATGTCCAGAAGAAAATGGCGAAGATTTGGTTGTTCTTCCCCACGAAAGTGATTGCACCAAGTTCTATAAATGTGATTGGGGAACTCCAGTTCTTTATACCTGTCCTGATGATCTTCATTTCAATCCGGTTTTGGGAATATGTGATAAACCCGAAGATGCTGGTTGTTTAGAAAATACTGGAGGAGGCACAACACCTGGAGGAAATGGAGGTGGGGAAAGTTGCAATGGCACTAATTGTACAACAGAAGGAGTTACAACTCCTGGAGGAAATGGAAGTGGAGAAAACTGTAATGGCATTGATTGTACGACAGAAAAAGTTACAACTCCTGGTAATGGTGGTGGAAGCACAGGCGGTTGGAATGGTGTTTGTCCAGAAGAAAATGGCGAAGATCTAGTTGTTCTTCCCCACGAAAGTGATTGCACCAAGTTCTATAAATGCGATTGGGGAACCCCAGTTCTTTATACTTGTCCTGATGGTCTTCATTTCAACCCAGTCTTGGGAATATGTGATAAACCCGAAGATGCTGGCTGTTTAGAAAACAGTGGAGGAGGGACAACACCTGGAGGAAATGGAGGTGGTGAAAACTGCAATGGCACTAATTGTACAACGGAAGGGGTTACAACTCCGGTAGGAAATGGTAGTGGAGAAAACTGTAATGGCATTGATTGTACGACAGAAAAAGTTACAACTCCTGGTAATGGTGGTGGAAGCACAGGCGGTTGGAATGGTGTATGTCCAGAAGAAAATGGCGAAGATTTGGTTGTTCTTCCCCACGGAAGTGATTGCACCAAGTTCTATAAATGTGATTGGGGAACTCCAGTTCTTTATACCTGTCCTGATGATCTTCATTTCAATCCGGTTTTGGGAATATGTGATAATCCCGAAGATGCTGGTTGTTTAGAAAATACTGGAGGAGGCACAACACCTGGAGGAAATGGAAGTGGTGAAAGTTGCAATGGCACTAATTGTACAACAGAAGGAGTTACAACTCCTGGAGGAAATGGAAGTGGAGAAAACTGTAATGGCATTGATTGTACGACAGAAAAAGTTACAACTCCTGGTAATGGTGGTGGAAGCACAGGCGGTTGGAATGGTATATGTCCAGAAGAAAATGGCGAAAATCTAGTTGTTCTTCCCCACGAAAGTGATTGCACCAAATTCTATAAATGCGATTGGGGAACCCCAGTTCTTTATACTTGTCCTGATGGTCTTCATTTCAACCCAGTCTTGGGAATATGTGATAAACCCGAAGATGCTGGCTGTTTAGAAAATAGTGGAGGAGGGACAACACCTGGAGGAAATGGAGATGGTGAAAACTGCAATGGCAGTAATTGTACAACGGAAGGGGTTACAACTCCGGGAGGAAATGGTAGTGGAGAAAACTGTAATGGCATTGATTGTACGACAGAAAAAGTTACAACTCCTGGTAATGGTGGTGGAAGCACAGGCGGTTGGAATGGTATATGTCCAGAAGAAAATGGCGAAGATCTAGTTGTTCTTCCCCACGAAAGTGATTGCACCAAATTCTATAAATGCGATTGGGGAACCCCAGTTCTTTATACTTGTCCTGATGGTCTTCATTTCAACCCAGTCTTGGGAATATGTGATAAACCCGAAGATGCTGGCTGTTTAGAAAATAGTGGAGGAGGGACAACACCTGGAGGAAATGGAGGTGGTGAAAACTGCAATGGCAGTAATTGTACAACGGAAGGGGCTACAACTCCGGGAGGAAATGGTAGTGGAGAAAACTGTAATGGCATTGATTGTACGACAGAAAAAGTTACAACTCCTGGTAATGGTGGTGGAAGCACAGGCGGTTGGAATGGTATATGTCCAGAAGAAAATGGCGAAGATCTAGTTGTTCTTCCCCACGAAAGTGATTGCACCAAATTCTATAAATGCGATTGGGGAACCCCAGTTCTTTATACTTGTCCTGATGGTCTTCATTTCAACCCAGTCTTGGGAATATGTGATAAACCCGAAGATGCTGGCTGTTTAGAAAATAGTGGAGGAGGGACAACACCTGGAGGAAATGGAGGTGGTGAAAACTGCAATGGCAGTAATTGTACAACGGAAGGGGTTACAACTCCGGGAGGAAATGGTAGTGGAGAAAACTGTAATGGCATTGATTGTACGACAGAAAAAGTTACAACTCCTGGTAATGGTGGTGGAAGCACAGGCGGTTGGAATGGTGTATGTCCAGAAGAAAATGGCGAAGATTTGGTTGTTCTTCCTCACGAAAGTGATTGCACCAAGTTCTATAAATGTGATTGGGGAACTCCAGTTCTTTATACCTGTCCTGATGATCTTCATTTCAATCCGATTTTGGGAATATGTGATAACCCCGAAGATGCTGGTTGCTTAGAAAATAGTGGAGGAGGCACAACACCTGGAGGAAATGGAGGTGGTGAAAACTGCAATGGCACTAATTGTACAACGGAAGGAGCTACAACTCCAGGAGGAAATGGTAGTGGAGAAAATTGTAATGGCGTTGATTGTACAACAGAAAAAGTTACAACTCCTGGTAATGGTGGCGGTAGTACAGGCAGCTGGAATGGAATATGCCCAGAAGAAAACGGTGAAGATTTAGTTCTTCTCCCTCACGAAACTGATTGTACCAAATTTTATAAATGCGATTGGGGAGCTCCAGTTCTTTATACCTGTCCTGATGATCTTCATTTCAATCCGGTTTTGGGAATATGTGATAACCCCGAAGATGCTGGTTGCTTAGAAAATGGTGGAGGAGGCACAACACCTGGAGGAAATGGAGGTGGTGAAAGTTGTAACGGCATTGATTGTACAACTGAAAAAGTAACAACGCCCGGTAATGGTGGTGGAAGCACTGGAGGATGGGATGGTGTATGTCCACAAGGAAATGGTGAAGATTTAGTTCTTCTGCCACATGAAACTGATTGCACAAAATTCTATAAATGTGATTGGGGTCAACTTGTCCTCCAAAACTGTAGTGATGGTCTTCACTTTAATCCTGTACTGAAAGTGTGTGATACACCAATAGAGGCAGGCTGTGAGAAAAACGATGGAGAATCATCTCCTAGTACTCTAAGACCCACAACACCCAACATTGGCGAACACATTCCAGAAGGAGGAGGCTATTGTGAAACATTAGGTTGTCCACCACTTAACGGAAAATATGTGTACTTTTTACCTTATCCAAATGACTGCCGAAGATTTTGTAAATGTGATTGGGGAACACCGTATGAATTCATTTGCCCAGGGGATTTGCATTTTAACGCAGAACTAGATGTATGCGACTATCCAGATGATGCTGGTTGCTTTACTGAAATTATTCCTTAACATGATTTTATTTTATAATTATTGTATTTAACCGATCCATATGTGTACATTTTATTTCAAATAAAGATATTTTTATTTTAGTAATCGGATGTACGGCTTATTTATTTAAATTATAGTTGATCTTGTACCAGGATATCAATCAACAGGGTATTAAAATAACAAACAATTCCGATCCAAATTAAAAAAAAAAAAATACTATCTCAAGTGCGATTCAAGTGGACATCCGATAATCGAATCGCTGCTATATAAAGACAGTCCAACAGAGTTCCGGACATAACTCAACCGGTCTTTGAATTATTATATTAACGGTGATTTAGAATGAATATATTTTCCGTCAGCATTCTGCTGGCGATGGGCCTTGTTACGACAAGTAAGTTAATTATAATAATTTGTAATGTGTAATATCCATACAGTCATTTTTATATATAATATCATCAATTAATTTTATTTTGTGTGAATGTAGGTGCCGTACCAAATTGTCCTTCCATAAATGAAGAAATGGCTACACTACTTCCCCATGAATCTGACTGTTCTAAATTTTATAAATGTGAAACTGGCGTAGCGATTGTGTACGATTGCCCAGCAGGACTTTATTTCAATCCAGTCCTTTCAGTATGTGATTTTCCCGAACAAGTAGAGTGTGGAAGTGGTGGAAATGGTGGAACTACGTCAGCCCCAACTCAAGGAACTACTCCAACTCAAGGAACTACCGATGGTGGAAATGGTGGAACTACTGGAGGAGGTGGAACTACCGGCGGTGGCACTGGTGGGCCTGAATGCCCAGCTGAAGATGGCGAATTCGTTACTTTGTTCCCTCATCAAGATTGCACTAAATTCTGGAAGTGCGATAGAGGAGTAGCTGTTGAAAAAGATTGCCCAGCAGACCTTCACTTTAATCCAATTCTCTTCGTATGCGATTTTCCTGAAGATGCTGGTTGCGACGGAACTGGAATTGGTGGTGGAACTACTGCATCCCCAACTCAAGGAACTACTCCAACGCCAACTCAAGGAACTACCGATGGTGGAAACGGTGGAACCACTGGAGGAACTACCGGCGATGGTGGTGCCGGAGGCCCTGAATGCCCAGCGGAAGATGGCGAATTCGTTACTTTGTTCCCTCACAGAGATTGCACTAAATTCTGGAAATGTGATAGAGGAGTAGCTGTTGAAAAAGATTGCCCAGCCAATCTCCACTTTAATCCGGTTCTCTTAGTATGCGATTTTCCTGAAGATGCTGGTTGCGACGGAACTGGAAATACTGCAACTGGAACTACTGCAACTCCAACTCAAGGAACTACTGCAACTCCAACACAAGGAACTACCGATAGTGGAAACGGTGGAACCACTGGAGGAACTACCGGCGACGGTGGTGCAGGTGGCCCTGAATGCCCAGCAGAAGATGGCGAATTCGTTACTTTGTTCCCTCACAAAGATTGCACTAAATTCTGGAAATGTGATAGAGGAGTAGCTGTTGAAAAGGATTGCCCAGCCAATCTCCACTTCAATCCGGTTCTCTTAGTATGCGATTTTCCTGAAGATGCTGGTTGCGACGGAACTGGAAATACTGCAACTGGAACTACTGCAACTCCAACTCAAGGAACTACTGCAACTCCAACACAAGGAACTACCGATGGTGGAAACGGTGGAACCACTGGAGGAACTACCGGCGACGGTGGTGCAGGTGGCCCTGAATGCCCAGCAGAAGATGGCGAATTCGTTACCTTGTTCCCTCACAAAGATTGCACTAAATTCTGGAAATGTGATAGAGGAGTAGCTGTTGAAAAGGATTGCCCAGCCAATCTCCACTTCAATCCGGTTCTCTTAGTATGCGATTTTCCTGAAGATGCTGGTTGCGACGGAACTGGAAATACTGCAACTGGAACTACTGCAACTCCAACTCAAGGAACTACTGCAACTCCAACACAAGGAACTACCGATGGTGGAAACGGTGGAACCACTGGAGGAACTACCGGCGACGGTGGTGCAGGTGGCCCTGAATGCCCAGCAGAAGATGGCGAATTCGTTACTTTGTTCCCTCACAAAGATTGCACTAAATTCTGGAAATGTGATAGAGGAGTAGCTGTTGAAAAGGATTGCCCAGCCAATCTCCACTTTAATCCGGTTCTCCTAGTATGCGATTTTCCTGAAGATGCTGGTTGCGACGGAACTGGAAATACTGCAACTGGAACTACTGCAACTCCAACTCAAGGAACTACTGCAACTCCAACACAAGGAACTACCGATGGTGGAAACGGTGGAACCACTGGAGGAACTACCGGCGACGGTGGTGCAGGTGGCCCTGAATGCCCAGCAGAAGATGGCGAATTCGTTACTTTGTTCCCTCACAAAGATTGCACTAAATTCTGGAAATGTGATAGAGGAGTAGCTGTTGAAAAGGATTGCCCAGCCAATCTCCACTTTAATCCGGTTCTCCTAGTATGCGATTTTCCTGAAGATGCTGGTTGCGACGGAACTGGAAATACTGCAACTGGAACTACTGCAACTCCAACTCAAGGAACTACTGCAACTCCAACACAAGGAACTACCGATGGTGGAAACGGTGGAACCACTGGAGGAACTACCGGTGACGGTGGTGCAGGTGGCCCTGAATGCCCAGCAGAAGATGGCGAATTCGTTACTTTGTTCCCTCACAAAGATTGCACTAAATTCTGGAAATGTGATAGAGGAGTAGCTGTTGAAAAGGATTGCCCAGCCAATCTCCACTTCAATCCGGTTCTCTTAGTATGCGATTTTCCTGAAGATGCTGGTTGCGACGGAACTGGAAATACTGCAACTGGAACTACTGCAACTCCAACTCAAGGAACTACTGCAACTCCAACACAAGGAACTACCGATGGTGGAAACGGTGGAACTACTGGAGGAACTACCGGCGATGGTGGTGCAGGTGGCCCTGAATGCCCAGCAGAAGATGGCGAATTCGTTACTTTATTCCCTCACAAAGATTGTACTAAATTCTGGAAATGTGATAGAGGAGTAGCTGTTGAGAAAGATTGCCCAGCCAATCTCCACTTTAATCCGGTTCTCTTAGTATGCGATTTTCCTGAAGATGCTGGATGCGACGGAACTGGAAATACTGCAACTGGAACTACTGCAACTCCAACTCAAGGAACTACTGCAACTCCAACGCAAGGAACTACTGCAACTCCAACACAAGGAACTACTGCAACTCCAACACAAGGAACTACCAATGGTGGAAACGGTGGAACTACTGGAGGAACTACCGGCGATGGTGGTGCAGGTGGCCCTGAATGCCCAGCAGAAGATGGCGAATTCGTTACTTTATTCCCTCACAAAGATTGCACTAAATTCTGGAAATGTGATAGAGGAGTAGCTGTTGAGAAAGATTGTCCAGCCAATCTCCACTTTAATCCGGTTCTCTTAGTATGCGATTTTCCTGAAGATGCTGGTTGCGACGGAACTGGAAATACTGCAACTGGAACTACTGCAACTCCAACTCAAGGAACTACTGCAACGCCAACTCAAGGAACTACCGATGGTGGAAACGGTGGAACCACTGGAGGAACTACCGGCGACGGTGGTGCAGGTGGCCCTGAATGCCCAGCAGAAGATGGCGAGTTCGTTACTTTATTCCCTCACAAAGATTGCACTAAATTTTGGAAATGTGATAGAGGAGTAGCTGTTGAAAAAGATTGCCCAGCCAATCTCCACTTTAATCCGGTTCTCTTAGTATGCGATTTTCCTGAAGATGCTGGTTGCGACGGAACAGGAAATACTGCAACTGGAACTACTGCAACTCCAACTCAAGGAACTACTGCAACTCCAACGCAAGGAACTACGGCAACTCCGACACAAGGAACTACCGATGGTGGAAACGGTGGAACTACTGGAGGAACTACCGGCGATGGTGGTGCGGGTGGCCCTGAATGCCCAGCAGAAGATGGCGAATTCGTTACTTTATTCCCTCACAAAGATTGCACTAAATTCTGGAAATGTGATAGAGGAGTAGCTGTTGAGAAAGATTGCCCAGCCAATCTCCACTTTAATCCGGTTCTCTTAGTATGCGATTTTCCTGAAGATGCTGGATGCGACGGAACTGGAAATACTGCAACTGGAACTACTGCAACTCCAACTCAAGGAACCACTGCAACGCCAACTCAAGGAACTACCGATGGTGGAAACGGTGGAACCACTGGGGGAACTACCGGCGACGGTGGTGCAGGTGGCCCTGAATGCCCAGCAGAAGATGGCGAATTCGTTACTTTATTCCCTCACAAAGATTGCACTAAATTTTGGAAATGTGATAGAGGAGTAGCTGTTGAAAAAGATTGCCCAGCCAATCTCCACTTTAATCCGGTCCTCTTAGTATGCGATTTTCCTGAAGATGCTGGTTGCGACGGAACTGGAAATACTGCAACTGGAACTACTGCAACTCCAACTCAAGGAACTACTGCAACTCCAACGCAAGGAACTACTGCAACTCCAACACAAGGAACTACAGATGGTGGAAACGGTGGAACCACTGGAGGAACTACCGGCGATGGTGGTGCGGGTGGCCCTGAATGCCCAGCAGAAGATGGCGAATTTGTTACGTTATTCCCTCACAAAGATTGCACTAAATTTTGGAAATGTGATAGAGGAGTAGCTGTTGAGAAAGATTGTCCAGCCAATCTCCACTTTAATCCGGTTCTCTTAGTATGCGATTTTCCTGAAGATGCTGGTTGCGACGGAACTGGAAATACTGCAACTGGAACTACTGCAACTCCAACTCAAGGAACTACTGCAACACCAACACAAGGAACTACCGATGGTGGAAACGGTGGAACCACTGGAGGAACTACCGGCGACGGTGGTGCAGGTGGCCCTGAATGCCCAGCAGAAGATGGCGAATTCGTTGCTTTGTTCCCACACAAAGATTGCACTAAATTCTGGAAATGTGATAGAGGAGTAGCTGTTGAAAAAGATTGCCCAGACAATCTCCACTTTAATCCCATTCTATTAGTATGCGATTTTCCTGAAGATGCTGGCTGTGACGGAACTGGAACTACTGCAACTGGAACTACTGCAACCCCAACTCAAGGAACTACTGCAACTCCAACACAAGGAACTACCGATGGTGGAACCACTTCAGGAACAACAGGAGGCACTACTGCAAGTCCAAATGATGGCTACTGTCAAACTTTGGGATGTCCCGAACTTAACGGAGAATTGGTGTATTTCTTACCGTACCCAGGTGATTGCAGACGCTTCTGTAAATGTGATTGGGGAAGATCGTATGAATTTACATGTCCAAGTGATCTCTATTTCGACACAGTACTCGACGTTTGCGTTTTCCAAGAGGATTCAGATTGTAGAAATCCATAATTTTCATGATTTATTGGTTGTATAACAAACAGCATCGATTAGAAAATAAATATCAGCAACGACAATTGCTTGTTGTTTTCTTGTACTCTCATTATAATTTATTGTCAACACTGTATAAATAATATCAAATAAATTCAAATTTAAAAAGACATTCATCTTAGTTATATATTTTTTAGTATATTAATTACAAAATAACAACAACATTTCATTAAAAGCATAAGCTACAAGTGGGCTAATCCTAATTATTATCATTCATGGCCTTTTTTAATAAACTTGATACATTAAATTGTTACTTATATAAACTTGTTCATAATGGTGAATTATCCTGAATTGGTGCGGAATAGTCATTAATAATTTCACATTATTAATTTATACAGTATATAGATATTTACACAATCTAAAAATTCAAAATGGTCCATATTAAGAACATGAAAGTATTTCAGCAAATATTAAAAATTTTTTCTATGGTCAAATTAAATAACATGGGCAGCCAAATGAAAAAGATGGGGAAATTATCAAGTAATCAAATACAGGATTTTGTCTAGCCAACTATTCGGTTAATAACAACTTGTCTATTTGTACTAATGCGTTTATATAACTATAAAATGGTTGGAAAGATTAAGCTTACTGATGCTATCGTATATGAAAGAAAAATTAAATCAATTGCCATATTTTGCATACGCAAATAGGTCATAGCATTCATTTTTAAAGTTACATCTTTCTTTCTCGTCTTATTCACGAGAAAACCCTCCATCGGGTCGTGAAGTTAACATCAGTTCGAATGATTGAAAAATTGCTCAGATTATAGATCTGTCCTTTATATAACCGTTCTTGCTTAAGTATTTGATACCTGATATTATAATCTTTTAGTCATAATTGCTATGTTAGGAATTAGAACAATTGGCCGGTAATTTATAAAATCTGATTTGTCTGATTGTTTTCTTATAAATTATTGTTATTATTGCTGCGGGGCTGAGGTAAGCGACCAATCTCGTCATCGCGGCCTATAAAATTTATTGTAACATTTAGCTCTTCAGACGAATATAGGTCCTTAATGATTCTTAAATTGTGTTAAGTAGTTTCTAACTCGTTTAAAAATAATATTTGAGGAATTGTATGGGCGGGCAAGAAGCCTGAGATTATTCTTAGATTCCCTTTACTGAGGCATAAAACGTTTTGGGTTTTGTTTTACGAAAGGTCTATCATATTATTGCTTGTCTGTGACCTGGAAATTCTTTTTAGCGTGAAGCTATTTCTGTTGATTAGCTATGTTGCTTTTGTAGGTTCAATACGGTGCAGAAGTCTGGTCAAAGTTGTATTCTGTCAGAATAAGATCCGTCTTAATTCCAATCAAGTGATTTAGAGTAGAATCCTGGAGGATTTCAAAGTGTCCTCCGAGGTTACCCTCCATCAAATTAGGTGAAGAGCATGTTCTCAGTGATAAGACTAAGTACCTTATTTTGGCACCTTCTGGCTACCTCCTTTTATATATATAGATGAGATAGTGTGAGACCGAGTAGGGGTTCAAAAGCAGCTATCTTACAAGATCTCGACTCACCTGTAATGTTATGATACGCAAGCGGCTATATTTGTGGCAGCATTTGTTGTGCTGTCTTATGACTGTTGTGATTTGTTTGTGACTACCAAATTGATGAGGCATAGGTCTAATACTACGTATGCCCGATGAGCCATTCTTGGTTTGAGACAACAATTCCGTCCAAGAAGCCTACGGCAGATCTGATTGGCCATGATTTAATTTGCTATCTAGAGTTACCCCTAGGTACTTGGCCACTCTTTTGAGGTTTATAGTTTCACCTTCAATGAAGCATGGTCGCAAGTGCACCTTACTTCTTGGAGTGGAAGGAACTATCTCTATTTTGTTAGGATTGATGTCGAGCTCATTACTCATGCTCCAAGTGCTTTAAATTAGAAATAAAATTGGAAATAGCCAACCTAACTCTGGCTGTAAAATTTTTCCCGGCTAATCCACGAATCCCACCAGATCGAAAGGGTATCTCCATACGTTTAGAGTTAGCGTCTGTATCTTCGCTTTTGGAAGCTTCTTTTCGTAAATGGCCATTAGGAATGCCCCCTCCCATGGATACAAGGTTGGTGTTACGGACTTTAGCCAGTCCGCTGTCTCTGAAGATTACCTCCACAAGGAACGTTGCGCTTTTTAGTCGCCACTCGTTTAACGTCAAAACATTTGGTTGTCGTGCTCTCGGGTAAAGGTGCGACCTATACTCAGGATTCAGCCTTTTCTTGAGCAGCCTCTTTCGTGTAGTACCACTCAGCTTTTTCTCTTCTCTTGGAGCTTTAACTTAATACTCTCCTTCAGTTTGATGATATCTCCTGTCGAGAGTTTGTTGGTTGAATAAAAAGTGTAGGAAATAGTAATATCTTGTTGAAGACGATTTCTGCCTTGATATCATCGGAGTTGCATCAACGTCTTTTTTGTTTTGATTACTCTGTCCCATGAAACTCCCACGAGTAGGTCCACCACGACAGAGCCGCGTGCAACAGCAAGAGGATTTTGTTTAAATTGAAGGTCGCCAGGTATCCAGTTAGCGAATTAAGCACTAAATATTTCCCTCTTGGGCAAAAATGCATTAAAAAATGCTGTTCCACCTTCATTTTGGGGTTTTTATTCAGGTTGTCCTTTCTCGACTCAGGCAATTGTGATAATATCCCCCGCATGCCTTGTCTATTAAACAGGTCCATGAACAGTGAACATGTTGGTATAGCGGTTGCAATAATATGGTCATCCACGGCCACGTTTACTCCGTGTTTATCGTCTGGCAAGTCAAGATCTGACACATTTGGTATAGTCGAGTAGGTCTTACGATAGTTTTTCTTTAGATTCATGAGAAATATTGCTGTATTGAAGAAGCAGTTTCAAGCAATTTCATCAACCCACTTTTTTTACTTCTCCTGCGTGCATTTATGATGGGCTTTTATTTTATTATTGGTAGTACCAATCTTCATTACTTATGTATTGATAGTGCATATTATAATAGTTTCTGTCAACAATCCTTCCTTCGAATTTTAGTTAGCCATCATTTTTCACTAAAATTGACTTATTTTTAGTTACTTTATAGTTGATCTTTTTACTAATTGAGCTATATATGTCTCCTGATAACTCATTATATGATACTTCAGCGTTATCATGGTTCATTATCATAGTCCACTCCATTATTATTTCAGTACGAATGTCTTATAAAATTTCGTTACTAAAAATGTGTTTTTTTATAAATTTAGCTTCTGGGTTTTCAGTAATTTCAGTTGTAAGAAAAGTTATTTTTTATGCATTAAGGTTAGAAAGAGCTGATACTAATACTTCACTGTTATATAGTTATTAAGTTTACGTAAATCTTATCTATAAGTGTGCTGTTTCGAACTTAAGTGACTTATTTCATTAATAACCTCCTGAAGTTGATACCACATAATGGGTCACTCAGTTTTCCAAAAACTTTTATTTTAATTTTTTCAAATATTTCACATTTTAAAAAAACATCTTTTAAATTATTCAATAAAAACTCATAAACGAATTCGCTTAAATTGTTAACCAGTGTCATGATGAATTTTAATCATATGAATGAGTTCCTCTGAAGTCTGACGTCGTGCCTGAAGAAGGAAAAAAATCCGAAACATGTGTATCACTGAAAAATAAATAAAATTGCGTCATCGTTGACCATTGTTTAATTATTTAATAGAATTTACGATAAACACTGAATCCACTTTATCTAAATCTACATTCTAAGTAATAACTTTTTCCTCAATTGTCTCAACAAGCTATTATATCTAAACCTAGCATTGTTTGTTTAGACAAGCTGCGCACTCAATCATCATTTTTAACATGCTTTTTTATGCACTGTTCTTTTTCTGTACTAAACAATACTTTAAATATTTGATGATTTGGATTATTTGCACTAAATATCTGTTGGAGTATTTCATTAGTTTCTATATACCACTGTTTCAATTTCCAGGTTCGTCAACCAAATAATCTCAAAATGTCAAAACTTGCTTATAAAATTCTGTACCCAAAAGTAAATTTGAAATATTTACTTCAACCCGAAGTAAATAATTCATTTCTTTGAATAGATCTTAGAACTAATCTTTCCTTATTTGAACGGTATCTGACACACTGGTGAGATTCATAAAATGTATTTCTTGTCAAAATAATTAATCAACTTCCAAACCCGAAACTCAATAGTCACAAGAAATAATTAAGTAAATCGTTTTATCTTGCTGAGATGACGTCATCCAAAACGCGCAACCATCTACACACGCTTTCGATGTATATCAATATTGCCACTAAAACTGCAAAATTATTGAGTTAACATGCACAATAAGAGATTTAAGATTACATCAAAGCCACATATTTTTTGATTTCCGGTGAAAACACATACAAAGGAACGTGGTATATGTTGTTTCTGAATACATAAAACAATAAATAATCACTTTCCAACTAATTCTCTCGACATAAACATTCCTGCTTAGTTTTATCGTCATTAATATCCACTAATAAGAAATCAGTATTATGCATACATTATACTATGCTCACATCGTGAAATAAAACTTTTTATATTGGTTTTGGAATTTACACCTTATTATTGATGTCAATCATTGTTGATCTTATACAATGAAATCAATCAATACCTAATTTAAATTTTAAAAAAACCCTATCTCAAGTGCGATATGAGTGTACTTCCTCCGATAATCGCTACTATATAAAGGTAATCCAACGCAATCCCAAACATAACTCAATCGAGCATCGAATTATTATATTATCAGGTTTTCTGCAATGAATATAATTTCTGTCAGTATTTTACTGGCGATCGGCTTTGTAACGATAAGTAAGTTTTTGATCTTTATAATTATATTAATTCATAGTACCATTTAAATATAAATTGCTATATTACAATACTAATTACTCCTTAATTTGAAAATAGATGCCGTGCCAAATTGCCCTGCAGAAGATGGCGAATTTGTAACCTTATTCCCACACGAAGATTGTTCGAAATTCTGGAAATGCGATAGAGGAGTAGCTGTGGAAAAAGATTGTCCTGGTGGTCTTCTTTTCAACCCCATTCTCTTAGTATGCGATTATCCCGAGGATGCTGGTTGCGATGGGACCGGAATTGGTGGTGGATCCACTCCTTTCCCAACTCAAGGAACAACCAACGGTGAAGATTCTGGAAACAACGGAGGCGGAAATACCGTTGGTGGTGGTTCGGAAGGCCCTGAATGCCCAGCAGAAGATGGCGAATTCGTAACCTTATTCCCACACGTTGATTGTTCCAAATTCTGGAAATGCGACAGAGGAGTACCTGTTGAAAAAGAATGTCCCGCTGGTCTTCTTTTCAACCCAACTCTCTTAGTATGCGATTATCCTGAAAATGCTGGTTGCGACGGAACCGGAATTGGTGGTGGATCCACTCCTTCCCCACCCCAAGGAACAACGGATGGTGGAGATGGTGGAAATAACGGAGGCGAAGATGGTGGAAATAACGGAGGCGGAAGTACCGTTGGTGGTGGTTCGGAAGGCCCTGAATGTCCAGCAGAAGATGGCGAATTCGTTACTTTATTCCCACACGTTGATTGTTCCAAATTCTGGAAATGTGATAAAGGAGTAGCTGTAGAAAAAAATTGTCCTGCTGGTCTTCTTTTCAACCCAATTCTCTTAGTATGCGATTATCCTGAAAATGCTGGTTGCAACGGAACCGGGATTGGTGGTGGATCAACTCCTTCCCCACCTCAAGGAACAACCGATGGCGGAGATGGTGGAAATAACGGAGGCGGAGATGATGGAAATAACGGAGGCGGAAGTACCGTTGGTGGTGGTTCGGAAGGCCCTGAATGCCCAGCAGAAGATGGCGAATTCGTAACCTTATTCCCACACGTTGATTGTTCCAAATTCTGGAAATGCGACAGAGGAGTAGCTGTGGAAAAAGAATGTCCCGCTGGTCTTCTTTTCAACCCAACTCTCTTAGTATGCGATTATCCTGAAAATGCTGGTTGCGACGGAACCGGAATTGGTGGTGGATCCACTCCTTCCCCACCCCAAGGAACAACCGATGGTGGAGATGGTGGAAATAACGGAAGCGAAGATGGTGGAAATAATGGAGGCGGAAGTACCGTTGGTGGTGGTTCGGAAGGCCCTGAATGTCCAGCAGAAGATGGCGAATTCGTTACTTTATTCCCACACGTTGATTGTTCCAAATTCTGGAAATGTGATAAAGGAGTAGCTGTAGAAAAAAATTGTCCTGCTGGTCTTCTTTTCAACCCAATTCTCTTAGTATGCGATTATCCTGAAAATGCTGGTTGCAACGGAACCGGGATTGGTGGTGGATCAACTCCTTCCCCACCTCAAGGAACAACCGATGGCGGAGATGGTGGAAATAACGGAGGCGGAGATGATGGTAATAACGGAGGCGGAAGTACCGTTGGTGGTGGTTCAGAAGGCCCTGAATGCCCAGCAGAAGATGGCGAATTCGTTACTTTATTCCCACACGTTGATTGTTCCAAATTCTGGAAATGTGATAAAGGAGTAGCTGTAGAAAAAAATTGTCCTGCTGGTCTTCTTTTCAACCCAATTCTCTTAGTATGCGATTATCCTGAAGATGCTGGTTGCAACGGAACCGGGATTGGTGGTGGATCCACTCCTTCCCCACCCCAAGGAACAACCGATGGTGGAGATGGTGGAAATAACGGAGGCGAAGATGGTGGAAATAACGGAGGCGGAAGTACCGTTGGTGGTGGTTCAGAAGGCCCTGAATGCCCAGCAGAAGATGGCGAATTCGTAACCTTATTCCCACACGTTGATTGTTCCAAATTCTGGAAATGCGACAGAGGAGTAGCTGTGGAAAAAGAATGTCCCGCTGGTCTTCTTTTCAACCCAACTCTCTTAGTATGCGATTATCCTGAAGATGCTGGTTGCGACGGAACCGGAATCGGTGGTGGATCCACTCCTTCCCCACCTCAAGGAACAACCGATAGTGGAGATGGTGAAAATAACGGAGGCGGAGATGGTGGAAATAACGGAGGCGGAAGTACCGTTGGTGGTGGTTCCGAAGGCCCTGAATGCCCAGCAGAAGATGGCGAATTCGTAACTTTATTCCCACACGTTGATTGTTCCAAATTCTGGAAATGCGATAGAGGAGTAGCTGTTGAGAAAGAATGTCCCACTGGTCTTCTTTTCAACCCAACTCTCTTAGTATGCGATTATCCTGAAAATGCTGGATGCGACGGAACCGGTATCGGTGGTGGATCCACTCCTTCCCCTCCTCAAGGAACTACCGATAGTGGAGATGGTGGAAATGGTGGAAATAACGGAGGTGGAAGTACCGTTGGTGGTGGTTCAGAAGGCCCTGAATGCCCAGCAGAAGATGGCGAATTCGTAACTTTATTCCCACACGTTGATTGTTCTAAATTCTGGAAATGCGATAGAGGAGTAGCTGTAGAACAAAATTGTCCTGCTGGCCTTCTTTTCAACCCAACCCTCTTAGTATGCGATTATCCTGAAGATGCTGGTTGCGATGGAACCGGAATTGGTGGTGGATCCACTCCTTCCTCAACTCAAGGAACAACCGATGGTGAAACCAGTTCCCAAGGAACTACAGGAGGCACTACCCAAACCACTACTTCAAGTCCAATTGATGGTTACTGTCAAACTTTAAGCTGTCCACAGTTGAACGGTGAGTGGGTTTACTTCTTACCGTACACAGGTGATTGCAGACGTTTTTGCAAATGCGATTGGGGAAAATCTTTTGAATTTACATGTCCAAGTAATCTCTACTTCGATCCAATTCTAGACGTCTGTGATTTCCAAGAAAATGTAGCTTGTACAAACGCTTAGTTAAATAAATTAGTAAATTATATGACAAAGTATTAAAATGTAAATAAAGAAAATGAATGTAGATAGCATGATGATTATTGCATTCTCATTGTAATGTATTCTCAGCTGTAGTCAACATGCTATTCATATCATCTAAGCAATTTTTTGTAGTAATGTTCATTATTAAGATGATATTCAGTAGATATTCAATAAAAATATTGCAATTATATGAAATAAGTGTGTTTGATTTTTTAACTTTTCGAAATAGTCAATAATTATTATTGTAAAAAAAATTGCATGAAATTTAGAACACCCCAAATTCCTAAAATAAAATATGTAAAAAATTCAAAAAAATTCAGTACTATTTGTAAAAAAAAATATTCGAAAGTTAATGGAATAACAACATATGCACTAAAACTGAATGCGCTAAATAGAATAACGGATATTCTATTTAGCTAAATATCTTAGGTATTATTGGATAGTTTAATGTTAGCCATTTCCGATGGTGACTTTAAACTACTGATTACTTTTGACAGGTAATCAAAACATTAGAAAAAAAATTAAAAAATGTTTTGTTTAAAATACATTTACTATAAATAATTTTGGAAATCTGAATGGATGTTATTGAAATTTATTATTATATTGATATTTATTAAATTACCCTGTATATACTGTATGTACATAAAGTATGGAATCCTTGATAAAAATTCGGGGATGTTTATATTTAAGAATTCAAAAGAATTAAGAGAAAAGAAGTAATAGACATCTAGGAAACACTCCCTGATTCTTTAGCTAATTTTAAGGATACGTTGTTATATGAACTATGGGTACTTTCAGCACCCTTAAGGAGCAGCGTTCCTCCAAAAATGACAGAAAATTTCAATTTATTTTATCTATATAGAAAACTAAAAACACCAGCAAAATGCTGGCTTATTTGTGCTTTCAATATTATCTTCTAAGTTATTAAATAATAACCAAGCTCCTTGTATTTTTGCTTTGATTTTTTGTATGGAAATGACAAATAGATTGGAAATATTTCAATTAGATAGACAAAAGTATTCTAAATCATTTTGTCTCTTTGATTTTCTTCGAAAATTTGATAACATCTACCTAAAAAGTTTCTCCTCTCGAATTTTCCCTATTTATAGACAATTCTGGTGCGATGTTTCTAATAAAGAATGAGGGTACTAACTGCTGAAATGGTATTACCCGATCTAGAATCAAAACAACGTACGTCATACTGAATATAAATGCGATGTCTGCATTTGTTTACTAGGAAATTAAACAAAGAAATAGTTTGGATTGCCAGGCTTAATTCTACGAAAACGAATGGAAAAATAAAAGTTCAACATACTATACTCTGTTTTTAAACTAGGAGGAGTGAATCCGAAAGTCAGATTTACACTAGGAAATATCACCAGAAAATATCCCTAGATATTTTTAGCGGTAAATTTAAATTAATAATTATTATTATTTATTTTATTGCTTTATTGTATTTATTTATCGTTTAATTGTTATCATCAACTCTAAACATACAAGTTAACAATGAAGTTATGAGTGTATTTATTTTAAAACATAGTTTTACAAAAGTATATAATATAAAATTAATTGCAAAACGGAAAGCTCTAAATATCATCCTCGTCTGAAGTCTCAGCCATGCTGGTATCACTATCGCCATTTACACAAATTAATAATGGTTCGACAACTTTGTCTATAATTCCGTCCAAATCATTCATTTTCTCTTCCTCTTTGATTACGTGATGGACACAATTTTTCCAATTGTTAATGGTGACTTTTTGAATAGCTTCCAATAAAAGTTTTTTAACATCTACCAATTTAAATGTAGTATTTTTAGATATTTATTATTATTATTTTTAGATAATTGTCTTGAAACTTGTTGTGAACTAATATTAGGCTCACGAACCATATTTTGTTCTAAAAAGAACAGATTTCACTCGATTAAATTGAAGTATTACACGCAAAAAGGTTTAAGAACACAAAATTGACAATAGCGATACGAATCGTCCGAATATCAATAACTTAACCTCCAAACTAAAAATCGTTGTCAACAAGAAATAAAAATTGCCTGTGTGTAAACCTTCCTCGCTTTTAACCAATCACGTACAAGGTCAATCTGGTGAGAAATTTAAAATGCTCCTCCTAGTTTAAAAACAGAGTATAATTAATAATGGAGTTAATCTAATTTATTATTATTATTAAATACGCTGCTACGCAACAAAAGGTAGAAAATAAATCGCATTCCACAAGGAAAAATAAGTGAAAAGAATTTTAAAAAAATTTAATCGCTGATAACGGTTTTGTGTACAAACGGACAATATGACAATTCTCAAAAACAAACATTTCTTGCCAATAGTTTTTTGCTATTGGTCATAATGTACTATCTTTACCGAAGATTTGAATTCTTCGGTTAGGCGCAATGGTTCTGGAATTTCATCAATTTTACACTCATTATTACGAAACAAGCTAATAGTGCGAAATGCTCACCAAGTAGCAGTCCAATTTCCTTTATTTAGTTCTGCATCGATGTGGTTCTTTTTAAGTAATTTTATTTGAGATTTAATCGAAATTACGAGTTAATTTGAATTTACACAGACTAGTATCCCGCTTCTTCATCAAGTACTAGATTTTCGGAGTTAACCAACGACTATGTTTCAAAGATCGATTCATAAATCAAGAAGATTAACCATGTTTGAATTAAAAAACGTAACCTTATCAGATGATATGTAATTTTGATTTTGATCTATAGATATAGATCAAAATCAAAATTACGATAAGTTCTAAAAAAGGGAACCATCCCAGATCTTGGAACCTTTCAAACACAAAAAATAATATCGTGATCTGCAAACTTTTCCTGCAGAATGCCACAGCGCATGACAGATACACCCTTATTTGTTCGAATTAGATCTATTATGCTATGACCACGAGTGCTATCTCAAACTATTTGTTTTAACGATAGGTAATCATAAAGACAAACGTTCGTGTGTTGATTTTTCAGTAACTGTATCATAATCCATATTAAAATCTCTAAAATCATCCCATCATTTGAGTGGCCTAAAAGGCTCTATGTAACATGCTGCAGAGTGCCAAGAAAAAAGCCATAAAGTGATCCATGGGGGTCCCTCTATAAAGTCCTCGTTATCGTTTGTCACAGAAATTGGATGTTTAATATCCATCACATTAGTAATGTTATGGATGTGAATTTAGAGGATGCTGATACGAAACCGGATTCTTTAATTTTAGTATCGCGGATGCAGATTTTTAGTTGTGGATTTAACGGATGCTTAGTTATAACAAATAAAATTTAATGAAAATAATATTTCTATTGAAATTTTTCTATTTTATATCTATATGATACCGGTAATTTGTAATATGGTATTCTATACAATACCTAGAAAATTTACAGAATACCTAAAACGTTCAGGTAATACAAGAAATGTTATTAATTTTATACTTTGCCTAAGTATTCTATAAAATATGGAATGCCAAGCCGGCAATGTGTGTAAAAGACGCCAAGTGCAAACCCGAATTTAACGAACCTTCAAGGTACCCGAAAATCGGTTCGTTATAACCGAAGATTGTAATAACAAAAGATTCAAAAAAGTCATGAATTCAATATATTTAAATTAGTTGTATCATTTTATTGGTTATTAAATTGAATGAAATTAAGCAATTTGGGGAGAAATCTGTCTGGTATCGTGATATCATGTTGAGTTGTCAAACTATAGGAAACTATAGCAAGCTTGACTCATATGGAAAAGTATGAAGTGGGAACTCAACCCAATCCAAAACAATCCAACCCGAGCTAACCACAAAAGAATTTTTGATTTGATTTTTTGTTATATGAAGGATGGCATAAAGTTGAACTCAACTACAGAAGGACAACTTAAGAATAAGAGGAAAAATCCAAATATTACGCGATTTTTTCTTCTATAGTTGGAGTGGGTTGAATTCTAACTTCATGCCATCCCTCATACTTAATAATTTGAAGTTGCAAGTCAACCCAACTCAACTATAGAACAAAACCTTTTGGTTGCGTTAGGAATGAAGTTGGAACTTAAGTAAGCCCAACCCAACACAACCGCAGAAGAATTTTTGATTTGATTTTTTATTATATGAGGGATGGCATGAAGTTGAACTCAACTACAGAAGGACAACGTCTTTTTTGATGAGCTTAATTGCTTACGCGGTCGATTTGGCGATAGTGATCCCAAGGTGGAGTCTGGAGAAGATGGAAGAGTGAGCACAAAGGGCAGTAAACAAGGTAGTGTACGCTATGGAGGAGATGGGTCTGCAAATCGCTCCGGGGAAGACAGAGATGGTAATTTTAAGAAACAGGAGGAAAAGAGACAGGCGAAGCTATGCATGAAGGGTTTTTAGATTAGATCAACCGACTCATTGAAATACCTGGGAGTCATACTGGGGAAAGACGGAAATTGGAGAAAGCACATACAGACTGCGGCCATCAAGGCGGAAAAAACTATACATGTCCTGCTAAGAATTATGGGTTCTACATACGGTCTCGGTCAAGCCAAGAGAAGACTCGTAGGTGCGACTATATTTTCACAGCTCGAGCATGGAAAGAGGCATGCAGCATAAACAGAAATGTGGAGGGCTCACACAAAGTACAAAGGGGTGTATTAATCCGAACGTGCACTGTTTACCGGACTTATTCAACGGAAGCACTCCAAGTCATTGCAAATTCCATGCCCATGGATTTGAAAACTATGGAAATTGTGGCAAAGAGGACAGGGAACTGGTGTAGAAAAGGAGGAGGCTGTAGCGAAGTGGGAAAGCAGATGACATAGATACACGGAAAAGGCTGAGTGGACCAAGAGATTAATAAGGAACTTGAAATGTTGGGTGGAGAGGAAGTGGGGTGAGGTGGATTACCATCTGTGTCAGTATTTCTCTAGCCACGGATGTTTTAAAGCCTACCTCTATAAATATAAGAGAAGTTGCACCGAAACGTTTATATATTGTGAGGGAAGAGACGATGTAGAGCACACCATCTACTACTATACAAAATGGGCAGAAAACGACGCCAAATAACGACACAAATAGGAGACATAACACCAGAAAACACTGTCAACCATATGCTAGAGAGAGAGAGGAAAAGTGGAAACTCGTAGCTGAGTACATTAGAAGCATACTGGCGGAGAAGTAGACGAAAGAGAGGCACACACAGGCAGAAGCTTGTCAGGACGAGGTATATGAAGCACAGGAAGAGTGAAGCTTTGACATGGGGCTGCGCTGAAGCTTTGAGATGGGGCTGTGGAAAGAAGATCCAGGTTTCCCGGTGAGTATCATTGAGATTGCAAAGCAAAAAGCTTGTGGGTATTTTCTTTGTTTAGCACCAGTAGGGGAAGAATCGAAGCAGTGACTCAAGGAAGCGAATCTGACCGAGGAGATGGGCGATTTGACTGAGGGGGGAGACTATTCCCCCCTTCCCGGTATGAATTTTTAATAGATATAAGCAAAACGCTTCTGGTTTGTTTAATTAGGGTGGACTGGAAGAGAGAAATGGCAGAGGAGCGAAGAGAGAGTAGATTGGATTGACAACACGGAGGGCTGATGGACAAAATGCGACAGCGTGAACTCCAACAGCATACTATTCAATATGAAAGATACTATGAAGTTGGAGTTCAACCTTCATACTAACTTCATACAATTCAATATGGGTTCCAACCAACCCAGTCCAAAACATTCTTCAAAAAACATGAACCAATACAACTTTAAAAATAAACTATATAAATGTCATGTCGATTTCAATGATTTCGCAATATATAACTGAGGTGTTATACCTAAAAAAGCATCTCAGGATGTGTAAAAATGATAGCAATTGGTTTACAAAATTTTTTAAAATTTTTAGTTCTGAAATATATTGATTGGCCAAAATCCACTAAATGTACTTCTGAGATCCTTAATCGATGTTAAAAATCTTCAAATAATTAATTTTGTGATTTTTGAAAGAGCAAATTAAAATGTTGCGTTTTAAAATATCAAAAGCTCGAAAAAAAACTTCTTACAGTGTGTCAAAATGATAGCAATTGAATTTATACGTCTCTGGGTTGTTTAATCGATGCAAAACAATTAAAAATCATAAAATAAGATGTTTTTTTTAGAAAATGCAAAAAATTCTTTTATAGGATATACTTGGTAGAGATCAAAGTGGGTTTGCACCACTGAAAATATCTGTGAGATACTTAATTAAAGTCAAAAAATTGAAAATAATAGATTTTTGTGTTTTAAGAGAGTGTCAAGGATGTCAAAGATGTCAAAAGCTAGAAAAAGATTGCTCGGATTGTTTAATATACGCAAAATAACTATAAATACTAAATAGGACGTTTTCCAAAAAATACAAAAGTTAAACAGCTAAACCAAGATGTTTCTAGTTGTATATATAGTATTACTTCTAGTGTAATAATTCGAAAATTATTTAACGGTTTTAAGAAATAATTCGAATTAGAAATTCCTAGAATGCAGCCTTTCGTTATTTTAGAAACTAAAAATCACGTCTCAAGTTAACGAAGTCTGTTACAGAGACCAGACTTTGTGTTAAATTTTATTAAAAATTATGTATCCGCAGTTTGATGGGGGGATGCGAATCGACACGAAGAAGTCGTTAAAAACTTAGACGTTAGATCACGTAAAAATTTGATGGTTTCCACTGTTTGGAAATTACGTGACGATTTCTGGGATTAGTTAGTGGCGGATGTTATCTTCTGGTCTTGTGGGCGAGGAATTCTTCCCTTCCACAAATTCCCTCATTGGCTCAGAAAATTATTGTAAAATACCCGCCCCGTATTTTGGATTGGCCCCAGGTGTCGGGGATGTACAGACGTTAGAGAACGCCTAATGAAGGTTTTACACCCCTCCAAGACCCGAGGGTACTTAAGGCCTTGCACACGTCATAAAAAAAGAGAATTCTGAACTTAGTTTCAATTCAACTTCGAAAGATATCTTCTTAGAAAGATTTCGAACCAATACTCAACCAGCGCTCTGTTAGACCGAAACTTAGATTCGCTTTAACGCCAATTCTAAGTCCCGTCGAAATCGAGAACTTTGATTCAGCTTCAAGGGCAACTTTCTTCTGATTCGGGCGTCCGCGTCGTGTCGGAAACCGTGTTCACTTGAGGATTTGGTGTGTTTGTGTCGAAGAAGTCTTCCCGGATTATCCCGAGAAGATTCCAACAGGATCCAGGTTGCGACCCATCACCGAGACCACCAGATTGGAATACAAGTCCGGAGTAAGTCTGTTTGCCAGTTCTCCCTATCATTTATCGGTCAACGAGAGTTCGCTGTAGGGTTAGGTTCAGACAGGTCATTTTCAGTCTTAATTTTGTTTTGACTCCTTAAGTAACATCGGGTATCACGTAGGTAGTTTTTAAGATTAACTTTGTATCTTACTTATTTTTTTTTGTTATTTTTGTAAATATAGATTAAGGGTGGTTAGAACACTTGTCGTTTTATTTCACATTTCCTGAGAGCCTTAGTGCAAGAACCCACGGTTCTGAAATAGTGACCGCGTGCTTGCCATTTAATCTTGTTTGAATAGACAGGATCAGGTAGGAGTCCTTCAGATTAAGAATTAGATAATGCGAAATACTGTTTCTGGTGGCAGCGGTAATTACCAGAGGTTGAAATCGTTCAGTGACGGCCTCACCACACTAGTGATAGTGCTTCTCAAATGATTAAAAAATATATATATATTAATGCCGAACACTGACCAGACCGGAGCTCCGTTAACATATATGTGGATACGAATCCTCAAAACAATGCGGACTATCCGCAGTTGCGGATGCAGATGAGAATATCCGTCACATCACTACATCACACGCTGATTCATTTTACTTATTTTTGGCTTAACGAGTTTGCCAATAAACAAAATTTCCATATATATGAACTGAAATCAATCCACAACAGAGCCTACAGACTCCATTATATCCAGAAAAATGCAGTTTGGTTTTCATAATAGACCATTGGATCTTATTCCTTTAAAAATGAAGCCGTAGCTCGAGCTATGATCAATGATCTTTTTTATTCGCCCTTCGTCAAAACAGCTCCGGTACCCATATGTCCTAAATCATTTGAAATAATGTTAATGCCATGTATTAATGTTTAAAGAAAAATGTTTTGGATTAAAATTTATTACCTTTTGTTATTTTTTCAATTTAGTAAATAAATAATGTTGATGAATGTAATATCATACATTCATCAATTAGTCATAAATAATGTTTATCTGTTTATAATAAACAAAAACGCATTCTCATTTTCAACAACACAAAGTAAACAATGGACTCTTTGTTCAGCGCAATCATTTAATATGATTTCATCCAATTCTGTTAAACTGATTCGTAAGTAATTCAGAAAGACATCTCTTATCAATTACAAATTCTACACGAAAATCCAATTTACGCGTTTCAACTAAATTTAATAATTGGACATTTCATGCTTGTAGAATTGCTAGGTAGGTATTTCCACCGAAAATTAATCAATTCAATTATAAGTTATGTTGGAATGTTAACGTGATTGGAATGAATTTCCGCCAATGATAAGCATAGTATAAAAGGAATGATTTAGAAAAAATTGGATAAAGTCATCTTTTATACTTTGTTAAGTTAATAACGAAAAGTTTAAAAATAAAAATGAAGGGTAAGAAATTGGTATAAATTTAAATTTAATGTTAAAATATGTTTTTTATTCATAGCAATAATTGCGTATGGATTTGTTTTTATTGCGATTCATTATATCGGATATGTAGGTTAGTAAATAGTTACTATATTTTAATAATTTCTTTATTAAATGATTTTATTTATTTATTTATTTGAAGATGGAGATCCAGTTGAAAAATGCCCGAGTACAAACGGAAATGCTCTTATTCCCGACGATACGGATTGTCACCTCTTCTACCAATGTAGTTGGGGTGTAGCTTATCGTATGGAATGCTCCGGTAGTCTCCTTTTCGACTACAATCTTCAAGTTTGTAACTATCCCGCACAAACTGTATGTTACAGCGGTGGTAGTATTCCGGTTAGTAGTGAAAAAACAACTAGTAGTGAAAAACCGAGTACCACTCAAAAACCAATTAGTAGCGAAAGTCCTGGTAGTGGTGGAGAAACTAACGATTCTGGAGAATCATGGAATGAAGCCTGTACAAGCGATATTGTTCAATACTATTTCCCTGATCCTAAAGATTGCAAAGCTTTCTATATTTGCAACGCGGGAGTTTTGCATCACATAATTTGCCCGGATGATAAAGTTTATAACCCCGCCTATAGAATTTGCGATTTTTCAAGAGGTGTTACATGTTCCGAAACGCCAGGTGTGGTTGATCCTGAACCTATTGATCCTGGCAGTGATGGCGAAGACGGTGGGGAAGATGGAAGTGGAAATGGAAATGGAAACGGAAATGGAGGTAACGACTCTGGGGAATCATGGCAAAGTTCATGTACAATAGGTAAAGATTAATAATATTACCGTTTTGGTGGTGTTACAAAAACATTTTTGTTGTAGGCAGTATTCAAATTTATTACCCAGACCCAGAAGACTGCCAAGGTTTTTACATGTGCGAATTTGGTACGTTAAAGCACATGTCATGTCCTCTTGGAACCCTCTACAATGCAGCATTATTAATTTGTGATTATCCTGGAAATGTGAGATGTTCCCAAGAACCTGAAGTTGTTAATCCAGAACCAGTTTACCCTGGAGACGGGGGAAATCCTGGAGAAGATGGCGGTGATTCAGGAGAAGATGGTGGAAATACAGGAGGAAATGGTGGTGGCGAATCGTGGTCGGAAGCTTGTAGCAAAGACAGCAAACAAATGTATTTTCCGGATTCAGAAAATTGCCAAGGATTTTACATTTGTGAATTTGGAGTGTTACAACACATGATGTGTCCACCAGGAACGCTTTACAATGCTCCCATATTAACGTGTGATTTTCCAGGAAATGTGAGATGTTCAGAATCCCCGATAGGTGTCGATCCGGAACAAGTTAATTGAATAAAATATAATATAAATAAGCTATAAATATTAAATAAGTGTATTATAAAAGAATATTTTAAAAATAATATAATAATTAATGTTATAATTTATTATACTACAAAATTGTTAAAATTAAAAAAATAAGTATTATTATGAAATAAAATGACTCGATAAAAACTCAATCTATCAAAGACAATTAATCCAACATGAAAAAAAAATTTTAATCATTTGATATCTCCCGGATGTTTATGTACGTTATTTCTTATCTTCGTAGTAATTTACAATAATATGCTCGATGCAAAATAAAAATGATGTTAATGCGAATATAATATTAAGATAACAAAGTTCCTTTTGATATTTCATTGAGAAGTAATCGATTGATTGATCACTTCCCATATGTAATTATTGTAAGTAATTTCTGTCAATCAATCAATGTTTGAAATTTGAAATCTAAGGAATTTAGTTGAGTACACGAAATCTGATATTTAAAAGAATTGCATTATATTTTACTAGTTAAATTTATGTATAATATATTTAAGTGGAATAATTGTAGTATTTTATTCTCTCATTTTTTCATTTAAAGTTGATCTAAATCTATGGATACGTACCTACACGTAGAGGTAGAGCGATTGATAAAACTATCTTTAAAGTTGTTACGATAATCGATATAAAAAACGAATTAAATAAAAAAAGCATAACATAATCTCTAAATAGATTATATGTTCAAGTCATTTATTTTATGTAAAAACATTTTGGTCAATATTAATTATCCGCGAAAGACTTTTTTCTGTCAATTTTTACAAACGAACAATGAATAATGGAGAATAAATGCACAGACTTTGGCTAGTTTACAGCAAAAGTACTATTAAAGCATTTTGTTTTTGCTGCAAATTATATGGAAATTACACTAAATATCAATTGGCTAACGATGGGTATAGTAATTGGGCACAGCTCTTGATAATCACGAAAAATCAGTAATTCATGGTCAGAATGTTAGAGAGTGAGATACGTTTAGCTAAAGCGCCCACTATTCATAAGCAACATACGAAATTGATAAGCAAAGAAAAGGAACATTGGCGTGAAGTTCTTAAAAGAATTGTTAGAGGCATTAATAAATATTTAACAGCACAATATTGCTTTCAGGGGATCGAACTCTAAACAGTATGAGCTTAACAATGGCAACTTTTTAGGACTTGTTGAAATGATCGCTACTTTTGATCCAGTCATGCAAGAGCATTTGGGGCGAATCAGATCGTCTGAGATTCATGGACAACTATCTAGGAGCAAATATTCAAAATAGGTTGATTAAACCGTTATCTGAAAAGGTGAAAGAGAAAATTGTTTCAGACATTAAGGTAGCTAAGTATTTTTCTGTACTACTAGACTGCACTCAAGATCTCAGTCACCAAGAGCAGTTGTCTTTGGTAACATGTTTTGTTAAGACTGAAAACAATGTAAGTGCTACTTCTACTAAGAGTAAAAGTGAGGGTGTTGAAGAGCATTTTCTCGAATTCTTAGACCTTAAGTCAACAACAGGCAAAATGTAACTGATATTTTATTAGAGGAAGTAGATAAAATAGGCTTAGAGATTAAGGACTGCAGAGGACAAGGATATGACAATAGGGATGCATTCTGGAGTTCAAGCTCAAAATTTACAAATAAATCCAAGGGAGTTTTACATGCCTTGTGCAAGTAACAGTTTGAATCTCTTGATTTCCGATGCCGCAAAATGTTCACCTAAGGCTATAACCTTTTTCGGAATTATTCAGACAGTTTATGTTGCTTTTTCAGCATCAACGAAGCGGTGAGACATTTAAAAAAACATTTCCCTGTCCTCACCGTAAAAACTCATATGATGCTAGTTGGGACAGTAAAATTGAAAGTGTAAAAGTAAAAAGTGAAGCACTATCCCTTGTCAATGAAATAAAGAGCTATGAGTTTTTAGTAGCATTAGCTATTTGGTATGACGTGCTGTTTGTTGTAAATAGTGTAAACAAAAACTTGCAGGCTAAAGAAATGCGCCTAGGCATGACATTGCGGTTGCTTCAAGGTTTTGTTGCAGCAATAATGGTTACAAAAGAAATGAGCAAACTTTTGTACATAGAGCCAAAGTTTTAAATAGGCAAGCAAAGGAAGAAACGAAAAATGTTTGATTATGAAGAAGAAAATGAGCATATTATAGTATCTGCTTAACAAATTTTCAAAGTTGAGTATTGTAAGTTACGTGTTATATTGTAGATTATATTTCAGTACCTTCCAAGAAAATTTCAACAAATTGCTAGTTACGACAGTGTGTTTGGATTCTTGTACAGTGTAAAAGAATCCAAACCATTTGAACAAGGTCAATTGTCGGAAAAGTGCAAAGCCCTAGAAGCCTCTTTAAGTTTTGAGGGCAAAAGGATATCTGCTGAAATGATTTGTTCACAGAATTAAAAGTTCTTCGTGGCCTACTTCCCGCTAAAGTTGAAATAGCTGCAGGTGTGTCAAGATTTATGAACACAATACAAAATCCATACCTCAACATGTTCACTGCCTACAGAATTTTACTTACTGTTTCAGTGACTATTGTTGAAAAGAAGTTTTTCTCGGCTAGAGTTAATAAAGACTTACCTATGAAGCAGACACCACACCAAAGTCAATTTTGAAGAAATTATTGATGGTTTCGCTGGATTAAAAGTAAGAAACATTAAGTTGAAGTAGTGTGAGAATGTTATTGTTAAAGCAATACTTTTCAGCGGATTGAAATCTATTTTAGTTTAGTATCTATAAGAATAAAAAAATTAATGATTAAATATTTAGCTGTTTTTTTTTAACTGAGATAAGGCACATTACAATGTTTATCTTTTAATGGTAACGATATTGTTGTGGAGGTGGGAAAAAACGATGATGGTTGATAGCTTACGAAAAAGAAGAAGAGGTATTTACCTACATAAAGACACCGCAAAACTATTTTGAAATTAAAATATGTAAAAACATATGTTATGGTTCATTGTTCAGGAGTAAGGAATGCAAGAATTGAAAGAATTGTTCATATTAAAAATTAAATCACTATATAACGAATATGCGACAACAATAAGTTGATATTGCTATCAGTTTCAACATAAACAATCTAAATATTCTGCATGACATTCAATTAGCAAACAACGAATTTAATAAAAGTAAAAAGTAGATATATTTCAAATAATAATACTCAAAATTGGTTCATCAATTGAACCAATTTTATTAAAATATTATTAGTGCGACTTGTTTTAACTATTAATTTTAGTAAAACATTATGAAAATAAATATATAACTATAAACTAAAAAAAAAGTATATTAGCATCAAATGTGGGTGAAAAACATATGTTGTAAACTACAAATCAATCATTAAACAGGAACATCGTTCACCATCGAGAAATATATTCACTAAATCTCACAAATTATATCAAATTATAATTTTGAAGCAACGTATCGAGTTCAAAATCTCGAAAATTTACCATTTCATTATTAAAATTAATATTAAGTGCCGCTGTATAGATAGTAACTGATATTATTAAAGGATAAAGTAGTCGTAAGTTAAAAAAATTAAATAAAACAAATATAAGTCAGTACATGTATGAGTTATAGCAGGCCATGTTAATCTGAAGAGTAAAAAAGGTGAAACAAGTCGAACAAGAATGAATAAGATGCGCAGGACCAAACGTAAGAACATATTTAATTTTGACTTCTGTATTTACAAAAATCTCAAGAAGTGGCACTTGTTGGGAATTGGGATGCTAACTATCTTAGGAGAGCAGTGAAAAGGAACCTGATTACGGCATTCCATTGTCCAGACAACAATAAAAATAAGCCAGTATATCATATGTACAGGGCGAGCAAATTTTGGTGTGATTATATAGTATCTCGGAAACTATAAGAGATACTATTAAAGTAGGTGCCATGTCCCGGTATTTTTTTTTTTCGAGAAATATTCAATTCCGAAAAGGCAATATCTCTATCTTCCTTTGTTTTTAAGTTATAGTATCTATAATTGTCAACTTTCTAAAGTAAACAAATATACTTGGAAAATTTAATATTCCAAAAGGTTGATTCGAACATATTCACATAGATCTCGTTGGGCCTCTTGCTGTATCTGACGGAAGTACATTTGTTATTATTGATAATGAGTGCTTTACAAGATGATCTGCAGCTTTTCCACTTTCTAGTATGAGGATACGAACGATTGCTAAAGCTCTTTTTATTCATTATTTGTCGAGATTTGGCATACTACTACGCTCGATAGAGACACTGAATTTGAATCAAAACTCTTCAATGAATTTAATAAATTTTTCGGTTCAAATCAAATTCATACATCTACCTATCATCCTCAAAGCAACGGTATTCTAGAGAGATATCACAGATCTTCAAGAACTGCTCTTATTGCAAGAGGTAATAGAGACCGTTGGAAACACGAATATAGTACTTTTCACTAGTACTTTTTGGTCTACATTGCTCCCTATGAGAAGATCGTGTATGTTCGTCTGCACATCTGGTTTATGGTTAACCTCGGCATTTTCCAGGTGAATTTTTTACAAAAGTCTATAATGCTATCGACACTTTTCCTTTATTAATTTCTTTACGCGACACTTTTTCAAATCTGAGACCTACAACAACTGTTCATCATTGTTCTCCGAAACCATTTGTTCATAAACAACAAATCATCACCAAAGTCACCAAAGTACGAAGGACCCAAGTACAAAGTACAAGGATCCAAGGTCATTAAAAAATTTTTAAATAATTTCATCATTTCAAGATTTAATAGAATTCAAAAAATAAATATTTTGACTCTGAATTTAATAAAAGTAAAAAGTTGATATATTTCCAATAATAATACTCAAAATTGGTCCATCATTAGTTTATTGAACCAATTTTATTAAAATATTATATCAGTGCGACTTGTTTTAACTATTAATTTTAGTAAAACATAATGAAAATAACTATATCACTACTAACTACAAAAAGGCATATTACTATCAAGTGTAGGTGAAAAACATATGTTATACACTACAAATCAATCATCAAACAGGAACATCGTTCACCATCGGGAAATATATTCACTAAATCTTACAAATCATATCAAATTATAATTTTGAAGCAATGTGTCGAGTTCAAAATCTCGAAAATTTACCATTTCATCATTAAAATTAATATTAAGTGTTGCTGTATAGATAGTAACTGAGATTATTAAAGGATAAAGTAGTCATAAGTTAAAGAAATTAAATAAAACAAACATTAGTCAGTACATGTATGAGTTATAGCAGGTCTTGTTAAACTAAAGAGTAAAAAAGGTGAAACAAGTCGAACAAGAATGAATAAGATGCGCAGGACTAAACGTAAGAACATATTTAAATTTGACTTCAGTGTTTACAAAAATCTTAAGAAGTGGCATTTGTTGGGAATTGGGGTGCTAACTATCTTAGGAGAGCAGTGAAAAGGAACCTGATTACGGCATTCCATTGTCCATACAACAATAAAAAAAAATCCTTAGTATATCATATGTACAGGGTGGGCAAATTTTGGTGTTATTATATGGTATCTCGGAAACTATAAGAGATACTATTAAAGTAGGTGCCATGTCCCGGTATTTTTTTTCGAGAAATATTCAATTCCGCAAAGGCAATATCTCTATCTTCCTTTGTCTTTAAGTTATAGCCAAGCAAAACTTTACTGTATATATCATTGGACATAATCTTGCATTAATTGTCAACTTTCTAAAGTAAACAAATATACTTGGAAAATTTAATATTCCAAAAGGTTGATTCGAACATATTCATATAGATCTCGTTGGGCCTCTAGCTGTATCTGAAGGAAGTACATTTGTTCTTATTGATAATGAGCGCTTTACAAGATGATCTGCAGCTTTTCCACTTTCTAGTATGAGGATACCAACGATTGCTAAAGCTCTTTTTATTCATTATTTGTCGTGATTTGGCATACTACTACGCTCGATAGAGACACTGAATTTGAATCAAAACTATTCAATGAATTTAATAAATTTTTCGGTTCGAATCAAATTCATACATCTACCTATCATCCTCAAAGCAACGGTATTCTAGAGAGATATCACAGATCTTCAAGAACTGCTCTTATTGCAAGAGGTAATAGAGACCGTTGGAAATACGAATATAGTACTTTTCACTAGTACTTTTTGGTCTACATTGCTCCCTATGAGAAGATCGTGTATGTTCGTCTGCACATCTGGTTTATGGTTAACCTCGGCATTTTCCAGGTGAATTTTTTACAAATGTCTATAATGCTATCGACACTTTTCCTTTATTAATTTCTTTACGCGACACTTTTTTAAATCTGAGACCTACAACTGTTCATCATTGTTCTCCGAAACCATTTGTTCATAAACAACAAATCATCACCAAAGTCACCAAAGTACGAAGGACCCAAATACAAAGTACAAGGATCCAAGGTCATTAAAAAATTTTTAAATAATTTCATCATTTCAAGATTTAATAGAATTCAAAAAATAAATATTTTGACTCTGAATTTAATAAAAGTAAAAAGTTGATATATTTCCAATAATAATACTCAAAATTGGTCCATCATTAGTTTATTGAACCAATTTTATTAAAATATTATATCAGTGCGACTTGTTTTAACTATTAATTTTAGTAAAACATTATGAAAATAACTATATCACTACTAACTAAAAAAAGCATATTACCATCAAGTGTAGGTGAAAAACATATGTTGTACACTACAAATCAATCGTCAAACAGGAACATCGTTCACCATCGGGAAATATATTCACTAAATCTTACAAATCATATCAAATTATAATTTTGAAGCAACGTATCGAGTTCAATATCTCGAAAATTTACCATTTCATTATTAAAATTAATATTAAGTGCCGCTGTATAGATAGTAACTGAGATTATTAAAGGATAAAGTAGTCGTAAGTTAAAGAAATTAAATAAAACAAATATGAGTCAGTACATGTATGAGTTATAGCAGGTCTTGTTAAACTGAAGAGTAAAAAAGGTGAAACAAGTCGAACAAGAATGAATAAGATGTGCAGGACCAAACGTAAGAACATATTTAAATTTGACTTCAGTATTTACAAAAATCTTAAGAAGTGGCAGTTGTTGGGAATTGGGATGCTAACTATCTTAGGAGAGCAGTGAAAAGGAACCTGATTACGGCATTCCATTGTCCATATAACAATAAAAATAAGCCAGTATATCATATGTACAGGGCGGGCAAATTTTGGTGTTATTATATGGTATGTCGGAAACTATAAGAGATACTATTAAAGTAGGTGCAATGTCCCGGTATTTTTTTCGAGAAATATTCAATTCCGCAAAGGCAATATCTCTATCTTCCTTTGTTTTTAAGTTATAGTATTTATAATTGTCAACTTTCTAAAGTAAACAAATATACTTCGAAAATTTAATATTCCAAAAGGCCGTTTCAAACATATTCACACAGATCTCGTTGGGCCTCCTGCTTTATCTGAAGGAAGTACATTTATTCTTATTGTTAATGAGCACTTTACAAGATGATCTGCAGCTTTTCCACTTTCTAGTATGAGGATACCAACGATTGCTAGAGCTCTTTTTATTCATTATTTGTCGAGATTTGGCATACTACTACGCTCGATTGAGACACTCAATTTAAACCAAAACTCTTCAATGAATTTAATAAATTTTTCGGTTCAAATCAAATTCATACATCTACCTATCATCCTCAAAACAACGGTATTCTAGAGAGATATCACAGATCTTCAAAAACTGCTCTTATTGCAAGAGGTAATAGAGACCGTTGGAAACACGAATATAGTACTTTTCACTAGTACTTTTTGGTCTACATTGCTCCCTATGAGAAGATCGTGTATGTTCGTCCGCACATCTGGTTTATGGTTAACCTCGGCATTTTCCAGGTGAATTTTTTACAAAAGTCTATAATGCTATTGACACTTTTCCTTTATTAATTTCTTTACGCGACACTTTTTCAAATCTGAGACCTACAACAACTGTTCATCATTATTCTCCGAAACCATTTGTTCATAAACAACAAATCATCACCAAAGTCACCAAAGTACGAAGGACCCAAATACAAAGTACAAGGATCCAAGGTCATTAAAAAATTTTTAAATAATTTCATCATTTCAAGATTTAATAGAATTCAAAAAATAAATATTTTGACTCTGAATTTAATAAAAGTAAAAAGTTGATATATTTCCAATAATAATACTCAAAATTGGTTCATCATTAGTTTATTGAACCAATTTTATTAAAATATTATATCAGTGCCACTTGTTTTAACTATTAATTTTAGTAAAACATTATGAAAATAACTATATCACTATTAACTAAAAAAAGCATATTACCATCAAGTGTAGGTGAAAAACATATATTATACACTACAAATCAATCATCAAACAGGAACATCGTTCACCATCGAGAAATATATTCACTAAATCTCACAAATTATATCAAATTATAATTTTGAAGCAACGTATCGAGTTCAAAATCTCGAAAATTTACCATTTCATTATTAAACTTAATATTAAGTGCCGCTGTATAGATAGTAACTGAGATTATTAAAGGATAAAGTAGTCGTAAGTTAAAGAAATTAAATAAAACAAATATGAGTCAGTACATGTATGAGTTATAGCAGGTCTTGTTAAACTGAAGAGTAAAAAAGGTGAAACAAGTCGAACAAGAATGAATAAGATGCGCAGGACCAAACGTAAGAACATATTTAAATTTGACTTCAGTATTTACAAAAATCCTAAGATGTGGCAGTTGTTGGAAATTGGGATACTAACTATCTTAGGAGAGCAGTGAGAAGGAACCTGATTACGGCATTCCATTGTCCATATAACAATAAAAATAAGCCAGTATATCATATGTACAGGGCGGGCAAATTTTGGTGTTATTATATGGTATCTCGGAAACTATAAGAGATACTATTAAAGTAGGTGCCATGTCCCGGTATTTTTTTTTTTCGAGAAATATTCAATTCCGCAAAGGCAATATCTCTATCTTCCTTTGTTTTTAAGTTATAGTATTTATAATTGTCAACTTTCTAAAGTAAACAAATATACTTCGAAAATTTAATATTCCAAAAGGCCGTTTCGAACATATTCACATAGATCTCATTGGGCCTCTTGCTCTATCTAAAGGAAGTACATTTGTTCTTATTGTTAATGAGCGCTTTACAAGATGATCTGCAGCTTTTCCACTTTCTAGTATGAGGATACCAACGATTGCTAAAGCTCTTTTTATTCATTATTTGTTATACTACTACGTTCGATAGAGACACTCAATTTGAATCAAAACTTCAATGAATTTAATAAATTTTTCGGTTCAAATCAAATTCATACATCCACCTACCATCCTCAAAGCAACGGTATTCTAGAGAGATATCACAGAGAGATAGAGAGATAGACAGAGAGAATTCAAAAACTCATACATGTACTATGAGTTATCGCAGGTCATGTTAAACTGAAGAGTAAAAGAGGTGAAACAAGTCGAACAAGAACGAATAAGATGCGCAGGACCAAACGTAAGAACATATTTAAATATCACTTCAGAATTTACAAACATCTCAAGAAGTGGTAATTGTTGGGTATTGGGGTGCTAAATATCTTTAAGAGCAGTGAAGAGGAACCTGATGACGGCATTCAATTGTCCATACAATAATAAAACAATTGTTTATATTTGTTGAGGAAGCTAGCAAAAGCTTCAATATATCATATGTACAGAGTGGGCAAATTTTGGTGTTATTATATGGTATCTCGAAAACTATAAGAGATACTAAAAAAGTACAGCTTTTATATTCAGAGCTTTGTTGGATAATGGATCTCAAAGCAATTTCATAACCAAAGAAATGTTTGAAAGTAAAATATACAAAAACATATATTATGGTTCCTTGTTTAGGACTAAGGAATGCAAGAATTGAAAGAATGAATATCAATCATTCTTTCAATTCTTGCTAAAGTCAAAAATTAAATCAATATTACGAACATGCGACTACAATAAGTTGTTATCGCTATCAGTTTCAACTAAACGATCTAAAGATAGAATGTTTAAAATTCAATTAGCAAACAACGAACTTAATAAAAGTAAAAGGGTTGACATATTTCAAATAATAATGAACCAATTTTATTAAAATATTATATCAGTGCGACTTGCTTTGAGTATTAACTTAAAAAAGTAAAAAGGCAACGGTATTCTAGAGAGATTTCACAGATCTTTAAAAACTGCTGTTATTGCAAGAGGTAATAGAGACCGTTGGAACATGAAATTCTACTAGTACTTTTTGGTCGACGTTCCTCCGTAAAGGTAGCTTTAGTGCGATGGAGATCCCCAAGTTGTGGAGATTGCAGATTCGGTTGGATTGACTGATAGCGATCACGTGATGTGAGTACGATCACCATCAGCTAATCTGGACGATCTCCAATCTCCGAAACTTGCAGTTCTCTGTCGCACTAACGGTAGCTTAAGAGAAGATCTTCGATGTTTATCTGCAGACCTGGTTAATGGTTAGTCTCTGCATTTTCTAGGTGATTTTTTTACAAAAACGTATAATGGTATCGACACTTTTCCTATATGAATTTCTTTACGCGAAACTTTTTCAAATCTGAGGCATACGACAACAGTTCATCATTATTCTCCGAAACCATTTTTTCATAAAGAACAAATCATCACCAAAGTACGTAGGACCATACAAAGTCATTAAAAAATTTTCAAATAATTTCATCATTTAATTTAATTGAAATGCTATTACAAAAACTAAAATTGCGGAAAAATTTAACATATCAAAATCAACGCTACCAACAATTATAAAAAATAAAAACCGTATTGATAGTGCCGTAGCGTTTGGCAAACATACGTCTCGTAAAAAGTTGACATCTGCATTTCCAGAACTACAAAAAAAAATTAATAGAGTGGTTTACCGAAATGAGAACAAAAAATGTGTCCTTAACAGGGCCATTCAAACAAGATAAGGCAAAATCAATCGCTGCTGAATTGAACATAATAGGATGATTTTTCATCTGAGTGGTTGCACAGACTTAAGAGTAGGCACGGTATTTCAGACCACGCCTTATCTGGTGAAGGAAATAAAGTTAATGTGCTTAATATAAATGAGTGAAGACAGAAGTTCAAATTTATAAGAAACGCCTATCTTGATAAAGATGTTTTTAACATTGATGACACTGGTGTTTTTTATAATCTTATGCCAAACCGTACTTTGGATTTTAAAGGTAAAAAGTGTTATGGTGGCACTAAAAGCAAAGAAAGAGTAACAGCAGTTTTATGTTGCAATGCAGATGGATGCGAAAAATTAAATCTGTGGATAGTAGGAAAATCACAAAATCCCAGATGTTTAAATAAAATAGATCGTTCTCCTTTACCATGCCATTATAGTAATCAAAAAGAAACGCGTGGGTAACGTCTGTGACATTTAAAGAATGGCTTATTCGTTTCCAGTGAAACATGGTAGCACAAAACAGAAAAGTATTGCTAACGGTGGACAATTGTGCTGCACATAATGTTAAGGATACTAATTTGGACAATGTGAAGGTGATTTATTTTCCACCTAACACAACGAGTGCACTCCAACTTCTTGATCAAGGCATAATTGCATGCATGAAGAAGCGATATCGTGCTCGTCTTGTAAGAGCAGCAATTTTGGCAATAGAACCGAACGAAGAAAATCCAAAATGGAATATTCTACAAACGATACGAGCGTTGTTGGATTCTTGGAATTCAGTAACATCAAGCATTATAAAAAATTGTTTTAACAAAGCGTGGACAACTGCTTCTCAAAAAGAAAATGAGGAAAATCAGTTAACGATGGTAAGCATTCATCGATAATTAGTTCATCTTAGTAACTTTTTACTTTACATGCTTTTATTGTCTGCATTGTAGGCTGAATTTACTGATGTAGAATGGGAAAATTATCAACACATCTCAGTACTTAAACAAGTTAGTTTTGATGAATACTGCAGTATTCATTTATGTGAATACTGTATTATTGACAGTGAGGTAGTAACTTCAGAAGCAAGTGAAATCGATTTACCATTAGTGAATGCAGGCCAAGAATGGAAAGAAAATGAAGAAAGCGATAAAGGTGATGAAAAAGAAGTGGTAAATGTAACACCCCCTACAAGAGATGAAGGTTTAGCAGCTCTCTATACTATACAAAGGTAACCCACATCTGATTTGTTATCGAATTCATTATTTATGTCACAATTTACAGGTTTGCTGATACAGAAGAGAACATTTCCGAAGGTTTCGCGAATTCTTTGAATAAAATTACTGAAGAATGTTTAAAACGAACAAAACCTGTTTTAAAGCAAAGCGCCATAAATGATTACTTAAAAAAATAATGTTAATTACAATATGAACAAAATACAAATAAACTTATTACATACTCGATGTTAATATGTTTCTAAACACCCCCAGATCCTATTCATTATTGAGGCGTTGAGTCCAAACGTGGACTAACCCCAGCGTATAATATATGTGGGTTAGTCCACTTTTGCTCTCAATGCCTCTATTATTTATAATATATAACGAACTAATTCGTTACAGCGAAATTGCGAACATCTCATTATAGCAAAGGACTTGCATTCCCCGCTGCGTGTTCCCTATATCGAGGATTTACTGTATTTACAAAAAAAGAGTGAATTCAACTTTAAAAGATTTAGACACTTTTCATTTTTGCATGGTTGCACATTGCGCTATTTGTTCTTATTCTTGGAGTGTACCTGTGGTGTTGCACATTTTCTTTGCCAAAGTGATTTTAATATTTTTCTTAAAAAAAATATAAATTATTTTTCTGTATTTTTGGTATTCGTGTAAAAATTTATTAAGTTATTTATAATTAATTAAAAAGACTTCTCGTCAAGTCGATTTTTATTTTTATATAGAGAATCATTCTGCTTTATAAAATACTTTTGATTTAAATATGTGGGAAAACCCCCACAGTTATCCAGGTTGAAACTCAATCTTAAATATTTCAATTTTTATCTCAATAATTTTTGAATAAACAATGGTTATTATACATTATTTTAGAAGAAGAGACACCTTCGCGTTCAATTTAAACTATGAGTCATCTCTTCAATTCCATCATTAAAACAAAGGCGATTTTCTTTGTCATTTTAAAAAGGGCATCTTCGTCTTCCCAGATAGATATCCCATTATCTCCAATATTTTAGCCATGACGATTTTTTTGAATTCGGAATATTAGATTTAGTGTTTTTATAATCAGATAATTGGGACAAATAAAGTGTCCTAATTAACCAGAGTGCACTGTATATAATATTACGCAATATTACTTAAATATATATATTTAAGTAATAATATAAATATTTCTTTTTACATCATTCAATTTAAGTACCTTCATTGCATTTAAAGTTTTGTTGTTTCGATTATTACAATTAATAGCAATTCCCTAATTATAACATTTAAATTAATATACATTTATTTTCTTACATTACTAATGTTAAAAACATTTGCTTCCAAATCATAGAAATATGTTTTGTACCTGTTGTAAAAATATAACTACATCAACAGGATTCCCCGTTGTAATTTTGAGTAATGGTGGAATGTTTGGAATATTTCATACAAACATTTTTTAAAAAGTATTCTGGTATTTACCGTGCTCAATTAGGAACTTTCAAAACATCCGACCAAATATATTTGAAACGTTTAAAAAGTATTATTGTTATAATGTGTTTTGACGTCATACAAGAGTTCTTGAAGGTTAGAATATTTGCAATTTTTAGATTGAAAGAATAATTTCATGCTTCTTTTTTGCATGTTTCGTATAAGTAAAAATTCTTACGCGGCTACTAATCACCTTTCTTTGTAACTGTCAACAAATACATTAGGTGATTATGTATATATATATAAACAAACTTCTTTTAGTAAAACAGTTCAAAATAAAGCGAGTTAACATGAACACCAATAGTATTTTTTTCACACTTTTGCTATTCTTATCAGGTATTAATAACTTTAATATAATAAATTCATATCTTAGAAAATTTATTTTTAATGTTTAGCAAACTCCGAAATCGAAGATAACTTCTCAACTACTCATGATAAACGAATAAGAAATGGACAAAGCATCAATATTACTTGTGCAAATTACTATGTTCTCGTTATATGCGATCAAGTTTATTGTGGAGGAACTTTAGTAAAACGAAATAAAGTTATAACTGCAGGTCACTGTGTGGATGAGTGTAAAACGAGTCAATTTCAAATTGCCGTTGGTTTGAACAATCTGACTCAATTCAACCAATCGAAAAAATATGGAGCTAGCTCAATTCAACTACATCCGAAGTACAACAAAGAAAATCCATATCCATATGATGTTGCTGTAATCACATTGTCACAAAATGTTACATTGAATGATAATGTTGGGACGATTAATATCACTAGGAACATTCCGGGTTTATTACGGGTTTTAACCGTAGTTGGCTACGGATTAACCAATTTAAATGGAACAGTACCAACGCGATTGCAAAGAGGACAAACAATAATTGTATTTAAAAATCAGACGCAAATTTACACTCAAGCATTGATAGGCACTAGTGTTCTACCCGTAAGTTGAAAATTTCTGGGATTTATTTCTTACTTTTTAATAAATTGTTTTATTTCTTAGGGTGATTCAGGCGGTCCAGGGACCTACAAAAACGAATTAGCAGGGATAATATCAGGGATAGGGTCAATTAATACAACCATTCTTTATAACATTTTTGTTGCTGTGGGTCACCCAGAAATTTATAATTTCATTAATAGCAATTTGTAATATGTAATCATGAAAAAATTGTTGCTTTGGTCAACATTGAAAAATAGAAAAAAAAATTCTTCATATATAAAGTTATGTTTGTTAATAATTTTTATTAAGGGGTTTGTTGGTTCACGAAACTGATTAATTTTGTATAAAATGTTTCGTTCCTTATATCAGTTGTTTTTAAATATATAAATAATAAGTCACAATTGGGTTTTCTTTATTTTAACCAAACGAAAAGATAATTCAAGATTCAAATGATTTACGAGAATAAAGGAGAGATAAAGGTGCGAATGATTTTGAAAATTTTATCAGAGAGAAGACGGAGAATAACATAAAAATATATCCTACACGTATGTAACCAAAACTACATTATAATGAACTATTTTCCGTGCCATATGTCAAGGTCCCGCTCTTTAGAGATCGATATCTTCGAAATCACTCGATGAAGAAAATTGCGGTAGAGTTTATTGTAATCAGTGAAGATTTCGGCTTATCATATGTTAATTTAGAAATTTTCGGATTTTTGGATGTATTTTTTTTATCGCCAGTTAAGTGAAAAGAGTGCTCGATTTTTGAGAGTGTCGACAACTTCTTCTAGTTTATTTACTTATTTATTCTGGTTATATCTAAGAGAATTCATTTCATAACAAATAGCAAAATCTGCATACACCAAAATCAAATAATCAATCAGAAATTAGTACATCATAAAAATCTAATAGCGAAACAAGTAACTAATTCTAAATATAACAATAATAAAATAAAATAGTGTTCCTAGTTAATACAAACCAGGTTGAATACGAATTACCAGATATTTAATAACAAATATTTAAACTTAATATACCTTCTTGGAAAAATGCTAACGAAGAATTAATGTCATACATTGAACAATGATGATTGTAAGAGTTCAGCAATTGCAGCAAATACGAGTTATAATAATAATAATTCATTTTATTGCCCAACAAAGTACAATTATAGGACAAAATTACATATCGAAAAAGAAATAGCACATGTTACAAAATATAAAGAAAATAAATGTAAATGAAAATAATAATCATGTCAGGATATACTCAGAACCGCACAACACAACATCAAACCCATCATTGTTACACAAAAAGAATATACATTTCACTGTTTGCGTTTATCAATGCACACATCCTCTGGACTGGTGACACCCACAATCTAAACTTCCATGAAATAAGTTCTGCAAAACGTCTGGTCATCACGCCGCCCGTCAAGTGATGAGAAATTGTGACGAAGTAGCAGGGATGTATAATCTGTTCCACAAACAGGATATGCGCCATCCAAACAGAAAGACAAGTACTTTAAAAATCTCTTCTGTGTCCGTTTTAAAACACGCCTATGTGAGATATACGCCATTCTAGAAAGCACAAAAGCACGAAACAGTGACTTATAGACGATGGGATCAGTAAAAGCACGTGAAGTTCGCAAGACAAATCCAAGCACTCGGGCAGCAGAGGAAGCAACATCTTCAATGTGTGATACAAAGGTTAGTTTATTATCAAAGGTAACTCCCAAATCCTTAACTGTTGATACATTCTGTAGTGGAACACCATCTATGCAGTAAGTTGACTGAACAGGAGACACTTTGCATGTATAACTAATAGTACTAGTCGTTACTTCCACATACGTTACTTCTGTCAGACAAGTAAGACACAAATAGTTTCATAAGCTTGGGACAAAGTCCGAAAGCACAAAATTTGTACAAGAAGATATCATACTGAATAGTGTCAAACGCCTTAGAAACATTTATATATACAACATCAACCTGGCCACACGCATCCAACGACTCACACAAAACTTCAGTGAACTTCAGTGACACGCCTTGCCTGTATTTTACGCTTTGCCGTAGGCATTTTATAATAACAACTATTAGTAGAAGCGGGCAGTCGAAATAGACACTGATCTCGAGTGGGATAGCAAAACCGTTTATTTAAACTAAAATAAAAGTAATAAGTCCGTAGCCGCACGACGTCCACGAAGTATTCGTAAACCGAACACAGTTCATCGTTGTTCATAGGAGTGATAAGACAATGCGAATTTGTGGGCCAGGTAAGGCATAAATCCAACTTAAAAGGCCTCAATACGGTCAATATACACAGTATATGCAGGATTCCATACAGCTGAACCAAAATTAAGAATGCTGTTTACATAAGCCATACACAAAGATTTGATGCAGTGTAAATCAGTAAAAGAATTTGACATTTTAATAATGAAACCCAAGCTTCTGTTCGCCTTGCTGATAAATTCCTCTACATAATAGCAAAATAACAACTTAGAATCGAGCACTAAGCCCAGATCCTTAACTTTACACGACACTCTTAAGGGACCAGGAATAAGGATATAGTTTCGACTTATAATGTATCTTTTTCTGGAGAATGTTATTTGACCACATTTCTCATAGTTTAAAAAAGATAATTATTAGTACAGTACTACACTCCTAAAGTAACTAGAAAATAGTCAGATAAATAATTATTAATTTTTACAGCCTGGCATCTATCACAGATATAATATGTTAACCACATCAAAACAATGTGTATGTATATCATTAACAAGCTTGAATATAATTTATATAAGTTACAAGATTGGATTCTACCAAATTCTACCAACTTTCAACCATGGTTAGAAGCTGGACTTTATAATAGAACTTGATTGTTGCTGGAGTCTGCCCTCGATGAAGATTAAACTAAAGAAAGAAGCGAATAGTTCAGGTGTTATACGAGCCGGAAAGCTGTTGCTACGTTTTTTATGTTTTGCATAGGACCAAAGCTGCGATGGCGAATCAATCAAAGTAGATTGCATGTTGATTAAATATGATTCATAATCACTCGAGACCAATGTCTTAGACCTTTTACGTAATACTTTAAAAGAAAGCAAATCGACGTAGTTACCCTATTTTTTGTATATTTATGAAATTTTAATTTTTCCTTAATTAACTATGGTAATAAGTTTTGAGTGAAATTACAGTACGAAAAGACTATAAGAAAATCCTTAGAACGTTGGTGAGAACTGCCAGAAGGAAGTATACGACCTCCGGGTACGAACTCCATACAATATTTAATAAATTGAAATCGTCGATGATTAAATGTCGTCCTTTGGAGTTTGGTCACGTACTAGCTGCATTTGTCGTCTGGTGTAGCTGGTTACAATTTCAAGCGAGCAGATTTTCCGTTGCTCTATGGCTTATTAACTGCTACTGATTGGTCATTGGTGGACAATGCAACGGACGTCGAGGCCGGATGCGCAACATTTTATGAACTAATTTATAAAGCTTTTGATATCGCCGTGACTAAAATGAAATTTTTGAATAAAGCCGGGAAGAAGTATCCTGCGTGGTTCACTTATGAAATAAGAGAAGCTATTCGGCTCAAGGAAAGTGCGCTTAGGAAATACAGAATGTATCGAACTGCTCACTATTTGGATAGTTTCAAGTACAACAGATCCCTCAGTAAAGCCATGATAAGTGCCGCGTACAAACTGCACTTAAATAATTGTGAAACTGCAATCCGTAATGACCCGAAAAGTTTTTGGGGGTACGTACAGTCGAGGAAGGGTACATCTCGCATACCTGGCGCTATGAAGTACCGGGATCTCGAGTTTACTACAGGTTCGTCGATTGTGGATGGGTTTGCCGATTATTTCGGTCAAGTCTATACTGTTTCTGACCCTTGTAATGTACCTATTTCCGGTTTGTCAGTGGAACGGACACTCCGAATCGATGGATTTACGCAGGATGATGTTCGCTCAGCACTAAAGCTTTCAAAAAATAAACTTACTGCAGGTATCGACGGCATACCTAGCTTTGTTTTGAGAGACTGCGCTGCAATTTTTGATGTTCCTTTGCTCCATATTTACAACATGATTCTTAAGTACTCTGTAATGCCTGTGCAATGAAAGAAGGCTTATGTTTGTCCCGTTCATAAGAAAGATGATGCCACCAATATCGAAAACTATCGACCCATTTCCTTATTATGCAATTTCTCGAAGATATTTGAATCAATTTTATACAGATATATCTATACCTACGTGAAGCCTTATATAGTACCCTTTCAACATGGTTTCGTGAGAAACCGTTCTACGGTATCGAACTTGGCGTGCTTTACGCAGTATCTATGCGATGTTCTTGACGATAGAGGTCAAGTTGATGTTATTTACTTAGATTTCCAAAAGGCATTTGACCAACTTGACCATTACGCACTTTTATCCAAACTCAGTTTGATTGGCTTTAGTGATCAATTGACCGCACTTATGGAGTCTTATCTTCGCGGAAGAGAGCAGCGCGTTAGATACGCCAGCTGCACATCACAGTCTATTCGGCCGACGTCGGGAGTGCCTCAGGGATCGAACCTCGGACCGCTTCTCTTTCTCATTTTCATCAATGACATCACGGACGCCATTCATTGTGAGAAGCTGCTGTTTGCAGATGACATGAAGATTTTCACTTCGGTTCGGTCACCGGCGGATGTTGCGGTTCTTCAGAGTGGTTTGGACAGTGTCGTTGAGTGGTGTGTGAGTAACCGTTTGAGCCTAAATGTGTCTAAGTGCGCCGTCATGTCTTACACTAGAAGTTCTTTGATATCCTGCGAATACTATATTGGCGATGTTCACTTGCGTAGAACGAGTACTATCATAGACTTAGGAGTAACCTTTGATTCTAAGCTAACATTTGTAAATCATATTTCTGATCTTTGCACGAAATGCTACCGAACGTACGGATTTATTTATCGCAATTGTAAAGAATTTTCGACCGTAGGGCTTCTTACTGTTTTTAATGCCTTAATTCGTTCGCGTCTTGAGTATGCCGCATTGATTTGGCAACCTTACTTTAATACTCATATTAATTCCGTAGAGCGCATACAAAGATTTTTTTAATCAAATTTCTGATGAATGCGATATTTTTTTTGATTCTTGGTCGTTTCTGGATGATCGACTTGTCAACCAATTTGGGACTTGACAGACCAGTTTGTGGACTATATCCATTTTTACTATTTTTTTTGTTTCATTTGATACCGTTCAACCTTAATTTAAGTTATTAATTTTGTTTTCCTGTAATTGGGTGTGGAACCTGTTGGAAATAAATATACATTATTATTATTATTATTTGTTGAAGAAACACTGAAAAGGGCAGAGGATCACCGGGAGGAAGATAAACACAACAAAACACGCGCCACACCAAGCTGCACACATAACCACAAGTCTTCAGCCCCTGTAGTATATTCCGGTAAAGGAGTAACGTGAATATTTTAAATTAAATCACATTTATGTTTGTGCTATTATGTACTAACTTTGTACTACTTTATAAATTTTGGCATTAATCATTTAGTATTTATTTAATAGGGGTACAGTTGGAACCTCTTCTTTTTACATTATAATTATTTATTTATTATAAAGATGGTAATTATATGCTTTTTGTGAGGTAATTTTGTACGGTAGTCAAATGTTGTATACTAATTATTTAGTAGTTTTTTAAAACATCTTTTTAGTAATTATTTTTGTGATTCTTAGTTTAGTGATTCTTTAGCTAATTTTAAGAGTATTGCCCTCTGCAGTTTGGCAACGTCATTCAGATACACCCTCTATAATTATACAGAATGTTATAAGTTAAAAAGAAGTTAAATTTTAGCTCTCGGCTTTTTTCAACACAACCTCGAGCTAAAATCTAGTACTTTTATAACATGTTTAATAAATAACTGTTTATACAATTATTGACAAAAACTTTTCAATTTGTATAATCAAAATTGTGAATTCAAAATTTCTTTACATCCTGAATTGTCTGGATGTTTCTATAAAAATTAAAAATTTGAAAACTTGACTCACCGAACGGATGTTGTTTTTCTTAGCCTCCTTTGCACAATTCAGCTAAAAAAGACAAACAAATTATTTTATTATAGCAAAAATTAAAGTATTACTACTTAATATACCATTTAACATCCGTAAGACAGCAATCCGATGGTCCCAACATCACAAGAATAGTGTTAATATTATGTAATAGCATAATTACAAAAACAGGTATTTACGTAACAACAAAATATAATAAATGGTTTATCACTTATTGTTTATTCACGTAATAAGTTAATCAGCACATCAGTTAAAACCACTTTTCTTAAATCATCCACTAGGGTACTAAGGTCTTTAAGAATCATTATCACTTAATTGGCGTAATAAGTTTTATTTTTAACAACAACTCGATCGATCAAAACCCGCATATCAACTAAATTGTGATAATAGGGTACCGACGTCTTAACATTCCCTCTTTAATTTATTGTGTGGAAAACGAATAATGGAGGTGAAATGACAAAAAAAGTTAGGATGAAAAGCCAACAGGTTTTTTTGGTTTTATAACCAAAAAAAATAAAGCTGCATTTACAACGTTTATTTCGTCGTATGATTTTTATGTTTCATTTTAAATACAACAGTAAATTGAATAATATATTTGATTTATAATAAATGATTGTGTTACCTGCAATAAAAATTTAATCGTTTAATCAAAATAAAAACTTATTCTGTTAAAATACGATTAACTTATTTCCTTCTGAAATAACTAATTATTTTTATAGTTGAAGTTTAACATATGATAAGCATTTGAGTGTAAAGGCGACCATTATATTATCATCTTAAGAAGTTAATTAATATAATATATTTAAAATAATAATATATTTATCACTAATATCAAGATACAATTAGTTATTTTAATTAAAATAACTGGCTCCACTGCATCCTTAGAAATTGGACGAGATGGAAGGCTGTAAATGGCATTAATGTTGCCTTTGGTCACTTGGTAGCCCATAATCTCTCCTATTTTAGAGCGTTGATAAGGTATAACAAAAATCCTCCTTACGTTTGTCAGGTTAAATTATTTAAAGGAGAGGTTAAATCACCGCCGAAACATTTTAATTTGACATTTTCGGCGACGACAGATTCAAACCGCTTTATTTTGTCTCTAAAACCCTTCATACTGATGTCAAAATCATTTATCTCATCTCTCTTCAAATAACATCAAAAGTTGGTTAACCGCATTAAAAGATAATCGTCGTGGTATCATCGTCGATGCCAATCGAGTAATCTGCATTTTCCGGACGTCTCCAAAACTCACCGTCAAACTTATGATAAACTAAATTTTCGGCAGAAATCTTTAAGCATATTAAAGCATTGTAAACCAGATAAGCTATCTGGTAGATGATAGGTGTATGCTGCACGTATGACGATTTTGATGGGGTAGCCTGCTCTAAATTAGTTTTAAAGTTTCAATGCTTTAAAAAGTAAAAATTCAAAATAGATCACCTCAGAACTCACAAAAAAAACAAGTATATGAATAAGAGAAAGAGGTGAATTATTGTATCTAAAAGACTTGATACCGCATCTAGGAGAAAAAAGTGCTTCCAGAAGACTTAATATTCCCTCTGAAAAACTAGAAATGCTCCCCAAAGACTTGATACTACTTCTAGAAGACATGATATTGTCTCTGGGCAATTTGAAATGCTTCCAGAAAATTTGATACTGATTCTAAAAGACTTGAAGGTTTGATTTTGCCTCTTGAAGATTTAGACATGCTATATATTCCAGAAGACGTGAAATGTTTCCAGAAGATGTTTTTCTTAATTTCGAGCGTTTAAAATCCTTGGATTTCTTAGTGGTCGCGACCTATCATTTCATTCATGAAATTACGGACAGTTACGGACCAAGGACCATATACCAGGACTGGACAGCTTAGAAACCACCTAATACACAAAATTTTCAGTAAAGCTCTTTTGGGACCTATCGATACAAAGGAACTCAACTTTAGAGCAATTTTAAAGTTCATTAAGGGCCATTGTTGTGAGATTCTGGTGAAATTTCACAACATCTGATGATTGGTGAAAACACCATTACACCATTCAGAGACATTTCACATACTGGTAATTTTTCAACTTTCCATTTCTTGATTAAAATGTCGAATAAAGTATCACATAAACAAAACAATAACTGTCAACTTGTACATTATCTTAAAGATTGCCAACTTGTTTTTAGCATGAGCTATTGTGTCTCTAAACTCCAACTCCTCAATTTGAAGTCTGCCAACTTGTTGGCAGCATGAGCTATTACCTCTCCATATACTGTATATTATCTTAAAGACAACTACTTGTTGCAACATGAGCTGTTATTTTGTCTCCAAAGTCCTGCTCATCACTTTAAAGTCTGTCAACTTGTTGGCAGCATTTGCTATTACTATTCCACAGACTGCACATTATCTTAATGACCGCCAACTAGTTATTACTGAATTACTGATGAATTATTACTGTTCCAGATAGCGTAAGCCATTACAGTTCCAAACATCGTATATTATCTTAAAGCCTAACTTGTTTGCAGTATGAGCTATTATGTCGCCAATGTCATGCTCCTCAACTTGAAGTCACCCAACTTATAGCAACATGACCAAACAAAACTAATATCCAAACTTTTTTAACTTAATAGTACGATCTATTTAAAAAAAGCTTACTTTTGGGAACGTTAAATATGTATCAACTAAAAATTCGATAGAAAAGCGCATCGTAAACAGAAAAAACTAACTTAATTATTTCTTATACAAATTTAAAGATTATAAAGAAAACTTTGTTTTCAGAATATACCAAAATGATAAACAAGGAAGCAAACGTTCTGACCTTAATTCAGGTATCTAGATCTTTCTGAGAAGTAGATATTGGAAATTCATACAGAGATAATACTCTATCTTATTGATGTATTGTACTTATTTAATTTGCCAGAATATATTAAGGCATCTGGAATATCATTAAAATGTGGAAAAATTGAGTTATTTCGTAATTCTTGTGACTTTCTGAACCTTCGTCAACTCAATCATGTTTTGAATTGTGACAATCAGTTGTTGGATTTGATTTTGACCAACACTGATCATCAGTTTGATCTTGTTCATGATCAGCAAGCAGTATCGAACGACCGTACTTGGGCAACAAGTATAAAATTTTAATCGGGATAAACGGTTCACAAAATATGTTAATTATAACAACTTTTTTAAATGCTAATATTTCGATTGTAATTAAGCCAACCATCATAAACAATCATCATAAACATTATTTAAAAAACATTGAACACATTAAAATATTTAAAAACTGCATTTAACTTATTAAAATTCTTTGACTAAATAGGAAAGAGTTACTTGAGAGTTCTGGGAGTTACTTTTGATAGCAAATTGTCTTGTATACCACACATTGAAGATATTGCGTCTTCCGCAGTGAGAATGCTTCGTTTCGTTCTACACACGTCACAAAATTGATCACCTACAAATCGCCTCGAGAGATGTGTCGAGTCTCGTGTCGCGAAAGGGAGACTTTGTTCTCAAAAACCCTAAATCCCCATAAATTTCCTCAATTCCAAAAAGAACTATACATGCACGCTTTAAAAACCACCTTACAAAAATTAAAATACAGTAAACAAGAATAGAGAGAAATACTCTAGAGAGACGTACTGTCACTTATTGGTAGCATTAGCTATTTTGTTTCCAAAGTTCTGCTCATCAATTTGAAGTTTACCAATTTGTTGGCAGTTTGAGTTATGTTTCCAAAGTCCAAATTAGTAGATACTTGCTAGGTTGGGTTGATTCCGTCTTAAGAGATATACGACTAAACCAGAATGTTTCTAGTTCTAGGCCTAGTGTTAGCCCTAGTGTTAGTTTTGGTTCTATTTTGAGTTGTACGGTGTACAGTGCTGTCACACGTTAGGGTACGCAAACTTATAAGTATGTGTGGAAACGGGCTGTAACCATAAAGAAGGAAAAAAGAGAGTAAATGAGGATGAGGATGCTTTTCTAACTCGAAGAAAAGCGTTACAAACTGAAATTGGTAAATCGCACTTCTCCAGAGTTTACAAAAAAATAAATAAATAAAACCAGTTACACCACGATTCTGCGACAGAATTTGGATGCTGGTCTTGATGCCAAACGTTTGGATTACTGTCTTGAGATTGGTAATGAAATATTAAGTAACCGAACTTAAATTTATTACATTTTCTGATGAAACTTTTTTTTGAGATCCCAGCATCATCGTTGTTCGAGTGATGTAAATCCAAATTTTACACTCTGTAGACGAAGTTAACATTTCAAAAAAGTAAATGTGTTGTGTGTTATTAATAAAGTCCGGATTTATATGTTTGCATATTTTACATATAACTTCATATTTTGCATTTTTACCGCATATAAATTTAGTTAGTCATATACCTCGGTATAATCGCATATAGCTCGCATATTTGCGCATGTTTTGTCCATATTTCAATCAAGGTCTGCTGAGTATACCGAAAACTAGTTCGTGACCTGGAAAACCAAAAAAAGTTACATAGATGTGTCAAGGTAAAATCCTACCTCCTCCACAAATCCGTGTGACCTTTCTTTTGGTCATCAAAACACGAACTAATACTATTCAATGTTGTATTTTTATCATTCTTTACGACGCAAGTACGTATTTTATTTGTTTTTACCGCATATTTTACTGCATATTGTGACTAAATTTAACCGCATATAACAAACTTATATTGCTTATTTTTATCGCATATAAGTCCGGTCTCTAGTTATAACATTTCAGGGGGTAAACTTCTTCGATGAAAATGTATCTGAAAAGATATATTTGGATACGTTATCAAATTATTTTAATGAATAACTTGATGAATTATCCTTTTGTTTAATTAAACAATTTCAAATTTTACCTAAAAACGGAATAATTAGTTAGAGTATAAAATTCTTATGATTTAGTGGTTTGAACATATCCGACGACTTATTTACCTTGAGATAAATTTGAAAAACTGGTAATAATTTTTTCCTCTTTTTAACACAATCCAGGGATTTACCGCATATTCGAAATATTTAAGAAACAATATTGTTATAAGTGGTTTGACGTCATAAAGTTCTTGAAGGTTAACATATTTGCAATTTTTAGATTCAAAAAGAAATAAATTTCATAGCTTTTTTATTGCAGTTTTTCGTATAAGTAACAATTCTTAAGCTAGTACTAATTACATTTCTTTGAACTGTCAACAAATACACTCCGGTGAATTATTATAGATAAACAAACATCTTTTTGTAAACAGTTTAAAATACAGTGGCTTAACATGAACACCAATAGTATTTTCTTCACACTTTCGTTGTTCGTATCAGGTATTAACAACATTAAAATACAACAAATTCATTACATAAAAAAATATAATTTTAATTTTCAGTAAACTCTGAAATTGAAAATAACTTCTTAGCTGTCCATGATAAACGAATAGTAAATGGAGAAAGCATCGATATTACTGCTGCAAATTACTATGTTTACGTTCAATGCGGTAAATCTCATTGTGGAGGAAGTTTAGTAAAACAAAATAAAGTTGTAACTGCAGGTCATTGTGTGGATGACTGTACAGCTAGTCAGTTTCAAATCGCCGTCGGTTTAAACGATCGTACTCAATTCAACCAAGCGAAAAAATATGGAGCTAGTTTAATTCGACTACATCCGAAGTACAACAAAGAAAATCCATATCCATATGATATTGCTGTAATCACATTGTCACAAAATGTTGCCTTGAACAATAAAGTTGGGACGATAAATTTCGATAGAAAGATTCCGCGTTTATTTCAGTCTTTAACCGTAGTCGGCTACGGAATGGTTAATACAAATGGACAACGACCAAAGCAATTGCAAAGAGGTCAAACAAGAATTATAAGAAAAGATAAGACAAAAATTTACACTCAAGCATTAATAGGCACTAGTGTCCTACCTGTAAGTTAAAAGTTTCTGAAATTTATTTTTTCCTTTTTAATAAATTGTTTTACTTCTTAGGGTGATTCAGGCGGTCCAGCGATTTTAAAAAATAAACTAGTAGGAATTATATCAGGGATACAACATATTGGTGGAAATATTGTTTCAAACATCTTTGTTGCTATGGGTCACCCAGAAATTTATGACTTTATTGATCGCAATTTGTAATATGTAATCCTGCAAAAAAGTCGCTTTGGTAAACATTGAAAAATAATATATATTCGTAATAAATATTAATATACGTCGCGTCGTTTGAAACAACGATTCATTTGGTACAAAATGTTCTTTTATTATTTGCTAGAGCAGGTAATACATGAAAAAGTTTGTGAAGTATAGAGTAAGAGCAGTAACGAGATATAGGGTGTCAAAGTTTCTTCAAAGCTAAACATTCTCTGTAATAAGAAAAGCATTTTTAACATTTTTTTCTATGCCTCTGCTCATTTGGTCAAATGAACATTTTTTTGTATAAAATTATCAATTATTTATCAAACTGTGCCTTATAAAACTTTGATTAAAGCAACAATTATATCATGCTGGAGGTTCCATCATTACATACAAGAAGCAGTTGGAACGAATTTAACTACGCAAAACTTTAGTAAATAGTACTCTAAAACAACAAGTTTCAACGTCTATGTAAAAAATACAGCAAGAACCTTTTAAAAAAGGCTTTACCTCAAACCTTTTACTAAAGATGAGATAATGAATATAATTAATCATTTAAAAATCATCAAAAACAGCGAAGATGTTTGTGGACATTCAACAGCTATTATAAAGAAAGTTGCGAAAGAAATCTCTGGACCGCTCTGTATGGTTTTAAAAAGATGCATGGACTAGGGAATTTTCACAGAAAAGATGAGACATGCCAAAATCCTACCAATCTACAAAAAAGGCGATGAGAACGATTGCTCGAATTACAGACCAATTACTCTCTTTCGAAGAACTTATAAAGTGCTGATTATTCTACATGCCGATTAATCCAATTAAAGCTACTTGCAAAAACTTTAAATATTTGACGATAGCCAACATGGTTACAGAACCGGAAGATCGACGATCATAGCTGTTACCAGAATGATACGCGATGTGATAGTCATCGTAAAAGTTGATGGCAATCGATAAATCGTGGAAATGACCTATTGTGACTTAAATAATCTCGCCTTTTATGACAAAAGTCCGGATCTTAGTCTAATGAAATCGTAGAGGAGAACCCCTAGGAGAACCCCAACAACCCCAAGGATCAATCCTGGCAAGGATTCTATTTATATTGTATTTAAGTATAAATAATAAAGTACTATATTTAACTATACTACAGTTAAAATTTCTTAACTTTGATGACTTATAACTCCGCCATTTATTGGTTTAGACCAAACATTTTTACGCGAATCATCATCATTTTCATTCTAGTATATATGTATGTGGTTTAATTTATGCCACGAGTCGCCGTAACACCCAAGCATTAAAACTTTCTAAAATTTCGTAGCGAATAGAAAAATGAGAGAAGAAACACAAGTAAGAATTAACAATGTCTTGCAAGAAGTGTCAGATTGGATGCGAACTAACAAGCTCATCCTCAATAACAAAAAAAATCAATAAAAATACTTCCTCACGAAAAGAACTAATAACGTGATGAAGTTTCTCGGCTTGAAGTTGAACAATCGCCTCATTTGTGATGATCATGTTTATAGATCACCTTTGTGCTTCTTTTTTGTGCGACGATTGGTTTGACCGAGATTTGACCAGGTTTGACATAGTAATATTTTTTATTGTTTGATTGATGTTTGATTTTTGATTGAAATTTTTGTTGTTTGATTGATATTTTTGACCACATCATACATGTACCCAATGCTACCTCTGAGGTGCGGACTTTTTTCTTTGGCATTGAATTCGATTTAGGACGGCTCTGTTTCAAATATACAGGGTTGGGTTGGGTTGGGTTGTAATGAAAGCAAGATAGTGCCCCTGGCAAACTAGTTATCATTTGCAGATTACATATAGTTGACATAAAAGTAGATATTGTCTTGGGAAAACTAGATATTGCTTCAGAAGCCTATATGCTGTTTGCTAAACACTAGATATTGCTAACATAGAGTACACACTGTTGACAGGAAAGTTGATACTTCGCTGGAAAGCAAGATATTGCTCCTAGAAAACTAAACTCTGCTTGTAGAAAACTAAATTTAGCTTGCAAAATACTAAATATTGCTTACAAAAGATTAAATATTTTTTGCCAGAAGACAACATGCAGTTTATAAAAAACTAGATATTGCTGATGGACTATACAGGGTGCGTCGGGAGGATCGCACCAAACTCTATGAGTGTATTACACACTCATATCATTCTTATCCGATTCTCATTTGTTTTCAAGTTATAGCATAGTAACAAATAAACAAATTTCACACATTAACATTTTATTAATCATAGCGTTCTTTTAATAAATGTCAAAAATTCCGCCATTGACCTCTAAACATTTTCTGCTTCATCTACGAAGAGCGCTTGTTGCTCTCTGAATTGATTCATTTCTTTTTTCTTTAATATGGGCTGCAGTATTCCTAATTCGTTGAATTAATGCATCCCGTGTGTTTACTTTTATTTTGTACACTTCATTTTTGATCCAACCCCATAAACAATAATCTAATGGTGTAAGGTCTGGAGATCTTGCAAGTCAATTAATAGGACCTTCACGACCAATCCAATGCCCTGGAAAACGTTCGTCCAAATGTTGCCCGACCTGACAGCGAAATGGGCAGGAGTTCCATCGTGCTGATAGTACATCTGCATTCTAATATCCAACGGAACATCCTCTAGCACGCCATTTAATTCATTTTGTAAAAAATTGGAGTAGTTGTCTCCTGTGAGGCGATTCTCCAAAATGAAAGGGCCAATTAAATAAGGGTCGACCATTCCACACCACACATTTACAGAAAACTTATGTTGAAAATTGCTTTCGACTGATGCGTGGGGATTTTCGTCGCACCATACTTGACTGTTACGAGCATTATTAATACCATGACGGGTAAATGTAGCCCCATCCGTAAAAAGTATACGCGATACAGCACGATGATTATTATTTATCCACCGACAAAACTCTGTACGGTTAGCAAAATCATCTGGTTGTAAGTGCTGTACTGTTTGTATGTGGTACGGATATAAGCCTTGCTCGTGGAGTATTTTTATAACTCTCTTTTGTGGAATTCTCAATTGAGTAGCAATTCTTCGGGAACTGGTAGTTACATCTTCTTCTACTAGATCCAGAATATTTTGTACTTCTTCTAAACCTTCTCGAGTTGCGCGTTCAGATGTTATGTTAGTACTGGGAAGTTTACCAGTCTCGCACAATTTGTTGAAAACTTTGATAAAGATGTTTTTATCAGGATGTCTTTGATGTGGAAAACGTTGACGATATTCTTCAACAGCAGCTGTAGCATTTCCATTACAGAAACCATAAATGAACACCATATTGGCATACAGTAAGGCCCCAACATTCGCGAGGGTTAGGTTCTAAAAATACGCCGCGAATGTTGAATCCGCGAATATTGAAGCACTAGATATTATGAAGGATAAACTACTACTTCTATGTTCTTTTAACACGTTAACCGCCAAATGGTCACCGACGCCAAAAGTTTCATTTAATTTAATTTTAAAAATTAAAAATTTCAAAAATTAATAAATTATACATACTAAATAAAACGCTTAAAATTGCAAAATAAAACGACTGGTCTTAAAACTTTTGCATTCGGAACTAATACAGATATTAAAATAATTACAATTGTTTAAAATATAAAAAAACCTAAACTCGATAGCAATAACAAACTGCAACAAAATAAACTAAAAAAAGAAATAAAAGTTAACATTTCTACTCATCAATAATAATTGCTTTAGAACACGATAGTTTAAAAAATGAAAGGATAGTAGGTTGCAATGCTTTGTGTTGCAGATCCTTTTGAAGCTCTTTGTAAGGAGCAAGAAGAGTATTCAGACCATTTTCTACTATTTTTTCAGCAAGATTATTTGCTTCTTGTATAAATAAATTAAGTTCCTTCAACGTTAATTTATTACATAGGGAATTACTATTATCTTCTTCATCCGTTCCTGAAACATTTTCTATTAGTAGCGCTTCTAAGTCTGCACTGGACAACTCTTCCTCTTGATCATTGACGAGAGATTCGATATCAGCTGGTACAATGGTATGAAAATCATCTCCCGGTAGCAACCGTGCAGAAAGAACAGCTCTCTCTATTGCCTCATCAATTTCGCTTACACTTTGCGCAGTGTCTTTTTTCAACAGTTTTTTCCATGCATTACTTACGGTTGATACTTTAATGTCATTTAAAGCAAGTTTTATAGATGTAATCGCATGGTCAATATTGTATAATTTCCACACATCTTTTATTGAGAAAACACTATCATTTTGTATTTTCTCATGTACAAAATCGAACATGTGCCGGATATAATGACTTTTAAAAGCTTTTATAACACCTTGCTCTAAAGGTTGTAATAAGGATGTTGTGTTGGGCGGAAGAAATACCACCTCGACACATGGATGAGCTAATTTGAGAGCATCTACTGGATGAGATGGGGCGTTATCCAATATCAATAAAACGTGAAATGCTAAATTTTTAGATTTTAGGTAACGCTCCACTTCTTTAACAAAGCACTCTTTAAACCACTCTATAAATAGCTGAGAAGTCATCCAAGCTTTTGAATTAGCTCGCCAATAGACCGGAAGAGCTTCTTTGTTCTTGTTCTTTAAAGCTCGTGGATTAGCTGCTCGATATATTAACATTGGCTTTGTAATAAAGTCTCCGCGTGCATTTGCACAAAATAAAACTGTAACTCTATCCTTAGCCGATTTAAAACCAGGTGCTGTCTTTTCATTTTTTGAAATGTATGTTCGTGTGGGCATTTGTTTCCAATAAAGCCCGGTTTCGTCCGCATTAAATATTTGTTCAGGACGGTAACCTTTTTCTTCTATTAATTTTATTATTTCATCAGGAAATTTTGCAGCCTGTTGATGATCTGCTGAAGCAGATTCTCCACACAACTTAATGTTATGGAGATTAAAACGAGTTTTGAATCTTTCGAACCATCCTCTGCTGGCTTTAAATTTACAATCGTCTTCAGCACAGTCCATTCCACACGAAAAATGTTGATAAAGTTCCTTGGCTTTATCCATTAATCTAGCCCTAGTTAATGGTATATTTTTGCGACCATGGTCCTCAATCCAAAGATAAAGAGACTTCTCCATTTTTTCAATATTAACATCAGGAACTTGTGACGTTACCTTTAATGATGACGGTATGCCACTTTTTACGCTATTTCTAATTACCCGGCCTACTTCGGTAGCTCTTTTCCCTTCCCGGAGCATATCAAGAACTTGAATTTTTCTTTCTAGAGTCATAACTGACTTTGCACGTTTGGCCTGCGATGGAAATAAATTTATATTTCCATCGCAGGCCTTTTTGTACCCATTTTGAGTACTGTTGTGAGATTAATTTATTGTTTATAAAATTATAGTAAAAAAACGGGCGAAACACTAACCTGAACGAAATACAGAACACAAAAATAAGCACCTAACACAAACATTAAAATCGATCATAAATGAGGGATTCCCAGAGAAACGCATATGTGAAGCTGGTTGCTTGTACAGTAAACCTACGGTAAACTTCGTTTTAAATTTTTAAAAAATGACATACATACTTGCTATGTATTCGCGAATAATCGAGTCGTGAATGTTGAAAAAGGCAGCAAAATTTAAAACGCGAATATGCGAATCCGTGTAATTTGAAGCCGCGAATGTCGGGGCCCTACTGTATTCTAAATTTGAGTAAGTGTCTGGCATTTTGCAAAGCTAATAATCACATAAATTCGAAAGTAAACCTTCGGTTACTGTCATTGTACACTAACACCTCATCAAAACATTAGAGTTATCAAATGTCTATGAGCCTCGAACATGCCATACTTTAATTACGACAAAAATGGCGGTATTTTTGAACATTTATTAAAGGAACGCTATGACTAATAAAATGTTAATGTGTGAAATTTGTGTATTTGTTACTATGCTATAACTTGAAAACAAATGAGAATCGGATAAGAACATATGATTTTTTTACATTATTTTCACGTGTGTAATACACTCATAGAGTTTGGTGCGATCCTCCCGACTCACTCTGTATATTGTTGGTAAAAACCTAAATATTGCATTTGGAGGACTAGATACTGCAGTTCGAGAACTAAATACTTCTTGCAGAAGGTTAGAGATTATTTGAGAAGGCTATATTTCTGGTGGATGGCTTGACAATGTTAGCAAAAGGTTTTATACTGTTTATAAGAAATTATACTGCTTTTGGAAGATTATATAGTGCTTCTAGAATACTGGATATTAGTTCTAGAAGACTGACGAATACTTGTAGAAGAATAAACACTATCTTCCAGAAGACTGCATGTTGTTTGTTGAAAACTAGATACTGCTGATAGAATGTATATTGATGGTAAAAGACTGATTGTTGTGTTTGGAGGATTAGATACTGCATTTGGAGAACTAAATACTGCCTGTAGAAGATTACTGATTGTTGGAGAAGACTACATTACTCGGAGATGGATTGAAAATGGTAACAGAAGACTGTATACTGGTTATAATAGATTATATTGCTCTTATGATAATGTTTCTGGAAGTCTAAAACTGATTCTAGAAGACTAAATATTGCTTCTGGATGACCGAACACCGTTTTCAAAAGACTAAACACTACATTCCAGAAGACTACATACAAAAAGACTGTTTGCTGATTACTATATATTGGTGGTAAAAGGCTAATTGTTGCGTTTGTCCTCCAAACTGCATGGATACTGCTTTTTGAAAACTAGATATTGTTTGAAAGAGGTTAAAGATTATTAGAAAAGAGTGGATAAGGTTTTGGGAGATTAGAATATATTTCTAGAAGACCAGGATTTTTTTGCGGAAACTACATGCTGTTAACAGTATACTAAACACCACTAGCAGACTACATAGTGTTGACAGAAAAGTAGAAACTGCGTGGAAACATTAAATACTGCATGTAGAAGATTAAATAATGCTTACAAAGGATAAAATACTACCTATAGATGATCAAACACTATCTTTAGAGAACATACTGTCGGCAAAAGAGTACATATTCTTCTGAAAGATATTAATGGCAAGATATTACCCTGGACAGAAATACTGAATAAATAGAAAGAAGAAATACTGAATATATAGCAGAATACTACAGATTCTTGGAGCCGGTTATAGATTACTGGTGGAGACTTAATAAATAGAATGATATATATTGACAACACGCGACTGCTTATTGCAAGAGAAGCACAAATCTACAGGTATATGTTATAAGATTTTTTTTAATGAAGGCCTCTACAATGAATAGTTTCTTAAATAGAGTATAGTCTGTACCACGAGAAGTGAATGTGACTCATAAATTTCCACAAGAATTTTGCGCATACGTTACAAATATTGTCCGCACGTTGACGTGTGTTAGAGTGGAATGAATCGTATGTCTGTTCCGTACACTGTTAGGCAATGAGTCACCTCCACTTCTCGTGGTACAGACTATACTTTACAAACTGATGGCAACCCTGCATATTTGAATTGACGTAAGACTACATCAAACATAATACCTACAAGTGGACAGATTCGAATTTTATCCAAGACTTTTACTTCTAGGTCTAGCGTTAGTTCTAGTATTATGAGATCAATCTCTAGATCTAGAACTAGAAATATTTGGGTTTAGCCGTACATATCCTAAGACGGCTAAACTCAAATGATTCTAGTTCTAAATTTAGTATTAGTTTTAGGTCTAGCGTTAAATCTAGTTTTATTTCAATTCAAATATTCAGGGTTGGGTTGGGTGATGTTTAACCATACATCTGAAGTTACTTCTTCAACAAATACCTCTATGAGGACTGGTTTCCAAAATAAAGACTTCACAAGTTGATTTGGCAACTCAGTATATTTAAATTTAAGTAAAACTAGAACTAACACTAGTCATAGAAGACTAAACTTCTAGGTCTAGTGTTAGTTCTAGTTTTATAAGGTCTACCTCTAGATCTAGAAGATATTTCTGAAGATATACTTCTGTAGACTTTTTTTAATGAAGCTCTCTACAATGAATTGTTTCAAGAAACCAACAGCAATTGGAACTACTGTTGGTTTCCACTTGTGGAAAGCAAGATAGTGCTCCTGGCAGACTAGCTATTTGGCAACCCTGTATATTTGTGAAGTGGAGCACTAGTCCGAGGAATTGCATTAACTGTCTGCCTTATGCTTCCTTCTTCTCGATATGTCTGCAACTTTAGACTAGGTGGTGCGTTCTCATGCTTACTGCTATCCACAAACCTTTTCATTATACAGAGTGTTCTGTGACTAAACCTGTCGGTACTTATACCACAAATTGTAAACTTACACCATACATTCCGGACTCATTACGACCTGGTTTATAGTTTCGTTCTTCCAACTCAGCCCTAGGGTGCCGTATATCTTCTGGTATACAGCAGAACTCTGACTGCTTTGGTTATAAACTGATTTGACAACCCTTTATATTTGAATTGAAGTAAAACTATGTAATGGTAATGGTGTAATTTGACATTTAGTTTTGTATTTTGAATAATATTAAATACGTATAGTTCACTGAGGAGTCGGAAACAGCAAATTGAATTGCAATATGCTGACGGCACAAGTCAGTGAACTACTCGTTTCCTTTCGATTTAGAATTAAATACAAAATCAGTCTATCGCAGACTATAACTGAGAACACTTGTTCATATAATGATGAGTAAAGTGGTTTAAGGTCAAATAAAGTCGTTTCAATATTAAATAGAAAACCAACGAAATCACAAATTATTACAACTAGAACCAAATTATTCCAACCTAGAAGTGGAAAGGTTTGGGTTTAGCCGTGCGTCTGCAGACTGTTTCCTAACATTCAAATAATAAATTTAATTTTTATTTTCCGCCTGCCACTGATTTCAGGGCTGTAGACGACAATGTCATGTGTCGACCTCCCAAAATCGTATATAGTTATTTATTTATTTATTTATTTACATTTTATGGGTACAGAGACAGGACAAACCCAAAAGTTCTGTACCACTAAAAAATTATAATAACAAAGAAAAAGAAAACGTGTAACAAAAGAAATCAAAAACTGCCTTAATTAAACAATTAAAAATCAAATTAAACTTAACAGTGGACTTAAATGTCATTAAGAAAAAAGAAATTATAATAAAATAAAACAAACAAAATAACATAGCAAAACTAAAAAACCTTTAAAACAAAATAAACAATGCCTACTAATAAAAAATAACGGCTAAATTAAAGTACTTCAATTAATAAGAGTCTCGAGCTATCAAAACGTAGGAGGTAATTCGCTGACGGTATCAAGAACTAATCGCCTGAAGGTAAAAAAGGGGTGCTGACATAAATCAATATTAAGTTTGTCAGTCAGGCGAGCCATTCGCAACATAGGAGAGTTCCGAAAAGCATTGGTGCGCGGAATAAGCGTACAGAACAAGAAATTAAAGCGAAGTAGGCGGGGAGGAACATGAATATTAACCGACTCCAAAAGAACTGAGGAATCACACATATTGTGTAAGACCTTGTAGAAGAATAGTGCGTCATTACACAGACGACGCTGGCGAAGAGGCATTAAACGAAAAGATCTGCAAGACGAATCGTAATTAATGTAAGGTGTGAAAGATTTAAAGTTTAAATATTTCACAAATCTAGATTGAATTTTCTCAATTCGATCAATATAAATAAGGTATTGGGGATTCCAAACTACAGTGCAAAAATTGAGAACACTGAAAACATAGGCAAAATACAAATTTTTGATAGCGTCAACGCTTGTAAAGGACGAAGTGGATCTCATAATAAAGCCAAGCATACGCCAAGCCTTATTAACAATGTTGTCAATATGCTGAGCGTAGAGAAGCTTGTAATCGAGAGTCACACCAAGATCTCTAATGAAGGAAACGCGTGTTAAGTTTTCGCCAGCAACGCTGTAATCGTAATGAAGAGTACTCTTTCTTCTCGAAAAAGAAATAACGTTACATTTAGATAAAATTGCTAAAATCTGTGTAAACTGAATCAACTTGACAATATTAGTCAAACGATTTTAAAATATAATTAGTGTATTCAAGTAGGTTGCTCTCCACTGACCGATTCGCAAAGAAACCATGTTGTCTGGTATCAATTTTGGATTTAAGAGTAAAGAAAAGTCTAGTATAAACCAGTTTCTCCAAAACCTTACCAAACACAGGCAATATAGATATCGGGCGATAGTTAGAAATAAGGTTACGACTACCGGATTTAGAAATTGGCAAAATATAGGCTTGCTTCCAAAAAGTGGGAAACGTACCTTGCGTTAAAGATTTATTAAATAAAATGACAAGAGGTAGAGAAAGAGATTCAAGACAAGATTTTATTAGAAAAGGAGGGATTCCATCAGTGCCCGGACCTTTATTTATATTCAAGGAGGAAAGTGTCTCCACAACCTCAGGCTGCTCAAAGCGCATCGAACCCAAAAATGTAGTATCATTAAGGCCAATGTTAGCAGAATTAAGTGGATTAACAGAGGGCGAAATATACACGGAAGAGAAATATGTTGCGAATAGCGAGCAGATACCCTTACCGTCCCCGGCAATAGTACTATTTAATGACATAGGTGTGGGAATTGTATCCGCACCTCTCTTATTTTTAATATAAGACCAAAAGTATTTAGGATCAGCCTTAATACTGCTCTCGACACCACCAACATACTGCCCATAGTCGCGCCGAATGAGAAACTTGGAACGCCCTCGCAGTAATGAAAAGGACAAGTAGTCTATTTGTTTACCATACCGTTTCCACTTAACATGAGCTCTTCGCTTTTCTTTGATCACTCTGATAGTATCCCGCGAAAACCACAAAGGAAAACTACTGGTGATTTTACGCCTAAGCGGAGTAAATTTTTGAATGGCAACATTTAAATGGTAATAAAAGAAGTCAACAGCAGGGTCCATTTCGCGAGTATTTAGCTCTGTATCCCAGTTAATAGTAGATAGGTACAAATCAATCTCAGAAAAGTTAGCACGTTTGAAGTTTGAAGTTGGAAGGCGGCGTGGCATTTCAAGCGAGCAGAAGAATTCCAAAGCGGTATGTGCATCATCCTCAGGAACCAGAGGATGGGTGCTTAATGTAATATAAGATATATTAGAAAAATTAGCAAGAATTAAATCAATAGTATTATGAAAGACATTCATGTGAAAATTAAGTTGGTTAAGACCACATAAGGCAAGGGCATCCAAGGGCGCCGGTGGCGAGATCGGCTGTCCAGCGAATATCAGGTAAGTTGAAATCACCACAAATCAGAAATTTGTCGTTAGAGTGTCTTTCAATAATTAAATTAATTTCATTAATAAAATTAAACAAGGCATTTTGATCAGAAGGAGGTATATAAACGCAACAAATGTGTAAGGCAGTAGAACCGGTACGTAGGGTAACACAAACTGCCTCAAGGTCCACAAACCATGTTGGCTGCGGAAGGACAAACAGTGAGGATGCCACCGCAATCAAAACACCACCACCTCGTACACTATTATCGGGGACGTTCGGGCGATCATGTCTGAAAACTCTGTAACAATTGGGAAAGCCCTCAGCAGAGTGAATACCTTGGTGAAGCCAGGTTTCGGTTAAGCAAATGATGTCTAAATCAGTGTTTAAAAGGCCGTTATATATATCAACCAGCTTAGTGCGAAGACCTCGCACGTTTTGGTAGTAACACGAAAGAGGAGCCATTGATCATAAACAACTAATACATAAAAAAAAGATAAAGAATGACAAATGGAAGCCTATCATATTAAAGCTTATCAATGTCACCCGTGGATCTTATTAAAATGGGACGTGTATCATCCCCCCTCCGTACAAATATTTTGCAGTCACGAGTCCATACATATTTGTACTTCTTCTCCCTGGTCACCTTCTTGGTTCTCCCAAAGAGGATTTTGTTCGCCTGGGTAAGATGTTCATTGATGAAAAGTCTATCCGAAATCCCTTCAATGGAGACACCAGGCCAAGAATCCTTCGGACTCTTTCGTCTCCGAAACCTGACTGCAGCGAGTAGCTGATCACGAACGATGCGACTACAAAAACGGACAACAATTGCTTTAGGGTCCGAATTCGTAGCTCTGCCGGGTCCCTGAGGAACTCGATGGATCGCATCAACGTCGGAAGATGAGATGGGGACATCTAAGGATTCCCCGATTGAAGTAAGGACCTTTACCAGATCCTCATTGTTCTTCTGAGGAATACCTCGTATTTCGAGGTTACTGCGCCTAGAATATTGTTCCAATTCTGAAACACGACCAGTTAAGTCACTGACCTCTTTTTTTAGCGCGATGTTCTCAGCAGTGATTTTTTCAACAAGTTTGAATTGATTATGAAGCTTGCTTATAACACCCTCGAATTCCGATACTTTGTTGCTGCAGAACTGTATAGATTCCACGATGTCCGTATATCTGCTATTCAGCGACCTGACATCAAACCGAATCTCCTTGACATTATGTATTTGTAATTAATTAATAATATATATTTCTAGCATAAATGTCTCATTTTTTTATTCAACAATATCTATAGATTAGTATCTAGTACAGTAAAATTAAGACTGAATTAATTTTTTTTGGGTGGATCTCTTATGTTATTACTAACCTTCTTGGCAGTAGATCACTAATTATGCTAGTGTGAGCGACCCTGCGCATGTCCTGTGCTTGTGAATCATTTCGATCAGAATATAAAGTAATTGAAGGAAATTGATAAAAAAATTAATACACAATTGAATTTATTGATATTAAAAATGCACGTACATTAATCATGACAATTGAATTCATCGATTTAAAAATCCTAAAGTCAGCAAAGTGCTCAGTCTTTGAAATAATAAAATTAAAAATAGGTTTTTCTGTGTTCTTCCCAATTTGATAATAACATAACAAAAATCTGTTTGTAATCATCGTGTGGTCACTACATAATCTGAACGGACTCGTTTACACAAAACGTACAATTTCACCGACGATACAAATATATAATATGTACGTTGTTCATTATAATACAGAAATAGTGTGTATAATTATCCCTCTTTGTGTTTTATTGTATATTTTGTTTATTTTTTCTTTTTTTTGTATCCAACTGTTACTTGTTATTTACTACACCGAACATCGACCATTCAATAGTATAGTTAATTATAAAAATATCTCGAGTCATCTAATCGTTGGAAACGAAAATACACAGACGGATGAGGTCTGGCTTCTATTACCAAATTTATTACTATATTAAATTTTTTTAAGATTTATGTTCTAAACGCGTTTTCGTTTCCGTTTTTTTTTTCTTTTGTGAACATGTCTAACCGTGGGAGAAGAAAATGCGCAAAGCTAGCAAACGTATCACGTCTACTCTTGTTTCTTTTTTTAATTCTTTTATTATTTTTTATTCGCTGCATTCGGAAAAAATCAAAAATTAAAATTAACAAAAAAAGTTTAGTTTACACGATAATTGTCATTTTTCGAAAATTCAATTTTGTTTATAAAAAAAGATAAATCGATTTTAAGAGATAAATTCGATTTGAATAAATCGAATTTATTCCTTTTGAATCGAATCGAACTGAACGAGAAATTCGTCATCATATCACAGACTTTTGAGGCGTCGCAATTAAGCAGGACAACGTAATAGTAATTTTTTTTGTTGTTGTTATTATTAATAGTAATTATAATTATTTTATTTTAAAAAAAACAGAGCGACCTCGCAACGACGACGACGCTATTTTTAGTAACCATCAACGACAAAACTTCCTACCAAACTCTCTATTTTTACGAACTCTACTTATCAACTTTCGGGATCGAATTGCTTTGAAAAAGTATTTTGTGGTGCACCTTTAACATTTTTTTTTTAATTTCGGCACTACTCCATCTTTATCCGATTATCCAATAAAAGATTAAAACGTAGATGTTCTATAAAGATTTAATAAGGTCGCTTTAAACGTAAATGAGATCAATCGAAAAAGGAAACTTAAAATCGTTTTTGTAAAGAAAAAATTAAATTTGAATCAAAAAATAAAAGACGTCTTTGATATGTATGATTTGTTCAAAATTGTTAATCGTTAATAGAACATCCACGTTCATACAAATACATCAATAAATAATGACCAATAATAATCACCAAAATATACAAAATATTATTTTTTTTCTTATACTTTTTAAACAAACATGTTTTTACTCACTAATAGTTCAAAACAATTACTAACTGTAATTAACGTATCAACACGATCAACGTTGTTTGACTCAACATGAATTAATAGTTAATAATAATTATTATCTGAATAATAGATAAATAGTTTATGTATACCGAATACATACTTGGTAAACGTAAACGTTTTTATTTTTACTTTTTGACGAAAAATATACACAAATACAAGAATACAACGGCCCTCCGGCCCCTTTTTCTAATCCACGCCCGGTGGCCACCTACGGACACTACCGAAAAACGAAGAATTATATTACGAAAAAATGTTTTAACGTTTTACGATCACGTTCGATGCGCAAAAAATTCATTCTTCCCATTAAAAATCATCAATCCGCACAAGCTGTTTTGTTCTATTAGTTATTAGAAGGTTTTATTTGAAATTGTTGTAAACACTGAATCGATTTTGGTGTGGTTTTGCAAGAAATGTTTTTAAAGGGAAGATGAATTTTTGTAAACTTTTTTTTTTTTGGTTTTAAATTTTTTTTGTGGCGCAAATACGACGTTGACGTGTCACGCAAGCGTGCTGAACACATAGCTTCATGGCGGTGGAGTGTTCTCGGGGACCCGGGGGCCGTCCTCTCACAGGATTGCGCAGCACCGGCAGTAACGATTGCGGCCGCTGTTCGTAACCGGTGGCGGAGTTATTGGGGCAAAATACGCATGCACCTTTATGTTCGGCAAATGTGTCTAAAAGAAATAAATTCAGTTTAGCTTAAAGACATCATTAAAAAGAAACAAATATGTAAAAAATTAAAATGACAAAATTGATGTACCACTTGAATTATCTTATACAATATAATCTTATACACACTCGTCAGTCATTACAAAAAATAAATTAAAAGATACACAATTAAATAACACGTTCAGTATTTAACAAATTTTGAATACCGTAAAATGCATTGTCAATTAAAAAAAGGTTTGAGACGTTTTTTAGAGTTACAATGGGTATATGTCGGGTGTGAAAAGGCAACACAATTTATAAGTAGAGTTCTTAAAAGCAACATACACAAGTCATTGATAAGCATAGGCTAATTCCTTAAATTCCTCCCTGTCCATTCGTATAAAGAAATCTGCCAACTCCGTAAGGAGGCAATATTCGGGCGCGATACCACATGGTTATGGATAAGATATAGCTTTTTGCCAGCAGTACCTAGACTTCTGGTAGCAGTTTCTAGACTTCTGCAAGTAGTTATAATTGTCTACAAGCAATATCCACAGTTCTTTCAGAAGTATTTATTGTTTATGTAGCAATGTTCAAACTTTTAATAGCAGCATCTTCTGTAAAAAATATATACTCTTCAATAATCAATATAAAGTTTTCTGTTAACAGCTCGACTTCTAGCAGCATTTTGTAACTAAAAAGTTAGATACAATATTGATGTCAGTATCGATAAAATGTTGACATATATTTTTTTAATGAGACGGTCTTAACGTCCTTGGAAGAAAAATATTTTTTAACAAAGATTATTACTATTGGTTCAAGCTTATCTTATTCTTATATATAACTAAGATCATTTTGTTGAGTGAAGAAAAACCACATATTCTCAAAACAAGCATATAAGTATTCCTAATGATACAAGAGCATTTTAATGTTGCGTCAGCAATTTCATTTGCTTGCAATAAATATGTTAATATGTTGAATCTAGAATATGTTGGCGTTGCAGCAACAATTTTATTGTCTTGCAATAAGCCATTGATAAGCATAGGCTAATTCCTTAAATTCCTCCCTGTCCATTCGTATAAAGAAATCTGCCAGCTCCGTAAGGAGGCAATATTCGGGCGCGAGACCACCTGGTGATGCCCTGAACTTGCCATACTTAAACCCGAGACACGGACCATCTTTAACGGAGTAATGGACTCCAGGAAAGATTCCGACTGTCAGATCTATAAGACTTCTGTGAATAAATTACTTCTACCACAGAGGTCTCCCGCCTCAAAAAGTGCTCGCTTCGAGCTAAAACGATATATCGGGTTACTGAAGAAGGATGATGGTTCTTACACCGACAACCGTCAAGAAAGTCTACAGCTTCTACTGTTTGTTCATTTCTTACGTTCCGACAACTTCAACGCTGTTCAACTTGAGCCAAGCCACGTACCAACAGTAGATGACTAGAGCTTGGCTAGAGTCAGACGACTTCAGACAACATTTATTTATTTATGTTGTATATTTCTTTATTTATTTATTCATGTTGTTAGCAGCCAAAATTAGTGTGTGTTCTTATTTTTCTATCATCTAATTAATTACTCAGTTATTAAATCTCAAAATACTCCAAGAATATAATTTTCATTTTGTTAATAACATTAACTGGTTATGTTTTTCTATGTTTCTAAAGATATTTGACCTATTTTCCTGAGGATGGGGATATAACGAGCCGAAACCGGTAGAAAATTAATAAAGAAAATTCATCGTCTAAAGTGCAACAAAATTCATTTTATTTGTTAAAACAACGATGTTTAGAAACCAAAATTGCTCATATTATTTCGTATAGTTATAATCTTATATCTTTTTAATCTTATAGCATTTAGCTTTGAATTATAAATACTTAGCCTCTCATTAGCAAGTCACTTCTGTAAAGAGAATAGAGTCTTCAATTAACAGAATCTAGTTTTCTGCCAACAGTACCTAGATTTCTGTTAGCAGTTTTTAGACATTTGCCAGCACTTATAATCTTCTTTAAGCAGTATCCAGACTTATTTTAAAAATATTAGCAACGTTCAGTCTATAGTAGTTACTATAAAGTGTATATTCTCTTTAATACTTCGTCTTCAATCATCCGACCCGAGGTTACTTAAGACTTTGCAGATGTCAGAATTAGAAAATTAAAAACTCAGATTCAATTCAACTTTGTACCATATCTTCTTAATAAGATTTCGAATGGAAACTCTATCAGCGCCCTGTTAAGCAGCAACTTTGATAACACTTCAACGCCAATTCTAAGTTCCGTCGAAGTTAAGAACTTTAACTAAGTTTCACATGCAACTTGTTTTCTATTCAGGCATCCGCGTCGTGTCGGAAATTGTGCTCCATTTGAGGATTTGGTGGATGTGTGTGTGTAGGAGAAGTTTTCCCGAATTATCCCGAGAAGATTCCAATAGGATCCAGGTTGCGATCCATTAACGAGGCCACCAGATCAGAATACACGTCCTGATATCACTTATCTATCAAGGAGAGTTCGCTGTAGGTGTTAGATTCAGAAGGTTAATTTTTTTTGTCTCACATTTCTTAAGATTAACTTTGTATCATATTAATTTCGTCATCTTTGTGAATATAGAGTGGGCGTGGTTAGACACTTGTCATTTGATTTAACTTTTCCTGAGAGCCTTAGTGCAAGAACTCATTGTTCTGAAATAGTGACCGCACGCTTACTATTTAATCTTGTTTGAATAGATAGGATATAGTTTTTTGCTAGCAGTACCTAGACTTCTGCTAGCAGTTTCTAGACTTCTGCAAGTAGTTATAATTGTCTACAAGCAATATCCACAGTTCTTTCAGAAGTATTTATTGTTTATGTAGCAATGTTCAAACTTTTAATAGCAGCATCTTCTGTAAAAAATATATACTCTTCAATAATCAACATACAATTTTCTGTCAACAGCTCGACTTCTAGCATCATTTTGTAACTAAAAGGTTAGATACAATATTGATGTCAGTATAGATAAAATGTTGATATATATTTTTTTAATGAGGCGGTCTTAACGTGCACTGGAAGAAAAATATTTTTTAACAAAGATTATTACTATTGGCTCAAGCTTATCATATTCTTATACATCCCTAACATCATTTTGTTGAGTGAAGAAAAACCACATATCCTCAAAACAAGCATATAAGTATTTCTAATGATACAAGAGCATCTTAATGTTGCGTCAGCAATCTCAGTACCAACAGTGGATGACTAGAGCTTGGCTAGAGTCAAACGACTTCAGACAACATTTATTTATTTATGTTGTATATTTATTTATTTATTTATTCATGTTGTTAGCCGCCAAAATTAGTGTGTGTTCTTATTTTTCTATCATCTAATTAATTACTCAGTTATTAAATCTCAAAATACTCCAAGAATATAATTTTCATTTTGTTAATAACATTAACTGGATATGTTTTTCTGTGTTTCTAAAGATATTTGACGTATTTTCCTGAGGATGGGGATATAACGAGCCGAAACCGGTAGAAAATTAATGAAGAAAATTCATCGTCTAAAGTGTAACAAAATTCATTTTATTTGTTAAAACAACGATGTTTAGAAACCAAAATTGCTCATATTATTTCTTATAGTTATAATCTTATATCTTTTTAATCTTATAGCATTTAGCTTTGAATTATAAATACTTAGCCTCTCATTAGCAAGTCACTTCTGTAAAGAGAATAGAGTCTTCAATTAACAGAATCTAGTTTTCTGCCAACAGTACCTAGATTTCTGTTAGCAGTTTTTAGACATTTGCCAGCACTTATAATCTTCTTTAAGCAGTATCCAGACTTATTTTAAAAGTATTAGCAATGTTCAGTCTATAGTAGTTACTCTAAAGAGTATATTCTCTTTAATACTTCGTCTTCAATCATCCGACCCGAGGTTACTTAAGACTTTGCAGATGTCAGAAATGGAGAATTAAAAACCCAGATTCAATTCAACTTTGTACCATATCTTCTTAATAAGATTTCGAATTGAAACTCTATCAGCGCCCCGTTAAGCAGCAACTTTGATAACACTTCAACGCCAATTCTAAGTTCCGTCGAAATTGAGAACTTTAACTAAGTTATCTTTGTGAATATAGAGTGGGCGTGGTTAGACACTTGTCATTTGATTTAACTTTTCCTGAGAGCCTTAGTGCAAGAACTCATTGTTCTGAAATAGTGACCGCGCGCTTGCTATTTAATCTTGTTTGAATAGATAGGATATAGTTTTTTGCCAGCAGTACCTAGACTTCTGCAAGTAGTTATAATTGTCTACAAGCAATATCCACAGTTCTTTCAGAAATATTTATTGTTTATGTAGCAATGTTCAAACTTTTAATAGCAGCATCTTCCGTAAAAAATATATACTCTTCAATAATCAATATAAAGTTTTCTGTTAACAGCTCGACTTCTAGCAGCATTTTGTAACTAAAAAGTTAGATACAATATTGATGTCAGTATCGATAAAATGTTGACATATATTTTTTTAATGAGGCGGTCTTAACGTGCACTGGAAGAAAAATATTTTTTAACAAAGATTATTACTATTGGTTCAAGCTTATCATATTCTTATATATCCCTAAGATCATTTTGTTGAGTGAAGAAAAACCACATATTCTCAAAACAAGCATATAAGTATTCCTAATGATACAAGAGCATCTTAATGTTGCGTCAGCAATCTCATTTGCTTGCAATAAATATGTTAATATGTTGAATCTAGAATATGTTGGCGTTGCAGCAACAATTTTATTGTCTTGCAATAAGTCATTGATAAGCATAGGCTAATTCCTTAAATTCCTCCCTGTCCATTCGTATAAAGAAATCTGCCAGCTCCGTAAGGAGGCAATATTCGGGCGCGAGACCACATGGTGATGCCCTGAACTTGCCATACTTAAACCTGAGACACGGACCGTCTTTAACGGAGTAATGGACTCCAGGAGAGATTCCGACTGTCAGATCTATAAGACTTCTGTGAATAAATTACTTCTACCACAGAGGTCTCCCGCCGCAAAAAAGTGCTCGCTTCGAGCTCTGAACGACATATCGGGTTACTGAAGAAGGATGATGGTTCTTACACCGACAACCGTCAAGAAAGTCTACACCTTCCACTGTCTGTTCATTTCTTACGTTCCGACAACTTCAACGCTGTTCAACTTGAGCCAAACCACGTACCAACTGTGGATGACTAGAGCTTGGCTGGAGTCAGACGACTTCAGACAACCTTTATTTATTTATGTTGTATATTTATTTATTTATTTATTCATGTTGTTAGCCGCCAAAATTAGTGTGTGTTCTTATTTTTCTATCATATAATTAATTACTCAGTTATTAAATCTCAAAATACTCCAAGAATATAATTTTTATTTTGTTAATAACATTAACTGGTTATGTTTTTCTGTATTTCTAAAGATATTTGACGTATTTTTCTGAGGATGGGGATATAACGAGCCGAAACCGGTAGAAAATTAATAAAGAAAATTCATCGTCTAAATTCCAACAAAATTCATTTTATTTGTTAAAACAACGATGTTTAGAAACCAAAATTGCTCATATTATTTCTTATAGTTATAATCTTATATCTTTTTAATCTTATAGCATTTAGCTTTGAATTAGAAATACTTAGCCTCTCATTAGCAAGTCACTTCTGTAAAAAGAATAGAGTCTTCTATTAACAGAATCTAGTTTTCTGCCAACAGTACCTAGATTTCTGTTAGCAGTTTTTAGACATTTGCCAGCACTTATAATCTTCTTTAAGCAGTATCCAGACTTATTCTAGAAGTATTAGCAACGTTCAGTCTATAGTAGTTACTCTAAAGAGTATATTCTCTTTAATACTTCGTCTTCAATCATCCGACCCGAGGTTACTTAAGACTTTGCAGATGTCAGAATTACAGAATTAAAAACTCAGATTCAATTCAACTTTGTACCATATCTTCTTAATAAGATTTCGAATTGAAACTCTATCAGCGCCCCATTAAGCAGCAACTTTGATAACACTTCAACGCCATATCTAAGTTCCGTCGAAGTTGAGAACTTTAACTAAGTTTCACATGCTACTTGTTTTCTATTCAGGCATCCGCGTCGTGTCAGAAATTGTGCTCCATTTGAGGATTTGGTGTGTGCGTGTGTGTGTGTGTGTGTGTGTGTAGGAGAAGTTTCCCGAATTATCCCGAGAAGATTCCAATAGGATCCAGATTGCGATCCATTAACGAGGTCATCAGATCAGAATACACGTCCTGAGTAAGTTTATTTGCTAATTATCCCTATCACTTATCTATCAAGGAGAGTTCGCTGTAGGGGTTAGATTCAGAAGGTTAATTTTTTTGTCTCACATTTCTTAAGATTAACTTTGTATCATATTAATTTCGTTATCTTTGTGAATATAGAGTGGGCGTGGTTAGACACTTGTCATTTGATTTAACTTTTTCTGAGAGCCTTAGTGCAAGAACTCATTGTTCTGAAATAGTGACCGCGCGCTTGCTATTTAATCTTGTTTGAATAGATAGGATATAGTTTTTTGCCAGCAGTATCTAGACTTCCGCTAGCAGTTTCTAGACTTCTGCAAGTAGTTATAATTGTCTACAAGCAATATCCACAGTTCTATCAGAAGTATTTATTGTTTATGTAGCAATGTTCAAACTTTTAATAGCAGCATCTTCCGTAAAAAATATATACTCTTCAATAATCAGTATAAAGTTTTCTGTTAACAGCTCGACTTCTAGCAGCATTTTGTAACTAAAAAGTTAGATACAATATTGATGTCAGTATTGATAAAATGTTGACATATATTTTTTTAATGAGGCGGTCTTAACGTGCACTGGAAGAAAAATATTTTTTAACAAAGATTATTACTATTGGCTCAAGCTTATCATATTCTTATACATCCCTAACATCATTTTGTTGAGTGAAGAAAAACCACATATCCTCAAAACAAGCATATAAGTATTCCTAATGATACAAGAGCATCTTAATGTTGCGTCAGCAATCTCAGTACCAACAGTGGATGACTAGAGCTTGGCTAGAGTCAGATGACTTCAGACAACATTTATGTATTTATGTTGTATATTTATTTATTTATTTATTCATGTTGTTAGCCGCCAAAATTAGTGTGTGTTCTTATTTTTCTATCATCTAATTAATTATTCAGTTATTAAATCTCAAAATACTCCAAAAATATAATTTTCATTTTGTTAATAACTTTAACTGGTTATGTTTTTCTCTATTTCTAAAGATATTTGACGTATTTTCCTGAGGATGGGGATATAACGAGCCGAAACCGGTAGAAAATTAATAAAAAAAATTCATCGTCTAAAGTGCAATAAAATTCATTTTATTTGTTAAAACAACGATGTTTAGAAACCAAAATTGCTCATATTATTTCTTATAGTTATAATCTTATATCTTTTTAATCTTATAGCATTTAGCTTTGAATTATAAATACTTAGCCTCTCATTAGCAAGTCACTTCTGTAAAGAGAATAGAGTCTTCAATTAACAGAATCTAGTTTTCTGCCAACAGTACCTAGATTTCTGTTAGCAGTTTTTAGACATTTGCCAGCACTTATAATCTTCTTTAAGCAGTATCCAGACTTATTTTAAAAATATTAGCAACGTTCAGTCTATAGTAGTTACTATAAAGTGTATATTCTCTTTAATACTTCGTCTTCAATCATCCGACCCGAGGTTACTTAAGACTTTGCAGATGTCAGAATTAGAAAATTAAAAACTCAGATTCAATTCAACTTTGTACCATATCTTCTTAATAAGATTTCGAATGGAAACTCTATCAGCGCCCTGTTAAGCAGCAACTTTGATAACACTTCAACGCCAATTCTAAGTTCCGTCGAAGTTAAGAACTTTAACTAAGTTTCACATGCAACTTGTTTTCTATTCAGGCATCCGCGTCGTGTCGGAAATTGTGCTCCATTTGAGGATTTGGTGGATGTGTGTGTGTAGGAGAAGTTTTCCCGAATTATCCCGAGAAGATTCCAATAGGATCCAGGTTGCGATCCATTAACGAGGCCACCAGATCAGAATACACGTCCTGATATCACTTATCTATCAAGGAGAGTTCGCTGTAGGTGTTAGATTCAGAAGGTTAATTTTTTTTGTCTCACATTTCTTAAGATTAACTTTGTATCATATTAATTTCGTCATCTTTGTGAATATAGAGTGGGCGTGGTTAGACACTTGTCATTTGATTTAACTTTTCCTGAGAGCCTTAGTGCAAGAACTCATTGTTCTGAAATAGTGACCGCACGCTTACTATTTAATCTTGTTTGAATAGATAGGATATAGTTTTTTGCTAGCAGTACCTAGACTTCTGCTAGCAGTTTCTAGACTTCTGCAAGTAGTTATAATTGTCTACAAGCAATATCCACAGTTCTTTCAGAAGTATTTATTGTTTATGTAGCAATGTTCAAACTTTTAATAGCAGCATCTTCTGTAAAAAATATATACTCTTCAATAATCAACATACAATTTTCTGTCAACAGCTCGACTTCTAGCATCATTTTGTAACTAAAAGGTTAGATACAATATTGATGTCAGTATAGATAAAATGTTGATATATATTTTTTTAATGAGGCGGTCTTAACGTGCACTGGAAGAAAAATATTTTTTAACAAAGATTATTACTATTGGCTCAAGCTTATCATATTCTTATACATCCCTAACATCATTTTGTTGAGTGAAGAAAAACCACATATCCTCAAAACAAGCATATAAGTATTTCTAATGATACAAGAGCATCTTAATGTTGCGTCAGCAATCTCAGTACCAACAGTGGATGACTAGAGCTTGGCTAGAGTCAAACGACTTCAGACAACATTTATTTATTTATGTTGTATATTTATTTATTTATTTATTCATGTTGTTAGCCGCCAAAATTAGTGTGTGTTCTTATTTTTCTATCATCTAATTAATTACTCAGTTATTAAATCTCAAAATACTCCAAGAATATAATTTTCATTTTGTTAATAACATTAACTGGATATGTTTTTCTGTGTTTCTAAAGATATTTGACGTATTTTCCTGAGGATGGGGATATAACGAGCCGAAACCGGTAGAAAATTAATGAAGAAAATTCATCGTCTAAAGTGTAACAAAATTCATTTTATTTGTTAAAACAACGATGTTTAGAAACCAAAATTGCTCATATTATTTCTTATAGTTATAATCTTATATCTTTTTAATATTATAGCATTTAGCTTTGAATTATAAATACTTAGCCTCTCATTAGCAAGTCACTTCTGTAAAGAGAATAGAGTCTTCAATTAACAGAATCTAGTTTTCTGCCAACAGTACCTAGATTTCTGTTAGCAGTTTTTAGACATTTGCCAGCACTTATAATCTTCTTTAAGCAGTATCCAGACTTATTTTAGAAGTATTAGCAATGTTCAGTCTATAGTAGTTACTCTAAAGAGTATATTCTCTTTAATACTTCGTCTTCAATCATCCGACCCGAGGTTACTTAAGACTTTGCAGATGTCAGAAATGGAGAATTAAAAACCCAGATTCAATTCAACTTTGTACCATATCTTCTTAATAAGATTTCGAATTGAAACTCTATCAGCGCCCCGTTAAGCAGCAACTTTGATAACACTTCAACGCCAATTCTAAGTTCCGTCGAAATTGAGAACTTTAACTAAGTTATCTTTGTGAATATAGAGTGGGCGTGGTTAGACACTTGTCATTTGATTTAACTTTTCCTGAGAGCCTTAGTGCAAGAACTCATTGTTCTGAAATAGTGACCGCGCGCTTGCTATTTAATCTTGTTTGAATAGATAGGATATAGTTTTTTGCCAGCAGTACCTAGACTTCTGCTAGCAGTTTCTAGACTTCTGCAAGTAGTTATAATTGTCTACAAGCAATATACACAGTTCTTTCAGAAGTATTTATTGTTTATGTAGCAATGTTCAAACATTTAATAGCAGCATCTTCCGTAAAAAATATATACTCTTCAATAATCAATATAAAGTTTTCTGTTAATAGCTCGACTTCTAGCAGCATTTTGTAACTAAAAAGTTAGATACAATATTGATGTCAGTATCGATAAAATGTTGACATATATTTTTTTAATGAGGCGGTCTTAACGTGCAGAGGAAGAAAAATATTATTTAACAAAGATTATTACTATTGGTTCAAGCTTATCATATTCTTATATATCCCTAAGATCATTTTGTTGAGTGAAGAAAAACCACATATTCTCAAAACAAGCATATAAGTATTCCTAATGATACAAGAGCATTTTAATGTTGCGTCAGCAATTTCATTTGCTTGCAATAAATATGTTAATATGTTGAATCTAGAATATGTTGGCGTTGCAGCAACAATTTTATTGTCTTGCAATAAGTATATTATTGGTTATAAGCATATTATTGGAAATAGTACGTGCAATTTTATAGGGACGCTAGAGCTGTAATTGATTTGATATTTGGCACGTTGATAATAGGCTAAAGACGAATTTTTAAGAGCGTCCTGTCTCAATCATTATTGGCTATGATCATAAATGGCTATGTAAGTTCCGGCTTTTATAACCATCCAAATTTGTAAGATTTATAACAAATTTAACCAACTCTCAAAGGTTTTAACAACTATTACCTATTACAGATATACAGGGTGCGGCAAAAGTCAGTTTACCGATTTGCATATGAGAGAAAAACGCAAAAATAATTGAAAAAAAAAATTATTTCTGAAAAAATTACTTGTAGCCTCACATTTTATGTTCGAATTGCATCCCTCCCTCTTGTATACACATGCGGCATCGTTTAATCATGGTAAAACAAGTTTTACGAAAAAATTCCCGGTCGGAACGAAGATTATCACATTCTTCTTCGATTCGCGCGCGTAAATGAACGATATCACGTGGTCGTTGGCTGAAAACTTTCTCTTTAAGGATGCCCCAAAACACAAAATCAAGAGGCGTCAGGTCGGGTGAACGTGCAGGCCATTCTACTCTTCCTCATCTTCTGATCCAATCACCGAATTGCTCATCCAAAAATCGCCTTACTTCAAGTCCAAAGTGCGGAGGAGCGCCGTCCTGTTGAAAATGTTCAATTCTCACAAGGTCTGGATTGTTGTCTAATTCGCCCCTTAAATCTTCCAGTAACTCGAGGTAATTTTGCGCATTCACAGTCCCTTCAAAAAAGTACGGCCCTACAAGACCACCTGCATGAACACCTGCCCATACTGAGCGAATACCCGACAGCGTAAACTGACTTTTGCCGCACCCGGTATTTTAGGCAAATTTTGGATGGTTTTAAAAAACTTGAGGATGATTTTAGACAACTTTAAACAATTATAAGCTACTAGATATATATTTTAGGCAGTTTTTGATGATTTTAAACAATTTTAGACATCTTTAGACAATTATTAGCAAAACCATAATTAGTAGGAATTATGAAAAGAATGGGGATGTCGGAGGCAGTTCGACACTCTGGAGTGTGTAGTATTGGACACGTCCCATAGTCCAGTGCAAAACGGTTTGCATGTCTACAAAGTACGTTTTCACAACGAAATACCTCATCCGCATCAGTTCCACAGAAGTAAATGCACAGAGAACATTGAAGGTTTACATTAACGGCTTAAGGAGACGGAATGAGGCAGATGCGGGGGCTTTCTCTCATTACCCTCGAATCCGCATCTTGCAACCTCTGGGGAAAGGTACCACCGTCATACAGGTGGAATTGACTTCTAAGCATGCTGACTCCCTTCTCTGTCGAGCTTATCAATAGGACGACGAGACGGTAAGATACATCTTGTGTGTTTGACCCGCAGAGCACCCATACAGTTACGCACCTAGTACTCGTAGATTCTCTGAGTGCACAAGCATCCATAAAAAAATTTATGATTTTAGTTGATTGAAGGTGCCATTTTCAATTATTTTTTTTTAGTTTAATGTGCTGTTGAGCATTTGCGTCCCAGCATCTGTTGCAAACTTGATCTGCTTCCATAAAATTTGATGCTCCTTCCAAAAAGTTTAAAATGCGTTTACAAGACTTGAAATATTTCTAGAAGACTTGATATTGCATTTACAACGAAACTTTTAGAATATTCGACATCCCAGTAATGCATTAAGCCAGAATAACCAAATTTAAGGCGAATAAGTAAAGATATGCTTTCATTATTGATATTTCAAATTATTGAAATTCAGTAGTCGTCAATGAAATCGTCACTCTTAACATCGTATAAATAATATTGTGTATCCATACTGCGAGGAAACTTAATTAAATAAATGAAGGTTATATAAAACTTCCTTCTCGCTAATTAATAATTTTATTATTTACTCAATAACCACAGAAGGAATGGGAACATGAACACAGTAAGACACAAAAATGTAATTATAGAAAAGAAAATCAATCAAAACAACCCTCTTCATTCCACAAAACTCAAATTTGTGACAAATCTAACCGATATTCTTTTTACGGAAAATGAAATAAGTTTTTTAAATAAAGGTCATAAATACGCTTTGTCCCCTAGATTTGATCTATGTAATTTTACCATTAATTTAGATCTTGCTATACACAAACACCCTCAAAGCAATGAAATTAAAAATGATTTAATACCATTTATTAAAAAGTTAGAGAAACGTAATATTAATTGCCATTCAAAAGATCTTTGGAAGACTGTTAAATCTATTAAAACTAAAATTTATGACAGCAATGCAATTTGTGTCAAAGCGGACAAAAATGCCGGTCTTGTTATCATTGATAAATGTTCATATATTTCAAAGACACATGATTTCATGAATGGAAATAATTATATAAAATTAAATAAGAATTCTTTGGATAATGTAATTAAGAAAACAAAAGAAATAATTAAAGTTTGTAGAGATACTTTGATCAAATTTGTTCCCAAATGTTCCAATGCCATCTATCTGTCTAGCTTTCTTGTTCCTATGAATCCTTCCATTCCTCATCTCTACTCTCTCCCAAAACTCGATAAGGAAGACATGCCTATACGCCCCATTACCTCTTTTCTTAATTCTCCTGCTATAAAATTGTCAAAACTTATGCTCAATATTTCCAAAGAAATTGATTTTACTCCACAATATACCGTGACCAATTCATTGAACTTCATAAATGGAATAAAGGATGTTAATCTTAAAGATAAAATTATGATATCTTTCGATATCACCAATTTATATTCTAATATACCTACTGATTTAACCTTAAAATTAGTATTTGATATCTTCAATGATTATTTTAAAGATCAAAAAATCTCAGAACATCTTAACTCGATACTTAAACATATCATCACACAGAATTACTGCACATTTGATGATGAATTTTTTAAGATAAGCAAGGGTTTACCTATGGGCATGCCGCTTTCTGGTTTATTGGCTGATATATATTTAAATTATATTGAAGAGAACTTCATTAACAATATCAACAATCCCTTTGTCCATATTATAATATTTCACCTAATAGTTGTTTTTGATTGTTTTAAGTGTTAACATTTGTGAGTTTTCTTTTATATTTGTAAAACATATTGATAAGTTTTTTTATCGGTTGTTTTAGCATATTGTTAATTATTTAGTGGTCTTTGCAAGTTATATTTGTCAATTTGTCATGGTTCGTCGATCTTTTAATATGTTAATATTTGACTGTAAGTTTTTTATTTTTTATTATTTTATTTATAAGGAACATTTTAGATTTTAAATTATTTCGATTATTTGGTTTTTTATTGCTTTTTTGTAGATTCTAACTGATGATGACCTGATTATGGTCGAAAACCGGTTATTGAGTAAATAATAAAATTATTAATTAGCGAGAAAGAAGTTTTATATAACCTTCATTTATTTAATCGTATAAATAGGTTAAAAAACTTAACTTGACAAATACTTGGATAATAGTAGATATGTGTAGACATGATATCTTAAAACAGACATCTCACTGTGACTATGAACTCATTTATGTAGTTGTCACAAAAATAAAATTTGAATTAGTTATTGGATTGGATACAAACGATGTAAAATGAGACGAATGAGTACTAAAATTGAGGTTAACATGCCGTGGTAAAGAAACCAAATGATCTAGACTGCTGTTCTTGGCACATATTAGTGTTGAGAGATACAAAGATTTATGTTAATGTTAAAGATGACGAAATTGCAAGATATGAAGATATTAAGTAAAAACTTTTTCAAACCAACAGAAGATTACAAGTGATGTAGTTATGCATATTCTTTTGTTTTAATTTTTAGGTGTTAACAGACCTCCATAAACCCAGTTTCATATACTCTCTCATATAAACCCATCAATAACTGTTTTTCAACATCACAAGTTAATACACCTGGGGATCACGATACTATTAACCATTTTTCTACCCATACTCATCCGTCTGTCTCTAGTGATTTTGATTTTTCCCTTTCATCTGAGCAGGAAATTTCTGATATTTTGTTTTCCATTAAAACTGACGCGATAGGTAGTGATGGAATCAATGTCAAAATATTATCCCTATGTTGTCCCGTTATTTTACCATATTTGTGTCATATAATTAATTTCTGTCTAGAATTTTCTGTATTTTCGTTCATCTGGAAGACTGCTTTAATTGTCCCTCTACCTAAGAATAATAATCCTACAGTGTACAGTGATCTAAGACCTATAAGTGTCCTATCGGTTGTCGCCAAGATTTTGGAAAGGCTGTGCGCCTCCGTAATCACTTGGATGCTTTTGGAATTTTGCCTTCTGTTCAATCTGGCTTCAGACCTGGATTTAGTTGTACCACAGCTTTGTTAGAGGTGACAGATAATATTTTTCGTGAATCTGACAATAAATCGGTGTCTGTCCTTGTTCTTTTGGATTTTTCAAAGGCATTTTACACCGTACATCATAGAACCCTTCTCGCTATTCTTCATTATATTGGTTGCTCGCAGAAAGTTTGCACTTTCTTTGAACACTATCTGCTTAATCGAAGGCAGATGGTTACTCTAAATGGACTACATTCCGATGATGCACTGGTTACATCTGGTGTTCCCCAAGGTTCAGTTTTGGGGCCTCTACTGTACTTAATTTATGCCAGTAACCTTGTCGATGTTCTAAAACACTGTGCTGTCCATATGTATGCTGACGATATTCAGCTATACTTTGCATTTGCTCATCAAGTGTCCTTTGCTCAACAACGCATTAATAGTGATCTGGATAGATTGATTATTCGTGCTTCGAAATTGTGCCTCAATATCAATTCTAAGAAATCCTCAGTAATGCTTTTTGGTAATATGCGTATGTGTAAAATAGTGCGTTAGTCTCTAACTATTAAGGTAGGAAACGATAGACTTAAGTTTGTTGATGAGTCTCGAAATTTGGGTGTCGTGTTGGATACTACGTTTAGGTTTCGTTCACATGTTTCCACGCTTATTCGGCGTGCTTATTCAACACTACGACTTCTTTACAGTAATCAATGTTTGCTTAATCTTAGATTAAAAACTCAATTGTGTGAAGCTTTAGTGCTGTCTCTTTTTAACTAGATACCTTATACGATTCTTGTATTGATTCGGTTACTACCAGTCGTATTCAGTGTGTTCAGAATGCCTGCCTCCGTTTTATTTACGGAATAAAGCGGAATGAACATATTTTTCATACACTCGCCTGGGTTAACTGGCTTAATATGGGACGTCGAAGAATTTTACGCTCAGCATGTCTCCTTCATAGAGTAATTTTGAATAAGTCTCCTCCTTATTTATGGAATAATATCTTATAATATATGTAGGGTTTATAATAATATTCCGTTGCACATCAAACGGCGTGGTGAGTCTGGCTTTAAGGCGGCTTTTAAAAAATTTTTGCTTCTTCAGCAGTTTTCATAACTTTCATATTCACTTATTATTTTCTTCTTTTATTTTTCTTCTACTTTTTACTTGCACACTTTCTTCTTGTGTTTCAGTTGCTTTTTCCTTTCTATTCCTTTTTTCAGTTGTATGCCTCTTTCTTCATTTGTTTTCTTTCCTTTTTTTCTCTTCAAACCTTTAATATTTTATTTTATTAAATTTACTCATTTTTATCAAGTTTAGTTTCTATTGCCATTATTTATTTTTTTTTTATTTCTCAGAGGTTGATGAAAAACAGTTACACATGGTTCATCCATATGAACTGACTCAAATCCTTTTGGCATAACGGTAGAATCAAGTTTTTAAATTTAGGATATAATTTTATAAATTTATTAAGTTGTATTAGTTGAGTTTTTTCTTTGTAGTTTTTTTTTACTATTATACAGGGTGAGTCAATAGTGCGAGGACGGAAGATTGTAGCCTTACTGTTGAAAAAAAAATTGTTTTTGTGTCATCATAGATTATAATCAAAGCTGCATCAACTAAAATTATTTTCAACTATACAGGCTGTTTCACAATTCCACAACCCTAGTTAACTTCATTTTTTTAAATGGGACCCTATACATCTTTTTAGATATGTTGATTACCTGTCTTAAATGCTATAAATGCGTATCTTGTTTTCAAATTATGAATGCAAGGTTGCCAAGTTATTAGTCATTTCGTGCAAATTTTTGAAAAATATTGTGTAGACTTAAAATTCATTATCACCATTATTGTTAAATATTGAAGATTGCAGTTTGGCAAATCGATAAACAAAGCTTTGGTCTTTGAAATCCCACTAATACAATTTGATAATATTATACAGAATGGTTACCAGAACCGGTTAATTTATGAAATGTTTGACGGACCATAACTTTGTTATTTTAAATGGAACACCCTATATTTTTTCAATGCCTCAGAAGGCTTTATTAATTATCTTTCATTTTTGTTAAGCATACGATATATCTAACATGTGTACTTTTTGAGATAATTACACAATTTCAAGAATGTCGGCATAAACATGATTTTTCACAAGAAATAAACTATGAGGAAAACATTTTTAAACAAATGCAAGTAAGTTTGTTTCGTAAAAGATGGAAAAGTATGAATCTGTGCACTGACAATAGTATTAAGAAAACAACTTTTCAAAAATTCTATTTAAGTATGTTGGAAAAATCTTATCATAGTGGAGAGGTATACCATCGTGCTGAGACCACATTCTTTGTCAAACGTCTCGTAAACCATCTTCTAAAAGTTTTGGCAATTGATTTTCTAAGAAATTCAAAAAGATTATCCATTGACGATTGACTCGAAGAAATACGATCTGATCAAATAAGATTCTAGAATCCCTGCCCAGATAGTCTAGCACCATTGTTGTTAGTGGGCTACTTTTCATATAAATTTAGTGTTGACCATATCGTAGTAATGAAGATTAAGGCGGTTAACATAGTAATTTTTACAAAACATCGCTTATTTGCTGTATAGAAGATTATCGTAAAAATTACATTGTTGTTGATCGTTTTCTAATACCCATTTCGAAAATTCTAATCTTTTTTGAACTGAATATTCACATACATGTATACATCTTCATCTTTTACAAAGTAGACGCACTTGCACTTGTTTAAAAATGTCTTCATAGTTTATTTCTTGTGAAAAAATCAAGTTTATACCGACATTTTTGAAATAGTGTAATTATCTCAAAAAGTACACATGTTAGATATACAATATGCTTAACAAAAATGAAAGGTAATTAATAAAGCCTTCTCAGGCATTGAAAAATATAGGGTGTTCCATTTAAAATAACAAAGTTATGGTCTCTCAAACATTCCATAAATTAACTGGTTCTAGTAACCATCCTGTATAATATTACCCAATAGTATTAGTGTCGTTCGAAAAACCCAAGCTTTGTTTATCGATATGCCAAATTACAACCTTCAATATTTAATAATAATGCTGATAACGAATTTTAAGTGATCACATGATTCTTCAAAAATTTTCACAAAATGATTAATAACTTGGCAACCTTGCATTCAAAATTCGAAAACAAGATATGCACTTATAGCATTTAAGACAAATAATCTTCATATGTGAAAAGATACATAGGGTTCCATTTAAAAAAATGAAGTTGAATACGGGCCTGGAATAGTGAAACACCCTGTATAGCTGAAAATAATGTTAACCGATGCAGCTTTGATAATAATGTATGATGACATAAAAACATTATTTTTATTTTCAACGGTAAAGCCACAATTTCGTCCCTGCACTATTGACTCACCCTGTATATGCCAATAAACATTATTATTATTATTATTATATATCCATTTCAAACAATGAAACATTGAGCAAGTAATTATTTCTTTCTCTTTACAATCCTGTGCGGATTTTGGCCTCTCTTGCCATTTCACCTCCTCTATCTTAAACAATTTCATTCGATCGTTCATACGAATTGATACGAATATTCCGCAATTCCTTCTCTTAACACCATCTTACATATCGTTCATGGCCTTTTTTGTATTCGCGGTCAATTGCAATTCAGTCAGCACTTTCATAAGTCTAATCTGGATGAACCTTGCTAAGGCGTAAGCGCCTATGTTAGTCTGAAAATTTTTGTACTAACCATGATAACAAAAAATTTACTGCGCTGACACACTGATACTGGCGTACCTAAGTGAGTTAACGCAATGTACCAACTCACGCCATAAGGCAATTGCTCACGCATCACATCTAGCGCTCGCCAATGAGCTGAAGCTGCGTGACCTTCATATCCATAAAGCTTTAATAATTATTTAACAGATCTCTCAGATTTTTAGTCATGTTAAACTCCACCAAATGAGAATATATTGGTGGTGGTCTATAGAACGTGAATGTAAGAAGTACATGACGTATTTTGTACAATGTCGCGATTATATTTGTTCATTTGAGGGGCAATGATAGGGTGATACATCTGACAGCTGTTGTATAAAGTCGCATTGGAGACTTTGTAGAGTTAATATTATTTATTAGAAAGTTTGAAAAGTTCGTTTCTGATGACTTTGGCAAACATCAGCATACAGCCCATACATATTGGTACACTGTTTGTGTTGTACTAAAATTTTTCTTTGAATTGTCGCATCATGTGTGTCAAATGGTGATCTATTCAGCTTTAAATTAACTAATCTAGCATCTCATTTGCATTTAAGATTATAAGTATCACTATAAATATTTACTTGACTTTTAATAACAATAATTATGAACAATCATTTAACATATCGTAAATCTGCATGCATTGTTAGATGAACCAGAAGAGTTTAAAAATACCTACCCTTAATCTCTTAATACCAACTCTCGTCAAAAGTTGGCAATCATATAATTCCACCCTTTGTAAATTGTGACAGGACGTGAGATATTCGAGAGATGCATCCGTGATTAAAGGACAATTGTCCAGTTCCAAGACGGTTAGATTTTCCGCGGCACAAGGTGACAAACATAAATGTCTTATTCCTTCGTCTGTGATCAATTCACAATGCGAGAGCGTCTAAAAAAATAAATCTATAACATTAATTATTCCAAATAAAATTGAGTTATTTGCTTTACCAAGTATTCCAAACGCGGACAGCCCATAGCTAAGTTAGTTAACGTGAGATCTGTTATAAGGGCACATTCGTCCAAATCCATTTTTTCTAAATATTTACAACTCTAAAAAAATTAAATAAATAAAAAAATTAAGATTCGATTATAGTGAACTTACTTTAGACAATGCTTGAAATGCGGTGTCCGTAAAATGTCCGCAACCTGCTACCTCCAATGTGGATAGATTGGAACATTGTTGAGCCAACGCTATCAATGAAGCGTCTGTTAAATTCGAACATCCCGATAAACAAATATAAAGTAAATTGGTGCATTTGTTCGCCAACGCTATTACAGCTTCATCTCTAATATTCTAGAAATAAATAATTATTAAAAAAAAAAAGTTATTTATATTAATAAATAATTTCATAGGCGCCAGATATGTGGGTACTCTGGGTGTTTCAGCACTCAAATTAAAGTTTTACGCATAAACGTCGATTTAAGTATAAATTTCGTCTTATGAAATATTTGGTATCTCAACCAAAACACGTAATGAGCGATTTCGCCCCAAATCGCCGAGGTCGCTTGCGGGCGAGGTGCTAATGTTGATATGACAGCAACAATTTGAAATTTTAATGGAAGTAACGCCTCGCGCGCAAATGGCCTCTCCGATTTGAGTATAAATGCAACCGTATGAAGGATTTCGTATCTCAACCAAGACATGTAATGAATGATTTCACCTCAAATCGCCGAGGTCGCTTGCAGGCGAGGCGCTAGAATTGATGTGACAGTTCAAAAGTCGCAGCTTTTCGCCCATAAGCGACTTCGGTGAGTTAAGTATAAATGTCATCTTATGAAAGATTTGGTATCTGAAGCACACGAATTTGAAAATTCAATGGATGTAAGCCTCGTCCGCCAATGACCTTGGCGATTTGAGTATAAATGTCATTCTATGAAGGATTTGGTATCTCAACCAAGACATGTAATGAACGAATTTGCCTCAAATCGCCGAGGTCGCTTGCGGCCGAGGCGCTAGAGCTGATGTGCCAGCATAAAATCAACAATTCAAAGATTGTAGCGCCTTGCCCGCTAACGACTTCAGCGATTTGAGTATAAATGTTATCTGATGAGAGATTTGGTATCTCAACCAAGACATGTAATGAACGATTTCGCCTCAAATTTATATTATTTTTTTTTATTATTTATATTATTTTTTTATTATTTATATTATTAATTATTTTATACTATTTTTTAACATTTATATTATTTTTTGCAAAATTATATTTTAAAATACACTCATAATTTCAATGATAATTTGTTTGTTTACTGTTGATGATAACAAACGAAAACAAATGCAATAATAAATAATAAAATACCTAATAACAAAGGGCAACAACCATTTTGGAGGGTTAGAGATTCCAAGTTGACCTTTTATATTTTTTCCTTATCTTAACGTTTGCTTGCTTAGTTTTTCAATTATAACTCAAGAACCTTTGATTTTTTTTCATTTAACTTTTTAGTAAAATTGTTGCTAAGTATTAAATAATAAGATAATTCAAAATGCTAAAAACATATATAAAAGTGAGAGTCGTTAATGAATCGTAATAGTATCGGCAAAATCTATAGCTGATCTCGTGACAAATCTAAGCATACGAAATGTTTCTCCTACCGCTAAATCGACGTACTCATGGAATAATAGCGTAGTATCAAACGTCATGCCCAAAATCCCTTATAGAAGTAACCCTGCTTAAGAACTTTCCTCCCATGACGTAGTCATAGTGTGTCTTTTGTAAAAATCATTGTAAAGCAGTTGCTATGATTAAGGGTGATTAAATTTATGGTGATGACCAATATTGAATTGGATTGGGTTGGTTATTATTGTAAATATTAAAAAGTAATCGTCCAAGAATGCTTCCTTGATGGACGTTATATGTGACTGACATTTTTTGCGAGGAAAAAATGGGAGATACTAACCAATTGCGTCCTGTCAACCACATAAAAATCAAGCCTCGGTTGAATATCGTACGTTAAAAAATTTTGTTCAATTTTTTAACAGAAGCAAAACTCAACTTTATCAAATGCTTTACTTAAATTAGTGTAAATAGAGCCCACCTGACAGTTCTCATCAGAAGAAAGCAAAGCAAAAAAATCGTATTATGGAGTGTTTAAAATATTTTTGGCTGTGTAAAAAATAGTTACAAGTGCTATGTATAAAAAGTTTTGAAAATTAATAATTCAACAAGATGTTGCCAGACACACTACATATATGCAGAGTTACAAGTCAAGAAATACGATAAAATTAGTCAACAATTAAAAGATGTCTGCTGATGTAGTCCAGATGATGTAAATAATGAATTTTCAAGGACATGCTAAAATATTAGGCATGTTTTTAAGACATGCATGATTCTGATGATGCAAAATTTTTAGACCAGCAGTGAAGTCACAAATTGACCTCATGTGTTACTTAGAAATACATGATGTTTTCGACAACATGAATGATTCTGATGATGCAGAATTTTTAGACCAACAGTGAAGTCCCAAAATAGATGACAGCTATATAACATAAATTTGTTTGTTTAAAAATTCTTCAACACCCATACTTACTTGCCCAGCAAATATTCGCAAATATGTATTGCACTTTTTCCCTATGTATTTTCAATTTATTTTGTTAAAATGAGTTTGAAACAAAAATAAATAGTAGTATTACCTCATTTTAGATGAGATAGAAACTTGATGATGTTGTTTGCTTTCATCAGATTAGATGGCCAATTGTCTGCTGAGTTAGTCCAGATAATGACGTAAATAATGACTAATTTTTAAGAACGTGGTAGACTGATAGGCATGTTTTCGAAGACATGGATGATTCTGATGATGAAGAATTTTCACAAGGTGCAGTAAAGCTGGCAGTGAATGAACATAAATTTGTTTGACATTTGTTCTTCTAAAAATTCTCCATCATCAGAATCATTCACATTTTCAAACACATGCCTACCCTACAAATATCCACAAGCATTGTGCCCGGCAATTTTTGTTTTCTTTATCTTACGTCTAAAAAACTAAGCAAACTGTTCTTGCTCCAGGTAGCAAGAATAATATTTAAAGTGGCCGACGTCTTCGAAGTCGACCGAGATATTTTTTTCATAAATTCTAAGCAGAGTAAAATTGGGTTTATGCTTAAAACTATGAATTCTGCAAATTTTTAACAACTTAAGTCTCTTACCCCGAGAATTATATTTGATATAAGAAATAATCTCGACCCACTACCAAATGGTCGACGTCTTCCAAAGCAACCGACGTTTTCCAAGTCGGCCGAGATACTTTTTCCATAAATTCTAAACAGGGTAACCTTTACTTCGATTTTGAGCGATAAACCCAAGATTATCCTGTTTAGAGATTATGGAAAGAGTATTTTGACCGACTTCGAAAATATAGGTAGGCCAAGTTATGTTCGTGATATATGAAGTAATCCTACTTAGAGTTTATGGAAAAAGTATGTTGGCCGATTTTGAAGATATCGGCTGCTCTAAGTGTTACCTTGAACTGCTTACGTCATCGAAGTCGATCGAGATTATTTCTTCTAACACAAACAATTCAATTCAACAAACAATTTGGTGGTTTTACTGTATTCATCTAGTACTTTCAGCCTGCCTTAGATTTTCTCAGTGAATATGTTCACAGTGTAACTGCTAATTTAAATATCCCGCCAAAAATATCTATGATATTTTTTGATATTTCCTAATGTAATATTGACTTTCGGATTCATTCCTCCTGGTTTAAAAACACAGCATAAGACATGTAATGAACGATCAAAATCGCTGATGTCGCTTGCGGGCAAGGCGCTACAACCTTTGAACAGTTGATTTCGTGTTGACACATCAACATCAACTCTAGCGCCTCGCCCGCAAGCGACCTTGGCGATTTGAGGTAAAATCGTTCATTATATGCCTTGGTTGAGATACTAAATCTTTTATAAGATGAGATTGATCCTCAAATCGTTGAGGTCGCTTAAGGGCGAGGCGTTACAACCTTTGAATTGTCGATTTCGTGTTGACACATCAACTCTAGCGCCTCGCCCGCAAGCGACCTCGGCGATTTGAGGCGAAATCGTTCATTACATGCCTCTGTTGAGATACCAAATTTTTTATAAGATGAGATTGGTGCTCAAATCGTCGAGATCGATTTCGTGTTTATACATTAATTTTAGCGCTTTGTCCGCAAATGACCTCAGTGATTTGAGGCGAAATCGTTCATTACATGCCTTGGTTGAGATACAAAATCTTTTATAAGATAAGATTGATCCTCAAATCGTTGAGGTCGCTTGTGGGCGAGGCGTTACAACCTTTGATTTGTCAATTTTGTGTTGACAGATCAACTTTAGCGCCTCGTCCGCAAGCGACTTCGGCGATTTGAGGCGAAATCGTTCATTACATGCCTCGGTTGAGATACCAGATATCATAAGATAATATTATATCATAAGTAAATATCATAAGATGATATTTACACTCAAGTCGTCGAGGTCACTTGCAGACGAGACGTTGAAACCTTTGAATTGTTGATTTCGTGTTGACACATCAACTTTAGCGCCCTCGACTATTTAAGGCAATATCGTTCATTAAATGTGTCGGTTCGCCGATTTCGTTTCAAATCGACGAGGTTATTTAAGGGCTAGGCGCCTCAACCTCTGAATTATCGATTTCTTTGATAACTTACTCAAATCGTTGAGGTCACTTGCGGGCGAGGCCTAAACCCTTTGAATTGTCGACTTCGTGTTTACACATTTACTCTAGGGCCTCGCCCGCAAGTGACCTCGGCGAGTTGAGGCGACATGTCTTGCTTGAGATCCCTCTAAGGTGCGGACTTTTTTTTAATTAATTTTTTCCAGCACTCAGCACTCACACGTATTTTCAAAAACCGGCGCCTATGAATAATTTTATTTTACTTACACTACATCCTAATAAATTAACAATTTCCAATTGCGGACAAAATCTTGCCAAACATATCACAGCCCTCGGTGTAATTTGCTTACACCCCTTACTAATAAAACATCTAAGTCTTGAACAACCTCTGGCAAGTGCTTCAACTCCATCCTCAGTAATATTACTACACCAACTAACGTTAATATGGGTTAACTGTTGACAACCTTCACTTAATCCTTTCAATGATACATCGCTAATGTTAGAACAACTATCCAAATTCAAACGACGCAACTTCGAACAATTATTGGCTAAAGCTAAACATGCCGTATCCGTCAGTTTTTTACATCCATTCAAATTTAAATCTTCGACGTTTGGACACATCTGAGCCAACGTTCGAATTGAACCATCAACGACTGATTGACATCCTCGTAGAGATAATTGGCGAAGAAATCCGACGCATCTTCTCGAAATGTTCTCGATAATCGGAGCTTCGACGTCTTTTTGAAAATCGAAGAGATCTATCCGTTGCCAATTCGAACCGTCCAAAGCTAAAACGTTCCATTGTCGGGAAACTTGGGCGCAACGGCATAAAGAGACCACATCAAGATATGAAAATATTCTTAAGAGGAGTTCTTTCGGTAGTTTTTTATTGATCATTGCGTCTTCTTCGCAAAATGCTCTTGATAACTAGAAACAATAAATAAAATAAAAATTATTTAAGATAGAAACGATTTTAGTGTTTATGAATAGATTGTAAATTAACACAAATTCTTCTCCAAACAGAAATACATCGGCGCGTTCCCATTTCACGATTTCAGACAACTTTAAATACAATAACAGATTGTTTAGGTTTCGAAAAAGCACACAGAGTTTCGTGTGTTTACATCTGCATAATGATGATTTTGTTCGGTAAAAATAGAAAATTGAGAAAAAACGAGGTTGAGGTCGGGATTAAATTGTGTCCATATAATACTAATAATAGTCTATTATTAGTCATTGCATTTTAATTGGAAGGGCAACGAGATCATTTTTAGACGCGCGAAATGCCGGCTGACGTCAAATAGGAAGTTATTTTCCGCTATTTCTGTATTCAAATTTTTATAATTATTGAGCCAGAAGAATAAATTAAGTGCAAAAAAATCGGTTGTAATTAAATTTCATGTATTTTAATTTTAAAAATTATTATATATTATGTCTATTGATGTAAACTTGATTGAAATAGAATTAGAGAACGTATGGGATTTATCTGCGAGAAGTATTTTTCGTTTACCCATGTAAAATTTATGGTGCTATAAATTTAAAAAGACCAAATAAACTATCTTCGTAATAAACATTTTATTTATAAATTTTTATTATTGTTGGTAAAACAAAATAGTGTTTCTGCAATTTTCTAAAAATATTTTGTTTTTATTTTATTAAGTTTTTTTTTAAATTATATTGTTGATGTAGTTAAAAAATGCTAACAGAGAAAAAGAAATAATTACTTAATTATGATCTTGCTTCAAATCTGTTATTTATTTGGTTTTAAAAAACCAACGACCACTAAACGTTTTTAGACAAAAAACCATCAATAATATATTCATTCTTACCGGCTTAAGATCCAAAAAAGTTAAAAAGTTAAAAAGTTACATCTCAAGATTTAAAAAATATAGAAAGAATCTTTTCAGACAAAAAACGTTTTAAATTAATCCACGAATTGTAGCCATTAATATTTGGCTGTTATTGATTATTACCGACTAAAGATTCCAAAATTGTTAAAAACATAATATTTTCAATAAAATAGATCTGGGAAATTAAAAATGATAGAAAGAATTTTTTCAGGCAAAAAGCTTTTTAAATCATCCTAAGAACGAGCATGATTAATAATATTCCTATATTATTCTTTGGTAATAACCCAAGATTAAATAATTGTTACAAAAAAAAACTCAAATTTAACATATTTCACATCAAAAGGGATTGTATCAACAAAATTAAAAATGATAGAAAGAATCTTTTCATACAAAAAATGTTTTAAATTATGGATGTGGCTATTTATACATAGAGTATGTATATGTAATTGACTATTTATACATACAGTATGTGTACACAATTCGCTGTTTAGAACATACTGTATGCTTGTATATATACCAATTACAGCTCCTATAGCAATTAAGTTAGGAATTTCTTTCAAATGCAGGCTTGTATTATATACACGAACGTATTTCTGGAAAATATTGTCGTATACACGGCGTGGTTCAAAAAATGTGACGACACAAAGTGTGTTTTCTTAAATAAATGGAACCCCTATATTTTATTTCTGCATATTCTGATTAGCTGTCTTAAATATTATAACTACACATCTTGTTTCAAATATATGTAATTATGTTTTTTGAATCAAAAAATCACAACTCAGAGATTTTATGATTTAGAAAAACGATCTTACGCACGTTAAATAGCAACAAAATTTGCTTCAAATTGCTCTTTATTTGAGAGCGATATCTCGATTAGTTCTTGAGATACGAATTTTTGAAAATGTTTTGATTTTTAACATTTATATATATCATAACTCAGAGATTCAATAATTTGGAATAACGATCTTAAGCACGTAAAATAGCAACAAAATTTGCCTCAAGTTGCTCTTTATTTCAGAGCGATATCTCAATTAGTTCTTGAGGTACGATTCTTTAAAAATTTCTTGATTTTTATTAAACACATTTAATTAAATATTGCAGAGTTTTAATCAAAATCTCATAACTCTGAGATTTAAATATTTGAAGCAAAGTTCTTAGGTTCCTTAAATAACTACAAAATTTGCTTCGAATTGCTCTTTATTTCAGAGCGATATCTCAATTAGTTCTTGAGATACGAATTGTTGAAAATTTTTTGATTTTTAACAAATATATATAATTACGTTTTCGTCAAGCTTTAATCAAAAAATCATAACTCAGAGATTTAATGATTTGGAAAAACGATCTAAGGCACGTTAAATAACAATAAAATTTGCTTCAAATTGCTGTTTATTTTAGAGCTATATCTCAATTAGTTCTTGGGTACGATTATTTGAAAATTTCTTGATTTTTATTAAACACATATAATTAAATTTTGCAGAGTTTTAATCAAAAACTCATAACTCTGAGATTTAAATATTTGAAGCAAAGATCTTAGGTTCCTTAAATAACAACAAAATTTGCTTCGAATTGCTCTTTATTTCAGAGCGATATCTCAATTAATTCTTGAGATACGATTCATTGAAAATTTCTTGATTTTTATCAAACATATATGATTATGTTTTTGCAAAGTTTTAATAAAAAAATCATAACTCGGAGATTCAAAGATTTGAAGAAAGGATCTCAAGCATATTAAATACTAATTCAAATTGCTTCAAATTGCTCCTTATTTCAAAGTGATATCTGAGTTAGTTCTTAAGATACAAATTTTTTGATTTTTAACAAATATACATAATTACGTTTTCGCAAAGCTTTAATCAAAAAATCGTAACTCAGAGATTTAATGATTTGGAGAAACGATCTTAGGCACCTTAAATAACAATAAAATTTGCTTCAAATTGCTGTTTACTTCAGAGCTATATCTCAATTGGTTCTTGAGATACGAATTGTTGAAAATTTTTTGATTTTTAACAAATATATATAATTACGCTTTCGCAAAGCTTTAATCAAAAAATCATAACTCAGAGATTTAATGATTTGGAAAAACGATCTTAGGCACCTTAAATAACAATAAAATTTGCTTCGATTTGCTGTTTATTTCAGAGCGATATCACAGTTAGTTCTTGAGATACGATTCTTTGAAAATTTCTTGATTTTTAACAAATATATATTATTACGTTTTCGCAAAGCTTTAATCAAAAAATCATAACTCAGAGAATATGATTTGGAAAAACGATCTTAGGCACCTTAAATAACAATAAAATTTGCTTCGAATTGCTGTTTATTTCAGAACGATATCTCAATTAGTTCTTGAGATACGAATTGTTGAAAATTTTTTGATTTTTAACAAATATATATAATTACGCTTTCGCAAAGCTTTAATCAAAAAATCATAACTCAGAGATTTAATGATTTGGAAAAACGATCTTAGGCACCTTAAATAACAATAAAATATGCTTCGATTTGCTGTTTATTTCAGAGCGATATCACAATTAGTTCTTGAGATACGATTCTTTGAAAATTTCTTGATTTTTAACAAATATATATTATTACGTTTTCGCAAAGCTTTAATCAAAAAATCATAACTCAGAGATTTAATGATTTGGAGAAACGATCTTAGGCACCTTAAATAACAATAAAATTTGCTTCAAATTGCTGTTTATTTCAGAGCGATATCTCAATTAGTTCTTGAGATACGAATTGTTGAAAATTTTTTGATTTTTAACAAATATATATAATTACGATTTCGTCAAGCTTTAATCAAAAAATCATAACTCAGAGATTTAATGATTTGGAAAAACGATCTTAGGCACCTTAAATAACAATAAAATTTGCTTCAAATTGCTGTTTATTTCAGAGCGATATCTCAATTAGTTCTTGAGATACGAATTGTTGAAAATTTTTTGATTTTTAACAAATATATATAATTACGTTTTCGTAAAGCTTTAATCAAAAAATCATAACTCAGAGATTTAATGATTAGGAAAAAAGATCTTAGGCACTTTAAATAACAATAAAATTTGCGTCAAATTGCTCTTTATTTCAGAGCGATATCTCAATTAGTTCTTGAGATACGAATTTTTGAAATTTTTTTGATTTTTATGAAATATATATAATTACGTTTTCGCAAAGCTTTAATGAAAAAATCATAACTCAGAGATTTAATGATTTGAAAAAACGATCTTAGGCACCTGAAATAACAATAAAATTTGCTTCAAATTGCTGTTCATTTCAGAACGATATCTCAATCAGTTCTTGATATACGAATTTTTGAAATTTTTTTGATTTTTAAGAAATATATATAATTACATTTTCGCAAAGCTTTAATCAAAAAATCATAACGCGGAGATTTAAAGGTTTGGAGAAACAATCTTAGACAAATTAAATACTAACTTAATTTGTTTCAAATTGTCTCTTATTTCAATACGACATCTCAATTAGTTCTTGAGATACAATTCTTTAAAAATTTTTTGATTTTTATCAAACACATATGATTACGTTTTTGCAAAGATTTAATAAAAAAATCATAACTAGGAGATTTAAAGATATGAAGATACGATCTAAACCACATTAAATACTAATTAAATTTGCTTCAAATTGCTTTTTATTTTAAAGTGATATCTCAATTAATTCTTGAGATACGATTATTTGATTACGATCACATTAATTTTTTTCTTAAAAACTACGATTTTGTTTAAGAATTTTTAGCTCAACATGTAAATGATAAATTGAATTGCGACTTCTATAATTGAAATACTGAGGGTTTCTTTTATAATTATGATAAAGAAGAAATTATGATATCTATTTTAAGTAACTACATAAATTTTCAAACATTTTTACAAATCGGTTAATAACATATACACTTTATTTATTAACATATATAGCATTTAAAGCAGTTTCTTGATGATTCTTTCAATCATTGTCTTCGCAGTTATGTTGTGAGTTTAGTCCCTTATAAAGAATTCGTGAGTTTAAATCTTAGTATACAAAATAATGAATCAGTTTTTGACAAATGAACCAGTTGGAAAAACTTGCTAAGAACTTTTATGATGATATGCATGTTGAAGATGAACTTGAAAATGAACAAGACTGCGAGCTTACTGATGCACCGAGTGAACATAACAATCAAAATATCAACAAGGATGAAAAAGAAGATGAATAAAACGAGAAAAATAACACAGTTTATGATCTTCCAGGGAGAGCAAATTTTTTTTACAGCTAAAGTAGATGTCAGTGGTTCAAAAGTTCCACCGACATCTTCCAAAACTCGACAGAAGACCATAACACATCTTCCACTTTTGATAACAAACGAGATCATATCAGAAATTTTGGAATACACCACAAAATTATATTTAAGTGCAATCCCACAACTACATTTTTAGGACACATAGACGAGGTAGAACTGAAGCTATTCTGTGTTTGGTGCTACTTTGCCCTTTGGAGGAGTATGCAAAAACCAACCGTGAAGACGTGAACTCTCTTTTTAGTACCGATAGTTTAAGAAATGATATTCGCTATAACGACTTTCTCAAAATATACCTCAATTTTGCCTTACTGTTTACAATGTTTTACTTTTGTTTACTACACTCAAACAGCTCTAACCACTTTTGTCTTGAAAAATTAAGAATACTTTCAAGAAAAACGATTTGAGACAAAAAAATTTGCCAAAAAAAAATTACCATTATATCGGATCTGCCGGAAGATGTGAAAATTAAGTATCTACCTAAATATACAACTGTTTACAATCGATCAGGAACAGATTCAGCCAATGGATCTGTTGGTTTTGGAGACTTGGAAGATAATGTCGTAAATTTGTTGGACGCTAATAGCTAGCCTCTATCGTATTCTGAAATAATTGAACTTGGTGAAAATGAAACACTTTAGGCAGAAGAAGAAACAGTTGATATTAAATCCCACTATTGATTTTGACAAAGTTGTCCAATGCATTTGCGCATTTGAATAGAGAATATTCATTCTTCTTTAAAATAATTACTAATAAAAGCGTATTTATCATGGTATTATCACAGTTGAAAAGTTGCTATCAGGAGTTGAAAAGAGAAAAGTTTTTCTATGTTGGTTTACAAACAACATAGGCGCTGAATAGGTGGGTTCTTTGTGTGTTGAAGCATACTGGTACTGCTTCTAGCACGACTAAATCCGAATCTTTCCACTTCTATATCTAGTGTTGATCTAGTGATGTTGAGATCTAGTTTTAGTTTTATATCATTAGATCTAACTCTAGATCTAGAACTAAAAACATTCGGGTTTAGCCGTATATCTCTGAAGACGACTAAACCCGAATGATTTTAGTTCTATGTCTAGTGTTAATTCTAGTTTTACTCCAGTTTAAATATACAGAGTTGGGCTGGGTTGGGTTTCGCCATGCATCTGAAGACAATTTTTAACGAAAGCCTCTACAATGAATAGTTTTTGAAATAAAGTACTTTATAAACTGGTTTGGCAACCCCGTATATTTGAATTGAAGTAAAACTAGAACCAGCACTAGACCTAGAATTAGAATTTTATTTATCTTTACTTTTGTATGAAAAGGGGTGCACCCGTTCATCAAACACAGCCCTGGGGCATCAAATATCTTAGGACGGCACTGACGACACAACACGACAGATAAATATAAATCCGGGTAAATGTTCACTATAATATCATAGGACCAAGATTACCCCAAAAAAGACGACTTATTGGTACACATATAACATCAAGTTTAACAACATTGGACATTTACACATGGGTAACCGCGAAAGATGTCAAAAACCACAATTGTTACAAAAAATCTCGGGCAATGTGTGAAAAATGTAGAATACACCTCTTTTTCACAAAGACAATAATTACATTAAACAATTTCATTGGGATGATAAACACAGTTATATCACTAACCACCAATATTATGCCTACATGTTTATCTTGCTAATTTCTCTTGCATTTCTAATATTAGTACACATTTTGAAAACTACATTATACACACATTGTTCCTAATTGGGAACAAAAAAATATTTCTTCGTTCAAAAATAATTGGTTGTAAATATTGTTATTTTACCAATACTCAACTATATTAAACATAATAATACAAAATTTATTTTTTAAAATAAACCGTGCAATAGAGGGTTAAGAAATTTTTAAACATATAAATAAGCTATAACCACGATTTTGAAATGTTTCTATTAATCGTAGATGTGTATAAAACAGAATATAAATAAAGCGGTAAATCAACTGTCAAACAATTACCCAACAAATGTTATTGGCCAATAGTGCTAAAAATAGCAAATAGTTTCTATTTTAATAAGTAAACAAATGCTTTAACTTTGGAGACGCAAGATAATATTGCGAAAAATCTTCCAATCGCATCGCAAATAGACCAAAAAAATTCTAAATTTGAAAACTCTAAAGAAACGTTTTAAATTTTGTAGTAAATTGTTATACTGTTGATCTGAGACCTGTAAAACGAATGACTTACATAGCGAATAGTAGTTATAGAGAGTATGATTCACTGAATTGTTGCTGTACTGTGTTCATTCGTTAATAGAAGCAACAAAAGCAACTAATGGTTTTAAACATTCGCAGAATAGATAGAAACATTCCGGATAACGTATTGAAATTTAAAAGCTTGCTGAAAAAAAGTGCAAAATAAGTTAAGATTGTCTAATAATACATCAAGGTAAAGTTTTATCTGGATTTTAATGTTACCTTTGCACAATAGTGCAAATTTTCCTAAAATTATTTATCCTTATAAAAAATGTTAGAAATAGAAAATTTGTCCAAAATAATCTAAGTAGTACACTTATATACAATTCAATACGTCAGTACTACTTTCTTATATAAGTACTAAATGATAAATAAAATAAATGATTTGCGAATTTTGTTAGAAATATTTTTAGTTATTTTTTCCATAGCGCAAAACGACAACATACTTTTAAAGAATTTCATCAATTTAGTTAAGCAAAAGCTATAAATTATTATACTTATCAAAAACAATCATTAAATAACGTAATAAACAGAATTATAGAGCAATGGAATGCGCTGGTACTACTCTTTCAATGCGAGTTCAAGATATTTTAAACATCGTAATAAGAATACATAGAATAAGAACATAGAATATATAGACTTTCAAAGTGAACGTCCAAATATCTTCTGATCTCAATGAAAAAAAAATATCAATCCTAAAATTAGCACAAATATTTCCAAATATAATCAAGACACACGAGGAAATTGAACTATTCAGTTTGAAATGCCTCCTGATAACGGAATATAAAATAGTAAAATCGTTTTCAAATAGAGAAGAATTTATATTATTTTTAAACAGAACTACCTTTTGTGTTAAAGTAGTTGTATTCTAACTACTTTTGTTCTATAAGTAGTTACACTGTATTATTTTATACTTTAGGTATTCTAACTATTTTTGTTTATTTTAATTCCTTTTAAGTAATTTAACTACTTTTAAAACAGTTTATATACATCCGAATATTTAGTATGTACTTATGTACAGGTGGGCAAATTTAGGTGTTATTATAAAGTATCTCAAAAAAAAGAAGGTTCTATCACGATTCTATCAAGCAAAGACAAAGCTCTACCTTCCTTTGTTTTTAAGTCATATGTAAAAAGTAAAATTTTCGTCATTTCAAAAAAATTTTCAAACGAAATATGAGCATATTTCGTTTATTTTTAAAATTGAAGAAAAGCGGTTTAGATTCTTAAAACATTTTTTAAGAACCATTAATAAAATATTCACATTATTCTTTAAATACTGATTGAATATTTTTTAAATAATGTTAAGAAACATAATTTTAAAGTTTATTCGAAAACAAAAATTCAAAATAAAGTTTTAACAAACTTCCGACTCGCACATGTTAAGTAAGACGACACGATTCATCAGATTTTTATTGAATTACTTGACATGAGTGATTGCGTTTGAAGAGCGCACGTTGAGTCAGTTTTTGTCTTTGTTCCAAAATAATCTGACTTTTAACCATAATTAATATACAGGGTGTCACACAAAAATCGTCCCAAATTGCTCCGTATATTTTTCTTTACATCAATTGATAAAGATTCTTTTCCTGAATTTATTGATGTACAGCATATCAATTTTAAATGTACTTTTAACAAGGAAAAGACACTTCTTGTCTTATAGAGATTATAAGACAAGAATGCCCAAGCTTTAATTCAGTTATTAACATGCTGATTTTAATGAACCATGCGAACAATGAAATGGTTTGATGATTAATATGATCTATGCTACAAAAAATATTTTTCCAAAGCCATTCACAATTTTCTTTTCATATGAAAATATGAAATAAAAACTGTATCATTCAATTTAAAATAACATATGTTTATTTCGGTACGTCATTATGAAACAGCCTGTATTCACAAAAATATTTTCGCGTGTCGCCAACATATATACCAGCATGATCATTAATTGAAGACGCGCACCGAAAATGTATTATTCTAACAGCACGAACACTTTCGTTACTCCATGAATGTCTTAAGGAAGTTAACTATTCCTCGTCTGATAAACGAGGCTTCATCTATGAATAAAATATTCGCGGAAAATTGAGATTCTCTGCAAGTTTTCCAAACAGCCTTAGTGTCCACTTCGTAATCTTGAGGTAATTAATGTTGGACGCGTTGATACAATAAGGACTCAATTATTATTCATGAAGTGTTCTCTATCTATATGGACTAAATGGACTAAAATGTTTCATATTTTGAAATTTTAGAAGCTCATGTGTAGGGTGTATCTAAATTGATGAAAGATTTGACGAAAGGTTTCAAGGAATAATAATAATATTTCAGCGAAAATTAAGGGGTGTCTATTATATAATTTTTTGATTAAAACCCTTTTTCCACCAAGTTACACCGTCTAAATTTTGGTGAAAAAAATTGTTTAGTTCAATATAAAATGGAATATATAGAATATAATATAATAAATAGGTAATATACAGTTTATCTACAAAAAAGTAATTTGTTTAGAGGGCTGTGACTTGGAAAAGAAAGGGTTTTGAACAAAAAGTCATATGAAAGACACCCCTTAATTTTCGCTGAATCAAATATTTCGCATCAATTTAGAAACCTCCTGTATATTAAGACTATTCATCTCACAATTAGTTTTTTATGTAGCTCTAAAGTAAGTCTAAAAATCTGTCAGCGATTTATTGAATCACTCGGTACAACAAAAAGATGTTTATCTTTTTGTTTATCAAACATTGTTTTTCAAAAAACGCACGGCAAAGCCCGAAAATTTCTTTTAGATCTAGTGTTAGTCCCAGTGATAGTTCAAGTGTTAGTGCTAGTGTTAGTTCTACTTTTAGTTCAATTTAGTTCAAGATGTTTATCTTATTTTCCAATTATTTATTTGAAGGGAACAGGGAATAACAGGCTAAGTCAATTTTTGTTGAAATCATGTTAACAACACAGTCTGGTAAAATTAAAGCGAGTCTTTTCGTCATTGTACATAAAAAGGGGAAAGACGATTAGGTCAAGAGAAAACACAGAACTTAAATTTGGTGAAGAGGGAATATACAGGCTAAGTCCTTAAAATAAGGAATAATCCGGCTAAGTCGCAGCATCCAATTACCAGACCAGTTTTTGCTAACTCAGGGGAGTTGGTAAAAATTGGCTTTTTTGCGTTAACAATAATATCAAAGAAGCTTCGAATCCCAAGTGTGAGTCGCAGTTTGTTTCTGTTAGTTTCTGTCAGTAAAATGTTGTGCAAATAATGCAAGACGAAACTAAAGAATCAACGAATGGTCAGAGTACCAAAAAGCGGAAAACGTTTGGACGGCTACACGAAGTTCGCAAAAAAACTTAGGCTATAAAGCCACGAAATGGGCCCGGACTGCAAATGTCGTTAAAAGTGTTTCGAAACCTTGAAGGAAGAAGTAGGTACAGAAATTTTATGCCAATTTAACTTGCTAATAACAGAAGATGAACAGAATTTATGTTTGTGCGGTTTAATTTTCCTCGTACCAGTAGCAACTCGACGACCACGTCAACCTGAAGAATCCGCGAAACTTCGTGATTCTACATATTTCTACAGAATTCGTGCAAAAATAAATGATCGTATTGAAGAAGTATCTATTTGCCATACGGCTTTTATGTCAATTCACGGAATTACTAAGTCAAAAATCGAACATCTCGTTCGAGTTTAAAAATGACTGGCATAGCTTCAAAGAATAAAAGAGGAAAGCATAACACACGTCCAAGAAAATTAAGTCCGAAAGCTCTAAATATCATTCACGATCACATAAAAAGTTTTCCAAACAGATCATGTCACTATGGCTTACGGGATTCTTCAAAAATTTACATATCTGAAGACTTGAATATCAAAAAAATGCACAAATTATTTGAGGAAGTGCATCCACAAGTAAAGATATCGTATAAAACTTACAGAACAGTTCTAGAAAGGGATTTTAACATCTCGATTGGATATCTAAGAACAGATACATGCAGTACTTGCGATCAATTTATGGCGAAGAAAAGGGTACTGCTCGCTGAGAAACTAAATAAACGAGACAATGAAACGGAAAAGATAGAAAGATTAATTGAGAAGATTGAACTGGAAAATACTGTTCACAAAAGCCAAGCAGAACAGTTTTACATTCGGAAAAAAGCTTCTAAATTAGAATCCAAAAAGTCAAAGAAATTGAAGCGATATGTTTTGACTTTTCAAAAAATTTACCTGCCCCAAACTTATCAACTAACGATGTTTACTATAAAAGACAACTATCAATTTATGCCTTCAATATACACATTTTGGGAAATTCTCAAAGCGTGTTTTTTGATTATCCTAAGTTTGCGGGAAAAAAGGTAGTGACGATGTCGCTTCGTTAATTCACCACTTTGTGTACAACTTCCTCGACGAGAAAGTTAAGTCCTTACATTTATTCTGCGATTCGAGTCCGGGTCAGAATAAACATTTTACAATTTTTCGTTTCCTGCACCATCTGGTTAACATAGAAAAACGTCTAGACTTTATTAAAGTTATATTTCCAATTCGGGGACTTTCATATTTGGAATGCGACAAGAATTTCGGCTTGGTAAATCAAAAAGCCAAAGTAGAAGATCCCAGGGAATGGATTGCAGCATTTGAAAATTCTAGATCCAAACCAAACCCATTTGTCGTTTTGGATGGTACACAGGAATATTTTCGAGGGTGGACGAAGCATTTCAATACAATATACAAAAAGAAATGCCCCATTCTGTCCCGTCCTATTAAGGAAATAAAGGTGAAAAAAGAGCATCCACATCTACTATATTATACTATACCGTTATACTACATATAACGGTGCATGGTAAAATTTTGTTATTACCAGCCCCAAGTCCCGAAAAACAAAGTTAAATAACAACTAATTTGGGCTTCCGGAGTGTTGCTATAGAGGTAAGTTTAGTATGTTACGCTAAATATTACTCTATATTTACGAAAAATTTCAGATTTAGTACAGATTTCCTGAGGCAGCAAACTTTTATTCGTCAATACCCCAATAAATAAATGTTTTAAATGAATGTTTTTTGTTGACGCTCGGACTAAGCTGCTTTATTCCCAGCTTTTGGGGGTGTTACTGAGTAATTTTGAGTATTATCAACGTTATGCAACCGCAATCAAATTTGCCGTTATATTTTACCGTAGTATCAAGAGCTACATTTCCTTTAATGATGCTCAAACATTAAAATTACTTTTACAGGCGAACTTATACTGTCTGAAAGTTTTAACACGATTTTCTAGATTATTTTGTATTTTGACTTAACTCATTTATTCCCTGTGCCCTTCATTTGTTATTCTAGACCTTTTTATGCATTTTTGCAGTTGTAACTACAGTGTTGGGCTTTTAGGTCTTAAAAGTGCATTTTGTTATGCAGTAAAAAAGTAGTTAAGTATTTAACTACTAACTACTTGGTAGTTAGTGATAGTACTACATTTTAAAAGTAATTTGACGTCCCAGTATTTAAAATACTTTTTCGTGAATGTAAGTAGTTATACTCCAAAACTGTTTTCAAGTGTTAGCACAACTGTTTCTAAATAAGCAGCGGAGTCAAATAAATGAACAACCATTTCGCAGTATAATTAATTTTATTCCAATATTGATATCATGGCCTTATGCGAGTACTGGCAGAATATTTTCATCATTAACTATAATCAAAAATAGATATCGAAATAATTTCAACATTTCTAAAAGTTACTGCTCGCCAAATAATTAAAAGGGAATTCATCGCGCCACCAACAATTATAAATTTTGAAGAAATAAAAAGATAATTAAAATAGAATGTTAAATAAATTTGCATAGTAATAATTATTTATTGTTTTGTTTTAATTGTTGTTTCATATTTTATTTTTTAAAACTGCATTTTGCCTGGAACGATAATAACCTGCAATTATTTCATAATTCTTAGCTCATTTTATACTACACATTTATAAAATGATAACAGGCGGTTTTAAAACTTACCATAAAAATTTTGTTTAATAATAATACATAATATTTAAGAATAATCTATTAAGAAGCAGTCAGCAATCATTATTATATGATTTTATTTTACATCTTGGTATTCAGTACATTTTCTTTGATAATTTCAGTGTGTATTCAAAAATCGTTGTAACAGCACTGAATTTAGTAAAATTGGCTAAACTTGACCAAAATTTTTGGCATACTTTGATAATTTTCGACATGTTTTGACTAGTTTAAGCAAGATTATTAGAAATCTTAGACAATTAAAAAAAACTCTAATAATTTTAGAAAAAATTGATTACGACAATATTACACATGCTTAAATAATGCTATTCTTAGTAACTATGTACAGTTTTACTTTCTCTTCGAGTCGGTTGAACGTTTGATATAAACGTTAAATAACTTTCGTGTTCTCTTAAAATATTTTCCTTTTTACTTTTTTATACTATTCATCGTTAATTTCCGATATCTATATATAACAATAATCAGAGAACAATTACCCTAATAACATTTTTGATAAAGCCTTGATAAAATTCCTCATCATCACTGACGTCACTGAACATCACTGTTAATCACTGACGTCACCGAAATTCGGGGGGAAAGAAATGCAGGTGCTAATGTAAAAAACGTTTTTTAAGGCTGAAGTTATAACTCTTAAAGTCAATGTAACATCTAAGAAATTCATTAACAGTTGTTAAATTTTGTATTTCCAACAAAATTTCGGATCACACACTTGAAACATTTCCAATTTCAAAATATTGGTTGAAGATATTTAAATCCATGACCTCTAATTTTATGTGCAACGGTGGCAGAAACATGTTATTAAGTTCCACAAATGCCTTATGACGTATATTCTTTTGCCTAGGAATATACTTAACCCTGAGTGACCAATTTTTAATAAACTGGTAGGAATTTCTCTGATTACAGTCCCACTCACAAAGGAAACAGCAGTGCTTTATGTAGCCTAGTTGTAAGCCAAGTAGAATTAATCTTGTTGAGAAGAACATAAAGTTCCTTCATATGGACTAAGTAGTTAGCCAGGTTGAATGGATAACCGTGTTCTATATGAAAAAGTCACAGAACACATAACTCAATATAAAAGCAAAGCATAATCCAGAAGAATTAGTCATTTGCATTAGTCAGCATCAAGTTATCGACATTATTGCAGAATGAAAAACCTTTTTGATATGTACTATTTGAAACCGCATCTAACAATCTTTGTAAACGCGTCACGAATTGCAGCTAACTCCATACTTTTTTTCTTCGCAAGTACTTTTATCGTCGAATCTTAAATATTAAATGTTTTTATGCTCATCACCTCTCCAAATTTTTCAACGCCATCTTCAGAATCCCTCAAATCTTCTAAACTTAGTTTGTTAGTCTTAAAAACCAGTTAAGAAATCGATAATTTTGGCGTCTCTATTGCATTGGAATTTCGATTTTATAACGTCAATATACTGGTTCATATGCTTAATATCATTTGGTACTAAATAACGTCAACATTCTAAAGGAGTACGAGCCGATTTTGCTGCGCCCAATATTCCTGTAGTCTCCCTAAGCAGATTATGCTTCTTTGTTCGAATTCTTATGATTGATTGAGACGCCATTTCGTTTTTTTGTCCTTTTTTTGTTGTGTGTTTTTTTTGTGTCTTCGTGTTCCGTATCAGAATTCTTTTCCATAGCTTCTACAGCGTATTCGTATCGCTTTCATCACCAAAACCTTCTTTTTCCCTAACACTTTCTTCATCATCCCACAATACTTTTTCTATCTCCTTGATATCGTCAATATTATTTAAAAAAAGCTTAAATGACCGCAACGTATCAAAATGCGTAGAATACGCTTTTACCTGAAATTCTGGAATGATGAATAATGTTCGTATTGTAGAGGGTTGCTATAATAAAAACTTATTAACAACCATGGACATTTGGAGATTTACGGTCATATATACCAAGCCAAATTGTTCCCCATGTATCAATTTGTACAGTTGCGCCTGGCGAAAGGTTATATAAGGTTCGTATTCAGGAACGAGTCACAGATTTTTGGTTTACAATTGTAGATTCTATATTGTCTAAAACCCGCTTTAATATTTGCAAAATTTCATGTTCTTTTGAAACAGTAATTTAAAAGAAAATCTCAAAATCGTGACGTGATGAAGCTTAAATTTGCTTCAATTAGTTTTAGAATAAACATGAAATAACACGTAAATACTTGGACTGTGTAATTTTAGATAAATTTTGATTAGTTTAGAAAACTTTGAATAATCTTAAACGATTTCAGAAAAATTCCGATAATTTTCTACAAGCTTAAACGAATGAAAAGAATCTGAGAAAATTTGGTAATGACAATATTACACAATTTTGCAGTATTAAAGAATTTTGGGAAAGTTAGATCATTTTAGACAAATTTATAAGTTTTTCAGAATATATTCAGATAATTTTACAGATTTTGATCATTTCAAATAATATTTATGTATGTTTAGTCATGTTTTAGATTCACTTTGATCGCTTTAGGCAGGTTTTATAAAGTTTTTCCAACATATAGGTTGAAAAACATTTTGTACACAATTTTAGTGTATACATATAACAAATAAACTGATTTGTATTTTCCGATATCTTCCATTTCGCTTCCGAAAATAAAAACATAACATTTTATCGTCCAATCTTAAATATTGAGTGTTATTATGCCCATCACCTCTCCAAATTTTTCAACGCCATCTTCAGAATCCCTCAAATCTTCTAAACTTAGTTGGGTAATCTTAAAAACCAGTTAAGAAATCGACAATTTTGGCGTCTCTATTGCATTGGGATTTCGATTTTATAACCTAATATACTGGCTTAATATTATTTGGTACTAAATAACTTCAACATTCTAAACAATTTTAGTGTATACATATAATAAATAAACTGATTTGTATTATCCGATATCCATTTCGCTTCCGAAAATAAAAACATAACATCGGAAAGCACAAATCAGTTTATTTATTATATACATCGATCTAAATAGACATGTTAAGACAACAACTAAATAATTATAGTTTTGAACAAGATTACGTAATTTTAATTTCAAATTTTTTCAAACATTTTAAAAGTGTTGATTCATTATTTTCTGCCCATGTTTCATTGGAAGAATAAAACAAGTCATCAGGTCTTTGACAGTAATTATATCCATACTACTTGTTAACAACACAAGAATTAACAATTGATTAATAAAAATATTTCAAAAACAAGCTTGAAACTTTTTGAGAATAACTAGATACACCCAATCAAAAATTTTTAACAATAAGAGTTAAAATCATTTTAAAATCATATAGATTTTTGGAATCTATTGAAAATTTCAGGGTTAACAACACAATAAAAAAGTTGTTTCAATTCGTTTTTGATATATCAAGTTTTAAACTCATCCTAAATTTGTGGAATTTCATAAAATTATAAATTTCCGTATTCATTTTTGAAAAATCGTAAAAAATCGAATTGTAATTAAATTGAGTGCTAATAAAATCGAATTACTTGAGTACCTCAATTGGTTTTCGAGATATCAAGTTTTGAACTCATCCTAAATTTGTGGCATTTTATAAAATTAACAATTTCCTTAATCATTTTTGAAAAATCATAAAAAATCGAATTCATCAAAAAAAAATTCTTCAAAAAATCATCAAGATTTTTTTATGATTTCTAAAGAAAGGTATGTAGTTTTTCTAGAACTTAATCATACTAGAGCATCTCAATTCGTTTTTGAGATATCAAGTTTTGAACTCTTCTTAAACTTGTAACATTTCATAAAATTAAAATTTTTTAATTACCTTTGAAAAATCGTAAAAAATCGAATTCTTAAGATACCTTGATGAGTTTTTTTTATGATTCCTAAAGTAATGTATGTAGTTTTTCAGTAACTTACCCACACTTGAATATCTCAATTCGTTTTTTAGATATCAAGTTTTGAACTCTTCTTAAATTTGTAACATTTCATAAAATTAAAATTTTTTGATTACCTTTGAAAAATCGTAAAAAATCGAATTCTTAAGATATCTTGATGAGATATTTTGTGATTCCTAAAGTAAAGTATGTGGTTTTTCGAGAACTGACCCATACTTGTGTATCTCAATTCCTTTTTGAGATATCAAGTTTTGAACTCATCCTAAATTTGAGGCATTTCATAAAATTAAAAATTTCCTTAATCATTTTGAAAAAATCGAATTCTTAAGATATCTTGATGAATTTTATTTTAGTTTCTAAAGGAAAGTATGTAATTTTTCAACAACTTACCCATACTTGAGTATCTTAATTCGTTTTTGAAATATTAAATTTTGAACACATCCTAAATTTGTAGCATTTCATAAAATTAAAACTTTGTTTGATCATTTTTAAAAAATCGTAAAAATAGAATTCTTACGATATCTTGATAATTCTTTTTTGTGATTTCTAAAGGAAAGTATGTAGTTTTTCGAGAACCAACCCATACTTGAGTATCTCAATTCGTTTTTGAGATATCAAGTTTTGAACTCCACCTAAATTTGTGGTATTTCATTCAATTAAAACTTTCTTTGGGCATTTTTGAAAAATCGTAAAAAATTAAATTCTTAAGACATCTTGATGAGTTTGTTTTGTGATTCTTAAAGGAAAGTATGTAGTTTTTTGAGAACTACACTGGAGTATCTTAATTCATTTTTGAGATATCAAGTTTTGAACTCATTCTAAATTTGAGGCATTTCATAAAATTAAAAATTTCCTTAATCATTTTGAAAAAATCGAATTCTTAAGGTATCTTGATGAATTTTATTTTAGTTTCTAAAGGAAAGTATGTAATTTTTCAACAACTTACCCATACTTGAGTATCTTGATTCGTTTCTGAAATATTAAATTTTGAACACATCCTAAATTTGTAGCATTTCATAAAATTAAAACTTTGTTTGATCATTTTTAAAAAATCGTAAAAATAGAATTCTTACGATATCTTAATAATTCTTTTTTGTGATTTCTAAAGGAAAGTATGTAGCTTTTCGAGAACCAACCCATACTTGAGTATCTCAATTCGTTTTTGAGATATCAAGTTTTGAACTCTTCCTAAATTTGTGGTATTTCATTCAATTAAAACTTTCTTTGGTTCATTTTTGAAAAATCGTAAAAAATTAAATTCTTAAGATATCTTGATGAGTTTTTTTTGTAATTCCTAAAGGAAAGTATGTAGTTTTTCGTGAACCAACTCATACTTAAGTATCTCAAGTCGTTTTTGAGATATCAAGTTTTAAACTCATCCTATTTTTAAGACAAATCGTGTTGAAAATATTTCGGATAATTTCCCAATTTCTTAAAAAATTAGCCAATTTCAAGGCTAATTTTGCAATTCCAAGGTGCCCACCTTGGTCTAGAGGGAAATACCCTAGCAACCTAACCACCCTAGCAAAGGAAACATAAATTGTAGCAAAAGATAAGTGTTCTACCCATAAGTTAATGAAGTTTTGATCAGAAAGATGATTATTTAATAAAATCATTCTTAAGAATCCGTTTGTTTCAATTGTAGGTCACCCAGATATTTATAATTTTATTAAAAACAATATGTAATATGTATGTAATTTTGAAAAAGTCTTCACTTTGGTAAACATTGAAAAATAAATACTTTAAATTAAGACATTATAACGGTCAATAGTATTAGTGGTATTCAAAAACTCCTTCAAAGTACTTTTTTAGTAAATGCAGCTTTAATGTTAATAAATGTTAAAATACAAACGTATTCTTTGTTTTTAATAAGAGAAATATTCAGATCCCGCAGAATTGACTCACCCTGTATAAGATTAATCGTGCAACAATTAGACATTGAGATTGAAATGGATCAATACATGCACATTTATAGTATTTGAAAGGCCCTTAAAACTATTACGATAATTTTTAATTCTAACTTTTTATTATAAATTAATTTAGCGTTACATCAATCTTCATAAACAGATAAAATTAAAATCCTTTACTCCTACTTACTACTAGATTAAACTCCAAACACATACTTATCTATTAAAATTTCAAGATGTTTGTAATTATTTATAAAATCCAAGATCGTCAGAATCATATGACTTGTAAATATTTCAAATATAAATTTTAAACAATTCAAAAACATATAAAATGAGTGCAAACTCGACATATCTGGGATTATAACAATCAAGATATCAAGATATGATTATTTTTGTAAATTTGAGATGGTAGAAACAAAATACAAATAGACGTCGGCATCTATGTTTTAAAAAAAATAATTTTTTATGGTACATATAGAATTCTAACTGGAAAGGAAAATTGAAATCAATTACACAACAATAATTATGGGATAAAACATTTAGAAATTTGTCTATAATACAAATTTGAGAGATGGAATGAATACCAAATCTCATAGATATAGCCAATAGGAAAATTGAAAGTCCAATGAAGATTATATTTTCTCTTTACGATAAAGTACAAGAAAGAAGAGGGAACGAAGCAATGATGAGAATGAAACAAAGAAAATACGGAATCAAAATAAAGCTGACTGGTAGAGAGAAGACGTTAAGAAGCATTATACAGAAAAACAGAAACTCAACTAAAAATGGCTATCTCTTAGGCAACTGATGGCCTAAGAGATAGAGAACAACTCGGGACAATGAACAGGGTTGGTAAAAAAACGAATTGTATGATGAAATTGTAGACGAAATGTTAACTATTAAGGATTAGCTAAACCTAGGGTAGTTGGATTGAGAGAACACCTACCTCTACAGACTAGAGGATAACGCTATTTAAAATGCAATATCTTCTAGATATTTGGATGAGAACGTTTCATATAAGGGAATAGCAAAGAGATTAGTAGGATTGATTAAGATAACATAGTAATAGACTGAACAACATTATTTCATTTCTATCTAATTGAAAGTGTCGAAATCTGCAGAACAGCGTTGTAGGAAGAGAACAAGAGACTCTATTTTCTTCCTCTAAAGGAACCGCAGAAAGACAGCGAAAGATAAATTGAGATAAGAACAAATTTAAAGCGCAAAAAAATAAATATAATCATGAAATACCACATAATAAGGCGAAACGTGAAAAGCTCAAGAAGACTTGAGAGGATATAACAAAGACAAACTCCAGATTAATAACTCTAAATGATTGACTTAACCGAAAAAAATAGAGATGAAGTTAGTCTGTTTATTAAACGAACGAAATGAATATGCATGTGTTAATAAAATTTTCATAATAGATACAAAGTGTGATTCATCAAATTAGGAGAAACTTATCTACTGTTTACAAGATGCTTATTTTTTTTTAATTTGCATATTTTATACACCTTATAAGATCTGAGTGGTTCAGGAACCGTATTATTTGAATTAATACTAAAAGTAGAAACTTCCGGGTTATGCTGACCGTCTATTAAAACACTTTTAGCCCGCACCTGTGCACTGCTAAAGAGTACTACATTTACTTTTTAAAGCTGTAATATAATAGTAGCTATATTAAACTAACCTAATAACATTTTACTCGAGAATTATTAATATCATAATTTAGTAGACGTGGATCGTAGTAACGCTTGCAAATTAATTTAAAATATGTTAAATTATTTCACAAAAATTACTACACGGAAAAAATTAGAAACCAAATTCAAAAATTTATTTGGGATCAGTTAAAACATGACGTAATTTTTGCGCATTATCATTCTTTACATATATTGGAAGGTAATCAACATAGAAAGACAACTTTAAAAAAATCTAAAATCTTTAAGGTTGAACATTTTCGACAAATATAAAGAATAATATTATTGTCGTGGTATTAAATGCAAATATAACAAATACAAAACTGCAGGTAACACATTTCAATACAACTACGTTGCAATGCCCTGTAATAACCCAGCTGGATAGCTTTCTTCGCAATTTATCAAATTACGAAGATACAGTTCTTTTAACGCGTTAATTAGTACGTTTTTATATAAAAAGGAATGTATTAACCAAATAATTGCGGTTGATATATAGTGTGATCGAACAAAACATTAGTAATAAAGCAAGACGAACTCTAATAATTAATATCTGCCTTAGATATCGCAACAGCAAATACTTAATCATCATTAGTCCTATTGTAAACATTTACAATTATGGATTGGTATGGGTAGGAATGGGCATACCCATTGCATCACTGATTAACGGAACGCGATCAATTTCGTAGAAGCTTTCAGCCTCCAAAGATAACCCAAAAAACACAATTTTTATCAACGTTTTTATTTTATTTCTCAGAAATGTTTCATATGCCAAGATTGTAATGTTGGAATACTGCTCTTTGTTCATAAAAATAATGAGATAATTCGTTTCTTTAACTGAACATTTCTATATATATGATACAGAAATACTAATTACGTTGGTTTTGAGAATACTAAAGCCATCTAATTAAAAAATCTCGAAAGTGTATGCGAGACAACTTATTATGGTGTTAGCAATGGTATTATATCACTTATATGTAAAAATTAAGGAGCATAATAGGCATGCTATTGGTCAATTTTGACTAGACTAATTAGATGTCTCAGACTCAGAATTCTATTTACTGAAAAGGTATAAAGATGATATTTTATTAACGATACCATATAATAAAATGATATACCAGGTGAGGTCACCTGATATGAGACTACCTTACAAGTTATTTAGATTATGTTAACCAAAGACATTTTCGGAACTATGGCTTAGTGTAATTTAATTATGATTTTGCTGTAGATACAGAAATGTACCAGGTGCCTTTTTTGTACAATAACCTATAGATTATAAAAAATTTTATTATGAGTCAAAATTGATATACACTGATCAAAATCTATTTATTTTACACATTGCCGATCGACCAATAGGTACTCCATGTAATCCCTAAAAATTGTGTACATTACCTGGGTAAACTATCTAAGGAACAATAATCTTCAGTGTCTAGACATTCCAGGTATTGTATACATTATCTAGGCATCACAATGAGTACCTAAATTGTAGTGATTGGCGATAACATATACACATATAACACAGAACTCAAAGTAATTAATATTCGTAATTTTGAGATTTTTTAAGCAACTTATCAAAAAAAAGAATTAAATATAAAAAAGGTTTTGCTTTGTACTTTAACTGGTCCTTTATTTAAAAAAATACTGTCTGGCTAGTTTTGGCTAATCGCCATCCTCAGAGACAAAGTCAATATAAGAAATTAATTTGAAATATATAAATCGGTTTTCATAATCACATAACTATTATAAGCTAATTCAAACTATTTAAAATATAATAAAAACGTAGAACACAATTTAGAAAGTTGACGAACGTGAGTTAAATGAACCACTGATTATGATAATGAACCATTTATTCTCAAAAAATGTCAAAAGCTAAATTAGGTATTTCAGGATGTGTCAAAATAATAGCAATTGTTTCTATACATCTTCAGGTTGCTTAATCAATGTAAATCAATTAAGAAATACTAAACGGTATGTTTTCCAGAAAATATAAAAATGTTTAGTTCAAAAATGTAGTGATTGATCTTAACCAAAATGATTCTAATGCGCTAAATGCACTTCTGAGATACTTAAACAAAATTGAAAAAGTTAAAACGACTGATTTTGAGATTTTTGAAAATGCTTTTAAGATGCTAAAAGCAAAAAAAATCACTCTTAGAGTGTGTCAAAATGATAGCAATTGGTTTATAATATTTTTAGGTTGTTTAATCGATGCAAAACAATTAGAAACTACTAAATGAGATGTTTTTCAGAAAATGCAAAAAAAAAAGTTATGGGATATACTGATTGGTACTAAAGTGGTGGTGGTTATGATTAATATACATAAATATACAAGCCGATCCGTCGAGTATCTTTCCATAATGTCGGGTGCTTTTTGTTTGGGAGTGCCTAAAAATTACTTTTGTATAATTCTCCGATTTACCTGTGATAAAATTTACCCGAAATGAGTCAGTTGTTCACTGTATCTTGTAGAAGGCTATTGAATATTGTTTTGGCAAGAGCTAAAAGTCTTTTTCTTTAGTACCAGTACCTCAACGCTAACATACATATAACACAGAACTCAAAGTAATTAATATACGTAATTTTGAGATTTTTGAAAGAGTTTCTCAAAAAATGTCAAAAGCTAAATTAGGTACCTCAGGATATGTTAAAATCATAGTAATTGATTCTATATATCTTCAAGTTGCTTAATCGATGTAAATCAATTAAAAAGTAGTATATTGAGATCAACATTGATACTTAATCAATGTTGAAAAACTTAAAACAATTTATTTTGAGATTTTTTAAAGAGCTTTTAAGATGTCAAAAGTAATGCTGGACAAGTATCGATACATTTTTTAATACCGATACTCGATACCAGCAAAGTATCGGTATCGAAGCATCGAAAGTATCGAAGTATCGACGGTATCGAAGTATTGAAAGTATGAAAAACGTCGAAAATTGTTCTTTACATAGGAAATTGCGTTTACAGTATATTTAAAGGAAACTCAGACGCTATGAAGATGACATTCAAGATATAGTTATTTCTCATTATTTCAAAACCTGTTAGGGTTAAAAGTACGGCATTTTACGTATTTACTTGGTTTTACGATAATCGAAGAAAATTCTCAAGAACATATAGTTCCCCTATATGGGTTAGGGCGCGGAATTTATTTCTCTTTCTTTTTGTCTTTATTTTTTTCAACATTTTAACACCAAAATTGAAAAATAAAAATGTACTTATTATGTACAGCCGACCCAAACGATATCGGCCCCTCAATGACAATATCGTTTAGGTTATTGTATTCAAGAACAGTATAGCAAGAGTATAATGCGTGGCAAAAGTTGATTTATAAAGAAACACGTATAATAGTTTTTTTAATTGCATTTCAACAAATTATGTTATTAACAAAACATAGTTATTTGGAGAAATATGGGAAACAGTCAGGTAAATAAGATAATAAACAGGGTCGTCCAAAACAAAAGGGCGAATAGAATTACAGTTCTAGGGTACCAACTCATGGGGGGCTATCTTTGCAATGAAATGCATGTGTCCCCATCATACATGTACTTTTTTTTGCATTGAAAAAAAAATTGTTCGTTCAACCCAGCATTGGGGTACCAAATATCTTAGGACGGCCCTGGTTCAAATATACAGGGTTGGGTTGGGTTAGGTTTAGCCGTGCATCTGATGACATTTTTTTAACGAAGGCCTCTAGAATGAATGGTTTCTGAAATAGAATACTTTACAAACTGATTTGACAAACCCCGTATATTTAAATTGAATTAAAACTAGAACTGACCTAGAGCTAGAACTAAAATCTTTATTTTTGAATTTCGTATGTATAGGGGCGCTCTTGTCTCGTTCTTCCAATTCATCCCTAGGGTACCTAGGGCTTGGGTTATAAAAAACAGGAGCGAGACGTACAGGAACGGAAGCGAAAGCAAAGTGCGAATAGGGAGGTTTTAATTTTAATGCATGCATGGCAAGAAAAATGGAACCGAAAGACGAAATGGACGAGGGAACTGATTCCGGATATCTCGAGATGGCTGGATAGGAAATGGTGAGAACCAGATCAATTCCAGACGCAGTTCTTAACAGGTTACGGGATCTTCAGAGCATACTTATACAGAATAAGGAAATATGAAACGGAAATCTGCTGGTTGTACGCAGGGAGAGACAGTGTGCTCACGTTTTCTGAATACAGAAATTTCAACGTGTACAGAAAAAAAGGCGAGAAAAGATGTGGGACAAGGCTGAATAAGCAGAATATAATAGGTCAGATACTAGAAACGTAAGAAAAATGGATTGCTATTAAAGAAATAATGCAGAAAAACAAAGTCACGAAAGGAAGCTGAAGAATCAAAGCAGCGACAGCGAAGGAAGAAAGAGAGGGGCACGAGTCCGCCTCTCCTAGCCGAGTATGTTGATTCTAAATTCTCTTGCAAAAAGTAACCCCGTTAATTTTTCTCAGCTTCGGACAAAGAGAGTCCGAAGCTGAGTCAATTTCAGGAAATGAAATCGAGGAGAAAAACTGTGGCATGCCCCTGCCACAGGCAGGGGCATGATACAAGGGTAAGAAGAAGAGGGGGGTGAGTCTGTCTAAATTTGTTCTTTGTTTATTGTTTGTTGGTTCTTATCGAACCACGTGGAGAAACAGATGGACAGGATTCACCCTGGATTAGTAAATTAAGAGATTATAACTGCGAGTAGGGGTACAGTAACGTGTACAGTAAAAAATGTTGAAAAGAGCTTAGGCAGCTTCTCCGTTTTTTGTAATTTCCATGCCAACAAGGAGAAGGAAAGTTAGAAGAAAGGAATAGGTTTCAGCTGCTCTGAAGGCAACTGAAACGCCAATTGGCGGTTCCAGAGAAATGAACCGTCGAAAACCCTTGTCGAGGTGTTTTCTACCCCAAACCTCATATTATCCAGCCATCCATCACAACAGGCCGGATGTCTACTAGCAAATTTTTCGCCAACCTCGATAAAAAAAGGGTTGGCTTGGGTTGAGTCGTACATCTGAAGACTTTTTTTAACGAAGGTCTCTATAATGAATAGTTTCTGAAATAGAGTACTTTACAAACTGACTTGACAACCCTGTATATTTGGATTGAAGTAAAACTAGAACTAACACTAGATCCAGAAGGGAATCTTTCCACTTCTAGGTTTAGTGTTAGTTCTAGGTTTAATTTTTATTTAGCTCTAGATTGTTGTCTAAATTTTTCTGGAATTAAAAGTGTAACTATTACTAGACCTACAACCTAGCTTTAGTACTAACACTAGATCCACTACTAGAAACCCTAATGTTTCTTGATGTTCTTCTTATCCCTAATGTTCAATGTCTCTGGGTTGGGTTAGGTTCCGTCTTAACTGTTTTTAGTTACAGTAGACGTCAAAAAACGCCTTCGGATCAGCTCCCTGGAAAAAAATAGTGGAAGCTTTGCAAAACTTAACTTAAGTGAATGAGTAATTGAATATGATGGACGATATATATATATATATATATATGATCACGATTGGTAGAGGAGTGCCCCAGGAATCCATATTTAGACCAATATTATAGGATGTCTTCTTTGACCCACTACTGATAGAAGAACACTGAAAATCTAGACGAGGGAAAACTCTTCGCATACGTAGACGATTCGACCATAGTGATCAGTGGATGGGAGGTTGAGGAGATACGCCAAAACACACAAACTATAATGCAGAGAGTGCTTAAGATGGAAGAAATGAGTTAAAAGATCACGCTTGAAAAAACAGAAGCCGGGCTGCTCAAAAGCAGAATATGCAAAGAGGAAGTGGAGCTAAAGATAAAGGGAGACACCGTTAAGTCAAAGTGAATTTCGTATAAAAAGGATCGCACTCGTTTCGTTCTTCCAACTCAGTCCTAGGGTGTCGTATATCTTAGGACGACTCTAGTTCAAATATACAGGGTTGGGTTTGCTTAGATTGAGCCGTACATTTGAAGTCATTTTTTTAAGGAAGGTCTGTACAACGAATAGTTTCTGAAATAGAGAACTTTACAAACTGATTTGGCAACCCAGTATATTTCAAGTGAATTAAAAGCATAACATTACTGCTAGAACTAGAATCTTTTTATTTTAGTTTCGTATGAAAAGGGCACTGTAATGGGCATAATATCTTAGAATGGCACTGGCAATAAAAACCATTTGTACACAATACTTTGCTTTTAACTGTACACGATCTTCATTCTGTTAAATATACTACAAGAGTGAGCTCCCTAAGCTTTGCCTGTCATTTACCACGGCTCATCTGACCTTGAGGGGCCACTATGGTTTTGATTGATTATTAAAATGTATATTAATTATTAAAATATTATTTCCAATAATTATTTCGATATTTTGATACTTTGAATAGATATCACGAAGAAATGAATAGTATCGCCCAGGTCTATTGTTCGCGCCAAATGTCAAGGCCCCTCACATTAGAGATCGATATCTTCGAAATCGCTCAAAGAAGAAAATTGCGGTAAAATTTATTGTAATCAGTGAAGATTTCTGGGTATCATATGTTAATTTGGAAATTTTCGAATTTGCGGTTTTTCTTTTATCGTTAGATAAGTGAAAAGAGTATCCAATTTTTGAGAATGCCGGTAACTTTGTCTACTTTGCAATTTCTTTTCTCAAAAACTATTCAACGAAAAAATTACAAATTTGTATTGGGGATAACCCAATGTGTTCTATATAGTTTAAAATCGCGATTTAGTAAGGTGTGGTTACGTTGAAGACGATCAGGCGGATTTCAACGCGATTTTTACCAAAACGTGTTTAATAATGTTGTATGTCGGATTCCGTTATCAGTTTTTCAAAGTTAAGGTTAAATTAAAGAGGAACAGAAATAACACTCCAGGTAGTGGTGTTTATTAGGGAGACTTAATTTTGCAAAACTGATTACGGATTCTGACAAACGACATTATTTAACACATTTTGATAAAAATAGCGTTATAATCCGCCTTATCGATTTCAAAATAACCGCCTCTTACTAAAGCGCGATTTTCCGTAAAATTATATGGAATATCGATAAAATAAAATATGCTCCATATTAAGAACATATCGGGTTACCACCAGTTCAAATCTGAAATTTTTTCATCAAATAGTTTTTGAGAAAATAAATCGTAAAGTGGAGGAAGTTTCCTGCACTGTCAAAAATCGGGTACTTTTTTCAATTAACTCGCGATAATAAAAAAAAAGCGGATGTGAAAATTTACAAATTAACATATGATACACAGAAATGTTCAGTGATTATAATAAACATTACGGTAATTTTTTTCATCCAGCGATTTCGAAAATATCGATCTGTAAGGTAAGGGACCTTAACATTTGGCACTGATAATAGCCAAAAGCTAGAAAAGAATGTGTCGAAATGATAGCGATTGATTCTATACATCTCTAGGTTGTATAATCGATTGAAAATAATTAAAAAACACTAAATGGGATGTTTATCAAAAAATGCAAAAAAAATGATTATGGGATATACTGATTGATAGTGACCAAACTGTTTCAAGTAATAATATTACTATAAACATGTTCTGTAAAGTATTGTTTATGTTATTAATATACACAAAGCTTTGGACATACACTAAATAAAAATAAAAGAAAATTAAAAGAATAAAAATTAAAGAACGAAAATGTTTAAAGATGAAGAGAAAATATTTCCATAGTTCATGAATATGGTTCGTTACATCGAAATCGGTGAAATAGAAATTAATAATGTATAACTAACCTGTTTACATCCACTTTTAACACATTCAGTTGCCATTTTCTTGTTCTTCTCGTTTGATGTAAATGTTCAATGTTGATATACGAGATGAACAAAGAGAGTCCAAAGCTGAGTCAAATTCAGGAAATGAAATCGAGAAAAGAAAGAGAGGCATGAGCATGATGCAGGAATATGAAGAGGAGGGGCATGAGACTGCCCCTCTTAGTCTGGTACGTTATACAAGAATTTTGTTGCAAAAAGTAACACTGGTCTTTGTTTATTGTTTGTTGGTATTTTTCGAATCACGTGGAGAAATGGATGGGCAGAAGTCACCCTGGATTAGTGAATTAAGGGACTACAACTGCGAGTAGGTACATACAACACTTTTTCTTAACTAATGTCTCTATAATGAATAGGTTCTGAAATAGAGTACTTTACAAACTGATTTGACAACCGTGTATATTTAAATTGAAACTAGAACTAAAACTAGAACTAACACTAAAAGTTCTAGGGTTAATTCTTATTTAGCTTTGGATTGTTGTAAATTCTTCTGGAATTAAAAGTGTAACTATTACTAGACCTACAACCTACCTTTAGTACAAACACTAGACTTGCTACTAGAAACATTATGGTTTTGCAGTACGTCTCTCGGCTTAACCCTAATGTTGTAAGTCTAGTGTTAGTTTTAAAGCTAGGATGGGTTGGATTGTGTTGGATTTCGTCTTAAGTGCTTATTAGTTACAGTAGATGTCAAAAAACATCTTCGGATCAGCCCCCTGGAAAAAAATAGTGGAAGCATTGCAAAAGAACAGAATCTCGAGGAATCTATTGAACATTATTAAAGACTACTTAAGCGAATGAGTAATTAAATATGATGAACACATATACAAAATCGGTAGAGTAGTGCCCCATGGATCCTTAGACCAATATTATGGGATATCTTCTTTGACCAATTACTGATAGAAGAACAGAAAGAAAATCTAGACGAGGGAAAACTTGATTTAACCATAGTGATTTGTGGATGGGAGGTTGAGAACATACTCCAAAACACACAAACTACAATGCAGAGAGTGCTAAGATGGAAGAAATGAGTCAAGAGATCACGCCTAAAAAAACAGAAGCCGTGATGCTCAAAAGTAGAATATGCAACGAGGAAGTGGATCTAAAGATAAATGGACACACTGTTAAATCAAAAAACGTTGTGAATTTCGTATGAAAAGGATAGCACTCGTTTCGTTCTTCCAACTCAGCCCTAGGGTGTCGTATATCTTAGGACGACTCTGGTTCAAATATACAGGATTGGGTTGAGCCGTACATTTGAAGATATTTTTTGTAACAAAGACCCCACAATGAATAGTTTCTGAAATAGATTACTTTACAAACTGATTTGGCAACCCAGTATAACTGAACTGAATTAAAAGTAAAACTAACATTAAAGCTGGAACTAGAATCTTTTTTTTTGATTCGATTGAAAAAGGGTGCACTCGTTTCGTTCTTGTAACCCAGCCCTGTGCCCAATATCTTAGAACTGGTAATAAATATCATTTGTACACAAAATTTTGCTTTTAACTGTACACGATCTTCACGTTGTTAAAAATACTGCAAGTGAGCTTCCTAAACTTCACCTGTCATTTACTACGGCTCATCTGACCTTGAGGGGCCAGTGTGGTTTGGTTGGCTGTATATTAAATATTAACACATTATTTCCAATAATTATTTCGATACTTTGAATAGTATTGATACCACGAATGTATTGATACTCTATATTTCATTTAAGGTATAGCTCAGCTCTATTGTCCGTGCCAAATGTCAAGGCCTCTCACATTAGAGATCGATATCTTCGAAATCGCTCAAAGAAGAAAATTGCGGTAAAATTTATTGTAATCATATGTTAATTTGGAAATTTTCGAATTTGCGGTTTTTCTTTTATCGTTAGATAAGTGAAAAGAGTATCCAATTTTTGAGAATGCCGGCGACTTTGTCTACTTTGCAATTTTTTTTCTCAAAAACTATTCAACGAAAAAATTACAAATTTGTATTGGGGATAACCCAATGTGTTCTTAATGTGGAGCATATTTTATTTTATCGATATTGCATATAGTTTAAAATCGCGATTTAGGAAGGTGTGGTTATGTTGAAGACGATCAGGCGGATTTCAACGCGATTTTTACCAAAACGTGTTTAATAATGTTGTATGTCGGATTCCATTATCAGTTTTTCAAAGTTAAGGTTAAATTAAAGAGGAACAGAAATAACACTCCAGGTAGTGGTGTTTATCAGGGAGACCTAATTTTGCAAAACTGATTACGGATTCTGACAAACGACATTATTTAACACATTTTGATAAAAATAGCGTTATAATCCGCCTTATCGATTTCAAAATAACCGCCTCTTATTAAAGCGCGATTTTCCGTAAAATTATATGGAATATCGATAAAATAAAATATGCTCCATATTAAGAACATATCGGGTTACCACCAGTTCAAATCTGAAATTTTTTCATCAAATAGTTTTTGAGAAAATAAATCGTAAAGTGGAGGAAGTTTCCTGCACTGTCAAAAATCGGGTACTTTTTTCAATTAACTCGCGATAATAAAAAAAAAGCGGATGTGAAAATTTACAAATTAACATATGATACACAGAAATGTTCAGTGATTATAATAAACATTACGGTAATTTTTTTCATCCAGCGATTTCGAAAATATCGATCTGTAAGGTAAGGGACCTTAACATTTGGCACTGATAATAGCCAAAAGCTAGAAAAGAATGTGTCGAAATGATAGCGATTGATTCTATACATCTCTAGGTTGTATAATCGATTGAAAATAATTAAAAAACACTAAATGGGATGTTTATCAAAAAATGCAAAAAAAATGATTATGGGATATACTGATTGATAGTGACCAAACTGTTTCAAGTAATAATATTACTATAAACATGTTCTGTAAAGTATTGTTTATGTTATTAATATACACAAAGCTTTGGACATACACTAAATAAAAATAAAAGAAAATTAAAAGAATAAAAATTAAAGAACGAAAATGTTTAAAGATGAAGAGAAAATATTTCCATAGTTCATGAATATGGTTCGTTACATCGAAATCGGTGAAATAGAAATTAATAATGTATAACTAACCTGTTTACATCCACTTTTAACACATTCAGTTGCCATTTTCTTGTTCTTCTCGTTTGATGTAAATGTTCAATGTTGATATACGAGATGAACAAAGAGAGTCCAAAGCTGAGTCAAATTCAGGAAATGAAATCGAGAAAAGAAAGAGAGGCATGAGCATGATGCAGGAATATGAAGAGGTGGGGCATGAGACTGCCCCTCTTAGTCGGGTACGTTATACAAGAATTTTGTTGCAAAAAGTAACACTGGTCTTTGTTTATTGTTTGTTGGTATTTTTCGAATCACGTGGAGAAATGGATGGGCAGAAGTCACCCTGGATTAGTGAATTAAGGGACTACAACTGCGAGTAGGTACATATAACACTTTTTCTTAACTAACGTCTCTATAATGAATAGGTTCTGAAATAGAGTACTTTACAAACTGATTTGACAACCGTGTATATTTAAATTGAAACTAGAACTAAAACTAGAACTAACACTAAAAGTTCTAGGGTTAATTCTTATTTAGCTTTGGATTGTTATAAATTCTTCTGGAATTAAAAGTGACACTATTACTAGACCTACAACCTAGCTTTAGTACAAACACTAGACTTGCTACTAGAAACATTATGGTTTTGCAGTACGTCTCTCGGCTTAACCCTAATGTTCTAAGTCTAGTGTTAGTTTTAAAGCTAGGATGGGTTGGATTGTGTTGGATTTCGTCTTAAGTGCTTATTAGTTACAGTAGATGTCAAAAAACATCTTCGGATCAGCCCCCTGGAAAAAAATAGTGGAAGCATTGCAAAAGAACAGAATCTCGAGGAATCTATTGAACATTATTAAAGACTACTTAAGCGAATGAGTAATTAAATATGATGAACACATATACAAAATCGGTAGAGTAGTGCCCCATGGATCCTTAGACCAATATTATGGGATATCTTCTTTGACCAATTACTGATAGAAGAACAGAAAGAAAATCTAGACGAGGGAAAACTTGATTTAACCATAGTGATTTGTGGATGGGAGGTTGAGAACATACTCCAAAACACACAAACTACAATGCAGAGAGTGCTAAGATGGAAGAAATGAGTCAAGAGATCACGCCTGAAAAAACAGAAGCCGTGATGCTCAAAAGTAGAATATGCAAAGAGGAAGTGGATCTAAAGATAAATGGACACACTGTTAAGTCAAAAAACGTTGTGAATTTCGTATGAAAAGGATAGCACTCGTTTCGTTCTTCCAACTCAGCCCTAGGGTGTCGTATATCTTAGGACGACTCTGGTTCAAATATACAGGATTGGGTTGAGCCGTACATTTGAAGATATTTTTTGTAACAAAGACCCCACAATGAATAGTTTCTGAAATAGATTACTTTACAAACTGATTTGGCAACCCAGTATAACTGAACTGAATTAAAAGTAAAACTAACATTAAAGCTGGAACTAGAATCTTTTTTTTTTGATTCGATTGAAAAAGGGTGCACTCGTTTCGTTCTTGTAACCCAGCCCTGTGCCCAATATCTTAGAACTGGTAATAAATATCATTTGTACACAAAATTTTGCTTTTAACTGTACACGATCTTCACGTTGTTAAAAATACTGCAAGTGAGCTTCCTAAACTTCACCTGTCATTTACTACGGCTCATCTGACCTTGAGGGGCCAGTGTGGTTTGGTTGGCTGTATATTAAATATTAACACATTATTTCCAATAATTATTTCGATACTTTGAATAGTATTGATACCACGAATGTATTGATACTCTATATTTCATTTAAGGTATAGCTCAGCTCTATTGTCCGTGCCAAATGTCAAGGCCTCTCACATTAGAGATCGATATCTTCGAAATCGCTCAAAGAAGAAAATTGCGGTAAAATTTATTGTAATCATATGTTAATTTGGAAATTTTCGAATTTGCGGTTTTTCTTTTATCGTTAGATAAGTGAAAATAGTACCCGATTTTTGACAATGCCGGTAACTTTGTCTACTTTGCAATTCTTTTTCTCAAAAATTATTCAACGAAAAAATTACAAATTTGATTTGGGGATAACCCAATGTGTTCTTAATGTGGAGCATATTTTATTTTATCGATATTGCATATAGTTTCGCGAAAAATCGCGGTTTAGTAAGGTGTTGTTATGTTGAAGACGATCGGGCGGATTTCAACGCGATTTTTACCAAAATGTGTTTAATAATGTTGTATGTCGGATTCCGTTATCAATTTTTCAAAATTAGGGCTCCCTATTTTATTAGTGTAAAGTGATGTATAAGAATATAAGTTAAAGAGAAATAGAAATAACAGTCCAGGGAGAGGTGCTCATTAGGAAGATCTAATTTTGCAAAACTGATTACGGAATTTGACAAACAACATTATTTAACACATTTTGATAAAAATCGCGTTGAAATCCGCCTGGTCGATTTTAAAATAATCGCATCTTTCTAAACCGCGATTTTCTGCGAAATTATACCGAATATCGATAAAATAAAATATGCTCCATATTAAGAACATATCGGGTTACCACCACTTCAAATCTGAATGTTTTTCATCAAATAGTTTTTGAGAAAATAAATCGTAAAGTGGAGGAACCTGCACTGTCGAAAATCGGATACCTTTTTCAATTAACTCGCGATAATAAAAAAATCGTAGATGCGAAAATTTCCATATTAATATAAGATACACAGAAATGTTCACTGATTATAATAAACATTACGATAATTTTTTTCATCTAACGATTTCAAAGATATCCATCTGTAAGGTGAGGGACCTTGACATTTGGCACTGACAATAGTCAAAAGCTAGAAAAAGATGTGTAAAAATGATAGCAATTGGTTTTATACATCTTCAGGTTGTTTAATCGATTGGAAATAATTAAAAAACACTAAAATAGATGTATTTCAAAAAATGCAAAAAAAAATTGATGATGGGGTATACTGATTGGTAGTGACCAAACCGTTTCTAAAGTGATAATATTAGTATAAAATAAGTAATAAAAATTAAAGAATGAAAATGTTTACAGATGAACAGAAAATGTTTCTATAGTTCCTGAACATGGCTCATTAAATCGAAATCGGTGGAATAGAAATTAATAAAAAATATATAACTAACCTGTTTACATCCGCTTTTAACACATTCAGTTGCCATTTTCTTGTTCTTTTCGTTTGATGTAAATGTTCAATGTTGAAATACTCCTTCTTAAAAGTTGTTATCAGCAAAATATCCAAAATCTTTGCACATGTCACGATATCTTCAAATTTTCAATGCCGTTTCGTACAAAAGATTGTAAATAAACTGTAAACAAGTAATGAACAAAACTAATTTATACATACACATACATCAATTGAAATGAAACGATATATTATTAATGATATGAAAACGGATACCATACATAATGCATTGTTTGATTTGTACAAAGCGGGACAAAATCAATAAATAACAAAAACAATAGTCCCGTCTCAGGACGATATAGATAAAATAAAAAAAGAAATTATCAGTAAGTTAATAATAATAATAATTGTTAATGATAAGAGTGAACGCTAAGTGCGATTGTGATTTCCGTAAATATGGATTTAAATATGTTGAATAACATGATGAAACAGGCGCAAAAGATTCCTTTTTTTATTTGATAAAAATGTTTCTTTATCAAAAATTATTGGAATATTCTTGTTAACGACGTAAAACGGTGAGTCGACGTGCAAAAACGGGAATCGATAAAATATGTACACATAAAGAACAATGAAACATGCGACGTTAACTATTCAAGGAATTATAGAGTTTCTCTACAAATGGAGTTAAATCAACTCCGGTTTTATCTTTTTTATGAAGGGTTACACGATAAAATTAAGACGCAAAATAAATGACATAATAAAATCAAGACCGCGAATACGAATCCGGACAAAGAAAACAGAACGCACAAAGAAAACATTTCGAAAAAAATAAAACAAATAAACGTTTTAACTAACAAGGGAACATTCGAAACCAAACAAAAGCGTTTGACGTTTAGATCAGCTGTTTTCTATCAAAACTATACTTTACGTAAATCTGGTACGAGAACAAGCGAAGGTCGTCGTAGACAGGCTTTCGTTTCCGCGTTCATGGCCTACCTCTATCGTGTCCGTCATTCTCCGTCCACGTGCGATGGAAAACTATCCAAAACGAAAACGCGTTGGTAAAATAAAAAAAACACCACGGGCCCGACGGCCTCCTCTCTTATTATTATTGTTCCCGTTTCCCGTTCGTTTCACGTCGAGTTCGCAAAACGGTCTGTCTGCCTGCGCGACCTTCACGGTTAGAGTTTCGAGGAGCGAATAGCAGGACGGACTTTTGTTTACGATGAACCTTATTGGACAGACGCAGTTCAAAATACTGCGGGAGAGAAAAGATAGAGATGGGAGACGATAAGGTGATTCAGTTGGAGCGAGATGGTTACGTTGAAGGTTCGTCGACAGCGGCGGAGAGTTAATACTAAAAGGTCGACGTACACATAGACGTAGCAACCAGAAAGGTGGAAATTTATCAAATGGTACAAGGTTTTTGCCCATCTCAAAAAAAAAAGGATTATATTCAGACACTTCTCTGATAAACGCTCACTTGATTATGATGATTAGGCTTTGGGAAAAAGATGGCCGTCCCAGAAGAGCGCATCGATTAAATTGATAATTGTATTGATTTCGGTGATTTTATGGTTTTTTATGTCTGCGAGGCGTAAAGTGGAATGACCTTCGAGTTGACGACCCAGACGAGACGGCGCGACTACGAAAAATATAACTAAAATAACTAACTAAAAAGGACCGCAGACGCTCCGCATTCTGTTTAGTTAAAAATTATTATTTTGTTTACCCGGCTTGAGAATTTACTGTTAATAACTTCAAGTACGAATACTTTCCATTCAGATTTAATTTTAATTACGAATCGTTTCAACATACTTCATTTCCGTTTTTGCTTTGTAAAGGAGTCATTAAATATTGCGGATTTTAGTTATTCATAATTACGATATAAATAGCTTCGTTGAACGAATTTTATTTTATAGAGTGTACTTATTAAGTAATCTCAAACCTATTTTGGGCCCAAATAATTAGAGATGGGCGATTCCGCGATTTTCTCAATCACCGTGATTTGATTTGAATGATGATCACCATTTACCTTTTACAAACAGAGGTCCACATTTCCCTAGACCAGTGTTTCCCAAAGTCTTTTGGCCCACGGACCCATTTTTTTAGTCCAGTGTTTCCCAAAGTCTTTTGGCCCACGGACCCATTTTTTTAGTCCAGTGTTTCCCAAAGTCTTTTGGCTCACGGACCCCTTTTCTGAGTCCAGTGTTTCCCAAAGTCTTTTGGCCCACGGACTCCTTTTCTTAGTCCAGTGTTTCCCACAGTCTTTTGGCCCACGGACCCATTTTTTTAGTCCAGTGTTTCCCAAAGTCTTTTGGCCCACGGACCCATTTTTCTAGTAAAGTGTTTCCCAAAGTCTTTTGGCCCACGGACCCATTTTTTTAGTCCAGTGTTTCTCAAAGTCTTTTGGCCCACGGACCCATTTTCTTAGTCCAGTGTTTCCCAAAGTCTTTTGGCCCACGGACCCCTTTTCTTAGTCCAGTGTTTCCCAAAGTCTTTTGGCCCACGGATCCCTTTCCTTAGTCAAACATTGCCGACGGACCCCCAGGGTGAAATACTACATTAAGTACATAATAGAAAAATGAAGACTTTAACTTTGTTGTCTTAATGGTAAATGGTGACTTAAAAATAAAATATAAAGTAAACATTTTGTTGATTATAACTTTTGTACTAAAATACAATAAAATATTAATGGTTTGTATGAACCTGATGGGATGTTATGAGTTTATTTATGTCCGGCTCGATATTTGTCAGTAGCAACCGCAAATCCCCCCGATTACTAATTTCCAGTCTGTTTTCCGTCTTTTCCGTCTCATTCCGTCTCAATCACCGTGATTTGATATGAATGATGATCACCATTTACCTTTTACAAACAGAGGTCCACATTTCCCTAGACCAGTGTTTCCCAAAGTCTTTTGGCCCACGGACCCATTTTCTTAGTCCAGTGTTTCCCAAAGTCTTTTGGCCCACGGACCCATTTTTTTAGTCCAGTGTTTCCCAAAGTCTTTTGGCCCACGGACCCATTTTTTTAGTCCAGTGTTTCCCAAAGTCTTTTGGCCCACGGACCCCTTTTCTTAGTCCAGTGTTTCCCAAAGTCTTTTGGCCCACGGACTCCTTTTCTTAGTCCAGTGTTTCCCAAAGTCTTTTGGCCCACGGACCCATTTTTTTAGTCCAGTGTTTCCCAAAGTCTTTTGGCCCACGGACTCCTTTTCTTAGTCCAGTGTTTCCCAAAGTCTTTTGGCCCACGGACCCATTTTTTTAGTCCAGTGTTTCCCAAAGTCTTTTGGCCCACGGACCCATTTTTTTAGTCCAGTGTTTCCCAAAGTCTTTTGGCCCACGGACCCATTTTTTTAGTCCAGTGTTTCCCAAAGTCTTTTGGCCCACGGACCCCTTTTCTTAGTCCAGTGTTTCCCAAAGTCTTTTGGCCCACGGACTCCTTTTCTTAGTCCAGTGTTTCCCAAGTCTTTTGGCCCACGGACCCACTTTCTTAGTCCAGTGTTTCCTAAAGTCTTTTGGCCCACGTACCCATTTTTTTAGTCCAGTGTTTCCCAAAGTCTTTTAGCCCATGGACCCCTTTTCTTAGTCCAGTGTTTCCCAAAGTCTTTTGGCCCACGGACCCCTTTTCTTAGTCCAGTGTTTCTCAAAGTCTTTTGGCCCACGGACCCATTTTCTTAGTCCAGTGTTTCCCAAAGTCTTTTGGCCCACGGACCCCTTTTCTTAGTTCAGTGTTTCCCAAAGTCTTTTGGCCCACGGACCCCTTTCCTTAGTCAAACATTGCCGACGGACCCCCAGGGTGAAATACTACATTAAGTACATAATAGAAAAATGAAGACTTTAACTTTGTTGTCTTAATGGTAAATGGTGACTTAAAAATAAAATATAAAGTAAACATTTTGTTGATTATAACTTTTGTACTAAAATACAATAAAATATTAATGGTTTGTATGAACCTGATGGGATGTTATGAGTTTATTTATGTCCGGCTCGATGTTTGTCAGTAGCAACCGCAAATCCCCCCGATTACTAATTTCCAGTCTGTTTTCCGTCTTTTCTTTGTGACGAAGCTCATAGCGGCACTGAATCCACGTTCTACCAAATACGAAAAGCAATCAACAGCTTCTGTACAATAACCCATAATGCTGGATGTAAAATTGGGATTTGTTTTTGTAACCAGAAATTTTCGTATCCTTGCTTAAACATTGGTTTCAACTCCTCATTTGTGGATAATTCAATAAGTTGCTCCTGTACTGGCATGTACTCATCTGCATTTGTGCTCTGAGTTTGACTACTTCCATTGGAACAAGAATCAAGGAACACATACAGAGTGAGCAGTCCAATTTTGGTAAAGATTTGACCAACAATTCACATGAATTCTATACGGATAGGAATGTCAAAGTGTTGCATTGTTTAAATAAGGGATATAAATTTAGATTAAATTTCTCGAGAGATATGGAATAGAACTTGAACGACCAAATTTTATATTCAAGTATACCTATATACAAATGTCTTAACAGACCTTTCCTCTGGGATACTGAGGATTCACGCGTTACGGCACATATAAAACTGTAACTTGGTCATTCCATATATGTGTTGTATTGATTGCATTTCATTTTTTTAATATATAACATAACAATCATATTTGTTCTATTGACGTCCTTGTTGGTTTTATTTTTGTTGTTTTATTAAGTAACAGTAAAAAGAAATTGTCAATCGGATTTTAATATAATATTTTGACACATGCGCATTTTATTTTTATATATTTTTATTATTTTTATTACGACTTGTTGCTTCAGAACAGGTTATTTTTTAACATTACAAGATGTCCAACGTTCGGCTCCTTCTCAAATATTTTCCAACTCCATGTGGTTTTTAATTTGGTTGATAATAGTTTTAATTAAAAAACAGTAACATATTAGTTTTATCAAAATATCGATTCTCAATCTGCTTCCTAAGAATTTCAACATTTAAATTTATTCGTTTGTAAGTAGTATATTTGTTTTAAGCTTTATTTATTTATCTGTTTCTTAGTTAACGAATTATATTATATTAATTTAATTTCAACTTTTGTAGTTCTGAAGATGCCTACATTGTTTGGGCGAAACATGTCAAATAGTATAATAATAAATAATTTAACAATTCTTCATTGAATTCGAATTATTTACATTAAGTAAACCAGTAAATTGTGCAAAAAAAATCATCTCATTTATACTTACAAAAGGGTTCAACACCCAGTCGGGAATATCCAAGTGAAGAATGTCTTCAAATCTTTGAGTAAGGTCCGAATGGAGTGCTGTAAAGTGTTCCCAATAAGCAAGCAAATCTTCGTCTCTATTTTGTAATTTTGAAAGATTTGGAAACTGAGAACATTCTCCTCTTCCCAAGTTTTGTTTGTATAGCAAAAGTTTTGCAACAAAGGCAGATACTACACTTTTAGTTTTGATTAAATTTAGTGTGTCACCTTGTAGTTTCAAATTAGTCTCGTTGAATCTGGCAAATAAATCAGTCATATAAGCGATGTCATTTTTCGAGATAATTAAATTATGACGCAAATCATTGTCTTTACTCTCCAGGAATTCCAACATTTAATCAAAAAGCGAATAGAAGCAATTCAAACACGCACTTTTAGACAACCATCGTACTTCTGAGTTAAGTAGTAAACGATTATAGTCAACATCATTTTCCAAACAAAGTTGAGCAAATAATCTCTCATTTAAGGCATTCCTTTTGATTTTATTAACTGCTCTAATGACATAATGTAGTGATTCATGCAAACGTCTTCTTTTGCCACCAAATGATGTCGATGAACAAGACAATGTACCGATAGTACATTCGGTATGATTTGTTTTAAGTACGGCAGAAAGTCCCGGTGTCTCCTACCATTGCCGGAGCACCATCAGTAGCAACGGAAATGATATTAGTCAAGGGTATAGCTTTTACATCAAGAAATCTTTTTAATTCAGTAAATAATGTTTCACCTTTCGTATCAGTTTCTAAACATTTAGCAAATAACAATTCTTGGGAAATTTTTTCTTCTTTCACAGATCTCACATAAGCTAAAAGTAAAGCCTCATTTCCAGGTAATGTTGACTCGTCAAGCTGTATAGAGAATTGAGATGGTTTTAAGTAATCACATAGAGTTTTCCACACTCTGAGCCATTTCGTCAATCCTTCTTCGTACTGTTTTATTACTCGATGGAATTCTTTTTATAATATCGTAAGCTGGTTTGTGCATCACGGTGCATATTACCTCACTTATAGCTGGTAGAATAAGTTGTTCGCCAATATTGTGCGGCTTTCCGGACTTCGCAATCATTAAAGATGTATTATAAGAAGCACGCAGTCCATCGTCATCTCTCTGAGATATGTCTCTATGAGTTCTTGCAATTTCGGTGTTTTCAAATATGTTTCTTCGAGTGTTTGAAAAAACGTTAAATCCTTATCTTTTTTGTCACTAGGTTTCATTGAATCGTTTGACATCGTTTTATTACATAAAAGATAGAAAGGTAAAGTACTGTTTCCTAGTGACGGTATAAAGCCAGCTTTAACCCTCCGTCTGTCGGGTGTGATCTACGAGTCCACGACAAAATGATTATGTGAAATATTTTTTAAATTATTTTGCTCAAAACTTCTACGGTCACAGTACCTTTCAAGTATCTGAATATCAACTGTTTTCGCTATAAAAAACTGTTTTTCAAAATTCCAAATAGTCGCTACATAATATTTTGTCCTGACAGACCCTTCCCGATCAAATGTGTAACAATATTCGCAGATGTAATCTGTAAGAATCGTATTCCAGTTGGAACTGTATGCGTTCTTTTTGTGTTTGTAGGGGTATTACCGAGTTATAAAACTATACCTCGTAGTGATCGCAATATAGGTCGGTAGTTCCCTTAATAATTACTATATATACGGTTACCGTATCGTTGACACGCCAATAATTATAATATATCTAGTTAGCAATCTACAAATAGCATACTTACAAATAGGTAAGTAGTATCACACAATTTTCTGATATGATTTTATAAAATAATAAATGATTTATTATTTGATAGCATTGTGATATGGATCCTTATGAAAGGGAGAGAGAAAGATTACAGAAACTGTGTGAAGAAGTTAGCATGGGCAGTGAAATAGAAGAGTCTGACGATAGTTCGATATCAGATCCAGATTTTGTAAGTATCAGTGATGATGATACAGAAACCGAGCAGGAAAACGTAAATGAAAATGCAGATATTATGCATCAGGATGACGGCGGGGATGATGAAGATGAACAACCCGTGATTCGTGATAGATGCTCGTATTTTTTTGGTAAAGATGGAACTAAATGGAAAAAGGCTGTCCCACCTAGAAATATTAGAACTCGCAAGGAAAACATAGTGTCTCACCTGTGGGGGTCATCGGTGAAGCACGTGACGCATTATCTCCCATTCAATGCTGGATGTACATGTTTGGAAACTGCATTGATATTGTAGTTGAAAACACTAATTTATTTATTGATAAAATTTCTGTTAAATACCAAGATAAGACTGAGTGTAGACCTACCGACTCTGTAGAAATCCAAGCCGCTGATGGGTTTGCTTTATTTAGCTGGGCTCCATCATGGATCAAGGACACATCTAGCAGAGTATTGGCCATCAGACGGTATGGGATATGAGATATTTCCTGCTACAATGGCAAAACGGAGGTTCGTCTTCTTATTGAAATGCATTCGCTTAGACGATACCACAACTAGAGGTCAAAGAAAAGAAATGGACGAACTAGCAGCAGTTCGTACTATTGTTGACAAGTTCAACGACAATTGTAAGTAAACTTATTCTGTGGGCGAGTATGTAACGTTAGATGAAATGCTGCTTGCCTTTAGGGGTAGGTGCAGTTTCCGAATGTACATTCCAAGTAAACCAAACAAACACGGATTAAGTCTTCGCCGTTGTTGATGCCAAAACATTTTTCACTTAACACTTAGAAATTTACGCTGGTGTTCAATCCAATGTTCCATATAAAACTGACAACTCTACCCCTGCAGTAACCGAAAGAATGTGTTCACAGTTAATAGGATCAGGAAGAAATGTTACAATAGATCGTTGGTAGATCGATTTTCTTTTTCTTTATTTAGGCGTTGTTTCCAAATTTTGAAAAATATGTGATTAAATGAAAAAAAATATAATAAAAAATAAAAAATATAAAAAAATATGTCATTAAATACGTGAGTTTGGAATTGGCCCTGTATTAGGCTATTATATAGTACAAGCATCATGTAAAACATATTTATGAGAAATTAGCACTGGAGGACACGTTGGCGTCCTTTAGAGTTTTTTCTATTTTGGATATACAGGAAAGTACTTATATATATTTATAATTATAATAAATAATTCAAAATTAATTAACAACGGAATACGCTAAAACACAGTAATTCGAAACATTAACTGAAGAAACTTAAAATTTCTTCAAAAATTTTAATAAAAAAGGAATCCTTTGTGAGTGTTGCTGTGATACATAATTTTTTTAATCAACTTAAACGAGAGAAGCCAGGTTTATACAAAAAAAAATTACGGTAAATTTAGTAGTAAATTTAAGAACTCGATCGTTAGGTAAACATATTGTTTATCTTTTGTCAAATCATGAATCGAATTCTTAAATTTAAAACTAAATTTACAGCTGAATCTTTTTGTAATAAATTTAAATTTCAGAGATATCAGTTTTATTCAAATATACTTACGCAACGAAAGTACACTATCTGTGTAACAAAACAAAAAATTACACTTCTTTTTGTCCAACACTCTGAAAATTTTTTGGATGTACTTCATATCACGCACAAGGCAGAACAAAATTGTTATATACATTCACTAGTTGGTGCAGGGATCGACGCTATTCCTGTTTATACAAGATCGAGCAGGCATAAGCCTGTTATCGCGATGCCTGTTATTACTTGTATAAAATACAATTACGTATAATTTAGTACGATAAAGTACAACACAATAAAGTACAATTTTATGCACCTGTCTGTATTTATATTTTACTTGGGATGTAAAAATTGCTAATAATTTATTAATAAATTAATAAATAATTTACTACTAATTTATTGTCGATTTTTTATCATTTTAAATTCCGTATTAAAAAAAAATGTGTCTCAATTTATTTATTTTTTATTAAACCTTGCCCCCAAATCGATTTTAATTTTCCGAGGACCCCTTGAATGACCCTAGGGACCCCTTGGGGTCCGTATCGACCACTTTAGGGAACCACTGCCCTAGACGAACAGAAGAGAGTTAGTTACAGATCATGGTCAAAAAAATATTTTTGTATATAAGTTGTAATAGTTAGTGGAAATTAAGAAGAAATATTTATTCAATTAATAAATATGAAGTATTTCATGATATACTTACAACTTATAATAGAACATAACTATGACAGCTCCAGTACGCGAAATTAAAAACTTTCCTAACTTCTTTGCACAAGCATATACAGAAAGTAACCGGAATTACCATTTACACATTTAAGTAATATGCTTAAAGCGCTGTTCCAAAATGGGCTGCGGATGATATTAGAAGTATCGATATTGTGCTGTCAACATCGTCAGATATGATGGCAGCTCTGATTTGAAAGCGAAAATTGCCTGGTTCATGCAGATATTTGCATGTTCATAGATGAAGCAAATACACCAGATGAAATCAGTGTCGGCTTTAGCTAATAAGCGTAAGAGTGCTTTAAACACACTGAATTGTGCTAACAGAGCCTCTCTGATCTGGATCCCTGCTCACTCTAGATTAGAGATTGGCAAATTACGTGAATCCCGCCGGGTTACGATGGGTCATGCGTGATCAACCGTGAGCGGGCATTAATTATTGTACCACTTGCGTGAACGTGCGTGATCGTGAGCATCTTTGGTATCGACGGGACCCGGCGTGACCCGGTTGGAACAATTCTTGAATAATTTTTTAATATTTTAAAAATTTTTTAATTTTAAATATTTACAACATAATGGTAATGGGCGACAGGTTTTATTTATACGGGTATTTACCCCGGACTTGGGGAAATACCCAAACAGTGGGTACTTAATCAATTACAAAAATTTGTAGTAATAATAATTCATGAATATATTTTTTAATTTGAATGAATTAATTTATTTGCAAAAAAATAAATATATCAATTTTTATAGTTAGTAAAGAAAAGTATAGAAATGCAAGAAAGTTTTACTTGGATACAAGTTTATCACAATTTAAGACTGAATAAACCTGAAAATGAAGCTAACACTAACACTAGAGCTAATATTAGTCCTAAAACGAAAAACATTATTTAGGTTTAGTCATACCTCTCTTAAGACGCACGGCTAAACCTGAATCTTTGTAGTACTAGGTCTAGTGTTATTTCTAGTTTTACTTTGATACAAATATACAAGAATATAAGACTGAGGAATAACTAAAAATACAGTTTTTGTTCTCTTTCAACTTCCATTCTCGAAAGTAAAAGCATTCCGTTATCTAGAATCAAAAATAGCCTCTCATTTTTGAAAATTTAACCTCCCATTCTTTGTTGTTCGGGTTTGTTTTTAGAAAATAATGCTAAATAATACATTATTACATTTCAGTAACTAAATGTTGAGGTATAAATTTTAATCAATGGATCCTTAGACCAATATTATGGGATGTCTTCTTTGACCAATTACTGATAGCAGAACAAAGGAAAAATCTAGACGAGGGAAAACTCAAGTTGACGACCCAGACGAGACGGCGCGACTACGAAAAATATAACTAAAATAACTAACTAAAAAGGACCGCAGACGCTCCGCATTCAGTTTAGTTAAAAATTATTATTTTGTTTACCCGGCTTGAGAATTTACTGTTAATAACTTCAAGTACGAATATTTTCCATTCAGATTTAATTTTAATTACGAATTGTTTCAACATGTTTCATTTCCGTTTTTACTTTGTAAAGGAGTCATTAAATATTGCGAGATTTTAGTTATTCATAAGCACCCATACAATTTTATAATGGAATGCAATAATCCAATGAAATCCCGAGATCCGTGACAAATTTTGTATGGTATTAAAAAACCGGCATTGATAACATTATACCGGTATTTCGGTATAAAAAGGCGCGAAAACAACGGATGCTGTAACCTCTAGGAATCATAGCCCAATCTAACCCAACCCAACCCAGTATCTATAAATAAATAAATGATTTATTGTCCTCAAGAAATTACATACGTGGACTGCTATTATTAATAGTACTCCCTATTGTACAATCTTTTAACAACCCTACGATGGTAGTTCAGAATTCGCTGTTCTTCCACTACCAACGTAAATAAAATAAAACATAAATTAAAATATATAACGCAACTAACAATTAGACGATGTGGCCAGAGAAATGTATGAAAGAGAAAGCGTTACTAATCTACGAAGACAGCATAGGAAAACAAGAACGAAAATGGAAGACAAGATTACAAAGAGGTTACAGAATAACAATAGAAAGAATAGGGAGAAAAAGTTGATAGGCTACAATACACACTTATCCCTTTTAATGAAACGTACACGGAGATAGAAGGTACAGTTACGCAAATACACTGGCGAAATTATTAAGCCAATTGGTAAAGCAGAGGTACCAATACAATACAAGAACCATGTAACAACTGGTCAAGCTTATGTTTTGAAGAATCATGTTGATGTTATATTTTGAAGAAGTGGGCTAAAACAAGTATTTGGAAAACATTGGATGGAAAAAATTATTACGGATCCAAAAGAAGTACGAATGATAGACATGCATACAATTTCGAGAGACACTCAAGATGAATTATAAGAATTATTACAAGAGTTCAAGGAAGTCTTATTTAATGAACTTAGACGAATTCCAGATTGCGTTTACAATTACAGATTAAAAAGAAAGAAGACATACAAACAATTTTCCATAAGCCAAGACAAATGCCATATGCGTTTAAACAGCAAGTTGAAGATGAATTAGCACGTTTGGAAAGAGCAAAGGTTATTAAAAAAATGGACCACGCTCAGTGGGGTACAGCCATTGTACCTATTATGAAGAAAAATGGAGAAATTCGCTTATGCGCCGCTTAAAACACCACTTTAAATAAAATAAAAGAAGATGATTGTTATCCGATACCTTGTGTTGAAGATTTATTTCACAAATTGAACGGAGGGAAATATTTTTGCACACTAGATGTGCAGAATGCTTACTTGAACATGAGTCTATAGAGTCAATAAGTTTATGTTTGGAGTCAAAACCGCCCCAGCAGCGTTTTGTGGACCAGGTGTTGCGGGATGTGGACGGTGCTGTATGTTTTTTCGACGACATTGCAATCCAAAGAAAAACAAAGAAGTGTTAGATATCACTTTATTAAATATTCTCAAATACAAGTCTTTATTTTAATAAAAATAATATAACTTTTAACGCCTCACACTTTCGTCCTTTTTCTAACCTCTCTAACCTTACACTCTTTCGATCTCGCATTAAACTAAAACTCTCCCAACCGTTCTTCCCACTCCCTACTCTCTCTATCTCTCTCTCTCCATCTCTCTCTCAGCGGTATCGATCTTCACACTCGGCCTTGCTACCATTTGGGTCGTCCTCGACCCTGACTTCTTCATCTTCCGAATTCATTTCTTCTTCGCTGTCTGTCGTCTCATCTTCTTCTTCGTCCAGGTCTGTTACGACACACCATGGTTTCATACGGTCTGATGCAAAAACAGAGTGATAAGGTTTTTGACTTCTTGGTGCTCCAGGTATATCTTTCAACTCGTATCTATCGTTTGATAAAACCTTATGGATAACGTAAGGTCCTTTATAACGTAATGCCAATTTTCTAGATTCGCCAGTAGCTGTTGCTTCACATTTTACTAACACCAAGTCTCCCTCTTGATATTTTCTTGGTTTTATACGTAGTCTGTCAAATCTTTCCTTTTGATTTTGCTGTTGTTTTCTTATTTCATGTAGTGCGCCTGCCCTTAGCTCCGTTATCTCTTCCTCACTCACAGCCTCATCTTCTGCCAGCGCCAATAGCAATTGATTTTGCAAAGCATCTCTAGGTTTATAAGCGAATAATAATTCATGAGGTGTTTTCTTCGTGACACTATTTGGTAAGGAATTTAAAGCAAATTGAATCTCACATAGTCGTTTATCCCAATCTCGTCCATCTTCATTTTCACTTCTTGTAGATATTGCTGTCATTAATGTTCTGTTATAACGTTCCACTTGTCCATTTGCACGTGGTGTGGCAGTTGCGTTTAAAATATGTATAATTTGATTCATTTTACAATATTCTCTAAATTTCTTTGATGTGAATGCCGTACCTCTGTCGGACACAAGTCTAGTTGGTGGTCCAAAAGTATTATGTATCTCTTTCATAATCCTCACGACTGGTTCAGTTTTTGTATTCTTCACTGCTTTTATTATTAGATATTTTGTAAAGTTGTCTATATACACCAGAAGATGTGTGTTACCTTTCGTACTCTTCGGAAAAGGTCCTAAGTGGTCGATATTAACTGTATGGAAAGGTATTGGTTGTCTCTCGATGTTATGTAACTCTCCTTCCTTTCTACCTCCAGGTATTTTTCTATATGCACATTCTACGCAGGCTCGTATATAATTTGTGACCTTCTTCCTCATTTTAGGGAACCATACATATTGCTTAAGGTGACTTATCGTTTTGTCCACGCCATAATGACCCATACGATCATGACTATTTTGAATTACCTTCCATATACCCCCTTTGGGTACGACCCAACGTTTATCATCTCCCAATCTTCTATATAATCTGTTCTTGAATACTTCATAATCGTGATGTATTTGTTTCTCCTCGTTATTATTCGGATGTCTCAGCAATATTTGCGTTATTGTCTTTAATTTTACATCTTGCATTTGCATTGTTATAAGCCAATCTTCTTCATTAATCATTAAAACGTTCAAACTAGCTATCTCTGGTTCACTAGCTGCTTCTTGAGGACATCTACTCAATGCGTCAACATGCTTCATTTGCTCGGCTTTTCGATGCTCAACCACATAATTATATTCCAACAATTTCAAACACCACCTGGCAATTCTTGGTGATATATCTTGTTTCTTTACTGTTTGTTTAATCGAATTACAATCTGTTATTATTCTAATCTGTTTTCCCAGCACGTAAACTCTAAATCTCTCTAAACTTTCAACTATAGCAAGCATTTCCAATTCATAACTATGGTATTTAGATTCAATCTCAGATGTTTGTCTACTATAAAAACATATTGGTTTCCACATACCTTCGGTTTTCTGCATTAATATTCCAGCAACACCAATCTTGCTTGCATCAGCATGTACTTCGAGCTCAGAATCAGGATTGTATAATGCTAAAACTGGTCTTTCACATAGCTTCCCTTTTAGTAATTCAAAAGCGTTTTCTTGTTCACTTCCCCAAATAAACTTCTCATCTTTTCTAGTTAATATTGTCAAAGGCTTAATAACAATGGAAAAGTTCTTAATAAATCTTCTAAAAAAACTAGTTAACCCAATAAATTGTCGTACTTCCTGCACCGTTGTCGGTCTCGAAAAATGAGATATAGCTCCAATTTTTCTAATTCCTGGTCTAATTCCCTCTTCGCTAATCTCGAACCCAAGGTAGTTAATCTTATTATACAAAAATTTACATTTGCTCATTCTCAATGTGAGTCCAGCTTCTTTCAACACTTTAAGTACAATTTTCAATTTCTCAAGACCCTCCATAACAGTTTCGCTTGCAATCAATATGTCATCCATGTACACAAGAGCAATATTTGGTCCTACCTTCCTCAAGACTTTACTCATTACACGGTTGAAAACACTCGGGGCGTTAACCAGTCCAAAAGGCATCCTATTAAATTCGTACAAACCATCTGTCGTCACGAAAGCTGTCAAATGTCTGCTTTCTTCACTAATCGGTACTTGGTAATATCCATTAGCTAGGTCAAGAGTAGTGAAATATTTCTTACCAGCGAGTTTATCTAGTTGTTCATCTATCAGTGGCATTTGTGTATGTTCCTTTCGGGTCACCTCGTTTAGTCGCCTGTAATCAATACATAACCTCTCTCCTCCTGTTCTCTTACTCACCAATACAACAGGGCTCGCATATTCCGATGTTGAAGGACTAATAATACCAGCTTTCAACAACTCATTGACTTGATCATTAACTATATCTCGTTGACTATATGCTAATCTATATGGGCGACTTGATATTGGTTTTGTATTTGTTACTTCAATCTTCATCTCAAATAGATCTGTGCATCCCAAATCAGAATATTTATCTGCAAACATTTGGTCATGTTCTTCTAACAATCCAACCAACTCCATTTTGTCACTTTCCTGTATTTCCGAATTTACATCAACGTTTTTCTCCTGCACTTTCATCTGTGTTTTCGGTTCATCTACCATCTCCAGTTCTGCTACACCTTCATTATAACTTTTATTGAAATCTTCATTATCCAAACCAACTTTCCAACAATCAATTTCTTTAGTTTTCTCTTCTTCAATCTGACTTATTGTCAAAGTATTATATTCCTTGATGATGCGGATATTAGGTTTATCTAAAACACTTCTTCCAATTATTATTGGTTCATTCTGGGTAGAATCAGGTACAACAAGTACTTCGGATGTCATCTCTATTCCATCTATTACCAGTTCACAATTGGATTCTCCAATTGGTCGACATTTCCCTCCCCCAAATCCTGCCAGTCTTACAATAGAGGGTTTATAACGTAACTTTAATTCGTCTGCTTCCTGTTGACGTATTGTAACAACATCACTACCAAGATCGATAAATGCTACAATGTCTGTTTTATTAATCTGAATAATTTTATGATATTCATCGCTACATGTATATTGTTCTACTTTATTTACTTGCCTCGTTGTAGTACAATCTCTCGCAATATGCCCATCTCTATTGCATTTAAAACATTTTCTTTGTTTGGGTTTACTGCAATTTGTCGCCATATGACCGGTTGCACCACAATTGTAACACCTTTTTCATTCCGAGAAGCATTGAATGACTTATTACCCTGTGAATCGTGAAATGTATCTCGTTGAGTATTTCCCCTTCGATCAGACATATTTTTCATAGTTGCTTCATAATCTTTTATTTTTGTTAATAAATCTTGAGTATCGCATGGTGTACTAATAGCTAACAACTTCCCAAGTTCCCTATCAGGTATTCCCATTATGATATATTTTACCAACGATTTTTCATTTATTTCACCTTTATTTCCAATAGCTTTCATGAAATATATATAATTCTCGTATGATTCATCAGGTTTCTTTTTCTTTCTTGATAATTCAAAATGAATATCAACGTCATCAACAGTAGTTGGAAAATCAGCAACGATCAATTTCCCAAATTCAGCCCAACTTGATATACGATCTTGTGCTTCATTAAACCATAATTGTGCAGCTCCTTTTAGTTTAGACACAGCGTTAAACAATAAGGTATCGTCATCCCAATGAAACACTTGTGCCATATTTTCGACTTTTTTAATCCATTGTTTCGCTGTCAATGAATGTAATTTTCCAGGGTCAAACTCAGGTACAACTTGATTTCCAGCATTATAAAAGTAGTTTACGCTTCGTCCGGAATCGTTTAATTTTCTTTCTCTTTCCATCAGATCTCGTTCCCTCCTTAACAGTTCCCGTTCTTGTTGCAGTAATCTTCTTTCTCTATCAATAGACGTTTCTTCTAACCCATTGAAATCTCTTACAGTCGAACAACCAAATTCGCCTGTCGCTTCTATCGTTTCTCCGTCTTCAATCATTGTTCTTTTTTTTTTTTTTCAAAACAACGGGTATAAAGTATTAAACCGATGCGACGCCAGTAATCTTCCTCGAATATACAATGACGTCACCACAATCCGTTAAAGTAGCGCCCACACTCGTTTCCAGAATCGTCCACGTTTATATTGTTTCTTTTTACTCACTGGTTTCGATTTCTTTATCACACCGCTGCTCTGTTAGATATCACTTTATTAAATATTCTCAAATACAAGTCTTTATTTTAATAAAAATAATATAACTTTTAACGCCTCACACTTTCGTCCTTTTTCTAACCTCTCTAACCTTACACTCTTTCGATCTCGCATTAAACTAAAACTCTCCCAACCGTTCTTCCCACTCCCTACTCTCTCTATCTCTCTCTCTCCATCTCTCTCTCAGCGGTATCGATCTTCACAGAAGCAACTTTTAGAATGACTCAGAAATGTGTTAGAAAGACTGAGATTGCATGGTCTTCATCTTAATAAAAAGGAGTGCAAGTTTTTTTAATCGAAGATATCATACTTAGGTCATTATATTGATAAACACGGTTTACATACATCATATGAAAAGATTGAGGCAATAGTTAAAAGTCCAACACCTACTAATATGAACGAGACTAGAAGTTTTTTGGGCTAAGTACACTACTATCAACGATTCATACCGAATATGTCATCTAAACTACAACCGATATATGATTTATTGAAGAAGAACGTGACATTTAAGTGGACCAAGAATTGTGGTAAATCATTTCAAAGTATCCAAAGGTAGCTGGTGGGGTAAAATATCCAAAGAGAGTTCAAAAGTACTGATACTTACAGTTAGCTATGTCCCTAATATAGGGCACAACAAAGGGCACACATTTTATTAACTTCCAGACAAAGCCCATCACTACTGACAGGGTGAAGCAGATTTACCGATCCTGACTCTTTTAATCGGAGCATGCTAATCCAAAACAGCCATAATATTCTCAGTTAGAAAATTAGTCTTGTCATTCACATCTTGCATATCAAAAATATTAAAAAAAGGAATGGAGTACAGGTTGGTTAGAAAATCATTACCATCTATTTGTTTATAGACCCTAAAAAAACGGTATGCGCTGCTCTTCCTGATGTCAAGGATGATATCAAGGATGATATCAAGGATGATATCAAGGATTGAAAATTTTGCTCCCATTACTCGTGTAGGAGCGTCAATAATTTGAGTTAAATCAAAAGAATCATACAAATCTGTAATAGCAAGTGTTTTTATATCATTAAAACATCCTATGTTAAAGTTTAAGTCGCCTATTAATAAGACATCATCAACTGTTGGTGATATCTCTGAAATAGTCGACTCTAATTTGTCAATAAATACCCAGTAGTTAAAGTTTGGAGGGCGATAAGCGAAATATAAAATATATTTTTTTTACAGAAGATGCTGCTATTAAAAATTTGAACATTGCTACCTAAACGTAAATACTTCTGAAAGAACTGCGGATATTGCTTGTAGACGATTATAACTACTGGCAGAAGTTTAGAAACTGCCACCACAAGTCTAGATACTGTTGGCAGAAAACTAGATCCTGCTAAATGAAGATTATACTCTCTTTACAATGTAACTGCCATAAAAAGATACTGGATACTGCTTGTAGAAGATTATACTGCTGGTAGAAATCTAGAGTTGACGGAAAATTGGATCCTGTAATTGAAGATTATATTCTTTTTACAAAATAACTGCTATAGACTGAATGTTGCTAATAAAAGCTAAATACCTCTAAAAGAAGTCTGGATGCTGCTTGAACTGCAAGCAAATGTTTAAAATACTGCTAACAGAAATCTAGATTCTGATAACCGAAGACTATATTCTCTTTACAGAAATGACTCGCTATTAAGAGGCTAAGTATTTACAATTAATTAAAAGTTAAATGCTTCTAAAAGAAGTTTGGACACTGCTTGTATAAGATTATAGCTCATTTTTTTGTGTTCTTTGGGTGATATATCGATACCTTTCCCTATTGTATCGGTGTGCTTCTCTTCTGTCTTTGAACATCCCTATCAATTGCGCATCCAGGGGGGCAAAAGGGTAATTGCTTCCCCAGACAGAATCTTTTTTTCATTTTGTTTTAGTTTAGAAGCATATCTCCAATACAATTTCAATTGTGGATATATGTCTTTTAATTTTCCCAAAATCCCAACTTATCCTGTGTGACATTTTTTTAGTCACTAAACTTTAGTTCCCAAACTCTTTCGGTTCTAAAAAAATCTATCAGGGGATGGGAGGTTGAAAACATACGCCAAAACGCACAAACTACAATGCAGAGAGTGCTAAGATGGAAGAAATGTGTCAAGAGATTAAGCCTGATAAAACAGAAGCCGTGCTGCACAAAAGTTAATCGACTCTCCTCCATTAATATTCTGTTCACTGATTAAGCTAGGTTTATCACAAATGGAATATTCAACTTCCACTTGAATCTTTCAAGACGACATTAAAATCAGATTCAACAATGTTTTGGTTTAGACCAAATCTTGTTAGCTATTATAGTGGGAATAGGATATACTACTTTACAAGTATAAGTACAAAAATCTGGAAGACTAATATTTTTGTTGTATCGTAGAATTTTCAGTTTAACTGAAACTGTTTTCAGTTTTTCTCCGTCATGTCCAGTTTTGGAAATGTCAGCGTGAAATGCTGCAGCAAAAACTTTTACTACTGGGCCTAGCCATTATCAACAAAACTTTTACAACACTTTGTTATTTTGCTAAACGAGGTGACTCAAGAAGAATTAAATATTATGGCAATATATTCTTGTTTTATACCAAAAAATATTCGAAAAAAAAGACTATTTAGCAGAACAATTTTCCGATACATTGAGAAGTGAAGTTCTCAAAAAAAAACTGAAACTAGAGAAAAATTATTTGCTTTAATTTTTTAACAGTGCGCTTTGGTTTTCTCAATTTTTACACGATTCTTGTAAATTATTGATATCTGCGATAAAATAGGTACGACCATAGAATTGAATGGTTCCATATTTATAGAATTATATATTGTATAGGATAGAACAAAAACTTTTTTTGTTTATGTATTATTCTTTTTAGTTGTGGTGTAATTTTGTGAAAAATATGGAAATTGTCACAAAAATTGATTTGATTTATTAGGAACCGTTTTATACCATCAACACATACATGCAGACATAATAAATACAAACATTTCCATTCTACCTTATAAAAAAGTCTTAACTAGTCTTATTAAGATCGAATGTAACAACTTTTAAGCGGTGTTACATACCTTGTTTTTACTTTTCCTAAACTTTTAAAAGACTTGCCGTAAAATTTAAGGACTAAAATTAAAGTTTACGCAGGATAGCACTCCACCGCACTTTACTGTTTAGGAACACATAAATAATACATTTCCTAGGAAACCGGTGGGGCTAGGGGATCTCATTGCGTGGCCTACCCGATCTAGATTAGAATATAGAACACTTTTTTGTATTTATGAGGCTATTTAAATAATTTAGTTTGTTTGATATCAATGAACAATGTAGCAGATTTACGTTAACGAATTCAGTATGGTTGCCACATGATTCGTAAAAAATAATGGATTATTTGAAGGAGTATTTTCAAAGCGGAACAAAAAGACTGTATTGGTCATATTTTGAGTATCTTCAATAATTATTGGAGTCAAATGCAATAAACCATTATGGTAGCTAATTAACCTTTTTGAACCCCTTTTCAAAAAATAGAACTATCCGTAAAACTAATACTAGAACTAACATTAGAAGCTTTCAGGTTTGGCCTTTGTGTTTTTTGAAAAATGTTTAATGTTTCCGATGCTATCTATGTTGCATCCTTCTTTAGAAACTACTTCGAAGTGATTACTCCATAGTGTTAGTCATAATTTTGGTCAACTTCCAATTTGTTTCAAATGTAATATAGGGAATGCATTAACCTATTATGAGGGCCTATATTACAATAAACATTTCAACATTGTTTTGCAACGCCCACATTACAATAAAATAAACAAATATTGGCATGCTTTCCTTTGAAAGAGATTTAGCTAAACAACTTTAATAATGAAATGTTTTGAAATAATGCCTTAAAATATCTTTAAAGTTTGCTATCTTAATTTACGTTACGATCAACGCTTTGAATATAATTTTATTGTAATTTATCATACTTACTAGTCCAAATACCTAATCCTAAATTGCTGCAATTTTTGAAGGATGACTTGCAACAAATCATTCATTTTAACAAGTTTAAATTACTACAAAGGGGAGCGCCAAAATGTTGAATCAGTCTTATAATTTATTTATGTCCACTATTAGACTATTATTACTACTCAAACCAGATATTTAAAGCACGCAGCAGCTTGCGTTGGTGTTGCATATTATAAATTTAGGAATTCATAATGATTAATAAAAATATGTAAGTCGATTAGTCACCACTTCTGAAAAAAATAATACGATAATTTCCTTTGTTAATTTTCTTCTATTATCGACAAAATACATTTGGCCGTTCAAGATTCACTTCCTGCGGGTACGTTTTACCATCAACATAAATCATGGGCTAACTTCACAATAAATTAATAAAACTTAAAAAAACTCCAACATCTATGAGCCAACATCAAGACAAAATTTAGAGTTGTCTTAAATAACTTGAAACCAGTCGATTTTTAGACTTTATAGTTACACGATTTTTTTCGTTACATCAGGTTGTATATTTTCGTGTATGAGTATTATTCTGGATTTGATGAAGTCCATTCAGCATGACTTTAACCGCAAATTTTGACGTGAAGTATGTTTTGGAGTATTTTAAGAAACAATTCGAACACACCAAGGGTCATTGTAACAAACACGATAATTGACCAAAACCTTAGGAATAGAGTGCTTATTGCCAATCTACTCCATCCAACCCACCATGCTTACCAGAAAACAGAATAAATAATAATCTGCTCTCCATGCATTGATGAACACTTTAGAAAAGGCAATTGCAACTGAAGAACCTCTTATGAATCCATAGATAATGAGATAATGTAAAAAACACATTGATCGACAACGTATTGGTGCCTAATCATATTAAAAAGCCGGTAGATCGTAGCCAATTTGGGAAACGAGGCACTCACTACAAAAGAGCTAAAAGGTTGTCCCCAATGGTATTCTCTCTTATAGTGCCTAGAAGTGGGAATGCTGATCGCCCCATTAACAGTCCAATATCCGTTTGCAATCTCTCATTACTATTTCATTCCTTACTCCCTTTCTTCACAAGGTATTTTGAAAGCCTTTCCGTCATTATGTCTCCGGATCTTTCATTGTACCTTCCCTATATATCCACATATCTCGGTATCTTCATTGATAGGTCAATTATACTTCATCAAGTAGTTAGATTAGGTTGAGCTGGATTGAGTTAGCATAGGCCCGCCCTTACGAAGGAATGGCATAAGAAATGAAACACCGATGATTTGGCATCCTCGGTGAATAGAAGGTGAGGGGAGATAGATTACTACACATCACGACGGCGCTTACGGGCCATGGAATTTTTGGTAAATACATAAAGAGAATAAAACGAACGGAGACGGAGGACTGCTGGTTCTAAGTGATACTCCCGAGCACATACTAATTCGATATGAGAACAGTTTGCGAGAAAGAGATAAACAACGTAAACGGTTAAAAAATGATGTTGACCTCAGAGTCAAAGTGGAATGCCATCGCGTTACTATGTTTGCGAATGTCGCATAGGACAAAGTAGGAAAGAAGAAGATGACTCGGGAAAGTTAATCCTCCCTAATCAAGGGATATAAGTAAGAAATAAAATTTCAAAAAGTAATGAGAATCCTTTAATTTCGTTCCAAGTTGTTGACCTGAAATGAGATCAAGAGACAGTGATGGAAAGATGTAGCGGTCCCTACACTGAAGAGAGGAGAAAATGCAACAGCACAGATTGTAATTACCGAATCAATTACAATTAGAGGTAAACATAATATAATCATACTCACACCTCCTTCAGAAAGTTCTACTACTTACCAGCACTTGGTGCTCAATGCTAATAAACTGAAATACTCCCTACCTCTCATTTGGAGAAGGAAGCTGTAACCGAGAGCAGTCTCTTTTGAATGTAAAACAATAAAACAATATAACCCAAAACAGAGTAATACTAGATGGTAAATTAAGCTCCCACATAGACAAGGTAAGGAAAAGGCCTGCTCTTGAAGCTCTACTCTGTCTCACACCATATCATTTACATATACATATAAAAGGAGGCAGCTGTGTGTGATGTATCACTGAGAACATACTCTTTACTCAAGTTGATAGAGGACAATCTAAAAGGGTACCTCAAAGATTCAATACCAAATCACTTGATCGAAATAAAGACGGATCTTATTCCGATAGAATACAACTTACCAGCCAAATAAGGCATATTTAGCATAGCATGAGTATTAGCGGATCGAACAGCCGCATTAAATTACTACTTAACTCGGACATAACGATTTTAAAGATAGAAGTTTTTGCTATAATCTTCTGCAGCACTTTGAACCTACATAAGGGACAAAAATGTGCATCCATAAACATTTTCACAGATAATTTGGTAGCTATAAAGGCAATCCACACCTTTCTGTGTGACTCGTTGGAGTAGCTCAGTTCTTGCCTCGAGCTAGAAAGAAGTTCCGGGTCACAAATACGTGAAAAATATGATAACTCCGTCGCAAAAAAACTCCAAGAGGTTTTATGCCTCAGCAAAGAGGATCTAAGGATACTCTTAGGTTTCCTAACTGGTAATACACCCTTCAAATACCATCCTCCCCATTTTCTTATACTATACGATATTGATGTTAAAGTAAGACATATTGAGAACGAGCTTCGCAAGTTAATTAATGTAATGTAGTTAATAATAAAGTGACCAACAAGGAATCGTCAACTGGAAGGAAGAGAAGATTAAGATTACCTATGGAAACAAGAACAGTGACGCTGTAAGCCATTTTCCATAAAAATCACTAACCATGGCTACCTAGAAAGAGGAACTAAATATCATCACAGAATATGTGAAAAATAACCCAATTGACAAAGGCCATATAACATTTGCACATACAAAAAGTGATATCCAGATCCGAAGCAGCTATTCAAAAGAAATGTATTAAGAGAAAACATAGTCTGCAGGAACACACACGTTCATTCGATTTGTCACATGATAATCCCAATGTCAAACTATGGACTGCGGCAGAGATGGAAAGACTTGCGCAGGAATATGCAAAAGGAAAGTAGAGGGAGTAACATCGAAACGAGGTCAGATTAAAGCAATATCGTATAATAAAACGCTTGAGACGCAAATGCGTGAAAAACACACTCTCATGTAATTAGCAAAAAGGGATAGCAGATATTGACCAACAACCACAAAGATACTGTAGAAGAGAAAAATCTGCTAAACCTACAACTTCCAGCTCCAGTCGAAGGAACTTAAGTATCTACAAACATTGATAAAGGTGAGGAGAAAAATACTAACCTGATAAATCTGCAAAACCAGAACGTAGAGAACTGAGTCTCATTTTTTTTTCTTTTTTCTAATATAGAAGTCAATGCCATAGAAAAATCTTAATTTTGGTGATTTGAATGTTCAGGCACTCTTGCTCCTTTTTTTGCAGCTTAGGGATTGTATTCTGACAAATAATTGTGAGATTTTTTGTTTGTCTGACACCTGTATCAATACTTTTGATCTTTTTAGACAGGACAGAGGTTCAAGGGGAGGTAGCGTGGGGATACACATAAAAAAGGTTTGAAAGCTAATTTAATTCTATCCATTAACATGATAGAACAGATTTGGGTTAAGTTCAGGATTCACAAGATTACTTACGCAGTACGTGTTGCCTATAGAACTCAAAGAATAAATAGTCCTGAAGCATTTTGAGTGAATTGGAATCACCGTTATCTATCATTATGTCAAGCATAGATAAAGTATTGCTTACAGGTGACTTTAACGATTATTGACCCCATCTTTGTTTTCGATGCTGACATCATTAAAAATACTAGTGTTGTGTCGACGGTAGGGATGTCTCATCATGACGTGATTTATTGTGAGGCATGTACTGAATCGGTGGGTGCAATCTCCTCTTCCACTTTTAATTATGATAGTTTCTTATTACATCTTTACTCTATCCTTTTTTTCTAATTTTTGATATGACGGACATTGCTAGAAAATTTCTAACCGAAAATATCTTACTACTTTTTGATAAAAACCGTCTTAAAATATTTAAGACGAAAAACCTAATAAAACGTTTAAATCACTGAAAACAGACGAATCTTGGCAATATTACAACAGTATGCGGAACTACGTGAAAGGAGCCATAACTTGTGGCAGAAAAATATACTTCTATTATTGTAAGAAATCACAACCAAATGCATGAGTAGGTTTGCATTAATGTGGCATTTTAACTCATTCCACCAGTAGAACACCCAAGCACCTTGCTGATAAAATCGGATGTCCACAGGGGTCTATACTCTCTCCTCTCTTGTACAGTATATATTCAAATCAGTTCAAGAATATAATAAAGTATTGCTCTGGTACGCTGATGATACGCAAATATATTCTTTTTCTGAGTCAAAGGAGTTAGTTTTATTTGGTTCAAAAGCATTTCGAGATCATTTAAAAGATAAAATTAACATCAGGATACACAATGTCCAGCTATTATTTGAAAAATCCGATTTGGGAATAATGTTGCATGAAAATGTAAAATTTTGATTCCATTCTACATCAATAGAAATGATCAATCACAGGAAAACGTAATCAAAGAAATCAACGGGGCGCTACCGAAGGGATTAAAACAAGTTGCAGAGGATATCAGAAAACCTAGCAACAAATATGAGAGAAGCAAAACTGCGATTCTGGCGACTGGCTTCTTGCTCAGGAAAATAATGATTGGTTTAACACAGCGCAAGGAATATAACTCCAAGTACAAAGACACCGAAGCCAAAATACAAAATTTTAGAAAAGAGAGCACTGACGGTACATACAATCCAGCGGAATAATGGTAAAAAGTTTAGCAAGAAGAAACTCTAATAATACAAACAAATCAAAAGATTGAAAATGACATCAAGCCAATATAATATCAAACCAATGATGGTCACCGTTTCGACCAAAATACGAGAGGAAACCTTGTTATCAACATTAATGGTAACTATAGACTGCGAGATAAAGACACAACCGCTAGAATGATCCTAATCTATAAAGAAAACCAAAGTGATCGCAGAATTGTTGATGCAGTCGGTTGGAAGAGAAACCAATGATGGTCACCGTTTCGACCAAAGTACGAGAGGAAATCTTGTTATCAACATTAATGGCAACTACAGACTGTAAGTCCAAGACACAACCGCTAGAATTATCCTAATCCATAAAGAAACCAAAGTGAGCACAGAAATGTTGATGCAGTCGGTTGGAAGAGAAACCAATGATGGTCACCGTTTCGACCAAGGTAGGAGAGGAAACCTTGTTATCAACATTAATAGTGACTACAGACTGCGAGACCAACACACAACCGCTAGAATGATCCTAATCCATAAAGAAACCAAAGTGAGCACAGATATGTTGATGCAGTCGGTTGGAAGAGAAACCAATGATGGTCACCGTTTCGACCAAGGTAGGGGAGGAAACCTTGTTATCAACATTAATAGTGACTACAGACTGCGAGACCAAAACACAACCGCTAGAATGATCCTAATCCATAAAGAAACCAAAGTGAGCGCAGAAATATTGATGCAGTCGGTTGGAAGAGAAACCAATGATGGTCACCGTTTCGACCAAGGTAGGAGAGGAAACCTTGTTATCAACATTAATAGTAACTACAAACTGTGAGTCCAAGACACAACCGCTAGAATGATCCTAATCCATAAAGAAACCAAAGTGAGCACAGAAATGTTGATGCAGTCGGTTGGAAGAGAAACCAATGATGGTCACTGTTTCGACCAAGGTAGGAGAGGAAACCTTGTTATCAACATTAATAGTAACTACAGACTGTGAGTCCAAGACACAACCGCTAGAATGATCCTAATCCATAAAGAAACCAAAGTGAGCACAGAAATGTTGATGCAGTCGGTTGGAAGAGAAACCAATGATGGTCACCGTTTCGACCAAGGTAGGAGAGGAAACCTTGTTATCAACATTAATAGTAACTACAAACTGTGAGTCCAAGACACAACCGCTAGAATGATCCTAATCCATAAAGAAACCAAAGTGAGCACAGAAATGTTGATGCAATCGGTTGGAAGAGAAACCAATGATGGTCACTGTTTCGACCAAGGTAGGAGAGGAAACCTTGTTATCAACATTAATAGTAACTACAAACTGTGAGTCCAAGACACAACCGCTAGAATGATCCTAATCCATAAAGAAACCAAAGTGAGCACAGAAATGTTGATGCAGTCGGTTGGAAGAGAAACCAATGATGGTCACTGTTTCGACCAAGGTAGGAGAGGAAACCTTGTTATCAACATTATTAGTAACTACAGACTGCGAGACCAAGACACAACCGCTAGAATGATCCTAATCCATAAAGAAACCAAAGTGAGCACAGAAATGTTGATGCAGTCGGTTGGAAGAGAAACCAATGATGGTCACCGTTTCGACCAAGGTAGGAGAGGAAACCTTGTTATCAACATTAATAGTAACTACAAACTGTGAGTCCAAGACACAACCGCTAGAATGATCCTAATCCATAAAGAAACCAAAGTGAGCACAGAAATGTTGATGCAGTCGGTTGGAAGAGAAACCAATGATGGTCACCGTTTCGACCAAGGTAGGAGAGGAAACCTTGTTATCAACATTAATAGTAACTACAAACTGTGAGTCCAAGACACAACCGCTAGAATGATCCTAATCCATAAAGAAACCAAAGTGAGCACAGAAATGTTGATGCAATCGGTTGGAAGAGAAACCAATGATGGTCACTGTTTCGACCAAGGTAGGAGAGGAAACCTTGTTATCAACATTAATAGTAACTACAAACTGTGAGTCCAAGACACAACCGCTAGAATGATCCTAATCCATAAAGAAACCAAAGTGAGCACAGAAATGTTGATGCAGTCGGTTGGAAGAGAAACCAATGATGGTCACTGTTTCGACCAAGGTAGGAGAGGAAACCTTGTTATCAACATTATTAGTAACTACAGACTGCGAGACCAAGACACAACCGCTAGAATGATCCTAATCCATAAAGAAACCAAAGTGAGCACAGAAATGTTGATGCAGTCGGTTGGAAGAGAAACCAATGATGGTCACCGTTTCGACCAAGGTAGGAGAGGAAACCTTGTTATCAACATTAATAGTGACTACAGACTGCGAGACCAAGACACAACCGCTAGAATGATCCTAATCCATAAAGAAACCAAAGTGAGCACAGAAATGTTGATGCAGTCGGTTAGAAGAGAAACCAATGATGGTCACCGTTTCGACCAAGGTAGGAGAGGAAACCTTGTTATCAACATTAATAGTAACTACAAACTGTGAGTCCAAGACACAACCGCTAGAATGATCCTAATCCATAAAGAAACCAAAGTGAGCACAGAAATGTTGATGCAGTCTGTTGGAAGAGAAACCAATGATGGTCACTGTTTCGACCAAGGTAGGAGAGGAAACCTTGTTATCAACATTAATAGTAACTACAGACTGTGAGTCCAAGACACAACCGCTAGAATGATCCTAATCCATAAAGAAACCAAAATGAGCACAGAAATGTTGATGCAGTCGGTTGGAAGTGAAACCAATGATGGTCACCGTTTCGACCAAGGTAGGAGAGGAAACCTTGTTATCAACATTAATAGTAACTACAAACTGTGAGTCCAAGACACAACCACTAGAATGATCCTAATCCATAAAGAAACCAAAGTGAGCAGAGAAATATTGATGCAGTCGGTTGGAAGAGAAACCAATGATGGTCACTGTTTCGACCAAGGTAGGAGAGGAAACCTTGTTATCAACATTAATAGTAACTACAGACTGTGAGTCCAAGACACAACCGCTAGAATGATCCTAATCCATAAAGAAACCAAAGTGAGCACAGAAATGTTGATGCAGTCGGTTGGAAGAGAAACCAATGATGGTCACCGTTTCGATCAAGGTAGGAGAGGAAACCTTGTTATCAACATTAATAGTAACTACAGACTGTGAGTCCAAGACACAACCGCTAGAATGATCCTAATCCATAAAGAAACCAAAGTGAGCACAGAAATGTTGATGCAGTCGGTTGGAAGAGAAACCAATGATGGTCACCGTTTCGATCAAGGTAGGAGAGGAAACCTTGTTATCAACATTAATAGTAACTACAGACTGTGAGTCCAAGACACAACCGCTAGAATGATCCTAATCCATAAAGAAACCAAAGTGAGCACAGAAATGTTGATGCAGTCGGTTGGAAGAGAAACCAATGATGGTCACCGTTTCGACCAAGGTACGAGACGAAACCTTGTTATCAACATTAATAGTAACTACAGACTGTGAGTCCAAAACACAACCGCTAGAATGATCCTAATCCATAAAGAAACCAAAGTGAGCACAGAAATGTTGATGCAGTCGGTTGGAAGAGAAACCAATGATGGTCACCGTATCGACCAAGGTAGGAGAGGAAACCTTGTTATCAACATTAATACTAACTACAGACTGTGAGTCCAAGACACAACCGCTAGAATGATCCTAATCCATAAAGAAACCAATGTGAGCACAGAAATGTTGATGCAGTCGGTTGGAAGAGAAACCAATGATGGTCACCGTTTCGACCAAGGTAGGAGAGGAAACCTTGTTATCAACATTAATAGTGACTACAGACTACGAGACCAAAACACAACCGCTAGAATGATCCTAATCCATAAAGAAACCAAAGTGAGCGCAGAAATGTTGATGCAGTCGGTGCATAAACTGATTCCTCAACAATAATTAACCAGACAAGGAGTTTGGGGAGCATTGCATGGTCTTTTGCTTGACAAGGCAAACAGCCAATATGCGAGACTGCAAAAAAGCATCAATTTCACGGTGTGGTTCGATTTTAAAAAGACTTTCGATTCAATTAGCCACAGTACTCTTCGATTACTGGTTGAAGCTCTACCAATGGATCCCAATCTTAAGAATATTGTCATAGCTTAAATGATATAAAAGAATCAAAAGACCCAAAGGGGAGCTAAGTTCTCCAATAAAAATCGAAAGAGGGCCTCCAATGAGATTGTCTTGACCACGCTTATTTTTGTTTTGACTTGGTCAGGAGGATGGATGACATTAAGATAAAAACATCATCCAAAGAAGAAGAATCAAAGCAGGAGTGGTGGAGAGAGAAACGGCTGAATTAGGATTAGAGCTAAATTACAAAAAATACGACACACAACAATTCAAGGCTCAACACACAAGAACAATCCCACGAGCATTAATTCGTAGTGTATACAAATACTTGGGCAAATAATGACGTCAGATCTAAGCGCACTTGAATAACCGAAATTATTCAACATGGTGGAAATGCCAGCAGTCATATATGTTATGGAGAATATTAAATGCCTTCCAGTTTATCTAGATGTCATTTTTAACTATTCGTCACACCAACCCGACCCCCAGAAATATTCCAAGCGATTTAAATAATTATGACGTTTACCTGGTGGAAGTTTATCTTCTAATTATTTTAATAGCAGCCTCGACGGAGTCGACAAAACTTACTAACATATTGAGTGTGATGGTCTTCACATAGAGTATTAAAATTTAAGAATTAAATATTCCATCGCCATAATCTTATAGCACTATTATTTAATATGTTTACATTTTTATTTGTTGTCAGGGCTATTTTCATCTAAACGTCGTGTTTCAACATTTTGTTTCGTTAATATTTAATGTCGTGTCTGGAGTCGTTTCCTTTCATGATCATGATCAAGGGACTTCGTTTCATTTAAACATTAATATTTCATGGTAAACATGGAGAAAATCGTTGCAAACTTAGTTTACCCCCAGGTTGGAGTGAACGCTTAGATATATTATTTCTTATTGATATTGTAGTGAATTTTGAATTTTACACGACACGCATTATTAAGTATCATTTTGTGTGGTATATTTATTTTCGTATTATTCATCTCATTTATTGAATGAGATCGCTTATTTTAGTTTCATTTAAATTCATTATCATTATTTAAGACTTCTCAGCAAACTTTTATGTAAACAACTGCTACTATTTCAATAGATAATATGAATTTACACAGCCTAAGCAAATCTAAAAATAAATTATGTAGTATGTAACAAGCAATTGAATAAACATTCTTGACTAACGTAAAGGTTAACACAGAAACGGTAGAACAACAAATCACGTAGGTTTCTTCCAATCCAGCTTTTATGTTTACAATTTACACATACTTGCTAAAATCAACACATTACAGCGAGGTTATTAATAGAAAAACCGAAATATTTTTTGCGTATACAATTTATTTTACTACACAAATTTTTTAAATACTTTTTCGCGTATCGATATAATTTGGTTCTTTTAAGCGTCAACGCACACAATTTGCATTGGATTATCGATATCTTTACATAAATCAGGATCGCGAAATTTGCTTTCGACTGGAAGGTTCGGATCTACCACGGCCCTAACCGGCCATCCTTTTCCGATATGACAGTATTCGGTACAGTACATTCCCGGAGGCGATAAATCCTGCCAAATCGAAGACTTCGGTAACGAATCGGTCCAATCTACTAATGGTGTCATGATTAATGGATAAGAATCGTAATATGTTTGTAAGGTGTAATTGCTTCCGTATTCCGTTTTTCCACTAAAAATTAAATTAAATTAATTAGTGCTTTGATTATAAAGACTAAAACTTAAATCTTTAAACAATGATTTTTTCGTTTTTCGAAAGAAGAAATTATTTGTCAAGTATAAGGACTTTTACTGTTCTTACTATTTTGCTGATATTAGAGTAAAAACAAAAGAAATTCGACAAGATATAGCGAGAGTGCTGATATCTCGAAAACCAATTGAGATATTCATTAATCTCGCAAAGTACATAGTTTCAGCTATAGAATATTTCATCAAGATATTTCTAAAAATATCGAGGAAATTCTTATTTTTATGAAATGCTACAAATGTAATTAAATAATTTTTTTTTAATTTGTTTTAATGGCCGCTTATCATAGGCGCCAGATGTGTGGGTACTCTGAATACGCAAGCACCCATACAATTTTTTTAATGAGACTTGATATTGCTTCTAGATGACTTAACTCTGCTTCCAACAGACTTGAAATACTTCTAGAAAACTTGTAATGCTTCCACAAGACTTGATAACTGCTTCCAGAAAACTTGTAATGTTTCTAGAAGACTCGATACTGCTTCTGGGACACTTGATACTGCTTTTGAAAGACTTGAAATGTTTTCAGAAAATTTAATACTACTTCTAGATGACTGATATTGCTTCCAACGGACTTGAAATATTTTCAGAATACTTGAAACGTTGCTTTCAGAAAACTTGACATGCTTCCAGGAGGTTAGACTGAGATGAATGTGAACTGCAAGACAAGGCGTCGTATACGAATCAACAAATTATTTATAAACTTAAGGAGATGGGTTTTAACATTGACAGAAAAAGTCCCCGTCGTCTATTTCATTCACATTCTTTCTCCTCTTATATTTTTCTTCCCTCATTTACCCAACCGTAAATTCTTTTCAGGTTGAAACAAACAAAATGATTTTCGAAACAATTTTTATATATCACATATCAGAATTTCAAACGATACATCTATTCAGCATTTCCATTTTTGTGGGTGCTCTGCACCCACAAAAACTTTTGTATGGATGAGTCAACTCAACAGAGAGTGAAGTCAGAAGATTCAAATTATGAAAGTGTTTATTTACCTTTCAGTGTCCCATCAGGGGATGTAGCTAACTGAAGGGCATTTTTCAAAAGTTTGGGTGTTGTTTTTGAATGATATTATAGTCCAGGTTTCAAAAACTGCTGTGATCTATAAAGAGCGTCTTTCTTCTTTTGAAACTTATACCCAACATCAAGACATTCATATTGGGCTATTTAATTTGCTTTAATAAGCATTGCGAAATAATCAGTTCGCAAACCTCTGGGGTCTGTGACAGCTAGAAGTGTTGAAATTGGAGTGTAATTGAAGGAAAAATAACAAAAATTTTTATTTTTATTTATTTTTTATTCTTATTTTCATCTGGATATTTTATATCGTAAATTCCGGTAATGTTCTTAACTATATAACTATGCTATGTAGTCCGAAACGTGATTTTAAGGATTATTTACACAGATTTATGGTTGACACTCAGGTCCTAACCCAATTCTGATCTAGATGAGAATCAATTCAGTCTTTGATACACTTCTGACGATAGAAACCTATAAGCTATAGTCGCCAGTTTTTGAAAATGCGTATGGGTTGGGTGCTGGAAAAAGCTGAATTGATAATAGACTCAAAGAGATGTCAGCTCTATAAAGAAAAAGCCAGAATTGGGTCTGAAAAGGTTTGAAAAAAACTTAAGATATCATACTTCCTCATCATATAAAACGTTCGCAGCAGATATTGGCACTGAATTGGGAAGAATAAGCTCAATAGTACATTAAAATTCAAGAATTAAACGAAAATAATTTCAGTCCAAATAAAATCGTTCACAATTTTATTTGGGTGTTCTTTTGAAAGCATTTCTAGTCTTCTAGAAGCATTTATAGTTTTTCAGAAGCAATATCAAGTTTTCTGGAAGCATTTCAAGTCTTTTAGAGGAATATCGAATTGTTTGAAATCATGCCAAGTGCAGCCAAGAAGCAGTATAAAGTCTTCTGAAAAGATTGCAAGTTTTCTGAAAGGATTACAAGTCTTCCAGAGGCAATGTCAAGGCTTCTTGAAACATTTTAAGTCTTACAGAGCCGATATTAATTCTTCTGGAAGTATTTCAAGTCTTCTAGATGCAGCATCAAGTATTCCATGGGTAGTATCGAGCCTTTTGAAAGCATTCCAAGTCTTCTGGAGGCAGTATCAAGTCTTTTAAAAGTATTGCGAGTCTTCTGAATGCATTTCAAGTATTCCAGGGACAATATCAAAGCTTCGGGAAATATTCCCAGTTTTCCAGAGGCGATATTAATTCTTCTGGTAGTATTTTAAGTCTTCTAGATACAGTATCAAGTCTTCTCAAAGCATTGCAAGTCTTCTGAAAGCATTTTTAGTCTTCTGTAAGTAGTATTGAGTTTTCTAGAAGCGGTATTCAGTCTTCCAAGTTAGCAGTAGTTAATCTTCTGGAAGTAGTTCAAGTCTTCTGTAAGCATTTCAAGCCATTTGGAAGGAGTGTCACGTCTTTTAGAAGCATTTCAAGTCTTCTGGAAGCATTCCAAATCTTCCGGTAGCACTGCAAGTCTGCTGAAAGGATTTAAAGTTTTCTGAAGGCATTTCAAGTCTTCTGCAAGCAATGTCGAGATTTCTAGAAGCAGTATTCAGTCTTCCAATACCAGTTCAAGTCTTTTAAAAGCATTTCAAGTCTTTTGAAAGCTACGTTAACCTTCAGAGATAGTGGCCAGTCCCTTGGAAGAAAGTCAAGTCTTCTGAAAGCATTCCAAGTCTTCTGAGGCATTTCAAGTCTTCTGAAAGCATTTCAAGTCTTCTAGAGGCAATATCAAGGCTTTTGGAAACGTCTCAAGTCTTCCAGAGCCGATATTAATTCTTCTGGAAGTATTTCAAGTCTTCTAGATGCAGTATCAAGTATTCTCAAACCATTGTAAGTCTTGTGAAAGCATTGCAAGGATATTAGAAGTAGTATCATGTCTTCCAGGGTCAATATTAGATCGTTTGGAAGCATGTCAAGTTTTCTGAAAGCAACATCAGGAAAATTTGATATTGCCTCTGGAAGTTTTGTTATTGCTGCTAGAAGATTTGAAATGATTCCAAAAGTCTCGATACTGATTCTAGAAGACTTGATACTGTTTCTAAAACTGCTGGAAGAAAATATTATTTATTGAACAAAATGTTCATGTCAGAAGTTCAAAAATGCCAATTAAAGATTGGACTGTAAAGCTTGAAACACTGCTGGCAGAAGACAGAATACAACAGCTTCGTGAAGAAAACATCTCACATTTTTTTATCCCAGGTACTTGCTTTAATCGCTTACTCATCATATTCTAGACATGTTCTATCGATGACAAATCGACCATTATGCAGGCCAGTGCAAAATTTGCAATCCAACTTGTTCCAGAAACCTTTTACGTTTGAGAATGTTATCGATGTAACGAAGTGCGTTTAATGTACCTTGGAATAAACGTAAGGAGTGATCATCGTCCAGCACATATTGCTCCCCAAACCATAACCATAGGTATTAAGGCTGAGTGTCGTCTTTGAACGAATTTCAAATTCCGTCTTTCCCCTCGATGTCGCCGCACCTTTTTACGACAATCATTCACCCATAAACAAAACCTTCTTTCATCGCTGAAGTCGATGTCGTTTCATTGATGAATCCATCCTTGTCGTTCTTGACACCATACAAGTCACAGACTTAATCGACCTCGTTGATTGAAATCAATTCCTGGTTTCAAAGATCATATCCGCGCAACTCTTGTACGGTCTCGATTCAGCCTTCACCCAATCTCTCGGAATGAAAGACCGATCTCTTTCATATTTCAACCCCTATCAAGTCGTTAGTATGAGGAAAATTTCGTTGCACATGGAGCATTACAAGGCGTCTACATGATAAAAAAATGTCAAAAGACCTCTTACTTGCTTTATTAATAAAAAATTTTCAGTCGTACATGTTTCGGGCAATACCCATCATCAGCGACAAGCTGTTAAAGATAAATTACAAATATCAATATAAAAAATCTTAAAATAAAATTACAAAAGGTTAAAATATTAAAAACTAGAAATCTTATAATAATCCAAAAAAATTTTCATACAAAATACTTATCATGTTGTAAAAATATTAATAATAAAAAATAAATGACACGTCTGAACTATGAAACATTAACTTGAAATCTCAAAATAACGTGGTTATATAATCGTAATACAATAAATATAAAAAATATAAAGAATATGTAATAAAAAAGAACTTACTGTCAGTAGCTGCAGGAAAAAGGAATATTAAAATTAAAAAACATTAATTTTCTGAAGGAATATTAAGTTAATTTGATAAATATAAAATTTTTTGGCGAAATTTGAAATTAAAGATGTTAAAAAGGCAAGAGAATAAGCGACACTGAAGGTGACTGCAATGATAATTCGCTATAAAAGACAGAAAAGAAGAGAAAAATCGAGCAGGATGGAGAGAGGAATAACATCAAAAAAAGGTTAAAACTTCTCTTGGTAAAGATTGCCAAAAATTGAAAAGTGATCTATAAATAAAATATGTTTGAATAATATAAAATGTGTATAAAGCCAAAATGTTCATAAATATTATAAAAGACCGGAAATTGTAAGTTAAATTAAATATTTAAACAAAGGTTCATAATTATTAAAAATCTGATCGTTAATAACATTATGTATGACATTCTTCTTATATTTATGAATCTCCAAAAGCTCCAATAAATCCAACCTATAACTTTTAGGACATTTATGAATTAGTTTCACATTATTATAGTCTATGCAATGACCTGTTTCAATTCTATGTTTATATACATTTGATTGGGCTTTATTTCTATGTTCATTAATGCGAGTTTCCAATTTTCGGTCAGTTTGGCCTATGTATATGCTATTACAATTCAGGCAATTAATAGTGTACACTCCACTGTCTTTCAAATGATTGTTCTTATTTATGTGAAAATTAGAAAGTAAATTAAATACAGTATTATGATTAGAAAAGGCTAAGGAAATGTTATATTTTTTAAACAAATGATTGCTCTTTGCGGAGACGAAATTAAAAGGGATAGATTTATATATTGAAACAATTTCTGTTTTATTGTATAAAGGATCTTTACGTTGTTGAATATTGTGTATAAGTTTGTCAATAATCTTCTTAGGGAAACCATTGTTTTTAGCTAAAGTATATATGTAATTCAATTCCAAAGTTCTGTTATTATCTGACAATGGGTAATCTAAACATCTGTTAATTAGAAATCTGAAATTCGCTAATTTATGATCTAAAGGATGTGCCGAATTGAAAGGAATTGTAGAAGGAACAGCTGTTGGTTTTCTAAAAATATTATAGGTTACATAGTCTTCCAATCGAGTGATTTTTAGATCCAAAAAATTAATACTATTATTTAATTCTATCTCATGAGTAAAATGTAGTTTAGGATGAATATCATTAAGGAAATCAAGAAAATTAACAATCGAAGCCTCATCACCATCAAAATTGTAAATACAATTTTATAATGATAAACACTAATCCTTTTAAGAATAACATTTATAGTTGGGTGAGATATGTGGATGATATTTTTTGTGTATGGGATGGTGATGAGGCTTCGATTGTTAATTTTCTTGATTTCCTTAATGATATTCATCCTAAACTACATTTTACTCATGAGATAGAATTAAATAATAGTATTAATTTTTTGGATCTAAAAATCACTCGATTGGAAGACTATGTAACCTATAATATTTTTAGAAAACCAACAGCTGTTCCTTCTGCAATTCCTTTCAATTCGGCACATCCTTTAGATCATAAATTAGCGAATTTCAGATTTCTAATTAACAGATGTTTAGATTACCCATTGTCAGATAATAACAGAACTTTGGAATTGAATTACATATATACTTTAGCTAAAAACAATGGTTTCCCTAAGAAGATTATTGACAAACTTATACACAATATTCAACAACGTAAAGATCCTTTATACAATAAAACAGAAATTGTTTCAATATATAAATCTATCCCTTTTAATTTCGTCTCCGCAAAGAGCAATCATTTGTTTAAAAAATATAACATTTCCTTAGCCTTTTCTAATCATAATACTGTATTTAATTTACTTTCTAATTTTCACATAAATAAGAACAATCATTTGAAAGACAGTGGAGTGTACACTATTAATTGCCTGAATTGTAATAGCATATACATAGGCCAAACTGACCGAAAATTGGAAACTCGCATTAATGAACATAGAAATAAAGCCCAATCAAATGTATATAAACATAGAATTGAAACAGGTCATTGCATAGACTATAATAATGTGAAACTAATTCATAAATGTCCTAAAAGTTATAGGTTGGATTTATTGGAGCTTTTGGAGATTCATAAATATAAGAAGAATGTCATACATAATGTTATTAACGATCAGATTTTTAATAATTATGAACCTTTGTTTAAATATTTAATTTAACTTACAATTTCCGGTCTTTTATAATATTTATGAACATTTTGGCTTTATACACATTTTATATTATTCAAACATATTTTATTTATAGATCACTTTTCAATTTTTGGCAATCTTTACCAAGAGAAGTTTTAACCTTTTTTTGATGTTATTCCTCTCTCCATCCTGCTCGATTTTTCTCTTCTTTTCTGTCTTTTATAGCGAATTATCATTGCAGTCACCTTCAGTGTCGCTTATTCTCTTGCCTTTTTAACATCTTTAATTTCAAATTTCGCCAAAAAATTTTATATTTATCAAATTAACTTAATATTCCTTCAGAAAATTAATGTTTTTTAATTTTAATATTCCTTTTTCCTGCAGCTACTGACAGTAAGTTCTTTTTTATTACATATTCTTTATATTTTTTATATTTATTGTATTACGATTATATAACCACGTTATTTTGAGATTTCAAGTTAATGTTTCATAGTTCAGACGTGTCATTTATTTTTTATTATTAATATTTTTACAACATGATAAGTATTTTGTATGAAAATTTTTTTGGATTATTATAAGATTTCTAGTTTTTAATATTTTAACCTTTTGTAATTTTATTTTAAGATTTTTTATATTGATATTTGTAATTTATCTTTAACAGCTTGTCGCTGATGATGGGTATTGCCCGAAACATGTACGACTGAAAATTTTTTATTAATAAAGCAAGTAAGAGGTCTTTTGACATTTTTTTATAATTTTGACTTGCAACATGGATTCCAATATATATGTCTACATGATAGTTTGACAATCATATAAACTGACGTTTTGTGGGCAAATTGCATCCCTCGATTCCCGATTGCTATGTTCTGTAGATTTGGTATTCAAAAGAACTGGAGTTTCTTCATACACTTCAATTAATTGGTAATAAAACTCGAACCAAAACTACTTGTGTCTGTTTCTTTATACACAAAATTTGTGATAGCTTTTCTCGAGAGCAAGTGGATATCCCTAAAATCGAGTGTTCTCCGATTTTTTAACAATCGTCCGATAGCAGATTTTTTAATTTCATAACTGGAGAACGGTAGAATCAAATTAGAAAAAGGAAAATTATTCATAAATCTTGAAAAGAGACAAATTCAAATATATTGTTAGTAATAATTCAGGAGCACATCCTGTATAATATGAACGCATATATCTAGCGTAATGTAATTTGGTACGGAAGTACAAAATTACTAATACAATTAAAATTCGCATAGAGCAGCGGTACAACCGTGCTGGAAGGGGTTGCAGTAATGACGAAAGTATCCCCCGTGAGCGGTGGGTTCCATCGCTGCACGACGTAGTATACGTTTTTTTTAACAAAAAATTTGTGATAGCTTTCCTCGAGAGCATTCTTCACAAGTGGATATCTCAAAAATCGAGGGTTATCTGTTTTTTTAACAATTGTCCGATAGCAGATTATTTTAAATCTCATAACTCGAGAACGGTCGAATCAAATTACAAAAAGGAAAGTTATTCATAAGACTGGAAAAGAGACAAATAAAAATACGTTGTTGGAAAAAATTCAGGAGCACACCCTGTGTTATTTGAGCACGTGTGTCTAGCGTAATGAAATTTGGTATGAAAGTACAAAATTACTAGTATAATTTACCCTCGCATGAAGAAGCGAGGGCAAGTTTTGCTGTGTTATGAATGAATAGCAAGTTTTGTTATACCACAATATTCAATCAACAGACGGTTTTCTTAAAAAAATGTATTTATTATTTATTTTTTTGAACAATTTTGAATAATGAACACTAAATTGAAAATAGTAATAATCAAATATTTTAAATTCTTAACAGGTTATCAACCTCTTGTGGTCTCCGTTCGCAAAAATATGCTATGTCTTCTTCTTCTTCTTTTTGTTCTTTTAAAGGTGGTCTATCTAAATCAACTACTAAAGATATAAAAAAACAGTCTTGTCTTTCCATCCACCTATCACCAAAATGTTTTCTTAAAAGCTCCCTGACGTTACCGACCTTTTTTTGATCCAAATCAACTTCCATTATTTCAATTTGATTTGGTGAGAAATAACTGAATGTTTTCCCTCTTTTTAATAATGACTTTGCAGTCCCAGTGTCAGAATTGTAATAAACCTCTCCACTAACAAGAATTAAATTTCTTTGACTTCTCGATAAAATAAATCTTTTTGCTTGCGAAAACTTAAAGTGCCACGCTTGAACAGGTTTCAAAAATTCTTTAACGCTCATCTTCCAATCTTTTACTTCTACAATCCTTGCCCAGCTGCACAACAGTTCCATGCTCCTCAAAAATGTCTCTATAAATTTTAGGATCTATAATAGTTGATTCTTTCTTTAAAATTTTTTCAATGCGACCGAATATCCTATCAGGTGGGAGATATGAATGTCCAGGCACTGGAAAAATCAATTCTATATTGTTTTAACATTCGGAGGTGCCACATTTGTCAAAAAATAAGAACACATTCCTATCATTGTAGAATTCCGATTTTGTCCTCCACAACCATCAGCGCATAGACGTATATTTGAATATGGTGAAAGATCGACTTGTGATAGGCAATGAAACACAGCTGATGATATCTCATTGGAACTTTTTTTATATTCATGCTCCATCCACGTATAAATAAATACGTTTTCTGGGTTCATGTGACTTTTTGAAGAACCTCTTACAATGGTAAAATTATAGATGTATAGCTGCCGGCTGAAGTAGGCAATTATTAGTTTTATGGTCTTAAGAAAGTGATTGTCTTAAAAGATATCGACTCAACATCACGTGGAGGCGTGTAAGTCAAACTCGCCTCGCTCTGGTTATGAAACACTCTGTAGAATCCAAAGCTACGGCTCCGTTATGCGGATGATGCCTTAGTGATCTTGCAACAAGAAAAGTAGCTACTTCAGGAATTTTTAGACCACTTAAAATACCAACACTCCATAATCAAATGTACCATAGAGCTTCAAAACGGTTATCTTTCCCGGTTATATTGGTCACTAGGAAGGTAGATTGGAGTCGCACTGAGAGTACATCGGAACATTTCAACAGAAAAGATCAATTCCAGCTAGCAGAAAAGATTTCAAATAATGCAAGTAGTGGATTGCGATGTGTCCAAAAACACATAGATACCACATTATGGTACAAAAAGCAACATCCGATAGCCAAACAAAACTAATTTTAAATTTGCTTTAATGTGCAACTTATAAAGCTAACAAGAACAGGGCATTATGTTTAAAAAATGTCTGAGAAATTAAAAATGATTTAAATCTTAAAAGGAAAAGACGTATAAAGACGTAATAAACATAAATTTAAGGAGGATAAGTAAAGCCATAATCTTCCGTCCCCGCACTATCGACTCATCCTGTATAGCATATTAGTTTTGTTTTTACTGAGACACCATGCATAAAGTGATGAAGTAAATTGCAAGGAATCAATTCGATAAACATTTGGGAAATATTCTTCCAGAAAACATACTCAGGATTTTTTATAGAATCCCTAATTGCAACAAGAAATATTTAAAAATATTAATTTAGGGATGGTATCTCAATTTTGAAACACCAGTATTTATCAAATTTATATCAAAAAATGCGTCTGAAAGAAATTAACGTAGATATTCAAGTTTTTTTCTCGAAGAACATTCTGCGAATTTTTATCAAATTAATCCAGTATGCCGACTGAAGACCACAACGATACTAAAGATAACAGGTGAGATCTTGGTGAAACGTCACCTCCTTTCCAAAGGGAACCGATACAAAGAAAGGATGAACTCTCAAATTGACCACAACACCTCCTTTTCCATAGTACCAATTCCTCACTTGATGCATACAGTATACCGAATGTCTCGTTTAAACCTGACAAAACGGAAAATCTGAAAAACTACGCATTTGACTAAAAAGCTTTCAGATGAAGCCACCCTGTATAGCTGAAAATAATTTTAATCGATTCAGATGTGATAGTAATGTATGATGGCATAAAAACATTTTTTAAATTTTCGACGGTAAAGCCATAATCTTCCGTCCCCGCACTATCGACTCACCCTGTATAGCATATTAATTTTTGTTTTTACTGAGACATCATGCACAAAGTGATGAAGTAATTGCAAGGAATCAATTCGATAAACATTTGGGAAATATTCTTCCAGAAAACATACTCAAGATTTTTTATAGAGTCCATAATTGCAACAAGAAAAATTTAAAAATATTTATTTAGAGATGGTATCTCAATTTTGAAACACCAGTATGATCCTGTATCTCACCCCCTATATGGGATACGGGTTCATCTTTACCACCATTAAATGTCTCCCTTCAAATCGAATAAATTTTATCCGACATTTTTTTAGTCCGATGCTTAGTTCTCGAGATATTTCGTTTTGTTAGATAATAAGACTTCTTACTGCTTCTAGATGAGTTAACACTGATTTCAAAAGATTTGAAATGCCTCTGGAAGACTAAAACTGCTTCCAGAAGATTTACTAATGCCTCTGAAAAACTTGATACTGCTTCTAGAAAACTTGATATTACTTGCAGAAGATTTGAAATGCTTTCACAAGAGATAATGTTCGATTGGAAAACTTGAAATGCTTCCAAAAGACTTAATATTGCCTCTGCAAGTCTTGTAATGCTTTTAGAAGACTTGGTACTGCTTGTAGAAGATTTGGAATGCTTCCAGAAGACTTGATATTGCTTTTAGAAGATGTGAAATGCTTCGAGAAGGCTAGATATTACCTTTGGAAGACTCAAAATACTTCCAAAAGATTTCATAGTACCCCTGCAAAATTTAAAATGGTTCCAAAAGACTACAAATGCTTTGTTTTTTCGAGAGCACGTAGGGTATTCTGAATATTTTCAGACTCAATTTAGACTTTCTTTTATAAATTTATTCGTCGTTTGAGTCTATCCCCAGTTCATTTTTTAGCTCTCTTTTTAACACCCATAAGTATTTTCAAAAACTGGCGCCTATGGTATAAACTAAGAATATTGTAATCCGATGCCGAATATGCCAAGTGGTTTTTATGCAACAAGCAAAACTCTCATAAAAGAGCATTTGCGAAGAGAAGAAAACGTACGTTCTTGTGAAGAAAGTGATTGTCTTAAAAGATATCGACTCAACATCACGTGGAGGCGTGTAAGCCAAACTCGCCTCGCTCGAAAAAGCAACATCCGATAGCCAAACAAAACTAATTTTAAATTTGCTTTAATGTGCAACTTATAAAGCTAACAAGAACAGGGCATTATGTTTAAAAAATGTCAACATGCAAAAGAAGATTAATTGTAGCTATGAAAATTAGTAAAACGTAGAGAAAAACAATGTAAACGATAATGAATGCTAGACACGGAAATGAGAGGAGAAATTAAGAATGATTTAAATCTTAAAAGGAAAAGACGTATAAAGACGTAATAAACATAAATTTAAGGAGGATAAGTAAAGCCATAATCTTCCGTCCCCGCACTATCGACTCATCCTGTATAGCATATTAGTTTTGTTTTTACTGAGACACCATGCCTAAAGTGATGAAGTAAATTGCAAGGAATCAATTCGATAAACATTTGGGAAATATTCTTCCAGAAAACATACTCAGGATTTTTTATAGAATCCATAATTGCAACAAGAAATATTTAAAAATATTAATTTAGAGATGGTATCTCAATTTTGAAACACCAGTATGATCCTGTATCTCACGCCTTATATGGGCTACGGGTTCATCTTTACCACCATTAAATATCTCCCTTCAAATCGAATAAATTTTATCCGACATTTTTTTAGTCCGATGCTTAGTTCTCGAGATATTTCGTTTTGTTAAGTTAAATGGGACACCCGGCATATTATGTTGTCATTTTATATTCATGCACATGACATCAATCGAAGATTAATTACTGCAGTAACCGTTATTGAAGAAAAACACAAATATTTGGAGGCCAAAATAAAAGAAATTTTTGATTTATGATAACCAATGCTATGCAACAAATATTAAATTAGAATTATTTCTTACGCGTTTGGCACTTTCTTCATTCCACGCGGCATAAACTTTCCTTGATGTTTCGTTTTGAACGGTACTTTATCCATCATATTAAAGTTGGGACTTTGATAGCTCGGTTCAATTGGTGGACCATTTCTTGGACCATAACCTTTCCCCTTCAAAAATCAAAGAAATATATTTAAAATTATTGTAAAAAGAATATAAACATTAACGTTACAGCTCTTGGTACGTTATTAGCATCGTAATATGTAACTATATCTTTACGGGCTATTCCATTTTGTTGATTAATTGTATACGGTATATAACTCATTCTCGCCGTGGTCATATACGGATCCATATGTCGGTAAATTCCGGGTAATTCCGGTGGAATTGGTTTAGATTCGTCTCGACCTAAAGCTTTAATCTAGAAGCAAAATAAATTAGAGAAATAAAATTATATAGATTGATTTAATAAATACGGGACAATAAGCGTTTGGGTTTGGAGGAAAAACTGTTTGATACGTTGGTGAAGGAAATGTTCCGCGATAATTATCTTTCGAAGTTGTAGTTGGAGTACCTAAAGGTGGTGGTGGAGCAGCAAACATCTAAAATTTATTTTTTAATAATCAACAAAATTTTTACTCCTAAGTAATTGATATACTCTTTCTTGTATATTCCGTAGATAAATAACTTTATCACGTTCTGTAGCCCTCGTCATGTTTTGCGAGACGTTCGCTTGCTTTGAATAATATTCTTGATTGTAAATAGTTTTAAATTGAATATCATTCCTTTTACATTCATTTGGAAAGATTGGATTAAATTTCGCTTTAACTCTCTATAAAAAATAACATTAATAACAATAAAAATAAATTAATACGTAAACTTACACAATCAAAATCTTGAGGTAAAGGGGGCATAAAATGGTGAGAAGTATCTGTTGAAGTACGATAATCGGTACTTTTATAGACTGAAATTGGTATTCCATAATCAACGTGACATAAACTATTCGCAGTACACCTTAATAATGGTGCCATAATGTTTAATGAGAGATCTTTAGTTTTTATTGATCAAACAAATTTAATTTCGAATAAAACTGACAATCTCCTGACATTTTTTTTTAATTTATTTTTTTCCATTTTGAAGTTTTTTTGTTGTAGCAAAAAGAAATCAGGGTGGGATTCTTTAATTAATAATGGGTAGCCCGGAGCATTCTATTCTAAATTACGACGATTATACTCCAGACGATTTAGTTTTATGGTCCAACACGAGGTTAAAACAAACAACGAAAGATTTTTATACGGAATTGAAGAGGTTGATTGTTGAAAACGAAATTTTCGAACATTTCCTGAGGGATCATAACGTTTATAATCCCGGTATATTAATTGAAAAGTTTTCGTAAATGTTTGACATCACTTTCTCGTTTGTAGAATCTTTTACCCGTTTAATTTTAAATCCACCAAAAGAGGTCGATACTAAATCAACGAAATCAACGCAATTATCATATAAACAGGCAAATCTTTCGGACGATACCATCCTTAGTGCAAAATCCGAAGAATGTTTACATTTTGGAATGAGGTAAAATTAAAGTTTTAAAGCTTTTAATTAAGTGAAACTGATAATGAACTTGAATATTTTATGTTAATCAAAGTATTTAATATTCTTTTAATGAACTTTATTCATATATTCAAGAATATGATTATTAATTTAAAATTTATTGAAAAATATCGAACGTTGGTTGTATTTTCTTAATATGAGTATGTTAATTTTACTCTGTATGCGCAAGCACCAATACAAAATTTGTAATGAGTGCTCTCATGCGGATAGACGCCAAACATGTGGGTTCTCTGAGTGTACATGCACTCCTACAAAATTGTTAATGATTTTATCTGGATTGAAATTTCATGCCATTTTCAATCCATTTTTATTGAAGAGCACCTATTTTAAAATGGGAAGCAGCATTAATGCTTCTAGGAGACTTGAAACATCTTTCAGAAGACCTTAAATGCTTCCAGAAGACTTGATACTGCTTCTAGAAGACTTGATCTGCTTCCAAAATACTTGAAATTGCTTCTAGAAGACTTAAACTACTTTCAAAGGCTCGATACTGCTTCTGGAAGACTTGAACTTCTTCCAGAAAATTTACTGCCGCCCTGAAAGACTTAATACTGCTTCTACAAAACTTGATAATACCCTCGGTGGATCTAACCCTTGAACTGCTCACAGAAGACTTAATAGTATAACTAGAAGACCTGAAATGCTTTCAGAAGACTAGGTACTACCTCTGGAAGACTTGAAATGCTTTCAGAAGACTAGGTACTACCTCTGGAAGACTTGAAATGCTTCCAGAAGACTTGATACTTCTTGCAGAAGATTTGAAATGTTTCTGGCAGGCTTGGTATTGCTTTTGAAAGACTTGAAATGCTTTCAGAAGAATTAATACTGCTTCTAGAAGAGTGGATACAGCTTCTGGTTTATTTATACTGCTTCGAGAAGGCAAGATATTGCCTCTGAGCGTACAAACACTCTTAGAAAAATGTTAATGATTTTATATGGATTGAAATTTCATGCCATTTTCATTTCATTTGTATTGTAAAGCACGTATTTTGAATTGAGAAGCACCATTAATGCTTCTAGAAGACTTGATGCTGCTTCTAAAAGACTTGATGCTGCTTCTAGAAGACTTGATCTGCTTCCAGATGACTTGATACTGCTTCTAGAAGACCTGATCTGCTTCCAGAAGACTTTTTTAGTAACTGTTTCTAGAAGTCTTAATATTTCTTCTAGATGGCTTAGTACTGTTTGTGTGTGACAGTTATTCTAAGTTAAATAAACAAGTTGTAAACACTCTTGCATTTTCGACTACATCTGAAAGTGATGTTCTAAAAGTGTTACAGTCAATCAGGTCTAACGCTGTAGGTTCCGATGGTGTATCAATTAAAACACTACTCTACTGTATGCCTTTTTTACTTCCTTATGTCACACATATTGTAAATTTTTGCATTCAATACAGTGTATTTCCTTCATCGTGGAAGACAGCGGTCGTGCGTCCGATACCAAAAGTTCCGAATCCAATTCTTGCTTCCGATCTGCGCCCGATAAGTATACTAACTGCAATGTCAAAAATATTGGAAAAGATTATTAATGTTCAACTGGAGCATCACTTGGAAATTAATGAAATCCTGCCAACGGTTCAGTCTGGATTTAGACAAGGTCATAGCTGTACGACTGCTTTAGCTTGTGTGGTTGACGATATTATAGGTGCAACTGATAGAGGGTACATGACAATACTTGTTCTGCTGGACTACACCAAAGCTTTTGATACGGTAAACCACAGACTCCTGCTGGCTATTCTTAAGCACTTCGGGCTGGAAGACTCAGCTATTGTATTCTTTGAAAAATTCCTGAACGCCCAACAGCAATACGTGCAGTTGTCTAATTGTCAATCTAATGCTCGTCCTATCAGATCTGGGGTGGCGCAGGGTTCTGTACTCTCGCCTACTCTTTTTTCAATATATACTGCACCGTTGATTAATATCTTTAAACATTGTAAAGTACATTTTTACGCAGATGATACTCAGGTGTATATTTCATACAAACCGTCGAAACAACAGCATTTTCTTAGTATATTGAATGCAGAATTATCTAACCTAGTAAAAACAGCTGACCAACACAGCTTAATTATAAATCCCAACAAATCAAAAGTCATGATATTCGGGCGAAAAACTGATATTTTGTGTTATGGCGCTGACTTTAAGATAACTATTCAAGGGTCAACTTTACCCATTCTTAGCGAAGCACGTAATTTAGGATTGGTGATAGATACGGATCTGAGATTCCGGAAACATGTGTCGACAATACTTCAGGGTGCATACGCCAAACTAAAATCTCTATACCCTTCTCGTCATCTACTCAATATTAAAACTAAAACACTACTTTGTAACTCTTTAATTCTATCTAAATTTAACTTTGGAGATGTGGTGTACGGGCCCTGTTTACTTCGAGTCGACGAGCAACGAATTCAAAAGGCACAGAACGCATGCCTGCGTTTCATTTACGGCATTAAAAAATTTGACAGAATTTCGCACAAGTTATTGGACGCAAAATGGCTAAGTATGTCACGAAGGACAAGATTACATAGTTGTGTGTTTTATTACAATATCGTTCAGAAAGAAAAACCTCAATATCTATATCAGAAGATTCAGTATCGTACTGACATTCATAACTTGAATTTGAGATTTAGGGGGGCTCTGACACCTCCTCTCCACCGCACAGAGCAGTTTAAACGGTGTTTTAGTCACCAGATTGTAACGATATACAATGCTTTGCCCCCGCAAATAAAGCTACTTGCAAGCGTCTCCACATTCAAGAAGCAGGTTTTCGATCGCTTACTTGATCAACAAACGGCTGCCATGACTAGATAGTATAAAAAGGATTTTTTTTTTCAATACTATTAACAGAGATATTTATTTACATTATGTACGTTGTTTTTTTTCCTCTTTTCATTATATTTAGTTTTATATTTTTATTATGTTTAGTTTCATTCTCTTGTTTTACTTTATTATTTTTTTTTCCTCTCAATTTTCGCTCTCTTACTGAACGTTTAGAAAATTATTTTTAAGAGCGGTAATTGGTTAAGTTGAGCAGTGTATCAGTACTGAACTTCGCCAATTCGTACTTATTGTTCAGTATTATATACAGGTAGCCCTCCTCTAACACGGTATCTTATAACACGGTTTCGCTATAACACGATTCGTAAATTGCGGGAAACCTCCTACAACACGGTATCCTACAACACGTTTTCGCTATAACGCGATGAGAAAACTGCAAATCCTTTGTACATACAACACTGTATGTACTTATACAGACCGGGTAAAGTGCCCGACGCGGCTCTGCGAGCCACGTGCACGATGTCATTTCCAAATTGCTGGAAGAGCAAGACGGTTGTTCCTCTTATCGGGCCCTATGTCCCCCGTAGGACATTGGGGTACGCCCAGTTAGGGTGGGAACACACGATTGCTGCTTAATAATTAGGCAACGCCTACGATAGTTCTGGTTTAAAATGCGTGTGTTTTTTCCTCGAAGAGTCAGTCAGTCAGTTTTCCGTGTGGTTTTCGTACGTTCTTTACTTTCATCTCCGTGGCCTGAAAACAAAAGTGTCTCACGCTGCTACTCGGTAGTCTACGTCGCGCCACGGTGTGTTAAAGAACAATTTTTTTATCTTTAAGACATTAAGCTTCAGCCCCAAGCAATGTCAGGTAAAGATAAAACAACGTTCAAGAGAAAATTCATTTCTTTGGAAGTAAAGATTCAAATCTTGGATCGTCTATCGAAAGGAGAAAAAGCATCCCACATTGGGAAAAACCTTAATTTGAACGAAGCAACAATTAGTACAATCAAGAAAAATGAAAAAGAAATCAGAAGTGCAGTTGCCGCAGGATCTTCGACATCCGCAAAACGTTCAGCCCGCCCCAGACCAGCAATAATTGAGAAAATGGAAAAGGCCCTCAGCATTTGGATTGACGATTGCTGTCAAAAAAAAATTCCATTAGATGGCAATATTATAAAACAAAAAGGATTAAAAATTTACAACCATCTCAAACAACAAGGAGAATCCTCTGTCAATCCAGATTTTGTGGCGAGTAAAGGTTGGTTCGAGAAATTCAAAAAGCGTTTTGCGATTCATAGCATAAGAATCCAAGGAGAGTCTGCGTCGGCTGATCATGAAGCTGCTAGGACGTATCCAGAAAAAATTCAAAACATTATAGCCGAGCAAGGATACACAGCAGATCAAGTTTTCAATGCCGACGAAACTGGGCTTTGGTGGAAAAAAATGCCCAGTAAAACTTTCATATCGAAGACAGAAAAAACTGCACCCGGATTTAAGGTGTCCAAAGATCGTTTAACGCTCCTTTTGTGCAGTAATGCATCGGGGGACTTCATGACAAAACCGATGCTAGTGTACAGATCTTTGAATCCTCGTGCACTAAAAAACGTGAATAAAAACACCTTGCCGGTATACTGGACAGCAAATTCGAGAGCTTGGGTAACAGGACATTTATTTAGAGATTGGTTTTTGAATTGTTTTGTGCCAAGCGTTGAGCGGTATTTAAAGCGAAAAAATTTGAGCTGCAAGGCGCTGTTGCTATTAGATAATGCTCCATGCCACCCACAAGATTTAACACATCCCAACATCAAAATAATGTTCTTACCACCGAACACTACTTCGTTGCTCCAACCACTGGATCAAGGTATTATTTACACCTTTAAAACATATTACATAAGAAGATCGTTACAGTGGATTTTAGACGCAACCGATTCGCAATCAATTAGCGTAATGGAAGCATGGAAGAAATTTTCCATCAAGCACTGCATCGATATCATATCTTTGTCACTGAATGAAATAAAAACATCAACATTAAATGCGTGTTGGAAGAAGATATGGCCCTCTGCAATTGAAACGGAAAACATACGTGAAACATTAGAAAATGAAATTGGTGCGATATTAGAAGTCGCTAAATCAATCGGAGGCGAAGGTTTTGTGGATATGGCTTCCAAAGACATTGAAGATTTATTAGTGGAAGAAGAAGTTGACGAAGCGGAATTAATCGAAATGGCATCCTTAGATGCAAATCAAATCGATTTTGAGGACGCTAGCTCTGACGAAGATTGTGCAGTCAAGAATTTAACATTAAAAAAATTACAAGAAGGCCTATGCTTAGCGGAAAATCTGGAATCATTTTTCTTGAATGAAGACCCTTCGACGGAAAGAAGTCGAAAATTCAAAAGGGAGCTGCAAAACTGTTTAGCTCCATACCGGGAAATTTACAATGATCTAATAAGAACCAGCAAGCAAAGTTCCATTACAGATTTTTTTAAGAGGGGAAAACATACAAAAACTTTAAATAACGAAAAAAGTTCAGAAAGTGAAGGCGATGTCGTTCCACCGAAAAAACGTTCTCGGTTGATTATACTGAGCAGTGACGACGAGTAAATTCATTAAATTATGGTTGCGTTAGATTAAAATATTTTTTTTATACTTTGTGTTGTACATACATTTATATTTTTAATAAAAATTACGTTGTTTATGTCGAATTAAGAAAAATATTTGTTTTTAATAAGTTTTTGGAACGTAACCCCCCTTTTTGCACTAGCTCTGGGTCTCATGCAACACGGCATTTTCTAGGAACCTAACTACCGTGTTATAGGAGGGTTGCCTGTATATATACTCTCTTGTATTCATTGTATTAGTACGAATAAAGGCATTATTATTATTATTATTCCTTTCTTTTCTTCGTTAAAACTACTATTGAACATCAATAGATGCTTTTAAAGTGCTAATTAAGAATGTGTATTGCGATTCGCATTGCGCCTGAATTTGTTTGCACCAATAATGCGCCCGACAAAGGGTGAATATTTGAATGGTTTGTACTTCCTTTCTTCAATCTGACGATTTCTGTGCTTGAAACTTTTTACTAAATAGTATCAAAACAAGTTAGTTTAACATAAATGTTTTTATTCAACCCTTTTTTTCTTGGGGGTTATAGTGTTTTGATAGTCGAATTAATTGGCTAAAGGCACCCTCTAAAACGTTCTAAAATTTCTTTCTCCAAAAAACCATTGAGGAGTATGGTAATTTAAAAGTTGATAAGAATACTTAAAACTATGTTTTATTATGTAGTAGAAAGTGGTTAATTTAATTTATCAGTGTGAAAGAACCCTTATTTTGAGGGTGAGGGTTAAATTTTTTTAATGGAGATTATAAGCTGTTTTTGAGAGTAAGAGTGTATATGAAATTTGGTGACCATAATCGTATTAGTTACCAAGTTCTGAATACTTTAATTTTATGGCTGGGATTTATAAATAACTTCACACGAATAAATTCTATTGTAATTTTAAACAGGCTATCTTACGTTTACCCAATTATAAACAAGGAAAACATACTAACATTTAAAAGGATAATAACATATCAAGAAAAAAAGTGTATATTTATATAAATTGATTAATATTCAAACATTACTAATATTTTTGCAATCTTCAGAAACATATTCAATTAATAATTCTTCACCATCAACAATTACATCAGCTTTTAAAAGATCGTCTAATTTCTCTGACATAACACTCGAAACAGTTTCCCCATTTTCTTTCTTAAACAATCTTAACTTCAAAGCATTTGCTTGATTATTTTTATTTGTAATTTTAATTTCGTCCGCAATTGCATCAATAACCCGACCTAAAAAGAAAATTATTTATTTTTTTTTAATACACTTTTTTCATTGATTTTAATCACCCAAGGTCCAAGTTTTTGCTACAAAAATTGCTGTCGTTTTTTCAGGGTTTATTTTAGGGTGGGTTATATTAAAATAAACTCGATCCACACTTGGAATTGAATTTAAACCAACAGCTTTACCTTTTAAACGCATCAATTGAATTTTTTGGGTATTTTTTCCTTTTAATTTCGCTTTGGCTATATTCTCATCAATCTAAAAATAACAGTTTTAATGGAAATATTATTATTAATTGTATTTCAAATGTATTTCAAAACAAACAGTTATAAAGTTAATGAAAAATGGAAAAAAATTGTAAATCCTGCAAGAAGAAGGTCAATGCACCAGTGGGATGTGAAATTTGCAATTCCTACTACCACCCTAGTTGTGCGTTACAAGCAAAAGTAATGAATAAGGAAAATAAAATGATTTGTTGTAAACCGCGCGATGGAAGTGAGGTTAGGGAAGATAAAGTTTATGAAACATCGAAACTTGTGGATGAAGTAAAATTAATACATATAGTGAAGCAACTGTTAAGCGAAGCCCTTAAACCCTTTGAGGAAAAAATACTCAGAGATATAGAGGATCTTAAAAAATCAGTTCAATTTATGTCAGATTCTTTTGAGGATCAAAAAAAGGTGTCTGAAAATCTGTTTGAGGAAGGTGAAGCTTTATAGAGATGAAAATCGTATATTAACCCTCGTATTCCGGTGCCTGGGTCTATTTGGACCCAAATAAATTTTTGCGAGAAATTGTAATAAATAGATTTGTCGTTACTCAAGGAGTGCGTTAAGTTAGATCGGCGTCAAACGGACGTCCCGACGAAAAAACGACGAAAAAATATGTCTCGACCGTTTCTTTACAGCGCCAGGCGTCTGTCTGTGTAAGAGGCTATAGCGACAATACAATTGCCATTAAATTCTTGATTTAGTTCACAGAAGGTGTATTTTAGAGCAACGATCTACATCGAAAAATAAAATGTTTGCTAATTTTGTAAATAATAATGATGATTATAACAATGAAGTGTCTTCTGATGATGAATGTGCGTCATTGACTTTTAGTGATGCAGTACCAGAAGAAGAGGATTATGAAAGTGATGAGTTTAGTGGTGAAAATAGTAATAATATGTCACACTGTAAAGACCAAAATGTTTGTGGACGAACATGGAGATATATTTCCCCCACAAACAGAGATGCAGAATTTGGTAAATATGATGCTACACTCACAGCAAATTCTGAGGGTGTAGAAACCTGGAACAATGTTTTGATTTATTTATAAATGATGAAATCATGGACATTATAATTACTTATACAAATGAAAAAGCGGTTAAATATTATGAAATGTTTTCAAATAATATATGGAAGCCGGTAGACCGTGTTGAATTGAAGGCATTTTTTGGGATTTTACTAATTACTGGCCGTTTTCGGGAATCACGTGAAAGTAAAAAAGATCTATGGAAGAAAAAGATTGCTTATAGTCGACAAATTTATCGAGCATCTATGTCTCGTGATAGATTTGCAAACATTTTACGATTTTTGCGTTTTGACGACTTTCAGACACGAGAAGAAAGAAAAATGACCGATAAGTTGGCAGCTTTGAGAACCATTACAAATATTTTAACAAGAAATTGCAGAGATAATTACCGAGCGTCTAATGTAGGCACTATTGATGAACAATTAGTAACATTTCGAGGAAGATGTCCATTCAAGGTGTATATGCCGAGCAAGCCGGGGAAATATGGGCTGAAATTATGGGCCCTATGTGACGCTACTACATATTATTGTTGTAATTTTGAAGTGTATTTAGGAAAATGCGGAAACACACCGGAGAAAGGACAAGGACAACGAGTAGAGAGTTCTTTCAGAGTTTTGGAAGGGATCTAATCGAACTATCACAACCGACAATTTTTTTACGGATATCTCACTTGCAGAGGATTTACTCAAAGATAACATATTTATAGTGGGAACAATGCGGAAAAATAGAAAGGATATACCAAAATCTTTGATAACAATATCCGGAAGAGCTCAATTCTCTTCCGATTTTATATTTTCTGAAAATCTAACACTTGTGTCGTATATCCCAAAACCAAGAAAATGCGTAGTTTTACTTTCGAGCGTTCATCGAGAACATGCTATTTCTGACGAAAATAATAATTACAAACCTAATATTATCAATTATTACAATTCAACAAAAAGTGGAGTGGATGCTTTAGATAAAATTCTAAGAGAATACACTTGCCGGAGATGTACACGACGTTGGCCTCTGGCGCTTTTTTTACATTATATAGATATTGCAGCCTATAATGCATTTGTACTATGGCAACTCAAAAATCCGGATTGGGCAACTGGTAACATAAAATCAAGAAGAAAACAATTTATAGAAAATTTGTCTGAACAGTTAGTTGCTGCAAACATAGATTCTAGAGCTAGAGCTAGAGCATTTGAAACCAATGCAGTAGTATTTTCGAGACACATTGTGGACGCCATCGAAAGTACAGGCCGAAAAATAAATAAACAAATGAGTACAACATTAGAAAAACGCTCAAGATGTAGCTTGTGTATTGGAAATGACAATAAATATAAATCAAAATGTGATGTTTGTCATAAATATGTATGTAATATACATTCAACATGTACAAAAAATATTTTGTGTACAAATTGTAATGATTTAGAATAAATATTTTTTATGTAATTTTTTTAAAATTTTATTTTTATGTATTATTTTATATCCCTAATAATAGTTCACCTTTAAAATAAAATAAGTCAAAATCATAATGGCAAAAGCTTCATTTTTTATATTCTACGTAAACAAAAACTGTTCGGGTCTCGGTTGACCCAGGCACCGTCCGCAACGGTTGGCGAAACGTCAGTACTGCGAGGGTTAAAGAAAAGATTGGAAATACTGGAACAAAAAGCAAATAACCAAGAGCAAATAGAACGACAAAGGAATATTATTGTTTCTGGTGTACCGATCCAAGAAAATGAAGATACAAAAGAAGTTGTGTGTAAGATTTTTGGGACAATGACGCTGAATATACCAATGAATAAAATAACGGACTGCTTTAGAGTTAAACAGAAGAGGGAAGGACCTATCGTTGTCAAATTCTTAGAAGAATGCCTGAAATTGCAGGTTTTCAAAAAGGTTAAAGAATATAAAGGTATCAAAGTTGGTGAGTGTGGACTGAATGGAAAAAATGGAAATATATTCTTTAATGAAGATCTTACTATTGCGAATCAGAGACTTTTTAAAAGTACACGTGATTTTAGAAAAGAAAATAACTTTGCAGCAGCGTTCTGTAGAAATGGTAAGATTTACCTTCGCAAAACATTTAAGGATCAGTCTATCAGAATAAGATCTGAACAAGATCTTACTATATAAACTTACTTCATAAAATTAAAATATTAAGTACAAAAATTAGAATTAATGTATATATGTCTAGATCGTAACAGAAATGGATGAAATACTTAATATCCTGTACATAAATATAAGAAGTCTAAGAAATAAAGTTGATGACTTGATGGAGATTGTAAATAAGCATGATTATGAAATTCACATTATTGCACTTACTGAAACATGGATTTATCCTAATGAGGTGGAATATTTTAATATACCAAATTATAACGCTGTACATCATTGTAGAGATTCAAGGGGAGGAGGGGTGAGTCTGTTTATAAAAGACAATTTGGAGTATGATCAGAGACATATTCGAGAAATGGAAATTGAGGACTGTAACATACTGTGTGTTTGTCTTACTAAAGTTAATTGCGTAATTATAAATATCTATAGAGCGCCCAGAAACAAACCTGACGTTTTTTTAGCACAAATAGATAAAATTATGGAAACTCAGAAGTCTCCTTGTATTATTTTGGGAGACATGAATTTAAATTTACTCAGTGAAACTGATACGATTAGAGAGTATAGAAATATTATCGAAATGAACACATTTACAATACAGAATATTCTTACTACTGAGAATGCTACAAGAAAAACGGAAAAAACAGCTACTATTTTAGATCATGTTTTAATGAATAAAAACCTCTACTGTGATATAACCCTTACGGATCATGTGATATCAGATCATAGGATTATGTATATTAAATTAAACAAAGTAATTGAAAAAAAAACTAAAGAAGTTATCAATAAAACTAAATTGTTGAAAGGAAAATGGAAAGAACTAATTCAAGTGAAATTGCAACAGGAAGAAATAACTTCCTTTGGAAAATTAGCAGAAATAATAACAAAAACAAAAATTGAGTGTACAAAGGAAAGTAGAATAAAAGTATCCAACAATAACTATTGGATAAATGCTGAGTTTATTGAGAAAATAAAACAGAGAGATAATTCATATAAGCGATGGAAATTAATAAGAAACTCAGAAACTGAAAGACATTTTAAAAATTTAAAGAATGTGGTAAATAATATGAGAAGAAAATTAAAGAAGGAGTATGTGGAAAAAACACTTAATGAGGCTGGAACAAACAGTAAAAAAATGTGGAGGGTCCTGAACGACATATGTTTGAAACGAACAAAAAAAAAGGGCAAAATGGGACAGATGAAAAGTATGACAGGTGCAGTCATTGAAGATGAGCAACAAATAGCTGAGGAATTTAATACTTATTTTTCTGAAATAGGTAAGAATTTAGCCTCAAAAATTAAACCGGTTCTTAATCACCAGTTTAGAGAAGAAGAAACAAAAGAATCCATCTACTTGGAACCAACTGATTTAACAGAAATTAATTCTACCATAAGGGATTTAAATAATAATAGTTCGCCGGGAGAAGATGGTATTACTAAATCTGATATAGTGCTGCTTTTTGAAGTTTTGGGAGACAAAATAGTGAATATCATTAATGATATCCTGGTTACTGGCCTGTTTCCGAATGAATTAAAAACGCGAAAATATCCCCTATTCATAAAAAAGGAGCTAAAACAGAACTTGGTAACTATAGACCAATTTCAATCTTAAATATATTTTCTAAAATAACAGAAAAAGTTATCAAACACAGGTTAACTAACTTTATACAGAAATTCTTTAACATCGATCCATATCAATATGGATTTCAAAAGAAGAGTAGTACCTTGGGGGGCGACAGGGGATTTACTAGAATATATTACAAAAGAACTCGATAAGAAGAGGTATGTTTTGACAGTGTTTATTGATTAGAAATTAGAAAAAATGTTAGTGTGTTTATTAATTAGAAAAAATGGGAATGCGAGGCATTGCAAAAGACCTTTTCCAGTCATATTCTAAGGACCGCAAGCATTATACTCAAATCAATAAAACCAAGAGTAAAAAAAAAGCCTAAGTATTGGAGTAGCTCAGGGATCAGTACTTGGTCCTTTGCAATATTTATTATACATTCAAAACTTAAAGTATTTACAACTTCAAGCGAGATATTTTGTGTTTGCTGATGACACCGTCCTGGTTATATCATCAAGTAATATAAAGGAACTTGAAAAGGTGGCGAATGACGACTTAAATCTGTATTATACATGGCTGTGCTATAATAAATTATCGGTGAACGTTAATAAAACGGTATATATGATTATTAAACAAAAAAATAAACAAAAAAGTGATATAAATGTGTTTCTCAATGGAGAAAAACTAAAAGAAGTGCAAACGTACAAATACTTAGGTTTAAATTTGACAAATGATCTCAATTGGAATGTACATGTGAATGCCATCATTAAAAAAACTGTCCCAATGGTTAGTGCAATAAAAAGGTGTACGGATTGCTTAAATAAAAACTCTAGGCGTTTACTCTATAATAGCTTTATACTGCCACAAATTAGATATTTAATTCTGGGGAGGTCTTCCGCTTTACCAGTTAAATAAATTACAAAGAATGCAGAATAAAGCAGTAAAATCTATCTTTCAGTTGGACTATTGTATGTCAACTGATCTTGTGTATGAAATGGAAAATATATGGAACTTGCAGAAAATTCGGACTTATGAGCAAATAAAATATATATATTCTATAAAAAACAAACTAATAAAGACTAATATAAATACAAAACAAGTTAAGAACTGGCATGAATACAGCACCCGGAATGCAAATGATTTTAGAAATAAATATTGTAGAACAACGACAGCACAGAGATCACCATTATATCTTGGTATTAAAGCATACAACAGTGTTCCGATAATAATAGGGGAGAGGCTGCTACAGTGGCCAGGCTGCAACAGTGGCCACTATAACTTACCTCGGCAAAAAAACTTCTTAGAAAAATGCCATCTAGTATATAAATATAGTAACACTCCCAGTATAGTTATTTTGCAGAAATCTGCCTCGTTACTTATGTCTTCTAGTGAAAATTAAACAGTTGTGTTTTTCTGATGCTTGAACTAAATTTTACAGGTAGGTTTACGTGTGTATTACGAACTCCTCAGCAACTAAATATTAAATGCACTGTGGTATTATTACCTCGAGTTCTATTATGTATATGTCAGTGTATCAATAAGCAACAAATATTTAACTTTTTATTGTATAGGTTATGTGTTTATCTGAATGCAGTTTTTGCTACAGTGGCCACATAAATGAAATATACAGTGGCCACTACTTTCGGTTTACAACAACGGGTGGCCACTGTTGTTTCTTTATAAGTTATGTAAAATTTTATCAATTATGGTATATTTATCACTGTAGCAATCTATAATTATTACAGAAAATAATGTCTAATGCACGGCGCATTGGAAACACATCAGCAGAAATAATGGGACGTGCTATTTACGACCATGTAAAAGGTGGTTTGTCAGTTAAAGCCGCTGCTTTAAAATACGATATACCCCGTACTACCTTAAGAAGATATTTAAACAAATGCAAGGATAAAAATATTGACTGGTCTTCACCTATATTGGAAGGGGCTCCAAAGTTGACGCCAAACTATACCGTTAATCAGATCTTCTCTTACGACGAACAGAAAATTCTGTGTGAATATCTTCAGACAATGAGTAGATTACATCATGGACTTAGTCCAAAGAATGTTCGTAAACTTGCGTATGATTTGGCTGTTGCAAACAAAAAGAAGATACCAAATTCGTGGAAGAAAAACCAAACAGCGGGAAAATTTTGGTTTACAATTTTTTTGAAGAGGAATAAAGAGTTATCCATACGCTCTGCAGAATCGACATCTCTTGGCCGAGCAATGGGCTTTAATAGACCAGTAGTTGAAAGATTTTTCAATAATCTTAAAACATTATTTACAAAGCATAACTTCAATGCTAGTCAAATATATAACGTAGACGAAACGGCCTTAACAACCGTACAAAGTACTAGGAAAGTTGTATCCACGAGAGGTCAAAAACAGGTAGGACAAATTGTCTCAAGTGAACGTGGAACGTTGGTAACAATGTGCGGAGCAATCAACGCTATCGGAAATTCAATTCCACCTCTTTTAGTTTTTCCTAGAAAATTCTTTAAAGATCATATGATTAAAAATGCTCCACCTGGAGCTATAGGAGCTGCTTCTCCTTCTGGATGGATGAACAATGAAATTTTTATACAGTGGCTTCAACATTTTATACAACATGTCAAACCAACCACAGATTCTCCAGTACTGTTAATAATGGACAATCACGAAAGTCATGTTTCTCTTGAAGTAATAAGACTAGCAAAGAAAACTGGAATTATATTGCTTACCTTACCACCCCATACTAGCCATCGTTTACAGCCTTTAGATAGGTGTGTATATGGACCTTTGAAAACCTACTACAATGAGGCCTGCAACACATGGCTATTGAACAACCCCGGAAAAAGGATCTCTATTTATGACATAGCCGAAATACTGGGTAGCGCATACCCACGTGCATTTTCTCTTCAAAACTGCATCTCTGCTTTTAAAGCAACCGGGATATTTCCCTATAACGATAACATTTTTGACGACAGTGATTTCTTAGCTGCTTCAGTTACAGATGTTCCAAATGAGAGTGAAGAACTAGATGGAAATAATATGCCGTCAACAAGTTTTAGAGTATCACCTACAAGATTTGACAAAACACCAGAACGAGAATTTTTCAGTCCAGAAGTTATAAAACCCTTTCCTAAAGTTACGTCTGCTTCTGAAAAGAAAAATCAACGCAAGAAAAAAACTACAGAGATCCTAACTAACACACCAGTTTACAAACGACTTGAAGAAGAAGACCAAACAAAAAGAAAAAGAAAAGTTAATGTAACGAAACGAAAAACCGTACGCAAGGTCATAGATGGTTCTAGTGATATACAAAATCTGAATAGAAAGAATCACTCAAGCGATGAAAGTGAAAGTGATGTAGAAATGAGTGACTTGACTGATGATTCTCATGATATGGCTATTTTTTATGAATCAGAGAAAGAGGAGACTGACCTCCAAAATATTAAAAAGGGATCTTTTGTTCTTGTAAAATTTGTTACAAAGAAAACATGTAAATATTACGTGGGTAATATTACAGAAGAAATCCCTGGAAATGAATATAATATAAATTTTTTGAGAAGAAGAGGAAACAAATTTTCTTATCCTATTGTTCCTGACTGTGCAACAGTGGCGGCACAAGATATTATAATGCATTTACCCGCGCCTATAACCGTTGGGGGGACATCCCGAGCTTCAAGTGTGTTTTCATTTCCTGTAAACTTGTCCAGTTACAGCGTAGGATAGGTGACTATTACATGGTTTTTAATTTCTAAAGTTTCCGTTTACTATGTTTCTTAATAATTCATATACTAATAGCTTTAGAAAAATATTGTTCATTTATACATCTACTGTGTAAGTCTTAAGTTAGTTACAGTGCAGATTAAGTTTCATTATAATTTTCAACTTATAGATATTGTATTGTTTTTAAAATATATATCAAAACTGAATTTAGAAAAATAATGTTCTTCACTATTACCTTTAAATATTTATCTGCAATAATAATAAAGTGTTATTCATATTTAATGCGTGTATTATTAACCATGGAGTAGTAATATCCACCGGCTTATTAGTTACAATCAGTGGCCACTGTACCTTATGTCACTGGCCACTGTAGCAACCCCGTATGAACAGTGGCCACATGGGTGAAATATTTTTTGATGCTTTGTATTTATATTAGGAATTATGAAAATGTTTATTGTGAATTATAAATTTATCGGCTAACTACGTTACCTTCATATAGTAGAACACACATTTCAAAATGTTCATATTCAGGCCAGTTACAGAACCTTTTATGAAAATGTGGCCACTGTAGCAGCCTCTCCCCTAGTTGAGGCAAGGACAATGAAAAAATTAGTTTATAGTCTGAAAATGTTTTTGAAGTGAATGAGTGTTGAACTGTTACTGATGGGTTTACATTTTTGGAGGATTTTTATTTTCGTTTTTTATACATAACCTATTGTGATTTTTTTTGCTTATATATAATTTTTGTATATTAACCCTCGTATTCCGGTGCCTGGGTCTATTTGGACCCAAATAAATTTTTGCGAGAAATTGTAATAAATAGATTTGTCGTTACTCAAGGAGTGCGTTAAGTTAGATCGGCGTCAAACGGACGTCCCGACGAAAAAACGACGAAAAAATATGTCTCGACCGTTTCTTTACAGCGCCAGGCGTCTGTCTGTGTAAGAGGCTATAGCGACAATACAATTGCCATTAAATTCTTGATTTAGTTCACAGAAGGTGTATTTTAGAGCAACGATCTACATCGAAAAATAAAATGTTTGCTAATTTTGTAAATAATAATGATGATTATAACAATGAAGTGTCTTCTGATGATGAATGTGCGTCATTGACTTTTAGTGATGCAGTACCAGAAGAAGAGGATTATGAAAGTGATGAGTTTAGTGGTGAAAATAGTAATAATATGTCACACTGTAAAGACCAAAATGTTTGTGGACGAACATGGAGATATATTTCCCCCACAAACAGAGATGCAGAATTTGGTAAATATGATGCTACACTCACAGCAAATTCTGAGGGTGTAGAAACCATGGAACAATGTTTTGATTTATTTATAAATGATGAAATCATGGACATTATAATTACTTATACAAATGAAAAAGCGGTTAAATATTATGAAATGTTTTCAAATAATATATGGAAGCCGGTAGACCGTGTTGAATTGAAGGCATTTTTTGGGATTTTACTAATTACTGGCCGTTTTCGGGAATCACGTGAAAGTAAAAAAGATCTATGGAAGAAAAAGATTGCTTATAGTCGACAAATTTATCGAGCATCTATGTCTCGTGATAGATTTGCAAACATTTTACGATTTTTGCGTTTTGACGACTTTCAGACACAAGAAGAAAGAAAAATGACCGATAAGTTGGCAGCTTTGAGAACCATTACAAATATTTTAACAAGAAATTGCAGAGATAATTACCGAGCGTCTAATGTAGGCACTATTGATGAACAATTAGTAACATTTCGAGGAAGATGTCCATTCAAGGTGTATATGCCGAGCAAGCCGGGGAAATATGGGCTGAAATTATGGGCCCTATGTGACGCTACTACATATTATTGTTGTAATTTTGAAGTGTATTTAGGAAAATGCGGAAACACACCGGAGAAAGGACAAGGACAACGAGTAGAGAGTTCTTTCAGAGTTTTGGAAGGGATCTAATCGAACTATCACAACCGACAATTTTTTTACGGATATCTCACTTGCAGAGGATTTACTCAAAGATAACATATTTATAGTGGGAACAATGCGGAAAAATAGAAAGGATATACCAAAATCTTTGATAACAATATCCGGAAGAGCTCAATTCTCTTCCGATTTTATATTTTCTGAAAATCTAACACTTGTGTCGTATATCCCAAAACCAAGAAAATGCGTAGTTTTACTTTCGAGCGTTCATCGAGAACATGCTATTTCTGACGAAAATAATAATTACAAACCTAATATTATCAATTATTACAATTCAACAAAAAGTGGAGTGGATGCTTTAGATAAAATTCTAAGAGAATACACTTGCCGGAGATGTACACGACGTTGGCCTCTGGCGCTTTTTTTACATTATATAGATATTGCAGCCTATAATGCATTTGTACTATGGCAACTCAAAAATCCGGATTGGGCAACTGGTAACATAAAATCAAGAAGAAAACAATTTATAGAAAATTTGTCTGAACAGTTAGTTGCTGCAAACATAGATTCTAGAGCTAGAGCTAGAGCATTTGAAACCAATGCAGTAGTATTTTCGAGACACATTGTGGACGCCATCGAAAGTACAGGCCGAAAAATAAATAAACAAATGAGTACAACATTAGAAAAACGCTCAAGATGTAGCTTGTGTATTGGAAATGACAATAAATATAAATCAAAATGTGATGTTTGTCATAAATATGTATGTAATATACATTCAACATGTACAAAAAATATTTTGTGTACAAATTGTAATGATTTAGAATAAATATTTTTTATGTAATTTTTTTAAAATTTTATTTTTATGTATTATTTTATATCCCTAATAATAGTTCACCTTTAAAATAAAATAAGTCAAAATCATAATGGCAAAAGCTTCATTTTTTATATTCTACGTAAACAAAAACTGTTCGGGTCTCGGTTGACCCAGGCACCGTCCGCAACGGTTGGCGAAACGTCAGTACTGCGAGGGTTAAAGAAAAGATTGGAAATACTGGAACAAAAAGCAAATAACCAAGAGCAAATAGAACGACAAAGGAATATTATTGTTTCTGGTGTACCGATCCAAGAAAATGAAGATACAAAAGAAGTTGTGTGTAAGATTTTTGGGACAATGACGCTGAATATACCAATGAATAAAATAACGGACTGCTTTAGAGTTAAACAGAAGAGGGAAGGACCTATCGTTGTCAAATTCTTAGAAGAATGCCTGAAATTGCAGGTTTTCAAAAAGGTTAAAGAATATAAAGGTATCAAAGTTGGTGAGTGTGGACTGAATGGAAAAAATGGAAATATATTCTTTAATGAAGATCTTACTATTGCGAATCAGAGACTTTTTAAAAGTACACGTGATTTTAGAAAAGAAAATAACTTTGCAGCAGCGTTCTGTAGAAATGGTAAGATTTACCTTCGCAAAACATTTAAGGATCAGTCTATCAGAATAAGATCTGAACAAGATCTTACTATATAAACTTACTTCATAAAATTAAAATATTAAGTACAAAAATTAGAATTAATGTATATATGTCTAGATCGTAACAGAAATGGATGAAATACTTAATATCCTGTACATAAATATAAGAAGTCTAAGAAATAAAGTTGATGACTTGATGGAGATTGTAAATAAGCATGATTATGAAATTCACATTATTGCACTTACTGAAACATGGATTTATCCTAATGAGGTGGAATATTTTAATATACCAAATTATAACGCTGTACATCATTGTAGAGATTCAAGGGGAGGAGGGGTGAGTCTGTTTATAAAAGACAATTTGGAGTATGATCAGAGACATATTCAAGAAATGGAAATTGAGGACTGTAACATACTTTGTGTTTGTCTTACTAAAGTTAATTGCGTAATTATAAATATCTATAGAGCGCCCAGAAACAAAGCTGACGTTTTTTTAGCACAAATAGATAAAATTATGGAAACTCAGAAATCTCCTTGTATTATTTTGGGAGATATGAATTTAAATTTACTCAGTGAAACTGATACAATTAGAGAGTATAGAAATATTATCGAAATGAACACATTTACAATACAGAATATTCTTACTACTGAGAATGCTACAAGAAAAACGGAAAAAACAGCTACTATTTTAGATCATGTTTTAATGAATAAAAACCTCTACTGTGATATAACCCTTACGGATCATGTGATATCAGATCATAGGATTATGTATATTAAATTAAACAAAGTAATTGAAAAAAAAACTAAAGAAGTTATCAATAAAACTAAATTGTTGAAAGGAAAATGGAAAGAACTAATTCAAGTGAAATTGCAACAGGAAGAAATAACTTCCTTTGGAAAATTAGCAAAAATAATAACAAAAACAAAAATTGAGTGTACAAAGGAAAGTAGAATAAAAGTATCCAACAATAACTATTGGATAAATGCTGAGTTTATTGAGAAAATAAAACAGAGAGATAATTCATATAAGCGATGGAAATTAATAAGAAACTCAGAAACCGAAAGACATTTTAAAAATTTAAAGAATGTGGTAAATAATATGAGAAGAAAATTAAAGAAGGAGTATGTGGAAAAAACACTTAATGAGGCTGGAACAAACAGTAAAAAAATGTGGAGGGTCCTGAACGATATATGTTTGAAACGAACAAAAAAAAAGGGCAAAATGGGACAGATGAAAAGTATGACAGGTGCAGTCATTGAAGATGAGCAACAAATAGCTGAGGAATTTAATACTTATTTTTCTGAAATAGGTAAGAATTTAGCCTCAAAAATTAAACCGGTTCTTAATCACCAGTTTAGAGAAGAAGAAACAAAAGAATCCATCTACTTGGAACCAACTGATTTAACAGAAATTAATTCTATCATAAGGGATTTAAATAATAATAGTTCGCCGGGAGAAGATGGTATTACTAAATCTGATATAGTGCTGTTTTTTGAAGTTTTGGGAGACAAAATAGTGAATATCATTAATGATATCCTGGTTACTGGCCTGTTTCCGAATGAATTAAAAACGGCGAAAATATCCCCTATTCATAAAAAAGGAGCTAAAACAGAACTTGGTAACTATAGACCAATTTCAATCTTAAATATATTTTCTAAAATAACAGAAAAAGTTATCAAACACAGGTTAACTAACTTTATACAGAAATTCTTTAACATCGATCCATATCAATATGGATTTCAAAAGAAGAATAGTACCTTGGGGGCGACAGGGGATTTACTAGAATATATTACAGAAGAACTCGATAAGAAGAGGTATGTTTTGACAGTGTTTATTGATTTACAAAAGGCATTTGATACTGTGGACATAGATATTTTACTCAATAAATTAGAAAAAATGGGAATGCGAGGCATTGCAAAAGACCTTTTCCAGTCATATTCTAAGGACCGCAAGCATTATACTCAAATCAATAAAACCAAGAGTAAAAAAAAAAGCCTAAGTATTGGAGTAGCTCAGGGATCAATACTTGCTCCTTTGCAATATTTATTATACATTCAAAACTTAAAGTATTTACAACTTCAAGCAAGATATTTTGTGTTTGCTGATGACATCGTCCTGGTTATATCATAAAGTAATATAAAGGAACTTGAAAAGGTGGCGAATGACGACTTAAATCTGTATTATACATGGCTGTGCTATAATAAATTATCGGTGAACGTTAATAAAACGGTATATATGATTATTAAACAAAAAAATAAACAAAAAAGTGATATAAATGTGTTTCTCAATGGAGAAAAACTAAAAGAAGTGCAAACGTACAAATACTTAGGTTTAAATTTGACGAATGATCTCAATTGGAATGTACATGTGAATGCTATCATTAAAAAAATTGTCCCAATGGTTAGTGCAATAAAAAGGTGTACGGATTGCTTAAATAAAAACTCTAGGCGTTTACTCTATAATAGCTTTATACTGCCACAAATTAGATATTTAATTCCCTGCTGGGGAGGTCTTCCGCTTTACCAGTTAAATAAATTACAAAGAATGCAGAATAAAGCAGTAAAATCTATCTTTCAGTTGAACTATTGTATGTCAACTGATCTTGTGTATGAAATGGAAAATATATGGAACTTGCAGAAAATTCGGACTTATGAGCAAATAAAATATATATATTCTATAAAAAACAAACTAATAAAGACTAATATAAATACAAAACAAGTTAAGAACTGGCATGAATACAGCACCCGGAATGCAAATGATTTTAGAAATAAATATTGTAGAACAACGACAGCACAGAGATCACCATTATATCTTGGTATTAAAGCATACAACAGTGTTCCGATTATAATAGTTGAGGCAAATGAAAAAATTAGTTTATAGTCTGAAAATGTTTTTGAAGTGAATGAGTGTTGAACTGTTACTGATGGGTTTACATTTTTGGAGGATTTTTATTTTCGTTTTTTATACATAACCTATTGTGATTTTTTTTGCTTATATATAATTTTTGTATATTAAGGCTTCGATACCAGTGACATTCACTGTTTTGGAGTCAGTTAATAAATTAATTAAAAAAAAAAAAAAATTAATTTCATTTTTATTTTATACTAACCTGTTTATTAACTAAAGTTTTTGCATTTTCAAATTGTTTTTTAACCTCCTCATTTTTATTTCTAAACTCTTCGGCTTTACCCAAATCGTAAGAACACTCGATATGTCTATGTTCGATGCAAAAATTCTTATTACACTTTTCACAAAAAAATTTGACCAAACTAGTTTTGTTACAACCAATTTGGGAGCATTGATAAACATCTTTAATACGCGTTAATTCATCGACTACGTTCGAAACGTTCGTTTCGCAGGTTTCGAGATGAATTTTAAAATGTTCCGGGCAAAAACGTTGACCACATTTACAAGTTAAAGGTAAAAAATCCAATTGCTTACAATCTGAAGAGCCGCATTGTTTCCCCACGCTTGGGAATTCCATCTTCTTAATTGATTATAATTATAATAATTCGCTTAAAGTTGTTAAACCAATATCGGTCCACTTCTGTTCTTGTTCTTTTAAGGTTAAAGTAGCGTCACTTGAATCAGCCTCAGGATCGGGGAGTTCATGCAAAGGAACGTCTATTTCGTCTTTCGGTAATTTATCCGCTCTCCAATCGTCGTCTATTAAATCGATTAAGTGCCCCTCGTTTGTAACTTGACTATCCATTTGGTTTCAAAATTTAAAGTGATTCAAAACAAGATGATTCGACACTGTCAAATTGACAGAAAAAAGTTTGGTTAGAAAATGACGTTTTTTTTTAATTTTTTAAAGTTGGCAGTGAATTTTAATTTTTTAATTCAAAATTTTGATTTTTAGGATCAATTTTGATGAAAAATTGGAATTGGCCTCTGCGGAGATGCAAAATACTAGGAAAGAAATGAAGAGGTTTATGTTCAACATGAAAAAGCAAATAAATGATGAAAGTGTGCATTTTGAAGGTTATAAGCTGGATTATGATGATATTGAGAAGACGAGGAATCAATTTGAATGTTTTATAGCAGCTGCGATTCAACTTGAAATTAATCAAAAACTTCCTGCTGAAAAATTCGTAAAGTAAGTCATTTTTTAAAATTTTCATCTAAATAACCCTAGGGCTATCGCGCAGATCAATTTTATGGTCTATATGGGCTAATTTTTTTTTTTTTTTTTTATATACTGACTCCAAAACAGTGAATATCACTGGTATCGAAGCCTTAATATACAAAAAATATATGTAAACAAAAAAAATCACAATAGGTTATGTATAAAAAACGAAAAAAAAAATCCTCAAAAATGTAAACCCATCAGAAACAGTTCAACACTCATTCACTTCAAAAACATTTTCAGATTATAAACTAATTTTTTCATTGTCCTTGCCTCCACTATTATTATCGGAACACTGTTGTATGCTTTAATACCAAGATATAATGGTGATCTCTGTGCTGTCGTTGTTCTACAAAATTTATTTCTAAAATCATTTGCATTCCGGGTGCTGTATTCATGTCAGTTCTTAACTTGTTTTGTATTTATATTAGTCTTTATTAGTTTGTTTTTTATAGAATATATATATTTTATTTGCTCATAAGTCCGAATTTTCTGCAAGTTCCATATATTTTCCATTTCATACACAAGATCAGTTGACATACAATAGTTCAACTGAAAGATAGATTTTACTGCTTTATTCTGCGTTCTTTGTAATTTATTTAACTGGTAAAGCGGAAGACCTCCCCAGCAGGGAATTAAATATCTAATTTGTGGCAGTATAAAGCTATTATAGAGTAAACGCCTAGAGTTTTTGTTTAAGCAATCCGTACACCTTTTTATTGCACTAACCATTGGCACAATTTTTTTAATGATAGCATTCACATGTACATTCCAATTGAGATCATTTGTCAAATTTAAACCTAAGTATTTGTACGTTTGCACTTCTTTTAGTTTTCTCCATTGAGAAACACATTTATATCACTTTTTTGTTTATTTTTTTGTTTAATAATCATATATACCGTTTTATTAACGTTCACCGATAATTTATTATAGCATAGCCATGTATAATACAGATTTAAGTCGTCGTTCGCCACCTTTTCAAGTTCCTTTATATTACTTGATGATATAACCAAGACGGTGTCATCAGCAAACACAAAATATCTCGCTTGAAGTTGTAGATACTTTAAGTTTTGAATGTATAATAAATATTGCAAAGGACCAAGTACTGATCCCTGAGCTACTCCAATACTTAGGCTTTTTTTTTACTCTTGGTTTTATTGATTTGAGTATAATGCTTACGGTCCTTAGAATATGACTGGAAGAGGTCTTTTGCAATGCCTCGCATTCCCATTTTTTCTAATTTATTGAGTAAAATATCTATGTCCACAGTATCAAATGCCTTTTGTAAGTCAACAAACACTGTCAAAACATACCTCTTCTTATCGAGTTCTTCTGTAATATATTCTAGTAAATCCCTTGTCGCCCCCAAGGTACTACTCTTCTTTTGAAATCCATATTGATATGGATCGATGTTAAAGAATTTCTGTATAAAGTTAGTTAACCTGTGTTTGATAACTTTTTCTGTTATTTTAGAAAATATATTTAAGATTGCAATTGGTCTATAGTTACCAAGTTCTGTTTTTGCTCCTTTTTTATGAATAGGGGATATTTTCGCCGTTTTTAATTCATTCGGAAACAGGCCAGTAACCAGGATATCATTAATGATATTCACTATTTTGTCTCCCAAAACTTCAAAAAGCAGCACTATATCAGATTTAGTAATACCATCTTCTCCCGGCGAACTATTATTATTTAAATCCCTTATGATAGAATTAATTTCTATTAAATCAGTTGGTTCCAAGTAGATGGATTCTTTTGTTGCTTCTTCTCTAAACTGGTGATTAAGAACCGGTTTAATTTTTGAGGCTAAATTCTTACCTATTTCAGAAATATAAGTATTAAATTCCTCAGCTATTTGTTGCTCATCTTCAATGACTGCACCTGTCATACTTTTCATTTGTCCCATTTTGCTCTTTTTTTTTGTTCGTTTCAAACATATATCGTTCAGGACCCTCCACATTTTTTTACTGTTTGTTCCAGCCTCATTAAGTTTTTTTTCCACATACTCCTTCTTTAATTTTCTTCTCATATTATTTACCACATTCTTTAAATTTTTAAAATGTCTTTCGGTTTCTGAGTTTCTTATTAATTTCCATCGCTTATATGAATTATTTCTCTGTTTTATTTTCTCAATAAACTCAGCATTTATCCAATAGTTGTTGTTGGATACTTTTATTCTACTTTCCTTTGTACACTCAATTTTTGTTTTTGTTATTATTTCTGCTAATTTTCCAAAGGAAGTTATTTCTTCCTGTTGCAGTTTCACTTGAATTAGTTCTTTCCATTTTCCTTCCAGCAATTTAGTTTTATTGATAACTTCTTTAGTTTTTTTTCAATTACTTTGTTTAATTTAATATACATAACTTTATGATCTGATATCACATGATCCGTAAGGGTTATATCACAGTAGAGGTTTTTATTCATTAAAACATGATCTAAAATAGTAGCTGTTTTTTCCGTTTGTCTTGTAGCATTCTCAGTAGTAAGAATATTCTGTATTGTAAATGTGTTCATTTCGATAATATTTCTATACTCTCTAATCGTATCAGTTTCACTGAGTAAATTTAAATTCATGTCTCCCAAAATAATACAAGGAGACTTCTGAGTTTCCATAATTTTATCTATTTGTGCTAAAAAAACGTCAGGTTTGTTTCTGGGCGCTCTATAGATATTTATAATTACGCAATTAACTTTAGTAAGACAAACACACAGTATGTTACAGTCCTCAATTTCCATTTCTCGAATATGTCTCTGATCATACTCCAAATTGTCTTTTATAAACAGACTCACCCCTCCTCCCCTTGAATCTCTACAATGATGTACAGCGTTATAATTTGGTATATTAAAATATTCCACCTCATTAGGATAAATCCATGTTTCAGTAAGTGCAATTATGTGAATTTCAAAATCATGCTTATTTACAATCTCCATCAAGTCATCAACTTTATTTCTTAGACTTCTTATATTTATGTACGGGATATTATGTATTTCATCCATTTCTGTTACGATCTAGACATATATACATTAATTCTAATTTTTGTACTTAATATTTTAATTTTATGAAGTAAGTTTATATAGTAAGATCTTGTTCAGATCTTATTCTGATAGACTGATCCTTAAATGTTTTGCGAAGGTAAATCTTACCATTTCTACAGAACGCTGCTGCAAAGTTATTTTCTTTTCTAAAATCACGTGTACTTTTAAAAAGTCTCTGATTCGCAATAGTAAGATCTTCATTAAAGAATATATTTCCATTTTTTTCCATTCAGTCCACACTCACCAACTTTGATACCTTTAAGTTCTTTAACCTTTTTGAAAACCTGCAATTTCAGGCTTTCTTCTAAGAATTTGACAACGATAGGTCCTTCCCTCTTCGGTTTAACTCTAAAGCAGTCCGTTATTTTATTCATAGGTATATTCAGCGTCATTGTCCCAAAAACCTTACACACAACTTCTTTTGTATCTTCATTTTCTTGGATCGGTACACCAGAAACAATAATATTCCTTTGTCGTTCTATTTGCTCTTGGTTATTTGCTTTTTGTTCCAGTATTTCCAATCTTTTCTTTAATATACGATTTTCATCTCTATAAAGCTTCACTTCCTCAAACAGATTTTCAGACACCTTTTTTTGATCCTCAAAAGAATCTGACATAAATTGAACTGATTTTTTAAGATCCTCTATATCTCTGAGTATTTTTTCCTCAAAGGGTTTAAGGGCTTCGCTTAAGAGTTGCTTCACTATATGTATTAATTTTACTTCATCCACAAGTTTCGATGTTTCATAAACTTTATCTTCCCTAACCTCACTTCCATCGCGCGGTTTACAACAAATCATTTTATTTTCCTTATTCATTACTTTTGCTTGTAACGCACAACTAGGGTGGTAGTAGGAATTGCAAATTTCACATCCCACTGGTGCATTGACCTTCTTGTAGGATTTACATTTTTTTTCCATTTTTCATTAACTTTATAACTGTTTGTTTTGAAATACATAATTAAGAATTCAAAATACATCAAATATTGTTAACAACAAAGACTTCTTCTTTGCTATCATTGAGGTGCTTATATATAATCAATTATTATAAGATTTAGTCATATACAGGTGTTTGACAAAAAATGCCCTAAGTTGTAACTGTGTTATTTACATTCCGATTTTCAGGAACCAAGTATCAAATGAAATGGTTTGATGAATTCTATGTTTCATTCATCTACAAACAAATTTTTCCAACACCATCTTCAATTTTCAGCATATGTTCTCGAAATTTTCTCGAAAGCTGTAACTTAAATAGTTCTAGGCAAATCAAATTTGGTTTAGTACAATGATATACATATTTAACTAGAAAAAGTTTTAAAACAATGTTACAACTCTTAGTTCCATGTATTTGCAAAAAATGTTTGGTGATATCCTGCATTAGGATGAAATTTTGACCAATGCCATATGCAGCAGGCATTCCTGGTATTTAGTTTTCTAGAAAAAGAAACAAGATTACTTCTGTTGCCTACACATTTCAGCCCAAGCCATGACAGATCACCGACCAAATCTTATATTCTAAAGTCTTATATACTGTCTATAGTTAAAAGCTTTTGAGTTATTTTGAGTTTTGCGCTCATGTATTCATGTTTCAAGTCATCGCCCTTTTTAACCAATATAACAGCCATCACAATAAGAACACCCAATTTAGTAAACTCCATTCTCGTTCAAAATGACTTTGTCATTTTTTCTCCATGATAGTTTGACAAAATGTCAAGTAGATTTGTGTTATTTGAGAGAGGGAGGAGATGTTATACTTATCAAAAATAAACATTTTTTGCAACGCGTTTCTTTCACAGCATTTCTTATAAAAAATGTTGTGTATGGAACAGGTTTGTAAACTTTCTTTTCTTTATTTGGCTTTGTCTATAAATGATCTGTATTTCTTAACATGTGAACAACAGAATATTTATGCCAGGCCATCATACACGATATCAAAATACGTTTTCAAAACAACAATTGAAACCGTGTATTGAGTTTTATTAGCATTAATATTACTACAGGATTTATTCATATCCGCCGAATACGAGGATGCTCTGGGTACGCAAGCACTCATACAAAAACTGTAATGACTGTTCTCATAATGACTGATAAATGACTGTATCCTGTAATTACTGGATTGAAATTGTTATGTTCAATCAATTTTTATTGAAGAGCCCGTATTTTGAATTGAAAAGAAGCATCAGTGTTTCTAAAAGTATTGATACTGCTTTCAGAAGACCAGAAATGTTTCCAGAAGACTTGATACTGCTTCTAAAAGACTTGATCTATTTGCAGAAGACTTCTTACTGCTTCTAGATGAATTAACAGTGATTTCCTAAGATTTAAAATGCCTCTGGAAGACTTAAACTGCTTCCAAACGATTTACTAACGCCTCTAGAGGACTTGATACTGCGTTCAGAAAACTTGATATTGCTTGCAGAAGACTTGAAATGCTTCCGAAAGATTTAATATTGCCTCTGCAAGACTTGAAATGCTTCCAGAAGACTTGGTATTTACAATTTAATATTGCCTCTGTAAAACTTGTAAGGCTTTCAGAAGACTTAATATTGCCTCTGCAAGACTTGAAATGCTTCCAAAAGACTTGGTACTGCTTGTAGAACATTTGAAGTGCTTCTAGAAGACTTGATATTGCTTCTAGAAGATCCGAAATGTTTCCATAAGACTTAATATTGCTTCTGGAAGACGTGATACTACTACTAAAATAATTGATATTGCTTCTAGAAGACTTGATATTGCTTCTAGTTGATTTTAAATACTTCTAAAAGACTAGATATTATCTCTGGAAGACTTGAAATGCCTCCAGAAGACTTGATACTACTTCTAGATGAATTAACATTGATTTCAAAAGACTTGAAATACTAAAACTTGCACTGCTTCCAAAACGCTCGATATTACTTCTAGAAGACTTAAACTGCTTCCAGAAGATTTACTACCGCCCCAGGAAGACTTGAAATGTTCCAACAAGAGTTGAAGTTCCATTGGAAAACATGAAATGAATCCAGAGGATTGAATATTGCCTTTGTAAGACTTGAAATGCTTCCAGAAGACTTGATACTGCTTGTAGAAGATTTGAAATGCTTCTAGAAGACTTGATATTGCTTCTAGTAGATTCGAAATGTTGCCAAAAGAGTTAATATTGCTTCTAGTTGATTTGAAATGCTTCGAGAAGAGTAGATATTACCTTTCTTTTCTTTATTTGGCTTTGTGTATAAATGATCTGTATTTCTTAACATGTGAACAACAGAATATTTATGCCAGGCCATCATACACGATATCAAAATACGTTTTCAAAACAACAATTGAAACCGTGTATTGAGTTTTATTAGCATTAATATTACTACAGGATTTATTCATATCCGCCGAATACGAGGGTGCTCTGGGTACGCAAGCACTCATACAAAAATTGTAATGACTGTTCTCATAATGACTGATAAATGACTGTATCCTGTAATTACTGGATTGAAATTGTTATTTTCAATCAATTTTTATTGAAGAGCCCGCATTTTGAATTGAAAAGAAGCATTAATGTTTCTAAAAGTATTGATACTGCTTTCAGAAGACCAGAAATATTTCCAGAAGACTTGATACTGCTTCTAAAAGACTTGATCTGTTTGCAGAAGACTTCTTATTGCTTCTAGATGAGTTAACAGTGATTTCCTAAGATTTAAAATGCCTCTGGAAGACTTAAACTGCTTCCAAACGATTTACTAACGCCCCTAGAAGACTTGATACTGCGTCCAGAAAACTTGATATTGCTTGCAGAAGACTTGAAATGCTTCCGAAAGATTTAATACTGCCTCTGCAAGACTTGAAATGCTTCCAGAAGACTTGGTAATTACAATTTAATATTGCCTCTGTAAAATTTGTAAGGCTTTCAGAAGACTTAATATTGCCTCTGCAAGACTTGAAATGCTTCCAAAAGACTTGGTACTGCTTGTAGAAAATTTGAAGTGCTTCTAGAAGACTTGATATTGCTTCTAGAAGATCCGAAATGTTTCCATAGGACTTAATATTGCTTCTGGAAGACGTGATACTACTACTAAAACAATTGATATTGCTTCTAGAAGACTTGATATTGCTTCTACTTGATTTTAAATACTTCTAAAAGACTAGATATTATCTCTGGAAGACTTGAAATGCTTCCAGAAGACTTGATACTACTTCTAGATGAGTTAACATTGATTTCAAAAGACTTGAAATACTTCCAGAAAACTTGCACTGCTTCCAAAACGCTCGATATTACTTCTAGAAGACTTAAACTGCTTCCAGAAGATTTACTACCGCCCCAGGAAGACTTGAAATGTTCCCACAAGAGTTAAAGTTCCATTGGAAAACATGAAATGAATCCAGAGGATTGAATATTGCCTTTGTAAGACTTGAAATGCTTCCAGAAGACTTGATACTGCTTGTAGAAGATTTGAAATGCTTCTAGAAGACTTGATATTGCTTCTAGTAGATTCGAAATGTTGCCAAAAGAGTTAATATTGCTTCTGGAAGACGTGATACTACTACTAAAACAATTGATATTGCTTCTAGAAGATTCGAAATGTTGCCAAAAGAGTTAATATTGCTTCTGGAAGACGTGATACTACTACTAAAACAATTTATATTGCTTCTAGAAGACTTGATATTGCTTCTAGTAGATTCGAAATGTTGCCAAAAGAGTTAATATTGCTTCTGGAAGACGTGATACTACTACTAAAACAATTGATATTGCTTCTAGAAGACTTGATATTGCTTCTAGTTGATTTGAAATGCTTCGAGAAGAGTAGATATTACCTTTCTTTTCTTTATTTGGCTTTGTGTATAAATGATCTGTATTTCTTAACATGTGAACAACAGAATATTTATGCCAGGCCATCATACACGATATCAAAATACGTTTTCAAAACGACAATTGAAACCGTGTATTGAGTTTTATTAGCATTAATATTACTACAGGATTTATGACTTTATCTAGATTGAAGTTGCCATTTTCAATACCAACTCTTTCTCCCCAATTCCTTCCCAGCATCTGCTGCGAACGCTTTTATCAGAAAGCACGTATTTTGAAATAAGACTTGATACTGCTTCTAGAAGACCTGAAATGTTTCTAAGAGATTTGATACTGCTTTCAGAGGACATGAAATGTTTCCAGATGACATGATACTGCTTCTAGAAGACTTGATATTGCTTGCAGAGGACTTAAAATGCTTCCAAAAGTCCTGATATTTCCTCCGAAATACTTGAAAAAAAGAATTGATACTGCTTCGAGAAATCTTGAAATGCTTCCAAAACGCTTGAAATTCATTCAAAAGACTTGATACTGTTTCTATAAGATTTGAAAATTTCCCAGAAGACTTGATATTGTCTCTAAGAGACTGGGATACTTCCATAAGACTTTGTTTATGTCCGACGTGACGTGAGTCGTGGGTGGTGGTGGGAGGTCATTGGGAGGACCAAATGACGAAGATGTCATCAACGTACCGGATCCATAACTTCGGTTTGTATTTGGCCTCCCTTAACGCTTTCTTCTCGAGGTAAATCATGAACAGGTTGGCGATGACCGGGGACAGTGAAGAACCCATAGCTGCTCCTTCTACCTGCTTGTAAATCTGACCGTCAAACAGAAAATAAGCATTGTTGAGACAGTGTTTGGCGAGGTCTACGATGTGGCTGGCCAAGTCTTCGTTTTCTCTGATCTGCTTGAGGGCCTCTTCGATCGGGATACTAGGATAGAGAGACTTGACATCGAAGCTCGCCAAGATGTCACTGTTTTCAATTTGGACGTTGTCCAGAATTTGAACGAAATGTTCAGAATTTCGCACGTAGGAGTCGGCTTGTTGTGTAATAGGCTGCAAGATCTTCGCCAGGTACTTTTCAAGTTTTTGTACCGGTGAGTCGAAGGCACTCACAATGGGTCTAAGTGGAACATCCGGCTTGTGTATCTTGGGAAGACCATAAAGTTTAGGGCACCTGCTTGATTTCTCTCGAGGGATTAGAGTTTTCTTTATCTCCGGATCTATTGGAGATGCCTCTATTTTCGACTTGGTTGTCTTTTCTAGGTAAGTTGTAGGATCTCTTGCTGCTGGTTTGTAGGCCGTATCTTTGAGTAAGTCCATGATCTTTTGCTTGTAATCCACCGAGTCCATAACCACTGTGGCATTACCCTTGTCCGCCGGAAGTATGATGATATTGTGGTTATTTTTAAGTTGCTTCAGGGCCTGGATTTCACTTGGATCTAAATTCGACTTCGGTGGTTTAGCTAAACGTAAAATCCTGGAGATGTCCATTCTTAAAATTTCGGCTTTTTGTTTCTCCATTGATGTTAAGCTGGATTCCACGTTAGCGATGATTTCTTCATCCGGAATGGTCTTTGGGGTTAAGGCGTAGTTGAATCATTTACTTAAAACTGCTGGTTCTGCATCTGAAAGGTTGTATCCTGAAAGGTTATGGACGATCTTTTGGTTTTTGGAGGTGTGGCCGCTTAGATGTTTCTGCGGACCTTGCTTCTAAATCTTCGAACTTCTTTTGGAGTTTCTTGGTTTTCTGGGCTCTGTTCGTTTCGCAACGCCAGAATGTTAAAATTTCTAACTGGGTCCAAATGATGATGTGTAGCTGTTGGCTCAATAACAGATGAAGCTGGTATAATTCGAGTTCGGTGCTGCTGAGATTCTTCCTCGTTCTTCGAATTTCTTCTTTAAGGAGCGAATTGCTGGCTCCCCCCACCACCCACGACTCACGTCACGTCGGACATAAACACCAACACTACCCCACCCCCGACCAATCGCTATCACCTACGACAAAGACGACCTACTATAAAAAGGAGCCAGAGCACCGCAGTACCTCAGTCTGTCAACAGGAGACTACGACAAAGCACTGAAGATGCCAAGTGAGATCTTGGCGAAACGTCTGCCCCTGTCCACAGGGAACAACCAAGAAGATGAACGGATGGTACCTCGGATCAACCAAAACACACACTTCTCCATCCGCGAAGCAATACGAATTACCATATATATACATTAAATGAAGTACTTTTATGTTTTAGTTACTTTTATGGAAATATTTTATTTCCAATATGAACATCAGGTGTCTTTTCTTATATTGAATAAACTCAGCATATAATAATACAGGTACAATAGACACACGTTATAAGCAATGATAGGCCGTATTCTTGGTAGTCTTAGGGTTAATCTATACAAAAATTAATTAAACCTTTACATTTAATATAACCTAGGTTTATGAGAGATTGGCATAAATGTGGACACGCCCTTTTAGAAAAATTACGAATAAAAGTAAACAACCAAAAAATTCAACTAAGAAAATTAAGAGAACAACGCGACATAAAAGAACCACTTCATTCCATGGTAAACGAAGTTGACATATTTGTGTTAAATTTACGTTTAGAAGGCAACAAAGATGACTTAAAATTAAAAAATAATCTTTTTCTACAATCGAAAACCATGTTGAATAAAGCCAGCCACAACATAATCCAAATGAAAAAGACCGTCAGCGATCAACAAAAAGAATGTGTAAATATAGGTCAAGAAACAGCGACATCGCTATTGTGTTTAGATAAGTACATTGATGATGAAGAAAAATTGTGTGAGGAAATCGCAAATATGCGTAAAAAGCAACGATTAATTAAAGATAGAATTAAACATTATCAATGTCCGTCGATTGATGATTATTTAATGGCTAAACATGAATTAGAAGGTTTAAAACAAAAATTAAAAGATTTTAAAGAAAGATCGAAAACGCAAAAGGTAATAAAATTTTAAAAAAATATAATTGAAAATTAAGTTTATTTATTTGCTTTTTAGCAAGCAATGAAATCTTACAAAATTTTGTTGAAAAAATTAGAGCTTAGAAAACGTGATGCATTAACAGAGTAAGTATCGTAATTTAATTTGTGATTCAGTTACTTTTAAGTATTTGTTTTTATTGTAGATGGCATTGGATGAATATAACAGGCAGTAATGTTAGTGTTTGGTCTTCTAAGATGGTGCTTCCTGCACATAAATAAAAATGTTTAATATTTTATTTGATTCTTTTTATTTTAACTCTAAAATACTTGTTTCTTCAACTTTTTCATAGCAAAGTAAATTGTTAATACTAAAGTTACGTTACCCTTTTGTACTTAAAGGATAATTGTAGCCTTTTTGGCAGTGTCATCAAAAATTAATGCAAGCCATGTAAATTGATGACAATTTTTTAATTATTACTTGATCAAGAAAATGTCGTATAAGAGTTTTATTGTGTACATTATTATTGTATTTATATTTTCCCTCATTGGAATATCATTTACCCCCTTAACCCTCTTTCCCCATTTCCACACCCTCAATTTAATCATCCCCTACCCTATTATTCTACGCCCACAGCAGCCTTTCGTCTCCTTACCACTATCATCCTTCTCATCCATCGTTTCGCTCTCCTCCAAGATCTACTCTCTGTCCATCCCCTCCTCCCTCAACTCACTGCACCCATTCAAGATATGTTCCAATGTTTCCCGTTCCTCTCTGCATAGCCTAGACCGCCTCTCCTCACCGGCCATCCAGTATCTATTAGCTCTTTCCTCGTTTCCATATCGGAACCAAGCCATCAATTTCCTCCCTTCTCTATCTCCTTCCAATACCAAGTATATATGCAGCCCCTCTGTAATTACGACTTTGTATCTTCTTTTCTGTCTCTGGACATTTTGATCCCTATCTCTCAATTCTCCCTACCCACCCTTCGTCTACTATTTATCTCAGTTACCGAATAGCCCACATTTTTGTAATAATTTTCTCTATCTCCTTTCCCATATCTGACCTTTCCCTCTCTAATATCCCACCAACACTCCCCCAAGATCCCGCATTTTGGCCTCCCTTCTATTCCTTCTTCATATTTCACTGCCCTCCTGCCCGCCTCCACTCTGACCTTATCTACCTTTACCTCTCCCTCAAATACACCGGTATCTCTTGGTCTCGTCACCGCAAGTACACATCTCCAATATTTAGCTAGCACGTCCTCCAGCATTCCCTGTTCCCTCATCCCCATAAATCTGCTTCATACATCATTATATTACTAACCAAACCATCAAACATAATCTTCCTCATTGCCACATTCCTTCCAAAGACTCTTTCCCCTTAACCTTATACTTGTCCCATCACCTTATTTGCTTTTTTTGTCATTGATTTCACATACGACCCCTTTCTATTATCCTCCCTAAATACACCTCAAGTAAGTAATACTCCATAATCTCCTCGATCTCCAGCTTTCTGCTCGTTTTCTCCTGTCCTTATAAAACTTCATCATCCTCGCCTTCGTAGAAAGGTGCATATTTCTCTAAAATATGCACCTTTCTACCTCTCACCACCACCTCTCCCTTCTGCCCCTTTCTCAATATATCTTCCAAGTTCGCCGTATACAATGCAAACAGACTTGGGCTCAGCGGATATCTCTGCCTCAGTCCTTTCGTCTTTCAGAACACGTCGCTCAGCTTATCCTCCTCTTTTATCCTAGGCATAGTCTTCATGTATATTTCCTTCACTCTCGTTATTAGGTGATGCGTGATCCCCCTCCTCCAAATCTTACCACAATTTTCCCTAACCACTTTATCAAAAGCCGCCTTCAGATTTATAAACAGGCCGTACAATTTCCCCCTTTCTTATCCAGCTCCCTAGCTGCCAGATACTTCAACACATACACATTGTCGATTGGTCTCCTTTCTTCAATTTTTTTCCCCAATTCTGAAAATTTCCCCCAATTGCATTTCCTCCTTCAGTCTTCCCAACGACCAAGAAAATGTCTTTAAGTCTGACAGAAATTGCTCAGGCAATGGATTTGGTGGAAGATGTAGATATTGGAAAATATTATTTTCGGATTAAGTGGAAAACTTGCTACAACACCATTATTCTAGGATCTTATAAAAGCCTTTGATAGTGTAGATTATTCAATTATTTTAACTAATGTGGAGAAATTTAGCTCAAAAGGTGTTAGCTTGTCATGGATGAAATCCTATCTATCAGGGAGGATACAATGTGTAGTTGGCCACAATGAATAGGGAACAGAAATAATTTCAGATTGGAAGGAAGTCAAGCTGGATATTCCTCGGAGTACTGACCAGATCACGGCGAAGTATCGAGATACAGAGATTGCACGTGTTGAAGATATTTCGTTTCTAAGTTGAAAAGTGGTTCCAGGATTGTCTTGAACAAATTATATTGAGTTCCTTACTGCCAAGATCAGTCATTTCTTATATGCGCTTCAAATTAATTAGTAGTTGGAATTGATGCAACAATAAATGCATGTTATGTTCCATATTTACTTACTATACTTTACTATACTTATTTTTTTAAGAATTAAGATTAATGATGAAAGAGATTATGAATGAAATCAAAGATGATATGAGAAGGAATAACGAGGAACTAAAGGAGGAAATTAGGGAACTGAAGAAAGAAATGAACGCGTGGAATGAGGAATGGAAGAAGGAAAGGGAACAATTATCAATGAGAATTGAGAAACTAGAAAACAGACAGGAACGAGAAGAGAGAGATAAAAGGAGAAACAACAAAGTAATAAAGGCTCTGAAAATGGAGAATGAAAACTTGACAGGAAAAGTAGAACAATTTATACAACAAGAAATGGGAATACAAACTAGAATGGTGAAAGTAACAAGGATAAACAAGGACACAAGAATGGAAATGATTGTAGCTGAACTGGAAACATGGGACATGAAAAGGAGAATTATGGGAGAAAGAAACAAGTTGAAACGAACAAAAACATATATAGATAATGACTTAACAAAGAATGAAAGACAGAGAGAAATAAGGAGTATTGCAAGAGAAGAGTCACGTAAGGGGAACAACGTAAGAGTAGGATACCAAAAGCTCAAAATAGGTAACGACGAATACAAATGGAGCAAGACAGAGAAAGGACTAGTGCAAACACCGCTGTTGCCAAAAAATTAGTGAAGAAGCTAAGTGAAACAAAAGATACGAAGACAACAAGAAAAACCAGTACAAAGAATAATTGGAGGATAGGGACATGGAATGTGAGAGGCATACAGGGGAAAGAAGAGGAACTGGAAACGGAATTTGAAAACACAGGACTAGACATATTGTTGACAACAGAAACCAAAAAAAAATGACAGGGAGGGAAACAGACCGACAATGGACACATATTCATATACAGCGGAGTGAGTATGGAGAAAAGAGCAGCAGCAGGAGTGGCCTGTATAACATAAAAAATTGGAGAGAGAAATTGACAGATGGATACAAATAAATGAAAGAATACTAATGGTTAAAATGGGTAACAAACAGGACAGGAACCAAAGGATAATAATTGCAGTGTACGGACCAAACGAAGATGAGGTTGCTGTTAATAAAGAAGCATTCTGAGATAAGTCAGAGGAAACTACAGAGGATGCAGAGGGGGACATACATATCGGAGGAGATTTTAATAGTAGAGTAGGTCGAAGGGACAATATATATAAACAAATGATTGGAAAATATGGAGAAGATACGAGAAATAACAACGGAAGGAGAATGCTAGATTTCTGTACAGTACGTAACTTAATAATAACTGACACATTCTTTACACATAAAGACTTACAATTATATACCAGAGAAGAAACAGCAAGAGAACGGAAGTCAGTTATCGATTACATACTAGTAGAAGAGGTAAATAAAGGAGAAATTGTGGACTCAAGAGTGAGAGGAGGGCCGGAAATAGGAAGCGATCACTTTATGGTAGTCGCCAAAATTAGAAACAACAGAGAAGGAAATGTGAAGTCAAGGATAGAAAAAAGGAAGAAACATGAATCAATCAAAACATACAAACTGAGAACAGAAAAGATAAGCACAAAATACGGAGAAAAGGTTACGAGTATAATAGACGAAGATATAAGGAGGAAATCAAGTAAAATAGAAGATGCGTGGAAGATGATGAGAAACGCAATGTTAATGGCAACAGAAGAGATTTGTGGAAAACACCGTAATAACAAGAACAAGAATCAAACCAAGTGGTGGACAGAAGAAATAAAATCGCAAATAAAAGTCAGTGTAACAGTGGATATTCCCTCTGGCAGACTTAAAATGCTTCCAAAAGAATTAATACTGCTTCTAAAAGACTTGATACTGCTTTTAGAAGGCTTGATATGCTTCCAGAAGATTTGAAATCTCTCCAAAGGATAGAAATGCTGCCAGAAGATTTGATGCTGCTTCTAGGAGATTTGAAATGTTTCCAGAATACCCGATATTACTTCTAGAAGACTTGATATTGCCTGTGAGAGACTTAAAATGCTTTCAGAAGACTTGATATTGCATCTAGAAGACTGAAAAGCATCCAGAAGATTTGAAATGCTTCGAAAAAGTTATAAATGCATCTAGACGACTTCAAATGCTTCCAGAAGACTTGATACTGCATCTAGAAGACTTGATACTGCATCTAGAAGACTTGATATTAGTAGAAGATTTGATATTGCCTCTAGAAGACTTGAAATGCGTCCCAAAAAAAAAGATACCCATACAAAAAAATTATAATATATTTTGATTCCAGGCAAGCCCTCCTTTAGCTCGGGCATACCGTTATTCATTCTCGTTGCTTGAAGACTGCCATAACAATCAATGTGGGGCAGCCCCTCATAATGAGGTCATGATATGCTGGTCAAAGGGGCATTCTGGAAATAAACTTCATGATATTGCGGACAAATTAGCGGGGAAAGCTGTAGATGAACCTCCAGGATCACCAGAATCATTCTTCGCCCCCACAATAATGTCTTTAATAGAGCTTCAAAAAGAGAAAACACGTAGGATGTTTCTAAATTACTGGGATAGGACACCAGTCACCAAAACAAACTGCTTTAATTATGAAACTGTCTAGGAAGAACCTACGTTTGATCATAGGTCTAATCATCATCGATCATCGAACATTATCGAACATGGGAATAAGTGACAACAACATCTGCAGAGAATGTGGTGAAAAGGAAGAATCGGCGGAACACGTATTACGCGTTTGCGTGACCCTCCAAGCATTAAGGTTTTTCATTTTTGGAGATATCCAGATTGGCAAGAGTGGAGTCAGGGCAGCACAACAAGGACACATTTCTAGCCTTTGCCACCAGAGTAAATAGCTGAAAGAACCCTAGAGCTGACTAAAGAGGGAAGTAAGTAACTACAAGGGATCTGCTGATGTCAAAGTGTTGCAGACGGTAATAAAGCTTGCCTTCCCGCTAATATAGAATACACCCATACAAAATTGTTAATGATTTTATCTGAATTGAAGTTATTAATGAAAAATACATTCGAAATATATTAGCAATTTTAAAAAGTTCTTTCATTAATTACTTTGTGGACCGTTTATCCTGAATAAATCATTTTTATACTTATTGCCCACGTACGGTCGTTGGATACTTCTTGCCCTTATTGTAATAAGCCGGATTTTGTAATTTGCCTACGACATTAATAAGCAAATAGTGTTTCTCTATAGCTGCAGTTACACCTCCTAGCGCTTGGATTGTGAAATTCAGTATAATTTAGATATTTTTCTTCCCGCTTTGCCAGAAAAAGATTTGGTTCCCAAACCTCGCGGCCGATATATAGATACAGCCGCTCTATAAATTTAATAAGTTTATAGTTTGTATTAAGCCCTACAATGATTCATATAAACTCAAAAAATAGTAGAGGGTTCAAAAGATGTTGCTATGGAAATATCAATAGCTATGTACGTTGCCGGGGAAATTACTATGGAAACAAACATTTCAGTTTGAATAGTATTGTCAAGTGTGCAAAAAGATGGGTGATTTATTACAAAAAGAACGAGAATATCGTAAATTAAACGATGAACTGGAAAATAAAACGAAAGAGTTAATGCAAGAAGTAGATGTAGTGATGGTAAGTTATTTAAAGTATTTAAATAAGACATAATTTAAAACTAAAATTGTTACAAATAATTAGAAGATACAGGATAATCTCACGAAAAATCCATTCGTAATGGAAAAAGTTGAATTTGTCCCAAAACACAGCAAAAAGTTTTACCAAGAAATATCAGAATACCAAGAAAAATCCGACGAAATAAGTAACAGCATAACCGATAATATCCCGGATTCCGTTAACGATATGGGAACGAAAGGAATGAATCATTTTTTTCGTGCGAAAATTCGTAAGATGCAAAATGATTTTGATAGATTACAAATTGAATACAGAAGTAAAGTAAGATATGCGTTCATTTATTATTTCAAATTTTTTTTTATATTATATTTATTTTTAGAATGAGGAATTTAAGCGTATTCAAAAAGATAATCAAAAACTTGCGGAAGACAAAGAAAAGTGGTTTCAAATTTCAACCGGAAATAAGACTCAAATGCACAAGATGGAAGCGCAAATTTCGATGCTTACCTCAAAATTGCAATCGAGAGAAAACGAAAATGTCTCTTTGAAAAAAGAAATCGATCAATTACAGAAAGAATTGAAAAATGAATCCACAAATTTATCCAATATGGAGGTTAAGTGGAAAAAGGCATCTGAAGATTGTGAAAAACATAAGGCTGCTTATAAAAATGCCAAACAAGAGGAAAAGGAATTAAGAGAGACGCATAAAAAACAAATAAGTGAATTGAGTGGGGTTATTAAAAGGATCGAAAGGCATAAAATGGAGATTTTGAATGGATTTAAAAAGCAGTTATTACTTATTAATAATTTAAAAAAACAAAAGGTAAGTAAATGCTAGTGTCCTAATAAAAAAGGGTTCAGAGTACTTGTAGGTCAATAATGGTAAGGTGTAGAGGTTTGGAAAAAAATCTTATCAGAAAAGTGTGTAAGAGAAACTATTTTAATTCGTAATCTGGACGTTGAGAAAATTCCTAATATCCTAATATCTCAGAACGTTCGATGACGAGACCTAATTTTGGCATCATTTCATAGCTTGTAAAAGCATACATTTTTAACAGAAGCTTATGATAGAATGATAACAAGCACAATATTCTTCTGTTGGACATATTTAACCTGCCAATCTCTCAACATTTTATGTGACACATGATTATATCTTCTTAAACAGATATAATACAAGTCCCTTAAGTACTAGAGACTAAGTACAAGAGAACACAATCTAAGTATGGTAGGTTTTGTTGATGAATGTCTAATGCCATAAGTCAATTTCAATGCTGTGTAGTCTCTATTAGATTTTTGAGTAATAGGAGTCTAATTTCGTAATAAATTGCGGAAACCAATATTAATTCTTTGACCAAAAACTACACAAAGATGAAAATGCATCTCACGTAAACTCCGCCTACCAAAAAGCGTCAAAGCGGACTTCCACCATTTACCCTCAGATCATGCAGACTATCAATTGAGTGTCATCCGAGTAAAAATGACAATTACAATGATTTAGACAACTGGAAAAGTTACGAGTACCGTTCATGGACTGGAACTAATTTATTTGACTTTTTGGTGTCTATTGCAGAGATAATTTGATGATAGAAAAATAATAAAAACCAATCAATTTTATTTGAAAAAATTTAATATCACTCCATAAAATTGTATAGAAATGAACCCCCCTTGTATGTATGTATGTAGGAAAGCGGAGGGTACGCTAAAGCATACGGCACCTAGGCCCAAACGGGCCCCTTGTACATCATCCTACACTCTCTCTGGCTACATCAACCAGCCTAAGGATTTTCCGAAGGCTAGGATACAGCTCAGAGGTATGTTCCTGATGCCATCTGTGCTCGGCCATTTCTCTCCAAAGTCTCTCATTCTGAGGCCTTGTAGAGTGGGGCATTCACATAAGATGTGTCGAACACAGTCTCCTCGCTCTCTTGACAAAAGCAACAGAGGGGATTAGTAGCAAGCTTAAGGTTGTAGAGATGCTTGTTTACCTTACAGTGATGAGTCCCGTTAAAATACGTAGGGCGCTTCTACCGAGTCTTACGAAAGACAAGGCTGTCTTAGCTGAAGGATAACACAACAATTCTTTAGACAGATAGCAGCCCTTTGTCCTATCCCACCAGTCTGTGAATTTCCTGTGAGTGAAATCTTTAATAAGCTCAATTTGAATTGATACGGACGGAGCGATTAACGGTTCAGGTGAACAGATAGTTCGCTTGGCAGCTCTTTTAGCAAGCCTATCAGCGTGCTTATTGCCTGAACAGATCGACTGTCCTTTTATCCATTGAAGTGAAACACAGTTGTGTGCGGCCTTCTCCAATGTTAGGTGACAGTCCATGACAAGTCCTGAGGTAATAGTTATTCTACTCAGGGCTGAAATGGATTCTCTACTGGCAGTATAAATTGTGAAAGACTTACCTTGCAAGTTGGATCTGACAATAAAGTCAGCGGCAAGTAGAATGGCGATTAATTCTGCCTGTATGACGGTGGTACCTTTACCTAAAGGAGTAGATATGTGGAGTTGCACATATCTATATATATATGATTTAGCTTCTCAATTCGGTTTTGCCTTCCAATATTATTAATAAATTATATAACAGAATTCAACAACAAAAAGATCCTTTATTTACAAGAAGTCATATTGAATCAGTATATAAACCTATTTCTTTCAATCACATTACCATGGAATCAAAACATATTTTTAAAAAGTTTAATATAAATTTAGCCTTTTCAAATAATAATTCTTTTCTTAAACTCTTGTCTAATTATCATCACAAACAATTTGATATATTAAAGGAGTGTGGGGTGTATTCGATCGGATGCTCTATTTGTAATGCTATATATGTGGGACAAACTGGCCAAAAGCTTGAAAACAGAATTAACGAACACAAAACCAAACCTCAATCAAATGTCTACAAACATAAATTTGAAACTTTACACAACATAGATTTTAATAATATTTCTCTTATTCACAAATGATTTACTGGAATTATTAGAAATCCATAAACATATTAAAAATAATAATCATACTTTACTTAATGACCAAATTCAAAATTAGATGTTTGGTTATTATTTTTACTGAACATCGTGTTTGTTATCAAATGATTAATATTACTTTATTTTGTACGATGCACTTTATTTATTAAATTAACTATACAATTGTTTCGAGGATCCAGTTTTTCATTTTGAAAATGAGAAAGAAAAATATAATACACCACATGTTTTTATCATTTATATACTCATAATTGACGTACTCCAGAAGATGAGGACTGGATCCTCGAAACAATTGTAGAGTTAATTTAATAAATAAAGTTCATCGTACAAAGTAAAGTAATATTAATCATTTGATAACAAATTCAAAATGTTTATAAACCTATTTTCAAATATTTAAAACTAGATTCATAATTTTGCCGCCGACTATCTCTCATCTTTTATTTGCTGTTTTCTTTCTTTTTCCATTTCAAGTTTTACATTAAATTTTCGATCTTTGCTTCAGTCTCATCTCTTCTCATCACGTTAACACAACTTTAAACGATCTTAAAGTGTTTTATTTCATTGTTCTAATTAATTACGTAAGTAATTTTTTACTTTAAACACTTTTAATAGTTATCTTTTTAATCTATAATTTTTTATTTCTAAATATTTCAACTTTTTTTTTTCTTTTATCTACAGATTTCATATTCGCAACATCGCAATTAAAACTTTTTTACAATCTTCATTTTGTTTATCCATCAGATTACAAAATGCTTCACTTTATTAATTTTTCCAGTTTATGTCTGTCGTAGCTCTTTTGACCGTAAGTATTTTTTGAATTTTGGTGTTTTTTTCATGTTTTCCACATTTTCCATTTTCCACATGGTCATTCTCAATTTTGAATTATAAATTTTAAATTTTTTTTAAACATTTGTTAATCTTAAACGCTTGTTCTTGCCTCGTTGAATGTTTTATACATAAGTTTTTTACTATTTTTTGCTGTTTTTACTATTTTTATGATTTTACGTTTGTAGTTGTTGCTGATGATGGGGTAACCCGAAACTAGTACGAATTATAAACGAAAGTTAGAAGTTTTTTCATGATTTTTATTTGATCATTAATCTTGCAACATGGATCATCCCTTTTATTTAAGAAATCGTAAAAAGAGTGTGATTGTTGAGAACCAAACCTCAGATGCTCTCTATTTGTCATCTGGTGTTCTGCACGGTTCGGTACTTTTGCCTCTTCTTTATAATATACACACGAGTCAGTTTGTTATTTACGTAAAATACTGTAAATCTCACTTTTATACTGATGACACCCAACTGTATTATTCATTTCGGTCCGATGATGTGCGATTTGCATGTGAGCGTATTAATAAAGACCTGCAGAGGGTGGCCGATTGCTCTAGCGGTTGATTCTCTTTGCACCTTAGCGGCAAAAACAAAATATAACTGATCAAATTAAAACTTCTATAAACAACAAAGAGGTCCCTCTTAAGGAAACGGTGAAAAGCTTTTGGTTAATTATTGATAGCAGTCTTACTTAACCTCTATGATGACCTTAACCTCGACTTGAAATGTAGTTAAACACTAACAAAAAGTCAAGGCCAAGGTCACGCTGAGTGACCATGACCTTGGCCGGAGGTTCTGAGGGGAGGTTACAGTAAGGGGTCATAGACCTTGACCTTAACAATAACCTTTACTTTGACCTCAACCTTAAATGTGAACGTGACATTCTCCTTGTATATGACCTTAAATAGGAACAACAAAAGATCATCATAGAGGTCAAAGTAAAAGTCATTGTAACTAGTCAAGACCTACGACCCCCTTACCATTAGCCGATTTTGGAACCTTCTCTCAGGACCTCCGGCCAACGTCAAGGTAATGGCCTTGACCTGAGGTTCTAGAATCGGCTATTATTTACTACTAGCCTAGGCCGAGATGTCGTGGTCCATCATATTTATAATAACTTTACCTAAGGTACAGATCTTATCAATGAGACAGATGACAACTAACCTTTCTCTTCATTTTTTTTTGTTTGCTTATGTTAAGTATATTGGAGTTTCTTGTGTTGGGTTTTGAATAATACTGTTTTGTTTTTATTTGCTGTTACTCTTTTCATTTTCGTTTTTTTTTATTGGTGTGGTTGAAAAGCGGTTTTCAACCGAACTACGCAGTTTTTCCGGAAAGGAAAGGAAAAAACATATACATGCTCTTAGAAAAACGTTCGCATTGCAGCATTTCAATTATTTTAGAGTCAATATCAAGTCTTTTGGAAATATTTCAAATCTTCTAGAAGCAGTATCTAGTTTTTTGAAAACATCAAATCTTCTGGAAGGAATATTAAGTATTTTAAAAGCAGAATTAAGTCTTCTGAAGTATTCCAGAAGCAATATTACGTCTTCTGGAAGCAAAATAAAGTGTTCTAGAAATATATCAAGGCTTATAGGGGGCAGCATCAAGTCTTCTGGAATCAATATCAAGTCTTTCAAAGAAAAAGTATGAAATATCTTGAAAGCATTCCAGGTCTTTTGTAAGCAGTATCAAGCCTCAATTCAAAATAAGTGTTCTCAAAAAAAAAAAAAAAACATTTGTAGCAGTTGCGTGGTTTGAATTGGAACGCAACATCTGAATAGTATACTAAATTTAAACAGTTAATTGAAAAACATCAATAAATTCGTATGGGCGCTTACAGGCCAGTGGATAACCCAAGTATTTTGCGGATATGCGTATATTAAAAATTTTGTATTGCAGTACCCACACATCCAGCACCTATGGATATATATAATTCAAGAAATAAGATGAATGATAGATTATACCTTCCAAAAACTTCTAGATGAAACATGTCACGTCCTCTGAAAGCTGTATCAAGTCTTCTAGAAGCAGTATCAAATTTTCTAGAGGCATTGCAAGTCTTGTGGAAACATTCAAATCTTCTGAACGTATTTGAAGTCTTCTAGAAGCGGTATCACATTTTGTGGATGTATTTTAGGTCTTCTAGAAACAATTTGCTTTCAATTCGATGTAGAAGCTCTCTAAAAAAACATTCGCAGCAGGAATCGTTACATAAAACTCCTTGTTATGAGAGGTACTGAAAAATGTCACAAAACATAATAATACAGTATTATTATTCAAGATATAAAATGATGTAAAAATTAAGTTAAGACCTTAAAAATACAAATTTTTACAAATATTTACACCTTACCATTAACAAGACATAACCTAATGCAGATCCAGTATAGGCTAACTTTTGTAAATAATAAAATTCCTTTATAGATGCATATTGAAAGCATTAAATTAACCGACAAGGCTGATGAAGACTTTATGAAACTGTTAGACTGGAAAATGGAATAAACATTTCGATTAAGGTTTACATACAATAAGATTTTCATTTTTCTGCAAACGGAATAAACAACAATAAATTGATTTATTACCAAAAATAGAAAGAAAACTTTATTCATAATAAACTTAAACTTACTCATTTTAATACCCAGTTTCATATTAAACTAAAATTCATAAGAGCAACTAAAAAATATTGAACATTTTATGTTACCGGGCATTAATAACTAACTAAATAAAATACAAAATATTAGAAAAGTGAAAAGAAAACAAACGATGGTCATTTAGAGGTAGAACAGGGTATCACTTATAGCCGCGTGTGGGCCACGTTGGAGGTTTTGCGACGCCATAAACGCCAATTTGTGAGCGTATTGACACGGTGCTGGTACCCTAATGGTTCCTGACCAATTAAAGTACATATGTGTTAATTTGTGGGTCATACGCTGCAAGGCGTCCGCACTAAAACCTGTGGTGTCATATATCACATTATATGACGTTGGCGTAACGGTACCCTGCCTTACACATTGGCTTACCAAAAAGAAATCATATCTACAAAATAAAACTTCTTTTAAATGCAAGTAAAAAAACGGAAATTCGAAGGTTTAGCAATAAGCGAGTTAAAATTAAAAAAATTAACGAAGTCTCAATCTTGCCGAAAAATTACTTCAAAATTTCCATATGATGTTGTAACGTAGCATCATATCCGTCAGGTGCGTTCAATTGAAATTTACACAATTACACAAATAATATTATAAATAAAAATTGGGTCATTTCTTGAAATTAAATGAAACTATTAACCTTTCGGTAGTAGCACCGGACCAGAGTAACCAGAGACTCTCTCTTTATTGTATTATAATACCGATATTTTGCCTTTGTCAGTTTTAAGGGGCGCTACAGGTAGATTCAGGGGCGCATATGTTGTTAGAGATATTACAGTAAACGTTTTTTATGTTTTTCTGTGTTTCAAATTTGTTTTAGTGGTTTTGACATTGATGTGTTACGTTTTATCTTCCATTTTCGTTAATTGAGTAATTTCTTTACCTATTAGAGTAAATTTAGTAGTTTAACTTTGTACTACCTCTGTCCGAACATAGTTGCTACATTTCAGTTCAATATATTTATTTATTTTATTTATTTTCCATTAAACCTCTACAGGGCAAGCCCCAATTACAAAGGTTTTATAAAATAAAACTACTACTACTAGGACCGTAACTTAACATTAACCCGAAAAACTTAATTGAAAAGCATCCAACACCAAAGAAAAATAAAAACACTAGAATTGCTAGAGTTTATAAAATTTTTTACATAATTTTTTAAAGTTTTTGACTCCGAAAAACGAAAAAAGTCAACATCCTCAAGATTATTAACCAAACAAGAGGATGTGTAAATAGGTGCGTGAAACAAAACGTCTGTACGGCGCTTGTCTACATAAAAACTGGTCTGCGACCGTGAAGCAAATCTCGGTACATTTAAGGCAATATTCTCAACAATTTGGTTACCAATTTGAAGTGAACTCATTGGTACTCAAAAGTTGCAAATACGGTTCAAAGATGGGATATGATCCAGTTTTTTTATAAGTAAGATACATAATAAATTTCTTTTGAACTCTCTCAATTATAGATTTATAAGTCACATATTCAGTATTCCAAATGAATGAGGCGTACTCCAACTTACTTCTTACAAATGTATTAAAGAGTACTTTAAAGGAATTCTTTTTTGAAATTCAAAGCAATTTCTAACAATAAATCCCAATTGCCTATATGCATCTACCGCTAATCCATTAATATGCTTTGAAAATGAAAACTTTAAATCAAACGTAACGCCCAAATCACAAATATATTCATTTCTTTTTCAAATCATCTTGTTCATTTCATAGTTATGAATTTGCAACCTTTTCTTCCTACTAAAAGTCATTACAGAGCATTTCGACGTATTAAAATTTAGCTTATTAGAGATGCTCCATTGCCATATATTTACGATATCAGCTTGAATTAATGTGCAGTGGTATTGGTTCTTTATCACACGCCACATTTTAAAGTCGTCTGCAGACAGAGCGCATTTACAGTGCTTTATGACATCAGGGAGATCATTTATAAATAATAAAAAGAGCAATGGTCCGAGATTAAAACCTTGTGGCACCCCAGAATGAATGAGGGACAACTTCGACCTTTCACCATTAAATACTACATACTGCATACGATTCGTAAAATAAGATGCAAATAATTTTAATAAATTGGTCGAAAAACCGTACTTATACAATTTACACAGCAAAATGTCAAAATTAACTCGGTCAAAGGCTTTTGCAAAGTCGGTATATACCACGTCCATCTGTTGTTTGCTATCTAAGGCTAGTGCTATATTCTCAGAAAAAACCGCTAAATTGGATACAGTTGATCTCCCTGGAAAGAAACCGTGCTGAACATCAGATATATAATTTTTTGGATGTGGCTATTTATACATATAGTATGTATATGTAATTGGCTATTTATACATACAGTATGTATACGTAATTGGCTATATACACATACAGTATGTATATGTAATTGGCTGTTTATACATACTGCATGTATACGCAATTGGCTATTTGTACATAGAACATGTGTACACAACTGGCTGTTTAGACATACTGTATGCTTGGATATATACCAATTACAGCTCCTATAGCAATTAAGTTAGGAATTTCTTTCAAATGGCTTGTACTATATATACGAGTGTATTTCTGGAAAATATTGTCGCATATACGGCTTGGTCCAAAAAGTGTAACGACACAAAGTGTATTTTCTTAAATAAATGCCCTATATTTTTGCATATTCTGAGTAGCTGTCTTAAATGCTATAACTGCACATCTTATTTTCAAATTTTGTATGCAAAGTTACCACGTTATTAACCATTTTGTGAAAATTTTTGAAAATTTATGTAGTCACTTAAAATTCGTTATCAGCACTACTATTAAACATTGAAGATTTCAATTTATCGATAAACATAGTTTGGGCCCTTCGACCACCACTAATACTATTGGATAATATTATACAGGGTGGTTACCAGAACCTGTTAATTTACGCGTTGTTTGTGGAATCATAACTTTGTTATTTTAAATGAAACACCCTACACTTTTCATGCCTCCGAAGGCTTTATTAAGCACCTTTCATTTTTGTAAGCATATGGTACATCTGAGACGTATATTTTTTGAGATAATTAGACTATTTCAAAAATTATTTGATTTTTCACAAGAAATGAGGTATGAAAAAGGCAATTTTAAACAAATGCTTATAAATTTAAATCGTAAAAGATGAGAAAGTATACCTCTGTGCAAAGACAATAGCATTAAAAAAAAATTTTTCAAAAATTCTATTTGAATAGCTGATTTTTTAATGAATTTCTTTAATATCAATTTTTATTAATTGATTTTCTAAGAAATTCAAAAAAAATCTTCGTTGACGGTTGCCTTGAAAGAATACGGTTGATCAAATAAGATCCTACAACCTTGTATGAAATTAGTCACTTATCCGCTGAATACAACAAAATCCTAAAATAAATCCGTATGGTTAGTAACGTATCTTTTTGAACGAACCCAAACCGGAATTTGAAATCCACCCCTGCTCCGCTATCTATGTTGGAAATTGTATTTCCAAGCAAAATCCTAAAATATATCTGTATGGTTGGTGGATCCGTGTGTACGTATCTTTTTCAACGGACCCAAAGCGAAATTTGAAACCCACAATTGTAGAATTTTTTAAGATGTGCCGTTATAGCATTTAAGGCAGCTAATCAGGATATACAAAAAATATATGATATTCCTTTAAAAAGAAATATATTTTGTGTAGAAAGAAGAAATTCTTGGATCTATGGATCCCTGACGCACTATTGCAGGACCCTGTATATGTAATTGGCTATTTACTGATACTGACTGTATACGCTATTATTTCGTTTAATATTGTGTTAATAACTACACAATTATAATATAGTTTCATTTATTAAAGTTAGTTTTCAGTTTTTTGTATGTATATGTCTAAACAGCCAATTGTGTACACATGTTGTATGTACAAATAGCCAATTGCGTATACATGCAGTATGTATAAATAGCCAATTCCGTATACATACTGTATGTATAAATAGCCACATCCTAATTTTTTTGTATGTTGAAAAATTTTAATATATATAATATTTTCAAATATTTTCGGGATACATTCAATGAGAGCAATAGGTCTATAATTAGTAATTTGTTTCTTATCGCCACCTTTGTAAACAGGAAAAAGTTTAACTTTCTTCCACAAAGTGGGATATTCAGAAGTTTGTATTATTTTGTTAAAAATTATTTTGAGAGGTTTCATTAAATATTCAATACAACCTTTGTAAGTATATATAGGAATTTGATCTGAACCCACAGATGTTTTAGTTTTTATTTTCTTCAAGGCTGTAAGTATGTCTGCATCAGTTATCTCATCAATAAGAAGCAATTCAGAAACCACCCGCTCCCCAGTAAAATTGATAGTAAAGGAGCTCCGCTCATCACTGAACACTGACGAAAAATATTTTCCAAACGCCATAGCGATTTCCCTGGATGATTCGCATTGATCATCGAGATAAGTCATACAGCCACATTCAAGAACCTTCTTACTATTCTTTCGACTTTTAATGAAGGACCAGAAGTTAGAGCCGTTTTCCTGTATACTTTGTTCAAAATTGGCTGTATATGTAGTATATGTATTTTGAATTTCATTTTTTATCTCCTTTCGGAGTTCTTTAAATTTATTATGATAAAACTGAAGATTATGTCTTTTATATAATAGCAAATACCTATGCTTAGCCTTAATTTTTGTTATTATTTCAGATGTAAATCACTTAGGATACTCTCTAATAGACCCATCAACACAGCCCTTTCCTCTAGGTATACATCTATGTAGTAAACTGTAAAAAATTTCATAAAATTTAGATACCTCATCCACCGTACTGCAGTTCTCTAAACATAACCAGTCAGTATCTTTAATTAAAGCAATTAGTAATGGTAAATCAGCCTTGAATGATGCAATAAATATTGTAAATATTTAAAGGTAAAGTGATGTATTGTATTCAAAGGGCTGAAAATATAATAATCAAAGTATGCCATATCCAAAATACAACTTAACTATCGTATTTGATTTGTGATAAGTAACTGTTAAATTTGAATATTTAAGCAACTTAACCGCTGCTTTTAAAAAATGGTGAGAAATATTACGGAAATTAGTCAAAACGGTGGTAAAAAGGGTGGAAAATTTAGTAACGATCAACGTAAGCAAATTTTATATTATTTATTGCAAAATGTGACGGACGAAATACTTAAAAGAGGTGCGATAAATGCTGCTGCACGTAAGTTCTGTTGTAGCCGTTCAACCATTTCCAAATTGTGGAAACAAGTTAAAAAATGCCAAAACAATGACTCAACAATTAATGTAGATTCTAAGAAAAATAAATGCGGTCGAAAAGTGAAAGATTATCGCCATCAAATTTCAAACATTTCCTCCCTTCCTTTATGTAAAAGAACGACCTTAAGGTCGTTAGGTTATGCGTGTAAAATTCCAAAAAGTACTTTGCATGACCGATTAAAGAAAGGAAAGGAAATAAAAAAAATCACTAGTTTTCTTAAACCATTGCTGACTGAAAAAAATAAACGCCGCCGAATCGAATTTTGTTTGAATTTTTTATTGCCATCGGGATATTTTGAGGACTTGCTAGATTATGTACATATTGACGAAAAATGGTTCTACTTTACTAGAACTAAAAAGAGTTTTTACATATCTTCCGAAGAAGAACACCCTTATAGACCCTGTAAAAGTAAAAGATTCATTACAAAGGTAATGTTTATGGCAGCAGAGGCTCGTCCACGTTGGGATTTTCATAAGAAAACATATTTTGATGGAAAATTAGGAATTTGGCCATTTGTTTCTTCTTCACCAGCTAAAAGAAACAGCAAGAATCGAGCTAAGGGCACTAAAGTAACCAAAACTGTAGAAACAGTCAATAAAGAAGAAATAAGAAAAATGATTCTGCATAATATAGTTCCAGCAATACGCAATAAATGGCCTGTTGGTTCTAGGAAAAATACGATATATATACAACAAGACAATGCAAAATCGCATTTGTACAGCAACGATCCTACATTAACCTAGGCATTCAGTGCAGATGGTTGGGATATTCGACTGAAATGTCAACCACCAAACAGTCCTTACTTAAATGTATGTACTGGATTTAGGTTTTTTCAATTCAATTCAATCAGTTCAACATCAATTGAGGAGCTCGCGTGCAAAACCGGATATATCCATTTTTAAAAAAGAATTTATTAGACTGTGATATGTCCGCTTCTTCCTGTAATTGAATTTACCAAGCGGTAGACGCCATATCTCGCTTGCGAATTCATATGCCAAGTAAATTTCGTCAAAATGTGGATATTACCCCAAAAAAATATCGATGAACTGATCGATGCAGTGAGAAAGTCCCTTTGGGGTATAAATAGAGAAACTTTAGACAATGTATTTATTTCATTGCCACAAGCAATGGAGTGTACATTATTTCATAAAAGTTGTAACAATTATAAATTAAAACACATAAACAAAATGAGATTGAAACGTAATCATTCGAGTTCGACTTTATTGTCCATTAAATGTGATGAAAATGCTCAGGGAACAACCAAGAAGATGAACGGATGATACCTCGGATCAACCAAAGCACATACTTCTCCATCCGTGAAGCATTACGAATTACCATTACAAACCTCTACGGGGAGGAAACCTACAGGAAAACTAAGCCCTTTGAAAGACTGAGGGAAAAGAAAACCAACTTACTCTGCGATTTGACATTTCTAAAACGATGTCGTGACAATGACTTACAGCCTACTTTCACCAGACTTACTCACCACACCAGATCCCGACAAACTGAAGCGATCCTCAGGCGAGCCAGCAATTCGTTCCTTAAAGAAGAAATCCGAAAAACGAAGAAGAATCTCAGCAGCACCGAACTCGAATTATACCAGCTTCATCTGTTATTGAGCCAACAGCTACACATCATCATCTGGACCCAGTTAGAAATTTTAACATTCTGGCGTTGCGAAACGAACAGAGCCCAGAAAACCAAGAAACTCCAAAAGAAGTTCGAAGATTTAAAAGCAAGTCCGCAAACACATCTAAGCGGCCACACCTCCAAAACCAAAAGATCGTCCATAACCTTTCAGGATACAACCTTTCAGATGCAGAACGAGCAGTTTTAAGTAAAGGATTCAACTACGCCTTAACCCCAAGGACCATTCCGGATGAAGAAATCATCGCTAACGTGGAATCCAGCTTAACATCAATGGAGAAACAAAAAACCGAGATTTTAAGAATGGACATCTCCAGGATTTTATGTTTAGCTAAACCACCGAAGTCGAATTTAGATCCTAGTGAAATCGAGGCCCTGAAGCAACTTAAACACAACCACAATATCATCATACTTCTGGCGGACAAGGGTAATGCCACAGTGGTTATGGACTCGGTGGATTAAAAGCAAAAGATCATGGACTTGCTCAAGGATACGGCCTATAAACCAGCAGCAAGAGCAAGACCCTACAATTTACCTAGAAAAGACAACCAAGTCGAAAATAGAGGCATTTCCAATAGATCCGGTAATAAAGAAAACTCTAATCCCTCGAGAGAAATCAAGCAGGTGCCCTAAACTTTATGGTCTTCCCAAGATACACAAGCCGGATGTTCCACTTAGACCCATTGTAAGTGCCTTCAACTCACCGGTACAAAAACTTGTAAAGTACCTGGCGAAGATCATGCAGCCTATTATTACACAACAAGCCGACTCCTACGTGCGAAATTCTGAACATTTCGTTCAAATTCTGGACAACGTCCAAATTGAAAACAGTGACATCTTGGCGAGCTTCGATGTCAAGTCTCTCTATCCTAGTATCCCGATCGAAGAGGCCCTCAAGCAGATCAGAGAAAACGAAGACTTGCCCTGCCACATCGTAGACCTCGCCAAACACTGTCTCAACAATGCTTATTTTCTGTTCGACGGTCAGATTTACAAGCAGGTAGAAGGAGCAGCTATGGGTTCTTCACTGTCCCCGGTCATCGCCAACCTGTTCATGATTTACCTCGAGAAGAAAGCGTTAAGGGAGGCCAAATACAAACCGAAGTTATGGATCCGGTACGTTGATGACATCTTCGTCATTTGGTCCTTTGGAAAAAAAAAGCTCCAGGAATTCCAAGAATATTTGAATACCATTCATCCAAAGATCCAGTTCACCACGGAAATAGAAAAAAACGGACAGCTACCTTTTCTCGACGTATTAGTAAAGAAATCTCTCAACAGCCTGCAGCATACTGTATACAGAAAACCAACCCACACGAATCGATACTTAAATGCATCTTCTCATCATCATCCTTCACAGATCTAATCAGTCGCCAACTCACTAATCTCAAGATCCATTCGACTTACAGATAACGATAACAGATCAGAAGAAATGACGAAAGTCACCTTGGCTCTTGCTCAAAACGGCTACTCCAAATACATGGTGAAGAAAGCCATCGATCGACAATGCAAGCCGAAGGACCCACATCCACAAGAAGAGACCAGAAGACCCAACGTCGTACTACCCTAATCAAAGGAACAACTGATCGCATAGGAAGACTTCTACGGAAACACGACATCAGTACCACCTACAGACCCGGCAAGACTATAGGAGCTTCTCTCAGGAATCCAAAAGACCAAATAAAATTGGAAAATCTAGGAGTTTATTCCATCCCCTGCAGCTCATGCGACAAGAACTACGTGAGACAGACCAACACAAGAATAGCTGCCAGAGTAGAAGAACACAAGCTGAGCATCCGAAACAAACAGCTCACTTCTGCTCTCTTCCGCCACCATCTGGACACAGGCCATACCATCAATTTCGAGGGTTGCAACCAGGTAGCAAATGTTCCGCATTGGAGAACCAGATTGATCCGGGAATCCATTGAAATAGCGAAGAACGGCACCCTCAACAAAAGGGATGATGCCCTACACTTGTCAGCAGCGTGGAGGACGGTCCTAGAGCACTCCAGGTCCAGGACTGCTTTCCTGAGGCAAGGACCATCCAACTCGGAACGGCAGGACGCCGAGCTGCCTATCATACCTGGAGCGTCCATTAGGAGCAGCCCAGGTCCAGCAATCACCGGACAGCAGGTCAGTGGCCCCTTCTCGCCCATGGATGACGTCACCAAAGCCATATCCGGTGGAAAATCCCCAGGACCGTTAATCGCCGTACGACAGAAGAAAGCAGATTAGGAAATAATGCAGATTAGGTTTTTATTCAGTTTCATCAGGCGGTTAGAATGATGTTTGCGACAATCTCATAAGATAACGCGTTATCAAGATATCACTACTTCACATAATGTAATTGTATTTGAAAATGGGTAGCAAAAATCAAAAAGTAATTATATTGTCATGTTTAGCACACTTTCGGCAATGAATGGTCGAAATTTAGAAGTTTTTCGGCGAACCGTTTCCGAGTAAAAAATCGCAAAGTCGAGGTTCTTTGAACACCGGTCGAAATCGGATACATTTTTTCATTACACCTGTTAATGTTATTACACCTTTCAATTAAATTTAATCTCCAACGAAACCAGTCTCGATTTTTTCTATGGAGAAGTTTTTCTGTTATTCGCGTTCAAAGTGAGGGGTAAAAAGGGGGAAAGTGCTACGTTGAAATAATCTACTTAAACTTCAGGATCATTCCTTGCCAAATATCTTAAAAAACTGTTCTGAAGTAAACGACTATTTTTTGTAGTCCCAGTGCTTTGGTGATTGTAAAGTTGATAATCTGATAAACATTTTCAACAACTCTAAGTTTGGCCCTAATACCTTTAAATTTCGTCTCATTTCAGAAAGTTCTATCATGAAAGTATTAATGCTATTGGTGCGGATGGTATCGGAATTCATTTTATTAAAATGGCTTGTCCTGTAGTTTTATCTCATATAGTAAACATAATTAATACTTGTCTGCTGGAAGGTGTTTTTCCTTCAGTATGGAAAAAATCGATTGTCATTCCTATACCTAAAGTGTCTAATTCCGCTGATTATTCTTCCTTGAGGCCCATAAGTATATTGTGTTCTTTGTCTTGGAAAAGATTGTTAACAGCCAGTTGATAGACTTCTTGGACTCCGAGCGCATCATTCCGGTGAACCAATCAGACTTCAGGGAGGGTCATGGATGTGAGTCTGCTCTGAATAACATAGTTGACGACATTGTCATAGCTACTGACTCCAATAAGTTGACCCTGTTAAGATTGCTGGACTTCTCGAAGGCGTTTGATACACTTAACCATAATTTATTACTGTCTATTCTTAAGCATATTGGTGCCGACTCCGCCGTGCAGAATTTTTTCTTCAACTACCTTAAAGGTAGAATTCAATCGGTCAGTATTGAGGGCAACGTCTCTGGTCCATTGGAGATCAAGTCTGGGGTGCCGCAGGGTTCGGTATTGAGGCCCACCTTGTTTAAGGTTTATACTATAAATTTTAACAGCTTTGTCGATTTTTGCAAGATTCATTATTAAGCTGATGACACTCAAATCTACCTGTCATTCCCTGAAAGCCACTTTGAAGAAGAGCTTAATGAGTTTAAACGCGATCTTTTTAATATCATCAGAGGGGCTCAGAAATAAAGTCTTAGAATTAATGAAAGGAAAACTCAAATGATTCTATTTGGTCCTACTAAATTGAAAAAAAATCTTTATTGACAGGTTCTATTACATTTTGTTGGGAGATGTGCCACTCCCTCTGAGTGGGTCTGTTAGGAACCTTGGCCCAGTTATTGATGAATCGTTAAAGTTTAGGGAACATGTTAATGTGCTGTTGAAGCGAGCTGATGGCTCTCTGAGGTTGATTTTCAGTAATCGACATTGCCTTACAAATTCTGTTAAAAAAACTCTCGTCTTATCACATTTTAATTATTGTGATAGCATTTACGGTTCATTTATTGACTACCGTCATCAGCAGAAAATTCAAAAGCTCCAGAATTCTTGTGTCTGGCTGATCTTTGGCTTGAGAAAATATGATCATGTCTCTTTTGCTTATAGGAAACTTAAATAGATGAATATGAAGTCGCGGCGGTAACTTCATAAAGCATGCTTTTATTATAAGATTATAACGGAGCGGAGTCCCCCTTATCTATTCGAGCGAATTAACTTCAGAACGGACGTACACAATGTCAATATCCGGTGGGTAGGGGTAGGTATAGGGGTAGGTTAACTCCTTCTTCCCATCGTTTGGAATTTTTTAGGGGATGTTTTTAATACCAAATTACATCTGTTTATAATAATCTTCCTAAATATTTAGTGGATCTACCCTTGAACCGATTAAAGAAATCGATACGGGACTGGGTTTTGGGTGGATGACTGCGGGCTCGTGCTTCGTGGCCTCGGGGGTAGATATGCTAGTATAATGTTTTTTGAGCGCTGTATGGTATAGTATGTGTTTTAAGTATTGTGCATGTTCGACACTAGCCAATGGTGCTCAGTTGTCATTGAACTTTTTTTAGTCACCTATTTGTTAGTTACTGTATTTGATTGGGTTTGAGTGGTAGAACAGGTATTACCTGAACTCCGCCTAAATTCAGGCTTTAATGTATTTTATGTTACCTAGGCATGTACTTGTTTACGGTTTGTTCAAGTCCATTACTGATATATTTTGTCCTTCGGTATTTAACACTGTTTGGTAAAAACCGTTTGCTAGGGCGTGCAATATGCAAATGTAAAATATAACCAGCAAGTGAAACTGGGATTGCCAAAAAACCAGCTTCAGTGTATTCGGGCATTTTTCAATACCAATTGTAAGAAAATAATTTTCTAATGACACAAACATTTTAAATACTCTTCAAGTGCAGGTTATCATCATTAACCCTTATGTGACTGAAATAGTACCGGGGTACTAATTCCGTATTTAATATCTTATAACTTGTTTATTTATTATTCTTTGTACGCAAATCTGCGTGACATCTTGAAGTATATCATTGTCAAAATATTTTTGCATTTTTTAATTTTTGTTCGGTTAAAATCATGTTGAAAAATTTTAAATCGCTTAATGCGTGACCCAAGTATTAAGACATAAACAGAATATAGAAATACTACTTTATTGGCAACGATAAACAAATACTTTATAACAGTAAGTAAACAATATTGACGTGTACAAATAAAAAAGCAATAACAAATTTATTAATTAGCTCTATTATTGCACAAATCATACACTGGTTTGGATATAGAATGTTTGGCACAAATGGGTTTTGTGCAAGAACTGCATGCTTTTCGTGTTTTTCTGTCTTTTGAAATTTGACAGACAGACATAACAGTATCCAACACACTGGATACGTCCAGATTCATCCCTATTTACAACATCTCGTGTTGTACTGACTGCTTCTGTAATTTGACGACCTAAAGTCAATTCAATTGAGTTGCGTGTAAAATTATTTCCAATTACTTTAGGAATTTTGCTTCGAGTAATAATAGCAGGCACACATAACGCATTCGCAAGAGTTTTGAGATATTTTCTTCTCTGATCGGTTGATTTATGTTGTGGGTTGTGTTCTGATAGATAATATATGACGCCAAACCTGCAATATCAATCATATTGAAAAAGAAAGCCAACGGTTTGTACGTCGTTTCACTGTATATGCCGCCAACATTGTATCCATTACATCAACTCCCCCTTTAGTTTTGTTATAATATTTTATTATTTCAGGTTTGGCAACGTCAGTCTCCTCAACTTCTCCTATCATATGCATTGATGAGAGAAGAATAACTGACTTATTTTTTTTGGAACATATGAGCATATAGTTGCATTTTTGCTGTATGCAAAGTTTGTAGAATATGTCTTATAATGTATCGTATATCTTATAACGTATAATGTTTTATTTTTCCTAACAGTTCCTACCAAAGACATTTTCCAGGAATTGAGAGTCTGCGCTAGCTGAAATCTTGTGAAGAAATTATCCGTTGTTACGTTTCTTCCAGAGTTCTTGTATTTGGCCACCAAGTCTAATACAGTTCGTTCCCCAATATTTATTTGTCGTATACCATCTAACGGTTTTCCTCTATAAATTTGGCCTTGTAGAGGGTAACCATTCGACGCATCGCAGGCCCAAAATACTTTTATTCCATACTGGGTAAATTTTGTGTGCCCAGGATAAGGAAACAGTTCATCAACCGTTATGCATTCTTTTGGTATATAATATTCGTCCAAATTCTTATTTAGCATCATCCAAATGTCACGGATAGGAGCAGCTTTGTCCTTCTTAGCACGTTCAGCACGAGTAGTTTGGCTGTCAAAACGTAAAAGGTGTAGAAACATTTTGAACCGATCCCGAGACATCGCTACTCAAATAAGTGGCAAAGAATCGCATTTCCACATTTCGGCAATATGTTCGTTGTTCGACTTATGAACGCCAGCAATTATGAGAATCCCCAAAAACGCATCAAACTCTTCTTGAGTAAATTCTTAAAAACTTGAGGTTGCCTTTTAGTACAACCTTGATATTTTTTTAAAACATTTGTGTTATAATTTTCTGTTATCAGTTGGCCTTTTGCATTACTTTCTCGAAGAATTGTGGAACAGATGTCGTTGGAGATGATAGTTCTAAATACAGTGACCGCGCAACCTCCCTAAAAGCAACATTCTTTATAAGCAACTTCTGTGTAAGCAACTTTTTGTTTCCAAAAGTTCTGTATTTATGCGCATGACTAATCTTTGTACGGAGCTACATAACCTAAATATGTACTTATTGTGTTGATGCTATATTAGCTTGGTAGAGTGTCTTACTATGGAACAGAAAAAAAGAAGAAATTCGATTTCTTTAAAAGACAAATTAGCCATATTAAAAGAACTTGAAGATGGTAAAATAGTGAAAGATATTTGTACGAAATACAAAGTTCATAAATCTACAATATCCAGAATAAAAGGAAATAAGGAGAATTTAGAAGAATACGCATCAAAAACATATGTAAATCAGAAAAAGATTAAGCGAATGAAGACCACAAAATATGAAGAAGTCGACGATAGAGTGTATGCTTGGTTCTTAGAACAGCGACAAATAAACGATTTGGTTTCAAATGAATCAATAAAATTAAAAGCGCTTGAGGTGAATAAATTAATTAATGGGTCTCCAGAATTTGTAGCAAGTGATGGATGGTTGACAAAATTTAAAAACCGGCATGGAATACGAATTTTGACTGTTTGTGGAGAGCGTATGTCTTGCAATGTTAAACTAGCTGATTTATTTAAATACAAATTTAGAAATATTATTGCTGAAAACAGCTTTTTGCCCGATCAGATATATAGAATAGAATCCTACATCTTTAATAAGCCGCCTTACCTTTATAACAAAATAAATTTTCGCGGGGATGTACACACTGTGAATATTAGATTTAAGGGGAGATTATCCCCTCCTATTTTTCATTCTGCTTTTTCAAAAAGTCATTTTCCTTTCAAATTGCTAAAACAATAAATGAACTTCCACTTGAGTGGACAGTATGTGTATCAGTAACTTTTAAAAGACATATGTTAAGTTATTTGCATGGGCGGCAGTGACCTTCACGTTTGTAGAAATGGCTTTACATTTACATCATTTTCGCTTTTCTTTTTGTTATATGCTTGCGAAGGGGATTTTTGATTTAAACATGTAAATTGTAAGTTAATTCTTTAGAGGCAGTTTACTACAGTCAATGCGCTTTTTGTTCATGTTTAAACTCCCTACGGTATGGTGGAAGAACAACACGAGTTGAACCATACCATAAGATTGTTCTCATGTATGTTATTTTATTTCTATTATTAATTATTAAAGTTAATTTTCTGTGTAATGCTTTTGAGAGCAATAAAGCAATTTATTATTATTATTATTATTATAATTGCGACGAAACTGATCTCGTGTACAAAAGTTTACATAATAAAACTAATGTTGCTTTGTTGTTTTGAAAAAAATGCTGTTGGAACAAAAGTATTTAAGGAGGGAGTAACAATAATGCCTTGCACAAACGCCACAGAAACGCATAAACTTGATTTAATGATGATAGGTAAATCAAAATCTCCCCGTTGCTTTCATAATATGGAATTGCTACTATACTACAAGTCGTCTAAGAATTCTTGGCAAACATATACACTTTTTAAAGACTGGTATCATGTCGTGTTTATCCCTCAAGTAACAAATCACTTACAATCTAAAGGACTTCCTATAACGACAGTTTTGTTAATAGATAATGCAAGTTGACATGGTTCTGAAAGCAATTTTACTGATAACTCCAATTTCAAAGTTATGTTTTTTCCTCCAAATAACACACCATTGTTGCAACCACTAGATCAACATGTCATAAAATCGCTTAAACAGCGTTATCATAAGCATCTTTTGACAACTCTTAGGTACCGAAGGTGGAATTGTTTCAGCACTAAAACTATAAATTTGAAAGATGTAGTTTATTTCATTGTCCAAGCTTGGAATGAAATCCCAATATCGGTCATTCAAGATTCTTTTAAACATCTTTTTTTGTCGACTGATTAAATTCAACACAGCATATCTGCTGATCATTTTGTGGAAGAAGATGACATCTCTTTGGCAAGATTGTACAATTCAATATTAACCGCTTCAAACTTAACAGATAATGAAGTAATGGAATGGGTAAATGGAACGAAGGAGACAACTGCTTCTTTTGACATAGCTACAAATCACGAACTCGTGGAAGGGCAAAATGAAAGGACTGGTGTAGATGAACATGAACAAAATGTTGATAACTCTACCAACATCAATGATGTTATAAATTTTTTTAATTTAGTGATCGAATGGGCAGTGGAAAGCGAGTTGCCTTTCAATGAGATTCTGGCATTGCAAAGAATAAGAGAAAAAGCTATAATAAAAAAATATTCGCAATGAACGCTGGGGGTAATAAGTTTATATAAATAGTTGTTTATGTTTTCCTTTTTTATTAAATATGTTTTCGTTTTAAAAATTATGTTTTGTTTTTTTGATTTGATGATAATAAAATATTAGAACCCATTTTTCATTTTATTCTATCACGTGAGTTGCTTATATACAGCGTTCACTGTAATTCCTTTGGTGTATACGTAGAAGTTACTGCCGTTACACCCATTTTACTTCTCAAAATATTACGGCTAATTGTTTGGGCCGGCCGTTGTGGTATAGTATTCTATACAGTGCCATCTTTGCTTGTCAAAATAGTAGATTTTGAAGAGCACTCTAATTCCACTTCGTGTTCATCTGACATATCACATTGTGCAATAAACGGTTGCCCTTCAATATCGGACGCTTATAAATCTAAATTTTCGGGAACATATTCCTCTTCATCTAAAGGAATAAAAGGCTCCTCATCAGATGACTCGTCTAAAGACGCTCTAAGCTCGTCAGGTGTTAACCTGCAGTGGATATAATTATTATGTTTATTATTTTATATTTACTATTTTCTTACCTTTTCCTTTGACATCTTGGCTTACGCAATCCAACAATAGTATCTGTCATTTTTTTATCAACATCACAATACTATTATATAGCAAAATATTATAAACATTAATTTATACTATATTTATAATTGTTTCTTATAACTACAGTTATTTACGATGCACCATGTCTCAGATGTTACGATAGAATAGTGTAACCTGATGTGACGAGTATTCGTTTCACGCGTATATCAGAATCAAGATCGAACCTGTTTATAAACAGGTCTAAATACATAAATGCTTACTTATGATATGTTAACACAAGTATTTTTAAATTCATTGGATCTATATGTCATACAAAACGATTTCAGTATCAAACATTAAAATTATCGGTATGTAGTACCTGGGTACTATTCTCGTCATTAGCCGGTGTTTTATTTCTCAGTCACATAAAGGTTAATGCAATCCATCTAATTTTACTGTAACAGATAAACGGGCCTTTGTAATAAATTAATACTTAAATTATTTTTATATTATTTTTCTATAATATGTTATTTGCAGCATTATAATAAATGCCGGTTAATCGGTGCTTTTATTGTTTCATCGCCGATTAATCGTTGACAAAAAAGTGGCCGAATAATCGGCTTTTCTGATTAGTCGCCGATTAATCGGTACAACCCTAGTTAATAGTTTAACTTAATTTCGAGAAATGACCTGATTTTCATCAATTTTTGAAGTGATCTTTCGGTAAGTTTGAGATGAGACCCCATTGATTTTATTTTTGAAACGTGTTTGTTAGGCCATTCTGCATCAGTTAAAAAAAAAATCATCGCAAAAATCGCTTATTGCTAAACCTTCAGTTATGTCAAAAAACGTAAGTATCTTACCTATGTGGCAAAGTAACGCAGTCATCCACCACTGTACCTGGTTGCGGATTAAAATATCTTCCACTTCTATCTGTTGAGAACAGCCTAGTGGATATTCTCTTCGACACAATGAGGAATCCCAATTTAGGCTCGTTGTTTTCAAATACACGCTTCATCACACTTTTGATGTGCTCCAGTTCGTGCTCCATTATATAAGGAATTTGACCATCGCCAACTCCATCACGGTAAATAATTACTTTACTAGGTGGTTTCTTATGGATTCTCTCATAAGATTTTATAGCCTGTGCTAAAGCTGTGCCAAAATAATTGGAGATTTCTTCTCCTTTAAAGTGTGATTGTACGTTGCTAAAATACCGTGAACCTTCCTTATCCAACATAGCCACCATTGCTGCATAATTTTTCGTGCGATCTTTTGGATCATGGCAAACATCGAAACCAACGAACATAGTGTCTGGTGGCAGATCTACCGACCATGGTGCTCCGCCAAGTTTGCAATTCATTTGTATAGCTACTTTAGTAGCCGCAGACATTGCTGCTTTTCCTTTCATGGTACGTAATAGCACCACCTGATTGGCTGTAGCAATTTCTATGTAACATCTTTTTTTAATCGCGTTGTAACGGTCTGGCTTATTCCCGCTAATTGCGTTGAAAATTAACTGCGGTTTCATACGAGTGAATACGTCGTCGAGATGAGAAAGGATCGTTCCAGTTCGGTCATCGTTTGTAGGTATATAGTCACGTGGGTTAGGAATTAGCCAACCCATACCGTGTGACGCACGTATTATGAGATCTAAAGAAGAATAAGGTAATTAATTAAATCTTTGGAAATCCGTATTGCGTGTTAAAATATAAATTTCGGAAAAAAATAAATAAATAACTTCTATCACGCTATAAAATTAAAATTTAATCAGTACCGGTTTCGGCTAATAAGCCATCATCAGCTGAATCTACAAAAATTTAGATGATAACAAGAAATCTTGAATAATTGATAAAACTAAAATTGAAAATTAAAAAATAAAATAACTTACTGTCAGATGTATAAAAATTCTAACATAAATTAATAAATGTTTAAAATTGATAAAATATGATAAACTAACACGAAGAACTTACCACAAAGAACAGATATGAAATAAAATAAATTATATAATAAGACAGGAATAAAAAGAGATATAACGAGATTAAGAAAGATAGGTGAAAAATGGATTGCGCTGGAGTTCTATCTGATTATTTATAATATTTATTTTAGGGTCCTTATTGTTTTTATTGATTTCATGATATTCTAGTAGATCCATTTTATGACCCTTGTTGCATTGGTGTAAAAGCTTAACTACTTTAAAATTAATTTTATGACCGGTTTTAATTTGATGTTCGAATATATTTGATTCAAGTTTCTGTTGGTGTTGTAAAAATAAAAAACAGTAATTGTTTTTCTGAAGAAAAAATTATATTTTTGTTCTTGACTACCAGTTTCGAGACAGCTTGTATCGTCTTCAGGTCCATCGCTACAATAAAGGAATTATATCAAAAAACACTTATTTTTAAAAATAACATTATTGAAAAATTTAAAATGTCTATATAATAAAAAATTAAAAAATATTTACCGTCAGTTTAGTTTCGCAGTTTTAATATATTAAAGAGCATTATTACTCTTTTCAAAAAGCTGTTGTACTCATAGGTTATGTCAGCAACCAAATTGTAGAAAATAAGTGGAGAAATGTTGACTTCAATTAGGTTTTTGTCAACAATATTGAGATGAACTGTTTCTTCAAAAAACGTGGAAAAATATGTCTTGGAGATCGTGTGTGGCCTCTTAACATGAAAGATGAACGTGAACAAAGAGCTGTTGTGAGAATGGTGTGCGTGGTTTTCTTCTTTTATGAGCGTGTGTACATGGAGCGGGATATTTGAATTTTTGTCATAATTGTAATTGATTGAAAATGTGTGTAGTATTGCAATCTATGTTTTCGTTCATTAGTTTTTTGTTCTCTTTATTATATTTATAGATCTCCCACTCTTCATAGATGTCTAATTTTTTTGATTTTTCTATGTTATGTATAATTTTTATTGAGTTTTTATCAATTTTGAGACAGGACCTCTTTTATGTGTTTGTATATAGGAGGAATTATCGTTTTTCATGTGTTCTGTCATTCTTATTTCTATGTTTCTTCTTGTTTGTCCTATGTATATATCTCCACATTATGGACATTCAACTTTATATATGTTACAGCCAAAGTAATGAATCCAAATATTATATATACTATCCAGCCATTATTTAGAATGTCTACTCAATTTAGACAAAGTGATAAAGATACAGAATTAATCACATTAACTGGGAATTTTACATAATATCTTCGAAGAATTGGATAAAGTAATAAAACAAGTCGGTATAGGTAAAGATTATAAACTTGTATTTCAATGTGCCTTAAGCATACCTGATTCAAATCAATAATAATAATTATAGTCATAATTATTATTTATTCTTACAAGTAAGGCTCTTGTGACATTTTGAGTTACACGTGATGCTTGATTTTTTACATTTACACCTATTCGAAACGCAATCTCCAGTACAGTTACAATGCTGAAATCCTTGGCCGCCAAGATGTGACTCCTTTTTTGCACATTCTCTGATGCTAACTTCGTGTTGGGGAACTATACCAATTGTAATAAACGTTTCTTTGCAGACAGTGAACTGATTTCTTGCGTAAAGTTGATTTAGAATCCCATGCTTAGTTCCTAATTTATACATTCCTTCTGTCTCCTGACAAATTATAACAGCAATAACGTTTCTATCATCGGCTTTGGCGCGGTCTACATCAGGAATTTTTACCACTACATTATCACCTGTACCAGCAGCAGGATATTTTACCGAAGATAGAGCTAACATTTTATCTGCTTGCTTTTTCAGAGATTGTTCAACTAATATTCTGGTGTCTCTAATATCTTGTTTCTTTTTATCCAAAGCAATTATTAATTGTTCATCACTTTGCGTTATATTTGAGAGACCTGTTGTATTTTCTTGGTTGTCGGTCTCCTTATTAGGTTTTCCTGTCAGCTTATCTACAATTTCATTTTGCAAATCAGCGTTTGAAATTATAGTATCGCTTTCGATTTCTTCCTCTTCATTAATCACATGATCGGTAATATTGGGTTCGGCTTCCCTATCTTCATGCAACTGGTTTTCGTTTTCATTTAATATAGATTGTAGCTCTTCTTCTGTTGATAGTTCAACTAGCACCTCTTTAGGAAGACTATTTAATCCGACTTTAGCTTTACAGCAAAACATTGCTTCATAAGGGCTACGATTTATCCCTGCGTGATACGCTCTGTTCTTCATAAATTGAATAAAACGTAATCCTTCAAACCATTTTGTCGTCTTATTAGACTCCAGCCAAGTACAAAGCATCTTCTCTACCTCTTGGTTAGCCCTTTCAATAGACCCTTGTGATTGAGAGTGTCGGGGCTTACCATGTACGATTTTTAATTCTGGCCACATCGCACAGACCTCTTTGACCACTTTGTTAGCAAATTCTCTCCCATTATCACTTTGCAAAATACTAGGCGCTCCGAATGTAGTAAAAATGTCTAGTGCGAATCTGCACGAATTTCGTTAGATGATCTTGATACACCATTTTGTTAGATGAGCTTGTGACTGCATCAGATCAGTTTGGCACCTTGAATTAAGCTCGTTGTTGATAATCGGTTTTACAACAAGTCCTTTTTTTGGCAAACTTTTTTTTTTGACAACTTTCACACAGGTTCAAATACACTGTGACGAGTTCAGTAGTTACATTTTTATATCTTAATTTTAACTCCTTCATCATTCTGACTCTACCACCGTGTCCAATACTACTATGGCAGTCGTGAATTATTTGAAAAGTTTCGTCTAAGTGAGCATAGTACATTATGGGATCACCTTCGTTTTTCACTGGAATTATTAATTTTTCTGATGCTCCAATTTTGACGACATCGGATCTTGCTAGCCGCTGATAATCTTCAGTTGTTTTCTTATTTATCTTGTTCTTTGATTCTTTTACTTTTATAATTAATGATAAGAATCAATCATTTGTAAACAACTGATTATTTTTTCCTTTACTTGCAATAAGTTTAGTGATAGTTTCATAGAAACGTTTTTTCATTTCATCTGCCATTATAAGACACCGATACAAACGTAAATAATCACCAAAATAGCAGCACACGCGGCGCGATCTCTCATTACAAAACAACAACGAACAATATTGCGTCAGCCACGAGATCGCGCCAGTCGCCCTGCGGCAACGGGACGAAGAGCAGGAGGGGTAACATGTGAGTTGGTTTGTATTTATTACTTTGGCTAACTTTCATCAGCTGTTATGAATAATGTCCAGATAAAGTAATTAATTTATCACATTGTCTAAACAATTTGGTTATTATACATAATGACTGGTTATTATGTATAACAGCCATTTAATCACAATGACTGTAACATATACACCGCTCTTTTTATTTTCTGATGTTTTTTGCTTGCAATCTATTACCCAGCTTTGCACTGTTTTTATATATTATAATTATGTCATATTTGCTTAGTTTTTTCTTAATTACTCCAAAATTTTTGTTATATTCGATAGATGCAAATCTTTTTCGTTTTTTGAAATGTGGATAAATCTGTTTTAGAATATTGTTTTGGTGTATTTTATTGTAAATGCCCTGTATGAATTCTGTGCTATATTTGTTGTTTAACGCTAGTTTTATTATGAATGTTAACTCGTTTTTGAATAATTGTGGTTTTAAAGGTGTATTATATAAATCTGTTTATCAAGTATCGAAATGTGGCTTCCTTGTAACTTTGGTAACAATTAGAATTGTTTGAGATTATATTATCAGTTGTGGTCGGTTTGTGGTATATGCTATAGTTTATTTTTTTGTCGACTGTGTTCTTTTTTAGAGTGATATCCAGGAAGTTTAATTCTTGGTTTTTATTTTCGTTTTCAATGGTGAAAGTTAATGAGCCCAAATTGTTCATTATATTGTGTATTGCTAATATGTTTGCTTTTGATCTATCAAATATTATAATAATATCGTCTACATATCTACCGTAGTATGTGATGTTTTTTGTAAATGTTTTGTATTTTTCTGAGAACAATTTCTTTTCTAAATGGTCGACATAAATATTAGCCATCAGACCTGATAATGATAACCCCATGGGTAACCCGTCTATCATTTTGTATTTTTCTTCATTGAAGACAAAGAAATTTTGCTTTGGGATGTATTCCAGTAAGTAAGTGATGTTACAAATTTCTGTTATATCGTTTGGTGATTCTATGTTTTTATAGTTCTTCATTAGAAATTTTTTAGTTATTGTTAGTGTTTTTTCTATTGGAACATTTGAATATAGATTTTTTATATCAAAAGAAATAAATTTAGTTTTTTTATTCAAATTAACATTGTTTAGTGTCTTTATCAGGTCATGGGTGTTCTTAATAGAATATTTTGATTTATAGTTAAATGTTTTTAGAATAATATCATGTATAGTTCTACTTAGATGTTGTACTGGTGTGTTTCTATTGTTTATAATAGGTCTTATAGAATGGTCATATATTATGACAAAAATTCAAATCCCGCTCCATATACACACGCTCATAAAAGAAGAAAACCACGCACACCATTCTCACAACAGCTCTTTGTTCACGTTCATCTTTCATGTTAAGAGGCCACACACGATCTCCAAGACATATTTTTCCACGTTTTTTGAAGAAAAAGTTCATCTCAATATTGTTGACAAAAACCTAATTAAAGTCAACATTTCTCCACTTATTTTCTACAATTTGGTTGCTGACATAACCTATCAGTACAACAGGTTTTTGAAAAGAGTAATAATGTTCTTTGATATATTAAAACTGCGAAACTAAACTGACGGTAAATATTTTTTAATTTTTTGTGTTATATAGACGTTTTAAAATTTTTCAATAATGTTTATTTTACAAATAAGTGTTTTTTGATATAATTCCTTTATTGTAGCAACGGACCTGAAGACGAGACAAGCTGTCTCGAAACTGGTAGTCAAGAACAAAAATATAATTTTTTTTTTCAGAAAAACAATTACTGTTTTTTATTTTTACATTACAAATAATTGAAGAAATGGAGTCTTTTATCACTAATTTGTTGGTGTTCTTTAATTCTAATGAGTAGTTTCCGACCAGTCTGCCCTATATATCTATATATATTATAGATATATACTATTCCGACCACTCTGATTTAAAGGATCAGTTTTAGGATTGTGATTAGACAGGACATTTAAAATGGAGTTTTTATTGTGGAATGTTAGATTTAGATTAAATTTTGATAGAATTTTTTTGAAAGGCATTAGAGAAGGGTGATAGGGAATAGATATGAAGGGGATGTTGTTTCTGCTTTGAACATATAAAGGATCTAATCTTCTTTGTGAATTTTGTATTTAGTTATTAATTCTATAGGAAAACCATTATTCTGTACTTGATTATAAATATATTTTAGTTCCGAGCTATAACTAGATTCCTTAAGAGGCTAATTCTGTTTATTAGAAATCTAAAATTGGCCAAATAAAATGAAAAATAAATAAATAACTTCTATCACGCTATAAAATTAAATTTAATCAGTACCGGTTTTGGCTAATAAGCCATCACCAGCTGAATCTACATTTTAAATAAAGGTCAAACATTTGCCATAACTCCCAAATTAAACATAACAAATTTAACTATTGATTTTGATGTAGGTATTCATAAAAATCCTTCATATTATAACATTAGAAATGACATTATTCCAATTTTTAAAAAACTTGAAAAATCAAAACCCGACAACACATCCACCAAACAATGGAAAATATTAAAATCTATAAAAGATAAAATTAAACAAAATGAAGCAATTTGTGTGAAAGCCGATAAAAATGCTGGGTTGGTTATTATCAACAGAGAAGAGTATTTAACTAAAATCTATGATTTCATATTTGATAACAACTATATAAAACTTAAAAAGAATCTATAGAATCCATCGTCAAAAGTACAAAGGATATTATAAAAACTAATAAACATTTTCTAAAAGATCATATCCCATATTGTTCGAATATCAATTATCTATCACAATTCCTTATTCCCATGAACCCAACTATCCCTCATATTTACTCACTACCTAAACTTCATAAGCCTGGAATTCCTGATCGCCCCATAACTTCTTATATAAATTTACCTACAATATTGCTTTCAAGATTAATGCTTAAATTCTTTAAACAAATCAAACTTACTCCCAATTATTCAATATATAACTCAATGTCCTTTATTGACTCCATAAAGGACATTGACCTCAGTAATAAAATCATGATTTCTTTTGACATTACTAACTTATACGCCAACATCCCTGTAGATCTGACACTGCAACTAACATCTAAGATATTTAAGAATTTTTTCAATGATAATGACATTACCGATCACCTAGATAATATCCTAGAGCATACAGTGAAACAAAACTATTGTACCTTCAACAATGAATATTATAAAGATGCAGACAGTCTCCCAATGGGAATGCCTTTATCCGGCTTACTTGCCGATATATTTTTGGACTTCATTGAAAACAGTTATGTATGTAATGATGTAAATCCATACTATCAGAATATTACTAAGTGGACACGTTGTGTTGATGATGTCTTTTGTATTTGGAATGGAGATATTGATTCCCTTAATTTGTTCCATAATTACATTAACCCTTTCGGCCCTGACGGTGGCAATTGCCACCACTTAGTTTACAGGTCTCTGTTAGCCGTCGTATTCTGTATTTTATTCATTTATCACTACATGTCACTCCTACTACTTGTTGAGAAAGTGAAAAGAGCGGCAAATCGGCTATTTCTTCGTTGACGCGTTAATTAATAATAGTTAATTAGTACCTATAAGTACGAAGGCTTTCACGACTGGTGTTAATTGAACTAAAATTAGAATTAACACTAGCAATAACACTAGAACTATCACTAGGACTAACACTAGATCTAAAACTAGAAACTTTCGGGTTTCGCCGTGCGTTTTTTGAAAAAATGTTTGACGTTTTGGGATGCCATGTTACAACCTTCTTCAGAAACTGGTTCTAACTGACTCTAGTTAGAACCAGTTTCTGAAGAAGGTTGCAACATGGCAATCTGGTTCTAATTGACTCTATTTCTATTTTTTGTTTCTAGTTTTAGATCTAGTGTTAGTCCTAGTGATAGTTTTATGTCTATCTAAACTGTAAGATTTGTAGTATTAGTAAAACGATAGATGGTAGCATTTCGTGTACACATAACCTCGTCGCAGCGCTTTGAAACTCGCGTACGCGATTGCCACCATTAGGTCTTTACGCAATATACGAAAATGAAAATATTTATTCTTGATGTTTTTTTAGGTGATGATGGCATACCCCCATTAATGTTCTATAACAATCTAAGGGAAGTAGCCAAACAAATTACATTAGAAGAGGCTCAAGCTGCCATATCTGCACTACCAAATTCCAATGTAGTCGATGATACTGATGAAGATTTAGATGGAGTGCAAGCCGATGAAAATGACATCCAATTATCCCAATTGTCTGGGAAATCAAATGATGGAAGAAAGAAGGAGAAAAAAGATGTATCATGGAAAAGAAGAACATATGTAGTCCCAAATACCGATTTTTCACCAGGTAATAAGGAGAACAATTATGTGCAGCAAACTCCGCTAATGTATTTCCTAAAATATTTTCTGGATGAAGTATTTGTTCAACTGACAGAGAAGACCAACATGTACTCAATAGCAAAACATGGTCGCAATATAGCAACCAGTGTTGATGAAATAAAAAGATTTATCGCTATTCATATTCTAATGGGAGTAATCCGATTTCCTAGGTTGAGGATGTACTGGGCACCAGCAACCAGAATTCAATTTATGAATAATATTAATATTTCACGAAATCGGTTCGAATCTTTGAGAAATAATCTTCACATTGTAGACATAAACAATAACAATTCTAATAACAAATTATAGAAAGTGAGGCCTATTATATATTCCTTCGAAAAAAGGTGCGAAGAATTGTCAATCGAGGAAAATTTATGCATTGATGAATCGATTATACCATTTAAAGTAAATTGGTCATAAAGCAGTACATAAAAGGCAAACCTAATCCATGGGGTGTCAAAGTGTTTATGCTTTGTGGAGCGTCTGGTATAATATACCGTTCCTTAGCATATCAGGGGTCTACAACTCTTCCTGCGCATCTGCAAGAACAATACATTCCTACTAACGGCCTGGTAATGCACCTAGCAGAACGTATTGTTAAACACTGAGGACACAAACTGTTTTGTGACAATTATTTCACTTCGCTTCAAGTTTTACAAGAATTGCGCGAGCAAGGTATTTTTGGTGCTGGTACCATTCGCTTCAATAGGCTACAAAAATGCCGTCTAAAAACGGAAAAAGAATTAAAAAAAAATTGGGCGAGGCTGCTATGATTGTGTTGTAACTGGTGACGGTAAAATAGTAGCAACTAGATCGTACGACAATAAATGCGTAAATATGGCATCCAACTTTGTCGGTCATGAACCGATGTATGAAGTAAGACGATGAGACAGTAAGGACAAGAAGTATGTTATGGTAAAGCGTCCTGCCATTGTACGACTATATAATATATCCATGGGAGCTGTAAATAAAAGCAATTTTTTGATTGCACTGTATCGGACCTTTATCATATCCCGAAAATGGACAGTACAGGTGATATTCCATTATTTTAACTTGGCTGTTTGCAACGCTTGGTTAGAATATCAGAAAGATAAAAACAGTGAGGGGATATTAGTGAATTCTCAAGTGGATTTATTGGAATTTACGCTGGAAGTAACGCTAGCGTTGGCATTCTCAGGGTCAGCAAATTCGCTGAATAAAAAAAGGGGCAGGCCAAGCGGATCTAACTCACCAAGTGACATAAGATATGATAGCATAGGTCACAGGCCTATCCATTATGAAGGATATGAGCAAAGATGCAAGCTAAAAACTTGTGGAGGGCGCTCACGTATTGTATGTGATAAATGCAATGTACCTCTTTGCTTGTCAAAGACAAGGAATTGTTTTAGAAAATTTCACAATAAATAAATTGATTGAACAATTTGTCTAGTTTTTTTTATTATATTAATTGTGAATTTTAACATAAAGACCTGCTGGTGGCATTTGTCACCACTTTCTAGATTCTATACCCTTGGAGGATATCACTTCAAATTTGGTTTTGGAGTTCCTAGTGAAGACTTAATCAATAATTTTCACACAAAAAAATTAATTGTTTATATAAAAATGTCAGGGCTGAAAGGGTTAATGATCTTCACAATAGATTGAAATTTACGAGAGAATTAAAACAAAACAAAACATTATATTTTTTGGATTTCACCATTTGCAATGAAAACAATCATCCTTGCTCCAGCATATATAGAAAACCATCTTCTATTCCTGTCATTATACCTTTTGATTCGCCTCACCCTTTAACTCACAAAATGGCCAATTTTAGATTTCTAATGAACAGAATTCATAATCTGAATGAATCGAATCAGAATTCATAATTACCATTTACTTTAATTATCATTTTTTATACATAATTAGAATTAAAGAACACCAACAGAAACTTGAATCAAATCTATTCCAACATCAAATTAAAACGGGTCATAAAATTAATTTTAAAGGAGTTAAGTTTTTACACCAATGCAACAAGGGTCATAAAATGGATCTACTAGAATATCATGAAATCGATAAAAACAATAAGGACCCTAAAATAAATATTATAAATAATCAGATAGAACTCCAGCGCAAACCACTTTTCACCTATATTTGTTAATCTCGTTACATCTCTTTTTAATCCTCTCTTATTATATAATTTATTTTATTTCATGTCTGTTCTTTGTGGTGTGTTTATCCTGTTATTTTATCATATTTTATCAATTTTAAACATTTATTAATTTATGTTAGAATTTTTTATACATCTGACAGTGTTATTTTATTTTTAATTTTAGTTTTATCAATTATTCAAGATTTCTTGTTATCATTTAATATTTTTGTAGATTCATCTGATGATGGCTTATTAGCCGAAACCAGTACTGATTAAATTTAATTTTATAGCGTGATAGAAGTTATTTATTTATTTTTTTTTTCCGAAATCTATATGTTATTAATGTTTGTGGAAGGATAATTACTAAACCAGGTATGTTTGCTTGATCAAGTATTTTAACCTCAAATGTCACCTTTATGTTTTTTAACTTTTGATGGTAAGAAATATATCATTCAAAAATTTTATAGACAACACATCTTAATCATTTTGTAGTGCATGACCTGATAACATGATAAACACATCACGAAACCGGTTGTCGATTTCTAAATAAACAATTTCTTCAGAAATTTCATATATTTTTATTTTAATAACTATTCCAATAATATCCTAATCCCATAAAAACGTGTAATGTTGAGTTGATTGTCACTAACAAGGGGACCTTATATTGTAAGATTTTGTTCATATTTGCAGGGATTGAAGATGAGTACTCGGACATCACTTTCCTGAAGCAGTACGATGCAATGCTCAAAAATACTCGAGAAAATAGACTTCAAAGTACTCAAAATATTTCGCAGCAGTAGAAATATAATAAATATTTGACTTTTTATGTGTCGTTCGTTAGTCAAGGAACTGTGAACGTAGCTTTTAATTCTGAGAAATATAAAAATAATTTTTCTTATCCTTTTTTCACCAATTATTAAATTAGGGTCTTTTTTTAAAAAATTTACTTCTGGTGATTATTAACGTCACACAATAACTTTCGACGTAAATTTTGAAAAATTTTAATTTGTTAATAATTACATATCTATTGAAGAAGAGCAAGGCTCGAAACTAGTTTAGAAAAATAAATTTTAATTATCACCAGAAGTAAATTTTTTAAAAAAGACCCTAATTTTAATTCTGAGGTAGCAGGTTCATATCGCACAATATGCAATTTTTTAAATTTTTATTTTATAAAATCAGTATTTTTTACATTTAACACTCTGTGTAAACAAAGGTTTAGTACAATGTTTTCTTAAAATAACTGTCAAAAAAGAATTGATACCTTGTGTGCGCGTAAATATCCTAGTTAATTTTCATTTTGTTCTTTAATAACTTTTTCTTCGTTCAAACATTAATAAATCGTTAATATACGTGTTGTTATAAATATATAGATAATTATGGAATCTGTCCGCGTCGAATTGAATAAATTAACTTTAAAAAATGTTGTTTATTATTATGAAAAGGTTCTTACAGAAAATAACTTTATAGCAGAACAACATTCTTCCACAATTAGCGAAGAAACTGTATTATTAGCAGAACAACTATATAAATATACTTTACAAAATCTAATTGGTGGCGAGAAACAATTTGTTATGGTGGAAGAACTAACAATGAATGAAGAAGGTGGCAATAGTAAATTTCAACAAATCACCGATAAAGAATCTGATGATGTGAATAATTTTAAAGAAATTAAAGAAGATGAAGAACATAATTATGAACCCGATGAGAATAAATCAGAAAAGGAGCATTTCATTTCAATAGATGATAAAATACAAATATATAACACTGCAAATTCTCACCCTAATTGGAGTTTAAAAACTCTTCGTAAAAACGGATGTCGGCAATTAAAAAAGAAAGCTGATTTAAAGGTTTGGAAGCATCAAATTAAGAGTGGCGGAACAATTTTTGATAAATTTACAATCATCGATTCATGGACGTACGGTCGATTTAGAGATGCTCGTCAAGTGAATCAGCAAGTGACCGCAAAAAATTTACAATAATGGTCATTACTGCTGCAAGTCAATTTTCCAACTTTGAATTTAAAGCATCCAATTCGTGGGTTGAGAAGTTCAAACGGATACACAGAATTCATCAACGAAAAGTAACAAAATATGTATCTGAAAAAGAAACTGCATCTATGGAGGAAATTTTAACTTCTGCTGAAAATTTTCGCACACAGGCTCGTAATACAATAATAAACTTTGATCCAAATTATGTTATTAATACAGATCAAACAGGTATTTACAATTATTCTTTCTTTTAAATTTAGGTATATACTATAAGAATATTTATTAAACAACATTTTAAAATTATTTATTAGGATGCCAATACCAGACTACTTTTAATAGAACCCTTGTAACGAAAGAATCAAAAACAATTCGTGTTCAAAAACAAAACATGAATAAGATAACTCATTCGTATACAGCTCAATACAGCATCACTTTAGCTGGAAAATTGTTACCTGAAGTGTTTATATGTTTGCAAGAAACAGGAGATTCAAAATATAACAACATCATTGTAACATCATCAAAATGAGGGAAACTTACGTCTAAACTATATAAAGACTTTTTAATAAAAACTAAAAAGAACGTCGCCGGCGACGTAGTCATGCGCAATATGCTCAAATTCGAAACGAGAGCCAATGCTGACGTGCACTTTACGAGCGCGCAAAATCTTATTTGAAAATCTTAATTCAAATATGGTAACTCAATTTAGGGATAATATACGTTTAAAAATATTGTAGTATACGATTTATATCCTATTAATTCAATGCCTTATATACAAATTGTTAGTTTTTAGAATTATATTATTAAAATAGTTTATAGTGTAGCGTTGGAATGTTTCAAGTGCGTGAGTCGAGTTACGAAAACTACCTTTTTTTTTAGCACTTATGCATTTATATTTAAGGGTTTTTAGTATGACTCACGGTATTGACTCACACTAAAACGATATACATTTATCCAAATTATAATGCTGTTTGCAAAAAACAATGTTATCCAACTGATATAACAATTAGTGAGTTTTCACCCAAGGTCCGCCTACAATGATTAGTTGAACACACAATTCAAGACTGGTGCCCGCTCAAAATGAACATATCACCAATAGTATCAGTTCTATTAGAAAAATTAACATTTATTGCAATTGGGGTTGTGATAGACAAACAGGAACATGTTGTTTGTCAAAATGAGCCTACTTCGTCAACAAAATATTGTCGTTCATTAAAATTAATTTCCTACAAAGAAATAAAGGAATTGGTCAAAAATGAAATTGAAGATATTAAAAAAAAACAAATAGATGAACATTCTCCAACGGTTACTGAATTTCAAACAAGCAGAATTTGATGGCAGAATTTGTAGTTGGTTGTCTGATATGGTCGGTCAAAACTGTCACCTTTGTGGAATTTCTCCTACGCAAATGAATGATATAGATGTTGTATAAAACAGAGTGCTTAAAGAAGATAATTTGGAACATGGATTTTCAACCGTCCATGCTTGGATAAAAACGTGCATTTTACATATCGCCTAATCTGTAGGAGATATGGAACCAAGCTAGAAACAAGAAAAAGAGAAATGCAACAAAGAATTCCTCGTAAAATGGTTCTTCTGGTTCATATGTCTAAGTCAGGATTTGGAACAACTAATAATGGCAACATAGCCAATATTGACTCATGGAACTGTGGTTGAAGCCCCTTAAGTCTCCATAAAGTATCTATATTAAGATAAAGAAATATTATATTATAAAGTTTTGAAGTATGTATACTGAACATTGTAGAAAAGGGAAGTTGCTTTATATTTTCTTTCTACCATTGGCAATATAATATCCCGCACCGTATTTTTATTGAATTATCTTTTTATTCAAATTCAAATAAATCTTTATTGTCAAAAAAAAAGAGAAAACAAGTAGAAAGGGAAAAAAATGTACATTGTTAGTAAAAAAAAATTACAATTACTTAATTACTTATAAACTCAATTTTCAATTTTGACAAACCGAACGATTTATCGCCACAGACGATATCTTCCAATCGACCCAGTCTAAATTAAATTACAATGATACCACCAGATGTACAGAATAGTAATTAATTAACTAATGCGGAAAAACAATAAACGACAAGACAACAAAAAGGAAAAAAGAAAACTATAAGAAATTCACACAGTAACAAAGCAGAAGAGAAAGAAGGTGAATAAGGAGTATAGGAAAGAAAGTAGAAAAGAAAAAGCTCAGAAGAAAAGGAAGTAAATTGTTATAATATCGCAATTTGATGGGAGAAGAGGAAATGTCTAAGACAAGTCTTGAAAGATGACAGGGTTGGAGCGTTTCTAGTATCCATGGGGAGACCATTCCAGAGGGATATGGCGCACAACGTAAACGACCCATGGTATATATTCGTATGATGTATTGGGAATAGAAGTATTAAGTCTGATTGTGAACGAGTGGGACGCTCGTGTGACGATAGGAATTTAAAATTATTAAACAAGTATTGTGGACTTTGGGTATGAATAATCTTATAGAAACTTGTTAACACACGGAAGGACCGACGGTTTACGTACGTAAGCAAATGTGAGTAATATGACAATATTTTCCAAGATCGAATATAAAACGTATGCAATTATTTTGTAGTCTCTGGAGTTTATTACATAAGAATATCGATAGGTCAGTACAAACCGTATCCGCATAATCAAGATGTGGAAAAATGAGCGAAAAACAGAGGTTGCGTCGAACGTAAGAAGGAAGAAAACACTTAAATTTACGAAGGGAGTGAAAACAGGAGTAAACCCTCTTACAAATAGCCTGAACCTGAGGGCGCCAAGACAGTGCAAAGTCCATCATAACTCCAAGATTCTTAACTACATCCGAAAATTTAATGACGGTGTCACCAAGTAGAAGTTGCGAGCTAGCAAAAGTAGTCACCCTGCTCCGCAAAGGATTTGTACCAAAAATTATGGCTTGGGTCTTATTAACATTGAGTTTCAAACCGTATAGTTTAGACCACTCAGATACTCTAGCAAAATCATTATTAATTCGCTCAATAGCTTGAGGAAAGTCATCAACTGATGTATCGGTATAAATCTGCAGATCAGCCGCGTAAAGATGAAAATTTGAAGAAATAACCTTGGTGACACTATCAATGAAGATAGAAAACAGCAACGGACCGAGAACACTGCCCTGAGGCACACCACAAGAAAGCTCAAAGCGATTGGAAAAGGTTGAATTGGCACGGACACACAGTGTGCGATTCGAAAGATATGATTGAAACCATGAAAGACTCGGGGAAGAAAAACCAATAGATGAAAGTATAGAAAGAAGATCATAATCGACAGAGTCAAAGGCTTTGCTGAAATCAAGTAGAACCAAAATAGTGATACGACGATTATCACAGGCAAGTCTTATATCATCCATAATCTTGATCAAGGAAGTAGTACTATGACCCCGTCGGAAACCAGACTGCCTGTCACTGATCAATCGATGCTCCTGAAGAAAATCATAAACCTGGGTGTATACAATACGCTCCAGAACCTTTGACAAAATAGGAAGGATTGAAATAGGACGATAGTCGCTAGTCAAAATTGGGGCCTTCAATTTGGGAATGGGGACAACCTGAGCATGTTTCCATATAGATGCGAAGGAGGATGATTCAAAAGAGAAGTTAAAAATATGGGTCAGCGGAGGCACAACAGAATCCAGTATTGGCAAAATTTGTTTTAGACAAATAAGGTCAGCACCACAGCAAGTAGAGTGGGTTTGAGTGAGAGCATCACGAACAACCTCCGAATCAACCATAGTCAATGAAAAACTACGAGTATCATCCATGCTCACATTTCCTGATGCACGAATGATTTGAGATAAGGTAGCTTTCTGAATAGTGTCAGCGTTACCGGCGATTCGGCAAAATAGCTGGCCAACAAGTTAGGATCCGGCGTGGATTGCGTGAGTTTGCAATCAGTAACGCCAAGAGATCGCAAGGTCTTCCAGAAAGTAGTTGGTGTCGACAAAGATAATTTCCAATCAAAATATTTTTTATAAATTATACATCTTTTTATAAATTCAACGTCATTATCGTCCATATCTGAATATATCTTTAATATAGGAGCTTAACTCATTAATATCATTTAAAAGCATCTTCCCATTTATTTCTATTTACCTATGTTATACAACGATTTCTAAATCGAAAATATCTCTCTTTGCGTTGTACAACATTTCAATCGCGATCCATTTTAACAATTCTGTTTTCTGGCGAACCTCCGGAGATACAAATGACCGTCTCCAATGCTTCTCCAGCGACACGCCAGAAAAAACAATTGTGCGTCTTCGCGATTGACTATGCACCGAAATTTTCGGCTGCCGACCGGAGAATCTTCGGAGATTCGCTGGCGATCGACTATGCATACGGGCCTTATTCTCGTGAAGATTGTATTAAAATACATTCTATCATTCATCACCAGCTATCATCTTCAATTTTTTTTAATATGATTCAATACGCATGGTTTGCTTCTAAACTTTGCCATAATAGAGAAGTGTTTATGAATGTCAACCAGGTATGTTTTTAACTAGATAATTTAAAAAAACCTTGCGCTTGTACCCAACCCGCTTTTATACAGTGTACTAGATGTCGTGATATTTACTGTTTTAGCTGTTTTTATGATAATTATCACTTTGTTTCTTGTACTGATTAATAACTGTTATTAACTGTTTTTATTGGATTTATTGTTATATTTACAGTGTGCCCTAGGATTGATCCTGAAGTGCATACGTATATTTTTTTTATTTTCGTATTATTCCTATGTATTTTATTTGTATTGTTAATATATTTCATATAATATTTATTAATTGCTGGCGTTTCCCACCAACAATTAGATGTAGTAAAGTATATGTGTATGTAGTTGTTCTGCCAACAGCACAGATTCTTCACTAATTGTGGAAGAAAGTTGTTCTGTTATCAGGTTATTTTCTGTAAGACACTCTTCATAATAATAAACAGCAATTTAACAACAAATCAAGTTAATTTCAATTCAAATTTACACAATGTGAAGTTAAATTTATCCATTATACCAGTGTAATATGTTAAAATAAAAGGAAGTACAAAACATGTTATCGGTTATTCTATATAGTGGTAAAAACATTATGCGTTTTCGACATTCTTCAGTTGATATTATTGGTATTTGAACTTCTTGTAAAGTATCAGCTAAAATATATACAATATTTTCAAAATCAAACATACATTATATTGGGTCGGTAAAGATACGACGTGGTTGTATCCCAACAATGCTAAAAATTTATAAATTATTTTAAAGTTCGAAATCTAACCAAAGTCAAAAAATCCCTCGATTTCGGAAAAACTGGATGATTTGGAGCAGTACACCTGCACTGAGGGAAATCATTCTTGACTTTCAAGAAAAAAATATTCTTGAATTATATCATATTTTCAACATCCAAGAATATGAAATTTTTGTATCAGAAATTTCAGTCGCTGGAAGGGTGTTTTGGCAGGAAGGATTTGGGGGATGAACGTGTATAAGACAAAAGTGATGAAGCTCTGTAAGGGGGATCGACGAAAAACTGAAAATTGGAAATGGAAGGGCAACGTAATCGAGGATGTTAGGGAGTATAATACTTGGGGTATAGATTTAAGGAGACCAATAAGGAGAGAGGACACGTATATGTATATGTAAAGGTATGTAAGAAATAGAGATATGTGACAGGTTTGGGGATAAAGTGGGAGGATTTTTGGGAGAGATGTAGGGATGTGTGTAAAAAGAGTAGTTATGAATGGGGTAGAGATTTGGTGATGGAAAGAATAAGACCTGATACTGGAGGTAGCTGTTGGGATTAGCTAGGGAGACTCCGGGATATATAGTTATGGAAGAAATGAAGCCAGATAGTTGAGGATGGAGGCAAGTAACCGAGCAGTGCGTTTTGAGGAAACGGTAGAAAGTAGAGGATATTGTAAGATCTTGGGATGAGGTTGAAATGTGGATACAGCACTGACAGAAATTTGAATAACCAAGAGAGAAGGATGGCGATAAGGGAAAGTAAGTATAATTCGAATTATTACGAGGTGACATGGGCTACTAAGTACCTGATAAAGGAGGAGGATGAGAAGGGGAAGAGGGCGGTTGCCAGGTTCAGGTGTGGAAATGAGGATGCGGAATGGGGGTGTAGATTGTGTGGGGAAAGATGGGAGTACAGCATATCGTGATGGAGTATAATGAATTGAGGGACGACGAGATGGATTGCGTCGAAGTTATGGAAGCGAGGAGGAGGAGAGATACACAGGGTTAACCGAATAGTTATTATAATGATTGGGTTGGGTTGGGTTGGGTTGTAGTACATTAACTGGTTTTATCAATTAAAATTTAAAATCTAAATAGTTTCGCTAATTATAGCATCTTCAGAGTTTATTACAATATATAATATATATTTATTTACAATTTATATAATAATTTATAATTAATAGATGACTTAATTCCGAGTTAGATGTATATTTATGCCGATACACGTGGTTATGAAAGCGATTCAGATCGCCATTACAGTTTTTAACATGTAACGTGTTGTCCAATTAATTTTTTAATTTTATTAATACAAGTTTTACTAAATTTACATTTAAATATACATCTAACTCGGAATTAAGTCATCTATTAATTATAAATTATTATATAAATTGTAAATAAATATATATTATATATTGTAATAAACTCTGAAGATGCTATAATTAGCGAAACTAGTTAGACTTTAAATTTTAATTAATAAAACCAGTTAATGTACTACAACATTATTTTTATTTTAATTCAAATTTAATTCTACGTAAATAGATTTCACTACAATTATCTATATACTTATAATATAACGCTTTAAATAAAATTTAATACTTTTCCTAATCATTTATTGATAATAAATAAAAAAAAGTAGAATCAACTCGAATACGCAGGTGCAAGACATACTGATTTAATATTTTTAACAGGTATTTTAAAAAGACATTGTAACAATTTCTTGTTTATACAGTATGTTAAGATGTCGTAAAACTTACTGATGTACCTTTTCATTAAATAAAATATTAATTAAAAAAAATTGCTTATAGTGCGATCTGAACCTGGGACCTCAGAATTTAAAGCTACATTCACAGTCCCTTGATTATGATTTTGAGTACTTTGAAGTCGATTTTTTCGAGTATTTTTGAGCATTGCATCGCACTGCTTAAGGAAAGTGATGTCCGAGTACTGATCTTTAACTCCTACAAATATGAACAAAATCGGTGATGCCGAACTTGTAAGGTCCCCTTGTAAGAGATAAATTTCTTAGTAAAGACTACTAAAGACGTATAAAAAGTTATACGTAAATTCCAAGTAACTTTTTATTCCTATTTCCCTAAACATTAATGTAAATAAATTGCTTAAGAATAACGTATTTTAATAGCATATTATTGGTTATCTAAATAAATTTATTTGAATTGTATAATATTCTAATATCAGTACCAAATTCAAGAAAATTAAATACTCACCAATAAATTTCTTTACTTCATTATAATCGAATTTGGTACAGATTACAACCCAACCACCATTTTTATCAGTTAGTGGAGCCTCATATCGCATACGTTGTTTTTGCAAATCTCTAGTCCAACTGGCATCATCAGCAGTAGGAATAGCATCAGTATGATACATTATTCTTTCATTTCCAAGACATCGTCCTTGGAAATGAATCAATTCATGAGAAAATTTAATATCCCATTGCTTTAGATCATTTTGAATGTCTTTATTATTAGTCAATCTGTTATAAAAGTCACGCAGTTTATCAACGCGATCCTGGGGACTTATTCGCGTGTGCTTCGCCAATGCAGACATGAATTGGAAATTTGACCTCTGACTGTTGGTCAAGCCAGTCATCTGACAAAGTTCGGGTACAAGATAAACTGTCTCTGGCATTCCAGATCGTATCTCCCTTGCTTTTGATCTTGATACTAACATAGGTTGGCCATGATCGCGAATAACACCTTCATGGTCATAACGCTAAAAATTGAAATAAAAAAAATACTAAGCAGCATATAAAAAAATTAAACCGTACCTGTTGAAAATACTCTAGGTAAGTAATTTCGCTGCCATCGCTTCGTTTAAAACGACTGGTTGGTTTAGAAGTCCAATCAACATCATCTATCATATAGGTCTTGTTATTATACTTGGTGAGAACGACACTACCAATTATTTCTCGTGCAAAACTATCCTGATAATTTCTCCGATCGTTTTGGTGACACTCATTAAGGAAATCGAGTGCTGTCTGCTTACGAATACATTTGCTGATGATTTCAACATTCATCATCACTGCTTGCTCATGTTGTTTAATGGACGTTTCATATCCAGGCCAAACTTCAAATCCGTGATTTTCTACTGTTTTCTGTAACAAAAATAAATTTTAATTATATTATATTCTATGTTTGTAGTATACACTGTGTTAAATAATTATCGTAACCTACGTCACGTTGTAATGTTGGTTATCTATCTCATTGTGTGGTGGTAACGGCGATATTTTTAAATTAGTATCCAGATTTTAACCAGATGTTAACAGCAGATCGAATGTTATTAGGTTATTATTGTCGCGATTGTCGTATGCTTTGTGTGTTTCCGGATTTTCTTTATTCTTTAACCATTTTTTGCTGCCTTTATATTTCTCCAAACAGTTGGAGAAATAGGGGATCCAGGTCGCAAAGATCATATAAATAATGTGTGAAAATAACTTTACAGAAATTGAGGGTAAATTAAAAAGTATATAATAGTAAATATAATATAAAAATACAATAATATAAATATTTTAGCAAGTTTATGCCAGGAACTATAGAGTAATTTAAGGCAGTATTATACCCGCTGTAAAAGGCAATTACCATCAGGGTCTGCTGCTCAACCAAAATGGGAGCACGCACCATACATAATGCTTTTAGGCTTTTTAAACTCATTTGTAAAAAGGAGACAGAAAGTATTTTTTTACAGTTAAATCGGGTGTTATATGATCCTTATTGAAGAAATGGTTTATTCCTCACAGAAAATGAAAAAAAGATAATTGAGAATCTAAAGAATCTAAAATAAAATTATTTTAGGAATAACTTCTTCCCTCAATTATAAAACATTTTAACATTTTTGACCTTTTGAGTCTTATTAAAAAAGTGTAGTGGAATAAATAAAAGTTAAATTAGAAATTAATTAGAAATAAGTTTAATTTATAAAAAATAGCATAAGTAGCATTAAGTAAAAAGACAGTGGACTTTGCGGCTTGTGGAGTGAGTATTTTGGTCATCGACCGGTTGCTTAATTGATGAGCACGCAAAGTGAACTATTGTAATAATGCAATTATTACATATTGCAAAGTAGTATAGTTTTACCTTTTAATAAAGTTAGTTGTACAACGATTTTTATTTATGGTTTTATTAAATATCAACATCAAATATTAAACATGATACACCCTAAAGAACCAAGTTATCACATGGCGATCCTGCCAGTCGTTTGAAAGAAGATCGAAAATTTAAGAAAAATTTAATCATGGGTTACAACCAATCGAAAGAAGAAAAGGAAATCATCATATCGCAAGCGGGAAACAGTGGTGGAACTACAGCAACTACTGGAACAGTTTTTACGTTATGGGAAGTTGGTATGGCGTTTCTGGTTTTCGTAGTAATCTGCACATTGGGATACATGGTATGGAAAAAATGTAGAAGAAATATGGAAAGAAAAATCAGACGAGAAGTTGCAAGAAGTCATGAACTCCTTTCGCTCAACATCGGAAGTGCTCGTTGTGACGATAAATAAAATTTGATTGATGTGTGAGTAAACAAAAAAAAAAAAAAACTTTTTAATATTATGACAATCATAGACGAATTACAACTGTTGCTAGTAGAGATTAAATCATTTAAAACTAATATTTTAAAAGATAATAAAGAGAGGAGAAAAAAATTAGAATCTACTCAAAAACGTTTGAACGAATTAAATAAATTTAGAGATAGGTTAGAATCATTAAATATAGAATTAAAGAGAGATACTTCAAATGTTGATAAAATTGAAGACATTAAATATTATAGTTCAGGGATAGATAATATAGTTTTAGAAATTCAGGGTATTTTAGAAGATAGATTAAATATAAATAGTGAACCTTTAGAAATAAATATGGAAACTTTTGATCTTAAAACAGCAGGTAGTTTACTGCCATTAATGAATGGAAAAGAGGAAACTACAAAACAATTAATAGATTCAATTGAATTATATTCTGAGCTGTTAAATGCAGATGGTAAAAAACTTTTAATTAATTATGTTTTAAAAACCAGACTATCTGGCAATGCTAAAGTTAGGTTAAATAAAAATTACAATTCTGTTGAAACGCTTATAAGAGATATAAGAGAAAATTTTACAACTCGAAAATCTGCCACTACTCTGTCCAATCAACTCCATAATTCTCGGTAACAGAGTAAACCAGTTGATGATTTTGGTAGGGACATTGAACAGTTACTTACTGATTTAACTTTGGCACAAGCGGGTGATGATGAAAATTTACTAAGTTCGTTACGCATTGTTAATGAAAAACTCGCGATAAATTCATTTTGTAATGGTTTAAAAAATCATGAACTAAGAACAATTCTTAAAGCGCGAAATTGTAAAACCTTAAAAGATGCAATTAATGTTGCATTAGATGAGGAGATAAATAGACCCCCTTCATCTGCTATTTTTCAAATGAATGGTAGAGGTAGTCATAGAACAAATTTTCGGAATTTTAAACCATTTAATGGGTATAACCGAAACAATCGAGGAAATAATAATTTTGTTCCTCATAACAATAATCGCGGATATAATAATTTCAATAGCCACAATAACAACCGAGGTAATTATGCTGAATATAGAAATAACGATCGTGGAAGTCAGAGAGGATCGTATCGCAGTCGCGGTAACTTTTGAGGTCGTAGAGGAATCTCAGGTTCTTTTCGTGGAAATCATGCGTATTTTGCAGAATCTGACGCGATGGGAACTCCTGAGGTTACCAATAAGAACACAGCCAACAATGAAATAAACGAACAACGGTTTTTTCGTGAATAATTCCCCAGACGAAGTAATATGTAGTATGAATGGTATGAATTATGTGCGAATGAAATACGGTGCAACATTAAGTGTAATTTTTTCAAAATTTTTGCAAAGTAATGAAATAATTGATACTACTAAACAAATAGATATAAGAGGAATTGCAGGTTCAGTAAAATCAATGGGTTTAGTAAACATTCCTTTAAATATTTATAATTACAATATTACTCATGAATTTGTTGTTATGACTGATTTGCATTGTGGTGTGAATGGCATCATAGGATCGGATTTTTTTGAGAAATATCGTGCAACCATAGATTACGAAAAATTTTTATTTTCATTTTGGATTAATTCTTGTAAAATTACGATCAACTTAGAATCTAAAATTGACAGTTTTGTAACCATACCGCCACATTATAAAGTATTTTTCGACAGACGCTTCTGGAGACTGTGTGATTTTGCCAAGTGAGATATCTGAGGGTGTCTTCACTGCAGGAATCATTGTTCGACCAGACTTGAACAAGGTCCCAGTTAGAATTTTAAACACTAACGATAGGGAAGTTAAAATTAAAAATTTTAAACCAGGAAATGTTAGTTTATCAAAATTCGAATTGCTAAATTTTGAAAGCACTAATATTAATTTAAATAGGGTAAATAAACTTTTAGATTTACTTGATATAAAACATTTAAACAAAGAAGAGATAGACGCAATTCACAAAATCTGTGCTAAATATGCAGATGTTTTCTTATTAAAGGATGATCCTTTGAGTGTTACGAATATAATTAAAGAAACTATTAAATTAAAAAAAGACGCACATCCAGTTTACGTCAAACCTTATCGCTTACCTCAAGCGCAGAAAACTGAAATTGACTCTCAAATAACTAAATTACTAAATGACGGAATAATTGAAGAAACAAAGTCAAGTTGGTCCTCACCATTGCTAATAGTTCCTAAGAAGAATGATAGTCAGGGAAACAAACAATGGCGAGTTGTTATCGATTATAGGTTGTTAAATAAAAATATTGAGGATGACAGATTTCCGTTACCTAATATTACTGAAATTTTTGACTCATTATCAGGCGCGTTGTATTTTACCCATTTAGATCTTTCTCAGGGATATTACCAAGTAGAATTGGAACCATCCAGTCGAAATTGTACAGCTTTCACTACCAACAAAGGTCAGTTTCAAATGACTAGGCTACCAATGGGATTAAAAACTAGCCCCAGTTCATTTTCACGGGTTATGACGATTGCAATGTCAGGATTAAACTATGATTCATGTTTTGTTTATATGGATGATCTTATAGTGTTTGGAAATAGTTTACAAAATCATAACAAAAATTTAATAAAAGTACTCAATAGGCTTAGAGCAGTAAATTTAAAATTAAATCCAGTAAAATGTCAATTTCTAGAAAAAAAAATGTTATATTTAGGTCATATTATTTCTGCAGACGGAATTTCACCAGACCCGGCTAAAATAAATGCAATAAAAAATTACCCAACACCAAAAAATGCCGACGAATGTAAGCGTTTTGTAGCATTCGTAAACTATTATCGTAGGTTTATTAAAAATTTTGCTGAAATCGCATATCCGTTGAATAAATTATGCCGGAAGTCTGTGCAATTTCGATGGGATGAGTGTTGTCAAAAATCGTTTGAACTTCTAAGAAATTCTGTAATAAAACCACCGATTTTGCAATATCCTAGTTTTTCAGAAACTAATAAGTTTATTCTTAGAACTGATGCTTCTGGTTATGCAATTGGCGCAGTGCTCTCAAATTCTGACGATAAGCCTGTTGCATACGCTAGTAGGTCATTGAATAAAGCAGAAATTAATTACCCAGTCATTGAAAAGGAACTTTTGGCAATTGTGTGGTCCGTAAAGCACTTTAGACCATACTTGTACGGTAGAAAATTTGAAATATTCACCGATCATAAACCATTGATATATTTGTTCAGTATGACGAATCCTTCTTCGAGATTGACTAAATTTAGGTTAGTGATAGAGGAATTTGATTTTACTGTGCACTATATAAAGGGAAAGGAGAATTCAGTAGCGGACGCGTTATCAAGAATTACTCTTGACTCTACAGATTTAAAAAATATGTCACACGATGTTTTTGTAACGACACGTGCACAGCAAAGATTAAAAAACTCTGAATCTGTGGTATGTTCTGGCAATGATACTGATAAATGGACCGGCCATCCAGGAATTGTTGAATTGCTAAAGCGTCCAATAGGTTCAATCGAATTAAGAAATTTGACCAATAATGAATTAGAGAAGTGTAATGATGTGGATATAATTAGGTACAAGGAAATTTTATATGATAAAAGGCATCAAATAATTTATGTAAATTTAAGTTGTCGATCGATTTCAGCCCTAGACGCAAAGTTGAGACACTTAGAAGCTATATGTATTAATAATTATATTTCACAGCTGTGTATATTTAAATGTAAAGAAAATGATAATTTAATTGCCAATTTAGCAAAATATCCACGAATAATCAAAAAGTTACACGTAAAATTTAACGTAATAAATAAGGGAAGTTACATTGATTGTAAAGAAACACGTCAATTAATTTTGAATGAATTTCATATTTTACCTACGGGAGGTCACGCTGGTATCAATCGTATGTTCAACAATATTAAGTGTTACTACTGTTGGAATAATTTAAAACATGATGTGGCGAAATTCGTAAATAAATGTGATGAATGTCAACGGTACAAACATTCGAGATCTCATAAAGAACCGTTAACACTCACCACTACCGCATCATCAGCCTTTGAAAAAATTTTCTTAGATTTGGTAGGTCCTTTGAATCAGGATAATGAAGACAACAGATATATTTTAACCGTTCAATGTGAGCTTACTAAATTCGTAGGAGCATATCCTATTAAAAGCAAAGAAGCCGAAACGGTAGCAAAATCTTTTGTTCAAAATTTTATATTACAGTACGGTATTCCGCAAGAAATTGTTACGGATCAAGGTACTGAGTTTTTGGCATGTGTTTTTAAAGAATCGGCAAGGGTTTTAGGTATAAAACAATTACATTCATGTGCTTATCACCATGAAACTTTGGGATCTTTGGAGAACACACATAAAAGCTTAGGCGCGTATTTGCGAATTCAAACATCTAAATTTCAAGACACTTGGAGTCCATGGGTACCATTTTGGGCATTTGCTTTTAATAATACCGTGCATTCAGAAACAAAATACACACCATTTGAATTAGTATTTGGAAAAACATGTAAATTGCCAACTAGTTTGCTTAATAACAATCAGCCAATATATAACTTTGACGATTATAACCATGAACTGAGATTTAGATTAAAATCTGCATTAGACGATGCTAGGACGAATTTAATTGAATCTAAAAATAAGAGAAAATGTAGGTTAGATAAAAATTGTAAGGAAATTAACTTTAAATTCAATGATAAAGTATTAGTAAAAAGCGAAACTAATAATAAATTAGAAGCTATTTATAAGGGTCCATACAAAGTAATCAAAGATGAAGCTCCTAACATAATTATAAAAATTAACAATAAACTAATAACTGTGCATAAAAACAGAGTGAAAAAATACAGTGCATAAATAAAAGACTATTAAGTGTAGTATTATGGAAGTTTAATTTTAAGAGATTGTAAAAGAAAATGTAGTGGAATAAATAAAATTTAACATGAAAATTTAAAATATTAAGATGTTTAAATTTTCTTTAATAAAAAAGGAGATGTAGTGGAATAAATAAAAGTTAAATTAGAAATTAATTAGAAATAAGTTTAATTTATAAAAAATAGCATAAGTAGCATTAAGTAAAAAGACAGTGGACTTTGCGGCTTGTGGAGTGAGCATTTTGGTCATCGACCGGTTGCTTAATTGATGAGCACGCAAAGTGAACTATTGTAATAATGCAATTATTACATATTGCAAAGTAGTATAGTTTTACCTTTTAATAAAGTTAGTTGTACAACGATTTTTATTTATGGTTAAATATCAACATCAAATATTAAACATGATACACCCTAAAGAACCAAGTTATCACAAAAGAATGACATTTTTAGGAGTAAGAATACCTTGGGTTGTACATCAGATGCACCATCTAAAATTTTTGAGATTTTGGATGTAACAAGCAATAGCGGAACATCATGTTCAACCACACCTTCAGTATTAAAACCTTCAGTATCGTACCATGGTTATACATACATAGAAACAATAGAAAACGCAATACAGACATCAATAGACGCAACACTTCAATACCTTCCAGTAGCGTTGTTGCACTGACCATTTATAATATACCCTACGTACCGTATATATTTATAATATACGTACTGTATGTACAAATAGCCAATGACATATACATACTGTAGGTGTAAATAGCCAATTGCGTATACATACTGTATGTATAAATAGCCACATCTATTAATTTCAGTATTTTCTAATAAAAATTGTAGATTCGGCTAAGGATGACTATATAAAATAGTAGAGACCGGTACCGTTGAAATAAAAATAATTGCAAGAAGAGAAGTTGTGTTTTACTTATTCAAACTGATAGTTAACGGACTTGCAACATGGAAAACAATAATTATACTCCTATATTACTATAAATTTCGAAAAATTCCATTTGATAAATATTACTATTTTCAAGTATACCATCATGCAAGCTAAAAAAGAAACTACAAAATTGTGTAATATAGAAGAAAAAAGCTTTTCTTTGGAAAATTAAAAAACTTTCCACCATGCATTATGTAGAATTGTTAGAAGAAGCTATTTACAAAATTTCATTTAATTATTTTAATAAATAATGTATGTTTTTTGTAATTTTCCGAATTGCACGGTAAAGTAGCCTCTTAATGGTAAGATCCTATAGAAACTAATTTTTTAAAACTTATTTTTGGATTTTAGCGTTCTAAAACTCATTTCTTCATTCCTTGAAACAAGTCAAGGCATAAATATTAAAAAAAGAGTAAAAAGTAGTCAATAAAGAAAATCAAACCAATAATAATAATATTGTTATAAGATTATTTTTAAGTTATCAGGCAAAAGAATTAATAAGGGGTTAATTTAATAATAAAAGTATACATACAGCAGCGTTTGCATCAAAATAACTGCGTTTCACCAATCGCAGATTTAGGAATCGTAAGCAATCTCTCATTATCAGATTAAAAATCTGGATATTCAGGGGGTCAAAGGGGACCACATCTTGACAAAGGCGTAACGTGATTCTTATTGTTTCTCCTTTTTTACCTATATTGAATGAAAACAATATATTAATAAAATGAAAAATGTCTTATATCACACCAAAAAGTAACTTACTCTGAACGAAAACCTCGAATGGATCCACACTCAACTTTCTAGACGAATATAAAACTGTACCATCAAATTTATAGGCAGGCATATGTTCTTTTAAACCTGTACGCATCATCCCTTTACGTGCACCAATGTTATCAACTTCAGGTGCAAAATCAACTCGATATTGATATAAAGTCCAAGAAGGCAATTTTTCCAGTTTAAAAAAATTTGATGCCAATTGAATACTCCTTCCACTTTTGCCTTGTTTATTATTGATGGATAAAGGCTTCGTTCTGAGGATGTCTACAGCCTTAATCTCACGCCTCCCGCGAATTCCTCCCCTTTTTGTTGCCAACCCAGCGGTAGCATCACCACCTGCACCGACTTGTACAGTAACTTGTTGCTCTCCCGGACGCGTTTCTTCCCCAACTCTACGGGCGGCTCTTCCAGCCGATTGTACTGGCGGAACATCAACCCTTTCCGGTTGCGGTTGTATTCCGGGTTGTTGTTGCTGCTGCGGTCTTGGTGCCCACGCCCCGGTTTGGCGAGGGCCCCAACTTGGCGCTGGCGCTGGTTGTTGGGGTTGTTGTTGTTGAGAACCTCCTGGTGTAGGTCCCCATGCGCCACCTCCTTGAGGGGGGCCCGGACGCGGACCTCCCCTTCCTCGACTCGGTCCCCATTGCCGAGGTGCATCACCATCACCTTGGGGACGCTGCTGACCGCGGCCGCCACGGCCACGTGCACGTTGTGGCTGCTGCCCCGACATTCTTCAAACGTAACTGCAAATTAAAGATGACAGGCGTTTTAATTAAAAACTAAAATAATCGCGAGTCGTTTTATTTTAGATTCATAACCTACAAAGTAGCGATGGAAGCGATTTAGCGCGGATTTTGTTTTTCGCCAACCACGTAACGCGAAAAGTTACTAGATTGTTTCAATAACGCCAACTGTAAATAAATAAAATTTAAAATTTATTCAATAAAATTATTAATTTATGAAATTTAACAAAAGTTTTAACAAAAGTATTTAATAAATTTGACTTAATTTTCGAAATGTTTACTGCTATGCACACAAAACGTTTTTTAGAAGAGATAAAGTTACAATCACCACAAACTGATGAGATAAGCGATTCAATTACATAAACCACAACATTTTTTAAAAATATGATTAAAAAAAACAGAAAAGGAAATATTCTTAACATAACTTATTTTACGTTGCTACCAAAAAATTGTATTGTTTTAAACAAGCTGTTGGAAATGAATGAAATATTTAAGAATATTTTTAAACCAAAAATCGAACCCTTACGTCCAAATTATGCCTTATATAAACTCTAACTCAAGTGGTGAGTACTTGAGACTTGAGAACTTTATTCTCACACCTAATTTTTAGTTTTTAAAAGCTGTAAATAGAAAAAGCCAATAATAGTTTAACAGACATCGAAGCTGTTGCAGTATTCAAATTCAAACGATGTCTGTTAAAAGTAATAGGCTTTTTCTATTTACAGTTCTTAAAAACTAAAAATTAGGCGTGAGAATAAAGTTCTCAAGTCTCAAGTACTCAATAACAAGAGAGGTGATTTAAAAAAATTCTATCTTTTTAATTTATGGAATCGAAGAAGTTATAATTGGTGTGTTAAAACTAGAATAAATTTGTTTCAAAATGATTTTTATTTCATAATAATATCTCAATTCGTTTTTGAGATATGATGATGTAAATTACATTATTAATTTTAGCCTTAAAAACAAGAGAGGCGATTTAAAAAAAATGTATCTTTTTAATTTATGGAATCGAAATAATTATAATTGGTGTGTTAAAACTAGATTAAATTTGCTTCAAAATAATTTTTATTTTATACTAATATCTCAATTCGTTTTTGCGATATGATGATGTAAATTACATTATTATTCAATTTAACCTCAATAACAAGAGAGGCGATTTAAAAAAATTGTATCTTTTTAGTTTATGGAATCGAAGAAATTACAATTGGTATGCTAAAACTAGATTAAATTTGCTTTAAAATGATTTTCATTTCATGGCGATATCTCAATTCGTCTTTGAGATATGATGATGTAAATTAGATTATTCATTTTAACCTCGAAACCAAGAGAGGTGATTTAAAAAAACTGTGTCTTTTTAATTTATGGAATCTAAGAAATTATAATTGGTGTGTTAAAACTAGATTAAATTTGCTTTAAAATGGTTTTTATTTCATAATAATATCTCAGTTTGTCTTTGAGATATAATGATGTAAATTAGGCTATTCAATTCAATCTCAAAAACAAGAGAGGCGAATTAAAAAAATTTTATCTTTTTAATTTATGGAGTCGAAGAAATTATAATTGGTGTATTAAAACTAGATTAAATTTGGTTCAAAATGGTTTTTGTTCATAATAATATCTCAATTTGTTTTTGAGATATGATGATGTAAATTCGATTATTCAATTTAACCTCAAAAACAAGAGAGGCGATTTAAAAAATTGTATCTTTTTAATTTATGGAATTGAAGAAATGATAATTGGTGTGTTAAAACTAGATTAAATTTGCTTCAAAATGATATTTATTTCATAATAATATCTCAATTCGTCTTTGAGATATGATGATGCAAATTAGATTATTCAATTCAACCTCAATAACAAGAGAGGTGATTTAAAAAAATTTTATCTTTTTAGTTTATGGAATCGAAATAATTATAATTGGTTTGTTAAAACTAGATTAAATTTATTTCAAAATGATTTTTATTTCATAATAATATCTCAATTCGTTTTTGAGATATGATGATGTAAATTAGATTATTCAATTTAGCCTCAATAACAAGAGAGGTGATTTAAAAAAATTGTATCGTTTTAATTTATGGAATTGAAGAAATTATAATTGGTGTGTTAAAACTAGATTAAATTTGCTTAAAAATGATTTTTATTTCATAATAATATCTCAATTCGTCTTTGAGATATGATGATGTAAATTAGATTATTGAATTCAACCTCAATAACAAGAGAGATGATTTTAAAAATATGATGTTTTTAATTTATGGAATCGAAGAAATTACAATTGGTATGCTAAAACTAGATTAAATTTGCTTCAAAATGATTTTTATTTCATGGCGATATCTCAATTCGTCTTTGAGATATGATGATGTAAATTAGATTATTCATTTTAACCTCGAAACCAAGAGAAGTGATTTAAAAAAAACTGTGTCTTTTTAATTTATGGAATCTAAGAAATTATAATTGGTGTGTTAAAACTAGATTAAATTTGCTTCAAAATGGTTTTTATTTCATAATAATATCTCAGTTTGTCTTTGAGATATAATGATGTAAATTAGACTATTCAATTTAATCTCAAAAACAAGAGAGGCGAATTAAAAAAATTGTATCTTTTTAATTTATGGAGTCGAAGAAATTATAATTGGTGTGTTAAAACTAGATTAAATTTGGTTCAAAATGGTTTTTGTTCATAATAATATCTCAATTTGTTTTTGAGATATGATGATGTAAATTCGATTATTCAATTTAACCTCAAAAACAAGAGAGGCGATTTAAAAAATTGTATCTTTTTAATTTATGGAATTGAAGAAATGATAATTGGTGTGTTAAAACTAGATTAAATTTGCTTAAAAATGATATTTATTTCATAATAATATCTCAATTCGTCTTTGAGATATGATGATGTAAATTAGATTATTGAATTCAACCTCAATAACAAGAGAGATGATTTTAAAAATATTTGATGTTTTTAGTTTATGGAATCGAAGAAATTACAATTGGTATGTTAAAACTAGATTAAATTTGCTTCAAAATGATTTTCCTTTCATGGCGATATCTCAATTCGTCTTTGAGATATGATGATGTAAATTAGATTATTTATTTTAACCTCGAAACCAAGAGAGGTGATTTAAAAAAACTGTGTCTTTAATTTATGGAAACTAAGAAATTATAAGTGGTGTGTTAAAACTAAATTAAATTTGCTTCAAAATGGTTTTTATTTTATAATAATATCTCAATTTGTCTTTGAGATATAATGATGTAAATTAGACTATTCAATTTAATCTCAAAAACAAGAGAAGCGAATTAAAAAAATTGTATCTTTTTAATTTATGGAGTCGAAGAAATTATAATTGGTGTGTTAAAACTAGATTAAATTTGCTTCAAAATGATTTTTGTTCATAATAATATCTCAATTCGTTTTTGAGATATGGTGATGTAAATTAGATTATTCAATTTAACCTCAATAACAAGAGAGGCGATTTAAAAAAATGTATGAGCTCTCAACTTTATCTGAACCCAACCCAACTAACTAGTTAACTCTAATTAGCGTTCGATATTAATTGGATTGGGTTGAGCCATTAACTTTAATCTAACCCAACTAGCTAGTTAGCTTTAAATATTAATCGGGTTGGATTGAACCATCAACCTTGTCTGAAGCCTACCCAAACCAACTAGCTAATTAGTGCTAGATATTAATTGGGTTAGGTTTAGCCATTAAATATTTTCTTTAATAAGCTGCTACAGAATGAAGAGTTAAGGGGAGAAGCCAGGCTACTCGCGTATGCAGATGATATCGCGATTGTGGTGTCCGGTTGAGATAAGGAGGAATTGCAGTCGAGGGCTCAATCGGTTTTAGATAAGATCGTAAAGAGTATGGAGAACATGTGTCTCGAGAACACTCCCGAAAAGACGGAGGTTGTCATGCTGAAAAGCAGAAGGAGTCACAGACAAATAACGCTACGGGTTAGAGATACTGTGATTACCACACAGGAGTCCCTAAAATACCTAGGGGTGCGAATCTTTAGCTAGCATGCTAGCTAAAGATTTGAGATGGGATACTCACGTACACAGGGTGGTAGCAAAGGCTGGCAGAACGGTGCAAGCTCTAAACAGAGTAATGGGGTCTACATTTGGTCCAAAAGAGAATAAAAGAAGACTTATCGCAGCTACAATCTACTTACAAATTCTCTACGCGTGTAGAGCCTGGGAAGAGGCTTCTAATGTAAACAAAAATGTAATTAAGCTGACAAGGACGCAGAGGGCCATCCTGATTAGAGTGACAAATGCTTATAAAACATGCTCGATTGAAGCATTACAAGTGGCTGGAAGATCGCCCATGGATCTCACGGTACAGAGAAGAGAAGCAGCCTGGGAGGCAGGATATAACAAGAGCAAGGTAGAGGGGAGGATACTCGAGAAATTGGGTAGAAGGTGGAACATTGATACAGTGAAGGCGAGGTGGACAAAGAGGCTCATCATCGATATGAACAGATGGATTAAAAGAACTTGTACGGAAGTAAATTTCCATCTGAGTCAATTTTTCACGGGTCACGGTTGTTTCAACGCATACCTCTACAGGTTTAAAAAAAGGAATTTGGAGTATTGCGATTACTGCGGAGAGACCGATGATGTCGAGCACACATTCTACAAGTCTACCAGATGGATGTTCCATAGATAGAGCACGAGTAGAAAATCTCATAGAAGCGGTGATTACGCCAGAAAACACGGTGGAACACATGCTGGACAGTGAGGAGAAGTGGCAACATATTGCAACGTATGTTGAAGGTGTATTTGGAGATGGAACAGTTACAGAAGGAGAGAGAGGAGAAACAGAGCCAGTGGGAAGCGATGGAGGAGGAATAATCTCAAAGAGGGCCCGAAGAAGTGCGGGGTGGTCACATTTGACTACCCCTCGGCCCGGTACGTACTAGTAAATTTTACTTTTAAAAGTCTTTTTTGTTTTGGGAAGTGTTCTTCACGGGCAAAACATCTGGAGAGGTTGTGTCTAACTGATAGCAACAAATGGATGGAAGGAAGGAGAGGGGTGTTATAAAACTTTTAAGCATAAAAGTCTTTTGGTTTTTTCTTGTTTTTGTGCTTTCGAAACCTGTGCAAACCCCGGCGGGAGGAGGAAAGGATGAGAGGGGTGGTGACTCATCCACTCCTTGGTCCGGTACGTAAAGATTAAATTCTGATTTCGTAAAAAGACAAGTGTATCTTTATTGTTGGGTTTATGGTCAACCACAATGGAGAGGACGGGAGGAGAATTGTTGCCTTTATAGGAAAAAAGCATGGAAATTGTAATTTGGAAGGAGAGATGATTTAGACATGCGCGTGGTTGGTTGATGGTTGAAAACGCGGAAGCGTATCGTGTGGAATTTAAGAGGAAAGGGGTTTTTAGTGTGTCGGAGATTCAAAGATGGACTCCAAACCCCACACTATCCAGCCGTTCAAGAATGCCAGGTCGGATGTCTGTTAGCAGATTTTCCCCGACCTCGTTAAAAAAAAGGTTTAGCCATTACTCTTAACCCTACTAGTTAGCACTAAATATTAGTTGCTTATCTGATTTCAACTCAACCCACCTTTATTAGTTAGTAGTAGATATTAATTGGGTTGCGATGAGCCATTAATTTTAACCTAACCCAACTAGCTAATTAGCATTAAATATTAATTGCGTTGGCTTGAACTATCAACCTAATCTGAACCCAAACCAACTCAAGTAGCTAGTTATTAGATGGGCTGGGTTAAGCCATTAATCTTAACCCAACTCAACTCAACTAATTTGTTGGCACTAAATATTAGTTTGGTTGAGCCATCAATTTGTTCCTAATTAGCTATTTAGCACTAGATATTAGTCGAGCATTCAGAATTTGATTGAATTTATTCCTTTCATCATGAACACACTATATTATTATTGTTCAAAAATTAATATCATTTCATTTTATATAATTTACAATGTGCAAATTGTGCGTGCAATTTTTAGACAAATTCTGTAGTAAATTCTGTTTAAACCTTCTGCACTATACATTGTTTTTTCAATAATACTTGTTGATTCAAGGAAAATCTGATGTTTTCCAGATTATTAGTAACATTTTCAGTAACTAAATATTGAGATCAAAATTCTAATCAATTTTTGAGTAAATTAAAAAATAATAAAAAAAGTAAAAAAAAAAGCGAAGTGTAAATTTTAATTAAAGTTTATGATGAATGGAGATAGAATCTTTAAAACGCTAAAGAAAGTAGTACCCATAAGAATTTTCTAGAATTTATTATTTATTTTAATTTTATAACAGTCCCATTTATTTGAGAACTGACGTGACCCACGTAACGAGTCACATGATTCATTTATGATATTCACGTGACTGGCGTGCGTGACCCGCGTGGATCTGCATCGTGAGCGGGTATAAAAAGTCACTCATGCGCACATCTCTATTTCGTACACTATTAGGTGAAGAGTCACGATCACTTCTCGTAGCACAGACTCTACTAATTTTGATCCTGAGCCTATTTAATATCGAATGCTAATTTTCCTTTTAAAAGTATCCGATTTGGCTCACCCTGTACATATTTAGAAAAGTGCTTCTGTAGCGTTACACTTAAATTTAAATCACATATTTGCCGATATCAAAACTGAGAAAAAAAAATTGTTGTTAGCTTTAGATTTTGTACTACATTTTGTAAGTTAATTAGTAGTATGATTTTAAATATGATGATATAAAAAAGTTCTACCAACCAAATCTATTAAATAAATAAAACGGCTTTATCCCAAACAAACTACACCAGACTTTACAAAAATTAAACTTTTTTCATTTTTTTTTGTTATAACACTTTACATAGTTGCAATTTATTATTTTCACAAACAAATTGTTTTTAATATAACTATATTCCAAGCAACAAACTATTTTTAAACAATATCGAACTTAATACTTTAAACAAACGTCTAATGTCGATAACAATAAAACCAAACTGCACAACGAAACGAAAGTGAACGAAAAAGTGCACAGTTCTCATCGACATAACAAAATTAACGCGTAACGGTTTTTTTTTATTGAAACATTTTCACCGTCTGGTTTTCCACGTATGTTATCACAAAATCATCATTAGTCGCATTTAGCCTCTCCATGATAAGATAAGGAGTTTATACCACAGATAGAACATTGCGGGCGTGAAACACACGGTGATGAAGCCGCGTTAGATTCATTTTTAACAAAAAAAAAACGATAAACACAATGGAAAGAACAGAAAATAGTCGCGGAAATCGGTTAAGATTGGACAGTGTACCAACAACGCAATCTGAATTGGGACCTAGCATTCCGGATGGTGGTTATGGATGGATTATTGTAATCACTTGCATATTTTTCCAGGTAATATCTTACTCTATTTATATGATAAGAGTTCGTGTTTAGAACAATTAGTGAGTCACGTTTCGGTCAAGCCCGGATTAATTCGTTTTCTGCAGTGTGCATTATTGCTAAATAAATAATAAATGAAAATGTCGAAATAGGTAAATATTAAAAGTTAAATAGAACGTAAGATTAATGTTTCAAAAGAATATTAATACTTTGTTATCAACAGCATTTTCCGCTTTAGATTAAATGTAGTAATACAAAGAAAGTAATGTAATTTTTTTATAAGAAAAAATAATAGAAAGATTTCGTAAAGCACCAAATCTAAATCATACCAATAACTTTTTTGTTAATTTTTGGGTGATGTAGAATTTAAAATTCTATATTTTTGTACTTTTTGAATGAACAGGAATTTATCTAAATATAAAAATAAGTATTCAAATTAATGTAAAATTTTATAAAGCACGTCATCTATAAGTACATAAGATAATATCGTCTAAAACAACATAAAAAGATATTAAAACGAAAAAGTTAACGTCAAAAAATAAATTAAGAAATCTGTTTTTATTATCATTTTAATTATAATTGATTCTCTTTTTACACGAATTTCATTTATTATGAGGTAAAGAATTAGGTTGAATTTAAAAATTGATATCTAGAAAACTAATTGAGATATAAAAGAATGATTTTAATTGTTAAGAAGTATCCTTTATAAATTATAACAAATTTTAGCTTTTTTTAGTTAAGAATTCGATCAATTTTTCAAAACAAGTTGAGGAATTTTTAAATTTAAGGAATGCTACAAATTTAAGTTCTAAACTGGATATCTAGAAAATAAATTGCGATAATTACACATGGATTTGTTATTGTAAAAGTGTATATTTTCTTTTATGTATGACAAAAAATTCAACAAAACATCTTAAGAATTTATTTTTTTTACGATTATTTAGTTCTTAATGTAATTAAGAACTTCAATAATTTGATGAAATGTTGCACATTCAGGTTAAGTTTAAAAATTAATATCTTAAAAACAAATTGAGATTTGCAAGTATGATTTTATTCAAGATAATGTACTCATTTCTGTTTGTAAATCAAAACAAAAACGATATCTCAAGAATTCGATTTTCTTTTTAATAATCAAGGAAATTATTGATTATATGAAATGCTCCAAATCTAGGTTGAATACAAAAAATATCTCAAAAACAAATTGAGATGTTCAAGTATTAATTAAGGCTTAATACTTTTAAAATATTTATAGAGAAATTAAAGTGCAATGTTGACGTCGATCAATTTTAATAAAACTGGTTAACTATTAACTATTTTGTTAATAAAAATAAAGCAATCAATTTGGTCTTCAATTAAAGCTCAATCCTTATAGAATATTTATGGCAAATTTCATTTCTTTATGATTTGTATAAAAAGAAATGTGATTTTCGAAACATAACACAACTCAACTTTGTTAAGACGTAATGTCAATTAATTTTTATGGAAGTTGATAGCATTAATCTGAATGAAGATGAAGACATCAACTTGGACTTAAATTAAAGCTCAATTCTTATAAGATATTTATAGCAAATTTTGGTTCTTCAACGTTTCTTCAACAGCAGGTATAATATTCTAAAATCAACCCATCTCAATTGTATTAAAGCGCAATGTAGGTATCGACTAATTTTAATAAAACTCATAACTATTTTGTTAATAAAGATGAAGCAATGAGCTTGGTCTTAAATTAAAGCTCAATTCTTATAAAATATTTATAGTGAATTTCATTTCTTCAACATTTCTAGAACAGAAAGTGTAATTTTCTAAAGACAACCCATCCGAATTGTATTAAAGCGCAATGTTGACATCGACCAATTTTAATAAAACTGATAACTATTTTGTTAATGAAGATGAAGCAATCAACTTGGTCTTAAATGAAAGCTCAATTCTTATAGAATATTTATGGCAAATTTCATTTCTTCATGATTTGTATAAAAAGAGATGTGATTTTCGAAACATAACACAACCTAACTTTGTTAAGACTTAATGTCAATTTTTATCGAAGTTATAGCTTTAATCTTAATGAAGATGAGGACATCAACGCTTGAATCAAAGCTCAATTCTTATAAAATATTTGTAGTGAATTTCATTTCTTCAACATTTCTAGAACAGAAAGTGTAATTTTCTAAAGACAACCCAACCCAATTGTATTAAAGCACAATGTTAATATCCACCAATTTTGATAAAACTGGTAACTATTTTATTAATGAAGATGAAGCAATCAACTTGGTCTTAAATTAAAGCTCAATTCTTATAGAATATTTATGGCAAATTTCATTTCTTCATGATTTGTATAAAAAGAGAAGTGATTTTCGAAACATAACACAACCTAACTTTGTTAAGACTTAATGTCAATTTTTATGGAAGTTATAGCTTTAATCTTAATGAAGATGAGGACATCAACGCTTGAATCAAAGCTCAATTCTTATAAAATATTTGTAGTGAATTTCATTTCTTCAACATTTCTAGAACAGAAAGTGTAATTTTCTAAAGACAACCCAACCCAATTGTATTAAAGCGCAATGTTAATATCCACCAATTTTGACAAAACTGGTAACTATTTTATTAATGAAGATGAAGCAATCAACTTGGTCTTAAATTAAAGCGCAATTCTTATAGAATATTTATGGCAAATTTCATTTCTTCATGATTTGTATAAAAAGAGATGTGATTTTCGAAACATAACACGACTCAACTTTGTTAAGATATAATGCCAACTAATTTTTATGAAAGTTGGCAGCTTTAAGACAAGCTCTTAGACAAACTCTTAATAAAGATGAGAACATCAACTTGGACTTATATTAAAGCTCAATTCTTATAAAATATTTATAGTGAATTTCATTTCTTCAACATTTCTAGAACAGAAAGTGTAATTTTCTAAAGACAACCCATCCGAATTGTATTAAAGCGCAATGTTGACATCGACCAATTTTAATAAAACTGATAACTATTTTGTTAATGAAGATGAAGCAATCAACTTGGTCTTAAATGAAAGCTCAATTCTTATAGAATATTTATGGCAAATTTCATTTCTTCATGATTTGTATAAAAAGAGATGTGATTTTCGAAACATAACACAACCTAACTTTGTTAAGACTTAATGTCAATTTTTATGGAAGTTATAGCTTTAATCTTAATGAAGATGAGGACATCAACGCTTGAATCAAAGCTCAATTCTTATAAAATATTTGTAGTGAATTTCATTTCTTCAACATTTCTAGAACAGAAAGTGTAATTTTCTAAAGACAACCCAACCCAATTGTATTAAAGCACAATGTTAATATCCACCAATTTTGATAAAACTGGTAACTATTTTATTAATGAAGATGAAGCAATCAACTTGGTCTTAAATTAAAGCTCAATTCTTATAGAATATTTATGGCAAATTTCATTTCTTCATGATTTGTATAAAAAGAGATGTGATTTTCGAAACATAACACAACCTAACTTTGTTAAGACTTAATGTCAATTTTTATGGAAGTTATAGCTTTAATCTTAATGAAGATGAGGACATCAACGCTTGAATCAAAGCTCAATTCTTATAAAATATTTGTAGTGAATTTCATTTCTTCAGCATTTCTAGAACAGAAAGTGTAATTTTCTAAAGACAACCCAACCCAATTGTATTAAAGCACAATGCTAATATCCACCAATTTTGATAAAACTGGTAACTATTTTATTAATGAAGATGAAGCAATTAACTTGGTCTTAAATTAAAGCTTAATTCTTATAGAATATTTATGGCAAATTTCATTTCTTCATGATTTGTATAAAAAGAGATGTGATTTTCGAAACATAACACGACTCAACTTTGTTAAGATATAATGCCAACTAATTTTTATGAAAGTTGACAGCTTTAATCTTAATAAAGATGAGAACATCAACTTGGACTTATATTAAAGCTCAATTCTTATAAAATATTTATAGTGAATTTCATTTCTTCAACATTTCTAGAACAGAAAGTGTAATTTTCTAAAGACAACCCAACCCAATTGTATTAAAGCACAATGTTAATATCCACCAATTTTGATAAAACTGATAACTAGTTTATTAATGAAGATGAAGCAATCAACTTGGTCTTAAATTAAAGCTCAATTCTTATAGAATATTTATGGCAAATTTCATTTCTTCATGATTTGTACAAAAAGAGATGTGATTTTCGAAACATAACACAACCTAACTTTGTTAAGACTTAATGTCAATTTTTATGGAAGTTATAGCTTTAATCTTAATGAAGATGAGGACATCAACGCTTGAATCAAAGCTCAATTCTTATAAAATATTTGTAGTGAATTTCATTTCTTCAACATTTCTAGAACAGAAAGTGTAATTTTCTAAAGACAACCCAATCCAATTGTATTAAAGCACAATGTTAATATCCACCAATTTTGATAAAACTGGTAACTATTTCATTAATGAAGATGAAGCAATCAACTTGGTCTTAAATTAAAGCTCAATTCTTATAGAATATTTATGGCAAATTTCATTTCTTCATGATTTGTATAAAAAGAGATGTGATTTTCGAAACATAACACGACTCAACTTTGTTAAGATATAATGCCAACTAATTTTTATGAAAGTTGACAGCTTTAATCTTAATAAAGATGAGAACATCAACTTGGACTTATATTAAAGCTCAATTCTTATAAAATATTTATAGTGAATTTCATTTCTTCAACATTTCTAGAACAGAAGGTGTGATTTTCTAAAGACAACCCATCCCAATTGTATTAAAGCGCAATGTTAATACAGACTGATTTTAATAAATCTGATAACTTTTTGTTAATGATGATGAACCAATCAACTTGCTCTTAAATTAAAGCTGAATCCTTATAAAATATTTATGGCAAATTTCATTTCTTCATGATTTGTATAAAAAGATGTGATTTTCGAAACATAACACAACTCAACTTTGTTTAGACGTAATGTCGATTAATTTTTATGGAAGTTGATAGCTTTAATCTTAATGAAGATGAAGATATCAACTTGGACTTAAATCAAAGCTCAATTCTTATAAAATATTTGTAGTGAATTTCATTTCTTCAGCATTTCTAGAACAGAAAGTGTAATTTTCTAAAGACAACCCAACCCAATTGTATTAAAGCACAATGCTAATATCCACCAATTTTGATAAAACTGGTAACTATTTTATTAATGAAGATGAAGCAATCAACTTGGTCTTAAATTAAAGCTTAATTCTTATAGAATATTTATGGCAAATTTCATTTCTTCATGATTTGTATAAAAAGAGATGTGATTTTCGAAACATAACACAACCTAACTTTGTTAAGACTTAATGTCAATTTTTATGGAAGTTATAGCTTTAATCTTAATGAAGATGAGGACATCAACGCTTGAATCAAAGCTCAATTCTTATAAAATATTTGTAGTGAATTTCATTTCTTCAGCATTTCTAGAACAGAAAGTGTAATTTTCTAAAGACAACCCAACCCAATTGTATTAAAGCACAATGCTAATATCCACCAATTTTGATAAAACTGGTAACTATTTTATTAATGAAGATGAAGCAATCAACTTGGTCTTAAATTAAAGCTGAATCTTTATAAAATATTTATGGAAAATTTAATTTCTTCATGATTTGTATAAAAAGAGATGTGATTTTCGAAACATAACACAACTCAATTTTGTTTAGACGTAATGTCGATTAATTTTTATGGAAGTTGATAGCTTTAATCTTAATGAAGATGAAGATATCAACTTGGACTTAAATTAAAGTTCAATTGTTATAAAATATTTATAGTGAATATCATTTCTTCAACATTTCTAGAACAGAAGGTGTGATTTTTTAAAATCAACCCATCCCAATAGTATTAAAGCACAATGTTAACATCGACCAATTTTAATAAAACTGATAACTATTTTGTTAATGAAGTTGAAGCAATCAACTTGATCTTAAATTAAAGCTTAATCCTTGCAAAATATTTATGACAAATTTCATTTCTTCATGATTTGTATAAAAAGAGATGTGATTTTCGAAACATAACACAACCTAACTTTGTTAAGACTTAATGTCAATTTTTATGGAAGTTATAGCTTTAATCTTAATGAAGATGAGGACATCAACGCTTGAATCAAAGCTCAATTCTTATAAAATATTTGTAGTGAATTTCATTTCTTCAGCATTTCTAGAACAGAAAGTGTAATTTTCTAAAGACAACCCAACCCAATTGTATTAAAGCACAATGCTAATATCCACCAATTTTGATAAAACTGGTAACTATTTTATTAATGAAGATGAAGCAATTAACTTGGTCTTAAATTAAAGCTTAATTCTTATAGAATATTTATGGCAAATTTCATTTCTTCATGATTTGTATAAAAAGAGATGTGATTTTCGAAACATAACACGACTCAACTTTGTTAAGATATAATGCCAACTAATTTTTATGAAAGTTGACAGCTTTAATCTTAATAAAGATGAGAACATCAACTTGGACTTATATTAAAGCTCAATTCTTATAAAATATTTATAGTGAATTTCATTTCTTCAACATTTCTAGAACAGAAAGTGTAATTTTCTAAAGACAACCCAACCCAATTGTATTAAAGCACAATGTTAATATCCACCAATTTTGATAAAACTGATAACTAGTTTATTAATGAAGATGAAGCAATCAACTTGGTCTTAAATTAAAGCTCAATTCTTATAGAATATTTATGGCAAATTTCATTTCTTCATGATTTGTACAAAAAGAGATGTGATTTTCGAAACATAACACAACCTAACTTTGTTAAGACTTAATGTCAATTTTTATGGAAGTTATAGCTTTAATCTTAATGAAGATGAGGACATCAACGCTTGAATCAAAGCTCAATTCTTATAAAATATTTGTAGTGAATTTCATTTCTTCAACATTTCTAGAACAGAAAGTGTAATTTTCTAAAGACAACCCAATCCAATTGTATTAAAGCACAATGTTAATATCCACCAATTTTGATAAAACTGGTAACTATTTCATTAATGAAGATGAAGCAATCAACTTGGTCTTAAATTAAAGCTCAATTCTTATAGAATATTTATGGCAAATTTCATTTCTTCATGATTTGTATAAAAAGAGATGTGATTTTCGAAACATAACACGACTCAACTTTGTTAAGATATAATGCCAACTAATTTTTATGAAAGTTGACAGCTTTAATCTTAATAAAGATGAGAACATCAACTTGGACTTATATTAAAGCTCAATTCTTATAAAATATTTATAGTGAATTTCATTTCTTCAACATTTCTAGAACAGAAGGTGTGATTTTCTAAAGACAACCCATCCCAATTGTATTAAAGCGCAATGTTAATACAGACTGATTTTAATAAATCTGATAACTTTTTGTTAATGATGATGAACCAATCAACTTGCTCTTAAATTAAAGCTGAATCCTTATAAAATATTTATGGCAAATTTCATTTCTTCATGATTTGTATAAAAAGATGTGATTTTCGAAACATAACACAACTCAACTTTGTTTAGACGTAATGTCGATTAATTTTTATGGAAGTTGATAGCTTTAATCTTAATGAAGATGAAGATATCAACTTGGACTTAAATCAAAGCTCAATTCTTATAAAATATTTGTAGTGAATTTCATTTCTTCAGCATTTCTAGAACAGAAAGTGTAATTTTCTAAAGACAACCCAACCCAATTGTATTAAAGCACAATGCTAATATCCACCAATTTTGATAAAACTGGTAACTATTTTATTAATGAAGATGAAGCAATCAACTTGGTCTTAAATTAAAGCTTAATTCTTATAGAATATTTATGGCAAATTTCATTTCTTCATGATTTGTATAAAAAGAGATGTGATTTTCGAAACATAACACAACCTAACTTTGTTAAGACTTAATGTCAATTTTTATGGAAGTTATAGCTTTAATCTTAATGAAGATGAGGACATCAACGCTTGAATCAAAGCTCAATTCTTATAAAATATTTGTAGTGAATTTCATTTCTTCAGCATTTCTAGAACAGAAAGTGTAATTTTCTAAAGACAACCCAACCCAATTGTATTAAAGCACAATGCTAATATCCACCAATTTTGATAAAACTGGTAACTATTTTATTAATGAAGATGAAGCAATCAACTTGGTCTTAAATTAAAGCTGAATCTTTATAAAATATTTATGGAAAATTTAATTTCTTCATGATTTGTATAAAAAGAGATGTGATTTTCGAAACATAACACAACTCAATTTTGTTTAGACGTAATGTCGATTAATTTTTATGGAAGTTGATAGCTTTAATCTTAATGAAGATGAAGATATCAACTTGGACTTAAATTAAAGTTCAATTGTTATAAAATATTTATAGTGAATATCATTTCTTCAACATTTCTAGAACAGAAGGTGTGATTTTTTAAAATCAACCCATCCCAATAGTATTAAAGCACAATGTTAACATCGACCAATTTTAATAAAACTGATAACTATTTTGTTAATGAAGTTGAAGCAATCAACTTGATCTTAAATTAAAGCTTAATCCTTGCAAAATATTTATGACAAATTTCATTTCTTCATGATTTGTATAAAAAGAGATGTGATTTTCGAAACATAACACAACCTAACTTTGTTAAGACTTAATGTCAATTTTTATGGAAGTTATAGCTTTAATCTTAATGAAGATGAGGACATCAACGCTTGAATCAAAGCTCAATTCTTATAAAATATTTGTAGTGAATTTCATTTCTTCAGCATTTCTAGAACAGAAAGTGTAATTTTCTAAAGACAACCCAACCCAATTGTATTAAAGCACAATGTTAATATCCACCAATTTTGATAAAACTGGTAACTATTTTATTAATGAAGATGAAGCAATCAACTTGGTCTTAAATTAAAGCTCAATTCTTATAGAATATTTATGGCAAATTTCATTTCTTCATGATTTGTATAAAAAGAGATGTGATTTTCGAAACATAACACGACTCAACTTTGTTAAGATATAATGCCAACTAATTTTTATGAAAGTTGACAGCTTTAATCTTAATAAAGATGAGAACATCAACTTGGACTTATATTAAAGCTCAATTCTTATAGAATATTTATAGTGAATTTCATTTCTTCAACATTTCTAGAACAGAAGGTGTGATTTTCTAAAAACAACCCATCCCAATTGTATTAAAGCGCAATGTTAATACAGACTGATTTTAATAAATCTGATAACTATTTTGTTAATGATGATGAAGCAATCAACTTGCTCTTAAATTAAAGCTGAATCTTTATAAAATATTTATGGAAAATTTAATTTCTTCATGATTTGTATAAAAAGAGATGTGATTTTCGAAACATAACACAACTCAACTTTGTTAAGACGTTATGTTGATTAATTTTTATGGAAGTTGATAAAATAATATGACAAAATATTTATAGAGAATTTCATTTCTTCAACATTTCTAGAACAAAACGTATGATTTTCTAAAAGCAACCCAACAATTGGTAAAACTGGTAACTATTTTAGAATATTTATGGCAAATTTCATTTCTTCATGATTTGTATAAAAAGAGATGTGATTTTCGAAAAATAACACAACTCAACTAGACGTAATGTCGATTAATTTTTATGGAAGTTGATAGCTTTAATCTTAATGAAGATGAAGATATCAACTTGAACTTAAATAAAAGTTCAATTGTTATAAAATATTTATAGTGAATTTCATTTCTTCAACATTTCTGGAACAGAAGGTGTGATTTTTTAAAAACAACCCATCCCAATTGTATTAAAGCGCAATGTTAACATCGACCAATTTTAATAAAACTGATAACTATTTTGTTAATGAAGTTGAAGCGATAAACTTGATCTTAAATTAAAGCTCAATCCTTGTAGAATATTTATGACAAATTTCATTTCTTCATGATTTGTATAAAAAGAGATGTGATTTTCGAAACATATCACAACTCAACTTTGTTAAGACGTAATTTCAATTAACTTTTATGGAAGTTGATAGCTTTAATCTTAATGAAGATGGAGACATCAACTTGGACTTAAATTAAAGTTCAATTTTTATAAAATATTTATAGTGAATTTCGTTTCTTCAACATTTCTAGAATAGAAGGTGTAATTTTCTAAAGACAACCCATCCCAATTGTATTAAAGCGCAATGTTGGCATCGACCAATTTTAATAAAACTGATAACTAATTTGTTAATGAAGATAAAGCAATCAATTTGCTCTTAAATTAAAGCTCAATCCTTGAAGAATATTTACGACAAATTTCATTTCTTCATGATTTATATAAAAAGAGATGTGATTTTCGAAACATCACACAACTCAACTTTGTTAAGACGTAATGTCGATTAATTTTTATGAAAGTTGATAGCTTTAATCTTAATGAAGATGAAGACATCAATTTGGACTTAAAATGAAGCTCAATTCTTATAAAACATTTATAGTGAATTTCATTTCTTGAACTATATTATTGATATATAATATTCAATTATATTATATATTATCTTTATATTCAACTATATAAAGATAACGCCGGAGATTCGATATCCAGGGTCGTCATCTTTAGCCGGATATACTCTGGTGAATCATGAATTAACATGACTACGATTATAATAACTTTTATGAAGGCCCCTGTCTGGTAATTACCACTTTCTTAAAGAGTAAGAAAATATAAAACAAATTCATTTAGTTCGTTTACTAATAGATGTAGACTTATGAATATGTATAAATAAATATCCAGTGGTTGAGAACAATTTGTTGTGTGTGCCAACGATCCGATTTATTCGGTGTGTATTTTGTGTAATATAAAAATATCACTTGTTGTTGAAGGAAAAAAAGCGCGAACGTCATCAATGTGTAATCATATAAAAAATAAATATAAAGAAGTATTTAAGAAAGTCAGTGGTGAATGTAATAATAAACAGTCAATGCTTAACGAAGTTGATTTATCGAAATGGGTAATAGTACAACAAACTTTCTTACAATCTTTTGATCAACAAAAATGTGGGATATCAATGACGGGCTCAGGATCACTACCTGATTCGATAACAGTACTATATTATCAACCTATCTCTATTTTGTCGACGACGTTTTTTTTTAAATTGTAAAAGCAAAATAAAAAAGTGTTTTATATACATAAAATTTAATACATTTTCTACCTGAGCATTTATTTTTAAATATCTTGACCTATTATTGCTTCCATATTCATCGATTCTAGTAAATCGGGTTGGGTTAAATGTTCACAAACAAAATGAGAAACATATTTCTAAAAAAAAATCAGGTAATATCCCGTTTTTTTCACGGAAGTGCATTGTTTAATATTTTTATCTATTATTGCTTCTTTCCCACTAAATCCGATATTATGCTGATAGTGTATAAATTCAATATACGAAATTTGAGTTTTTTTGGTCTTGAATATAAGATATAATTGTTAATATTCAAAATGACTTCGTATCCGAAATCTAGTAATTCGTCTAGGCCGTGAAAACGCCATTTTCATGGTAATCAGCTTACTAAGATAAAAGAAGAAGCTGCAAGACTATCTAAGAAATGTTAAAAAATGATGTGTTTTTGGTGTTTTAATAGAGTCACGAAAAAAATGATAAAATTTAAAAAAATCGTGGAGGTCTTATTTTTGAAAATGAAGAAATGACTTGTACATAAAATTAAAGGCTAAACCTTCGTCTCTTAAATGATATATACCTTGTTTCAATTTGAAATCGGTTAAAATTAGTAATAAAAAATAGTAATTATTTGGACTGGTCTATCTTATACAGGTGGCCAAAAATCCAATTACATAAAATGTCAAAAATTGCTTTTGTTTGCTGTTAGTTTAGCAATGGAATTTTAATGTTTGTATTCTTGTTATACTTATTTGTGCCTCTTACTATCGTTATAAAAGTAACCACAAATAATATTCACGAATAAAATGTAGTTAGTTACCAGTGTATTTTATGCAGGCTGATCAAAAGTTATGTAACAAATTTACACTACTCAATTGTAATATTTAAAATATTATTTGTGAATTTTTGGCCACCTGTATAACTTAGAGCAGTACCGCTGAATACCTTTCATTTGTGACCATATGAAATGTAATTACACAAATCTTCAACTTTGTTACTTGCACAGTGGCTGAGAAATACCATTAAAAAAACACATTGATAACTGCCAGAAAGAACTTCAAATCAAAATAACTCGAAAACGAAAAAAGCTAGGTGTCAATCAGATATGTGCACGTGAGTAACTTTTTAGGCCCGCTCACCATCATACATGAATCACGTAACTCACGCGTGGGTCACGTCAATTCACGTGATGGGTTATATTAGAGTGATAACAGGTGATATTAATTAATCGTGTTTGACAGAATGGCAGAATTAACAGAGTGTGAAGTTTTTTTTATTTATCATGTTTTGAAATAAATAATAAAAGCTGGCATATTCTTATGGGTAATGCTTCCTTTATGTTTTAAAAATCTTCCTCCATTCATCATAAATTTAAATTAAATTTTGTTCTATTTCATTTTCCTTGAATAAACAAATATTATAGGAAAACAAAATATAGTGCAGAATTTCTCAGTACCTTTAAAAAGTGCGGTATAGATAATAACGGTCAAATCAATCTTTCTTGGTATGGAATGATCAGTTTTTATAACTCGATCTCTTGATTGCTGTGGACAAAAACTTCGTGGTATCCCATTCAAGGTATTGAGTTGTTGGAAATAATATTTTAATAATGCAGTAAGTCCATAAGAAGTAACTTTTGTATGTATCTTTCTTCGTAAATTTTAATTTTGTGATAAAAATGATGGAAAGAATAAAAGTAAAAAGAAAGAAAAAGATACACAAACTACGCACATTAAAATTGTACATGGTTTTATCTGGATTGACGATTATCATCATCTTTTAATATATTTTTAATTTTAATGTACCGGGTGGGCCCCTAAGAAAGGACGCCGGCTATATCTCAGAAGCTGTGAACCGCATAGAAACTGCTGGAAATTATTTTCAAGTTTGTAAAACTACCGCTAGGGGGCATAATGCCAACTACAAAATTTCAAATGTAGATTTTCGTAAAATTTTGATAATAAACTTCATTCGGCTATAACATTTTTAGAATCTTTAGATAATTTCTGACAACTTTCGTTAGTCATTTTTTTTGCATACTGTTTAAATAAGTGAGGTACGGGGTGTTACATTTACTGTTACAAAAGTACCAATTCTATCATCCAATTCAATCCTATCATTTGCTACGAATTTTTTTTTTGAAAGCACATATTATGAATTGAATCTTAATACAGCTCCAAGGAGACTTAATATTACGTCCAGCAAAATTGAAATGTTTCCAGAAGATTAGCAATACTTCCAGAAGGTTTGACGCTGATTATAGAAGTCTTCAAATGCTTTCAGAAGACTTAATACTGCCTTTGTTAGATTTTGTACAGCTGACAAAAGACTTGAAATGCTTGTAGAAGACTTGATACTGGTTATAAAATACTTGCAATACTTCCAAAAGACTTGACATTGCCTCTGAAAGGCTTGATTCCTTTTAAAAGACTTGAAATACTTTCAGAACACTGGGTATTTCCTCTGGAAAACTTGAAATTGCTTCGAAAAGACTTAAAATACTCCCAGAGAATTTATACTGTCCTTAGAAGACTTGATATTTTTACTAAAAAAATTAAACATAATTTACTGACACGTCCTATTAAGGTGTGTCTTTAAGGCACATACTGTTATTATACTATAAAATGCATTGCTACGTTATTTAGCTAGGTATGTGCTTATACCCCCGTAATAAGATATGCTTTATATTTTGGGACTTTCCCCTTGTATATAAGAACTTCCAGTTGCATATGAAGGGGAATTTCCTAAATGCGTTTTGCTAAACAGTCAGCTTACAAACTGCAATGCTATCAGTGTATTTGTGACTTTCCTAACGAATGCATTGGCCGTTTTAGGTGTCTATTAGTTAATTTTATTTCTTTTACTTAGTGGAGAGTATATAGACCAGGTAAGCAAAATAAAGTTTTGATTGACCATAGTATAAAAATAGATTTGTTTTTTAAGCTTATTTGCTTTTGAAATTTATGCAGAAAGTATGACTGACCGACGCCGGGCACTAACTGAAAAGGAGTTGCTCGATGCATTGTACGAAAGTGATGAGGATTTGGGAAGGAATGTAAATAATGGTGAAAATGAAGAAGAGCCAAATGACGAAACCTCTTCTAGTGAAGTGGATTATCAAGAAACTGGCGATGAAGAAAGCGATGAACAAGAAAGAAGTGACGATAGTGATGCTAATGATGAACCGCCCGGCCATTCGCAAACTTTTATTGGAAAAGATGGTACCGAGTGGAATGCCACGTCGATTGCCAAGGGAAAAACACGTGCACACATCATAATTACAACAGCTTTAAATAAAGTGAAACTTCCACCTGGAGTGCATATTGATACTCCTTGTGACGCATTCAATTTGTTTTTTGATGATACGGTTATTGGTATTGTGGTTACATTCACTAATAAGGAGGCTGTTCGTATTCTTGGCGATTTGTGGAAACCAGTTGACGACGTTGAAATCCGTGCTTTCTTGGGCCTTTTGATTCCTGCTGGAGGAAATAAACAAGGAATGGTGGACTATAATGAGCTATGGAATCCATTATATGGAAATCCTGTTTATCGAGCGTGTATGTCACGAAATAGATTTACTCAATTACTAAGATTTATTCGTTTTAACGATAAAGCGACCAGAACCCTCCGAAGGCAAAAGAACAAGCTGGCACCAATTAGAGACCTGTGGGACCGTGTTAATACAAACTTGCTGAAATATTATCTTCGTAGCAGTAATCTAACCATCGATAAACAACTGGTGCCTTTTAAAGGTCGTGTATCTTTCCGATAGTACCTGCCAAGCAAACCAGATAAGTACGGTATGAAAATTTGGTGGATATGCGATAGTGGAACTAGTTATCCGTTACGTGGCATACCGTACTTAGGAAAAGAAGGTCTCAACAGAGCAGGAAACTTAGCGCAAAAGATGGTTGAAGACCTTTGTGAACCTTTTCTGAGAACTAAAGGGAATATTACGTTCGACAACTTGTTCACCAGCTACGAGCTTGCATCCAGTTTGCTTACCAAAGGCCTAACTTGTGTAGGAACGCTCAGAAAAAATAAGCGCTGCATACCACCAAATTTTTTACCTCACAGGCAACGGAATATTGAAAGCAACTTGTTTGGTTTTCAGAAGACAATGACTTTGGTATCTTATGTACCTAAGAAAAATCGCTGTGTCATATTATTATCTCCAATGCACAACGACTCCACCATTGATGAGGAAAATAAAAATAAATCTGAAATTAATAAGTACTACAATTCCACGAAAGGAGGGGTGGATACACTTCATCAGATGGTACATACATATTCAATGAAACGCAAAACTAATAGGTGGCCTTTGGCCTATTTTTTCAATATAATTGATGTGTGTGGAGTAGCTTCATTTGTCATTTGGAGAAATATCCATCCTGACTGGCATATTTCCAAAAAACGAACAATTTCGCAAAATTTTCTTACGAGAAATTACAACAGAATTAGTTCTGGGCATATTAGACGTCGTAGTTTGAGTGGCTTGCATAAAAGTCATACTTCATTGATACAAACTACGTTGAATCGAGTACCAACCACAGGGGAGTCTTCGGTTCGAGAAGTAAGAAAACGAAAACGGTGCTATATTTGCCCATCAAAGAAAAGCAGAATGTCAACACAGTTATGTGATAAGTGTAAGTAAACGGTTTGTGGTGAACATTCAGAGAAAATACTCACGTGCACAAATTGCAAATTATATAAATAACTTTCAAATATTTTACTATCTTGTACTATTTTTAAATTATATCTTCTGACACACAATATTCTTTCTATATGTTTTAATGTTACTGTATACCTACTACATGAAATAAATAATGCATATTTTGCTATTATTTACATCAACAATATGTACAAATGGATGTGTATCTGTGAGGCACACCTTGGTAGGACACGTTACGATAAAACGTTGGTAGGACTAGGGTTAAATTGTTAAATATTATGTTTTTATATTTTTCGCTAATGCAGACTTAAACAAATTCCATATACGGGTTTGTCCGGCGTTCAGTAAAATATTATTATTAAAGAATTAAAAAACCAATGTAATGGGGTCACGCCGTGTCCCGTCGAAACTAAAGTTGCTCACGATGTAATTAAAATAATTATCATAATTTAAAGGATTTTTCCTAAAAACTATGTTTTGTAGATGGATTATTTTATTTTAGGCTCTACCGGTTTCGAGTGTTTCTTCCGCTCATCTTCTGGAGCATGCCACGTCATTATTTTTAAGGACACCCGTCAATTTTATATAAATGTAAAGGTCAAGGTTAAAGATAATGACTTGGTTTGTTCCAGAAGATGAGTGAAAGAAACACTCGAAACCGTTAGAGTATAAAATAAAATAATCCATCTACAAAATATAGTTTTATTTAAGTTTTATTGATGTAATTAAAAGGTTTCATGAAACTATTAAAACATTCCATTTAAAATAACGAAGTTGTGGCCTACTTTTGGTGGATCGGAAGCGGAATATTTTCAAGATCCGCTTTCATCATGAGATAATAGACACTTTCCTCTATAAATCATGAATAGTTCATTAAGATATGTTAAGAATTCGATTTTTCGTTGTTTTTTTAAAACAAGATTATTAATTTCCAAAAATCATAAAAAATTAGGTTATCTTAAATAATCTTTATCTGAAAACCGAATAAAGATTTTCTAATTTGGTTCTCACCATTATAAAATAGACATTTACCTCTATAAATTTTGAATGTATCATTAAAATATCTCAAAAATTCGATTTTTGGTGATTTTTAATGAACTTGAGATAGCCCTAAATGTTCACGTTGAATTTAATGATTTATATCTCAAAAACGAATAAATATTTTCAAGATCCGATTTCATCGCGAGAAAATAGACACTTTCCTCTATAAATCATGAATAGTTCATTAAGATATGTTAAGAATTCGATTTTTCGTTGTTTTTTTAAAACAAGATTATTAATTTCCAAAAATCATAAAAAAATAGGTTATCTTAAATAATCTTTATCTCAAAACCGAATAAAGATTTTCTAATTTGGTTCTCACCATTATAAAATAGACACTTACCTCTATAAATTTTGAATGTATCATTAAGATATCTCAAAAATTCGATTTTTGGTGATTTTTAATTAACTTGAGATAGCCCTAAATGTTCACGTTGAATTTAATGATTTATATCTCAAAAACGAATAAATATTTTCAAGATCCGGTTTCATCATGAGAAAGTAAATACTTTCCTCTACAAATCATGAATAATTCATTAAGATATCTTAAGAATTCGATTTTTCGTGATGTATTAAATCAAAATTATTAATTTCAAAAAATCATAAAAAAAACTAGGTTAACTTAAATAATCTTTATCTCAAAAACACATAAAGATTTTCTAATTTGGTTCTCACCATGACAAAATAAACACTTGCCTCTATAAATTTTGAATGTTTCATTAAAATATCTCAAGAATTCGATTTTTGGTGTTTTTGGTGATTTTTGGTCTTTCAGAAGACATAATACTGCCTTTGTTAGATTTTATACAGCTGACAAAAGATTTGAAATGCTTCTAGAAGACTTGATACTAGTTATAAAATACTTGAAATACTTCCAAAAGACTTGACATTACCTCTGGAAGACTTGAATTCCTTCTAAAAGACTTGAAATACTTTCAGAACACTAGGTATTGACATAGCCTCTGGAAGACTTGATTTACTTCTAGAAAACTTAAAATGCTTGCAGAACACTTAATAAACCTTCTGGAAGACTTGATACTGTTTCTAGAACACTTGAAATATTTTCCAAAGATTGGATATTGCTTCTAGAAGACTTAATAAAGGCTTCCTGAAGGCTTGATACTGCTTGTAAAACTGCTGGCAGAAGACACTTCTTTTGCAAACCAATCATAGGCGCAAGATACGTGGTTGTTCATAGTCTTTTTTCGCCGGTTTTGTTTTGAAAAAGCGGCGCCTATGACCCTAACCCTTATTCCTACTATATAATTTTCTCGTTTGTCGTACTCGTATATTTCGTGTTTTTAACACTAACAGATTTTGAAATAATGAGGAATAACCACATATTGAATTTCATCTTCAAAGTATCTTGGCTCTCTACCCTGGTTTTCTCAATATTCTTTTATGTAGAATCACCCTTTTAAATATACTGTAAATGCAAATTTTCTGTATATAAAAACAATTTTCGATATTTTGACGCTTAAATATTATCGATACTCCGATACTTTCGATACTGATACCTTGATGGTATCGATACCATCGACAAGTATCAAAGCTGTATGTCTGGGTACTTTGCCCAGCACTACTTAAAACCCTTCTAAGAATTAAAAACTCATTCGTAATATACGATTCATGATCGATATTCACAAGGTCTCTTTGGCGTTTTGTTGTTGTATTTTGACACAATATTTAAATTGTTAAATATTGTGTTTTTATATTTTTCGCTAATGCTGACCTAAACAAGTTCCATATACGGGTCTGTCCGGCGTTCAGTAAAATATTATAATTAAAGAATTAAAAAACCAATCTAATGGGGTCACGCCGTGTCCCGTCGAAACCAATGTTGCTCACGATCAAGCACGCTCACGCATGACCCATCGTGACCCGAAGGCACTCACGTAATTTGCACATCTGTAGTGCCAATATCTGTTATCAAAATCAAATTATTTTTTTTGCATGTAATTAAAATAACTATCATAATTTAAAGGGTTTTTCGTTTCCATCTCCACATCAATTAAATTTAAATAAAACTAATGCCCGGTTTCTCGTACCTTATAGTAATAAGTAGATATCGAAACGATAGTTATTGGATCCATATCTTTTATTGAGTAATATATTTAACCAGTAATAAAACACAATAAATAACATAAACAAATAATTTCTTAACAAAAATAAAAAATTGCTGAACAAGAAATTAATTTATTATTAATTGAACATTAACAAAAGAAAATCAAATAATAACGAAAATGATTAGTAAAAGAAAATAATAAATGAGAAAACATTTTAAAGGCTCAATTATACAGAGAACAGTTGTAGGTAAATTACATTTATTATTAATATCAAAAAATCATAAAAAATTAGTTCAACTTCAATAATCTTTAGCTCAAAAACGAATAAAGATTTTCTAATTTGGTTCTCACTATGATAAAATAGACATTTACCTCTATAAATTTTGAATGTATCATTAAAATATCTCAAGAATTCGATTTTTGTGGTTTTCAATTAACTTGAGATAGCCATAAATGATCACATTGAATTTAATGATTTATATCTCAAAAACGAATGAATATTTTCAAGATCCGATTTTATCGCGAGAAAGTAGACACTTTCCTCTATAAATCATGAGTAATTCATTAAGATATCTAAAGAACTCGATTTTTCGGTGTGTTTGTAAAACAAGATTATTAATTTCCAAAAATCATAAAAAATTAGGTTATCTTAAATAATCTTTATCTCAAAACCGAATAAAGATTTTCTAATTTGGTTCTCACCATTATAGAATAAACACATACCTCTATAAATTTTGAATGTATCATTAAACTATCTCAAAAATTCGATTTTTGGTGATTTTTAATTAACTTGAGATAGCCCTAAATGTTCACGTTGAATTTAATGATTTATATCTCAAAAACTAATGAATATTTTCAAGATCCGCTTTCATCACGAGATAATAGACACTTTCCTCTATAAATCATGAATAGTTCATTAAGATATGTTAAGAATTCGATTTTCCGTTGTTTTTTTAAAACAAGATTATTAATTTCCAAAAATCATAAAAATATTAGGTTATCTTAAATAATCTTTATCTCAAAACCGAATAAAGATTTTCTAATTTGGTTCTCACCATTATAAAATAGACACTTTCCTCTATAAATCATGAATAATAGTTCATTATGATATGTTAAGAATTCGATTTTTCGTTGTTTTTTTAAAACAAGATCATTAATTTCAAAAAATCATAAAAAATTAGGTTAACTTAAATAATCTTTATCTCAAAAACGAATAAAGATTTCCTACTTTGGTTCTCACCAAGACAAAATAGACACTTATTTATATAAATTTTGAATGTTTCATTAAAATATCTCAAAAATTCGATTTTTGGTGATTTTTAATTAACTTGAGATAGCCCTAAATGTTCACGTTGAATTTAATGATTTATATCTCAAAAACGAATGAATATTTTCAAGATCCGCTTTTATCACGAGATAATAGACACTTTCCTCTATAAATCATGAATAGTTCATTATGATATGTTAAGAATTCGATTTTTCGTTGTTTTTTCAAAACAAGATTATTAATTTCCAAAAATCATAAAAAATTAGGTTATCTTAAATAATCTTTATCTCAAAAACGAATAAAGATTTCCTAATTTGGTTCTCACCAAGACAAAATAGACACTTATTTATATAAATTTTGAATGTTTCATTAAAATATCTCAAAAATCCGATTTTTGGTGATTTTTAATTAACTTGAGATAGCCCTAAATGTTCACGTTGAATTTAATGATTTATATCTCAAAAACGAATGAATATTTTCAAGATCCGCTTTTATCACGAGATAATAGACACTTTCCTCTATAAATCATGAATAGTTCATTATATGTTAAGAATTCGATTTTTCGTTGTTTTTTCAAAACAAGATTATTAATTTCCAAAAATCATAAAAAATTAGGTTATCTTAAATAATCTTTATCTCAAAAACGAATAAAGATTTCCTAATTTGGTTCTCACCAAGACAAAATAGACACTTATTTATATAAATTTTGAATGTTTCATTAAAATATCTCAAAAATTCGATTTTTGGTGATTTTTAATTAACTTGAGATAGCCCTAAATGTTCACGTTGAATTTAATGATTTATATCTCAAAAACGAATAAATATTTTCAAGATCCGGTTTCATCATGCGAAAGTAGATACTTTCCTCTATAGATCATGAATAATTCATTAAGATATCTTAAGAATTCGATTTTTCGTGATTTTTAAAACAAGATTATTAATTTCCAAAAATCATAAAAAAATAGGTTATTTTAAATAATCTTTATCTCAAAAACGAATAAAGCTTTTCTAATTTGCTTCTCACCATGACAAAATAGACACTTGCCTCTATAAACTTTGAATGTATCATTCATTAAAATATCTCAAAAATTCGATTTTTGGTGATTTTTAATTAACTTGAGATAGCCCTAAATGTTCACGTTGAATTTGATGATTTATATCTCAAAAACGAATAAATATTTTCAAGATCCGGTTTCATCATGCGAAAGTAGATACTTTCCTCTATAGATCATGAATAATTCATTAAGATATCTTAAGAATTCGATTTTTCGTGATTTTTAAAACAAGATTATTAATTTCCAAAAATCATAAAAAAATAGGTTATTTTAAATAATCTTTATCTCAAAAACGAATAAAGCTTTTCTAATTTGCTTCTCACCATGACAAAATAGACACTTGCCTCTATAAACTTTGAATGTATCATTACATTAAAATATCTCAAAAATTCGATTTTTGGTGATTTTTAATTAACTTGAGATAGCCCTAAATGTTCACGTTGAATTTGATGATTTATATCTCAAAAACGAATGAATATTTTTAAGATCCGCTTTCATCACGAGATAATAGACACTTTCCTCTATAAATCATGAATAGTTCATTAAGATATGTTAAGAATTCGATTTTTCGTTGTTTTTTTAAAACAAGATTATTAATTTCCAAAAATCATAAAAATATTAGGTTATCTTAAATAATCTTTATCTCAAAACCGAATAAAGATTTTCTAATTTGGTTCTCACCAAGACAAAATAGACACTTATTTATATTAATTTTGAATGTTTCATTAAAATATCTCAAAAATTCGATTTTTTGTGATTTTTAATTAACTTGAGATAGCTCTAAATGTTCACGTTGAATTTAATGATTTATATCTCAAAAACGAATGAATATTTTCAAGATCCGCTTTTATCACGAGATAATAGACACTTTCCTCTATAAATCATGAATAGTTCATTATGATATGTTAAGAATTCGATTTTTCGTTGTTTTTTCAAAACAAGATTATTAATTTCCAAAAATCATAAAAAATTAGGTTATCTTAAATAATCTTTATCTCAAAAACGAATAAAGATTTCCTAATTTGGTTCTCACCAAGACAAAATAGACACTTATTTATATAAATTTTGAATGTTTCATTAAAATATCTCAAAAATGCGATTTTTGATGATTTTTAATTAACTTGAGATAGCCCTAAATGTTCACGTTGAATTTAATGATTTATATCTCAAAAACGAATGAATATTTTCAAGATCCGCTTTCATCACGAGATAATAGACACTTTCCTCTATAAATCATGAATAGTTCATTATGATATGTTAAGAATTCGATTTTTCGTTGTTTTTTCAAAACAAGATTATTAATTTCCAAAAATCATAAAAAGTTAGGTTATCTTAAATAGTCTTTATCTCAAAACCGAATAAAGATTTTCTAATTTGGTCCTCACCATTATAAAATAAACACATACCTCTATAAATTTTGAATGTATCATTAAAATATCTCAAAAATTCGATTTTTTGGTGATTTTTAATTAACTTGAGATAGCCCTAAATGTTCACGTTGAATTTAATGATTTATATCTTAAAAACGAATGAATATTTTCAAGATCCGCTTTCATCACGAGATAATAGACACTTTCCTCTATAAATCATGAATAGTTCATTATGATATGTTAAGAATTCGATTTTTCGTTGTTTTTTCAAAACAAGATTATTAATTTCCAAAAATCATAAAAAATTAGGTTATCTTAAATAGTCTTTATCTCAAAACCGAATAAAGATTTCCTAATTTGGTTCTCACCAAGACAAAATAGACACTTATTTATATAAATTTTGAATGTTTCATTAAAATATCTCAAAAATTCGATTTTTGGTGATTTTTAATTAACTTGAGATAGCCCTAAATGTTCACGTTGAACTTAATGATTTATATCTCAAAAACGAATGAATATTTTCAAGATCCGCTTTTATCACGAGATAATAGACACTTTCCTCTATAAATCATGAATAGTTCATTAAGATATGTTAAGAATTCGATTTTTCGTGATGTTTTAAAACAAAATTATTAATTTCAAAAAATCATAAAAAAACTAGGTTAACTTAAATAATCTTTATCTAAAAAACAAATAAAGATTTTCTAATTTGGTTCTCACCATGACAAAATGGACACTTGCCTTTATAAATTTTGAATGTTTCATTAAAATATCTCAAAAATTCGATTTTTGGTGATTTTTAATTAACTTGAGATAGCCATAAATGTTCATGTTGTATTTAATGATTTATATCTCCAAAACGAATAAATATTTTCAAGATCCGGTTTCATCATGAGAAAGTAGATACTTTCCTCTATAAATCATGAATAATTCATTAAGATATCTTAAGAATTCGATTTTTCGTGATTTTTTTAAAACAAGATTATTAATTTCAAAAAATCATAAAAAATTGTTTCATTAAAATATCTCAAAAATTCGATTTTTGGTGATTTTTAATTAACTTGAGATAGCCATAAATGTTCATGTTGAATTTAATGATTTATATCTCCAAAACGAATAAATATTTTCAAGATCCGGTTTCATCATGAGAAAGTAGATACTTTCCTCTATAAATCATGAATAATTCATTAAGATATCTTAAGAATTCGATTTTTCATGATTTTTTTAAAACAAGATTATTAATTTCAAAAAATCATAAAAAATTAGGTTAACTTACATAATCTTTATCTCAAAAAAGGAATAAAGTTTTTCTAATTCGGTGATAAAATAGACAAAATAGCTATTATTATAAAGAATCATCATAGGTGAGTTTGGTTAATGTCTAGAATTTTTAGAATATGGGTGTTTGGATGAACTTGAAATTGATAAAATCGCCTTGAATTCTTTTGAGATACAATTCTGTGAGAAGATGTTCGAATTTTACCTAATACATATGATTATATTTTTGCCAAATTTTATCTTCCTTCCATGATTTTTTGTTTCTGCCCATGTTAGAAAGCAATTAAAACGCAGAAGTCTTAAAATGCCCGTGAATTTATCAAGAAACATTTCCTCCCACAGATAGTTCTTGTTTTCGAGTAATACCCGGAAACGTCTAATAATTAGTAAAATCCCAAAACATTCCTTCAATTCAAATAAAGGGATTCATTAATATTTTCCCCAATTCTTCAAATATGGCAACATTTCCAATGCAGATATTGCATAAAACTACACATGCAGAAGTTGATATAAAAGTAAGTTGTCCTACGTTTCAATCGTATTTTTATCGATAGGCAAGGAAACCTCCTTTTTAAAAATTTCAAAATAATGCACAATGTTTAATTACGTAAATATAAATTAGAAAATAGAAACTATCACTTTTGACATACATCGTATACTGTTTAAAACAACGAAGTGGTTATTATGTGCTTTCGGTGGACCGGAAGCACAGAATAACCGCCGAATAAATGCCGGAAGCCGCGTCTATCTTGAAAATATTTTAGATCGAAAGATGAACATCCCATACAATCGGAGTTTCAAAAATGTAGATGCAACAGTTCCAAAGAAAAACAGGTGTTGCTGATTTTTTGGCGGGCACTGTACATAATTATAAAATATTTTGATTTTTATAAAATATTTAATTAAATCATAAAATATTATAAAATTATAAAATATTTACGATGTGTTAGTAAGCAAAAAAGAAAAGATTCTTATAATTTTATTCGTACGATTATTTTTTGACGACCTTTGTAATAAGCTATTTATTAAACATTCAAATCAATGTATGAATGAAAACTTTGTTTTATGAATAGAATTTATGATTACTTCACTCGGATGATAGGCTCAATATTTTTATCTCAAATAAGCAGATATTTACTAAAGTTGCATCAATTAATTTTAAACAGCTGCGACACATATTTAAAAATTAATTTGATTAATTATTTTAAAAAATTTGTTTTCAGATATTAATTCCAAGTTTAATCTTAGGATTTGGAATTTTAACAGCATGGTTAAGATTAGAAACGTTCAGGCCTCCGTATCCAACGCTATGGGACAGTCCGATCATTTATGCCCCATTATTTTTCATGGCAATTTGGACATTAACCGGTGAGTTATCGAAATAATTTCTAATTTTTAATGTAGTGATATATTACACTAAATAGGGCCACAAAAAATATTCTTTAGAACTTATTTACGATTCGATCTAGACGTGTTTGTAAAAAAGACTAACCACATGTGAGCCAGAATTTCGGTTGATCAAGCACTTTACGCTTTGCGAGTTGTGACACGATTTTAAAAGAAATTCATTTATTAATTTGTGGGAAATTTAATGAATATGTTTGTTTAAATTAATGTTGATAAAATGTACGATTTATTTACTTATTAAAAATAAAATAAGTTAACTTACCTTCTAAGAAAACCACCGAAGACGACGAAACCAAATGATGTTTACGGATTAACAGCCGGACGAATACTGACGAATGCGGAAAGTCCTTTCTTCCCCTCTTGCTCTTTCTCTTCGTTGCTATTGTTCGGATATCTTCTTTACCCACATATTAAACCTGTTGTTGCATAAACTTGAAAGTTTCGAAACTTTTTTTTGTACAATTTATACTTTTTAGTTCTTATTTTGCCGCGTGGTGTCTGTCTTCTAACGATTTTATAGAAAATGTTTGTATACAGTGGCTCCAAGCCAAACTCAGACACTGGAGTGATAATAGTTTCTTACTAAAAAATATTCAAACTAAAGCAACTGGAGGAAAAAGTAAATTGATTTTCAATAATTTATTAATTGCTTATTCAAAAGACAAAGACGAAACAGAAACATTTATTCACTATAATAAAAAAAATATAAAAATAAACGAAAACACTACAACAACTAGGCGCAAGCCAAACACGGACAGCAAACAAAATTTATAAAACTAATTTATGTTTTTAACCCTTCAGTGTGGTGATGTAAAGTCACATCAGCGGTGTGGTGGGGTATCTGATACCCCATGGTGATAGTTGATTTTTTTTAACAAATTACTATATAATAATATAGTTTTTATATCTTTAATGTCTTTCAGTGGTAATAAATTGAAGAGAATATCATCAATTACTTTATAACAACGATAAAATTTTGGAATATAATTTATTTTTAGAAGCTATTACATTTCACAGATGGGAAAAACGGGAATTTATTTAATAAATCACCTATGCGTAACTGTAACTAACTCTTAATATAACAAATATTATTTTTCTTAACAAAATGTCTATATTGCATAAAAAAAATAAATTAGGTAAGTATTTACTACAACAACATAATTACATGTTATCAGTGTTGGCACAATTATCGCACATCAGATTAGAATGTGTGAGACATAGAGCAGCATGACATCGCATGCATTTATGAAAAGTTTTGCGATCTTTATTTCGTGGACATACGGAACATCTTTTGGATGTTTTCGGCTGTTTAGAACTAGGTTCACCAACATTTTCTTGTAAATCCACTCGGAGCTCACGTGGCAGTCGTTTGTTCTGTAATCTTGCTTCTTTAGCATGAGTTATAAGTTGTAAACCAAGATCTTTTAGAAACTGCCGCCGTTTAAAATTATATTGTTTTGTATTAGCTTTATAAATAACGAAAGCATTTATTGCAATTGTATTTAGAAAGGAGAAAAATAATGTTAGAAGCCATCGTCTACTGTTTCTGATAACACTGTAGTTTGCTGACATTTGATCTAATTGATCTACACCTCCTTTGGTTGAATTGTAGAAATCAATGATCTCTGGTAATTGTTTTGGTCCAGATTCCTGCAGAATATTATTAGTATGATGTAGAGTGGAAAATAAAATAACATTTTTCGATCGTCGAGGAACATAGGAAACAGCGGTAATATCCCCTTGAAATGCAAATAATGAACTCGCTGCAACTCTTGTTTTTATATTTAGAAACTCTCGTGGAATCTGTGTTTTATTTTTTCGTACTGTTCCTACAGATGTCAGCTTATCAGTGTGTAACAAGTCAATCATCAAGGGATAGCTCGTGTACCAATTGTCAAAGGTAACATTACGTTTTGATTCAGATATTGGTCTTACTAAATGTTTCACTATATCATGTGGTTTATTGCTTAACCTGAATGGACCTGGTGGTTGTAAACCAACATAGACTTCCATGTTGATACAATAGAAGGTTTTCGCGTCAACTAGAGCGTGTACTTTTAGTCCATACTTACTGGGTTTGTTTGGTATGTATTGGAGAAAATCAACTCTTCCTCTGAAGGGCTCCAATTTTTCATCGACGGTAAGATACTCACTAGGTGTGTAATACATTGGAAAATGCTCAACAAGTTTCTCAAAAATTCCTCTTATAGGAGCAAGTTTATCTAGAGATCTTCTCTGGGCTCTGTTTTCGATATTATCAAAACGGAGGCATTGCAATAAAATGGCAAATCTCTGTTGGGACATTGTTTTTCTAAACACATCTATGCCAGTATCATCTGTACACCATAGATCGGCAATATTCTCTCTATTTCCTTTATATAACCCAGCTAAATACAATAAACCAAGCAGTGCCTTTATTTCAACTACGTTTGTTTCCTTTACTAAATATTTATGATTTGTATCATATTTTACACCCTTAGTGTTTATTTTGATATTTGTATTGAATACAATGTCTCCTAACATGTCATCCGTAAGAAACAATGACCAGCATGATATTGGATTTTGTTTATGTTTTGCCTCACCTTTCACTCCTGGTAAATGAGTGATTATATTCTCAGACCTTGTTCTGATGGTTTTTTTCCCTGGTTCCCTGAACCATTTTGTTCCATCTTTAGCTAGCATAAACCGTGTGTTACTAGTTTCCACTTGATCGTCATCGTCAGTATCGTCTTCACTCGTTTCTTCGGCGAAACGTTCTCTAATATCAGCAACTATATCAGTATGAGGAGACACTTCTTCATCTTCTGAGTTTGAGTCGATAAACGATTCAGAATCGGAAAGAACTTCCGCCCACAAGGCTAATAACCTATTCTGTTCTTTTTCGTACTCGTATTTTGACATTTTCGCATAAAATCATGAAGAGATTTGAAATGATCACGAGTTAAGTGTGGTGGGGTATAGCATACCCCAGTCGTATTCTGCATTTATTATTTTATTTTTCCGAACTTGTACACTTATAATATAGATGACGTTCTACTAACAACGTACTTTTCTCCAGCTACTAAAAATTAGATTGCGCTAGTTGTAACACATTCTATAATATTTAGAGAAATATAATGATTGGGGTATGTTATACCCTACCACACTGATGAAGGGTTAATAACTGATATTTAGTATGGAGGCCTTTATTTTTTATGACCATTTTAAGACGGTTAGGCATTGAATTCACCAATTTTTCGCAAAAACTTGGTGGAATTTTCTCCCATTCTTCTAACAAGGCGGTCTTCAATTGAGTTTTGCTAGAAACCTGATGTTCCCGAACCTTAGTGTCCAAATAATTCCATAAATTTTCAATGGGATTGATGTCTGGACTTTGGGGTGGCGTTTCCATTACATGAGGACAATTATATAAGAGCCAAGAACGTACTTTGTACGCTTTGTGTTTCGGATCGTTGTCTTGGTAGAATCGCCAGTGGCATCCAAGAGATAGTTTATCCACGCTACGAGTAAATTGGTTTTTAAGATGTCTAAATATGCATGCTGGTCCATTATTCCCTCAATAAAATGCAAACAACCTGGCCCAGCAGCTGAAAATGATCCCCACACCATCACTGATCCACCACCATATTTTACTGTTAGTTTTAAATTTTTTAAATGCATCTCTTCGTTTTTTCTTCTCCATACATATGGTTTACCATCTGACCCAAATACACTTAGCAGCAGAAGTCTGCGTACAAAAAACTTCTAACACTTTAACTGAAAAAATAAGGGTCATGATCTAATGTGATAAACTTCAATTTTTTTTTATTTTGTGTATTAACTACATATAATTCTATTAACAAAATATGCATCAATAAAACAGAAATATTAGTTACAAAAAAAAATTAAAATTAAAAATTCTCCAAATAATGCGTATGCAAAAATCTGCGTACAAATAAAGACGCCTTCTCCAAAATATACTTATTTACTTAAATACGTACTTGGCGATGTACGCTTTCCGATTTAAATAAAAGATAATCGGTGTCAATTATATTAGCAGAGGCTTAGAAGCTAAAAGTTAGAATGGACACGAAAGGAAAGGAAATTGAATTGGGAGAGAGAAAAATTATTGTAAAGTTATGGAAAGAGGGAAAATCTTTTCGAAAAATAGGAGAAACTGTCGGCAGGTCACACTCTTCCATTCAAAGAGTAATTAATAATTATAAAGACACTGAAGATTACCTCTCACGTCCGCGATCTGGTAGACCACCCCTTTTAACAAACCGAGAGAAGCGAAAAATTGTACAGCAGGTTAGAAAAGAACCTAGGCTGACGGCAAAAAAAATAGTAGAAAATGTACAAGAAGAATTTCATAAAACTATCAGCAAAGATACGGTGAGAAGGACGTTAAAAAAAGCTAACTATCACAGTCGCGTTACACGAAACGAGCCATTTGTGTCAGAGGTCAATCGTCAGAAGCGGATCGCCTTTGCAAAAAAACTCTTAGACAAGCCCATTGAATTCTGGAAGAAAGTTCTCTTTACAGATGAGAGCAAATTTTGCATTTTCGGCATTAAGGGTAAACAACTTGTATGGAGAAAACCTAATACTGCCCCTAATCCCGAAATTTTGAAAGCGACTGTAAAACACGGAGGTGGTGGAATTATGGTTTGGGGGTGTATGTGCACCAAAGGGGTGGGAAGGTTGGTTTTCATAACATCGACAATGGACCATAAAATGTATATAGACATTTTAAAAGAAAATTTGAAGCCTAGCATCGAAAACTTGGGCTTGGGGCCCGAATACTTTTTTCAACAAGATAATGACCCCAAACATTGCGCCCACAACACTAAGCTTTGGCTACTATACAATACCCCAAAGCAACTTAAAACACCTCCACAATCGCCGGACTTGAATCCCATCGAATACCTCTGGGATTTACTGGAACGCAGGATTCGGCAACACAACATAACGTCGAAGGAAACGTTAAAAAATGTTATGATTGAGGAATGGGCCAAAATCAGTTCGGACGAAACGAAGAAATTAGTGCACTCCATGCCTAAACGTTTAAGGGAGGTCATTAAACGTAAAGGTTATCCAACCTCATATTAATATAGAAACAATGATCTCATTTATGAATTTTTTATAAATACTGTCCTGACTTGTACGCAGATTTTTGCATACCCGTTATTTGTAGAATTTTTAGTTTTGATTTTTTTCTGTAACTACTGTTTCCGTTTTGTTGAAGCATATTTTGTTAATAGAATTATATGTAGTTAATATACAAAATAAAAAAAAATCAAGTTTATCACATTATGACTCTTATTTTTTAAATTAAAGTATTGCAAGTTTTTTGTACGCAGACTTCTGCTGCTGAGTGTATATTGTATTTACTTTCATCAGTAAATAGAACGGTTTTCCAAAAAGAAAAATCTTTATTTTCGTACTCTTTTGCAAATCTTAATCTGGTATTTTGATTCTTTTTACTAATGAACGGTTTTCTTCTCGCCTTTCTACCATGTAAATTAGCATTATGTAGCATGTTTCTAATTGTTGACGCACTAGCTTTTTTCCCTAATTCTTTCTCAGCAATAACAGCTAACTTTGTTGCACTAAGAAACGGATTTGCTTTCATTTTTCTTATTAAATACCGTTCATCCAATTCAGTAAAAATTTTATTGTGAGCGCTTTTTTGTTTGTTTGCTACCCGATTGTGACTTCTGAAGCGCTTTATTATGTCGTGCACCGTAGAATGGCTTCTGTCGGTAATTTTTGCTATTTTCCGTACCGATTTTCCTTCCTGGAAATGTTTAAGAACTAATTTTCTAAGATCAATAGTTGTTTGTCCTCTTTGTCTAGACATTTCAAATATAAAACTCAATTATCGCGCGAATAATACAAAACAGTTTGTTAGGGAATTCCCCTTGTCAACTGTCAAAACTTCAACATAAAGTTAACTACAATTTTTACTCATGGCTGCCTTAATTTAGCACTTAGTTGGTCATTGTCCGAGTTTGGCTTGTTTCGAATTTTTGTACTGTTTTTGATTTTTTTCTATTAATTTGTGATAGCTAATGAATTTATGTAATTTTATGTTTATTTTATAAGAATGCGTTAAATAAACTATTGAAAATCAATTTACTTTTTTTTCTATCTGCTTTAGTTCGCATATTTTTGATACAATACCATTATTACGCTACTGTCCGAGTTTGGCCTGGAGCCACTGTATATGTTATTTTATTTTAAATATTTGAGTGATTCCCAAATGGTTATCACACATAAATGTTACCAACTGCAGCACATAAAATTAAATCATTAGCCGCATAAAGAATCATTCCAACTGAACAAAATCTCGCACATTAATGTTATCAAGATGCTGTACATATGATCAGATTGTTACTTTTAATTTTGTTATTTTCATTTTCATCTACTCTATGTAGTAATTTATGTGGATATGTTCAAACCACTAAATCGCATGAATTTAATACTTTAATTATAGAAGATAACTACTAATTCCATCATTAGGTACAAATTCTAAATATCATATCGATTTTTCAATTAAAAAAAAATTGTTTATAAAATAAGTAACAATAAATAAAATAGTTTACAGCAGGGTTGTTAGTTTTAAACGATTTGTTAAAAACTATTTGTTTTAAACATGTTTAAAGCACTATCAAATACAACCTAACATGTGCTATCATAGGATTTTGTGTGAAGGATTATTTCTAAAAGACACAATAAATAATATTAATAACACTTTAACCCTCCGTCTGTCGGGTGTGGTCTACGAGTCCACAACAAAATGATTATGTGAAATATTTTTTAAATTATTTTGCTCAAAACTTCTACGGTCACAGTACCTTTCAAGTATCTGAATATCAACTGTTTTCGCTATAAAAAAAACTGTTTTTCAAAATTCCAAAATATTATCACAAAATATTATGTAGCTACTAACATAATATTTTGTCCTGACAGACCGTTCCCGATCAAATGTGACATATAGGACATATAGGTTTTTTTTACAAAGAATTTAATGACGCAGTGTAAAAATTTTTTGGATATTATATTACAACAATTTCGTTTTTTAACGAAAGCAACAGTTAAATTTTTAGCTTGTTAATATAAGCATTTTATTAACGTACAAATAGCAATTTAACAACCAAAATTAATATAATTTGAACTGTATATGATTATTACTTACGAGAATTTTTATCTTAACCCTCCGTCTGTCGGGTGTGGTCTATGAGTCCACGACAAAATGATTATGTGAAATATTTTTAAAATTATTTTGCTCAAAACTTCTACGGTCACAGTACCTTTCAAGTATCTGAATATCAACTGTTTTCGCTATAAAAAACTGTTTTTCAAAATTCCAAATAGTCGCTACATAATATTTTGTCCTGACAGACCCTTCCCGATCAAATGTGTAACAATATTCGCAGATGTAATCTGTAAGAATCGTATTCCAGTTGGAACTGTATGCGTTCTTTTTGTGTTTGTAGGGGTAATAACGAGTTATAAAACAATACCTCGGAGTGATCGCAATATAGTTAGGTAGTTCCCTTAATAATTACTATATATACGGTTACCGTATCGTTGACACGCCAGTTTACTATTGAACCTCATTTTGAGGCGTTGTGTTATGTGTTATTTATTTTACAAATATAGAGAATAGAAAAGTGCATAAAAAATTATTTATAACTAATATCAAATATCTAGTTAGCAATCTACAAATAGCATACTTACAAATAGGTAAGTTTATTATTTGATAGCATTGTGATATGGATCCTTATGAAAAGGAGAGAGAAAGATTACAGAAACTGTATGAAGAAGTTAGCACGGGCAGTGAAATAGAAGAGCCTGACGATATTTCGATATCAGATCCAGATTTTGTAAGTATCAGTGATCATGATACAGAAACCGAGCAGGAAAACGTAAATGAAGATGCAGATATCATCCTCGCCATCAGGATAACGGCGAGGATGATGAAGATGAACAACCCGTGATTGGTAATAGATGCTCGTATTTTTTTGGAAAAGATTTAACTAAATGGAAAAAGACTGTCCCACCTAGAAATATTAGAACTCGCAACGAAAACATAGTCTCACCTGCCGGGGGTCATCGGTGAAGCACGTGACGCATTATCTCCCATTCAATGCTGGATGTACATGTTTGGAAACTGCATTGATATTCTAGTTGAAAACACTAATTTATTTATTGATAAAATTTCTGATAAATACCAAGACAAGACTGAGTGTAGACCTACCGACTTTGTAGAAATCCAAGCACTGATGGGTTTGCTTTATTTAGCTGGGCTCCATCATGGATCAAGGACACATCTAGCAGAGTATTGGTCATCAGACGGTATGGGATATGAGATATTTCCTGCTACAATGGCAAAACAGAGGTTCGTCTTCTTATTGAAATGCATTCGCTTAGATGATACCACAACTAGAGATCAAAGAAAAGAAATGGACAAATTAGCAGCAGTTCGTACTATTGTTGACAAGTTCAACGACAATTGTAAGAAAACTTATTCTGTGGGCGAGTATGTAACATTAGATGAAATGCTGCTTGCCTTTAGGGGTAGGTGCAGTTTCCGAATGTACATTCCAAGCAAACCAAAAAAAATACGGATTGAAAGTCTTCGCCGTTGTTGATGCCAAAACATTTTTCACTTCACACATAGAAATTTACGCTGGTGTTCAACCCAATGGTCCATATAAAACTGACAACTCTACCGCTGCAGTAACTGAAAGAATGTATTCACATTTATTAGGATCAGGAAGAAATGTTACAATAGATCGTTGGTTCACAGGATATTCAATTGTAAAGAAACTGCTAAGAGAGTACCGCCTTACTGTGGTTGGTACAATTAGAGCCAATAGAAGAGAACTACCTCTTGAAATAACACAAGTTAAAAACAGGAAAGTATATTCTTCGTTATTCGCATTTAGTAATGATATGACTGCAGTTTCATATATACCCAAAAAAGGAAAGAATGTGCTTGTAGTTTCAACAATGCACCGAGACGATCATATCGATGAAGCTACCGGTGATCGGAAAAGCCCGAAATAATTACTTTCTATAATAGCACAAAAAGTGGAGTAGATGTTGCAAGAAACACAAAGCGTTGGCCAAAGGTAATTTTCTATAACCTCCTCAATATAGCAGCAATTAACGCTTTTGTTATCTACAAGGGCAACATACCAGATGGTGAATTTGCTAAAACTCACAGACTGTTTAAAAAAAATCTTGGTATGGAATTAGTGAAAAATAACATGCAAAGAAGAGCCGTTGATAAGCACTTGACCAAAAGTGTGCGTACTTCTGCCTTGAGGATCTCAGATATTGAAGAGGAGATTATTCCAGAGCCACAACCAGGGAAAAGAGGAAACTGTAAATATTACAAAAGATGAAAAACTCGTTATTTTTGCAAAATTTGTAAATGTTGGTTGTTCATGGAGCACACAACAGCGTGCTGCAACGATTGTTTGGGAAATATGGAGACCACAGTTTAAAGCCCTCCAGTTTGTGCATAGAATATTATTCTTTAGTTAAGACATTTTTTTTTATAACACTTTATACATTTTTAAATAAATATTATTATAGATCGATTTTCTTTTCCTTTATTTAGGCGTTGTTTCCAAATTTTGAAAAATATGTGATTAAATTGTAAGCATTTTCATTAAATCAAATTAACATAAAACGTGAGTTTGGAATTGGCCCTGTATTAGGCTATTATATAGTACAAGCATCATATAAAACATATTTATGAGAAATTAGCACTGGAGAACACGTTGGCGTCCTTTAGAGTTTTTTTATATTTTGGACTCCACAGACCACACCCGATCGAAAGTGTTAAGAAAGCGCGCCCGACAGACGGAGGGTTAAACTAAAATTTCTACAACTTGAGCGTTTTTTTATTTTATTTGTTATTTTATTCCTTAAATATGAAAAGTAATTTTGCTGCTTTGTCGTTCCCTAATTTATTTCTGATATGGGAATGATATGATTGGGAATGTACTAAACCAAAAGGCAAAAAAATCCTTTCTATAACCAAGCTAAGGGCTTGACGTTGTCTATTAGTTGTTTAGAAAACATATGCAGGGTGTCTCACGTAACTGGTTCATTAGAACTTTCTTAGGTTCCACTATTCGTAGAGACTTGAAATTTTGGTGTCATGGGTTGTTAATTCTGATCTTTTAATTTAAAATATTTTCAAGATGGCCACCACTTCTGGTCTACCGGAAGTAGACCTTAACTTCGTTATTTTAAATGGAGTGCTATAGCTTTTATTACACCATTCAATTATACGTAAGAAAATATGTTGACTTTGATAATAGTTATTGGTACCTAGCCTTTTTTTTTGAGTTATTTTGATTTTAAGTGTTTTTTGGCAAATATCACCATGCTCTTTAAAAGCACATATCTCAGCCAACGTTAATTCAAAAACGTTTTGTATAAATTTTGCCAAAATTTCAAGCCTCTACGAATAGTGGAACCTAGAAAAGTTATAATAACCTGTTACGTGAGATACCCTGTATATTTTTTAAACGGTGTACTATTTGGTCGAAAATTTATTTTCCGGATAGCACATTTGCGAGAATGTTTTTTATTTTTATAAAACGAAACCCAGTTAACACAAGAAACGATGGGAATCCCCGAATATTATTGATCACTGGTAGTGATTTCCTATATAATCGCTTAAAGCTGTTAAAGTATTCAAATTCAAACGATGTCTGTTAAAAGACTATTGGCCTTTTCTATTTACAACTCTTAAAAACTAAAAATTAGGCGTGAGAATAAAGTTCTCAAGTACTCAATAACAAGAGAGGTGATTTAAAAAATTTTCATCTTTTTAATTTATGGAATCGAAGAAACTATAATTGGTGTGTTAAAACTAGATTAAATTTGCTTCAAAATGATTTTTATTTCATAATAATATCTCAATTCGTCTTTGAGATATGATGATGTAAATTAGATTATTCAATTGAACCTCAAAAACAAGATAGGTGATTTAAAAAAACTGTATCTTTTTAATTTATGGAATCGAAATAATTATAATTGGTGTGTTAAAATTAGATTAAATTCGCTTCAAAATGATTTTTATTTCATAATAATGTTGCAATTCGTCTTTGAGATATGATGATGTAAATTAGATTATAGGAGCAGGTGGAAGAGAAATGGTACTGCCTATTATCAATCTGAATTTAAGAAATTGAGATGTTTGACTAAACAGAAGATTTCTGATGCGTATTTGTCATTTACCAACAACCCCGAACGGTCTTAGCTGTAATCTATGTAAATTTTGTAATTATGTCAGACAGAAATCAACTAATTAATGGATTTTCATTCACGGTAAAATGACGAGTGATCAGTCAACCTACATAGATCCTATTCAAATTCTTAATGCTTTTGCTGATCAATTTTCTAAAGTGTACGACAGTGTATCTGACTACAAATTGACGAATGTTCACTCAATGTATGCACCTGTCTTTATGGTTGATGTTACTAAAGAACATGTTCTTATTGTACTAAGAAGGTTACCTAACACATTTACGATTGGTGATGATGATTTGCCTGCATTTTTCATTCGCGACTGTTGTGCCATATTTGCCACTCCACTTCACTTTATAATCAACTTATCCTTATCCACTTGCTCTTTTCCTTGGAACTTTGGAAAACGTTCCAGTGTAGTCCCAGTATTTAAGAAAGGCGAACGTAACAACATTAATGATTACAGACCTATTTCATTTTTGTCGAACTTTGCAAACATTTTGGAACAAATTATGTACTCTATGATATATCCTCAGGTTCAATCATTTGCATCAGCCTACCAACATAGGTTTGTTAAACGTCGTTCAACGATTACCAATCTTGCGGTTGTCGAAATTCTGTGTGAGTCGTTGGATGCGTGTGATATCCTCTTGTATATACTTTGGACTTTTCGGACTTTGTCCCAAGCTTATGAAACTATTTGTGTCTTACTTGTCTGACAGAAGTAGGTATGTGCACTACAATTGTTATACATCTGAGGAATTCGCAGTTAAGTCTGAAGTATAACAGGGTGCGAATTTAGGACCCCTATTATTTGTTATCTTTTTAAATGACTTATTGGACAGGTTTTAATTGGGCGTACTAGCTTATGTAGATGATTTGAAGATTTTTAGAGCCATTTCTTTTAATTCGGATGTGTTGACGCTGCAATCCGAGTTGAAGTTTTTAGCAGAATGGTGTAATCGTGAAGATAAATTCGTGATGTTCAACTGCAAAAAGTATCAACAGTTACCTTGGGAGTTACCTTTCATAATAAACTAACCTTTGTATCACACATTGAAAATATTGCTTCCTCTGCTGCTCGAGTGATTGGATTTGTCTTGCAAACTTCACGTACTGTTACTGTACTTTGTTGGGTAATAAAGTGAATTATTATTATTAAGCTAGCAGCGCCACGAATTTTTCCTTAACAATACATGGTACAACATTTTTATCAATGGTACAAATTAATACAAATTCAGCTCTTTTCAAATCCACCTTTGTTTTATTATTTTAAATCTTGTTTTAAAAGTAGTTCTGCTAGCTTAATATTAAGCTGGCAGAACCACGAGTTTCTCATTAACGGCACATAGTACTAATATTTTAATAAGAATATAATGAAAATGAAATAAATCAACTTCTCACCCGCTTCTTTTATTTGCTCAGTACTAATTTCGGCTCACAAAGCCATGATCAGCCGAAAAGTCAAATTAGAAAAGTCTAATAAAATGTAAAAATTCATGTGTTCACAGAATTACACAGAGTTAAAAATTACGGATACAATATAGATAATACGAAAACACAGAAAATGTAAATAAGTAATAATTAAAATATAATAAGTAAATAATAATTAATAATAAGTAATAATTTTAAGATTATTACTTATTTACATAATAATAAGTAATAAGTATATTTACATAATAACTAATAATTAAAATATAATAAGTAAATAATAATTAATAATAAGTAATAATTTTAAGATTATTGCTTATTTACATTTTCTGTGTTTTCGTGTTATCTATATTGTATCCGTATTTTTAACTCTGTGTAATTCTGTGAACATATATGAATTTTTACATTTTATTAGACTTTTCTAATTTGACTATTCGGCTGATGATGGCTATGTGAGCCGAAACTAGTACCGAGCAAATAAAAGAAGCGAGTGAGAAGTTGATATATTTCATTTTCATTATATTCTTATTAAATTAATCTCGCAACATGAATTCCTACACCCAATAATATTTTAATGGTGGTACAAATTAGTACAAAATAAGTAGTAAATAATCCTACTGTAAGTAATCCAACTAACGTAATATTTATACTTACTTCATTAAATTTTTTTTAATTTAGAAAATTCAGCCCGTTTGACAAAATTGGTAGATACAAAATATTTTTATAAAAATTTTCTTGGTGCAGATGATATTTAATTTTAAAGAAATGTTGATGTCCTATATCTCGTTAAGGAGGCATTTGCGAGCTCATGTACATTAAGAATATCCATCTTAATTTTTCATGTACTACTTGCCCTAGAGTCTGTCAGCAGTTTCTTAGATGTTACTTATTAGAAAACAATTCGCACCAAAACCTTCATTACCTTAATTTCAACTTCATAGCTTCATTCTGTTCGTTCTATTGCCGGGCGACTGTTTATTGCATGATTGATGTTTTTAGTGGATAGAGTGAATAAATAACTTACTTTTGACATTTTTAATTTAATTATCCCTTTGCGTTTTAATTTGCTTCGGCAATCAATAAATAGAAGACATCATTCATTCATTCGAATAAATGTTATGATATCGAGTTATTCGAGTACTTGGCAACTATCGAATTAATTCAGTTCTATCATTTTATTACCTATTTACTTTACACACATCTCGTTTTCGTTGTTAAACCACACTGTTAATTCCATGCTGTATCATTTCGAGTATACTTCAACATGGTCTATGATGAAGTAAATTTTATTCCGACAACAAAACTACAATTGCTCAAACAACATGAACTGATATTTCTATCTTCTTTTAATTTTTAAATCTAATTATTCTTTTTGTTTTAGATCCCTGGTTTCGAAAATTAATCGAATATAGCAAATGGCCTCGTTTAGTATCAACATCAGGAGTATGTTTAGTATGCGCAGGACTTTTATTTATATGGTTTGCGGTTGCCATCGGATCAAGAACAGCACCATGGTTTGTTGTGGCAGGTCTCCTAACAGGAATGGGAGCTTCAATTTTATTAGCCCAAAACGAAATTATCATCGCCCAATATTTCAAAGTACGCTTAATGCAAGTTAATGTCTTTTTACAAGCAGCCACGGTCGTTGGATTTGTTTTAACACCAACGATATTGGGAGATTATATCATGAAAATTGGATTATTAAAAGTAATTTTGTGGTACCAAGCGATTATTTTACAAGGAGTGGTGGTGTCGATGTTAATTAAAAAACCGCCTTATTTAAAAGCGCAAGGAAATCCTTATAAATTAATCCACCAAGCGAGTGCGGACGATGAAGTGGATATTTTTGCGAAAAATTCAACGGAATTGCAAAACGCGAGGCATACATTACCAAGTGAAGATGCCCCATCGACTTCGACCGTTGTTGCTACGATAGAATCTGAATCAATTCATATCGAAAATCAATCAAAATCATCGCGAAAATCTTGGGTTACATTCGATGACGAACAAGAAAATTCAAAACCAAAATCGAAAAGCACCTTGCAAGATTCGTTCAAAAACATCGATATCGAACGCATTGAAACTGTAGATGAGGGATTTCCCACGCCGTTATTTACGGAAACCCATTTAAATAACAACACGAGTTATTCATTCGATGTTGGGGAATCAACATTAACTAACGAACCGACCGTTTTTGTACCAAACGCGCAACCTAAACCGAGTCTTTTTGATACGAAGTATAGTTTTCTGCTTCAACCGACTTTTTATAAGTCGCTTTTACAAACTATTTCGTTAAAATTTTCGATGTTTATGTTTTATGCTTTGTTTCCTACTTTTATGTATAATAGGATAGAGAGATTACCGTTTCATCTGGCGACTCATTTGGTTGGTTCGGTGAATACGGCTGCGTTAGTTTTTATTGTTATCAACATGTTTGTGAGCCCAACGCATAAAATGAAGGCATTCTTTTTATGGTTATCTTCGTGGATAGGTGCATTAGGATATGTTCGTAAGTAAAATTTTTTTTTGATTAAGTTGCTTTTAAATGTAGTTTTGTGTATTGAATACACATTTAAGAGGGGTGGTAATTTGAGTGTGTCGTTAAGTAATAACGATAACACCCAACTCTTTTTTTACACGGTCTTTTTTAACACGATTTTGAAATAACACGGTTCACCAATAAACTTTTTTACACGAATTTTTTGTTATAGCACGAATCCCAAAAAAAATTCTTAATTCTAATTTTGATAGCGTCTTACAGAAACTTGTGTATACAGTAACAAAATACAATGGGGGAATACCTTGGTCAGAAGTCGGTCGATTTATGTCCACATGTTTATAACTTGGTCTACTACGGGGAATACCAGAATTTTATGATCACTTTTTTCTTTATCTCGTTGTGCTTTAATTTGAACACATGATTTCGTTATTCAGTATTTATTTTGTGTTAACCCTCCGTCTGTCGGGTGTGGTCTACGAGTCCACGACAAAATGATTATGTTAAATATTTTTTAAATTATTTTGCTCAAAACTTCTACGGTCACAGTACCTTTCAAGTATCTGAATATCAACTGTTTTCGCTATAAAAAACTGTTTTTCAAAATTCCAAATAGTCGCTACATAATATTTACTATTGAACCCCATTTTGTGGCGTTGTGTTAAGTGTTATTTATTTTACAAATATAGAGAATAGAAAAGTGCATGAAAAATTATTTATAACTAATATCAAATATCTAGTTAGTAATCTACAAATAGCACACTTACAAATAGGTAAGTAGTATCACACAATTTTCTGATATGATTTGATAAAATAATAAATGATTTATTATTTGATAGCGTTGTGTTATGGATCCTTATGAAAAGGAGAGAGAAAGATTACAGAAACTGTATGAAGAAGTTAGCACGGGCAGTGAAATAGAAGAGTCTGACGATAGTTCGATATCTCCCATTCAATGCTGGATGTACATGTTTGGAAACTGCATTGATATTGTAGTTGAAAACACTAATTCATTTATTGATAAAATTTCTGTTAAATACCAAGATAAGACTGAGTGTACACCTACCGACTCTGTAGAAATCCAAGCGCTGATGGGTTTGCTTTATTTAGCTGGGCTTCATCATGGATCAAGGACACATCTAGCAGAGTATTGGTCATCAGACGGTATGGGATATGAGATATTTCCTGCTACAATGGCAAAATGGAGGTTCGTCTTCTTATTGAAATGCATTCTCTTAGACGGTACCACAAGTAGAGGTCAAAGAAAAGAAATGGACAAACTAGCAGCAGTTCGTACTATTGTTGACAAGTTCAACGACAATTGTAAGAAAACTTATTCTGTGGGCGAGTATGTAACATTAGATGAGATTCTTGTACTATATAATAGCCCTTTATTAGGCTATTATATAGTACAAGAATCATATAAAACATATTTATGAGAAATTAGCACTGGAGGACACGTTGGCGTCCTTTAGAGTTTTTTCTATTTTGGACTCCACAGACCACACCCGATCGAAAGTGTTAAGAAAGCACGCCCGACAGACGGAGGATTAATATGATGATAATTCCACACGGAAAATAATGCACATTCCTCCTTAAATTAATTATATTAATATTAAGAATGAAGCATTGAGAAATGAAATCATTATTTCTAGTTATTAAATTATCAAAAATAACGAATTCAAATATGATCAAATATGAAAATTTTTCGTCAAATAGTTTTTGAGAAAAAAATCGCAGTCCTACTTCTTCGCATATTGTTCGAAATCGTGTATAGGATGTTTCAAACTCTATGTCCGAATAAGCTATCTCAAAAACTGCAAGAGTTAGATAAAAAGTAGCTTACATGTCATGATCTCTCATGACTGCAAAAGTGAAAATATGGTAAAACCAGCAACCACAATTTTACGTAAATTTTTTTGATGGAGTAGTTTGTTTATTATTCGCGTTCAAACTGAACAGCAAAACCTTTTAAATCCGATAATACTATTAATTGCACACACATGTAGTCGTTATATACCGTGTGATTTAACGAATGTGGGCGATTCCAGGAAATTCCAATGCATACGCTTGTGTACAGACGTCTTTTTATACAATAGTCCGACGTCGCGACATAGCACTGTTGCCACCAACTTCGAAGATATCTAACACCTGCGTCGCGCATACAACTTCTTGTAGGCGCGTGGTCGCGATATAGATCCTAGACGTATTTTAAAGAAATACACTTGGTCGACCAAGCCAAGAAGCGAATATTTTTCACTAACAACACATTTTTTCAAGAAATTTAATCCCTTGTATTTTCAGCTGCGTTACATACTGATATCTTCGTTATCATTGAAGATAACAGAATATAAAGGGCAACAGCGACAAAAAATAGAGAATGTAGCAGATTACACTTAAGAATTATCAAATATCAAACCTGTGTGCTCTCGTAAATAATAAATTAATAACATTGTAAATAACATCTCGTTTTAATATCATTATAGATAGGGTGTTCATACAGAGGTGCCTCGTTATAAGTAATAAAAAATTTAAGAGGTATATAAATTATATTTTCAAAGATTTTCAAAAAAATAGTGTACAGTCAAAACTCCAACATAACAAAAAAAATGTAAACTAAAATTAGAAATAGAAATCAATTTCGCAACTCTTCATCGCTACTTGATAACAAACGTGCACGTTTATTACGGACTTGACCAAAAGCGCTATTATCAGCATCATCAGTAGATATGTCGGATTTGTCTAGCATAACTGTCGAATTTAATTCAAATGAAGAATCTCGTTCACAGACCGTTATTAACGGTCTCTGTTGTTTTTTTTTGTAGTTGTAAAGTCGGTTATTAGCTGCTGTTTTTTTTTGGTTTCTCAATAAGCTTGTATAATTCTTCATATCCAGCTACACATAACTTAAGACTACGTTGAAATTTCAATGCACGCTCCTTGTGAGGATCATGAGTAAGAAAATGTTGTTCCATACTTGTAGCAAATTTCAAGCTATCGCGAATTAAATCAGCCGTTAATAGCTGAACTTCATCTTCTACCTTGTCATTATCGATTTCTTTATTTTCATAAATTGTCATAAATCCGATCAAATCATCGTCATCCAAAGAGCTTTCTCGCATCAATTCATCAATATCAGCCGTTTGAATGTTGTTAAAACCTTTGCCACCAATTGTATTTGATAGAGTTATAATTTCAGAACACACAGCTGATTTTTCTATTACAAAACTTCCACTTTTGACGCATGCTGGCAATATTTTTTTCCAACAAACATTTAAGGTTGATTGACACAATTGTTTAATTGCAACAGAAATAAGTATAATGCAATCCATAATCGTAAACTTTCTCCATGCTTCCAAAACAGTCAAATTTGTTTCTTCCACTGAATCTAAAATATATTTAAACGTTTGCTTTATGTAGTACATTTTAAATATTGCTATAATGCCCTGATCGAGTGGCTGAATCAGCAAGGTAGTATTAGGCGGTAAAAATAGCAATTGAATATTTGGGTGATCCAACGCTGGGTGACTGGGCGCATTATCAACGAGCAAAAGTATTTTGAATTCCAAACCTTTTTCTTCCATATATTTCTGGACTTCAGGAACAAAGCAGTTGTTGAATCAATTTGTAAACAGATCAGCCGTCATCCATGCCTTTTTATTCGCCATGAAATGGATTGGAAGTTGTTTAATGTTCTTACCTCTTAATGCTCGTGTCATAGGAGATTTGTTGATTAATACAGGCTTTAACATTTTATCACCAGATGCATTACTCCATAACAAGAACGTCACTCGATCTTTGGCCGCTTGAAAACCACCAGCTGATTTTTCAGATTTTGCTATATAAGTTCTTTCGGGCATTTTCTTCCAAAACAATTCCGTTTCGTCGGCATTAAATATTTGTTCTGGAGTATAGCCTTCTTCAACGATTTTTGCTAATTTACCCGGAAAGATTTTTGCAGCATTTTCGTCTGCTAATGCTACTTATCCCTTTATTTTTACATTGTGAAATGTGCGTCTTTTTATAAAACCTGTCAGCCATCCCTCACTTGCGTTAAATGCCAGTTTCTTCGTTGGCTGAAGACTTGTTGATGGTTCCAATTCCTGAAGTCGGTTATATATTCTAAGTGCTTTTTCTTTTATATGTCTCTATCTTCTATCCAAAACACCATGTGTTTTTCCGTTTTCTCTAATATAGGATTTCGACTATAAGATGATGTTTTGGAGCTTACTTTCGATCCAGAAATTAGGGATTGTCGAATGGAATCGTCATTTTTGCTAATTGTTCTTATAGTCGCTTCGTTTATGCCAAAAGCTTTGCCAACAAATGTGGGACCTTCGCCTTTTTTTAGACGGCCTACGATTTATATTTTAGTTTCTAAGGAAATTGCTTGTCTCTTCGGAAGTTGTTGTTGAATATGTTTTATATGATGCTTGTACTATATAATAGCCTAATACAGGGCCAATTCCAAACTCACGTGTTATGTTAATTTGATTTAAAGAAAATGCTTACAATTTAATCACATATTTTTCAAAATTTGGAAACAACGCCTAAATAAAGGAAAAGAAAATCGATCTATAATAATATTTATTTAAAAATGTTTAAAGTGTTATAAAAAAATGTCTTAACTAAAGAATAATATTCTATGCACAAACTGGAGGGCTTCAAACTGTGGTCTCCATATTTCGCAAACAATCGTTGCAGCACGCTGTTATGTGCTCCATGCACAACCAACATTTAAAAATTTTGCAAAAATAACGAGTTATTCGTCTTTTGCAATATTTACAGTTTCCTCTTTTCCCTGGTTGTGGCTCTGGAATAATCTCCACTTCAATACCTGAGAGCCTCAAGCAAGAAGTACGCACACTTTTGGTCAAGTGCTTATCAACGGATCTTCTTTGCATGTTATTTTTCACTAACTCCATACCAAGATTTTTTTGAAACAGTCTGCGAGTTTTAGCAAATTCACCATCTGGTATGTTGCCTTTGTAGATAACAATAGCGTTAATTGCTGCTATATTGAGGAGGTTATAGAAAATTACCATTAGCCAACGCTTCGTGTTTCTTGCAACATTGTATGATGTGATCATTCGATCAACAACATCTACTCCACTTTTTGTGCTATTATAGAAAGTAATTATTTCGGGCTTTTTCCGATCACCGGTAGCTTCATCGATATGATCGTCTCGGTGCATTGTTGAAACTACAAGCACATTCTTTCCTTTTTTGAGTATATATGAAACAGCAGTCATATCATTACTAAATGCGAATAACGAAGAATATACTTTCCAGTTTTTAACTTGTGTTATTTCAAGAGGTAGTCCTCTTCTATTGGCTCTAATTGTACCAACCACAGTAAGGCGGTACTCTCTTAGCAGTTTCTTTACAATTGAATGTCCTGTGAACCAACGATCTATTGTAACATTTCTTCATGATCCTAATAAATGTGAACACATTCTTTCAGTTACTGCAGCGGTAGAGTTATCAGTTTTATATGGACCATTGGGTTGAACACCAGCGTAAATTTCTATGTGTGAAGTGAAAAATGTTTTGGCATCAACAACGGCGAAGACTCTCAATCCGTATTTGTTTGGTTTACTTGGAATGTACATTCGAAAACTGCACCTACCCTTAAAGGCAAGCAGCATTTCATCTAATGTTACATACTCACCCACAGAATAAGTTTTCTTACAATTATCGTTGAACTTGTCAACAATAGTACGAACTGCTGCAAGTTTGTCCATTTCTTTTCTTTGACCTCTAGTTGTGGTATCGTCTAAGCGAATGCATTTCAATAAGAAGACGAACCTCCGTTTTGCCATTGTAGCAGGAAATATCTCATATCTCATACCGTCTGATGACCAATACTCTGCTAGATGTGTCCTTGATCCATGATGGAGCGCAGCTAAATAAAGTAAACCCATCAGCGCTTGGATTTCTACAGAGTCGGTAGGTCTACACTCAGTCTTACCTTGGTATTTAACAGAAATTTTATCAATAAATGAATTAGTGTTTTCAACTACAATATCAATGCAGTTTCCAAACATGTACATCCAGCATTGAATTTGAGATAATGCGTCAAGTACTTCACCGATGACCCCGGCAGGCGAGACACTATATTTTCGTTGCGAGTTCTAATATTTCTAGGTGGGACAGCCTTTCTCCATTTAGTTCCATCTTTACCAAAAAAATACGAACATCTATCACGAATCTCGGGTTGTTCATCTTCATCATCCTCGCCGTCATCCTGATGCATAATATCTGCATCTTCATTTACGTTTTCCTGCTCGGTTTCTGTATCATGATCACTAATACTTACAAAATCTGGATCTGATATCGAACTATCGTCAGATTTTTCTATATCACTGCCCGTGCTAACTTCTTCATACAGATTCTGTAATCTTTCTCTCTCCTTTTCATAAGGATCCATATCACAATGCTATCAAATAATAAATCATTTATTATTTTATCAAATCATATCAGAAAATTGTGTGATACTACTTACCTATTTGTAAGTATGCTATTTGTAGATTGCTAACTAGATATTTGATATTAGTTATAAATAATTTTTTATGCACTTTTCTATTCTCTATATTTGTAAAATAAATAACACATAACACAACGCCTCAAAATGGGGTTCAATAGTAAACTGGCGTGTCAACGATACGGTAACCGTATATACAGTAATTATTAAGGGAACTACCGAACTATATTGCGATCACTCCGAGGTATAGTTTTATAACTCGGTAATACCCCTACAAACACAAAAAGAACGCATACAGTTCCAACTGGAATACGATTCTTACAGATTACATCTGCGAATATTGTTACACATTTGATCGGGAAGGGTCTGTCAGGACAAAATATTATGTAGCGACTATTTGGAATTTTGAAAAACAGTTTTTTATAGCGAAAACAGTTGATATTCAGATACTTGAAAGATACTGTGACCGTAGAAGTTTTGAACAAAATAATTTAAAAAATATTTCACATAATCATTTTGTCGTGGACTCATAGACCACACCCGACAGACGGAGGGTTAAGATAAAAATCCTCGTAAGTAATAATCATATACAGTTCAAATTATATTAATTTTGGTTGTTAAATTGCTATTTGTACGTTAATAAAATGCTTATATTAACAAGCCAAAAATATAACTGTTGCTTTCCTTAAAAAAACGAAATTGTTGTAATATTTGAAAATATAATATCCAAAAAATTTTTACACTGCGTCATTAAATTCTTTGTAAAAAAGTACCTACATGTCTGAGTTATAATACTCCACTTATAATAATCGGACATTAATTTAGCACCGTTCTGTACAATTACCTTTTTAAATATATGGACACAATTTGCGGACACCTGTATATACAGTGCGTTCACGATGAAAGAAATGAATTCGATAAAATTTTAACAACTGTTCTTTAGTAAAAATGTTCGAACTGGTCAATTTTAAGGTTTGATTTGTAATTTTTGGATGTACCCGAATATTACTTTAAGTGACAGTAACATTTTTGTGATTTGGATAGAGAATTAAATAAGCTTTTTAATAAATCACCGCCCCCTGTTGGGCAAAGTATCGATACTTTTCTATGATATCGATACTCGACACCCGCAAAACATCGGTATCGAAAGTATCGAAAATATGATATGATGTGATATTGTTGTTTATATGTAGGATATAAATATACAGGTGTCCGGAAATTGCGTCTATATATCTAAAATCATGAAGAAATGTTTATATAAAGCTCGGTTCGAAAATGCTTCCTAAGGGAGTTAGAGCCTACTAAGGATGGCACTCAAAAACTACTTTTTTAGCAATTTCTCTAAAACGGGAAGATTTAGAACGGTGAAATTTGATATGCAGGGATATTTATTCCCTAAAACCAGTAGTTTCCAAGAAAAATTACATTAAAGGATTAATTGTATTAAAATACATTTTAAAATATTTTTCAAATATCCTGGTAGGTTTCTGTCACATTTCATTTTCTACTGTTAGATGATCAAAAAATAATATTTATTAGTTATTTTTATTACTTTTTAAATTAAACTTACTATTGAAGTACTCAACATAGCTGAATGTTTATGAATAAAGTACTACAAATACTTTAGCAATTTTGTTAATTTAATGGCAATTTGAATTCAATGATATGTAGTCACAAGTGCTTAATCCATCGTTTAACAGTAAAGATTTTAATGTGAAAGAAATCAACTAGGATTATAAAATTTTTTAAAATTTATTTTAATACCATAAACCGTTTGATGCAATTTTTCCTGTAAACCACTGGTTTTAGGTAATTTTTTAAGTAGCACCTTTTTATGTAGTTTTCTCCTTTTATATAGTTCTGCCTCTCTGCATATATTGATGTAATTAAAACGACAGAAAACATAAAGATAAAAAAGTTATGATACTTTAAACACGCCCAGTACTTGTTATCTTGGAACCTATAAACTTTTTATTCTTTTTCATTTCATTATCTTATTTGTCACATAAAAATATGCCTATATACCAAATTTGAGGATTCTAAACTTTTTAGCTTTTGAGATATTCCTAAAAAAACACTTTCTGGGCACCATTTTCGGACCGGGCTTTATATAAACTTTTCTTCATGACTTTAGATGTGGAATCACCCCTGTATAACTGCGTTTATGGTATACTTAAAGGAGCTATATATATTTCTTTTGGGGGTACCGGCCTTTTCCGGAATAGAATCTTAGGACGTTGGTACTTTAATTGTGCATGTATAAATGTCATTATTCGGTCCAGAAATGTACATGTTTGAAAAGAATCTTTGTCTAATAACTTTCTAACACCTTGTAGCGTAGCAAGCGCTCCTATATTTCTTTTCACTGTTTTTCCAGTCTTTTACGTGTATTAGGTGTTTTTTCTTCTGTTTCCTTTGTACTTTGAGTAATATTCCACATTCAATTTTTGGTTATTCCAAAGAACAAAACAACTTTGTATTTCCAAAGTTGTTAAAGTTAAAAGTATAAAATTTTATGTATTTACTTGGTTCTATGTGACGAGTAATAATATCGAGAAAAATTATCAAGAATATATGGGGGGAGAAGGGTTAGGGTCATAGGCGTGTTTCAACTCTAAACAGTATTTTGCCAAGGTATTTGATATTTTGGAAGCAAAATCAAATTTTATTAACAGCTTTTTATCTTGTAACAAAAATATTTTCTGCCAGCAGTATTTGGTGATTAATTAACAGTTTTTCGATTAGTTACGTGAAGATATTACGATATTACATTTTGTCCAATAGTATTTAATAATTTCGAAAAAAGCTCATGTTATTTATCAATAGTAGGTATCTTGATTTTTGCGAATTTCAAGTTTTCCGGAAACCTTTTAAGTCTTCTAGAAGCAGTATCATGTCTTCTGGAAGTAGTTTCAAGTCTTCCAGAGGCAGTTTCAAGTCTTCTAGAAGCATTTCAAGTGTTCCAGATGCAATATCAAGTCTTTTAGAAGTATTTCAAGTCTTCTATGAGCAGTATAATGTCTTCTGGAAGCAATATCAGGTCTTATACAAGCGGTATCAAGTCTTACATGAGCAGTATCAAGTCTTCCAGAAGCATTTCAAGTCTTTTGGAAGCACTTTCATGTCTTCCACAGGAAATATCAATTCTTTTGGAAGCATTTCAAGTCTTCTTCAACCAGTATCAAGTCTTCTAGAAGCATTTCAAGTCTTTTGGAATAAATATAATAATGACAAATCATAGTAAACTTAATCTATTAATTAAGTTGTTAATGTAATTAATGCAACCATCCACTAATTGTCCAATCTACTATAAGTAAGCTTGAAAAGAAATTTATAGAGTTTGGACACGGCAGAGATTTACTAACAGGGTGCCCAGATAAGATTTTGGAAGCTACTGAACTAAACATCTTCTTGCAGCTATCACTCAGAGACAAATATTACGAGATATTTCACTTCCGTTGTGAGTGGCCTTTCTATGTAGAATTTGATGGAATAAATCAGCTTTCTCTTAAACCAATAAGATTTTTACTGATTTTTTAAATGGAACATCATATATATTTTTTTGGCAAATTCGATTTCGATTTCAAATTGAAACAATGAGTTATATGTCATTTGAAAGAGGAAGGTTCAACCTTCAATTTAGTGTATACACTATTTTTTCATTTTCAAAAATAAGACTTTCACGATCTTTCTAAAATTTTATCATTTTTTTCTCAGGATTCTACCAAAACATTAAAAACACATCATGCTTTAATATTTCTTAAGTGGAATCGATTTCAAATTAAAACAACGAGTTATACATTATTTGAAAGAGGAAGGTTCAACTTTCAATTTGATATACAAGTCATTTCTTTATTTCCAAAAATAAGATCTTCACGGTCTTTTTTTTAAGTTTTATCAGTTTTCGTGATTCTACTAAAACGTCAAAAACACATCACCCTTTAACATTTCTTCAGTGGAATCGACTTCAGATTGAAACATCGAATTATACATTATTTGAAAGAGGAAGGTCCAACCGTAAATTTGATCTAAAAATCATTTCTTCATTTTCAAAAGTAAGACCTCCACGATCTTTCAAATTTTATAATATTTTACATGATTCTACTAAAACGTCAAAAACACATCATCCTTTAACATTTCTTTAGTGGAATCGACAACAAATTGAAACAACGAGTTATACATCATTTGAAAGAGGAAGGTTCAACCTTCAATTTAATATATAAGTCATTTCTTCATTTTCAAAAATAAGACCTTACGATCTCTCTAAAACTTTGTCATTTCGTTTTTCGAGACTCAAAAACACATCACCCTTTAACATTTCTTAGGTAGCATCTATTTCAAACTGAAACAACAAGTTATACATCATTTGAAAGAGGAAGATTCAACCTTCAATTTGGTATGCAAGCCATTTCTTCATTATAAAGAAATAAGACCTCTATATTCTAGCAAATAACCGATATAGCAGCAATATTAAATTGCATATCCTTCTGAAACTTTTTGTGAGGAGTGAGAATAGAATTGAGGCTATTTCTAAATTTTCTGCTTCATTTCGGCAATGGATCATGTTCTATTAATTTCCAGCTAGATTGTTTGCTTCTTGTATAAATAAATGGATTTCTTTCAACGTTAATTTATTATAGGAGGTATTAATTTTTCTTCATCTGATTCATTCTTCATCATTTTTTATTAGTAGCTCATCTATGTCTGTATCTATGTGAGATGTCTTTCTGTTGATTGTTGATGAGATCAGCTTCATTAATTGCATTTGCACTGTTCGATATGTTAACATAGGTTTTGTAATAACGTCGCTTATATTTGTACAAAATAAAAATTAATCAGTATTTAATTAAGATTGATGATTAATTCCATTTTAAATAATTAAATATTTGTTGGGATGGTTACCTTTCTTCTGTTAATCATTTATAATATTATTCTTTCACCAGGAAATTTTGCAGTTAGCTGATGATCAGCTGAAGCGGGTCCTCCACTCAACTTAATATTATGGAACTTAAGACGGGTTTTAAATTTTTCTAAAAGATTATTACGGTTAATCACGCTCTTTTTCCAAACCTCTGGTGTTTTCAAAATCTGGCTGAACTTATATCTTATGTATATCAAGAAAAAAATAATAAATTTTCTTAATTTTGTTATACTTTCATTTGCTTTTTTTTTATTTCAGTGTTAACCGATGTTCATAGTGAAACTTGGTTTGTTATTGGTGCCATGTTAATTATTTTAAGTATGCAATCGTTGCAACATTTTGGACAACCACTTTTAAACATAACGAGAAAGGGAGAGAGTACCAAAATACATTTGTGGTTATCAACATTTACAGCGATTGCTTTTATGATCTTTTTTATAATAGGTAAGTTTTAATTTTATACATTCTAAAATATTCTCAACATAATTAATTAATTTATCCATTTTTTTTTAGATTTTAGTTATGTTAATTGTTTCCGCTTAATGGCACTTATACAATTTATAATGGGAGGAATGTGGTTTGCAAATTTCTTATTTAAACAAATAAAACCCATGTTTCTTAATAGATCATAACAGCAAGCAATTAATTTTATTTATTAAATTTGTATTATATGTAAGCATTTACTTTCAATACACATTATTTTTAAATTAACAAATTGATTGATAAATTGAAGTAATAATAAAATCCTTATTTTTATTTTAACCAAAAAATTTACCTCCTCCCATAAATTTATTGATATTACCTCTTACATCCAACTTATTTATTGTTGAATTTAATCCAGTTTCAAAATAATCTTTAATATTTCCGATTTGATTTAAATATTGGCAAGTTGTGCTTTGTAATCTCTCTGCCAATCCAGCCCAAAGCGCCATTTGACAAAAACGAAAATTATCTCCTATTTTCGGACTGGAACTAATCTCAACGAAATTATTTTTTAAACTCGTAAAACTTGGAATTAATTTATTTTGAACTTGAAGTTTTCCGTTTCGGACAAAATCTGCGATCATTTTCGAGTAAATATCTCTAACTTTCTTATCTTCATCGTCCATAATTTCCGGCTGATCCAAATCAGTACCGTCTAAGTTTTTGGGTTCAAAAAGATATGATAAATCATCTCCATGGCTACAATACGTGTTATTCGGATTTGATTTTGAATCGCTATCAACAAGTTTACTTCCTTCTAAAAATTGATATCCTTTCCTAGCTTTTCCGACGTGACTGAATCGATATAAAAAGGTTGATGCGTTCGTTTTTGACCACAAATCGGCGGTTAAAAATGCGGGTAAACTGAAAAGTGCATCACTCGTCGCTTCTGAAATGGCAGATAAACTTCCCAAAATATTATCTTGATTTATTTTCAAATAACCGCGGAAATTGAGTGGATCCATAATTTTCCAAAATCCTTGGTTGTTTTTATCGGTGGTGTTACCCAAACCAATTAAACCTTGTAAAGTGGGAACTAAATGTTTTTCCATAAATTTCGGAATCGATTTTATATCGTTTATTGCTTCCTTTTTGTATCGATTTTCGACGGCCCGTTTTGTTTCATCTTTCGTTATTCCGGTTAGTAGAGGAATTTGGGGAGAATTTCCTTTGGTTAAATCGTTTATGGGTTGATGTTGAACCGCTGATGGTAAAGATCTGTAATCATTGGCGCCTTCGGTAACTGGAGCTGCACTGAGAAGACCTGACATGCCTGATATGAAACCACGAGATGAAAATCTTGTTTTTTCTATTTCAGAATCACCCTATAGTAATAATAAGTTATTATTTGTTGTTAAGTATTCTGTTTCCAGAATCTAATAATGATTTATTCATAATAAGCTTCATTTTACCTGTATGATAGTTTCTGGACCAACATTTTGGAGACATCTTATCATTGTTAAAGTATTTTGCGATGAACATCCTTGGTATTCAGCAACTTCCTTGGCCGTTTGGGCTGGAGTGTTATCAATAGCCCAAGATGATATTGCAGATCCCGACATCGCTATAATTCCACTTATATGTCCTAAAGGACATTAAAAAGTTTTGATTAATTAATAACAAAAAAAAATGCATATCTTAATCACGAAATAAGATATCATCTTAAAATAAGAATCTCTTAAAAGGAAATTTACAAAGATTTGCTTTATCATGAACATTTTTTTTAAATCAACATTTGTATTAATATATATAACATTAATTTCATCAATATTTCTTTTACAATTAATAATTTCTTCATTTCCACTAACATCGTCGTTATGGTTTCCTGAATCAAACAGCGCTCATTTATTTTTCATCATTATTGATTTAGAAATAAATAAAACAGTTAAAAGAGTCGTATCTCAAAAAGTAACAATGAGGTCAATATAATTATTTTTGCATCTTGTAAAAACCCTAAGACGTTATTGAAATACATAGCGTGTTGATGATGTGTTAGACTTTAGAAATTTCAATAATAACATTCAGATATTACAAGAACGATGTGAAAAGCCATTTATGAACTGTAGATAAAATTTTTGTGCAGGGTTTTGCTGTAAGTGTAAGGGTACAAATGCTACAGTAAAAATGACGATTATTTGTGGCTAAGATATGGAGCTTTGAGATATTGAACTTACGAAATTTTTATGGTTTGTTTTTGAAATAAAAAATTTGTCAGTTAGTTCAATGTTATCATGAAAAGTCGTTTAAGATTTTTAAAGAAAAGTAGAACTTTTGAAAATATGCGACTAAGGGAACATATCAATTTATTTTCGTAGGCGCCTACAATTTATGAAAAGTATCCAAAACGAGACTGCATTTTTTATCTTTTCTAACAATAATAATAATATTTATTGCCTCAACAACAAATATTTACATAAATATATACATTCAAATTATTAAATTTTGCGTCTGAGGACGCTCGGCTAAACCTGAATCTTTCTAGTACTAGGTCTAGTGTTAGTTCTAGTTTTAATTCTTGTTTAATTGTAGCTTGTTTTAAATTCTTCTGGAAATAATAGTATAACGAAGGCTGGACCTATAATTCAGCACGGCTAAACTCATATCTGTCCATTTCAGTTTGTAAAGTACTCTCACACAGTTCATTGTATACGTCTTCGTTAAAAAAAATGTTTTTAGATGCACGGCTAAACTTAAACCAACCCAACCCAACCCTAAGGAATTGTACAACAATCTTCTATATTTGAAGCAAAGCTGTCATAAAATATTCGGCTTCCTTCCAAGGCTGGGTTGAACGAACAAAAGGAGTGCGTCCATTTTTATATAAAATTCAATACCAAAAAAAAGGTCCACATCTCAGTGGGGACACTAAGTGCCTATATGATGGGGACACCATGTATTTCATTGCTAAAACTGGTGACCCCCAGGAGTTGGCGCTCAAGAGATGTAGCCCTATTAGCCCTTAGGTTTAAACTCAACTTAAATCTTGAAAAAATATGTATGTCATGTATGGCTCTTCAGCGAATCTTCCGAGGCTCTACTGTAGTTACCGAAGTAGAAGTTGAAGATCATTTGCATCCAAATGATAGTGATACGAAATACCATCATTAATACAATTTTTGAAAATTGAGAAGAGCAAGGAACCCAGCACACTACCATGGAGAACTCCATGTTTGATGTCAACAGGGGAAGAGAGTACAAATTTCACATGGACACGTAAAGATCGATAGGAAAAATAGGACTGAAACCAAGATATACAAGAAGAATTAAAACCAATAGCAGAAAGCCCTGTTAACAGGAAGGTACAGCCTACAGAATCAAAGACCTTACTAAAATTAAGTTACACCAGCAAAATAAATAATGCTATTCACAAACAGATCTAGTATCATCGGTTATCTTAGTCAGTGCTGTAGTAGTACCATTCGCTTCACAAAATCTCATCATCAATCACATTAAACTCCTCAAGATACTTCTAAATCAAAAAATTGTTCTAAATATATACTGTTCAAAAGAACAGTTGAGAATATGTGTTAGAGGAGTTAAAACTATATCTAAAATGGGTAAGAGGAATCTGAGTCCAATACCATCTGTCTCGACACTAATAGACATAATACTAATAGACATGTGTGGAGTAAGTTAAAGTATTCTGTACCTCAGCAGCTGCAACCAATCTGAATGAAAAGGAAAGCATTGGAATCTTTGTAGGTGCAAGGATTTTATGAATAGTATTCTGCTTAGTTATGTTATTATCCAGCACAGGAGGTTTCGCAAGTACTCTTCTATTTGTCCGATATAAATTCGACAATCTGATAAGATTCTGTTTGATCTTAATGGCACCCTTCCAGGCGTCATAGACATACAGTATCTAGAAGATAACATTTGCGAATAATTATCTTTTTTCTGCACTGGGGTCATTGGTCGATCTCATGACCCCATGCAGAGCTCTATTTGTATTCTAAGCCTTGTCAGACCCATATTGTATGTGTCCCTTCCATCGTACATCTTTGCCAATTATTACCCCTAAATATTTTAACTCCTGGCCGATTTGAATATTGTTGTTCTCAACCTTAAATATAGCTTCCTAATCATTCTCCTACTGCATAGTAAAACAGCGTCAGTATTTTCAGGGACCATTTCTATCCCCATTTTCCATCAAATCATTTTAATTGATTCGGTTACTTTCCTCTCTATTTCTTCTAAGTTCAATCCCGCCACCACAACAGCTCTCTGATCTATCCCAGTAGCTCATCAAAAAATACATTCCACAGGAATGCTGCAAGAATCGACGACGGTGGCACTCTCTTTACAGATAACTTTTAATTGTGGTAGTTTGTGGCACCGATACTCCTCTCCGCTCTAAAACCCCAACTGAAGCCAACCCAACCTAACCTAATTAAAACTAATTAAAACAATTATAAAACAATTATTTACTCTGGCAAGTTTATGGCATGTCATCATCTGCAGGATGTTATGATATGAAGTAATGTGCTGGAACATACAGTTGTTCTGAAGTCTTTCCAATTTACCCCGAAAGACTACGAACAGATCTAGATATGTGATAACAGGAGGGAGGTAGCATAAAGTTTTTTCAAAGTATGGAAACGAAAGTAAACCCTCTAATAGATTCCCTGAACTTGTGGTAGCCAAGACATCGCAGAATCCATTTCTGACCATAATGGAAGACGGGATAATAGTGTCGTCAAGCCTTAGTTGAAGGGTTGTGAAGAAATTAAATTGTGCCAACAAGGGGCGAGTACTAAACGCGATGATTTGCGTTTCACCTGTATCCAAGTTAAGTTCATGAAGTTTAGCCAGTCAAGTACGGTAGAGAGATCGTTGTTAAGATGCAACAAAGCATCTGGGAGGTTGTTAATACAGCAAAACCCCGATTATCCGAAGAATTAGGTGGCTAGAACAACGCGGATAATGAAAATCACGGATAAATCGAAAAAACACTAAAAATGATGTGTAAACAAGGAAAACATATTTCAGCGTAAGTATTATATTTTAAATCACTGAAATAAAAACAGAATAATAAACGAAAAATAATAGCTACAAGAAAATGTTCAGACGTACGGCTAAACCGAAACATTCTACTTCTTGATCTAGTATTAGTTACTTTTACATTAATTTAGTTGTGTAAAGTACTCTGAAACAGTTCATTGTACACGTCTTCGTTAATAAAAAGTCTTCAAATGCACGGCTAAACTCAACCCAATACTTGATGCAGAGCTGTCCTAAGATATTCGGCACCCCAAGGCCGAATATGATGACACCATGCATTTCACTGCAAAAAGGGGAGCCGCCACCGAATTTGCGCCCAAGGGATGTTGCCCTATTAGCTCTTAGGTTTAGGACGGAGCTGATTGTCACCTACATGACAATATTCAAATCAAACCCCACTTAAATCTTGACAAAATTTTCTGCTCGCATATAGTCGGGGATCTACTGTATATGCAAAGTATATCATTAATACAACTTATGAAAATTGTATTAATGATATACTAAAAAGAGCAAGGAACCCAGCACACTGCTCTGGAGAACTCCATATTTGATGTCAACAGGAGAGGAGAGTATAAATTCCACACGGACATGTAAAGACCGATAGGAAACCAAGTAGGACTAAAACCAAGATATACAAGAAGTGGTAAAAAACCAATAGCAGAAAGCCTAGTTGACATTAGGGTATGGTCTACAGATTCAAAAACCTTTCTAAAATTAAGTAACACCAGCAAAGTAAACAACGCTTATTACAAACAGATCTAGTATCATCGATCACCTTAGTCAATGCTTGTAGTATTACCATTCCTTTCACGAAAACCAGATTAAAATTTGTTAATCATATTAAACTTCGAAAGATATTTCTAAATCAAAAAATTACCCGAAACATAGAATGTTCAAAAGAACAGTTGAAAATATATGTTAGGGGAGTTATAACTATATCCAGAATGGATAAGAGGAATCTGAGTCGAATACCATCTGCTGCGACACTAATGGACATGGAGTAAGTTAAAGTATTGCATATCCCAGCAGCTGTAACCAAGCTGTATGAAAAGGAAAGCATAGAAATCCTTGTAGATGTAAGGACTTCATTAATAGTATTCTGCTTAGTTATGTTATCATCCACCACACGAGGATTTGCAAGTACTCTTCTATTTGTCCGTTATAAATCCGATAATCTGCTGAAATTCTGTTTAATCTTAAAGGCCCCCTTCCAAGTGTCACCAGCATACAGTATCTGCAAGATAACAATTGCTAATAATTATCTTTTTTCTGCACTGGGGTCATTGGTCGATCTCATGATCCCATGCAGAGCTCTATTTGTATTCTAAGCCTTGTCAGACCTATATTGTATATGTCCTTTCCATCGTACATCTTTGCCAATTATTACCCCTAGATATTCTAACTCCTGGCCGATTTGAATTTTGTTATTCTCAACCTTAAATATAGCTTCCTAATCATTCTCCTACTGCATAGTAAAACAGCGTCAGTATTTTCAGGGACCATTTCTATCCCCATTTTCCATCAAATCATTTTAATTGATTCAATTACTTTCTTCTCTTTTTCTTCTAAGTTCAATCCCGCCATCACAACAGCTCTCTAATCTATCCCAGTAGCTCATCAAAAAATACATTCCACAGGAATGCTGCAAGGGTCGACGACGTATTTATCGTTATAAACTACATGTCTGTCATACAGATAACTTTTAACTGTGGTAGTTTGTGGTACCGATACTCCTCTCCGCTCTAAAACCCCAACTGAACCCAACCCAACCTAACCTAATCAAACTCAACTCTATCAATATGGAAAATTCAGACTGATTTATCTAGATTACAGCTTCGCTAAGCATCTTTTCGATTTTATTCTCTATTACCTTTTCTCATCGGCTAAATATTTAGATGCTAGAAATTGAAACTCCTTCGCTTTTTTGACTAACTTGAGTTTGAGCTAAAGCAGCAGTATCAAGACTAGGTTGATCTATGGGAGATGTTCTAATGGCTGGCTTCGGACAACTTCTGACAGAAGTTTAATCTTATAACGTTTTTGCATCGATGATTACAATGGTTGTACAGCACACGATTATGTTCCCAGTTGGCAGCAGAAGGACTATGTTGGAACAATAACATAGCACTATTGCGCTTCTTCATGAGAGATCTAATCTCATCATTTCGCCAAAGTGCCAGCATGTGTCATTTTGTGTCATGTGTTATTTAAATTACATTGTTTTCCCGGAGCATGCTTACTATAGACGTCAAGAATCTTGAAATTAAAGTATTCCTAGTCACCATCTATGTTAGATAATCGGTAAAGTGACTGCCAATCAATTTCGCTCGCATCATACAACCATAACCTACAGTGTATACTTTAAAGATTACGATGGATCACAACGTATTGAGAAGAAGCCTGGCGTCGTAACTGCAACGCAGAGTAAATTACGTTCGTAAATTTAACTGCAAGTAACTGACCATGCGTAAGAATGTTGTCTGGACGAGACGTGATAAGACCGAGGAGAGTATGAGAGGATGACGAGTGATGAGTTGACAAAGAAGGTAAGATCGATAGATTTAGTGACGAATGAAAAGACGTTTATTGTCTTTAAATTACACACTTGCTGCCCCACCTCGTATTAACGTACGATCATTTCTCATAAGTCGATAAGTAGATTATGTAAATAAGCTGGACAGTATTGATGGTTAAGCCATGTTTCGCTCACCATTACAACATTGAAGATATTAGATTCAAATGTTGCAAGGAAATCATCAATGTGTGCATTTAAACTTTGCGAATTTATATGACAAGCAGAGACAAAGTTGGTTAATCCATAGAAAAGATCATTAGGATTATTTTTCTGAAACAAAATATGTTACTCTATTCAAATCTTTTCCAACATTAATTTTAGCACGAGATTTTTCAATACTTGTTCGACATAAATATTAAACAGAAAATAATCAAAATTATTTTCAATAATAAAATTATTATTTAATTACGGACAATTGAATATATAGTGAACCAGATCGTTACCCTCTTCCTCATATACATGAGTTCAATTTATATTTACATGATTGTAAAATTTTGTCGAGGGTAGATGCAGTAAGAGCATATCACCGGATTCCGGTAGAAGAGGAGGATGATTACAAAACCGCATAATAACTCCATTTGGTCTTTTCGAGTTTAATAGGATGCCATTTGATCTTTGAAACGTGGCTCAGATATTTCAAATTTACATAAATAAAGTGCTTACCGTCCTTAATTTCGTTTTTATTTACTTGGATGATATTTAAATTGCGAGTTGTAGTGAAGAAGAACACTCCATTTGCAATAATTTTTGGAGAGGCTCAACATGTTGTTTGAGGTGCCCACTTTAGACTTTTTAGGCCAATACAATTAAATTTACAAATAAATAAATCAATTATTTCTTGGTCAAAAGAATATGATGTTTGTTTATCGACTGCCAAGAACATTTTATCAAATTATAATACTCTGGTACCTTCCTGCCAAGTTCATACATTAACTTCTCACCCTCAGAGTAATAGGATGAAAGGTTATACCGTACATTAAAGCCCACCGTTGTTTCCCGAGGCAATTCTACTAACTAGTACAAAGATTTGCCCTTGATTCTCCAAGGTCCCAGGTCATTTCTAAAGAGAGATTTAGGTTATTCTTGGCAGAGCTGGTTTACGGTCAGCCTCTCAGATTTCCCGGAGTATTTTTTATAAATAGTCAACCGACGTTAGTATCTGTAGCTGTACTTCTAGTTTACTATCCTTATTCGCTGGCCTTAAACAAGTTGAATCAACTTTTCATTCAAATCAAAAAATCTTCCTCTTAATCTAAAATGCTATTCCTCAACAGAACAATTTAATAACTAATAAAACTAAAACAGTGTGTATTAAATTTTAATTTCAATTTTTGACTATTTTGATGTAGCATGCTGTGACAGCAAGTCCATATACTTTATGAAAGTGTGTGTAATATTATTTATTCGGGGATTCACCACTCAATGTCACATTTATGTATTTTTCCTTGACTAAACCACAGCGTCTTATATGCGAATTCTTTGAGATTATACGTCTGAGATACTTATACTGCATTTCGGGATTATTTTAGTATGGGAGTTCATAATTTTTGTACTTTCCCCAACTCTCATAATTTGTTTTGCCCAATCAGTTAATTTCAAAAATGTTTGTTATGACGCGTAAGTTAAGTTAGTGAGTTTAGTTATCACAAAATGTCTTCAGAGTATGAAGTTGAATCAAATGAAGAAATTAAAGTCAGGTTGATGATAGTGAAACTATCAACCAAATCTATTCTGGTTGCCACCAATTCAATTGACCTAAAAATTCCCCTACTTTTTCAAGGACATGATTATATTCGATATATAATTCGTCATTACTCAGGAATAAAAGGTCCAACAACGAGTTCTTCGATAACAACATCTTTTGATACCTGGCCTTTTGTATTTATCGAAGATATTTTGAACGAATGTTTAGTACATACAAATACAAGCATCATTGATTCAAGCATTGCGTACAAACTTTTACTCTTAGATTATTTCTGAAGCTTTTGATTTTGACTGGTGGGTTCAAATCAAAACATGAAAATACAAGAAGGCTTTATGCAAAGGATAGTACTGGAAGAGATATTTCGACTGTTTTTTGTTTCTTATTGTAACACTTAGACTTGATGAACAAATAATAAAGAGTGATAGAATTGTAGCGATGGACCCGCTGTCATGCAATGGTCACTGATCCATCAATGATTGTTGGTTTTGGGAACGAATGCAGATATCGGCAGTACATTAAAAGTAAACCTAAGAAAACTCATTCGAATACACAGAGAAAATAACGGAACTTAATCCTACAAATCCCTAATGTCATTACGCAATGTACTAAAGTTTGTTTCATCAATTTAAAATACTAACGAGGACGTTACAGAAAGCAATTGGTTGTCTTCTGATGACTGCAATAGAGCTGTTAGATGATCTAAAACGAGTTGGATTGACATATTATGAAACATTACGCAAGCATAAATGAGAAATTTCAAGAAATTTTGCATAATGTAAGATTCAATTAGTTAATTCCTGTAAGTTAGATTCTGCATATCATTATGGATTACTTTCATATGTATAATGGCAATATTGGAGAAAATCGAACCAGAAATAATAAATTTTTATAATAACAACAAAAGGAGTCGGCGCAGTGGATCTTAAGAATAGAGTTTTGAAAACTTCGAAACTGGCGACAACTTTGAAAATACATGATTTAGAGATTTTTGTCTGTTAAAATTGTATTGTGAGGTATCAAATACAAGAAGTTTTACTACAATAATACAAGAGTAACTTGATAACACGGTAGTACTTAAGAAATGAATTTATTTAAAGAGTCGTCACTGGATTTGTTAGAATGCATGTGTTGATGATGATGCTATCAACAGTAAGAATGATGGATACCCTAATAAAATGGTCAACAAGATCGCCAGACCTTACACCGTGAGCTTATTTTCTCTGAGAGACATTGAGTCAAAACTTAATGCCTCTACAAATAATATTGCTTAGGAATTACAAAGAAAAATTTTCTTAGCATTTAATTCCTTAAATAATAGCAAAACAATGGATAGAGTGCAGTGTAATATTTTATAACAAAAGAAAGTGTTCTGACCTCTTGCTACATTTGATAATGCCACTAATAAAGTACTACTAGCTCCAGATCCATGTCCCATAACGGTAACTCGATGAGGATTTCCACCAAAGAACCCGATATAACGTCGAGTCCATTCAATCGCTGATACCATATCGAAAAGACCCGCATTTCCAGGCAAGTCAGCCGTTCCTGTACTTAAAAATCCCAAAGAACCTAATCGATACTGAATCGAAACTACGATAATATCGTTCCTAAGTAAATACCTCATCTAAAATATATAATTTTTTAATCAACTCAAAGTATTATTTATTAATTATTAATATTTACACCATATTGAGAGGCTGATCCAAATCTAAACCCTCCAGGATGAATCCAAACCAAAACCGGCAATCCTTCTTGCCCTTCCGGTAACATAGGAGTATAAACGTTAAGGAACAAACAATCTTCACTTCCAATTATTCGCCCAGTGCTAGGAACAGGCTGAACACAAGCTGAAGGATAAACTGTAGCATTATAAACTCCATCGAGATAATAAGTTCTTGGTCTCTATATCGTAAATGTATTAAATTCAAATAAATTATAAGAAAAGAATTAAATTTAAATAAAAAGTGTTGTTTATTATTACCTGAAATCTATCACGTCCTGTAGGTGGGTGAGCATATCGTATACCTCTAAAAGCATAATGGGGATATTCTAAAACACCACGTACGGTTGCTGATTTTTTTGCATGGGTTACAAAAGCAACTGGGTCATCTTCGGGTGGTACATTAGCCGGATTTCCCCCTACAATCCTTTTAACCCGTTTATTATAGCAGTAAGTAAAAGATAAGGTGAGGAGGATCACTAAAAATGTAATTATTATGTTCATTGTTGGATGAACAGTTTTACATTAAAAGGATGGATTTATCTTTTTTTTTTACTGTTAGTAGAGGAAATCGTTTTATCTTTTTCAATTTTCTCGCCTACGCAATAATTCTAAATCGGTTACAAATAAAATTATGAGATAAATTTTTTAAAGTATTTTATTAAAAATTAATACAATAATTATAAAATTATTGAAAATAAAGGGTGTTTGTGTATGTCGCGGCATAATTTTAATCATAAATATTAAAATAAAAATTATAATTTGTGTAAAAATTTTTAAAATCAAGAAATGTTTAGGCACATTGTTAAATATTATCAAAGTTATTATGAGAAATCGTTTAAAATCATTCACAAAGATAATTTGTTTACAAAATTTTTATTATTAATTTTAATATAAATTTTCGAATGGATTTTAAAAAAATAATTTCTTTTAAAATTATTTTTACTCTTCGATTTTCTACGATTTTTAAAAAATCATTAAGAAAATTGTTAATTTTACGAAATGCTGAGTTGGAAATTCTATTACTCAAAAACAAATCGAGATATTCTCGCATAGTTTCTTTCTCGCAAAAGTAGATAATTTTCACTATAAATCACAGAAAATTTCATCAAGATATCTTAAGAATTCAATTTTCTACGATTTTTCAAAAATAATTAAAGAATTTTTTAATTTTATGAACTGCTACAAATTTAGCTTAAGTTCAAGTACTTGATATCTCAGAAAAGAATTGAGATATTCAAGTATAGTTTTATGCATATAAAAGTATAAACATTTCTAATATAACTATGAACCGCAGAACCTTTCATTTTGATATTTCAAGTATGCAATTTTTCAAAAATGTCAAAATAGTATATAAATAGAAAACTTCTTACAATAATTTCGTTTATTTCAACGAAACCGCTTTCGACTAGTTATATCTATCTATCTTTAGACGAATTTTCAAATATGAGTTAATTATTTGATAATTAAAATATAAAAATTCATTTAGAACTTAGGGTCAATAATTCTTTTTTAATAAACAAACTGTAAAACCAACTACACAAACTTTTTTAACCTAACAAATATACAGGTGTCTCTCACAAGTTTCGTCAATTATATTTTCCTTTTTTTTATTGTGATCACGATATTATATTATTATTTTTGTTCTTTTTTCTTACTGTTTGTGGCTTCGTCGCCGATCATAATTTCGATAATTGTTAATATTTTCCTTGCTTATGTCTGCAAATTTTAGAGTTGTTCATGTTAATGTTAGATCACTGCTTTCTAAATTGTTGGACATTAAGGATACAATAATACACTTCAACGTGGTAAGACTTGATCGTTGTGTTCGAGGCGGGGGTGTTTATTTCTACAGTCATGAATCGTTTCAGTTTAGTTTTGTTGACTCATCACTGGACATTAAACAGTTGTGATATTGATCAGTCGGCAAAGCTACATATAGATACAGGGTTTTGGAAGTTGTGTACAGACCCCCTTCCAGCCTTTCGTCTTTTCTTGATGTATTTGAAGATTCTCTGAATATCGCAATGATGTTGAGTGATCGGATGGTTTATGGTTTGTTGCTCTTATTGATTTATTCATTGCGCTTGATATTTCTATTGTTAAGGGATCTGGGGTTGAATCATGTGATTTAGCTTTTTGGAAGTGTTTCTACTAAACCAAGAGTATTTGTACAAGCGTGATATTAGAAACATAAATTTTGAACAGTTCTATACAAATTTAAGAAGATTGCCACTACATTTACTTTTTGATTTTTTTGAATGATTCTTTACTTTCCTTTTTGATGCGCATACACCAATGAAAATGTGGAAAATATCTAAGGTTCGTCCTGCGGACAATCTCCGTTTACTAATGACGCCAAGGGATAAGGCCAAGGAGAGATGCAGGCGTACGCCGTTGCTTAGTCATTGGGACTACTATAAGTCACTAAGAAATTCCAGATCTCGTGCAGTTTTGTCCGAGAAAAAAGCTTATTTCAGGTATGTTTCTTAATTGAGTGATGGTAGAGAAAAACGGCGTGCACTTAGTGACATAAACATTCGTAAGAATAAAACCGTGGAAAGTGTTTTTCTTGATTGGTGGAAGGAAGCCTTAATTAAGTCTATACCTAAATGTAGTGACCCGAAACCTTTAAAAGACCTGGGTCTTATTAGTATTTTGCCAATGTTATCAAATGTTCTTGAAAGAATATTCAAAGTCCAATTGATGGAATTTATTACGGATACCGGTTGCTCTGCAATGCTGAAGATGAGTAAGGCGAAGAGTAAGACGTTCGATACTGTGAATCATGCGATCCTTGTTAAGATCCTCCACTCCTTAGGACTTGATCCTTCAGCAGTTGCTTTGCTTAGCAGCTATCTTGGACGCAGATCACAATGCGTCCAGATTGAGGGCATAACATGTTCTTCTTCACTAACAATAAGAAATTTTGAGGTTCCTCACGGCTTAATTCTTAGTCCGACGTTGTTTTCGTCATATACTTTAAAAGTCTTTCATAATGTGAAACATAATCAAGTTCACTGTTATGCCGATGATATCCAGCTTTACATTTCATTCGGTCCACCCCAATGGCGCGATGCTATTAATAATTTAAATTCAGATTTGAAATATATAACGAATATTTCCGATTAGTATTATCTGAAAATTAATCCTAATAAATCTACCCTTTTGCTCTTTGTTAACAAAACCGTTTGCGACCAATGAAAGAATTTGGTTAAGGTTTACATTCAGAGGTCTGAGGTGCCGATGGTGGGTGAGGCAATGAGTTTTAGTTTGGTTGTAGATAACAGTTTTAGATACCATAGTCAAGTTAATAACTACATCAAGAAAGTTTATAATTCTTTAAGGCTACTATATATGACTCCTTAATATCATCCGGCTGTGTGCTTATATTATTTGGAAAGGATTCAGAAAGTTCAAAATAGCTGCTTTCAGATTTTTATTGCCTTATTTTTAATTAGGGATAAATGTGTAGTTCATATCTTTCTAATATTATTATTATTGCTTGGGTCAAAATAGGTCGATTTAAGTCTTCTTTGAATAATCTTCTTCGAAATAACTCCCTTATAACTAAAAACCGGATTTATAGAAAATATGCATATACTCAAAATTAAAGGCATTGCAAATATATTTAAATATCTTTACTAATCAGTTAAAAATAAGTGAAATAAGACCAGGTTAGTTATGCTTAAAAAAGTAATGTAAGATCCTTGTTTATAGATATACATAGTTATTCAACCGAACGAGTTGGGTTGCTCTAGCTCGTGCTGCCTCTACAAATGAAAGCAACTACATTTATGAATGAATTGGAATAATTCAACTTGTAGTATAAGTTGTATACTCAATCTAGAATATCAATATGATGGGATATTAAAATTTTTACACAAAAGAGACTTATCATAAATAATATGGAATTGTTTTCTAGGAAAGAATAACAAATATATTTTTTATAAAAATTACATTTTATTTAGGCAATATTCATCTTATTGCAGACTTATTTCAGGCGTGGTTGGCGCCGTGCGTTCTTTTGAGTAATCGGTCGACCCGGGTCGACACATCGAATCGAAATGAGTAGGTAGATAAACTAAGTTTTTTGCAACTATTTGAGTTTGGATAAACAACTTTACGTCTATATTTTTTTAAATTGAAATAAACTTCGTTTACAATTGTGAAGTATAAAAATTATAAAAAATTAAAATGTGATTATTGCATCTCACAATCAGTTCACCTTTTTTTGTAAATAACATACTTCGATATAATCCGAATATATCTCGAGAAATATTCGGTAATACAATCTTCTAAACCTATCGAATGCACATCTTCATTATCACTTAATAATATAAAATATGATAAAGTGGATAGACTAACAATGGAGAAGAATTAAGAATTTCAGAAGACCCTTGGAACACACATCAAGTTTGAATCATTGGTAAGCCGAATATAGAATCAGTCTTCAACAGATACAGTGTCTCACTAAGGAAAGAAGAAACCATGGAACTGACCGAAGGACTCCACTACGCAATCACTACAAAGGAAGTCCCGAAGGAAGCAATATGAAGTTTTTACTGGGGAAACCAATAAAGAATGCTGTAAACGGTCTTCGCCAGAAACTCATTGCGGAAGGATTACCAGAATATGTTTACGGATTACTGTTTATCGGCGACGTATTTTTGTTGGAAAGGAGAGTTTGACGTGCAGTTTGGCGGCAGCCATGAAATCTCCATTTTTGCCGACTATTCATTCGAAGAAGATGGCTTGAAGAAGAGCCTGTAGAAACCAAAACTATGGCTTTGATGCGTTTGTGATATGGCAAGAAGGCAGCGAATGCCTCCAGGAGTTCTTAGATCACTTAAACGACGTCAACAACATCCAACGATAAAGTTTACCATGGAAACGGAAACTACCAAATAGTTGTCTTTCCTAGATGCGTTGGTCACTAGCACGACAAATGGTGACATGGAACTTAGAGTGCATAGGAAGAGGACCCACATCAACGTGTACTTAAAGGCAACATCACACCATCATCCCCTACAGAAGAGATCAGAAGGAATTTACATATACATAGTTAGTATCTGATATTTTCTTTATTAATTTCTTTCAATCACCTAGAGTTTTTAATACCGATATTCCGGGTCTCAAAATACCGGGATTCTAAACGAAATATGAGCGGTATTGAAAACCAGTATTGCTTCGCAATTGGCCGAATTATTTCTTTTAATATAAACAAAACCTCAATATTCACTGCTTCTAATCGTCTTCCATTCATATTTCTGCCGACGTCTTCGAAGTCGACCGCCCAAAGTATCACGGGGTTGGATTGGATATCGAAATTCCACTTCAATCCAAAGCCTTTGACCACCCAATCTTAGGTGGTCTTCAAGTGTAGAGGTGGGTTGGAATTTCGAAATCTAACCCAATCCAATCCAACTTAGTGATGCTTTTGTCGGCCAACATCTTCGAAGTCGGGCGAGATATGAATGCAGGGTTACTTCGGGGAATCCATTCATTTCAACCGTCGTTCATCTTTCGCGCATTCTTCCTGAAAAGGCAATCACTTCCTATGATGCTTCTTCCTTATGCAGCCCACACGGTCCTATAGTTCATCTAGATGGAAAGGAGAAAAGGGTCTCACCATTTCTTCTCCTTTCTTCTGTTTATTCTCCTTGTGCTAAGCGATGTTACTAAGCACTACACACTTCCTTTTACAAAACCAAAGTATTCCCATCTTTTTTTGAAATTTTAGCTTTTACTTACTTAATAACAATCTTATTATATTCCATAATCTTTGCAATCTTAGAACCGCCATTAACATTATTTTTCAAGATTTCCGCTGCCTATATTTAATTTGCTTCCCATAATATAATTCCACAGGATTGAAACCGTGTGTTGTATGTGGTGCACGTTTTATGGAAAATATTGTTGGATCAATATACTCGTCCTACTCTTCTCCATCTCCGTAACTCAAAGCTGTGAGTATTCTCTTAAACAGTACATGAATATAAAAAAAAATTTTTTCTACAAAAAATTCTATTACATTTGATTGAGGATGGTATGCAGTGTGTATTATTTTAGTACCATTTTGTTTCAAAAATTCGGTAGTTAGATTACGAACAACACTCTCCCTTGATCTGTGTGTACCTCTGAAGGAAAATCAAGTCCAGAAAAAATGTTCAATAATCCTTTTACCTATGATTTTGAGTCAGCTACTTTTAACGATATTTTTGTCATATGTCTGGGGAATTGTGGACACCTCTAAACGGTAAAAGGTAAACGATAATCACAGTCACCGTTTAAAATAATGGTAACTGAGAAAGCAAGACCCCGATCACTAGATTCCTTAAAAATCATGTGATCTCTCATACGCCCATTTCTAATCTATATACAGAAAAATAGTTTCCAAGAATTTCCTGATTTAACTTTGAGTTGTTTTGCTTAGCTATCTTGGACGAAGATCACAATGCGTCCAGATTGAGGGCATAACATGTTCTTCTTGACTAACAATAAGAAATTTTGAGGTTCCTCGCGGCTTAATTCTTAGTCCGACGTTATTTTCGTCATATACTTTAAAAGTCTTTCATAATGTGAAACATAATCACGTTCACTGTTATGCCGATGATATCCAGCTTTACATTTCATTCGGTCCACCCCAATGGCGCGATGCTATTAATAATTTAAATTCAGATTTGAAATATATAACGAATATTTCCAATTAGCATTATCTGAAAATTAATCCTAATAAATCTACCGTTTTGCTCTTTGTTAACAAAACCGTTTGCGACCAATGGAAGAATTTGGTTAAGGTTTACATTCAGAGGTCTGAGGTGCCGATGGTGGGTCAGGCAATGAGTTTTGGTTTGGTTGTAGATAACAGTTTTAGATATCATAGTCAAGTTAATAACTACATCAAGAAAGTTTATAATTCTTTAAGGCTACTATATATGACTCCTTTATATCATGCGGCTGTGTGCTCATAATAGCCTTGGGAAGGATTCAGAAAGTTCAAAATAGCTGCCTTCGATTTTTATAGATTTTTATTGCCTTATTTTTAATTAGGGATAAATGTGTAGTTCATATCTTTCTAATATTATTATTATTGCTTTGGTCAAAATAAGTAGGTCGATTTAAGTCTTCTTTGAATAATCTTCTTCGAAATAACTCCCTTATAACTAAAGACCGGATTTATAGAAAATATGCTTATGCTCAAAATTAAGTAAGATCCGCGTTTTTCATCGATCCGAATTTAAGCTTTGGAATTCCCCATTGTGCCGTGTCGTCTTACGCGGGATTCCCCGTATATGGTTTGACTTGCGTCGAGTCTTCAATTCATTTAGTTGTATTAAAGTTACTTGAGTGGCAGTGTGAAGTTCTTGCGTAGTACAATGCCGAAACAAAAGCCAACCGTAGAAGAATGAATTAAAGATTACAAGGAATTGAAATATGAACGTAATCGTTCATTTTGCCAAGCCTGTTCAAAAATCGTAAGTATTGATGGAGTTAATCGAGTAAAAACAATTAATTATATTAATTATATTTTTAAATAATGATTAAATTATGTATAATGCCAAAGATTTTTAAATATTTAAAACCGAAATTTAAATCTTTTTACGGTAAAAATTGGAAATTATAAAGAATAGCATGTCCCAAAATTCACTACAAATAAAATTCACTATTGATTCAATGTAGTACTTCGATCACTAAAATTAATAGAACAATATATTGATTGTTTAATAATTATGGAAGATATTATAAAATACTGACGATATTAAATTGCTGTTAACAGATTAATTGTGACAAGAAATACTACATAATTCAGCATGTCAAAACATCATTGCATTAGGAAAAATTAAAACTGACTAAAAGTCAATCCAAAAAACAACAAATTATAGGTACAGCTATACAATCTGTGGCATCAACATCCGGCTACACTGAACAATCAAAATTCAATTTTGATCTTTGCAAAGCTTTGATAAAAGCAAACATACCAGTCCATAAAGTGACAAATTAATATTTCAAAACTTTTTTACAAACATAATGTACAATGCATATTCCAGATGAAAGCCATCTCCGCAAAAATTATATTACTTCAGTCTACAAAGAAGTTATTCAAGAAATAAAAAATATTATTGGAAATAATTATATTTGGATAAATGTAGACGAAACAACTGATGTATGTGGACGATACGTGGCAAATTTAATACTTGGAGTATTAAGTGATGAAAATTCGTCAAAAAGTTTTCTAATAAGTACCAAAGAATTAAGTAAAACAAATAATAATACGGTAACAAGATTTATTCACCACGAATTAACGCATTTTTTCTTACCGGAGCCGGTAGCGAATGATAAAATTTTACTGATGGTGTCAGACGCAGCGGCATACATGGTAAAAGCTGCGTCTAAGGCCAGGCGCGCACATGCGATTTTCATGCGATTATTTGTTCATGCGAATTTGATTCTCAAATTCTTTAACTATTACAGAATGAGTGAAAAATCTTTTCTTGAATTATTGAAAATAATAGAACCGAAAATATCGTACCAAAATAGTAAATGGAGAAAATGTATACCACCTGAGGAATGTCTTGCAGTAACAATAAGGCTTTTGTTTTGTGTCGTCGTTCTGCCAAATTAACTAGATATTTTCTGCAAACTACTATTAGACTAGATATATAGAAGTAGATATTAAAAATAACGTTAAATAATAAATATATGTTCTATTTGTTTAATTTAATTAATTTATTGATTTGACAAGTTAAAATATGCATTGTCACCATCAGAAAAAATGGTTGCTGATGGTGTGGACTGTGCAGAGTTGACCGTTGATGTCGATGGCGCGGAGTAAATACTTTCATTGCCTCCTTGTTGCTGTTGTTGAAAATTTGATCTTGGAAATTGCACTTGGTCTACCGGACGGTTAGGATAAAGATGAGAATAAGATTGTTGCATTGAACTGTAAAAAACTGGAGGATTTCCGACGTTTTTTGCATTTTTCATGATATTTAAAATTTCAATTTTCGCATAATGTTTTTGGTCATCAGTTAATTTTTTGAACATTGGAACAAGCATAAGTGAAAAATTTTTATCTTCGTCGATTGTTTCACATTGCTTATCCTCCAATATTTTCAGTAACTTTTCTTCATATGGAATTGTTTTAAGCACAGTTTTTCTTGCAGCCCTTCTTTTAGATATGGATGTACTTTCCGAATTTTCTGTATTGGTTGCTAAAGAAGGAGAAGATATCATTTCTTGATTTTCTTGATCAATCTCAATTGATTGAGAAGGTCCGGTGTTGCTGGTAGTTGGTCTATCTTTCATTATTGGGAAAAGGAATTGCAATTGGTCGAAATAAATATATCTTCTTTTTTTTTGCTGCTTGCCCAGACACTGCTTTACGCTGGGCTGCTAATTCCCTAGCGAAACAATCTTTTAAATTTTTCCATTTTTTTTGAATAATTTTTCCTGCAATAAAAAACAATTATTATTTATTTTTCAGATATCTTGCTACCGGCAATAGTTTCAATTCTTTACACTTTGAATTTTTACTTGGGGCTACCACGATAAGGGAAATTGTTGAAGACACGTGTAACCAATTATGGAACTATTTACAGCCTTTATACATGCCAGAAAAGTCTGAAGAAGATTGGATAAATATTGCCAAAGAGTTTTACGATAGGACAAATTTTCCGAACTGTATCGGTGCAGTCGACGGCAAGCACATTAGATTACAGAAACCAAATAATACTGGTTCCGAATTTTATAATTATAAAAACTTTTATTCGACTATTCTTTTGGGTATAGTAGACGCCGACTACTGTTTTACAGCAATAGATGTAGGAAGGAGCATATGGTGCTGGAAGCGATTCCAGTGTTTTTAAGAATTCGAATTTTGGTCAAAGATTACATAATAACCAATTAAATGTTCCTACTCCACAAAAATTACCAAACAACGAGATGGGAGAACCCATACCTTTCATGATAGTAGGAGACGAAGCATTCGCGTTATCACAAAATGTTTTACGGCCTTATCCTCGAAGAAACTTAACAATGAAACAAAGAGTCTTTAATTATAGACTGTCTCGTGCACGGCGTATGGTAGAGTGTACCTTTGGTATTTTAGCGAACAAATGCCGTATTTTGCATCGATCATTAGACGTGCCGACCTTATCATTAAAACATGTTGCATTCTACATAACTTCGTGCGAAAGAAAGACGGTGTGCAAATGGAGGACGAATTTTATGAGTGTTTATTACAGAGCTGTCCTCCAGCTGGAATAAGACCTAACAGAGTTGGTCTTAATATAAGAGACTATATGGCAAATTACTTTACATCCCCCGAAGGTTCAGTTCCGTGGCAATATGATAAAATTTAAATACTTATCTGCACAACATTTATTACATAAGATTATTAAAAACTATTAAATAAAAACAATATCACGTACCTCTCTTGTGTTTTTCTTCGGCCGATAACTTGTTCCAAGTGGATATAACTTTGCTATACACTTCTCCCCACAATTTTTCCTTTAAATTTCGGTCACTATACTCTTTCAAATGTTTGTTGTAAAGAGCTGGTCTTTTTTCTACCTCGATAATAATAGTTTCTGTGTCTAAGACACTAGATGTCAAGTCATTGTCACTATTATCAGACACTTCTGAAGATTCAGCCATTTTTAATAAATTTGTTGTAATAATTATCCTATACACCAACTTCGACCTGTGCTGCGACTACGACTGAACAGTCGCATGTGCGTGCATGTTCATTCTTGTTCATGTGATACATTTAAAGACGCGACAATCGCGTCGTTACAAAATTGGAGCAGGTTACATCTTTTTAATCGCTGCTATTATTTAGTCGCATATGCGCGCATTTGTATTTAATGCTATGTGTGTTATTTTTGCGACCAAACAGTCGCGCGACAGAAAATCGCATGTGCGCGCCTGGCCTAATATGAAGATTTTTTACCCTAATTCAATTCATTGTACTTGCTTAGTACACGGGCTTAATCGAGTAGCAGAAACTATAAGGTTACAGTTCCTATTAGTTAATAAATTAATAAAAAGCGGTAAACAAATATTTGTTAAAGCCCCTTTAAGGGTAGAATTGTTTAGAGAGAGGTTACCAAATACCCCATTACCACCACAACCAGTTTTAACAAGATGGGAAACATGGCTAGATGCCGCTATATACTACACAAACGCTTTAGATCATTTTAAACAATTAATAAATGAATTTCCGGCTACAAGTAGTAAAGCAATACAAGATTGCAGGCCGTCCTAAAAGAAGTGGAGCTACAAAATAATTTGGCATTTATAAAAAGCAATTGCAGTTATATAAGTGAATTTATAAAATCACTTGAAAAACAGGATTTATATAGCGTATAGCGTACCAGGACATATTGTTCAAATAATTACGAATAAATTTAATGAGGTTCTGTGTAAAAATGAAGGATTTGCCACATTACAAAAAATTGCATCAATTGTAAGTGGTGAAATTGTTACTGGATTTATTATGGATCCCGCATTAATTACAAAGTTCAAGTATGCACCAATTACAAGTGTGGACGTGGAGAGAAGTTTTTCGGCTTACAAGAATACGTTAAGTGAGAAAAGACACAACTTCACAATGGAACATTTAGAACAGCATTTAATAATTTGTTGTTTTCGTGATTAGTGGTTTAATAATTATATATGAATGTTTAGTTTAACGATGTATTTTTTAATGAAAACGTTATTAAAATACATTATTAATTAGGTACAGCAATTTTTTCGATTTCTAATTTTTATGCCTTTTTAATGTTTTTGCTGCCAAAATTTCATGCCTTTTTAAGTGCCTTTTTCCGTCTTTTTTGTGCCTTTTAATCCGGTCTTTACTTATAACCGAATTATCGGACCTTAATATGCAATCAAAAAGTCAACGTAAAAAATTGTACCACAACTGATAATAGACAAATTTAATGAAAAGAATGTACATGAAACACATTGGTTAACTGATTTTGAAAATGAACGTATAAGATTCGAAATAATTGAATCTATGACACAAGAACGGTTGACAAATTTATCTATATTATCGATAGAAAAAGAGGAACTTGAGGAACTAAAAACATTGTCAGCTATGAATGACATCACAAATACATTCGCTGAAAAAAAGGTAAGAAAAATGCATCTTTAAAACTACGCAAAAAGTTAATGTTTGTTTTCTAGGCATAATTGCTTTTATTTTAAATATTATAGTTTTTATTTACTGTATTTTATATATTTCTTGTTTTTGTTATCTTCAAATATATTTTATTTTTGACAAATATTGTCGTTTATTTTCTAAAAAGGGCCCCCGGATAAACTTTGATACAGGGCCCCCATAGAGATGGCTACGCTACTGTTCAGATTATTAATATTTTTTACGTTATTATGTTTAGAGTTAGATGTATTGAAACGTTAGAATAATAACTACTTCAAAAAAAAAAAGTAAAAAAAAAGTAGATACGATATTTCTTGAGCCAAATTTTTGGAATCGGTAATTTCAGCCACCGCGAAACATTTTTATAAATTCGGATATTACTGATATACCTTATTTTTTTCTGATTTCAAAAATATAAGATTAGATAGCTCTATTTCTTATTGCTCTAGAACAAAGCGAAAAATAGAATTACAATATTAGAAAATTAATAAATAATTAATTAATAATAATTAGTTATAATTTAAAAATAATAAAAACATGTACATATTGCAGACGGTAACTCTTAACAACAAAAAACAGGAAAAAATATTCTTAAACAAGAACCCCTATTCTGTTTAAGAATGTCAACTTTACGAATGGTATCTCAATTTTGAGATACTTGTACATTTCAGTTTTGTCTAGGATGTCCAAGCCCACTATTTGGTCCCGGATCCGTCCCGAGATTTCATGAAAGAAATGATAGGTTTGGGACCACTAAGAAGTTTCGGGATTTTAAGTCTCGAAATTAAAAACACATTTAAATATAACAGTTACCGCCTGTTTATTCCGGGAACAGGCGGTAACTGTTGATTTGCAATGAAAATACGCTCGATATCAAAGAAATGAAAACTTTTGGAAGAATTTCAAGTCTTTGGAAGCATCTCAAACCTTTTAGAAGATCAGAATCTAGAAGACTAGCATCAAGTCTTATGAAAGCATTTGAAGTCTTCTGGAAGCAATATTAAGTTTCCAGAGGCAATATCGAATTTTTTGGAAGCATTTCAGGTTCTCTAGATGCAATATTAACTTTTTTGGAAGTATTTCCAACCTTTTAGAACAGCAATCCCTAACCACTTGTCCGGCGGACCTACACTGGTCTGCAGAGTAATTTTTAAATCAGCCCCTAGACAATCTTTATCAGTCCAAGTTAACATTTTTCTGAATATACAGGGCGTTCACTATGAAATGAATAAATTCAGTAAATTTTCAGCAATTGCTCTGTAAGTTAGACAGATATGATGCACGAAACCAATTTAAACTTTTGATTTGTGATTTATTTACGGATTCTACCATAACACTAGATATTAGTTTATGACTAATTAACATAAAATATTAATTGGACTGGGTTGCGCCATCAACCTTATCTAAACCCAACTCAACCCAACTAAATAATTAGCATTAGATATTAATTGGGTTAGGTAGAGCTATTAATCTTAACCCAACCCATCTAACAAGTGATCATCAAATATTAGTGGGGTTGAGTTAAACCATCAATTCAACCCAACTAGCATTAAATATTGTGTAAGTGGTTGGCCAATGTTTCAAATTAGGAAGATTATTTTGCATCCTGAAGAGTTTCAAAAAATATTTTAGTTGTGCGTATAATTGGAAAATATTTCATTTACAATTTACAACAATTTATTTGAAAATCTGATACAGATTCTCTGGTTTATGCAAAATAAAAATCTATTGCATCAAACGATATGAATAGGGTGGATCTTTGCATGGCATCTAAAAGACTAATGATTAAAATTACTTAGATTTTACTAAGTGGTAAGCAGATTCTACAAACTTCTCCTCTTACAAAAAAAAAATTCTCACAGAAAATTAATTATTAATTAATTAATAATTAGTAATGTTATATTAATTAATAGAACTGTGAACTGTGGTCATAAGCTTTTTTTGAAATTTCCAAGCACCGCCATCTAGTATCACCAAAACCGTACCAAAATAGTAGATAATTTAACAACAAAAAGTAATAATTTTATTTCTCAAATACAAAATTTAATAAATTAATGCTCCAAAGAATGTTCAAATTATAACATCTTAAATTTATTAGTTTTGGTTCATTTACATTAATAAAATATTTCCGGAATCTCTTCAAGAATTCTTTATTACCAACATCTAATGAAACGTCAATTTGACATGTAAATAATTGTAAACAGATTGTTAAATATTAGCTTTAATCAGTTGCAGGAAGTAATTTTCAATTAAATATAAATTGTTTATACCAAAATGGATCCCGCGTTATTAAAAGAACGTGAATTATTCAAAAAGAGAGCCTTAACGACTCCAGCGTAAGTGATAGCAAACAAGTATTTAACATAACCTTTAAAACATTTTATTTATTAGTGTTGAAAAGAAAAAAACAGAGCCGAAAGTTGATTCGAATAAAGATGCTAAGAAGAAATTTAAACCACCTGCACCAGCAGCACCTAAATTGGACATTAATACGTGAAATAAACTCTCAAAATTATTTAGCTAACTCGTATCTATTTCATTACATCATTTTAGATATAAAACATCGACAGGAAGTTCTCAATATAGGTTTGGAGTATTGGCAAAGATTGTTAATCACATGAAAACAAGACATCAAGACGGTGATGTCCATTCGTTATCATTAGAAGATATTTTAGATGAAACTAATCAATTAGATGTCGGTAGTAAAGTTAAAATGGTATTTAAAAACAACTAATTTATTAAATCCTTAATTAATACTTTATTATTTGTTGTATAGTGGTTACAAAGTGAAGCATTACCGAGTAATCCTAAAATAGAAGTGACCCAGGATGGTCGATATGTTTTTAAAGCAATGTATAAATTAAAAGATAGGAAAAGTTTATTAAAATTATTAAAACAACAAGATTTAAAAGGATTAGGAGGCGTTATGATGGAGCATATACAAGAATCTTTACCTCATTGTGATAAAGCTATTAAGGTTTTTTTTAAATTAAAATTTGATTAATTAAAGATAATAATTACATTTATTTTTTTAGATTTTGCAAAATCAGAATGAGATTATTTTTGTGACCCGACCCATGGATAAAAAGAAAGTTTTATTTTATAATGACAGAACAGCTTCGTTACCTATCGATGAAGAGTTTCAAAAATTGTGGAGATCCGTAGCTGTTGATGCGATGGATGATGCAAAAATTGATGAGTATTTGGAAAAACAAGGTACATAAATCTTTATATATTATTAATTATAATGAATTAAATTATTTGTTTATTTTTTTAGGTATTAGGTCTATGCAAGATCATGGTATTAAGAAACCAACTGCTCCTAAAAGGAAGAAATCAAGTCAAAGGAAGAGGCAATTTAAGAAGCCTAGAGATAATGAGCATTTGGCTGATGTCTTGGAGACTTATGATGATAATACTTTAACTCAAAAGAATACTGTTTAATTATTTTTCTATTGTAATAAGAATATTATTAGGTCGATTATAATTTGTTAAAATAAATTAATGATAATTATATTATGCTGAATCAGTGTTCCTGACCACAATAAATTATTGAAAATTTCAAATTACTGTAGAAATAGTACAAATTTCAAATATTTTTTTGTGATTTATTTCATTCTGCACTTTGATTATCGTAAAATATAAATATAAATATATTTCCTTTAAAGTTTCTGTCTCCAAAACCTTCAACAATCAGAAATTTGAACTTGAAGCAAAACTTACGAAAAAAAGACTACGTCAACTCTATTCTTTACAATCCAAAGAGGATAAAAAAAAAAAAATTTGAAATTTCTACACTTCCAGCTACAGCAGGAGCTTCATTTCATCGAACACGAAGAAATCCTCTCCAAATTCCGAAAAGAAGTTCAATTTATCACCATGAAAAATAAAATCACAAAAGAAACAGGATGAAACGACTCCAAGAAGACAAGAAGAGGAAATATACCAAATCTATCCTTTTTAATAAACATAATGTAAGTGACAATCTCTCAAAGAATTCACCTAAAAAATTTTTCCGTATTAAAAAGATAGATGTTAATAATTCAAATTTTAAAGTTTCTATTCAAGATTTAAATAATATTAATTTTGCACCCCGTTTCACTAATCTGAGCAATGTTGCATTCACTGACAAAGAAAATAATATATTCAATTTAGGCCACAAGTTTGCCCTTCCCGGAAAGGTTGATAAAATAGAACTTGCCATCAATTTAGAATCACAAATTTTTGAAAATGTAAACCTTCTTAACGAAATTCACAACAATTTTACAAATCTAACTTCCAAATCTAATATAAATTCTAAAAATAGACCTTCAGTCACCTTAAGTGATATTAAAAAATTAAAACAGAAAATTTGATCGTCACATTAGGAGACAAAAACGCTGGATTAGTCATTATCACTAAAGAATCTTATATCAACAAGACTCAAGAATTTTTTGAACAAAACGACATCAAACTTATAAACAAAGACCCTACCCCTAAATATAATTACACCTTAAAGACACTTATTAATTCTTGTAAAGAAAGTTTAAAAAAATTCAACATCAGTACTAATCTCCTAACTCAAATGAACCCTTTGTCTCCTACACTCAAATCTCTTATTAAATTACACAAACCAGATAGAAGCATTAGACCAATTATTTCCAATACTAACACCCCAAATGAAAATATTGCAAAACATTTACAAAAATTTCTATACAATACTTTTCAAAATAATTTCACTTACACCACTAAAAACTCATCAGATCTTATAACAAAACTTTCAAAACTAAAAATTAATAAAAAATCGACTTTAATTTCATTCGATATAAAAAATCTTTATTCCAATATTCCAGTCAATGAATGCATTAATATAATAGAAGATTTCCTTTGTAACAATATTCAAAATTTTAACAATGTTCAATATAAAGACATATTTCAACTCACATCCATTATTAAGGTAGTTTGTGAACAGAATTTCTTCATCTTTAATGGAAAACATTATCGCATGTCCGATGGTTTACCCATGGGCTCTCCTATCTCAGGAATCATGGCTGATATCTTTGTGAATAATTTCGAGAAAACTCTTTTTTCTGAGAAATACGCTTTGTTCACCAAAGACATAATTTTCTACAAAAGATACGTAGACGATATATTAATAGTATTTAATGGTAATAAAGCACAACTATCTGCCCTTACTAATGTATTTAATAACATATGCATACTCGACTTTACCACCGAAATAGAGAAAGACTAAAATTAACTTCTTGGATATCACAATTTCTAAAAATATTTCTGAGTCATCACTTAACTTTAAAGTATTCCGAAAAGATACAGCAACTGATACGATTATACCTAAATCCTCTTTCTCCTGTTCACAACATAAATATGCTTCATTTCGTTTTCTCTTTAACAGATTACTAAATTTTCCTTTACAGCATTCTGATTTTATTACCGAATTAAAAAACATAATAAAAATTGGTTTAAATAATGGCTACTCTCTTCAAGATATTCAAAACATTTATAATAAAACTCAAAACAACTTTACCAACAATCTTATCTTCCCCAGAATCAATGAAAAACTTAAATTTATCTCTATTCCATTTCACCCTAATATTCAAAATACTTTCAACAATATTTTTAAATCTCATAAAGTTACAACTGTATTTTCCACTAATAATAAATTAGGTCAATTAATTGTTAATAACAAACACAGATTTAATCTTAACCAAAAGAGTGGCATTTACAAACTTGACTGTGGGGATTGCGATTGTTTTTATATTGGTCAAACGGGACGTAACATAAAAACCAGATTCAAAAAACACATCTCTAAAAATAATTCAGCAATTTTTAAACATCTTGAAGAAACAGGACATAAGTCAAATCTTTCTAACATATCCCTTTTAAAACATTTAAAGAAATCAAAAAAGATGGATCTTTACGGAGAATATTACATCAGATCCTATAACAACAATAATTCACATCTTTTAATAAATGAATTTACAGATTTTTTCCATAAAAGACTCTTTTCCAGTTTCCTGTAATATCGAAATTCCCGTTCTTTGAGAGACTTGTCACATTTTATCAACAGTTATCTCTTTCTAGATATATTTTGTTGTTTTCAATTATTTCATAAACACGTCAGACCGTTTCGAAACGTAGATACAAGCACACGGCTCTCTAGATTAAGGTAAATTTTTTTTTTTTTAATTTTTTAATTTCTGACTGATTTTTATTCATCTTTGATACTATCATTTTTAACTTGTTTTATTGACATTTTATATTTTATTTATTTTAGAAATGTTCTTCATCTAACTTTTACTGTTACTTGAAAAAGAAATTACCACGTTTTGCCTTCAGCCATTACAGTCACGCCGCCCTTGGGCTTTAATAATAATTTAACGTTAACATCAGCGTTCATTATTAATGTTTTATAATTAGTTATAATTCAGATTTTTGCATTTCAACATTAATAATGTCAAACAACAAAAAAACAAAATTTCATATTTTTCAATAATTTTAAATTAAAGAAAAGATTGGTATTTGCTTCTTCAACGTTTAATGACGAGAGTTCAGGATTACCCAATGTCTTCGCATTTTTCTCTTCGCTTAATTTCTTGCAACCTCTGATGTAACTGACGGTAATTATATTTTTATTTCATAAAATCAACTTATTTTTAACTTTTCTAATTTTAATTTAATACAGTTGTACCTGATGACGCTTTTAAGAAAAAAGCGAAACACGTGTAGTACAGATTGAAAATAAATAAATAAAAATTTATATCATTGTGAAAAAAGGATTTTCTTTCTTTCTTCTTTTATTATAAAATATACAAGGTATCAAGTTAAGAATTGGCCACCCTCATATGTTTTAATTATCTATAACAATACCATTATGAATGCCTAATTAGATCATTATAACAATTTATTACAACATGAAATTCTTCTCTTTGTACAGGTGGTTCAAATTCGATGTCTGAATAAGCTTGTAGGAAACTATGGGACAAAAGAAACTTAGAAAAATTAGTAGAAAAACAAAATCGTCTTTTGTTTTTCTCCTAGTGGACAAAATTGAAAATCTTGTGAAATCGGCAAGTGCAATTATCTTGGGTATTATTATAGGTGGAGTATTATAACTTAGGGGGTGAGGGTGTAGTGAATTCTAGGTAAGCTTGTTCTATTTGTTTCGCCGTACTCAGTATTTATGGCCTCTGGCCTGAATCAAGACCGATACTGCAGGTTTTACTGCTCCTCCACGGGGTGCCCTGTACCAACCAAAATATCGGATCTAGACTTACCAGTCGATAAACATTACTTCAGCCCAGCTGTCGTCAGGTGACTTAGTGCTTGCACGGAGTAAAAGTGGTCGCGGACGACTGACATAGTCGATGGGAAGGGATGCAAGGTATCTTGGTCTAATTGCCTGGGTCGAGAGGAGGCAATCTCATTTTTTAATGGATTTTAACTCAAAGTAAAGGTGCAACAACTTTTTCCAAAAACTTTTATCGCTTAACTACATTGGTCAAGAGGGAAATATATTTGGTTCCTAATAAGCGAACTCTGGAGACTGGCCGAATTTCAGTATCAATAGGCTTATTGGGGTATGGGAGCATTGCTTTAACGGACTACTTTTTCTAGCCTACTCGTGTGACATGTGTGAGAACGCCCAGTAAGAAAATCCTAAACTATGCGAGATAAACAACGCTCCTGAAAGGGAGCGTTGTCCTCCGTCGCAATCAGCACTTGTGACCGCTGGACCGTCGGCGCCCAACTCAAATTCTCTCTGTGACGTCAAGAAAAGCCCTATAATCGGCTGCGATCAATGCTTTAGTACGAGCTCTGAGCAAACGAAACGTTTCATAATAATTATTGCAACCAGTGGACTTCCATTTTTTATGATATTTTAGCTTTTCTTTAATAGCTTTAATGGCTGGCAGCGAGTACCAAGACGGAAATCTACGTTTATACGTAGTTCTTTGAGGAACGAATTCGTTGACCGCTCCTCGAACAATAGAGTAAAATATGCTCATTGCTTCATCAACCGGCAGACGACCAATAGCCTCGTCCCAATCCACAGACGCGAGACATGAACGCAGACCCCCATAATCAGCTTTGTGGAAAATGTATTTATGTAAACAATTTTCGCGAAGAGGGCGCAGCGATAAATGTTTAGAATTTAATTGTGAGGTCTAATAGAATTCCTGTCTCATACTGGGTGTTTGTGTACACTAACACTAGATCAAAAATAATGAAAATTCCCGTGAAAATTTGTTGATGTAAAAATATCACATAGGTAAAGATATAGAAATTCAAAGAAATTTTTATACATTTTCTTAATTATTTTCAATATGGTTTGCCGTAGAAAGATAAAATTTGACAGTTAGTCAATATTATCATGAGAAAGGTCACTTTTGAAAATACACTGTTGGAAACAATTCACGAGCACACCCTGTATAATCTGAACGAGTCGGTTATAGCACCTTTCTGTCGTTTTTTTACAATTTTTCCAAAATGATTAAAGAAATTGTTATTTCTATAAAATGTCATAAAATTTTGAAGTTTTCCAATGGCAATACCAACTATTTTGGAAGCATTTCAAGTCTTCCAGAAACAGTACCAAGTGTTTTGGAAGCATTTCAAGGCTTCTATAACCAGCATCAAATCCTCTGAACACATTGAAAGTCTCCTGGAAGCCTTTTAAGTCTTCTAGAAGCAGTATTAGGTCTTTCAAAGGGATTATTAAGTGTCTGGAAGCATTTCAAGTGTTTGCAGTCTTTGCCATATACAGGATCGTCCAAATTAAATACTTTTAAATAGTAACCCCTTTTTCTATAAGAAATAGAAAAACATGATGTAAGTGTCTGAGGCGTGATTTTCATAAAAAAAACTTACTGCATATCGATTTCTCATTAAAAAATAAACAGTTTTTTTCAAAAAAATACAATTTTGAAAAGTCGTCATAACTTTTTTTTTATTGAATAATCTTCATTTTTGTGAAAACATTTAAAAACCAGCTTTTTATATAAAATTCGGTGGTAAATAATAATATAAGTTAAATTTTCCTCAAAGCTATATTTTAGTAGTTATTAACATAAATATGATATATTTTAAAAGTGTCCAATTTGGCCCACCCTGTACACACAATCCATTTGAAGTCTTCTTCATTTTCTTAGTTTTCTTCCTCATCATTATTATATTCATCCCCACTTTCTTCATCGTTTTCTTAACCATTTTTTCTGAAGATTCATCCAATATAATTAAATTCTTCGCTTGATTCAAATGTTGATTTTTTGTTTGAACTTTTTAATGGAAGTTTATAATTAATGGCTCGCACATTTGAAAATTTCAATATTTTTTCACAGGAGTTATTCAACAAATTCTGCAAACCAATCTCGCAAACTGTTACAGTGATTTTTATTCAGGAAAGTTAACGGACATGGAGATATATCTATGTCTATTGGCAGTCTCTCGAAGCTTTAAGTATTGGCTTTTAGCTAAATTAAAGAGGTATTATTAAATTAAGATCATCCTCAGCAATCAATTGAGTTTGTTGTGGTTTTGCCGATTTCGACTTGAAGAGATGTAAAACGACATTTCAAATGTATTATTTTTAAAGAACATAAATATAAAAGCCAAAACGCAGCTTCAGAATATCGAAATCATGATAAGAATCAATATAATATCCACAATTACGTGTTAAGCAATCTTTCAGTGCCAACATACCTTCAGCAACAGAAAAGATGGTAGGTATAATTGTTCTTATTTGTTCTTTCACAAGATATTTAACTTAAGAGATTAAATGGACAAAAAATATAAGTACTTATTGACGTTAATAGAAATGGTTGTAATTTTTTGCACCAAGCTCTTTTCGAAATTTTGAATAGCACCAAATGAAATCCTTTCTTTACTTTATAAGAAACCACCGACACAAAATTTTCAATTAGTTGTAGACCACCTTTTTTTATTATCCAAAGTTGTACCATTTTGTAGAAAAATTTCATCACACAAAATAAAAAAAATTGTAACTATTTCGCGTAGTAGCTCTTATAAAACACTCAAGTCGTCATAATTATTACTAAAAGTATCTAAACAGCAAAGATATGTATATATATAATTACAATAAACAACAAAAAATTTTTTTTCAAAAAATTTATTTTAAGTCGATTAATTTTAATTCTCAGCCTGAACCAGGAAAGGGTTTTATCTGGGGTTACTCCTAGATAATTAAAAAATTCCTTTGATAAAGGAATTTTTAACCTTGAATGCTAAGTTCTTTTTTCTGGTGAAAAGTACAACCATGGTCTTTTGCGGTTTACCGAAAGATTCTCTCTCTTAATCGAAACGCCCTAGATACCATGCGTAAATGGCTATATATCATTCATCACCTGGACGACTTGGGATATTCTCGAGAAACAGATTTTTTTGACCAACCGGTTTCTTTGACCAACTAACGACATTGTCATCAGCATAAGCTTGTATTTCCACATCTTCAACAGCTTCAACAATCGCAATCAGGTCATCAACCAGAAGAGACCAAAGCAGGGAAGATAACAGCCCTCCCTGCGGAAGAACCGTATCGTGTCATCGTATAGTGAATTAGAAACTAAAGTGGACCAGATGCCAGTGGCACCGCACTGATATACCGTTCCAGAACCTTTTTAATGCCCAAGATGGACCGGAGGACCCACCTTGTGTATAAATGACACCCTTATCTTAGTCCATTCTATCGGTACATATTTCCAGACGACACACACTCAGAGAGGGAAATATATTTGGTTCCTAATAAGCGAACTCTGGAGACTGGCCGAATATCAGTATCAATAGGCTTATTGGGGTATGGGAGCATTACTTTAACGGACTACTTTTTCTAGCCTACTCGTATGACATGTGTGAGAACGCCCAGTAAGAAAATCCTAAACTATGCGGGATAAACAACGCTCCTGAAAGGGAAACAATAAAGATGAGGGATAGTCCTCCGTCGCAATCAGCACTTGTGACCGCTGGACCGTCGGCGCCCAACTCAAATATTCTCTTTCCAGAAGATTAGCAGGATCTTCAAGAGGTGGAAAAAGTAGAAGGCGCTGTCCTGGCACTAGACAGTCTAACTCTGAAAGAAAAACGCATGCGGCTAACACTCCATCGGAGAAGAGTGTGACGACGCCTAGATCTCTGGCTAAGAAGGTCTGCTCTAATGGGATCACGTCGGAGAAAGTGGCTAAAAAGCCCAAGCTGGCTGAGACGCAACTGACGAAAACCGCAACTGTCTCAGAGAAACAGCTTAATTATAAAGTTGCCATAAGCAATATTAAGGAAGTAAGTTGCTACGAAGAGAGGTTACTTCAGCCGTAGACAATATCCGAAAAAGAGAAGTCCGGTTTAAGGGCTGTTTGACGCTCAATGGACAGGGTCGTGAATGCAACTAGCAGCCTACGTTCATGGGATGGTGCCCAGATTATATTATATTAGATTATATTTGCGGTCGAGGGGCGAGACAATTCCAGGGTGCATGTCTGGGTTGTATTTATCCCAGACGACGAAGACGGTGTTCTGCTAAACAAAGAGACGGTGTTAACCCGATTTGGTGCCGGAGTGTCCAGTAGCTAGACGAGACCCGACACTTCACTGAGCTCACTTAAGCGATCTGACGGCTGTTTTATACATGAAAGTGAAGCTTTCTAAGAGTTTCTTATGTAAACTCACTTCCCAAGAAGCTCAACAGGCTATTCCTGCATGGCAAAACATGTCGGGAGAAGACAATATCTTCCCGCATTGTTACATGAAGTGAACTAGGACCACCCTAACCAACCCCGTAGGGCTACCTGGACTTTAGCCCTAGGGCGCCTGACCCTAGAGGGCGGCAATTTTTGACACGAAATGTATGTAGCCCCACTTATATTTATTTTTTTGCGGAATAAGGGCGCATTGATATGTGTAGCCCACGGGCGTGAAATTTCTTAGGACGGCCCCGAAGGGAACTTATTATTATTGCCTATTTTGATAAAAAAATTCTGAGTGTGTGTCGTCTGAAAATATGTACCGATAGAATGGACTAAGATAAGGGTGTGGGTCCTCCGGTCCATCTTGGGCATTAAAAAGGTTCTGGAACGGTATATCAGTGCGGTGCCACTGGCATCTGGTCCACTTTAGTTTCTAGTTCACTATACGATGACACGATACGGTTCTTCCGCAGGGAGGGCTGTTATCTTCCCTGCTTTGGTCTCTTCTGGTTGATGACCTGATTGCGATTGTTGAAGCTGTTGAAGATGTGGAAATACAAGCTTATGCTGATGACAATGTCGTTAGTTGGTCAAAGAAACCGGTTGGTCAAAAAAATCTGTTTCTCGAGAATATCCCAAGTCGTCCAGGTGATGAATGACATATAGCCATTTATGCATGGTATCTAGGGCCTTTCGATTAAGAGAGAGAATCTTTCGGTAAACCGCAAAAGACCATGGTTGTACTTTTCACCAGAAAAAAGAACTTAGCATTTAAGGTTAAAAATTCCTTTATCAAAGGAATTTTTTAATTATCTAGGAGTAACCCCAGATAAAACCCTTTCCTGGTTCAGGCTGAGAATTAAAATTAATCGACCTAAAATAAATTTTTTGAAAAAAAATTTTTTGTTGTTTATTATAATTATATATATCTTTGCTGTTTAGAGACTTTTAGTAATAATTATGACGACTTGAGTGTTTTATAAGAGCTACTACGCGAAATAGTTACAATTTTTTTAATTTTGTATGATGAAATTTTTTTACAAAATGGTACAACTTTGGATAATAAAAAAAGGTGGTCTACAACTAATTGAAAATTTTGTGTCGGTGGTTTCTTATAAAGTAAAGAAAGGACTTCATTTGGTGCTATTCAAAATTTCGAAAAGAGCTTGGTGCAAAAAATTACAACCATTTCTATTAACGTCAATAAGTACTTATATTTTTTGTCCATTTAATCTCTTAAGTTAAATATCTTGTGAAAGAACAAATAAAAACAATTATACCTACCATTTTTTCTGTTGCTGAAGGTATGTTGGCACTGAAAGATTGTTTAACACGTAATTGTGGATATTATATTGATTCTTATCATGATTTCGATATTCTGAAGCTGTGTTTTGGCTTTTATATTTGTGTTCTTTAAAGATAATACATTTGAAATGTCGTTTTACATCTCTTCAAGTCGAAATCGGCAAAACCACAACAAACTCAATTGATTGCTGAGGATGATCTTAATTTAATAATACCTCTTTAATTTAGCTAAAAGCCAATACTTAAAGCTTCGAGAGACTGTCAATAGACATGGATATATCTCCATGTCCGTTAACTTTCCTGAATAAAAATCACTGTAACAGTTTGCGAGATTGGTTTGCAGAATTTGTTGAATAACTCCTGTGAAAAAATATTGAAATTTTCAAATGTGGAAGCCATTAATTATAAACTTCCATTAAAAAGTTCAAACAAAAAATCAACATTTGAATCAAGCGAAGAATTTAATTATATTGGATGAATCTTCAGAAAAAATGGTTAAGAAGACGATGAAGAAAGTGGGGAAGAATATAATAATGATGAGGAAGAAAACTAAGAAAATGAAGAAGACTTCAAATGGATATAAATTGTGTGTACAGGGTGGGCCAAATTGGACACTTTTAAAATATATCATGTTTATGTCAATAACTACTAAAATATAGCTTTGAGGAAAATTTAACTTATATTATTATTTACCACCGAATTTTATATAAAAAGCTGGTTTTTAAATGTTTTCACAAAAATGAAGATAATTCAATAAAAAAAAAGTTATGACGACTTTTCAAAATTGTATTTTTTTTTTTAAAAAACTGTTTATTTTTGAAACCGTAAGAGAAATCGATATGCAGTAAGTTTTTTTATGAAAATCAAGCCTCAGACACTTACATCATGTTTTTCTATTTCTTATAGAAAGAGGAGTTACTATTTAAAAGTATTTAATTTGGCCGATCCTGTATATGGCAAAGACTGCAAACACTTGAAATGCTTCCAGACACTTAATAATCCCTTTGAAAGACCTAATACTGCTTCTAGAAGACTTAAAAGGCTTCCAGGAGACTTTCAATGTGTTCAGAGGATTTGATGCTGGTTATAGAAGCCTTGAAATGCTTCCAAAACACTTGGTACTGCTTCTGGAAGACTTGAAATGCTTCCAAAATAGTTGGTATTGCCATTGGAAGACTTCAAAATTTTATGACATTTTATAGAAATAACAATCATTTTGGAAAAATTGTAAAAAAACGACAGAAAGGTGCTATAACCGACTCGTTCAGATTATACAGGGTGTGCTCGTGAATTATTTCCAACAGTGTATTTTCAAAAGTGACCTTTCTCATGATAATATTGACTAACTGTCAAATTTTATCTTTCTACGGCAAACCATATTGAAAATAATTAAGAAAATGTATAAAAATTTCTTTGAATTTCTATATCTTTACCTATGTGATATTTTTACTTCAACAAATTTTCACGGGAATTTTCATTATTTTTGTTCTAGTGTTAGTGTACACAAACACCCAGTATGAGACAGGAATTCTATTAGACCTCACAATTAAATTCTAAACATTTATCGCTGCGATCTCTTCGCGAAAATTGTTTACATAAATACATTTTCCACAAAGCTGATTATGGGGGTCTGCGTTCATGTCTCGCGTCTGTGGATTGAGACGAGGCTATTGGTCGTCTGCCGGTTGATGAAGCAATGAGCATATTTTACTCTATTGTTCGAGGAGCGGTCAACAAATTCGTTCCTCAAAGAACTACGTATAAACGTAGATTTCCGTCTTGGTACTCGCTGCCAGCCATTAAAGCTATTAAAGAAAAGCTAAAATATCATAAAAAATGGAAGTCCACTGGTTGCAATAATTATTATGAAACGTTCCGTTTGCTCAGAGCTCGTACTAAAGCATTGATCGCAGCCGATTGTAGGGCTTTTCTTGACGTCACAGAGTCTAATATGTGCGTCAACCCTAACGCTCTTTGGTCTTATACTAAATCAAAAAAGAAGGGTAATATGAACATCCTTAGTAGAATGACCTATCGCGAACGAACGGTAGATGGCGGGCAAGATGTCTGTGACCTATTCGCCGATTACTTTGGTTCTGTTTTTGTTAATGCCTCCCTGGGAGGCAACCGCGAGCGATCTAATCTGGGACTCATGCATTGGTTTACGCGTGATGCATCCTGCGCGCGCTATTACTTGTGGATCCCAATGCCGGAGCGGGTTTTGATGGATTGCCTTGTTCTTTCATGAGTACGCTTTGCACCTAACCGAACCGTTATTATATATCTTCAAAACTTCTCTTTATACTGCCACTTTCCCTTCTGAATGGAAGAAAGCCCTAATACTTCCCGTACATAAAAGCGGCGAACGCAATTTAGTTTGCAACTACAGACCTATCTCCATTCTTTCAATTGCCTCTAAAGTCTTTGAACGTCTTGTTTACGATTGTGTAATGTTTAGCGTTAAATCATCTATAATCCCTGAACAGCATGGCTTCTACCGTGGCAGGTCGGTGGAATCGAATCTAATCTCTTACTCCAACTTTTTACTAAGCTCTCTTGATGACAATTGCCAGGTAGACGCCATATACACTAATTATAGCAAGGCGTTTGACAAAATTGATCACGGAATCCTTTTAACTAAACTAACCAATTTTAATATTCCAACTGGCTTAATTTCCTGGATTTCATCTTACATCTCCAGCAGATCGCAGGCCGTTAGCATCGGTAACTATCGCTCTGCATTTAGGGATATTACTTCTGGTGTCGCTCAGAGTAGTCATCTTGGACCGCTTCTGTTTCTACTCTATATAAACAATATCCATGCATGCTTTCACCATTCAAATTTTCTCCTTTACGCCGATGATAGTAAAATATTTAGCCGCATCTGTTCTACCGGCGACTGTGCAAGACTGCATTACGATTTAAACAGGTTGCATGAATATTGTATAAGAAATAACTTGTTCTTAAACTTTGATAAATGCAGTAAAATCACATTTACGCGCAAACGCTATCCTGTTATCTTTGATTACTCCCTTGGCTCAACTATCCTCAAACAATCTGAATGCGTGAAGGACCTTGGAGTTATCTTTGACACTAAACTCTCTTTTTCGGCTCATATTGATTATACTGTTAATAAGGCTTCTCGCATGCTCGGATTTATATGTCGCATATCTCGATCCTTTTTGGATCTATCATGTATTCGTTCTCTTTATTCTGCCTTTGTATCCTCTGTCCTTAACTATGCATCTGCTGTTTGGAACCCTCAATATCATATCTACATCGACCGCCTAGAACAAGTCCAGAAACGTTTTGCTCGGTATTTGTCGCATAAATTTTGTTTACCGTACTGTAGTTATGCGCAACGATGCACAGTTTTTGGCCTCACACTGCTTTCCACCAAACGTAATATTAATGACTTAATCCTACTTCATAAAGTTTGCAATGGCCTTATTGACTGCCCCGTTATCTTGTCCGAGTTAAAATTTAAAGTTCCTGTCCGACCGTCTCGCGTCTTGCCTTTATTTTCGGTACCTCGTACTAATACGAATGCTTTTTTAAACGCTGCGGTTCCACGCCTTATGCACTCATTTAACCGCTATTGCTCAAATTTTGATATGTGAACACCTTTCCGGCGACATTCAAGAAAAACATTCGCCACTTGTATTATCACTAGCACTGCGTTAGTCGTCTTTAGTGGTTGATAATTACATTATTTAAAAAAAAAACGTTAAATATTTTTTCATTTTCTTTTTATTATATCTTTTTTTCCTTTTCGCTGGTTTTTGCTTACTTTTATATATATTTGTATGTATTATTGACATTATAAATAAATTTATAACATTAACTTTATTATAAATAAGTTCATTTATATAACATATATTTGTACAAACAAAAATCTACAATAAATAACTATTTCTCTTTTAAATAATCAAAATACCCTTTTTGATGCATGTGCAACATAACCCCTCTAGCTCGTTCATTGAAAAGATGTTCATTGACGCTTTTATAATCGAAAGATTCCATGAATTGATCAACATCATCGCTTTTAGCAAATTCAGGCATTTCGCTGTTATCACTAAGCATAATGTGCAGTACCATAGTACCCATGTAAAAGCCAAAGAGGCAATGATGTTTCAATTCATTAATCAAAGCGGAAAATGGAAACATTTTCCTAGGATCACTTCCCATTTCAACCAAATGCGAACATAACGAGTAATAATAAAGCTGAATCATTTTGTTGTAGTGTTCCTCTCGGAACTCTTGAGTCGTACAAGCATAAAAGAAGTATGAAAGATCTAATGCCACTGATCCGTAACGGGATAATTGCCAATCTAATATGCTTACTTTCGTTGGAATTTCTGGATTTTGAGTATCCTAAATAACAAAAAAAATGTGGATTATGTTTAAATTTAAGTATAAAGTAAATAGTGTTGAATTGTAACAATAATAAGTTGTTTTTAGATTATTTGGTGTATTTTTAAATTTTGATTTCGCAGGATTAGATAACGCACATCTGGTAATAATGTAGATTACTGATTTTTATCGTATGTATAGTGTAGACGATGTTTAAGTAATGATATAGCAAGCGTGAGTCAATGAAAATTATGGAAAAATTTATGAAGGTTGAATTAATAAATTATTAAATTTTTAATGTTTAAATACCAGATAATGTAGACATTTTATAAAATTAATCTCAATTATTCGATAAAGAAATTGTTTAAAAGTGTGCACAATAGCACTTTTCATCAAATAATTTTTAATGAATCAATCATTCAGCAATAATCAATCTTAATTTTTGTAAATTTATTAATTTGATTGTAATTGTATACTTATATGAAATGAATGCAAACTTTAATGCATTGATGCTTAATAATGAGAATAGAGGATTTTTCTAATCTCGAAGTATTTGTGATGCTTTACTAGTTTTGAATCTGTACAAATTTGTAATGAGTCATATTGAGATTTGATGCAGAAGAGGTAGATATTATGAGGTTTTGATTCTTTGTGGACTTGTTAGAAACTGGATGCTGCCATTATAAGGTATTAATTTGAGGATGTTATAAGAGCTATTTTAATTCAAGCTTATAAATAATTTATTTTAAGCTATGTGGAATTTCATGCAATCTTTAAAGACTTTTAATGTACCATAGAGTTAGTGCAGATCAAATAGCGATATCATGTAGTGTATCTTTGAATATAAAGATTAGGCAGTCTTGAAAGAATCTTTATTAGCTCTTAGATGAAATTTTCATAAGTATTTGACTCTGCAAAGACTTAACTTAATAAGAAGAAGGTGTTTTCAATACAGCGTTGATGCGGAAGTATCGCTTCCATATGGCTGTATAGGTTTATACAGGATGTTTCATTAGAAATAGTACATACGATAATAAGTTATTGATTTAATCATTTTAAGCAGAAAAGATCCTAAAAACGTGTGCTCAATTCTCAAAAGTGACTGAGGTATAGCCAATTCATGCATAAGCTGATACCACGCACAGCTCTTGCAGAGCAGTCATTTGTCAATCTTACAAAACACCCATACAAAATTTTTATATAGCCACAGGATACTCACAGGATACGTGGGTTGTAGAGCTTTCTCTTCCCAATTCAGTTCCAACATCTCTTGCGAATGTTTATCATGAGAACACGTGTTTTGAATTGAGACTTAATACTGATTCCAAAAGACCTGAAATATTTCTGGATCAGAAGATCAAGACGATTCGAAATGGTGAACTAAGCTTTGAAATACTCTCAGAAGACTTGAAATACTTCCATAAGGCTTGATATTACCTCTGAAAGACTTGAAATACTTGCAAGAGACTTAAAAAATATTTCCAAAAGACTCTCCAGAAGTCTTGAATTGGTATTGCTGCCAAAAGATTTGAAATTTTTCTGTAAGATTTGAAATTCATCCAGAGGATTTGATGCTGCTTCCAGAAGACTTAATACTGCTTCCAGAAGCCTTAATACTGCTTCCAGAACACTTAATACTGCTTCCAAAAGACTTGAAATGTTTCCAGAGGATTTAATATTGCTTCTAGAAGACTTGAAATTCTTTCAGAAGACTTTAATTGCAACCAGAAGACTTGATGGAAGACTTGCTGCTGCTAGATTACTTTCTGATACTTCTGATACTGCCTTCAGAAGATTTGAAATGATTCCAGAAAAATTAAAATGTTTCCAGAAGACTTGATAATGCTTCAGAAGATTTGATATTGCTTTCGAAACACTTAAAATGTTTTCATAAGATTTGAAATGCTTTTAGAAGACTTTCATGGTGCTTCTGGATGATTTGATATTGCTTCGAAAAGAATTGAAATGTATCCATAAGATTCGAAATTCTTCTAGAGGACTTAATACTGCTTCCAGAAAACTAAAAATGCTTTCAGAAGGCTTCATATTGTATTAAGAATACATCAAATTCTTCCAGAAGACTTGAACTGCATCCAGAAAACTCGATAGAGCTTATGGAAGACTTGATGCTGCTTCTAAACTACTTGATACTGGTTCCAGAATACTTGAAATGTTTCCACAACATTTAATATGATTCAGAACACTTCATATTGCATTCACAAGACTTGAATTACATCCAGAAGATTCGATATTGCCCATGGAAGACTTGATTTTGAAAATAGATTTTGCGTCCAAAATAGCAAATACAAAATCTTCATGATAAAAGTTCTATTGCTAACGTTTTTTTCAGATCTTTTTTTGAACTCCACGGCCATGCGTTGTTTCGTAGTTCCACCAGATTTAAGAGTATGAATTAGCATAGATTATATTTAGATTAGATTGGTTCTGTTCCAAGTGCAAGTATTAATTCTCAACGTGCAGGTGTGGAAACTCTGGGTGAAATCGAACAAATTCTTCTGTTGGTAGAACCCAGTCTATTATTATCCGGAAGGGAATGAAGGAGAAAAAATTGTTACATTTAAATATGGTGGAATAGAGAAGGACGTGTATAGAAAGGTGGTCAGAGAACAAAGAATTAAGATAATACAGGGTATACAAATTCCCAATGGAAGTATTTAGAAAAATGATTGAGGCTATTTACATATATGGGACACCTGTGTCTAATAAGACTAATACAGATGGGTACGCCTTGGTTGTGGGAAAGGAGATAGGCGGTTAAAGAAGCAGTCATAATAGATGGATACGTCGGTAGAAAAGGAATATATTCTAGGCGTATTAAATGATACGCTGGTGCAAAACAACTCCGGTATATAGCTGAGCGCAACGAATGGTAGATAAGGATGAGGTTCATAAATATAGGCCTTACCAGATGTACCAGAAGAGAAAAGAATCAAAATTAACAGATGTTAATCATACAGCTAAGGAATGTAAGGTATGGATAGATCGAAACTATACTATAGATGTGGTGTGGAAGGACATGATCAAAAGGATTGCAAAAAGAAGAGGCGTGCCCGCCGTGTATCATGACAAGTCATAAGTCAAGTATGGGCAAGTGTAAGGTATTTAAGGCAGCACGCACAGACAGTAGGAAAGCTATACGCAAGTTGACTTAGTATATAAATGACATAGTACGAGGGGAAGAAGGGTAGGGTGCTGCAGCTCAACTTTAATAGAGTAGGCTGTGGCGGTGAGAGACGTGGATGTGATAATTGGATGTGAGCCAAATACAAGGTTAGTGGATAATCTTTTCTGTGATGATAACTGGGATGTTTTTATAGAAGTAAACTGCTTATTGTTAGTAGTTGTTGTTTTGTATCTTGCTACTTCTCACCAAATGGAGATATTGAAGACTTTGGAAAGCTGTATCAAGCACAGGAAGAAAAGAGTTATGGTGAGAGAAGACCTCAATGAATAGAATGAGGTGATATGCTTGAAAGGTTATATTGGCCAATAGCACGTTCAGAGGAGCTGCAAGGTAATCGGTTATTGATTTTACAGCGTTAATGACAGATATTTTCTGTATGAGTGTTGTCAGTTGGTGAATAGTGGCAGAGAAAAGAAGATTGCAATGTACCGGAGCCGGAAGTAGCTCATAAGGGATGGAAAGTGACCGAAGGGATTCCGAGATGTAACGCGAAAGGATGTGAAGGCCACTACAACGTTGAAATAAATGCAATCGAAATTACCGAAAGCATCACTAGGGAATGTGATAGAGTACTTAAAAAATGAGGCAATAATCCGCAACCTTCCGGAATGTAGGTGGAATGTCATGATAATGTGTTTCTCATGATCTGTTATCAAAAAAACTACATAGATTAAATTTTTGTACGAAAAGCGTTAATCTAATCAAATCCTATCTATCTGATCGTCAGTGTATATCATTCAATGATAAAGTTTCCAAGTTAGTCGTCAATAAACACGGGGTATTTCAAGGTTCTGTGTTGGGTCTTATATTATTCCTAATTTTTATCAATGATCTATAAAAAAATAAAAATTAAATTTTTTTCAAATATTAATTTCAATTTTTTGGACAAACTAAAAATGTTAGAGTAAAATGATTTTTACCATCATTTTCCACGTCATTTAATAATATAATAACGTGACTTTAAGCGAAATCCGGAACCAATGCCGTGACCGAAATTCATGACGAAGATGAACGAAGAGGAGAAAATGGGGATGTTTCATCCTCGACCGGGTAGGTTTAACTTTTGATGAATTTCATAAAGTTGATTTATTTTACCGTTTTATGATATAACCAAAGAAATGGCGAAGACGAGAGCTGACACGAAAAGGATGTGATTGAGATTAGCAATGAGATAGAGTGCAGAGATGAGAGCAAGAGTGAAAATGACTCCAAAGTAATACCCGGAAGGGCGGTACCGGGAACAGAAAGAGACAGGTGTAATCGGTAGGCTATCCCAAGAGAAAAGTCAACCCGACATTATCTGACTGCTTGACAACTTAGGTCAGGTCTCTGTAGAAGAAGTCTAGAAGAAGATCTTCTGGAAGTATTTCAAGTCTTTTGTAAGCAGTATCAAATCTACCATAGACAGCATCAAGCCTTCTGCATGTATTTCAAGTCTTCAGGAAGCAATATTAAGTGTTCAATAAGCAGTATCAAATGCTGTGGATGTATTTTAAATTGTCCAGAGGCAATATATAGAAGTCCAGAGTCTTCTAATATTATTTCAAATCTTTTAGAAGCAGTATCAAATTTTCTAGATGCAGATCAAGTTTTGCAAAAGCATCAAGTCTTTTAGAAGCAGTATCAAGTCTGAATAAAAAGCTCAATAATACATTGAAATAAAAAAAAAAATTAAAATAGCACTTCAACGCAGATAAAGTCATTAACGATACAAAATGAATGTACAAACACCTGCGGTATATCCGCGATATACAATGCACAAAATATACAAGCACCTACGTATCCGGTATTTATGGATAAGTCCTACCATAAAACTTATGTAAAAAACTTAATGTACGTTTTTAAATGTTTTTTCACATTTTTTTTAAACGTTTTTTAAACATTTCTGGACTATTTTCGGAAATTTCTGCTCAAGTACCGGGATATATAATTAATTCCCGGGAATTGAACACCTTAGGTACCATTTTTAAGTAATTTTTATTCGTTTAAGAGCAACAATGTTGTTTTCAGTATAAAAATTAAAATACTTACTTCATATTTCCATATAAAATTATTGGTCCAACAATCACCGTGTCCAATCACACTATACTCGTTCGTTTCCCTAATAGCAGCCATATTATAATTGACAGAATCTTTGCAATAACATTTAAAAGACTCAATAACTTCAGCGTCACTTTCCTCATTTAAAAGGGCCAATAGTTTGTTATTAAAATTGTCTTGGTGTTTTACCATATTTTGGAGAAGTTCTTCATCATCGGATACCAAAATTTTTTCTTCCCTGTCTTTCGCCAATTTAGCAAAAAATTCTGGTTTTTGATCTCTTAAAGCAAACGAGATCGCATGAAATTTTCCATACTCCCTCATTATATGTTTTACATGGTGGATATCGAGCGGTTGCTTACGATCTTTCAAAATATATCCTTCCTCTTTCAAGTTTTCCATAACAAAACTTTCCTTGTATGGTTCTAAATAGGAAAACACGAATTTCGGATGGGCGTTGAATGGTTGTAAAAGTTTTTTTTTTGCTTGGAATTCGTCGAGTTTATCGAAGAGCTTGTACATGTAAACTTCATTTGCATATGCAATGTCTACTTTTAACATCGAACGATACAATTCGGTTTGTGGGGCTGCTTTTGCAATCCAATTTAATTGAACATCTTCCCTGTTAACACTTTTTCCTGTTACTTTTACTATTGCTAAAATACCCATGAAATTATCACCTTTCGTACTTCCGGATGTAACATCAAGCTGACAATCACTTAATCCTCTTTTCTCGGCTTCTTTAATTAAAGCATCGATTACTTCATCGTGAAGGAGTTTTTGTGGTTTTATTTCATTCACCTTTTCCTTTCTTTCGCAAGTGTCTGTATTATCTAAAGTGTGAGTGCCGTTTTCCATTTTAATTTGCAGTTTGTTTGGAGATTGAGTTGTTTACAAAACTTATTGTAACGAGAACTGATCAAAACTGGACGTTTTAAGTAGATAAGTAATGATTATATCGAAATTTAATTATGAATATTGTGATAAAAAATTGTGAGTTAGATATCTCTGGTGTTGTAGATAATAACAGAATCAATGCCATATTTAGTTGTGTAATTTGTTCGGACTATAAATGAGTGCAACTCTTTAATCTATTCGTGAATGTTGTTAAGTCATTTTAAAGGGATTATCTATTTTGTTTCATCATCATCGTCACGTGAAATTCTCTGTGATGTCATAAAGTATTATAATACCTATGTATTAAATTAATATTTCTTGTGCAATTTTTTTTTATTTTATGTGCTTATAAAAAATAACAAATAAATGTTTTAATATTGTTACTAATCACTAGTTCTTTCATTAAATACCGATTAACATTATTTACAATTGCAAAACTAATTTTTTTCTTTGATGCTTTTATAATTTATTTTATATACTACCTAGTTATTCTGTAAAATAACGTAGTTGTGCAAAATTATGCAGGAAACACGTAGACAAAACGAATTAAGTAAAAATGGTTTAAAAATAATTTTTAATATTTTAACACCGACATATTTTAATACGACAAATTATTTTCTTTGCCTAAATATTCTTTTGGAAAATAACTCTTTGAAAGGAATTTTATCAGGAGATATATTTTCCACCATAAATACTAAACTGTAAAACGGCATTACATATATCGTTACAATACCATACTAGGAACTTGTATCACAACGGTTAAGTCAATAGTAGCTGAGGGGTTGTTTTTATCCAAAATAATTACTTTTTTTGCTTGATGTCACAAACTTGAGACATTACCGATGATTTTCTCCGTCGTCGTTTGCTTCATCGGCGCTAATTTTCGTAATTTTTATTATCTGTTTCTCCCTTACATACATTTTCAATGTCCAAAACTTTATTTAGATTATCTTCATCATGTAATTATTCTATTACTTCTTTCAGTAAAGAAGACGTTGAGAAACTTTTGGATCTACATCAAACATTGGCTTATAAGGGGTCCGAGTAGAGAATGATTGGCGCGATTTTTCTTACATTGGATAAATTGTAAGTTTTTAGCCCACATGTTTGTGTTAGTGATTTTTAAAGAACGTAGTGATAGGTGATCGTGATCATCATTTATCTTTTACATACAGATATGTCCATATTTCTCCAGACGTATAACAAAAACACCATTACGAGTAGCTGACTCCGAATCAGTGGTAATAGGATGATTGAACATTTTTTCTAGAGTTGGATTTCATCCATGATGGGTATACTCAAAGATTTGAGATTTTTACTAATAAGGAAAAGAGTGGAATGAGTATCTTCAAAAAAGTGAAATACATGGCTTCAGACCTGCGGAGTTATGTTATGGGGTTCAAATTAGATCCCCGTTAAGCATGTTAAAAAATGTATGGAATGACACTATACTTGTATACCAATAGTTACACATGTTTCGGAATTACTAGAACAATTGCAAAACATGCAAGAAATTGTGGAAATTATTATACAAGAAGCAAAAAACGCATCAAAGAAATATTATGATAACAGCAAAAATAGTTATTTACAAGAAGACAACGTGATGATATGTCAACGCAACCCAACCCAACCTAATCCAGCCCAACTTTATTTTAAGAAGTCAAGCAAAATTGAGAAATTATAGAAATTTGATTAATGCGCGTAATATCGGGTTTAAATTGATAAGAATTGGGGCTTCTTTTGAGATATTAACCACAAAAATATCTTTATTTACTCAAAGGTTGTGGAATATAAAGAATTCAAGTCGATTTTGTCAATTTAAGGTTAATTAATTAATTATACTTTATAATTAATTAAAGTCTACTACTTTCGTGTGAAATTCTTCTTAATTAAGCTTAATTTTAAGATATTAATCATGAAAATATTTTTATTCGCTCAAAAGATATCAAAGAGAAAGTTAAGTTTTGATTACGACAAATGGAACCAGTACTAAGAAGCAAATTTGAAAAATTCTTGAAATTTGGTTAATGTGCGCAATATTGGCTTTCATTTAATATGAATTGGGTATTCTTATGAGATATTAATCACCAAAATATCTTTATTTACTCAAAGATTATGGAATATAAAGAAATCAAATTGATTTTGTCAATTTCAAGTTCATACAAACACTCATATTTCAAAAGTTTTGTGCTTTATTTTAAGATATCAATCATAAAAATATCTTTATTTGCTCAAAAGATATCAAATAAATGGTAGGTTTTGCCTGGCTGCTTGCGTAAAAAATCCTAAAGCTAATCTGGTTCAGTTAACGACTGATGGCGAATTTTCTGGAAGTGTCCTAAATGTAGAGATGGAGCTAATTGCTCTATTATTGTGAATGATGATTCACCTCCTTCCTGTCTTCATTCGAGCCCACCATGCCTGAGTTACTTCGCATCTTCATATCAATTCAGTTGAATGTTAAGAATATGAACACAAAGCATGATGAAAAGTTCAAATCTTTTACTTTCTATGGTGACAAAATTTCCGATTTTGAAGGTACCATCAAAGACTTCGGGTTAGAATCAAGTAAGTAGAGTTGGTTGTTGTGGAGAATACCAAACTGACGAAGGTCGTATCGAATCTGACTTCTCGTGTTGAACACTTGGAGCAGTACACCAGGCTGAACAACCTAATTTTATCGGGCATTCACGAAAAAAGAATCGAAGATGTATTATCCCGTATTGGTGAGGTTATAAGCTACATGATTAACGTGAATATAATAATATCAAGGCTATCCGCCAACTCCCTCTTCGAACTGCTGTTGGTGAGAATGGAGATACTGCTACTACCACCAGTTGGATTAAGAACGTTGTAGTTAGCTTCATGTCTCACAAAATCAGCGGGCATCTGCATCCCAAACCTAACAGACAAATTGTTTGTTAGCGAGCATCTCACGCCTTACAATGCAGAATTGGTCACAGACTTGTTGTTGTCTATGTGTTGTGGTGGTGCGCGGTTAATTTTGTGCTGTCTTTATTTATCGCCATGTGATCCTGTCACGATTAGCTTTTCTCAACAACTTAAGGATGTGTGCTATCGGTTTACTGACCACTGCCTTCTGGTCGTTGGTGATTTTAATATCTTAAGGCCCACTTTTACCAATCCAGTTAAACTATCTAGCGGTGATTATATCGATTTTACGCGCTCCCATTGGTTATGAACCAACCGGTTTAACTGTTAAATAAATTTATCAAGAGGTGGTAAAATTGGCCCTAAGTGTTTTCCGGTCTATGTCTGGTTCGATCATGATGTCCACTACTTCAAAATTTAGAGGGTTAAATGTTTTACAGCATAGAATAGCTAACTTTTTTATTCATATATAATTATTTTTCATTACGGTGCGATTAAGTGAAAATGGAGAAAATGGCAAAAAAGTTGATTTTGTTGAGATGTTTTAGGCTGTTGCAAAATAAGGGAGAGTCCGATTTATGTCATCGATACCCTAAGATGTTCGTCTGTATCTCCACTTTCATGTCCATATAGCTACAGAAGTACATTATGCAAGATAACAAATATACTGAACATGAATCTTTACTCTGTTTTTTCATTTGCGATTTTACACATTTTTGGTATATCTCGAAAACGTGATGGAGAAAAACTGAAGACAGTTTCAGAATCAGCACAACATTCTACGTTATAAAAAAATATCAGTCTTTGAGATTTTTCTTGTAAACTAGTGTTATCGTCCGATTTCTCTTCTACCACATGTCTCCAAGGTTTTTGAAAAAGTAATATACAACCACTTACACTACTACTTATCTATCTTATGAAAAGTAACTATCTTATGGATAGCTATTTTGCTTTTAATTTTTAATTTTTTTTTAGCTTTGCAGTTGTCGCATTTGAACCTCGGGCCTCATTTTGGGAACCCCTGGTATAGATTGTGTGTTTTAGAAATGCTAGAAATAGAGAAATATAATAATATGCTCGAATATAGAACTTTATACGATCAAAGTTCATATTTTTATAAACCTTTATTTAAATATTTAAATAAGATTTAAAATTTTTCGAAACCTGATCAGAAATGAAACCTGAAACAGAGAATATATTACTTATTATAATCTTTAAAGTGTTGTAACAATATTAGTATGTTCTCGTGGTTTTATTTTTACTTTTACGTTGCCTTTCTGATTCTAAGTTCATTTTTGTTTTTTCTTCTCTATCGACATTAATTGTGATTTCATGTTTAATTCAGATTCAGTTGATGAAATTTTTAATTCCAAAGCAGTATTATATTAATTTAATAAAATTAGTAAGTCAGAAATTTGCCTTTCTGTTTTCCAATTTAAAGTAATAAGTTGCAACATGGATTACTATTATCCGTGCCAGATGTCAAGGCCGCTTATTTTAGAGGTCGATATCGTCGAAATTTATCGATGAAAAAAATTGCAGTAAAGTTTATTACAATCAGTGAAGATTTCTGTATATCATATGTTAATTTGGAAATTTTCGGATTCGCGGTTTTTTTATCGCGAATTAAGTGAAAAGAATACCTGATTTTTGAGAGTGTCGGCAATTTTGTTTACTTTGCGATTCTTTTTCTCAAATACTATTTGACGGAAAAAATTGCAGATTTGAATTGGTGATAACCAGATGTGTTCTTAACGTGGTGCATGTTTTATTTTATCGATATTACACATAGTGTCGCGACAAATCGTGGTAAGATGCGATTATTTTGAATTCGACCGGGCGGATTTCAACGCGATTTTTACCAAAATGTGTTTAATATTGTTGTATGTCAGATTCCGTTACGAATTTTTCAAAATAAGCACTCCCTAATTTTTTCAGAGCGATTTAATGGGTATACAAGTTAAAGAGAAATAGGAATACACTCCGAGGAGAGGTGCTCATGAGGGAAACCTAATTTTGAAAAACTGATTACAGAATCTGACAAACGACATTCTTGAACACATTTTGGTAAAAATCGCATTGAAATCCATATGGAATATCGTTAAAATAAAATATGCCTCACATTAAGAACACATCGTGGTGGTAACCACCAATTAAAATTTGAAATATTTGCGTCAAATAGTTTTTGAGAAGAAAAATCGCAAAATAGACAAAGTTGTCGACACTTTAAATAATCGGGTACTTTTTTCAATTAAGTCGCGACAGATGAAAAACCACGGATCTGAAAAATTCTAAATTAACCTATTATACACAGAAATGTTCATTGGTTACAATAAACTTCGCCGCAATTTTTTTCATCGAGGGATTTCGAAGATATCGATCTCTAAATTGAGGGGCCTTGACACCTAGCACGGATAGTAAATGGAAATCAACTAATCTTGATATTTTGATTATAGGGCCAATTCATTGATACTCGATCAGTTAACAAAAAAATCTTTGAATATATTCTAATAGAAAAAGAATTTAAATTTTATTAAACCTTGTCTTCGGCGACTCTAGAAGAGAGCACTTTCATCTGCGTTGAATTAGCTACCTTCTTCTGTCATTGCCATGAGTATCTTTAGATAAAGAAGCACAGTTTCTAGACTTTTTAAAGAGCTGAACCATCCTATACAAGGGTAACATTTCATGTTCAATTTTCATTTTTAATCATTCAAAAATTAATTTGAGCGATAAAACCATGACGTTTACGAACGATGCTTGAATGAAAATTTGAGAATTTATTTTGTACTAAGTGTTAATTACAATAGATTAAACTTCTTTGCCAATAATAATAATAATAATAAACTTTATTGACGATAATGCAGCGGTGCTACACAGAATATGAATTTATATACAACAAGCATAATACATAATACCATAGGCATTTGTCAAACAACATAAAAATAAACAAAAAATAAAAATATAAATAAATTTACACATTATAAATACATCGCAACAAAGGACCCAAACGAAAACCGCAGTCTAAGAGGGCAGCAACCCAGCCAGCTAAAAATCTTCAGTTTGAACAGCATCAATAAATTCGTCAAAATTGTAATAAGGGCCACTCAATAAAAAAGACCTCACTCTACACTTGAACAATTTATCTTCAAGGACCCTTACACAATCAGGCAATACATTAAAACATTTTATACCAAAGTGATTTACCCCATCCCTTAGCCCTAGCTGTTCTCTTATATCTCAAAGCTAGGTCATCCCTAAGGCGTGTGTTATACGTGTGCCTATCACTATTTTTATTGCAGTCATTAAGATTACCCTTGACATACGTCAAACATTGCAGGATGTAAACACAGGGAAGAGTAAGAATTTTTAGTTTAACAAACTCGCCTCTACAACACTCTCCATAATTCAGGTTCGCAATTAACCTCAAGCACCTCCTCTGAGCAGCAAAAACTGTACCGGCATGTGAGGAATGACCCCAACACAGTATACCATAAGATAAGCGGGAATGAAAATATCCATAATAAACTTTCAATAACGTATCCAAGGAGACAATATGACGTAAGTTTCAAATGACAAATATAGATGAGTTCAATTTCTTGGTAATGTTAACAGTATGCTCTTCCCACGTTAACTTGGAGTCGATATAAAATCCCAAATATCTAATTGGATCATCAACTGTATCAAGATACCTAAGAGAGAAATTAAGTTTTTGCGTTTTAGTTTCGTTAACGCAGAGTTTATTCTTAGTGAACCATGCAACTATACTTCCCTACGATAACTAAGAACGTTGTTTCAAACTATGCAAGGTATCAGCACTATTGATTGCAACTGTATCATCTGCAAAAAGGATCACGTTAGAATAATGAGGCAGTGCTACATTTATATCGTTAATAAACATCAAGAACAACACCGGCCCCAGTACCGATCCCTGAGGCACCCCGTGTTTAATTAACAATTCATCCGACAAAAGCCTGTCATAAGACACAATCTGCGATCTATTATTTAAATAGGATTTAATTAAGATACTTGAATTGTTACTAAAATGCAAAGCAGAAAGTTTATCAATAAGCAAATCATGAAATACACAATCAAAGGCTTTAGTCAGATCAAAAAAGGAGGCTTGAGCGAAGGATTTATTCTCAAAACAAGTCTGAACATAAGAGACCAATCTTTCCACCGCTAAAGTTGTCGATTTACCATATCTAAAGCGGTATTGTTGATTATTTAATAGATTGTGCTCTTCCAAATGTTTCACAATCTGTTGTTTCAAAACAATTTCAAAAAATTTTCCAAACAAAGGAATTATAGATAAGGTCTATAATTTGACAAATCATTAATGTCACCTTTTTTATGAACAGCGACAACCTTGTTGATTTTTAAGCTATCAGGAAATGTATTTGATCTAATACAGAGATTTATTAGTTGACACAGAGGGGAAATAATGAGATATTTTATAGATTTAATTACTCTAACATTAAGATTATAAATATCACAACTGGTACTATTTTTTAAGTCATTAATAGTGTCGCGCAACTGATTAAGAGTGATTTCTTTAAAAGTGAGCATGTTGGGAAAAGCAACAAAAGGGACAGTTGAATGCGAATCCAACTTTGCTTTAGATGGTGAACAAGGAGGTAACATTGTACTAATCCTATCAGCTATGCTGCTAAAATAAATATAAATATTAAAATCATTAGCTGTCAAGCTGCCAGATTTAAGAGCACATGACTGGGGAAGATTGTTTTTTATTACATTCCATGCAGCTTTTTGTGAGTTGTTAGAGGTTTGTATATAACGACTATTAGCCAATTTCTTGTTTTTGTCAATGGCGTTCCGGTAAAGATCCCTGAAATACTTAACACAATTATATGAGATCAAATGAGGAAATTTTTTACGGATATTAGCGATTGCATGCAATTTCTCTCTAGCAGCTCTCACCTCATCATTAAACCAACCTGGGGTAACACACCGCCTATTTGGATTTATTAATTTGGTTCTCTCTTTGAAGCTAAAATTGAATGAATTGATTATTAATCCAATAAATTCCGAGAATTTAGAACTTGTGGTTGTATAATGGTTGTCAATAAACGAAAAATTTAACTCCTCAACGGATTTATAGAATAAATTAAGACCCAGTTCAGTAATAGGTCTGGAAACTATTTTTATGTTGGCTTCTTTAGGTACTGTAGTACGGTACTCAAGGGAGATTGCCATATGGTCAGAAAGTAGCGGATCGACAATACAGACACCGAAATTATTCTCATTTAAATTTGTAAATATATTATCGATACACCCTGTATGCCTGGTAAATTTAGTTGTACACTGTTGTAGATCAAAAGATTTCCATAGATTCGAAATTAAAAGAGCTTGCTTAGTAAACGCTTCAAAATGAAAATTAAAATCACCTGTGATTACAATACCCTTATCGTGCTTGAGATTATTTAGAAGTGTTTCGAATACAATTAAAAATGAATCGAAATCACCAGTTGGCGAGCGATTTATTGTTATGATTTGAATATTGTTATAAAGTATGCCAGCCAGTTCACAATCGACTTCTTTGGATAAGCTAGCAATATCAAAAGGGAACAAAGCAGCACATCGGGCCGTTACATCAACAAAGACAGTGACGCCGCCACGTATTTTATTTTTTCTACAAAACCTAGAAACACATGTAAATCCATTAATTAGTGTTGCATCGATTTCGTGATCGTATAACCAATGTTCATTTATACAAACAACAGTATAAGAATTATCTTTGAGAAAAATTTCAAACCGATTTTTTGTATTTAGACCCTGAATATTATAGTGTAAGACTCTCAACAAAAACTCCTCAGGGTTGCCACCCTCGACCGCGCCATTCTCTACCGAACAATGGTTATAGCCGCTTATATTTGATTTGATATAATTTGAGGTGCACAAAAATTTTCACAAATCAAATCAACCGTTACTAAGTTAGTTCTAGCAGTAAAATCTGTAAGAGCAGAGATCATGGTGCTTACATAAGAAAATAGTCTACGTTTCCCCGCATGGTTACAATGAAGGCCATGACTCGTCTTACAGCCCTCATCAATGATATAGTTTACTTCAACATAAGATGCCTGTTTACCCGCCCGATTTAACAAGGAGTACATTTTCTTATTAAAGCTAAACATTGCATCGTTTAATTCACACCTCTGATACCAATACGGTACTGACAAATAAATAAGGTTCGTATGTTTAGCAATCGACATAATTCTACTCTTCTTTAATAATAATAATTAATCTTCTTTAGTAAAATCAGAAGATAGAGCCAACATATCTTCCACAACATTGTCTAAGCATGCATTTGGTTTGACAAACGATAAAATATCAAATTTATTACTTAGCTTTGAAGAAAGAATTTGACCCGCACCGCGCCCATGGCTATCCCCAAGCACCAGAATCTTAGATTTCGGCTGATGCTTCTTGAGTTTGATGGGCGATGCTTTTCTTAAAGGTGAAAGTGAGGAAGAAGTAAGATCCACTTGTTTATCATCTTCAACAACCATATCCCGTTCGACAGTACAGCAGCATTGTTGAGATTACTTGTTTTTTCACCAAAATGGGATAATCTAGCGGCTTCAACACTAGCTTTGAATTGTTTAATTCATTGAGCTTAAAATTGAACCGCTGCGATGATTTATTTAATTGAACCGATAGACGTGATATTTTCGATTCTAAAATTTTAATATGGTTTAAGAGTTTAAATATTAATTTAGAATGGGTTGCCCTTTTTCTAATAACAGAGGTTTTATAATTAATGACCGTAGCGTCACTGTTTTCAGAGCTATTAAATTCATCTTCTTCTGGAGATGAACAGTTGACAATTGACAAATCTAAAATTTTTGCATTGAACTCTTGGACGTTTTTATTATTTTGTTTGATGCAAATTAATCAGTATCATTTTACTTCTTTTGGATGACATAGTTGCAAACCTACAGTCTTTCACAGTTAGCTCAGTATGGCACTGTAATTAACGTTTCTAATCAACGTGTTATAGTGGATGGAAATAAAGTTGATAAAAATTGAGAAATAATAGCGTAGGTCGGGTTACTACTGTATTTTAATACAATGGGACAGCCTTTATTCGTATCATTTCTCTTTATCCGTTTTTGGTATTTACATGTGTATTTACATTTATTTTGTATGTTGACTTTCTTACAAAAATCGTGCGATTTTATCTTTTTGAGGATTTGTGTTACATAGCTGTTACGTAGCTATACTTACTATATTTCTAGTTTTGATATGGGTCAATTTTTTAGGTCACCATGCATCAACGTGAGTGGAGAGTGTGTCTTAAGTGATATGGCACTTAAAGCTGTCTTGTTTTGTATACATACAGGTGAAGTAGTATGAAAACAAATAGTATTTGATCCCTGTTTGAAGGTTTGTGGTTCTGCCTTTGATGGAGGGTATTCTTAGTTATGGCTTGTGTTTTATAAATATTTAATTTTTCAGAATAGTTCTATATCAATTATTCGTTATTTAGGGCTATCTCTTTCGTTGTAACTGGCTCTTCTAACATGATTGTCAAAGCATGGAGAACAGTTGTGGTTACGATATTACAATATGTAACTAATTTTCTTGTTTATATTTCTGCTACCAATTAAAACAAAATGCAACACATAATTCATTAATACTTTATTATAAATAAAATATCAACAGTCGAGAAATGAACATAATTAACATAAATATAAGGAAAAAATAATTTAAAACAGACTCTTTTGAATCAATAAAACAAATTAATTTTCTTTTAAATAATCAAAATATCCTTTTTGATGCATATGCACTAAAACTCCTCTAGCACGTTCCTTAAAAAGGTCATCGTTAACACTTTTATAATCAAAAGCGCTCATCAACTGCTCGACGTTTTCGCTTTTGCCAAATTCGGGCACTTCGGAATTTTCGCTCATCATGATCTGCAAAACCATTGTGCCCATGTAAGCACCAAAGGTGCAATAATGTTTCAATTCGTTAATCAGCGCAGAAAACGGAAATAATTTTTCTGGATCACTTCCCAATTCCACCAAATGCGAACATAATGAGTAATAATAAAGCTGAATCATTTTGTCGTAGTGCTCCTCTCGGAATTCTTGAGTCGTGCATGCATAAAAGAAATATGAAAGGTCTAATGCTACTGACCCGTAACGAGATAACTGCCAATCTAATACGCTCACTTTTGTCGGCAATTCTGGATTTTCAGCATCCTGAAAAATTATAAAAAGATTATAGATTAATAATGTAAATTATTATGAGGCTATTTATGTTATACGTATTTTTATATTTGAGGTTCATTCGATTAGATAACATCCATTACGTTATAAGTGAAATTATGTGGTTTTTTTCTTAATCGTATTATAATATTGTTCAAGCAATATAAATTTGATTCAATAAAAATTTTGCAAAAATTTTAAGGTCATCTTAGTAAATTATCCAAATAGATAAGATTAGAGTTTAATGGAAAATTAAATGACTCGATAAGAAAATGTGTATAAAATTGCAGATAAAATGAAAGTGTTTATTTAAAATACTTACACCATATTTCCATATGAAATTATTGGTCCAACAATCACCGTGTCCAATAACACTATACTCATTATTATTTTTTATGGTATCTTCAAGAACTTTAAAAGTATCTTTGGCATAATATTTAAAAGATTTAATTACTTCAACGTCAGTTTCCTCATTTAATGTATTCAAAAGTTTGTCACAAAAATTAATTTGAAACTCCTTCATTTTATCTATTTCAGCGTGATCCTCGACTTGAAAAAATTTATCTTCAGTTTCTTTAGCCAATTTGGCAAAATACTCCGGTTTCTGATCTCTTAAAGCAAATGAAATTGCATGAAATTTCCCATACTCCCTCATGATATGCTTCACGTGATGAATATCAAGGGGTTGTTTTCGATCCCTCAAAACGTATCCTTGCGCTTTTAAATCTTCCATGACGAAACTCTCCTTATAAGGTTCAAGATAGGAAAGAACGAATGTCGGATGAGCGTTAAACGGCTCTAAAACTTTCTTTTCTTTTTGAAATTCGTCGAATTTATCGAACAGTTTGTACATGTAAACTTCAGTTGCGTAAGCAATGTCGATTTTTAACATTGAACGGTACAAATCTGTTTGAGGGGCGGCTTTTGCGATCCAATTCCATTCGACGTCTTCTCCGTTAACATTTTTCCCGGTCACTTTTACTTTGGCTAAAATACCCATAAAATTATCTCCTTTCGCACTTCCGGATGTAATATTAAGACGACAATCGGTTAATCCTCTTTTCTCGGCTTCTTTAATTAAAGCTTCGACTACTTCATCGTGAAGGAGATTTTGTGATTGTGGTGGAGATTTGTCTCCATTTTCAATTATTTTTGTTTCGCACGTTTCTGTAGAATCTAAAGAATGGGTGCCGTTTTCCATTTTGATTTAATTCGGGGATTGCGGTTTCTTTGTAAATCTTGATCGTAATGAGAACTAATCGAAACTGGACGTTGAATACTCTTGAGTCGATTATATAGAGATTTTAATCAAAAATGTTGTGATAAAAATTTTGTGCAAGCGATATCGGTTTGGTTGTAGATAACCGATACAGAGTTTGATTGTGTTCGGACTATAAATGGAAATATCTTTCTGATCTATTTTTGTATTTTGTTTAGTCATTTTTATTCGTTATTTTGATTATCATCGTTCTTTCGTTCAATTTATGATGATTTAAAATTATACGCAACATAAAATGTACAAAAATGTTAAAGGAATTCAACTTTATTTATTTAAATTTGTTCATTATAGCAATATTGTGCGTTTATAAAATAAATTTGCGACGATTTCTTGTCTTTTAAATTTGAATTCTAGAAGATGATATAAAGAGGGTATAAATCTTTTAATTACTACGATTTTTAAAATCCAACTCTGCATGTTGTATGGTTAGTTATTTAAAAGTAGAAATTTAAATAAAATGAATTCTTATTGATAAAATAAGAAACAGTTTAAAGTAAATTTATTCAAGTTTAAGTGTGCCTTAAATGATTATTTATATTTCATAAGCACCTTTGTCAGATTTTTTTAAACACAACACTACACATTTGAATACTAAATGTGTGAACAATAAAAATTTAAAAAATCATATCTGTATGAATCTGGGATATTTCCCCAACACTTTGAAAAAAGCAGAAATATTAATGTTCAGAAAAACTGGCAAAAACAAACTCACAAGAGTAACGAAAATAATAGAACGAGGATATGAAAATAAACAGTACAACAAACGGCATTTCTAGATATAACAAAGGCCTTTCATTCAATGTGGTTATATGGCCTAAAATATAACATTTTTAAAACTAATATACCAGAATATCTCAAAGCTTTAATTTTCTCATTTTTGGAAGATAGAACATTTTACATAAGAGTTAATAGCTACAAAGCAGAATCAAAACTCATTAAGGCTGGAGTTCCTCCAGGACTAGGTATCCTCTTCAGTATCATCTCACCGTTACTATTAACATCTGTTTACATGATATTCCCATCAACAAAAAGGACTTAAAAGCATTATACGCCGATAACATGGTTATAATCACATCAAAACGAAAATTTAAAAAGAGCCATTAAAGATCTCCAACACTCGATCAATGAAGTTCACAGATTGATCTGGTGCTTCCATTTAAATCCAAAAAAATGTGAAGTCAAAATATTTACCCTTAGACAAATAAAGAGCCCTACAACAGTAACTATCGTATAAAATCACAAATTAAACTGGAATCCTAGAGATAGTGTTATCAAATATCTGGGAGTGTATCTGGACCAAAGACTTACATGGAAATTCCTTTTCTTAAAGAACTTTATCCAATCATTAATAGAAAATCGAAACTGAAGATCGAATGTGCATTGTTGCTATACAAATCATTAATAAGATCAATAATAATATACGCATGCCCAATTTATAGATTATCTGTTGAATCCAATATTAAAAAAATCCAAGTGCTACAAAATATAATATTAAGAATACCTATAAATGCACCATGGTTTGTGAGAAACTCGCAAATATATGAAGAATTAGGAGTCGAGACAATAAAAGAATACATCCAAGAACAACCAAAAGATATTTACAAGACCTTCAAAAGTGTCCAAGAACACCAACTAGGAATTACTGGTATCCATCGCCGATTAAAACACAAACTTCCACAAGACCAATTTATAGAAGATTTAATAGAAAATAGTAGAGAATTGTTAAAAAAAGAAATAATAATCAGGATGATATTTTGTTCCCACGCTATAGTTAAGTTAAATTAGTTAATATCAAAGCCATGAAATAAAATTTAATATTGAACTGGTTAACCCTATTAATATAAAAAAGAACGAATTGAGTCATCATGAAATAACGACCATATTCACGCAAATTAATGGAGTTTAAATCCAAATTAATCTAATCCTGGGTGTTGTATCGTTACTTATTTAAAAATAGAAATTTAAAATATCATATCTCAAGAATGAATTGGGATATATTAATAAAATAATAAGCATTTTAAAGTAAATTTAATTAAGATTAAATGTGCCTTAAATCATTTCTTATATTTCATAAGAGCCATACTAAGATCTTTTCAAGCACAACAATACATATTTGAATACTGAACATGCGAATAATAAAATTTAAAAAAAAATTACAATGATTTTTTTTCATGAAAAATCTCTCAAAAAACTCATGAAAAATGAAAAAAAAAATTTTTTTTTAATAAATAAATGTACCTGTAGACACAATCCTATAATTAGCTAGCAATTTGGTTGATAGTTATTTCAAAAACAAAGATATTACTTCAGAACTTAACACTATTCTAAAACACAGTCACACAAAATTATTGTACTTTTAAGAAGAACATTTGTAGGATTTATAATGGGCTACCAATGGGGTAGGGATTGTAATACCGGTAAACCGGTTTACCGGTAATCGCCAAAAATAGCAAATCTACCCTGCAATCAATTCGGTCACCGCCGGTCACGACTCGATACTCCTCAATATTTCGGGGAATCACCGTTACCTGGTTTTTAACTTGGGTAATTATTACCTTTGCTTTCAAGTAATGTACGCATCCTTACACGCCTACACAGCATATTTTAAGAAAGCAGTTGATGATTCTTTTCCTGCTGTCCTAGCGTGAATGACCGCACAAGATGGAATCCCGTTTATAAAATTCTGTACATCTCAAGATTTGCGAATGTTATTAATCGCTAAAGACTATACAGACATTCCTAAACCTCCAAAGACAATTCGAAAAATTGTGTTGCAATAGTCAGAGAGAGTCAAGCAGGAAATTGTAAACGAAATAACCCAAGAGATATAATTGATAATAAAGCGTGTAGTCCAACATTAGACGAATGGACATTTATTAAGAACTATCGATATATGAACATTAATGTTCACAGAAGTGACAACAAATTGTGGAACCTTGGTTTATGTCGTATTCATGGATCTATGCCTGCTGAGCGATGTGTAATTCTCATTGAAAGTAAACTGAAAGAGTTTGGAATTTCTTTGTAATGAAGAAAGCAATAGGATTAACTAATGTAAATCATCAATTATGTCTTGTACATGAAATACAGTTGGCTATAATCAAAGTTCTATATGGTAAAAATAATTTCAGCGATATTGACAACGCACATACATCTGTTGAATTGCCAGCAGATGCAAATGATAATGACATATTTGACGATGTTAACGATGAAGATGATGAAGACAATGGTAAAGGTTTTGGAGTAGTACATGACAACTGATTCATACCTAAATTCTTTTCAAAACGTACGAATGAATTCTCTCATAACAAAAGTTCGAAAAGTGTGCAAAATATTTCGGAAGAGCCCAACGAAAAACGATGATACATTACAAAAACATGTAAATGAAGAATTTGGCAAAGAACTTTCATTGATGGTAGACTCGAAAACTCGCTGGAATAGTTTGCTGGATATGCTGAAACGTTTCTTATTGATTAAAGATTGTGTTAGGAAGAGTCTCATAGATTTAAAATCAGGAAATCAATTTACCAATGATGAACTTACATTATTGTCTGACATAATATTAGCATTACAACTGATAAATTTGCTGATATAACACTAAAATTCATGCTTGACGAACTAGCAAATCTAAACACACTTTTAAGCAATGAACTTATAATGCTTTGATACATTGCATAAAAGAAAGGCGAACTTCTTATTTTGACGTACTGCAATATCTTTCTGATGCAGATATTGCAGATCGGCAACGTTCAAATGAGGAAGACTACGGAATCTTTGGTAAAACCAGCAAAACTGCAATTACAAAGATTATCGTAGAATTAATTGAACGTGTGATCAAAATTGAAATAGGTACTACTGAATTACCGGCGAAAGAAATAAGTGATTCCGATAGCGAACATTTTGCTACTATACCAATTTCTTCGACATCTACCACTACCAGCACTGCATCAATAAAAGAAAATCTAACATCCCATTTCAATAAAGTGTTTTTATTTGTAACAATTTATTGTATATGTTGTATACAATATTGTTTATTATATATATCATATATAATTATGTTTGTTCATATATATTGTATTGTTTATTCATAGTAATACATATTTAAAAAAAAATAGCTGTAAATTATCGATAAAAACCGGTTTTGCTTGAATTATTACAGAATTACCGGTAATTGAAAAAGTTGGTAAATTTACAATCCCTATTATGGAGATGTCCTTATCAGAAATTTTGGCAGAAATACGCCTTGACCACATCGAAAATGCTTATATAATGTCTAACAACAATCCTTTTTTAACTAACATCTCAAGATGGATAAGATATGTCGATGATATTTTTGTAATATGGGAAGGCAGTGAACAGAGCTAGAATTTTTTCTTATTTTGAAAATGGAGGCTTATTATTAGTTTAAAATAAAACACAACGACACAAATCCTCCTAATAATTTCCTTGTTATTAATACAACGTTTCGGGACTTCCTCCCATCTTCAGGTTTACATTAAAATTATTAATCTTCATTAATTCTTGTTTAATCAGATTGAACATCATTGTATCTCTATCTTCTTTCCTTCTTTCATCTTCATGGATCCTTATGTCATCTATTTTAATGTAAACCTGAAGATGGGAGGAAATCCCGAAGCGTTGTATTAATAACATGGAAATTATTGGGAGGATTTATGTCGTTGTGTTTTATTTTAAACTAATAATAAGTCTCCATTTTCAAAATAAGAAAAGATATAAATATGTATATATAAAATACTTAAAAAAGCCTAAATGATTTTATCAAAATATAGTATCACATTAGCTTTAGAAACATGTTGTTTAGAAACATCAAACATTTTTTCAAATAACATACAGCAAAACAATAAAGGCAGACAATATGTACGTTTTAGCATCAAAATCTGAAAATAATTTAAATTAATTCTATCCGGGGCTCTTCTTGTCGATTTCTTTATTATTAATTATTCGGTCGCTGTACTTTCAATACAAGTTCTAAACATATGTGCTCTCGTTCGTTCTCATGTTTTAATTTTAATTTGTATTGTTCCTTTGTGTATAAGTACAATACAAATTAAATTTTAAAAAATTACTTTTTTGAATTGTTCTTTTATACAATGTTTGTGTTTTAAATAGTTCATAGGTACTTTATTCTTTTAGCTTTACTAATTTTTTCATCTTCTACGTAGAATTGACATAAGTTATGTATTTATAACTAGAGTACGGATTTTTATGCGATTGCATATTTTGTATATAGCTTTATATTTAGCATTTTTACCGCACATGAATTTAGTTTTCCATATACTTCATTCTTTAAAAAATAATGTATGGTAAGTAAGTTGGCAAGTTTATGGAACTTAATATATTGTGTATGGAACAGTAATAACTCATGCTGCCAACAGGTTGGCAGATTTTAAATTGATAACCAAGATTTTGGAGACATAACAACTCATGCTGCCAACAAGTTGGCAGTTGTTAAGATAATGTATAGTGTTTGGAACAGTAATAGCTCATGCTGCCAACAAGTTGGCATTCTTTAAAAAAATAATGTATGATCTGTGGAACAGTAATACCTCATGCTGCCACCAAATTGTCAGTCTATAAAATAATATATAGTTTGTGTAATAGCTCATGCTGCCAACAGATTGACAGACTTCAACTTGATGAGCAGGACTTTGGAGACATAACAGCTCATGCTTCCAACAAGTTGGCAGTCTTAAAGATAATATAGAGTATATGGAATTGTAATATCTTAGATACCACTAGTTGGCAGACTTTAAATTGATAAGTAGAACTTTGGTAACATAATATTTCATGCTGCCAACAAGTTGGCAGTCTATAAAATAATATATTATTTATGGAAGAGTAATAGCTCATGCTGCCAGACTTCAAACTGATGAGCAGGACTCTGGAGATATAATAGTTTTTGCTACCCACAAGTTCGCAGTCTTAAAGATAATTTCAAGCTTTGGCACACAAATACATTCTCTTTCTAACAAGCTGATCATTACTTTTTTGTTTAAGTATCTGGTACTCTATTCGAACTTTCAATCATGAAATGTATAGTTGTAAATTACCAGAAATTTTTAAAAAGTTTTCACTGCTTCACCAGATCACGAGAAAATCACCAAATGTGGTAAAACTTCACCAGATTTAGCAACAACGATCGTTTAAACTCCCGCTTTATTGTAATCTTAACAACATTACAAACATAATACACTTCAGTGTGAATGATGGTAAGACGGAATTAATGACTTTTATACTATTCAATGTTGTATTTTTATCACAGATATGTAATAACGTCGATATTAAAGCAAATTAATGAAGATTTATTGCGAAAAAAATAAATTAAAATAGTATATAAATTATTTTCCATAATCATCGTTGCTACGATTTTTTAAATTCAACTCTACGTGTTATATCAGCTATTTAAAAATAGAAATTTAAAATATCATATTTCAAGAATTAGTTGAGATATATTGGTAAAATAATAAGCATTTTAAAATAAATTTAATCAAGTTTAAGTGTGCCTTGAATCATTTTTTATTTGTATTATATTTTACCAATATTGCACAACTCTAGAGATTTGATATTTAGAGAGGTTTAAAATAAATAAACTTCTCAGAACAAATTGGATAAGATCTAATTGAGCTGTTTATTTGTTTGTTTGAGTTAATTTAAAATTATTGTCAAATTTTATTATGCAATAATAATTATTAAAATTATTTAAAATAAACCTTTTTTTAGCTTCTAAGGTATACAAATAAGAGTGAATTTAAGTCATATTTTTATAAATATAAGCTTTAGGCTGCTCGCACACCAACCCTATGCGATCGTGACGATACCGTCACGCTATTTTATTACAAGGGACCACGCGGCGACTGATGAACTAGGAGCTCTTACACCAACGCTACGCGACAATATTGTAATACAATAATTCGATAGTCTTTAAGTAGTGAAAGATATGAACTTACGAAAGAAGGTCTTGAATAAAGGATTTGCTGTAACTCAGATGCATTTGGCTCCTGATTAATGTATACAATTTTGGAGGAATTTACATTAGTGGACAGATTTGATGTTGAAGAAGGTCGTGAATAATTCATGAGTTGTAGACCAGACGCAATTGAAAGTAGTTATGAGTTGGACACATATGTTGTAGAATTAGGCAGATTATCAATTAATTGTAATACTTGTCTTTTAAATATTCAAAAAGTATTTCCTGGCATTTCATCTATTTCAGGCAGAAGACTATCTAAAAACAATTTCCGGAGATTATTAATGCCACCAGTGCAGTGCAAGCTTTTTTTGTTTTATCTGGAAAAAGTCGATACATCCTTTATCTACCGATGATAGTTTTTCCTTCATTCTTTTTGGTTTTTGTTTATTGGACGCGATAGCTTCTTTGGTCGTAGTTTGCCTTTCTTCAGGTACAATATTTTTCGCTTCCTCAGTAATATTTTCAACAGGTTCTTCAGGTGGTGATGGTTATGGTAAATTCCCTACATCTTTGTTTTGACCTTTTATAAAAGGATTAATAAAATCCACAAATTGATTTAAATAATAGGGCTTAGCGGATTTCCTTCCAAATCCACAACTAAAAAATTAAAGTACATTGTATATTTTTAGGTATTTGGCTACAGGTGCAACATTTAAATCGCTTTCATTTTACTTTGCTAGAGGCGATAGTACAATTTCTAATATTGTTGCTGAAACAACTAAAGCAATATAGAATTTATTGCAGCCTGAATATATGCCTTTACCAATTACCGAACAATGGGACAGAATATCTGAACGATTCTATGAAGATTGGAATATTCCAAATTGTTTGGGGAGCTTTAGATGGTAAACATGTACGAATTCAAAAACTTCCTAATACAGGCTCAGCAAACTTTAATTATAAGGGTTACCATTCTATTGTATTGATGGCTTGTTCAGATGCAGATGGACTATTCACGACAATTGAAACAGGATTTGCTGGTAGAAATAGTGTGGGATTAAATTTACCACAAAATAAATGTCTACCACATGACATGTCTAACCAAAAAATTCACCATGATTTTGTTGGAGATGAAGCATTCCCATTAAAACATTATTTAATGCGACCATTTCCCCAAAGAACATTAAATAATAAAAAAAAATAATTTTCAATTACAAATTAAGTAGAGGACGAAAATGTGTAGAATGTGCTTTTGGAATGATGGCACAAAAATTTCAGGTGTTAAAAAATACGATTCTTTGTACAAATATTCAAACTATAACAAATATTATACAGTGTTGTTGCGTACTCCATAATTTTATTCGTAAACGAGACGGTGTAATGTACGAAACGCTTAATAGAAATGACGATAGTATTCATTCAGAAAAACCAATGAATATTACTGGTAGTACATCAACATTATCAACGAAGACTGCACAATCTGTTCGAAATTATTTGATCGAATATTTTATTACAGATGCAGTTGCATTACCTTGGCAAGGGCAATGCTGTGTATCTGAATACAGAGTTTATTCTTATTGTTATTTTATAATTAAATAAAAAATATCTGTTCATCAAATCTAAATACTTCATTTGTTTAGAAATCTCAGCCCATTCCTTTTCAGTAATTTTTTTTTTTGGGAATAATCGCCTAGATTATGATTATATAAACAGGGATATTTTTCGATAGTTTCTACAAAATGAACGTTCTTTTCTTTAACCATTTTATCAACTGGTCGCCAGGAGACTCGACATGCTGAGTCGCCAGCGACTGGTCACTTTTTGATAGAGTAGCCGTCGCGTGGCAGCAGCATTGGTGAAGAGATCTCTATTTAAAATAATGTGCCGAGACTGCAATTCGACATCGAGTCGCGGTCGCGTAGCGTTGGTGTGCGAGGGGCCTTAGGCCTGTTTCACACACAACGGTTTTCGCCGTACGACAAAAAACCGGACGGTTTTAAATCGTCAACGGTCGGTGGTAAACTAATAAAGTAAATACACTCTTTCACACCGGACGGCACCCGGTTATTTTTCGTACGGTCGAATCGAAGCAGCCGTCTCAACGACTGAACCGGACGGCGCCGGAACGGCTCATTTTTTGCAGTGGTGTATGCGATTTTATGCAAGCTTAGGCCAGGCGCGCACATGCAATTTTCTGTCGCGCGACTGTTTGGTCGCAAAAATAAGACACATAGCATTAAATACAAATGCGCGCATATGCGACTAAATAATAGCAGCAATTAAAAAGATGTAACCTGCTCCATTTTTGTAACGACGCGATTGTCGCGTCTTTAAATGTATCACATGAACAAGAATGAACATGCACGCACATGCGACTGTTCAGTCGTAGTCGCAGCACAGGCTGAATCTTCAGAAGTGTCTGATAATAGTGACAATGACTTGACATCTAGTGTCTTAGACACAGAAACTATTATTATCGAGGTAGAAAAAAGACCAGCTCTTTACAACAAACATTTGAAAGGGTATAGTGACCGAAATTTAAAGGAAAAATTGTGGGGAGAAGTGTATAGCAAAGTTATATCCACTTGGAACAAGTTATCGGCCGAAGAAAAACACAAGAGAGGTACGTGATATTGTTTTTATTTAATAGTTTTTAATAATCTTATGTAATAAATGTTGTGCAGATAAGTATTTAAATTTTATCATATTGCCACGGAACTGAACCTTCGGGGGATGTAAAGTAATTTGCCATATAGTCTCTTATATTAAGACCAACTCTGTTAGGTCTTATTCCAGCTGGAGGACAGCTCTGTAATAAACACTCATAAAATTCGTCCTCCACTTGCACACCGTCTTTCTTTCGCACGAAGTTATGTAGAATGCAACATGTTTTAATGATCGATGCAAAATACGCCATTTGTTCGCTAAAATACCAAAGGTACACTCTACCATACGCCGTGCACGAGTCAGTCTATAATTAAAGACTCTTTGTTTCATTGTTAAGTTTCTTCGAGGATAAGGCCGTCAAACATTTTGTGATAACGCGAATGCTTCGTCTCCTACTATCATGAAAGGTATGGGTTCTCCCATTTCGTTGTTTGGTAATTTTTGTGGAGTAGGAACATTTAATTGGTTATTATGTAATCTTTGACCAAAATTCGAATTCTTAAAAACACTGGAATCGCTTCCAGCACCATATGCTCCTACATCTATTGCTGTAAAACAGTAGTCGGCGTCTACTATACCCAAAAGAATAGTCGAATAAAAGTTTTTATAATTATAAAATTCGGAACCAGTATTATTTGGTTTCTGTAATCTAACGTGCTTGCCGTCGACTGCACCGATACAGTTCGGAAAATTTGTCCTATCGTAAAACTCTTTGGCAATATTTATCCAATCTTCTTCAGACTTTTCTGACATGTATAAAGGCTGTAAATAGTTCCATAATTGGTTACACGTGTCTTCAACAATTTCCCTTATCGTGGTAGCCCCAAGTAAAAATTCAAAGTGTAAAGAATTGAAACTATTGCCGGTAGCAAGATACCTGAAAAATAAATAATAACTGTTTTTTATTGCAGGAAAAATTATTCAAAAAAAATGGAAACATTTAAAAGATTGTTTCGCTAGGGAATTAGCAGCCCAGCGTAAAGCAGTGTCTGGGCAAGCAGCAAAAAAAAAGAAGATATATTTATTTCGATCAATTGCAATTCCTTTTCCCAATAATGAAAGATAGACCAACTACCAGCAACACCGGACCTTCTCAATCAATTGAGTTTGATCAAGAAAATCAAGAAATGATATCTTCTCCTTCTTTAGCAACCAATACAGAAAATTCGGAAAGTACATCCATATCTAAAAGAAGAGCTGCAAGAAAAACTGTGCTTAAAACAATTCCATATGAAGAAAAGTTACTGAAAATATTGGAGGATAAGCAATGTGAAACAACCGAAAATTTTTCACTTATGCTTGTTCCAATGTTCAAAAAATTAACTGATGACCAAAAACATTATGCGAAAGTTGAAATCTTAAATATCATGAAAAATGCAAAAAACGTCGGAAATCCTCCAGTTTTTTACAGTTCAATGCAACAATCTTATTCTCATCTTTATCCTAACCGTCCGGTAGACCAAGTGCAATTTCCAAGATCAAATTTTCAACAACAGCAACAAGGAGGCAATGAAAGTATTTACTCCGCGCCATCGACATCAACGGTCAACTCTGCACAGTCCACACCATCAGCAACCATTTTTTCTGATGGTGACAATGCATATTTTGACTTGTCAAATCAATAAATTAATTAAATTAAACAAATAGAACATATATTTATTATTTAACCTTATTTTTAATATCTACTTCTATATATCTAGTCTAATAGTAGTTTGCAGAAAATATCTAGTTAATTTGGCAGAACGACGACACAAAACAAAAACTGGTAAGTACCTTCTTACCTTATTGTTATTGCAAGACATTCCTCAGGTGGTATACATTTTCTCCATTTACTATTTTGGTACGATATTTTCGGTCCTATTATTTTTAATAATTCAAGAAAAGATTTTTCACTCATTCTGTAATAGTTAAAGAATTTACGAGGATGCTTTCTTAAATCTTCATGAAGAATGTAAAATTGACCCCGATGTTCTCTGTCAGATAAAATTGGATGCACCCAAAATTTTCTTTTCCGTTGCTTTCTTAATTTCTTTCGTAATAACAGAGCGACTATACAAGCGGTTTCTATGAAGTCCATGTTGATACTAGGCTCTAGTCACGATTAATCAGTCGCAAATGCGCGACCATACAAATTTTTTGCGACTACTACTTTTATCATAGAATAACAAATAATCGCATGAAAATCGCATGTGCGCGCCTGCCCTTACACACGTTACGATTTTAGTCGTGTTCTTTTAGCCGTCTTTAATAGTCACTTAAAAAGTTTGGTAAATTTGCGAAGAAAAAATTATTAAAATGGATATTGATACCGACCTGCTAATTACCCTTGTAGAAGCCAGACCCGTGTTGTGGGACAAAGGTGTAAATCATTATAAAAATAAAACTGACACAACGAAAGCTTGGGAGGAAGTATGCAATACGTTAAATGCAGATTATTGCAAGATGCAGGAAAAAGAAAAAAATATGTTCTGTGAGTATTTATTGTTTTTGGTTTTCCAAAATCTCATCGTATAGAATTTTGAGTGTTAATTAAAAAACAATACCTCTTTCACACTTTATTTATTTGCCATTTAACTGATCCAATTCCTACAAAATAATCACATAAGTGTTGCCTTATATTGTTGGGTAATAAACCTCCCCGTGATGTTTGTTCTCTTAATACGTCTTCGAAGCCTGTAATTGCAATAGTGTCATCAAAATTTATTCCATCCCTTTCTCGCACAAAATTATGAAGTACGATGGTTGCCTTTGTAATATCCACAGCAAAATCTGGCTCTACATTAAACGGTCGGTGGAATATTCTCCATTTATTGCTTAGAATCTCAAATGCACCTTCGACGTATCTACGAGCTCTAGTAAGACGGTAATTAAAAATTTTTTTCTCAAAAGAAAGGTTTGATCCGCCGAAAGGACGTAAAAGGTGTCTATGAAGTGCAAAGGCTTCATCACCAACGAAAAAATAAGGAACTTTGTTGTTCTCTGTTCCTGGCAAATATTTGTCCTCTGGTAGCTGGTGCGTTCCGTCTACAATTGATTCCCACAACCGACTTCTTTTAAAAATTGCAGAATCACAATCTTTGCCATAACTTCCTATGTTGGCATAAATGAATCGATAAATTGAATCAGCAATTGCCATTAAAACGATCGAATGGTAATGTTTGTAATTAAAATACATTGAGCCACCACCACGTGGACAAATTAATTGAATATGTTTTCCGTCGACGGCTCCTATGGAATGAGGAAAATTTGCATTTTTTTTCAAAATCCAATGCAATTTTCTCCCATTGGTTCTTCGAAGGCATTGGAAGAGTTTCGGCTTGTAGTACCACCCAAATCACTTTACAAACTTCTCTTACTATTAAGCTAGCTGTGGAAATTCCAATTCTGAAGATGTAATGAAGATCAGTGAAGGTACACCCACTACCAAGATACCTGAATAAGAAACAAAACCGTTAGAATGTTTTATTTTATTATTTCTTATAAAAAATCATATTCTGTTTCGGTTAAGACAGGTATACTTATTTATTGATACAGCAAAAGAAGTCATGAAACGATGGGCTAACGTTCGCGATTCTTTTGTAAAAAGTTGCAAAAAAGAAAAAGAGAAAAAGAAAAGTGGTGCGGCAAGATCTAAAAGCAAACAATATGTTTAAAGCAAACAAATGGACTTTTTAAGAAAATTATATGTTAATAGAGAAACCAGTGATAATTTCGAGACAGAGAAGGATGTTTCTATACAAGATGATGAAATCATGAATTCTGAAAACGAATCAGAAAACCGTGTTGATTCTCTTCCATCAACCTCGTCAACAGATAATTTATCCACACGACATAAGCGGCGTAAGATTGACGAGTTTGATGAAAGAGTATTAAGGGCAATAGAAGCTGAAAATCGCCCAAATCGGCATATTTCATTTTTGAATGGGATTGTACCCGCTTTGGACCAATTTAATGAAGGGGAAATTTTACAATTTCAGATGGGAGTGTTGCAACTAATTGCAAACATTAATCAACAAAGAAACTCCAACACTCAAGTTCAATATTTACATCAACAATACAGTCAGCCACCTCCACCCCAACCTAACAATGAACATTTCTTTAATTTATGAATAATTTAAGTTTGTTAGTTATCAATAGTATTTTGTTTTGTTAGTGTTTTTATTAGATAGAGTATTTTTATTTTTTGTTTATTTGTTTATAAAAGGATTTTGTTTTTGTTATATTGACATATATTTTTACTTTAAAATGTTGATCGTTGTTTTATTGGGATGAACCCTGTGTACCTTCTTCTCTTAAACTGTATATTGTACTTTGACAGAAACATAACTTTGACTTAGCTTAAAGTCACAGCTAGCATTTCTATTGGCTGAATACAGTTCCTCATCTTAGTATTTTGTCGCTGAATAGTGTCTTTAAGTCGGTTGTGAAGCTCATCAAATGAGGCAACGGACATTCGAAAATAATTAAAAATCTTGGACTCATCTGCCCGTAGTTCTTCAAAAAGTGCTACGAATGTTCCAACTTCATCCCTTCTTATGTTGATGGGATGTACCCAGTAACGACGATTTCTTTGCTTTCCTCTACGATGGTGTAATAACCACAGTGCTGCAATTTTCTTTCGATTCATATTATTTAAATAGGTATAACACATACGAAAAGTCCCACAAAACTAACCGAATCTACGAAGACGGTACGGTGAAATACCGTCGCATGTGAAAGCAAACCGTTCACGGTAAAAACCGTCCGGTTTTTTGCCGTACGGCGAAAACCGTTGTGTGTGAAACAGGCCTTAGTCAAACAGATTTTCATTATAGACCTTGTTAGAAGTTTTATGTAATGGCAACACAGTAATTTATTTGTTTATTTTATTTACAGTATATTTTCTTCCACACCTATTTTGTAATAAATGTTGTTCGTTTATCAATTTTAATCCTCATCCAATATATTTTCAGCGAATTTGGAAGTTCTCCGTACTTGTTTGAACCTTTCCTTTTGTTTCATAAAAAAAGAAGTTTTTTTTTTCCTCCAATATGCGTACATGCTTTCACAATTCCAAAATCTTCACATTTGGCAGAAATGAATGACTTGATAATCAAAATTTTGTACATTGACTTTTTTGGTAAAATTAATGAAAAGGACTGTTTTAAGATGGGAGAGTAAGACTATAGATCAAAATCTTATAGCGAAGAGAAAAATTTGTTCCTGAATGGCTCATACAACATCAATCATAAAATGACATCAATATCTTTATGGGACACTTGCAAAGTCGAGATTATAAAACTAATCCTGGATGATTGTCGAAACTGATAATTACGATTAATTTCAATTATATAGTTCAATATTGTTGTTTCACTTAAACGGTATGATTTAGCTAAAGTTGAAATATATTAAATATTTTAAGTGCATTTCATTTTTATTTAATTTTAAATTTAATTTGTTTATTTACGATCTTTATGACTAAAGACATCAAATTGTTTTTGCTACGCATGCATCATTTTCGAGGAGATGATAGGTTGTGATTATTAAATCTTTACTTGATTAAGTTTAATGGTGGTATTCTGATACCTTTCAAGAGTGGTTCCTTCGTTTTTCCTATTCCTGAATTTTCAACCGGTGCGGTGTATAAGAGCTTCGAACGAAAAATATGTTCTATTACTTCACATCAATAATGAATATATTCCAAGATGTCATTTTTATGGCCAAAATGTATATGCAAAATATACATACCTAGATATTGTGTCCTTCATGGAGCAATATCCTGAATATAAATACATTACAGTTAGAGTGGTAATAAAACGTCATGTTGTTTGACTATTAAGGAATTTCACAACATTATGCAGATCGCACCGGCACCTGCTTTGCCTCCCCTTGATTTCGAAAATATTGTTCAGCAGTTGCATATTCGTAACATTTGTAAAAATGATGTATAATGAATAAAGGAATCGGTTGATGTATCCAAGGCAGATCAAGTTGAACATGACTCTCGTTCACTCACTGAGATCTTCACCATCATTAATAAAAGTAATTAGGGATCACCCAATTCTAACGGAAGTAGGAATATCAACAATATTGTCAATCGAAATAGTGTTTTTAATTCGTCTGCTTTAGATGAGAGATATTGCACAGGCTTCGTCAGGTGGTGGTATATAGGTTAGTGTCTCTAAGAAGTATGGAGCAATTGCCGTGGATGCTACGTTTACCATGGTTTTTGTCCATATACTCAGACATCACTTGCCAAATGCTATATTTGGTAAATTTTGATTTTACATTTGATTAATAATTATAATTATAATATTAATAGATCATTATATTTGATCTATAATTATTATATAATAATAATTATAGATTTAGATATTCAAAACTTTGTTTTCTTCCTAAATATAAATTAGATCAACACAATTAGAAATACCAATAATCGAATTCTTGACTTAATTTAACTTAAACTGTCAAGTTAGTAGTCAAAGAGATTGTTCAATGAGATTTTGAAAGATTAATCAATCAAATTCCCCAGATTCCCTAAATTTCAATTACAAATCAAAATAGATTTGCGATGATTAACAAAATCCAGTTATATACATATGTACAGATGGTTCAAACTCGATATCCGAATACGATAAGTTGCTTCCAACAGACCTGATATTGCATCTAGAAGACAGGATTTAGCCTGTAGATGACTTGATACTGTTTCTAGAACAAATAATATTGTTTCCAGAAGATTTGAAATGTTTCCAGACGACTTACAATAACACCAGATAACTTCCAGACTTTGATATCGCATGTAGAAGGGTTGATATTGCATCTAAAAGACTTGATTTGCTGCCAAAAGACTGGATACTGGTTTAGAAAACTTGATATACCAGAAGACTGGAAATATTTCCAGAACACTGGAAATATTTCCAGAAGACTGGAAATATTTCCAGAGTACTTGATGTTGCTGTTAGAAGACTTGAGATGCTTCCAGAAAACCTGATATTATATTGCATCTAAAAGACTTTATATGCTGTCAGAAGATTGGATATTGCCTCTATCCAAACACACTGCTTAACACTTGACACTGCTTCTAGAAGACATAAAATGTTTCCAGATGACTTACAATACTTCCAGAAGAGTTGCAATACTTCTAGATGACTTGATATTGCATCTAGGAGACTTGATTTGCTACCAGAAGACTGGATACTGCCTCTAGATGATTTGGTACTGTTTCTAGAAAACTTGGTATTGCTTCCAGAAGATTTAAAATGTTTTCAAACGACTTATTATGCATATAGACGCCGTATAATGCTTTCAGAAGATTTAAAATGTTTCCAAACGACTTATAATGCTTCCGGACGCCTTATAATGCTTTCAGAAGGCTTGCAATGCTTAAAAAAGACCTGATGTTACTGTTAGAAAACTTGAGGTGCATCCAGAATACTTTATATTACATCTAGAAGACTTGATTTGCTCTTAGGAGACTGGATACTGCTTCTAGACGATTTGATACAGTTTCTAGAAGACTTGATATTGCTTCCAGAAGACTTGAAATGTTTGCAGAAAATTGATACTGCTTCTAGAAGAGTAAAACTGTTTCCAGACGATTTACAATGCTTCCAGACGATTTATAATGCTTCCAGACGATTTACAATGCTTCCAGAAGGCTTACAATGTTTCCAGATGGCATGATATTGCATCTAGAAGAATTGATTTGCTACCAGAAGACTGGATACTGCCTCTAGATGATTTGATACTGTTTCTAGAAAACTTATTGCTTCCAGAAAACTTGAAATATTTCCAGACGGTGTATAATGCATCCGAACGACTTACAATGCTTAAAGAAGACTTGATATTGCATCTAGAGAATTTCCAATGTCTTACAATGCTTCCGGAGTACTTGAAGTTGCTGTTAGAAGAGTTGAGATTCTTTCAGAAGTCTTGATCTTGCATCTGGAAGATTTGGTTTGCTGCTAGAAGATCGGACACTGCCTCTAGATGATTTGATGCTATCTCTAGAAAGGTTGATTTTGCTTCCAGAAGACTTGAAATGTTTCCAGAAGTCTGGTACTCCTTTTAGAAGACTTAAAATGTTCCAGAAGACTTGAAATGTTTCTAGAGCATTTGATACCACTTTTAGAATGCTTGAAATACTTCGAAATTATTTGAAATGCTTCCAAAAGATTGAATACTGTTTCCAGAATACTCAATATTGCTTCTAGATGTTTTAAAATATCTCCAATAGGCGCGATACTGCCTCTGAAAAACATAATACTGCTTCTAGAAGATTTGAAATGATTCTAGAAGACTTGAAAGGTTTCTAGAAGACTTGATACTGCTTCTAGAAAATTCAATATTGTTATAAAAGTCTTGACATTGCCTCTGGCAGGCTTAATGTTGTGTCCAGAAGATTTGAAATGTGTCTAGAAGACTTATCACTGTTTCTCATTTTCCTCAAAACTTTTAGATAAAATATTTTCTCCGATTGATATGAATTGAAAAATTCATAAGATTTCAAGACATTCAAGATGGCATTTGCACCCTCTTGCGGTCATCTTAGAAACCTAAACAGAATTTCCACTATTTTCTCTTAGCCACTTATAAAATTTTTTACTGCAAGTTTCTGCAATGAGTAGTTTTCCAGAAACGGCACTTTCACACTTATTTGACTATCCTGTACATGTCTTTAAAGATTCTTTTAAGTATTTTATTGATTTTTAGCTTGATATCATATGCTTTCTTTAAAGAAATTGGTAACTAAAATAAACTATCGACTTGCAAAGTCTTCGGAACGTAACCCCATCGTAAGCCGTGTGCTTTCTATACATTAATTAATTTTAAACTATACATGGTGGTTTTATCAAGAGTTTATTGACAATAAGTTAACTTCATAAAGCCTTTTCGCAACTAAAAGAAACGGCATTGTTACAAGCGCAATTTGTGAAAAAGCAGTGACATATGCTGATAAACGGTGATATGCACTGACATGCTGTTAAACCGCCATTTTGGCTCGAATAGTTTGAATACAGGCTTCATGTACCGCGGTACTTTACTAATCTAGGGACCTTAAATACTACGGTAAATTTAAAATAGTAATGCGGGGCTATTTAATGAAACAACTTAAAAGATAAACAGAAACAGTTTATTAAGATAAAAGTAATGATAAAAAGATGTGTAGTGAAATAGATGTAAATGTACTGATCGAACTTACGACTTACATTTTGTGTATGATTTTGTGCCAATTTTGACATTTGTACGCTTTTTGTTAGTCATGGTTACTATTTTATCACATTTTATACTTTTCACATTTTTTTTTAATTCTCAACTACTGCTTCAATACTTCCCACTTTGAACTTAAAATTTCCCACACCATGGAGAATTTCCTTACACGTGGGGATGCAATGCAACCAGAGTTGCAACTATAATTAATTTAAAAGTTGCATAGACGGTCTATTATTGTTAAACTAATGTATCAAAGAGAGATTTTCAAGCATTAATTGAAGTGGAAACAAGTTATTTAATTCTATCTTCATGGGCTACTTTCCAAACCTTTGCGGTCGATGTGTTGGCCACCCCTGAGTTACACCCTTTGCTAGTTTAACAACTAGCAAAGTAATTCTTTCGTGTAGAATGTTAGAGTTTCACTGGCAACTGTACTTCAGACAATGTACTCGTATTTTTAAATATAATTATTTCTAAATAAAGTTCAAAGTGCGTACTTTCTAATCTATTAAATCCTGTATGTCTACAATATATGAGTTTGACAGAAAATATCTTGTTTATCGCCTCACTTTCCGCATCCACCCTGTTGTTCCTCCGTAATGCATTTTCGAGTTATAAAGTTTAAAACAATTTTTCGCTAACTTTGAAGTCCTCTAGTGGTGAAATAAAGCAACTTTAGATGTAGACAACTTAAATCAACTTATGTTGTAGATGCATTTCGGAGACACCTGTATGAATGTATGTGTATATATATTTAATTTTTGTAGCGAATTGTGTTGGAAAATGAAATCTAGAGGTGTATTCTATTAGAAATTTAGAACAGGAATTTTTGTTTTTGCTATTTGAAACAGTTTTAATACAATTTGGAAACGTTGATGGCCCTACATTTCATTGATATGATTTTAAATAAATATATCAAAAAATCAAACTTGCTATTCATTTATTATTGTTATTGTCACAAAACGACATTTACACTTTAAAATATTCTCGGAATAATAATGATCCTCTTATTTTTACTGCTAACAACTTATCATTTTCGAATTAACTCAGGAGAAGATATACAAAGTAGCGCTGTTTACACCGATGAAAATTTTCATGAAAAAATTTCTGAGTCTCCAACAACTTTGGTAATGTTTTACGCACCTTGGTGTGGTCATTGCAAACAATTAAAACCACAATACGAGAAAGCAGCCGAAGAATTATCAACTCACGATCCAGCCATAGTTTTAGCAAAAGTTGATTGCACATCAGAAGGAGAGAATATATGCAAAGAATTATCGATTGGTGGATTTCCAACGTTAAAGTTATACAAATTTGGAACGTTTATTGAGGATTACGACGGAAGGAGAACCGTCGAGGATCTAGTTCTATACATGAAATCGAAATCTGTTGAACGTAAAATCCATTTATTCGAAGACGTTGAGAAACTCGATGATTTTCTGAATAAATACAACGAAAGTGGATACGTCATTGGGTTTTTTGAAAAGGAAAGTTTATTGGAGCCGATTTTTATAAACGCTTCTGAAGAACTTTGGAGCAAAATCCTTTTCGGATATACAACGTCACAAGAAGCGTTCGATAAATACGAGATAAATAACGAAGCGATTTTATTTATTCGGTCAAAACGAGCTCGTAATAAATTCGAACAAGATCGAATTTTCTACGAGGGAAATCCCAATTACATTGATTTAAAAGATTTTATAATAATGAATAATCATGGTTTGGTTGGACATCGGGTTAAAATTAACCAAGACGATTTTAAACCACCCTGTGTTATAAGTTACTTTGATTTGGATTATAAAGATAACGCCCAATTCACTAAATATTGGAGAAATCGAATTCTTAAAGTTGCGAAAAACTTCACTGATAAATTAACATTCGCTATGAGTTCGATAGTTGATTTTAAATCAGAACTTAAACAACATTACGGATTAAAAAAATTATCAACAACTAAACCTATAGTGATTGGTAGAGATAAATTTAATCGGAAATATATCATGGAAAACGAATTTTCGATTACAAATTTGGAAATTTTCGCTAATGACTTAATTAATGACAATTTAACACCTTACGTTAAATCAGAACCTGTTCCTAGTAGCCAATATGATAACTATGTTTTACAAGCTGTTGGAACGAATTTTCAAAAATTAATTTCCGAAACTACTAAAGATAACGATGTTTTTGTGGTTTTGTATAAGTCAAAATGTTTTGAGGGTGTTAACGCTTTCCATAAAATTGGATTAAAACTCGAAAATGAACAAGTTGAAATTATAAAAATAGATTATGATAAAAATGATATTGTGGGAGATGGTTTTGAAGTAATCGATTGTTTGACGGTTTATTGGGTTCCTAAGGGTGATGAAAATAATCCAATTTTATACGAAGGTGGACGAAAAGTTAAGGACCTCTTAGAATTTGTTGCGGAGAATGCAAGCGAAAAATTAAAAGTTGATCCAATTGCAAAAGTTGAACTATAACTTTATTATTATTTTGTTAAACTGGTTCATATTATTTTAAGTTGATTAAAAAAATTTCGAAAATATCCAATTTAATTTATTTACTACTATAAAAATAAAAGGTGTTAATGATATAGTAAGATTAAAAAATAAACAGTTTTATGAGATTCCTTTCTAATATAACGAAGCGAATGTGAACTGTTACCGTGTTATGCCCCGCAATAATTAATAATCCAGTGTTTTATTGCACAAAAACCATTACGTTGAGCGGTGTTGTAACGCACCGACAATGAACGTTGTTATTTAGCCTTTTGAATATAGTTCATTTGGAAATATGGTTAAAAATGAAAGTTAATGTTTCAATCCCTTTTATTAGAATCGAAAATAATTATTATATTTTTATCGTTTCAGCACGCAACAAAATACTGTTTAGGCGACCATAAAGCTATTTTTTCCGTATTAAATAGAATTTGTATGGAATTCTTGTTCAAGGTGATGAATTGATTCGATGACGAAAGCGATATCGATGGAGTTGTAAATGTCTTGACAGAAGAAGAGCCTATTTGTTGATCAGTAAATTGGGGATCTTGTTAAATTGTGTTATTTAGGCCCGTTACTACCACTCATAGTTAAAGTTGTAGTTAGCGCTATCTAAAAAATAACGTAAAAATCGATTACTACCACTGCATTTATCTCATAGTTAACGTTACCTAAAAAATAATTTTTGTGTTAACCATAACCAGTGGATTCGGTTCGGGTTAAGTCGGTATCTCATAGATAAAAGAGGAAACCTAACCTCACAAATTGCCTGGTTGTGTCACGATACCCGTGGTTTTTCAGTGAAATATTGCAAAATTACAAAAATGGATAATTTTATGGATGTTGACGATGAAGAAAATATTTTCGAGGATATAAATAAACTATTTCCAGGGCTGGGTTAATGTATCGATGTATCGATATATATCAAGACATGTATATATTATTTAAAGAAAAATATGAATTATCTTATGGTGCTCTACCAAATGGTACTACACCAAAAATGATGTTACAAATCAAAAAATTAATACGATTAAAATAAATAATTAAATAATTAGTTTAATAAAATAAACTTTACCAACACTTTTCCAACCTCCCCTAACCCTCCCATAAGCGTCATTTTGCATGCAATCTACTGTTTTGTTAAAATTCTACTGTTTCTGGATACAGAAAATTATAAGCAATGCCAACTTTCGGCATAAACTGGTATGTCAATCTACCATTCGTTGACTTATCCCATCTTTCCTGCCAAACACCCATAAAATATTTTCTAATCTTATTCTTAAGACTTCGTCTAGAAATAAAATTAAATCCAATATGGGAATTCTCCAGCAAAGATGCTTCCTTTGCCAATTGGTCCGGTCTTTCATTTCCTTTAATACCAGAGTGTCCTTTAATCCAATAGAAATTGAGCCTGTTCTTTAGATCTCTGATCATATCCCATGTCTCCTTTTGCAAATGACTTGGTCTGTTCATATTTTTCAAGCCTTCTAAAACAGAAGCACTATCACTAGATATACCACACTTAACAATATCGTTTTTAATTACATATTTTAAAGCACTATAAACCGCAATTAATTCCGCATGAAAATTATTACACAAACTACCGAGTTTTATTTTTTCATTATATGTCTCAACACCTTCACTATAAACAACAAATGCAGCACCAACATCAACATCACTTTTTGCACCATCCGTATATATTTGAACACCACTAACTTTATTAACACTCCCGCAAACTTTAAAGTCCATAACAGCTCGTTTAGCTGGATGAACAACTGACAAAAGCTCACTTTCTTTTTCAATAAGGATGTTATTTAAATCTAAACCAGTAATTAATTTTAAGTCATTATTATCTAAACTATTTAAATTTTGTAGTATTGCTAATTCTCTAAATCTTAAATCAGCTGGTAAAATACCTGCTATAACACTAAGCGTATCACTCGAAACTGTACTATAGGCTTTAGCAGCCTTCAATCCTAAAACCCTTTGTACACTAATAAATTTGTTCCTAGCTTTTATACTTTTAATTTTACTTTCCCATACTGAAGCTGCATAAGACATACAAGGTTCGATGACACCCTTGTATATGGTGCTTGATGCATTACCTTTCAAGCCCCAGCTAACCTTAGCAGCAGCTCTAAATGCAGACATAATCTAAATGAAAATTAAAATTAAGTTAATCATCTAAATAGACGCCTAAATATCTAACAACATTTTTACAAATAATCCTATTACCATCTAAAGACAAAATTGGTAACCTTTGATTTAATTTTCCAAAGAAAATTGCTTCTGATTTTGAAGCATTAAATTTTAATTTACAATTCTTACTCCAAAGATTAATTTTTTCTAAAGCCTCATTAGCTAAAATAGAAATGTTTTTATAAAGGTTACTCCTAACTAAAAGAGTTGTGTCATCCGCGAAAGCTACAATTTCACAACCTATAGGTAAATTAATATCAAAAATGGTGTCAAACATAATATTTATACTAAAGTATAAATAATTTTTTTAACTTTTATGTTCTTCATAGTTTCTTTTTATTAACTGTCGATCTAAATATCGATACGATATCGATATGAGTATCGATACAATGTATGTATAGAATATCGATACGCTTCATGCTGTATCGCACACCCCTAATTATTTCCTATACGAAGTGAAACAATAATACGAAGACGATTAAATCATCTAAATAAACATTGAGATGGGGAATTTATGAAAATATTTCGTATTTCCAATGAAACTTTTCAGTTTCTTCTCCATGAAATAGAAGAAGCTATTAAACCGCCATCCATGACGCGTCACTTCTTTTATTTTCTATAACATATTTATTATATATACTATTTCTTTTTTTTATTTTTATTATTAAATCGATCAATATTTCCATTTCCTGTTTGGAATAATTCGCAGTTCTTTTTTCTTATCGTTTTCCGTTTTCTATATTCGAACGGTACACAAAATAAGAATAATGACAAAAATAATAAACGCTCGATTTACGATGATGTTCGAGGTTAGAATATTAGGCCTTTTGACCGTATGGTCACCAACTTAAATAATCATCCCAAATAAAATTACTAGATTCTTTAGATATCTTAAGGATATCCTACCTATGAGTTAACTTGAAGTGGTAGTACGGCCGAGTCCGTAAACTATTAGTTTAGCGTTATCTTATAGCCAACTTATCTAATAGATGTCAACGATTTGGTAGGAACGGGCCTTAGAGGTATAGGGAACCAGGTTTAAATAGAACATTGGATAGGATGAGGGTTTGTCTGGGGCGATGATTGTTTCATTCCGTTAATTGGAAATTATGGTGGATTGTCAGAACGGTTGTAGGTATTGTAGGCTGATATATAATTATAGTTATTTACGTAATCAGTTATGAAAAGACTAATTTTGTTTAACGAACGCAATATTTGTAGCCTTGTTTTGTACAAGGCTTATGTGCCAAATGAATTTACATTGAATTAAATAGTAACATCCAAAACAAATCAACATTCAGTTAGGTAATATTTCCTTACACCACTAGAGATGTAATGAAACAACAGTTGTAAAATATGTAACATTACACAACGTCAAAATGACATATAAAACCTGATATTTCGGTTTTTTAAGTTAGCGGAGTTAGACAAAAATGTTGTTTTGGATATTTGATTATTATGGGATCGGTGAAATGAAGCGGATTAATTGAAAATCTTGGCCAAAAAGATTTGTTTGTGTAATGACTCTAAAATTGGCAGAAATTATAAAATATTTACTCATATAACAATGATGCAGTATCCTATGATATATTTTCAAGTTGTAATACTTATGTAGTGAAGCACTGGTACTCGAAAAGCTCTAACAGGCGAAAATTTCTTATAGCCGCACATACAGGGTGTTGCAGATTTTTGTGGCAGGACTTTAACACTCGATAGCCTTAACAAATAAAAAACTGTATATAAACATAGATCGATAAACGCTTTGTTTTGGTGATACAGGGTGTTCAAATTAAATTTTTGAATATTTTTATATTACACACGTTTTTCATTTGATTCAATTGAAACTTGGTATGTGGAGGTTTTTTGGCATAAGAAAGATGATTATGAAGTCGGTTATAGTAAGCCGCTAGATGGCGTTTGACATACATATATTTAAAGTGTTTATGGTAAAACTGCAAAATATCGCATTATTTAACAAAATCTACATTAGTACGCCTTATATTACAGGACGTACCTATACAATATTACTTTTGAACAATGTTAAGCAATTTATTTGTTGCCTATTTAAATATAGAAAAATTATTTTTTTCCACATATGATGTAATTAAACAATATTACAAAAAAGATAATTAACGAATTTTCTATGTTTGTATACTATACAATTCTACTTACTACTGACAATTGATTCCATGATAAATTTTCAAAATATAAAGGAAAAAGTAATGGAAAAATATTAATCAGAAATTCCTCTCTTCATCGACGTTTTATTTGCGTGTTCATCGTTTACTAAATAATCAATTCACAACTAAAATATTTTGGTGTTGATTGTTACAATAATTATAAAGAAGGTGGTTCAAAATATCTTGATATTTATTTAATCGAATAGTAATAATTGAAGACATAAGTGGATAAAGGTGTCATGTCACATTTTTAAACTTTTGAGTAAACTAGCATAACACATCTTAAACTGGAACTTTCTTGTGAAGTTCTGGATTCAATTTATTGTAACCTCAAAAAATAGTAATAAATAGAAAATTTCCTATCACGTACTTTCTTATTAAAGAAAAACATCCTTTTCTGGAAAAATTAAGATATAGTGTACATAACACCTTTATCCACCAACTCTCAGCTTGAAATGTTATTTCTTTTATCATGAATGAAGGTGTCATGTAACATCTAAATCTATATATTTTTGAATATATAGAAAAAAAGCAAGATGACAGAATGAAAAACACTTCAATTTATAGTTTAAACTATTTTATTTATAGAAATTTATAAACTGCTTATGAACTTAAAATATGAAACAAATAAAAAATTTAAAGTAAATAGGTATAGATAAGCAACTAATATGATGTTCTCCTTTTCTGCTTGGGATTTAGACTAGTTTGTTCCAACACATCTTTATAGTACCATCTGTAATCCTCTTCAACGAACTTTATTTGTTCTTTCAAGTTGGCAATTTTTTCGGTAGTTAAACCCCCACATTTAGGTAATACGCTTAGAGTAACTTCCCCAGTTTGAATTTTTCTTGCACCTTTTTTATGTAAATCAACCTGCAGAAACGGTGAATGAGAGTCTAAATTTGTTTTATATAAATAAACTCCAAAACTGTCTACTCTAATCCATTTGACACTGTCTGTAGATTAATCTTCCCGTTAATAGTGTTCTTAGTTTTTTTATATAAATGAAGTTTCATTGGAAGTTCTTCTAAATTATAAAAAAAAATTTCCATATTTAAACATAAACTATGTCTAGTACTTGCAGATCTGATAATCTCCCGATATTGGTCCGGAATAAAAATATTTTGATGCTTTCTGAGTTCTTTCTCAATACGACCAAAATCTCGATCTGAGTCGAGGTAGCTGTGGCCAACCTCAGGAAATTTATGATCTATGACTCTGAAAATCTTGTTTAGAATAAAATACTGGTAAAGACAAAGGATGGAGAAGTTCTTATTTTGCCCTGCACATGAATCAGACCAAATTATCAAGTGATCGACATCAGGGTGTTCTTTTTTGAGTAATTTGCAGAACCTTAATAAACAACTTCCAATTTCGTTACTGCCTCTATTGGCAATGTCTTCTGTCCAATTAAAAAAATATGACTTGTGGTCTGAATGAGTGATGCAGTGAATACCAAAGTTGTAAAGCCACATTTGTCTCAAGTAGAAAGCCTTTGATGTTGATAATTTGGGTAATGGCATAGTTTGTTGTAAATCCATGGTTATGTAACATTTTGTTCTATCACTTGTTGGTATTTGCCTGTCTACTTTTTGGGAATAAAAGGCATATTCCCAGTTGTTTTTGTGTTCAACTGAATTTTCTCCAGCATCACATATGCTGCAAGTGTCACTTTTTGGGTGACCAAAAGACAAATTAAACTTTGTTTCAAAAATATGTCTATAGAATGAAATTTTGACCATGTATTTATCATCCAGTTTGTTCTCCTTGCAATGCTGTATATAAAGCTGGTAAAGTTGATTCACATTAAGTAAAGAGGACAGATATTTTTTGTTATGATTTTTGTTACGGGAGTAATGTGATTGTTCAGCAGGAAACATATTAACATGATTAATGATGTAGTTGATAACATCCTCACCTATCTTATGAGGGCGATTTATATGATGCCCTCGCTTATCTGGAGAAGGAGCAGACTGGCCAAGTTTTAACTGTTTTTGTGTTATTTCAATTTTTTTTCTTCCTATTTTATATAGAGAGCATAAAGCATCTTTACACACTGGTATCAGCTGCTTATCATAAGTAATTGCATATTTAAATGAGTAATTTTTTGATGTCTTTCTGCCTAATCGGTGACGAAGAACTGGCTTAATTTCGACGCTCTTGAAAATCAGGATACTCTTACTATTTACATCTAAGCTGTAAAATTTCTTCAAAATTGCTTTTCTGTCTTCAATGTTGAATTTATCAGAACAATTCATGCGACATTTCTGTTTGCAGAGTACTCCTTCCTTTATTGTCTTTTTTTCCACAACTCTTCCAGTTTGTGATACATATTCTTGACCCTTTTGCCTTAATAGAGCAGCTTTTTTCCATTTCCATTTTTCTGGATTACGGGTTCTTTTTTTGGAAACCTTAGGCTGCAATTCAAATATCTTCAATTTTTTAACTTCTGGGCCTTCAGCAATATCATGAATAGCATTACTTGTTTCTTGTCTGTTAGAAGAGTCTATATCTTCCTTTTCTGCTTCGATTTCTTTTAGTTTCAATTCTGTATTTAATAATTTTTTCTTAATATTCTGCTGCAAGTTGACATCCGAGTTTTGATTATTTATCGCTTGTACTAACTCCAGCATCCGTTTACCCCTAGATCCCATAATGGTTTACTTATATTTGCTAATAAAAATCGCTTTTTAAATGAAACACTCTATAAACACTGTCGAAAAATAATGTTACGCAAGAGGAACATAACTTCAAATTCTTCTTCAAATTTTGAGCTGATAAAGGTGTCATGTAACAAAAACGTAACATAACACCTTTCTCCACTAGATAATATATGTAGCATGTGCGACATGACACCTTTATCATCTGAAAACTACCAGAAAATATCGGAAATAAGGAATCCCTGTTTATTAAAGGTTAGATCAATATCAGGGGGTGCCCACAAATGCATAAAGTCATTTTTTGAAAAAATGAGACATGACACCTTTATCCACTTATGTCTTCAATTGTATTTCGTATTTTATTCCTAAATTTTTTCCATTTTAACCGAGATTTTTCAAAAATTCGCCTATTTTGCATGGAGCTATTTAGGTTATTATTCATTTGGGAAATTGGAACTGCTGTAGATGGTAGAGAAGTGATGGTGGAGAGATTAATGGTGATGATACTTTCAATTAGATATAATAGCTACACTTATGGAGTATTGGGTATTTGAGAAAATTGTAATATACCTTTTTGTTTACTTACTAAAAGTTAATGTTTGGTTTATTATTACAATTACTGCAACGGATTTTTCAACTGTATGAAATTTACAGATCACAAATTTGATCAGTAATATTGTACTTTTTACACATTACACACAGTTTTCTGGGACATATATAACATCGTTAACGTTTTGGAAGTTGTGATGGACCTGGTAGATTTTCGCTATTATTCCTTCCTAAACAAATATTTATTAGATGCTTTAGATTTTTAGGTCAACAAGGAATTATCTCTCGGTTTTGCAGATGATCTTTTATAAGGTCTTCTCCTAGGTATCTTATAAACTCAAGATGAAACTTTTTTTTTCTCTGGAGCTGAGCTTTTCAGTAATGTATACCGATTTACTGTGGAAATATCCATTACTGCAAACCATATTACTAATGACCACCGGTGACACCACCTTCCTGTTTTATAAAAGGCACACTTCTAATCTAGAGCATCTACACCCCCTTTTGTTGAATTTGAAAATAATAGCACACCAGATTTTCCAGTATTGTTGCTCACTTTGCTGTTGTGGTGCATGGATCACAAGAATATTACGGCTTTACTTTTTCTTGTTACGTACGAAATTACAATCATATCATTAGTGAAATAAAACCTTGTATGTTCTAGTTGACGTTTTCTGTTTGGCAAAAGTTCATTAGATGTTTCCTTTTTTTTTTAATGTGCCTACGTAGGTAGGACCACAATTCGAGTTCTGATTATAAGTTCGATGGAATTAAATCAATTATCACATGTAAAATGTTATATATATGTAAATAATACTTAATGCGTAAGAATACTAAGTTTCTGATGACGAAATTAAAAATGTCATAAGTAGGCTGAATAATACAAATAGTGTAGGTATTGATGGTGTGTATATCGTATGCGCAGTATTTTCGGGGATTTTTCCAGAAAAACTGTAGACATGTAACACGGTTCCGGTATTTAAGAAGGGCAATTCATTGGACATCAACAATTATCGTCCCATTTCATTAAATAGCGTATTGTCCAAGATTTTCGAGGGTGTGGCTGTTGAGTTTTCTCAACAAATATAAGATATTAGCAGTTTTCGGTACGAAAACAGCATGATTTTCGTACCGGTTTTTCTACTGAGACTGCAACAATCGACTATATTAGGTATGTTTACCATCATCTTGACCGGGGTGACTACGTCGTTGGTCTTTTTTTTGACTTGACGCGTGCATTTGATTCTTTGTCTCCGGAATATGTTGGACATAAGTTGCATTACATTGGGATCAGGGACCCAATTCTTAGTTGGATAATTTCTTTTCTCACCGATCATGCGATGCGGGCAGTTTTATCAGGGGCAGTAGGACCATTAATATTCCTGTTGTTCATAAACGATTTGCCTCGACATTTGGATGATGAAGTCCACGTCATCATGTGTGCCGATGATACTTCCGTAGCCATTACTGCACGTGACCCTGATACCCTTTCAAATAAGGTAAATTTTGTGGTCCACCAGTTCGAGAAATGGTGTAGAAAAAATAAAATAATTTTGAACTCCACAAAAACGGTATGCATTCGTTTTCATAAGCGTCGTATTCTTTCTGATTCAATTGGTTGGGATATGCCATTATCCGATATGGTGACATTCTTGGGGTTACGCGTTGATCAGCATTTGTCCTTTGGACTCCATATTGATCATGTATGTTTTCGGTTAAATTCGGGTTTTTCCGCTCTTTTGAAACTAAGGTCTAGTTTGGAAATACATTGCCTTTTACAAGGATATTATGCCCTGTGTTTTTCCATTTAGCCTATAATATTTTAATTTGGGGTCTGGCTACTGAATGGAAGCGTGTTTTTGTGCAATAAAAAAGAGTTGTGAGAATGATGTTTGGACTTGGTGTTGCTGAATCTTGTAGAACAACTTTCCGGGAGCTGGAACTTTTAACTTTCCCGTGCATTAATATATTAAAAGCTGTGCTCTATGTTAAAAAAATATTCACCTTTTTGACGATAATGAAAAGGCATACAATACACGTCATTTGTCTCTACCCGTGTATAAAACTTCTTTATATAACATCTCTATATAAAATTCTGTTTTGTTTTACTGTGTGTATATCAGTTGTCATAATATTAAGTAACATTCAGTCACGTTATTTCGTTCGATGATGCTCTAGATAAGATACCTAAGAGATGTCTAAGAGAGATAAGGGCATCTAAGATATACCACTGAATTGAAAGAAGAACAAAAGGAATATGTCTTAGAAATTCTAGAAACTAAAGAAAAGAAAAGAAAAAGGTATTCCTTCCATTAAAAGGAAAACACTAGAAATTAAGGGAGACTTGCTGCCGAAAAATGATTGTCAAAAGTGAAAGTGTCTTGTCGTTATGAATGTAAAAAACAGTGTAACTAGAGCATACCTAATGCAATCTGCACCGGCGCTATTAAGCTTTGAATAGGTAATAGCCCTGCGCAACTCATCCTCATCAATCACGGAGAGAAGATTTGTGCCAAAGTGTGATTATATTGCGACTTAGCTCTATTCCGATCACGCATATTCTATACCTAACCTCCTTAGTGAGCCAGGGGGCAGGGAAATGCTTTACTTTGCTTTTCCTGAGTAGGGCATGTGTATTGTAAAAGCTTGCAATTTTATCGTTAAAATAAGCAACTTTTGAGTTAATCTGACTTGCAGTACATAGAGGTCACCAACCGATCATCTTTGCATCAAAAGTAAATGAGCAGTTATAGCATGATGAGGTCAAGTAGAGAATTCGAATACGACAAATGGTAAAATCAAATTTTGTGGTCTACTATAAAAACCAACTGTTAAAAGTATTTTCCATTTTCTGACACTTATTTAAAAAGGGATGTATCCGTATTTCCACGAACAGTTTGTGGACTACTTATGTCAAGATTTTACATTTTGTCCAACAGTATTTAATATTTGCGAAGCAAACTCAAATGGTTTATCAACAGTATCATATTTCTTACGATAAAAACGTTTTTTGCCACCAGTTTTATAAGCAACATCAAGTCTTCTGAAAACATTTCAGGTCTCTTAGATACAGTATTAAGTCGCCTGGAACCAATAGCAAGTCATCTAGAAGCAATATCAAGGCCTCTAGAAGCCTTATAGTAATAGAAATATCAAAACTTCCATGGGCTTTATCAAGTCTACTATAATTATTTCAAATCATTTTGGTCTTTTGTCATGAAGATTTGGTAGTTTGTCATTAGGTTAGCATTTTTGAAGTCAAATCAAATTTTCTTAACGCAATTTCTTGTTTTTTGCAATCCTTCGTTCTACGTCTTCTGCCAGCAATATTGAATCATCAATTATTAGACTACTTTCGTCAAGATTTTGTATTTTATCCGCCAGTATTTAAACCCATTTGTTACGGACATTTTTTAAGATCTTAGCGTTTTGCATATACAAAAACGTATGCGTGCAACCTCTAATGGTTTATCAATAGGATCTTGTTACAATAAAAGTCGATATCAAGTTTTTTGAATGCATTTCAACTCTTCTAGAAGCAGTCTCAAGTCTTCCGAAAGTGTTGCAAGTTTTCTGGAAACATATCAAAGCTTTAGAGGAATATGAAGTCTTCTAGAAGCAATACCACTTCTTCTAGAAACAATATCAAGTCTTCTAGATGCAATATCAAGCTTCTAGAAGCAATATCAAGCTTTCTAGATGCAAAATTAAGTCTTCCAGGGGCAGTATTACGTCTTCTGATAGCAGGTTAAGTCTTCTGGAATCATTTCACCTGTTGTTGTTAATTTATGTCTTGTGGAAGAGGAATCAAGTCTTTTGGAAGAATTTCAAGTCTTCTGGAAGCGAATAACAATTTCTATAAGCAGTATCAAGTTTTCTAGAAGCAGTATCAATTCCTTCAGGGTCATTGTCAGTCTATTGCAATAAAAATGTCTTCTGCCAACAATATTGAGTATTGCTGGCAGAAGACAATGTCAAATCTTCTAGATGCAACATCAAGTCTTCTAAAAGCAATACCAAGCTTTTTCTTCTTTCTTCAGGACTCACTTCAACTGTTCTGGAAGCATTTTAAGTCTTCTGGAAGCAGGTCAAGTCTTCTAGAAGCGATATCGTCTTCCGAAACCAAAATCAAGTCTTCCAGGGCAATATCAAGTCCTTTAATAGCAGGTCAAGTTTTCTGGAATCATTTCAACTGTTCTAGAAGTTCTCTAAAAAGAATTTTTGTTAAGTATTTACTATTATGAACCATCTAAGAAGAACAATATATAATAAATAATGTTATAACAATAATAATATGCTTTGCGAAAATCGTCAGAAAAAGTTGATAGTTTCTATTAAAAAATATGAATGTCAACTTTATAATATGGTCGAATTAAAATCTTATCAAAAAGTATACAGGTGTTAGGTAAACGTGTGGTAAAAATTCAATGAGTTATTCCTTAACTTTTTGGAGGAATATATTATTCTATGATGATTTTTGAGGACCCCTTTCAAAGATACTGAGCAAACAAAATTTGCGATAGTATCAACATTTTATTATCAAAAATACATGAGAAGTTCAAAATGACTTCCTCCAACCTGGATATAAGTATTCAATTTTATTGTCATTCGCTGCCGAACTCTTTCAAAAGCAATAGGGTGGTTTTTAATTAAGTTACACCCAGTAATTATCCGATTTTGCAAATTGTCCAAATTCTTTATTGGAGTAGCATAAATTAATGACCTCAATTGTCACCCGAATAACCACCACGTGCTTAAATCACCATACCGGTAAGTTTTCTTAGTAGAAACAGCGCTCCAAGTAGATAATCACTCACAATTCGAAAATGTTAAAGTTGAAAATGATCTTCACATACTTCATACTGATTTTCATCTAGGTACATATGATTATCATGAAAATTACTTATTGTATTTCTTGAGAAAGTGGTTTCATCGGTACAAGCGATGTACAAGTGCTTGAATACGTTGAATATGGTACAGATACGACAAATTGCCCTTAAGAATTTTTTGAAACTGTCCTATAATTTAAATTCAAAGTATCTATTCTAGCTTGTTCTTTGAGTAGAACTACCAGGATCTTCCGTTATTATGTTCAGCATATTCTATTCCAATTGTACTGTTCTTGCAGTCATTCATCTTCCTGGCCCTTCACTTCGTTTTAATGGGCCTGTTTCACGAGGACATCTAAACATCTTCTTGAAAATTTTGCAGGAAATTGTCCAATGTATAATCTAGCTTCTCATAAATTGCTATCAGCAAGTCCTTACATTAAATACATGTTATCGGCGTTAGTATAAATCACACACATTCGTTTTCAAATGATTATAACAAAATATATTCTTAGAATAGGCTAAGGAATAACCGCTTGAATTTTTATCGAATTTTTACCTAACAACTACACATATACATGATTAAGGGTAGATTCCAACAATGAAGTAAAGTGTCGCGTTTAAAAATTCAAAGTGACTCATAATATCAAGCGAAAGTAAATATTATGATTTATGAATACCGAAGAAATATCCCAAATTTGGCAATGCGCTTAAAAATAAATCAGACGTTTTACAATTTTTATTTCACTCTGTATAAGTATATAACATACGATGACATTGTGCATATATTCGAAGGTAACAGTACAAAAAAATTTTGATTTGAAGTTTTTTAAATCGCAATTGCATCCCATTATTCAGATCCGTTACTTTAAAGATGAAATATTCATCGAGGTTGTTACCCAAATTTAGCAAACAAACGGAACACAGCTTTTTAATATTCTTTATAAAATATTTCTCGGAAAGCAACGTTAATATTAACTGTATTTAAGCTTTTAAATCTTTTATTTTTAAATTTTACATTGATTACCATAACAATGATATTCAAAAAAAAAGTTTTATTGTTACAATCGTTTTTATTTACAGTTTAAAAAACTTTCTCTGATCTTCAATCAACCAAAACAATCAAATGCAAATTGATAATGACCGTGCAGAATTTTAATGAATTGGTTTGCGGTTATTCAACAAGATAAGTTATGCTCGGTTAAATTGATTATATTACAATAAAAATTATTAAAAATTGTTGAAAAAAAAGTGAGGGCGCAAATTATTAATAAAACAATTTGTGTAAACAAGAATCTGTGTCAACCAGTCAATTGAACATTCTTCTTATCTGCGATTACTGGGATTTTTTGTCGTATTACTATGTCTAATGATCCACGATAGTTGCAAAATCCGTTAGAAATGTTAAGGTTAATTTTATTATTTATATGTATATTATGCATTGTCAGATGGTGGACGTGATACGGGCTACAATCTTGTAATATGTATGCGTTGTGATGTAATCGTTAGAATTTAGTTTCAAAGTAGATGCGTTTCTACCCGTATTTTGAAAAGATGTGGGCTTTTTGTATAATTTATTCCATCTAATTCTACTTGGGTTAACATCTGTGTTAGTTCTCTTTACCCAGATAATTTGAAGTAATCGAAAAAATTTTTAAACATGACAGTTCTTGTCTTCGCTAAAAGATCCTTAAGTCACGACTTGTTCTTTTATAAGATGAATTACCATTCACAATACTTAACAATATCTAATAAGTCATCTTTGATTTGATTTTGGTTAGATAACGTCATACCAAAAAAAGAGTAAGAAAAATTTTAAAAACGTATACTTTCAATTTGGTTTAGAATAAATTTTCGATAAATTCATTTCGTTCGTATAATTGATGACCCCATTAAAATTTCGTAAAATTATTAGAAAGCGTAGGCGCGTTTTAAGGAAACAGGAAGTGAATTAAATTAAGTGGTTGTGCAATATCTATTACGAAAATTATGAAATAAATAGAAAATTTTAAAAATAAAGAAACGGAATTAAACGATATCATTAAAGAATTTTTTTTATTTGAAAAAATCTTTGGAACAAAAATGTTCTACTCACCGCTTTCTACAACGTGAAGTTGTGTTCGTTTATATAAGATGTTACATTTAGGCGTTTTAATTAAAAAATACTGTAAAATAATAAACGAAAAAGATTTTAAATTATTAAAAAAAATTATTATTAATTATTATAAAAAAGATTTTTGTGTAATTTTCTGCGACAACGAAGCGCTGGTTACAATAACGATTTTTTGGGTGTCAAGACTTGCGTTTTTGGAGAAGTATTTATCCTAGTAAATATAGCTAACATCTCGCGAGAATTGGCTATATTATCGGCTGCGTCTTCAGTAGTACTGTGAATAACCAAATGCAAAAAGAAATAACGTTAATTAACGAAGCTTAAAGAGATGATTCCTAACCTTCAGAACACTCGTCTGCATCAAACAGCTTCAATGGATCATAAGAAAGGCGTGGTACATATTATACGTATATCTCTCATTTCGTTTCCGATACATCAATTTTTGATGTTTTCAATGTTGTTAGATAATTTTACTCAGAGACTTTTTGTTATTAATTTATTGTCTTAGGCACAGTTATCCTAGTATAGTGTTGAAAAAGATTTTGATAAAATAGAGAAATCTGATAAAACAAGGCAGAACATGTATTATTTTCGAAATTGTGTCACTGTACTATTGATTGTTCTTAAAAAATCCATGATATTATACGGATTTTTATATGGTATAATTTAATAATAAAGATGAAATTAAAAAGGCCTCTGCTTTTCTAAATATTGTGTTTAAATTACTTGGTACCAGATCCATCTAAATGAATCATAAATCATTCCTGTTTATATCAACAACATTCATGCTAACCTTAATTTTACTTTAGAGGTTAAAATGAAAATAAACTGAACTATTTAGATTTGAAATTCTTCCCTAAATACCAAAATTCTTTACGATCTTTTCCATTCACGTGGCTAAAAATTAGCCGCTTTCCAATTCGTTTAATTCAGAGAAATAAAGGTTATTAGTAATTGAGCAAAAGATAATAGTTATCCTTCCAACACTATCAATAATCTACTATTCAAAAACATCATTAAGCAAGATCCTTTTCTTCAACTTTAGATCACTATCATACAATAAGATCAACTGCAAGATTAAATCTGTTCTACAATTATACGGTGTTTATGTTGGACAGATCAGCGATATGTTGGCCGATTGGTGATATAAAGGTGAATCGTTGGCTCAAAATAGGTCGATTTAAGATAACTTATCAAATAAAATCAAATAAGTAAAAGTTAGCAAATAAAATTATTTTATTTTTTATAACTCGAAAACGTGTTAATCAATCTAAACTATTCTTGAGACGTGAGTTTCTAGGTTCAATTAACGTCTTTTTGAAATGATGCAGAAGCCATGTGTTCATCACTTATTACAGGTAACCCCCGTATAACACGGTATCCTTATAAAACGGTTTCACTCTAACACGATTCGAGAATTAGGAAGAATTTTCATATAACACGGTTTCTTATAACGCGGTTTCGCTCTAACGCGGTTCGAGATGTAGTGCAGATCCCTGTGCATAGTGAAGATTCCTGTATAATACGGTGTTTTTACTTCAACTATAGAGAAATCCCTTATTATTTCGTGATGTGATGTTTCTTATTCGAGCGTGTCAGCCGTGTTAACTTTGTGCATCTAGAGGTTTGATAATTTTATTTTTATTTATTATAGAAAATATTTTACATTCTATATAATAGAGAGTAAAATTGCGTATGTATTTTTATTTTATTTTATTTTATTTTATACAAGTAGGGAGCCAACACGGGACGAACCCAAAAAGGCGGCTCCACGAAATTAATAAAAAATAAAGCGGAATAAAAATCAAATCGAATTCAAAACAACGAAAACGAAAAAGCATGCTAAGTTACAATAAGATTATCCGTATTTACGTAAGCCTAAAAATAAATAAATTACTACAGTAAAGACTCGTTAGTAGAGACGATGACATTACGGATAAGGGACCTATATCGTTGCCTACTAAACCCGAACAAATCAATGCCGAGACGGTCCACCATTCTCTCCATTCTAATGATTGGCGAGTTTCTGTATGCGTTTGTGCGCATCGTGGGCGCATAAAAAAGGAAATCATACCGAAGCTGACGAGGAGGAACATGCAGATCGACACGTGATAAAAGATAGGATGAATCACAGTGGCCATTTAACAGTCTCTACAAGAATAGAGCATCGGTAAGTACTCGTCGCTGTCGGAGGGTGAGCAAGTCGTACAATCTGCAAGCGGAATTGTAATCTACACTCAGCAGCAGAAGTCTGCGTACAAAAAACTTGTAATACTTTAATTGAAAAAATAAGAGTCATAATCTAATGTGATAAACTTGATTTTTTTTATTTCGTATATTAACTACATATAATTCTATTAACAAAATATGCTTCAACAAAACAGAAACAGTAGTTACAGAAAAAAATCAAAACTAAAATTTCTACAAATAACGGGTATGCAAAAATCTGCGTACAAGTCAGGACAGTATTTATAAAAAATTCATAAATGAGATCATTGTTTCTATATTAATATGAGGTCGAATAACCTTTACGTTTAATGACCTCCCTTAAACGTTTAGGCATGGAGTGCACTAATTTCTTCTCAATCATAACATTTTTTAACGTTTCCTTCGACGTTATGTTGTGTTGCCGAATCCTGCGTTCCAGTAAATCCCAGAGGTGTTCGATGGGATTCAAGTCCGGCGATTGTGGAGGTGTTTTAAGTTGCTTTGGGGTATTGTATAGTAGCCAAAGCTTAGTGTTGTGGGCGCAATGTTTGGGGTCATTATCTTGTTGAAAAAAGTATTCGGGCCCCAAGCCCAAGTTTTCGATGCTAGGCTTCAAAATTTCTTTTAAAATGTCTATATACATTTTATGGTCCATTGTCGATGTTATGAAAACCAACCTTCCCACCCCTTTGGTGCACATACACCCCCAAACCATAACTCCACCACCTCCGTGTTTTACAGTTGCTTTCAAATTTTCGGGATTAAGGGCAGTATTAGGTTTTCTCCATACAAGTTGTTTACCCTTAATGCCGAAAATGCAAAATTTGCTCTCATCTGTAAAGAGAACTTTCTCCCAGAATTCAATGGGCTTGTCTAAGAGTTTTTTTGCAAAGGCGATCCGCTTCTGACGAATGACCTCTGGCACAAATGGCTTTTTTGGTGCAACGCGACTGTGATAGTTAGCTTTTTTTAACGTCCTTCTCACCGTATCTTTGCTGATAGTTTTATGAAATTCTTCTTGTACATTTTCTACTGTTTTTTTTGCCGTCAGCCTAGGTTCTTTTCTAACCTGCTGTACAATTTTTCGCTTCTCTCGGTTTGTTAAAAGGGGTGGTCTACCAGATCGCGAATGTGAGAGGTAATCTTCAGTGTCTTTATAATTATTAATTACTCTTTGAATGGAAGAGTGTGACCTGCCGACAGTTTCTCCTATTTTTCGAAAAGATTTTCCCTCTTTCCATAACTTTACAATAATTTTTCTCTCTCCCAATTCAATTTCCTTTCCTTTCGTGTCCATTCTAACTTTTAGCTTCTAAGCCTCTGCTAATATAATTGACACCGATTATCTTTTATTTAAATCGGAAAGCGTACATCACCAACTACGTATTTAAGTAAATAAGTATATTTTGGAGAAGGCGTCTTTATTTGTACGCAGATTTTTGCATACGCATTATTTGGAGAATTTTTAATTTTAATTTTTTTTGTAACTAATATTTTTGTTTTATTGATGCATATTTTGTTAATAGAATTATATGTAGTTAATACACAAAATAAAAAAAAATGAAGTTTATCACATTAGATCATGACCCTTATTTTTTCAGTTAAAGTGTTAGAAGTTTTTTGTACGCAGACTTCTGCTGCTAAATGTATGTAATTACCACTAGATCTATAAGAAAGAAACTTCAAGAATTTCTTTTGAACTTTCTCCAGTCTTTCAATGTGGGAAGAATACTGAGGATTCCAAATACCGCTGCCAAAGTTTAGTATGCTATTTATAAATGCATTGTAAATGTTGGTTACCGCCTGAGGGTTTGTGAAACCCTCACAAGAACGCATAACAAAACCAAGCATTCTATACGCCCTGTTCACCACTCCATCAATATGCAAACCAAAAGTAAGTTTTTGGTCGAGAGTAACACCGAGATCTCGAATGGACGAGGTCCGATTTAAGACATCTTTCCCGAGCAAATAGTCATATTTAATATAATTTTGTTTCCTAGTAAATGTAATTATTGTACATTTAGATATGTTTAATGTGAGATGATTATTCGAGCAGAACTTGTACAGACTGTCAAGGTCAGCTTGCAGTTTGGCACAGTCATCCAGATAACTTCGGCATAAATATTTTAAGATCGTCGGCATACATAAGGCAGCGACAGTATAACAAAGAGGCAAATATATCGTTCACGTAAATGAGAAATAAAAGGGGTCCTAGATGGCTACCCTGAGGTACACCAGACGTAACTGAAAATGATCGTGAACAGAAACCGCCAACGCGTACGACTAGAGTTCGACCCGAGACATAACAAGCAAACCATTTCAACAGACAGCCAGGAAGACCAATACGTCTCAATTTATCGCATAACAATTTATAATCAACTTTGTCAAATGCCTTGCTAAAATCTGTATATATTGCATCAACCTGCACATTATTATCCAGGGAAGAAAAAAGAGTATCGGTGTACTCGATCATGTTCGTTTCTACAGAGCGACCAGGGAAAAAACCATGTTGGTTTATGTGAACAGAGTTATTCAGTTGGAAAAACATTCTCGAGTACACCAACCTTTCAAATACCTTCCCAAATAACGGCAAGATGGATATTGGGCGATAATTGACGGCCAAGTTTCGGTCGCCAGATTTGTAAATAGGTACAACATTGGCACGCTTCCACATCAAGGGAAAAACTTTAGTCGTTAGAGATAAGTTAAAAATGATTTGTAGAGGTATAGATAGGGCAGAAGCGCAACTGGCAATCAGGATCGAGGGAATGTTATCAGATCCAGGACCCTTATTGGGTGATACCTGACTAAGTGCGAGTTCAACATCGGCCCTACTAAAAGGTTCGATGAGCACTCGGCCACTAGTATCACTTCCCTCGTTAGAGATCTTATGAGAATTGGTCGCGGGTGAAGAAAAAATAGATGCAAAATATTCAGCAAATAATGAACAAATACTGTCACCGTCGGTAGCCGTCTCACCATTAAATTCAATTCGGGATGGAACACCTGGTGTCCCTTTACAGCGCCTAACGTAAGACCAGAACCGTTCAGGATCTGACGTTACAGAAGATTGTACGCGATTAATATAATTCTTATAACCTAAATCGATCAGAAATTTAGAACGACCGCGCAATAGCGAAAATGTTAGGTAATCCAATCGATTTCCGTAGCGCTTCCACTTCTTGTGCATACGATTCTTTTCAAGTACGGTACTAATCGTAGATTTGCAGAACCAAATAGGATATTTACTTGTTAAAGTATGTTTTAGCGGAACAAACTTACGAATTGCTGATCGAAGCTGGGTGTAGAAATAATCTACCACAGTATTTACATCGGAAGAGTCCAGGCTAACATTCCATCGAATGTTGTTAAGTTGAGTTGTAATGCTCGTAAATGAGGCTTTGTTGTAGTTAAGTGAAGGTGAAAAGAGAATTCGATAGTTGTATGGGCGATGTTCTCAGGTATTAAGGGTGTCGACGATATATGGAAATCATTAACTGAAACAAGTCGTGTGAGTATAAGGTCAAGAGTGTTATCGTACGCGTTTTTATAGTGATTTAGTTGCTCAAACTCACAGACAGCAAGAGCGCCAAGTTAGTGTTATTGAAATTTTGAAAAATGTTAAATATTATTTTTTTTGGCATTGAACAATGTTTACTATAAAGAAAAACACTTCTTAAAAGACATTTCATTTCATTAGAACAAAATATTCTGATTTTGGATGGCCTTAAAAAGGGGTAGAAGATATCATACGTTGCTAAAACCCTACATTTGAATCCGTGCGGTTGAAGACGTCTGAAGACGCACGGCAAAGTAAGCAAAATATTTTATAAATTTAAAACAATGATGTTTAATTCAACACTATTTTAAATTCTTCAGGATTTAAAAGTATAAACAAGACAGCCCAGCTTTAGAACTAACATTAAACCTAAAATTAGAAACATTAGGGTTTAGCCGTACGCCTCTTAAGACGGCTAAATCCTAATGTTTCTGGTTCTAGGTCTAGTGTTAGTTCTAAAGCTAGGTTGGGTTGGGTTCAGTTCCGTCATAAGAGACGTATGGCTAAATTCAAATGTTTCTAATTCTAGATCAAGTGTTAGCTCTAGGCATTAATGTTGGCTCTGGGCATTAGTGTTGGCTCTATTTTTAGTTGTACAGTGTATAGTGCTATGGTACTGGTGAATCATGTTTTCGTGTAGCTAATAACTGTTTATAAGTAAATGTATGGTGTGCTGCAACATATCAGATGCATATTATCGATGGAAATATAAATCAACTGAAATACTAGGATATATTACAAAATTATTTTAATGAACTTGAAATCTTTAAATTCTATGCGATCAATGTAGCCTTAGCATGGCGATTTCAATGGTTACATATCATAAATCAACTTGAAAAATTTTGAATTTAGAAAAAATGTTTAATTTTTATATAAAATTGGGAATAATTAGTTAACATCTATAGTTAGAGTATAAAATTCGTGTTATTTGAAAATATCCGGCGCATTATTTATGGTGAGTTATGTTTGAAAATCCGGAAATATTTTTTTTCCATTTTGTAACTCGATCCGGGGACATACTGACTTGTCAAAGGCTGTTGATTGTGTCCAGCATAAAATACTGTTAAATAAACTAGAACATTATGGTATAAGAGGTTTACCAAATCACATAATTCGTAGCTATCTCGATAATAGAATGCAGTGTGTAAAGTGGAAAGGTCGAACTTCTGATGTTACTCATATTACAACTGGTGTTCCGCAAGGTTCAATTTTAGGTCCATTGCTCTTTATTATTTACATAAACGATCTGCCTATTAACATCTCTGCTGATGGTATTTATATATATGCTGATGATACTTCTTTTTTGCTAACGTCGAAAGATAAAATTAAACTTGAAAATAAGCCCGAAGTTGTTTTAGCTGAAGCTGCAGAATGGTTTGGGGCCAACAGTTTGAAACTTAATATCGAAAAGACGCAAAAACTACTATTAATAACTAAAACGGGATGGAGAGAACAAGAACCAGTAGAATTCTTGTGCATATATGTTATGTCAAATATAAGCTGGAACTCTCACGTTGAATATCTTCAAAGATACCTAACTGTAACGCTTTTTACAGTCAGGCGCATACAGGCTATAGCTGGTTATGAGGCGGCATATTGTGCCAATTTTCATAGCAGAGTGTCATATGGTATACTAATCCTGGGGAAATCTCTGCCGGCCAAAGATATTTTAATGCAACAAAAGAAAGCATTACGTGTTTTAGTAGGTGTAAATAGTACAACAAGCTATAAACCGCTTTTTCAACAACATAAGATACCTTATCCTCCATCTTTATTCTAAGGAGCCTTTTTTATGTGCCCTTTTCCCAATCATCCTTAAAAAAAGTTCTGATGTCCACATTTACAAAACCCATTATGAATCACATTATCAGATTCCCTATCATCGTATAAATACCTCGCAAATTAGCACTAATTACTTAGCCGTGAAATTATACAATTAATGCCCACTGCGAATAAGAAATATGTCTGATTGCCGTTTCGAGTTGTTCGACGTTTCTTGTTGGCGCATTCTATAATGTGGAGGAGTTTTTTGAACTGCCACCTTCGGAGACGGAAGCTTATGTTTAATTTGTAAATTATACATATATTCTTGATATGTTTTATTTACATTGTTTTATTTTGTATAAATATGTATATTATTTTCTTTCTCTCGTGACAGTTCTTTATTTGTTTTATACTTTACTTTTGTAAAACATTTGATAGATCAATAAATATTATTATTATTATTACTGTATACAGGGTCTGTCAAATGTTTGAAATATAGCAAATAGCTTTATCATTCGTGGTTTTAAAGAAAAATGTTTCAAACAAAAATTTCTTTATTATTTGTAGGCACATTTTTAAGCGCTGTTTTCTTTTTTATTGTCCTTTGTTTCGTTGCATTGACAACGAACATTGTTGCTTTAAATGAGATGCATATGTTTTTTCTTTACATATTTTGTTAAAAAAATCTAGAGAAAATAGATTTTCTGAAAATATTAAATCTACAAATATAATCATAGCAGATATTGTTGACAGATTTACACGTCAAGAAATGACAGTTTAAACAGTTATGGCATCAAATTATTGATGTATGAGTACGGCCGAAACAGCTTCCAATGACGAAACTGCATTAAATCTGATTTTGATGATTGAAGAACAACGCCAGCATTAACAAAAAAGAAAATATATAAGAAGAGCTACAGAAATTATAGCACAGCTTATACATCGTCTTCAAAATTATTTGGATATAAATGATGCACTGCTCAAATATTTGTTGTAGTTTCCAAATCTCGGCTTAGATTTTTATGATAAATTTAGTTTATCTAAGAATTTAGTAATCGATGGCTGCTTTCAGTAGTAAACTTTTTCTGTAATGAATCTATACATCATTAATATTTCATAATTGTTAAAACTGTCAATTTGTTGAGGTTTAATGCGTCCACGACGTCATGTTGATACATAGTTTGATTGTATTTAAAATGACTTAATATTTCGAAAAAATGCATATTTTCTCGATGTTATACAACCAATGATATATTTGTCGCGTACATGTATTCTATTTAAAATAACAATGTTGGTTGCCATAGCAAAGAAACAAAAAATAATACACATAATATCGCCTGAAAATGCGCCACAATTAATAAAGTTATTCGCTGTATTCCAGACATTTGACACAGCCTGTATATATTTTCTTTTTGTTTGGCGTGTTAAATGTACCATTGTTTGTACATTTTGGAAATAAAGATTGTTATTGTTAACCGGTGTTATAAAGAAGTGAAAAAATGTGATCAGTTACCAAATAATTCCATATTAATAAATAAGAATCTCTTCTGAAGAAGATTTTTATATCAATTACATGTTGTTAAAGGTTGTTTTACTTTGTTTGGTTGTTTGTTTATTTGCTGTGAATACAAGGAATCATTTCCAATTAACTCTCAAACGATCTTTACATTTGGTTCAATCAATTATTTCTGGTTTCTTCCAAGAGAATTTATGTTTCTATATTAAAATAAAAGTTTTCTATATTATTTGGCATATACTTGCGATTTAAAGCATCTTAAAGACTTCTACGGTATGTAATATATGAAAAATAATACCTCTGTAACGAGATATAAAGAGTCTTTTTTATTAATAATCTTCAAAATTCATTACTAATTTTGTTAATCGAGCATGAATTTTGTGTCATGACGTCAATTTTCTATCAATTAGTGTCTTACAAAACTTTGACTAAAGCAACATTTGTTGGGGAATTTATATTTCAACTAATTTTGGTAGAATGAAATAATATTAACAATAAACAACAAATTTATTTTGTGAAAAAGTACTAGAATAATTTTGTGAAAGTACTACAATAATTGAAAATAACAGAAAAAATCAAAGTAAGTGCTGGAATTATCCACTTTGTGATTCGTACTCGTTTCTACTTTTCGAGCTAAGTATATTCCTAATATTTCAAAAATTTCTGGTTTATTACGAATTGGTTGAAAGTCTTGTTGAATTTGTTGCCATAGTTCAATAGAATTTACGAGCGTTACATAATCAGCTCTTTAACATAACCCCAAGTGTGGAAACGGAGAGCAAAAGCTCCTACGCACGGCCGTACCACCGGTCATGTGCACTTCATTTAACAAGGTGTTCAAATCATTCAGAAATTAATGCAAGACTAATATAATAGCTAATATAATGCCAGCATGAATATTAATTAGAAACGCATGGTGAAAACTTATTATTGCATTAACTAGGCTTTATCTATGAATAAGATAGTCGCAGAAATTGGGATTCTTTGCAAGGTTTAATAGTATCAAACATTTATGGGTTTGGTCTTGTTCATGCGGGATACTTTTCCCTGTACTTTCTACGCGTAACTACATCACCTGAAACGAAATTCGGAACAGAATCTGGTAAAATTAAAGCGAATCTTTTCGTCAATGTTCATAAAAAGGGGAAAAGACGGTTAGGTCAAGAGAAAACACAGAACTTAAATTTGGTGAAGAGGGAATATACAGGCTAAGTCCTTAAAACAAGGAATAAACCGGCTAAGTCGCAGTGTCAACTACCAAACCTGTTTTTGCTATCTCAAGGGAATTTGTGAAAATTGGCTTTTTTGCGCTAACAATAATATCAAAGAAGCTTCTATTTCCTAGTGTGAGTCGCAGTTTGTTTCTGTTGGTTTCTGTCAGTAAAGTGTTGTGGGGTGTTGTACAAATAATGCAAGATGAAACTAAAGAATCAACGAATGGTCAGAGTACCAAAAAACGGAAAAAGTTTGTACGGCTACACGAAGTTCGCAAAGAACTTAGGCTACAAAGCCAGAAAATGAGTTCGGACTGTAAATGTCGTAAAAAGTGTTTCGAAACCATGAAGGAAGAAATACGTAACGACATTCTACGCCAATTTAACTTGCTGCTAACAGAAGATGAACAGAATTTATATTTGTGCGGTTTAAGGACCCCCGTACACGAGCCACATTTTGCCGTCGGACCGACCACAGAATTGCCGTCGCGTTCCAGCGAACTGAAGCCAACCATAAGAAATACTATATCATCCGTACACGGGCGTTTACAAAAGTCGAAACGGGCATCTGCAGTCAACTTGCGGCCGATCTCCGCCAAAAGATCATCCACCGAAAAGTCACAGGCAAAAACTAAAAAGAAAATCAGTCGAGCCTTCAGAAGATCAACTAATACAAACGTTGTCAAAGTGCATTGAAAAAAAATATAATAGTGGCAATGATGATGACGATGATAAGCATTTTCTTTTATCGTTTCACAAAGACTTTCAGAACATACCAAACGAATTAAAATTGAATGCTAAAAGTGAAATCATCAACGTGTTGAAAAAATTTAAGACAATGGCAGCAACAATTTCTACCGAGGAAAACATAAGAAACAACCTGCTTCGAAACCCTTACAACTAGCACACGAGCCAGCCGTTCTGTTACAACACCAGTGCATTACAAATTCACCCAATAAGCCATGACATTAATTTATCCATACCTACCACACCCGGACAATTTCAGCGCTGTAGCAATAATCAAACAATTCCCTCTACCAATATTGTTACTCCGTTACTATCTCCGCAGGGTTCAACGTTGTCTATAGACTCTGCTCATACAAACTCATCTTTTGAAGATGTCTTTCAATTATAGATACATAGTCGAAACAGAAAATAAATAAAATCTGTACCTACCTACTTTGTTTGATTATATCTGTAAAATTATGAATTCCACGCATACTTACCTATTGATCACATAATTGAATTTATCTATTTACTAACCTCAAAGTTATAGCAAGCCTTTCTTTAGCTGAAATACTGGTCCTCATATATATATACTTCCTTCCTGTTGTCGTGAAAGTAGAAGTGGATGGATCCAAAGCGATCGTACCTTCCTACGTCTTCTTCTTCTTCTCCTCAAAATAAGAAGTAACAGTGCTGCTTCTTCAAAATCCATAATATCGAGACTGGCGACTACAATCTTCTGAAATCATAAATAAAATAACGGATAAAACAACGTTTCTGTTTTGTTTCTGATGTGGTTAGGTTGTAGTCGCCTCGACTGCAAGTGTGGTTCATATAACTGCGAATCAACTACAAAAATGCAGTTGTGTCAGCCGCGAGTTGCAGTCGACGTGACCACAATTTTGTGGTTAACTCAGCTGCAAAATTGTGGCTCGTGTACGGGCGCCCAGAATAAAAGAGGAAAGCATAACACACGTCCAAGAAAATTAAGTCCGAAAGTTCTAAATATCATTCACGATCACATAAAAAGCTTTCCGAATAGACCATCTCACTATGGCTTACGGGATTTTTCAAAAATTTACCTATCTGAAGACTTGAATATCAAAAAAATGCATAAATTATTTGAGGAAGTGCATCCACAAGTAAAGATATCGTATCAAACTCTACTGTTCTAGAAAGGGATTTTAACATCTCGTTTGGATATCCAAGAACAGATACATGCAGTACTTGATGGATCAATTTATGGCGAAGAAAAGGGTACTTCTCGCTGAGAAACTAATTAAACGAGACAATCAAACGGGAAAGGTAGTCAGATTAATTGAGAAGATTGAGCTGGAAAATACTGTTCACAAAAGCCAAGCAGAACAGTTTTACATTAGGAATAAAGCTTCTAAATTAGAATCCAAAAAGTCAAAAGAAATTGAAGCGATATGTTTTAACTTTTCAAAAAATTTACCTGCCCCAGACTTATCAACCAACGATGTTTACTATAAGAGACAACTAATAATTTATGCCTTCAATATACACATTTTGAGAAATTCTCAAAGCGTGTTTTATGTTTATCCTGAGTTTGTGACAAAAAAAGGTAGTGACGATGTCGCTTCGTTAATTCACCACTTTATGTACAACTTCCTCGACGAGAATGTTAAGTCCTTATACTTATTCTGCGATTCGTGTCCTGGTCAGAATAAAAATTTTACAATTTTTCGTTTCCTGCACCATCTGGTTACCATAGAAAAACGTCTAGACTTTATTAAAGTTATATTTTCAATTCGGGGACATTTATATTTGGAATGCGATAAGAATTTCGGCTTGGTAAATCAAAAAACCAAAGTAGAACATCCCAGGGAATGGATTGCAGCTTTTGAAAACGCTAGATCCAAACCAAACCCATTTATCGTTGTGGATGTTACAGAGGATCTTTTTCGAGGGTGGATGAAGCATTTCGATACAATATACCAAAAGAAATGCCTCATTCTTTCCCGTCCTATTAAGGAAATAAAGGTGGAAAAAGAGCATCCACATCTACTATATGACCGCACTTCATATAACGGTGCCTGGGAAAATTTTGTTATTACCAGCCCCAAGTCTTGAAAAACAAAGCTAAATAACAACGAATTTGCGCTTCCGGAATGTTACTATAGAGGTATGTTTAGTATAATGTTACGCTATATTTACGAAAAATTTCAGATTTAATACGGATTTCCAAAGAGAAATTCCAAGATTTAGAGCATCTAGCCCAGTTTTGTGGACCTGAGGCAGCAAACTTTTATTCGTCAATATCCCATAAATGAATGTTTTCTTGTTTCCTTATTTAATAAAATATAATAAAACTATTGACGCTCGGACTAAGTCGTTTTATTCCCAGCTTTTGGGGGTGTTACTGAGTAATTTTGAGTATTATCAACGTTATGCAACCGCAATCAAATTTGCCGTTATATTTTACTATAGTATCAAGAGCTATATTTTCTTTAATGATGCTGAAACATTGAAATTACTTTTACAGGCGAACTTATACAGTCTGAAACTTTTAATACGATTTTCTAGATTATTTTGTATTTTGACTTAGCTCATTTATTCCCTGTGCCCTTCACTTGTAATTCTTAATGTTATTGAAAATAATCAAATAAAGGAAGTAATTACATAATTATCGTAAAATGTCAAAATGTATAAGCAAAAATGTAATGAATTAATAAACTTTCTACAAATGTATTTTTCTTAAAAAATTGATAAATAATTGATCACCTTTCTTTTACGAATGATCATAAATAAAAGTGTTATCATGAGTTGAAAACAAGAAAGTATTTCGATATTGTTCTACAAACAACCGTTTTCTACACCTACGTGTTCTACACCGATACTGCTTAATATTGCATCTAAAAACCAGCATCTTCTTTTGTTATTTTTCAGCACCCCCACCAATACGTATTTTCAAAGCCTTAGCTAGATAGTTCCTTCGAATAAAAATAAGCTTATTTTACGGTTTTTGTCATATTTTTTAGTTTTTAGGTTATCGTATATCGTTTATTAAAACGTCTACAGAACGATTTATTATTTAAAATGATGAAATAAAATAAAAAACAGTATTTTAAATAAAAATTGTACGTAATTAGTTTACATACAAACATACCAAATGAATGTAGTTTCGTTATATGGTATTTGGTTTTACGGCTGATTTTCAAAGAACATATCGTCGTATAACGAGGTATGAGTGTACTTATATTAAATTAGAAAACGTTTTCCTACTTGTTCCATTCCTACACATTTTCAGATTTTCAGCAACTTCGCTTAAGTACGCAAAAAGCACTTTATACACAGTTTCATATAATAGTTTATATACGAGTAGTATTGATTTTAAATTTTGGTCCTGTTCAGTAGCGATGTGCGAGCATCCGGTTAAGAAAATTATTACACAACGACGTCAATATAAAACCTCAGTATCAATAAATCGCCGCTGTCACAATGTTTTACGCACACTTGTTCGCCTCCTTATTTGCATTCTTCTTGACCCGGTCACGCATCATAAACGCTGAGAACTGCGTTTCATCGGTCTCTTGTTCATTTGACGTGCTTGCAAAACTCTACTTTTACAAGATTTCAAGAACATCAACATTTTTTAACCAAAAATGGTACAACAATACGAAAAATAAAAACAAATTGCCGTCACAATAAAAATATACCGTCAAGAAAAGTTTAGCACGATAAAAATTTAATGATTTCTCAACAGTTTAATATAATCTCGATAGTTTTTCAATTACCGTGATTTTCTTGTGCAACGCGTCTCGTCCACAGGATCATTACCCGTTTCCACAAGGTCTCTTTATTGAATCATTATACGTATATCTGGTACAATTGTGTTCCATCTAAACCGCCAGGAGGATTAACCTACTAGATGCAACGTAAGTTAGGTTCAACGAAACTTGAGGCAAGATACGTCTATCCGTCTATTATTGCATTATTAATAACAATCTTGATGGAAAACCGAGTTATTACGTTATCGTGAAACAAGCAATTGATTTTAACGTAACTCGCTATTATTTTAATACTTGCACAATTTCCTGTAGGTGAATAAAATTGTAATAATGTTACAGGTATCACAATTATACAGGATCGGCTATTAATGTTCTTGCGGTCAATAGCTACAAAAAGGTTTTAAAACGATAGAAAAAAAGTTTTAAACAAAAATTATTCGAATCATCACTATTAATAATGAGTTCTACACTTTTTAGAATAAATCTTCTTCAGCTTTTTCTTTCAGCAATTTAAATCACGAATGAATGTGAAGTCCTTCATTGTTTATAAGAGTATGATTTGTAACATTCCTGCTTTTCATTTTTTCTATACTGAGACTATGAAATGATTGATATATACATTTGAAGCAGGTTGATGATCTTTTTTTTGATGTCTTCCCTGATCCATTGCTTATTTCTTGTAAGACCAGAAAGAAATGTACCATTTTAAATCTCCATACACACAATGTTTAAGACACAAAGTATTCTCTGAAATAATATTATCATTTTGACTTTCTTAAGATTAGTTAATGAAACTATCGCAATTGAAGCTAGTTTATTTCTGTTATGCAGTAACACAGATTATAGACTTTTTTGATTTATCTGCGAAAAATCGCCAGTTTTTGGTTGATATACTGGAAAGCTCAATAAATTAGCAACCTTAGAAACATCATTACAATATACTATATCTCTTATTTCGGTACTAGTACTATGGAAAAGATGTTATTAATGCGCTAGGCTACAGGCAATCTTTTTCTTTTAATCTTGAACCAGGAAGTTCCGAATCACGAATAAAGCCGTTAACTCTTAAAAAATTTTCCTATATCAGTAACTGAAGAAGAAATATCCAATGAACTATAAACCCATAAATTACCTATTATTATTATTATTTCAACCGAGCAGAAATATGCTAAATGTGGAAAAAGTCATTTAACTGCATAAACGATAATCAACACCCATCGATATATATGCCCTAATGATTACCACCGTAAGGTAATCATCAGGAAAGTTATAGAGGGTGCACGGTTTATCAAATATACAACAACGTAATACACCCAGACGAAGAAAATTCCTTACTCAAAACGTAATTACGAATCTTCAAGCAAACAACGACCATATCACCATTAAAAGTTACTCACATTTTAAAACAACAAAACGCCAGCACCAAAACATAAATACTACTCCCACATCTGGTTCCAATCATAGTCCAGTCTTACGACCTGATTGCTAACGTAATTGCTGGTTTTTGAATTTTATAATCGCGAAATATTAAAAACCAAACTACGATTTTAGCAATAAATGTATTACAACTAATACCACCTGAACAATACACTTATTATCCATATCAACAAGATGAACTGCCAGACATAATTGACATTATCATTTAAAAAAACAAACCAATGGTTTAACATGAACTCTATGAATTAAGCTAAAATCACGTACCAGTAATCATATAATTCCAGAGTTTTTCACATAGAAAACAATATATTTTTCGTCCTATTTTACTTCGACCCTCAGAAGGGAGAGTACAAGGGTCTGCTGGGTCCTAAATACGCGCATAAAAATCACGCACTCTCACTAATACAAGATATAAGGTGGGGCCGATTAATCCATCCAGTTTCCGTTTCCGGGTGAAAAGTGCAGTGATTGTTTTTTGCTAATTTATCGAAAGATTCTCTCCCTTACACCACGCGCAAAAGGTGTTTAGCATTAGCTAGAGGACTTTGGATATCCTCGACAAACAGGTTCCTTTGACCATAACGACAATGTCATCAACATACGCTTGTAGTTCTACACCAACAGTTTCGACTATCACAATCTGGTCATTACCCACCTATTTTCCGGCCTGAAATGTCATGTCACCGTGTAGTGAACTAGAAACAATTCTACTATCAAGCATATTATGGATCCATGCCGCTATAATTGATACCACTCCTGTGTCGAGAGCAGCTCATTCAGGATATTTTCATATTTTTAAACGTACCCTCTATCCTGAAATTCACAGACCAAGAACTTTTTGTCCTGGAGTATCCTGGATACTCTACCAACCAGGTTGTATAGAGTCAATTGGGCTGACTTTCTCGCTGAATAAGCGTCCCAGTGTGGACCAAATATCAGTGGCACCGCACGAATACCGTTCTAGAACTTTTTTGAATATGTTGAAAATGTTTTTAAAACACTTTTCGGAAGTCTTAACCCAAAAGCTTCTATTTCTAGGTATAGTGTTAGTTCTAGAAATACTGCTATTATTAATTTTACTTTAAATGACACAGTTACAAACTGTTACAATGAAAAATAAATTCCTTCACTAAACTTTTTTGATCATTTGATAAAATTATATCATTCGGCTTGTAATGCAAGTATGTGGTAAACCTCTAATTTATCATATAAAAGCATACGTTCTCTGTTGTAGGATAGTTGTAAATTGCTTGCAGTCAAGGTTGCCAACTGCCACAAAAAAACCTTAAAAGTTAGATCCGAAGTTCATAGAATATAACAAGTCGTAGGTGACCTTAAATTAAGTAACAATGAGAGCGAAGCTTTGTTAATTTTGCTTTGTTGACTCGGCATCGCTTGCAGATGAAGAACAGTCGATATAGATTATCGACATGGACTGTGGAAATGATGATATTGGGGTAATACCAAAAAGTCACCATGTTGTAAATACTCGGATACGTCAAAATAGCTGATTGTTTTCAACGCTTTGAAATTTAATGTCTATTGTTGAACTGCGTCTAGACCATTTTTTCAGTTTGTTGTTGATTTAGTATCGAGCATTACTTCTGTGTACACCGGAAGCCCATTATGTGTGGAATATAGCATATATTTATCATAATAAGACAGTATTCAAATATTTTTATTTCAGAAACAAAGGAGCAACGATTGACACTTGATTTTTTAAATAGCTATGTACACTTTTATTACGCTCATCTGATATATTTTTATTCTCTTTACGACTACGTAAAATGTTAGTACCCTTACACTAGAATACTTAACTTGCGGAATCGTTTTCGGATTGCGGACTGCCTAAATAATCGAAATTGTTTTCTGTGGTACCCTGAATACATTCGATTTTATTTATTTAATTATTAACTTTCTTGAAAAATTGGAAAATTTTCTGTATGTCTCTTAACCCTCGTATTCCGGTGCCTGGGTCTATTTGGACCCAAATAAATTTTTGCGAGAAATTGTAATAAATAGATTTGTCGTTACTCATGGAGTGCGTTAAGTTAGATCGGCGTCAAACGGACGTCCCGACGAAAAAACGACGAAAAAATATGTCTCGACCGTTTCTTTACAGCGCCCAGGCGTCTGTCTGTGTAAGAGGCTATAGCGACAATACAATTGCCATTAAATTCTTGATTTAGTTCACAGAAGGTGTATTTTAGAGCAACGATCTACATCGAAAAATAAAATGTTTGCTAATTTTGTAAATAATAATGATGATTATAACAATGAAGTGTCTTCTGATGATGAATGTGCGTCATTGACTTTTAGTGATGTAGTACCAGAAGAAGAGGATTATGAAAGTGATGAGTTTAGTGGTGAAAATAGTAATAATATGTCACACTGTAAAGACCAAAATGTTTGTGGACGAACATGGAGATATATTTCCCCCACAAACAGAGATGCAGAATTTGGTAAATATGATGCTACACTCACAGCAAATTCTGAGGGTGTAGAAACCATGGAACAATGTTTTGATTTATTTATAAATGATGAAATCATGGACATTATAATTACTTATACAAATGAAAAAGCGGTTAAATATTATGAAATGTTTTCAAATAATATATGGAAGCCGGTAGACCGTGTTGAATTGAAGGCATTTTTTGGGATTTTACTAATTACTGGCCGTTTTCGGGAATCACGTGAAAGTAAAAAAGATCTATGGAAGAAAAAGATTGCTTATAGTCGACAAATTTATCGAGCATCTATGTCTCGTGATAGATTTACAAACATTTTACGATTTTTGCGTTTTGACGACTTTCAGACACGAGAAGAAAGAAAAATGACGGATAAGTTGGCAGCTTTGAGAACCATTACAAATATTTTAACAAGAAATTGCAGAGATAATTACCGAGCGTCTAATGTAGGCACTATTGATGAACAATTAGTAACATTTCGAGGAAGATGTCCATTCAAGGTGTATATGCCGAGCAAGCCGGGGAAATATGGGCTGAAATTATGGGCCCTATGTGACGCTACTACATATTATTGTTGTAATTTTGAAGTGTATTTAGGAAAATGCGGAAACACACCGGAGAAAGGACAAGGACAACGAGTAGTTAGAGTTCTTTCAGAGTTTTGGAAGGGATCTAATCGAACTATCACAACCGACAATTTTTTTACGGATATCTCACTTGCAGAGGATTTACTCAAAGATAACATATTTATAGTGGGAACAATGCGGAAAAATAGAAAGGATTTACCAAAATCTTTGATAACAATATCCGGAAGAGCTCAATTCTCTTCCGATTTTATATTTTCTGAAAATCTAACACTTGTGTCGTATATCCCAAAACCAAGAAAATGCGTAGTTTTACTTTCGAGCGTTCATCGAGAACATGCTATTTCTGACGAAAATAATAATTACAAACCTAATATTATCAATTATTACAATTCAACAAAAAGTGGAGTGGATGTTTTAGATAAAATTCTAAGAGAATACACTTGCCGGAGATGTACACGACGTTGGCCTCTGTCGCTTTTTTTTACATTATATAGATATTGCAGCCTATAATGCATTTGTACTATGGCAACTCAAAAATCCGGATTGGGCAACTGGTAACATAAAATCAAGAAGAAAACAATTTATAGAAAATTTGTCTGAACAGTTAGTTGCTGCAAACATAGATCTAGAGCTAGAGCATTTGAAACCAATGCAGTAGTATTTTCGAGACACATTGTGGACGCCATCGAAAGTACAGGCCGAAAAATAAATAAACAAATGAGTACAACATTAGAAAAACGCTCAAGATGCAGCTTGTGTATTGGAAATGACAATAAATATAAATCAAAATGTGATGTTTGTCATAAATATGTATGTAATATACATTCAACATGTACAAAAAATATTTTGTGTACAAATTGTAATGATTTAGAATAAATATTTTTTATGTAATTTTTTTAAAATTTTATTTTTAGTATTATTTTATATCCCTAATAATAGTTCACCTTTAAAATAAAATAAGTCAAAATCATAATGGCAAAAGCTTCATTTTTTATATTCTACGTAAACAAAAACTGTTCAGGTCTCGGTTGACCCAGGCACCGTCCGCAACGGTTGGCGAAACGTCAGTACTGCGAGGGTTAAGACGACTAAACCCTAATGTTTCTACTTTTAAGCCTAGTGTTAGTTTAAAACTAGGTTGAGATGTGTTGGGTTCTGTCTTAAGAGAGGTACAGCTCAACCTAAATGGTTTTCTTTCTAAGTCTGGTTTAGCTCTAGTTAGTATTGGCTATATCTTTGGCTGTAATTTAGTATAACTAATACTAGATCTACAACCTAGCTTTAGTACTTACATTAGTACTAGAACTAGAAACATTAAGATTTAGCCATATGTCTCTTATGACGGCCCTAATGTTTCTAGTTCTAAGTTTAGCGTTCGTTCTAAAGCTAGGTTTGCTAGGGTTGGTCTAGGTTCCGTCTCAAGAGACGTGCGGCTAAACCTGAATGATTCTATCTAGAGATCTAGTGTTAGTTCTAGCTTTAGTATTAGCTCTACTTCTTATTATAATTCAGTCTTAGATTGTTGTATACTCGTATCGACCTAAAACTAGAACTAATACTATACTTTAGGTTTAGCCGTGTACTAATTCTAGGTCTAGTGTTAGTTCTAGTTTTAATTCTTATTAAGCTCTAGATTAATAGCTCTAGAAAAATGTTTTAAAACCTAAACTATATGAAAAATGAGTATTCTTAAAAGACCCCAACACATTAAGAAGAAATTTTCAAAATCCAGTAACTTTTTTCTTTGATTGCCGAAGATAGATTATGTGTACTTATTGTGTACAATAGGCATTGGAAAAACTATAACACTCATAAATCATCAATCTAAACTCCTTCAGATTGATTGCTCAGATTCCTTTACACATTCATAGAATTGTCTAAACATATAATGGACCCAGACTTTATATTAATTCATGTGCAGTGTAACTCATTGAAAATATTGCTCATTTCTACATAAAAATTAGACTACATTAAATTAATAAAATTTTTAATTTGCACCTATCGTTCGCCAATTCGTCAGAAATTAAACAAAGTAGTTTTATTTTCTAAATTATTAATTATTTAGCTATTAATTTTTAATTAGTAATTTACATTATTGTATAGTGTACAAATTTTATAATAATCAAATTTTTGATTAATGATTTTCATTAATCATTCATCAAAAACGCAACAAAAATCATTAATCAGTTATTCAGTGTTTATTTAAACAAATTTCAAAAATACCTGTAATAAATATTGTGCTTGTAATTTTTTTGGCTTTATTTTAAATCTCGGACGATAAGGAGTATTTCTAATTTAGCAACCATTTCGCTTTGGCGTAAGTTAGAGACGGCCGGATAAGTATGGTGTAAAGTTTTGTTTTATGAGGGGGTAGAATATTTTTATAGAGGAGAAAGCTTTAGCAATGGAGTTTTGGATGTGTGTGGGGAAAATGTTAGTCCATGGTCGAGAGTGACATCTAGGCATCTGATTTCGGTTTTTAGTGGGATATTTGAATTGGCGATCAACTTTTGTGGGGTGGCTATTTTTGGTGACAGCAAAAATTCTGATTTTTGGGAATTTACTCTGATTTTCCAGTAATATTTCTCTATTTTTTTTGTTGGAAAGGTAGCAGTTTGATTAAATAGGATGGGTATTTGGCTTGGATGAGCTTGTATGTATAGGAGACCGAATAGTTGATGATGCATGAGGTTCGGTGGGTCTTGGAATGTTGGCGTTGGAAGACGAATTGATGTTCGCAAATCCTGTTGGAGTCATACGCGTGGGAGGTAAGGTGTTCGAGGATAATTTTCTCTATTCTCTTAGAGATAGACAGTAAGAGGGATATTGTCCTGTAACTAGAGGTCTTTATTGGGTTTTGAGATGGGTTTATAGTGGCTGTTTTCAGGTGCTAGGGAAATGTTGGTATTTAATGATATGGCAGGTGATGTAGGTACATAGGTTTTCTAGATAGATATATTAGGGGGATATCGGGGATGGATTTGAGGTGAAGGTCTTTTGAGAATTCATGGTTTTGGAGGAGAAATTCCTGTATTGGTGTCGAGGTCGCCAAGGATGATATTTTGTGGTAAGCTTTAGTGTAATAATGTCGAAATGATTGAGATGGAGTTATTCGCTTTTTATGTTGGGTATAGTGTTTTTGATAAGGATAGTTGTTTTTGACCAGGAAATTTGATCTGATCTGTTGGGATAAGTTTAGTTTTGTTAAGGAGTAAACTCGGATATTTCAAGGATTTTGGCGATGAGACTGTTTGTGTTGAAGTGAACTATTGTTGGTTTAAACATTGAAGAGGGTTTGATAAAGAGTTTGAGAGGTATGTGAAAGGTTTCCAGGGTCATTAATGATTTTTGATTTGATTTTTGAAGGTGTTTACGGCGTTAATACGGGCGATGGTATTGATCTTCGATGCAGCTATTGTGGTAAACATCCAATTTATCATATGCACGCATACGTTCTCCATTGTATGATAAGTGTAGATGGCTCGCGAGTGAGGTTGCCAACATTCAACGAAAAACCTTAAGAGTAAAATCCGAAGTCCGTAGACAATCAATATCAAAATAAATTAATGTACAACACATTGAAACGACTTCGACAAATATGTATGAAAACTATTACCACGTTACATCTTCTATTGTTCATCAAGTTACAAAAGATAGTGTTAAATAAAATTATACAGATATTAACTTTGTACAATATCAGGTAATAAAGAACTGAAATATATGAAAGTTTACATTCAATTTATCTCTCATTAAATTCTCTTTCAGAGGAAAGATTAAAGTCCTCTGAAAGAGTTAAAAGATACTAAACGAAACGAATATGCAATGGGACACTCAGTAATAAAATAAGTCCTAAAATCCGCAAGTTAGATTACTTACAGTCTCACTTTTAATGAATGATTGTAATGAAATTGATCCGAAAGTTAGAGTTATTTATATAATCTAACTTTTTATGAGTGATTTCAATGAAATTAATAAAATGTTTATGACGCCTTTTATTTCTTCACGAAATATTTCAAGATGATGAAAAATATGAGTCAGCATACCTAACAATTATTCTATTTAAAAATTGATTAATGCATTATCTGGACATAAGAAAACTTTTAAATATTAAGTGCTCCCATTAAATTGCACAACTAGATTAATGTCAGCGTCAACATTTTGCATATTTCTTTTCTACGTTTTCTTAACGTCAGATTTATTGCCACCAACAATTTAAATCTATTACTTACTATATTTAGTATGTAGAATGAGACTTATTACATAACTTTCAAGTATATCTTCTTTAGAATCTAAATTTACTAACCATTTACATCGAAATTTAAATAGTTTATAAATCGATATCGATCATTATACATAAATAAACCAAGCCCAACGGAACCCACCCAGAGAATACACATTGAAAATATTACACAAATCTTGCCACATACAAGTGCAAATTGGTACAAGTTAGAATCGGCGTAGTGCATACATCATGAGTAACGACTACATCATATAATTTTCTATTGCGATGAATACATTTTCAGATAATCTTCTCTCAATTTCTCCTTAATTCACGTTCACGTTCGCCTGTTTAGTTACGCAATTTTAAGTAATGTTAAATGTATGACCGACAATGCACAATGGATACAAGGGCGAGTGTCGCTAAACAGCTCCAATATTCCATTAGCGATTTATAGTCGAGGGTCGCTATGTCACATTTACGACATCCTATCATTAATTTGAAATGTGACTTGGTAACAATCTTTTAAGTGTTTACTCAATCAGTTCCGGAACATAGTTTTGTTGTTTATGAAATAATTTTTGATTATAGAGATGATGAGTTGATGTTGCTTTTAACATTTCTTTGAAATCTAAAAATATCTTTATTAATATTGTTTGTAATTGATTTTAATGGTTTCTCTTGTTTATGTATCTTAAGCGATTACTGTATTAATCGAGTTCTATAATGTGAAAGCATTAATATTAATTTTAGTATAATTGTAATTTTAATCTCTTAAAGTGTTGAGTCATATCTAATTATTGCATGTATTTTTAAAAAGTGTTTAATATGAATTTGTATTGATGGTATATGTGTTTTATAGACATTGTTTCAATGATGCGCGATGTGTTAATAGCAACAATAATACTTTATTGTGTTAATAAGCTGTTGCTCATACACTTGTCTAAATAAGCACATTTTCAATACACTATCTTATTTAGTAAATACACTAACATAGACAAAGAACTATCTAGGAGCGTATGGTGGTCACAATCTAATCCATACATTTATAAATTCCTGCAAGAATAAAATGTTTTCTGACAAAAACATTTTTCAAGCTGCTTTTAAAAATCTTTCTATTAGATTTTCCTATTAATTTATTTGGCGGCTTGTTAGTACAACTTAAGATAGAATATATGTTGAAGATATAATATTAATTGTTATAAATATATTGTACATATTTTTAGTATCATGCTAATAAAGGAGCATGATATGACAATAAAAAAATGAGGGTAGAGTTACAATCTTTAGTCTACTAAAAGTATCTCGGCAGTCTTCTGTGTACCCAAGACTACTTGGACTGCTACTCTACGTGAGCATTGAATGTGATAACAAGGAATCAATTAATGCATAATACCTATATGAGGTCCTTCCATTTACTCCATTTACATACTTTTCTTCCTAAGGAGAGAAGACAGCCCGATACCTCTCTTAAAATGAGATAGAAGATTAGAATAATGATTATGTAGTACTTATCGTAGGCTGCTTAACTACGAATGAATTAGCACTGAAAACTTATCACAATAAAACAGTTTATTTGGGAAAATTTCCCAGAAACTGAAGAAACAAGTTCCGGTAACAAATAAGTAGACAAAAACATCAAGAACCACAAGCTGTTTAGGAGATATAATATGAAGAAACGAATACTTTAAAATAGAAAACTAATTAACAATAAAGCAGAATCAAGACTTACATACCATTTATCACCCAATACGCAGCAAATGATAAGAATAGTCGAAATGAAGATAAGTAAATAACATGGCGTTCATGGGAAAATATGATGGAATCTAACTAAATCTAAAATAACAAAACGAAAAAAGAAAAAAGTCGAAGGATATTCTCGAACAAAGAGAATGGAAAAGATAATAAAATGTTGGAAAGAATTTTAGACATTCCAATTGAATTAGGAAGAAATCAGGGTCATCATACCTTATAAAGCCAAGGAAGTAAACATATTTTTTTCCAACAGATTTTGACATCATATGCTGTCGAAATATTTGCTTTTAAGATGAGTTTTCTCTCTTGGTGTTTATCCAGATTTAAGTGTTTTAATCAGAATGATATGTTAATATGATTCCTCTCTCGAGAATATCCTCAATTTGTTCAGAGGGATAAGTTTTTCAAGATATTTAGATTGCTTTTTTGCTTTTGTGTATTACTTGTTGCACATGTATCATCTGTAGGTTTAATTAGTGGTTATTGTAGGATTGACCTTGTTAATCAATTAATTAACAATTTGGATAGTTCAAGTCAACTTTATTAATAAGTCGAAGTTATTTTTAATTTTTCGTAAATTTGATCTTGATTTTGTATGTAGCATTGTTTAACATAGTTATCACAAATTTCCAACACACCGATGTCATTGGTGTTTAGATGAAGACATGGCTGAACTTATTATGACTAAAACTAGGTCAAGAAGTCGATTGCAAGAAGTCAACCTAAGTTTATGCTTTGCAGACCATATGACGAAAGGTGATAAAATATTCAAGATAAGTGATGAAAATGTTGACGTGATTGGTAAAACTGTGGTTATTACTTCAGTAAACAATTTATACGAGAAATCCTGATCAGATTCGATTACTAAGATACAACACTTTCATGGAGGGCGTTGTCCTATCTGACTAAGCAATAAATGATTTATGAATTAGTATTCGTGGAACGAAGTTTGGAATGTCTATAAAATACAAACAAGGTCATTGATATGTATGGAAACGATCTCTTGATGTGAGATTTCTAGCGAAAATCTATTAAAATTACGTATAAATTTTAAAATCTCGAAAACGATAAACTTTAGTTTTACAATGTGCTACATAAATTTAATTTAAAATTACAAGATGCACCGAAATAGCGAAAAATATACAGGGTTTCCTAAAAGCAGATTTAGCAGATTCTAAATGTTCGTTTAAACCAAACGAATAAAGAGCTAGAATTAGAAGCAGAGCATTCAATCTCGTTCTTTTAGTCTAAACGAAAGCTCGTTTTAGCGTTTATACCAAAATATCAACGAGCAAAAATGAGAAGCAAGAACTAGAAGTCTTGCACAATAAATGTTTAGTGTAATTAGATGTTAATCCATCACCCATTCATATCAATTCTGTGGTTGGTAGTGCTTTGTTATGTTTTACTCTGACAGCAATATTATAATTGCAAATGCTGAATTTATAATTATAGTTCAAATGTGACAAACTTAATGCAATTATCTAGGTGAAACGATGACCGATATGCAAAAACAAGAAGAAAGTGGTCAATTTCAAAATTTTTGTAGTGTGGCATCAGAGGATTTTAACCATTTATTATCTCTGATCAACGACAAAATTCGGAAATCAAGTATGGATTGTAGAGATTTGATTCTTGTATATGACAGGTTAGCATTGACTTTAAGATTTTTAATTAATGGAGATTCTTATGAATGCCTGGCGTATCTTACTAAAATATATAAGTTCACAATATGTGATACTGTATCTGAAGTATTTGCTGCAATAAATGAAACATTGCATGTCTACGCTAAGATAAGGAAACAAAATTATTATTACTATTTTAAGACTTTTGTTGAAAAACTAACTAATCTTAGATCATAGATAGTTAATAGTATTTTGTGAAACAAAAAAGAAATTAAAAAAGAAAGTTACTTAAAATTATTAAGGTAATACACTAAAGCCTCTCTAGTTTCTTCAGTTTTGGTAGCATCCGGAATGTGAAACTGCTGACATGTGTTTATAGTAGTTGTAATCTATTTTCAGGTGCTGTTGTCATCTGGTTGTGTGGTGTTTAATCTCAGAATCATTGTTCAACATATGCTTTCGTCCGTTTTGAATATTCACGACGTTTTAAAGCTACATGATTTTCAAAATCTTGACTCTTCTCTCTTATCATTGAATCATATGTAACCTTTAAGATGCGGTAGGTTTACTTTACTCGATTTTTTAGCTAGATGTGTCGTGTGACCAGATCCCAGGGAAGTTGAAGGTTGCGATTCTGGTGTTGCTTAACTGTACTGAAGTTACAAGTACTGGATGTGTTGTTGAATCCGATTGTGTACCTCCATTGTAACCCACTTTTGCAGCTCCCACTACATTTCGCAGATTTTCCTGCTCATCAGTCTAAAAGAACAGTTCAATTAACATATACTCTAAATAAATTTTTATTCATTGCAGACATCATCAACAGAAGACAATGTCAATTGCTCAGAAACTTAATGAAAAGTGAAACTTCCCAAACTGAGACTATTTTAATTTTATTTATATTTTGCCACGGCAAAACAATATTGCATAATTGTTTACCTAATTTGTATAACCACATTTTTTGAAATTGTTATAAATGTATCTACCATTTAATATAATAAATAAACGTGATATATGATTTCGTAGTTATTGTTTCATTTTTGCCTTTCTCAGCCATAAATGTAAGAATGAATAAAAAGAGAAAAATGATGAATCCGCGTCATTTTTTGTAATAGTTTTGTAATTCTTCATTGTAATTCGTTTGCAACTTCCCGCCAAGCATTAAATAGGATTGTAAAAGTAGGATTCCAAAGACATCTGGAATTTTGGTAGGCTTCTCTCATTCAACAGACATTTTTCTTGAGACCAATCCATAATTAAATGGATACGAATGTATTCAAATCGCTAGAACACAAAAACGCTTTGAAAATGCCATAAAATCTTTGCGATTGCATACAGTACAACTCAAAATGCTCTACGTTTGTTTACACTCAAAGTATTTGATAGAGGGGAGATAGAATGAGCGTTCACTCGTCTAATGTAAATTGGCCTTAAGACGAAACCGATTTAAAGACGCACCTTATTTTCATGATAGTAACTATGATCGAAAAACAATACGTCTTAAAATTGTGTTCGTAAATAAATCAATTAAAATATTACGCAATAATGTTTAAGCCTTTAGTACTTGCGTTTTGTTTACTGATACGATATTCATACACTGGACTATGTATCCTGGTTTCTTTGTCTGCATTCGCTTTAGATTTCTTTTCGATGCACTTAAATATCGTAGTTTCCGTCATTATCAACATATAAAGTATTTGAAACTGAACTAGCTTATGCTGCCACCAAAATGGAAGTTGCGAAAGTTACGAGTTGGAGTTTAATACATAATAAATGTTAACAGATTGACTTCAAATTAACGACCAGAAGTTTGGAGACATAACAGCTGATGTTGCTAACAAGTTCACAGTAAAATAATGAAGTGGAATTTGATGATGTAATAGCTCATGCTGCCAACAAGGTGGCAGACTTCAAACAGATGAGCAGGAGTTCGGAGATATACTATTTCATACTGCCAACAAGGTGGTAGACTTCAAAGTGGTGCGGTAGAGTTTAAAGACATAGTAACTTTTGCAGTCAACAAGTTGGCAGGTTAAACTAATGAGCAGGAGTTTGAACACATAATAGCTCGTGTTGCTAAGAAGTTGGAAAATTTTCACATAATATAAAATATTTCGAACAGTAATAGCTCATACTGCCAACAAGTTGGCAGACTTTAAACTAGTACAAGGTAGTTTGTAGATATAATGGTTCATGCTCCCAGCAAGGTCGCAGATTTCAAGGTAATTACTCCGTTATACACTAAGAATAAGAAGTATTTGACACTGTTATATTAGTATGAAAGTTATCGTTTCTGCTCAACAACAGATGGCACTGAACCAGGAATGATAGTTTGGTATACACCTTTCGCTACATGCATATATATGTATATATAGATTGTGCGTAAAATGCATCTACAACGGAAAACTACGCATTCCTTGGCTCAGTCGATTTACGTTAAGTCATCTATATCAAAAGTTGCTACGTTTGGGTACTAGACGACTTCAAAGTTAGCAAAGAAAATTCTTTTACTCTTTAACTCAAAAAGGTATTAATCAATCTAAATAAATTTTAAGAAGGCAAATGTAATAACTTGCCGCGTTAATACAGCGTTATAATGAAGTCTATTTGTGACCATAATAACTGTCAAAATGTCTATATGTTCAGAGAGCAAGGCATACACTTACACAAACATATAAACTTCTCTGGTAGTTATAATTGATTTCTTTAATATAAATAAGCAAACATCAAAAATAGTGCGTCTTAGATTTGAACGAATAGGGTATATTGATCTTCCATTTCACCTTTGAACAAAAGTGAAAAACAGAAGCTAATTATTGATGGCGTCAAAAGAAGATGTGATGAATTTTCTTACAATTTTCAATAAACATGTTCAAAAGGTTACTCTAAAACAACAAAGAGCAAGTTCATTTATTATTAGCATATTGCATATTTAAAGCTAATATTGACCGAGTACTTTGTTTGGCCGATACGGATGTTCTGTAAGGTCATTATTTTATAGTATAGACATAAAGTGTGTGACGAACTTATCTACATGTTTAACCATTTCAAAGTAGCCAACTTGTAGCTTACGTGATCTATGCATTTGAGCCAAACATTAGTTTACTACAACTATTCCCTACTTTTTAAATTTAATTCTTTTGATACATTTGATAATAATGCTACATCCAGAGTATCGCCATAGATAAATATGTACAGAATTAATTTTTAACATGGATGAATTGTTTGTTTATAATACTTGCTATAAGCTGCCGTGTTGATTATAATAGAAAAACCACTCAATAGATTTTGATAAACAATGTCTCATTCAAAAACTTAAACTTTGGCCAATACGAAGTAGAATGATTCAAAATTTTTGTCGAATTCCACTGAAATGTCAATCATTTCAAAGATATATGAAAATAAATCAAATATGATGTTTTAACTCGTTAATGATATACTCAATTATCAAGATCTATAGGTCATTCAATTCATCATACTTTCTTTTATCAAAATCACAATTCTTTCTTGTCAACGTTTTGGCGGATTTTAAATTTTAAAAGTGATTTTGTTGGGTCTTCGTAGCTGATTAGCTATGTTATATCTGTTTGTTTGATGGGGATGTATTCTGGCATTACAATTTTTTTTCAGGAACATACTTATTAACATACATAATTCCTCTCTCCATGAATGATAATTACGTTGTTTATTTGTAGACCTAAAACTTGCATTATTATATACTCTAATTGTTTCCCATATTTTATTCATAAGAGTTAGTCCATTGAGAGTTTGTCAGTCAATCACAATTCTCTCCTGTCAAAGTTTTGGCAGATTTTAAATTTTAATTATAGGATCGAAAAGTTGAGGCTGACTTCGCATGGATGGAGTATGCGACGAATATAATACAAAGAATTTTTTACATTTCAGTTTTGAATTATAAATTTCCTTAGCAGCACCATTATTGGCATTCTTTTCATAAGATTAACTTTCTGCAGTGATTCAAGCATATACCATAAATAACACGATCGCAATATCATTAATTATTGTATTAAATCCGGTTTAATTTTCAATTAAAAGTCGAAACCGATTCATTCAAACGATTAATTGTTTTTTATGGTAAATTGAAACAAATTGTGTAACTTGTAATTGTTTGGTTTTTCTATTTATTAAATGATTGGTTTTAATTGAAGTCGGTGAAAAAAATACGGACAACTAATTACGTTCTTTTGTAACACGATAAAACCAATCGCAAGTATAGAAATAAAAAATAAAAGATTATGGTTAGCGCGTAAAAAAACGTTAATACATTGATCTTTGATAATTAACAATAAAGTGTGATCGTTAGCTGAGAATGGGGTATTTGTTACAAAAAATATTTCGCCTTTCTCGTAAATATACAACAACTATATAAAATAAATTCTTTTATTTTTTTATATAACGTATGAATCAGAAAATTGAATACTTTAATTTTAAAAGTTGTGTTAGAAGAAATAAAAAAAAATAAAAAGAAATATTTGTTTAATTGTTTGGAAATCACAATATTTATTAAGAATAAACAGAAATTAAGAACAGAAAATCAAGGAACCATAAAGTAACAAATCAACAGAATTTATGAAATTAATTATATTGAATTTGGAAATTATTATTATGATAAGTATTTTTTTTTAATCATTTCAACATGTTTATGAAGTTATTCATTTCAATAAGTGCCTAATATTATTATTACAATACATAAAAAAGTAGAAATTAATAGGTTTGATTCATTGATTGATTATAGCTTCTGGGTAAGGTGTTGGAATCTGATTACATTACCTCTTCTTCTTCAGTCTGATGGTGGTGTTAATTCTTTACTTTCATTCCATTAGAGTCTGAGATTTTTGTATCCATTAACTCTTCAAAATTATTAAAAAATTATTATTACTAACATTAAGATCGGAATTCACAATGAACCACAGGTGAACATGAAAATTATAAAAAAGGCAAGCAGGAATATGGTGCGAAAAGGAAGGAGGATTATGACATACTGTAAAGTTGTATATAAATTATATGTTTTCCTATTTACATATGTAACTTAAAAGTTCAATCGGTTAGTATTCTATAAATTTTTGATTTATTCAGTTTCTTTCCTTTTTTTCTTATTATTTATCGTCAAATAATTAAGAAAATAAGATGGCGGCATGAAAAATGATCATCCTACCTTATCCTGCCTTAAGCTTAGTGTACTTCGTCTTTTCAACATTTAACGAGATTTTAACCAAACATGATACCCACGCTGACTCATAAATTTCATTCGATTATTATAAATTACATCTATAACATTAAAGATGAACATTTTTGCACACTGCCATCTTATATCATCTTTGAATCTATTTAATTTTATTTATTCTATTAAATTTACACCACGATGACCACGGAGACAATAATTGTGAATTTATATTATATTTGTTTGTCTCACGGGGATGCAATCTAGCGTTAATTTTTCTTTTTTCTGGAATATACATAGAGTATAAATTGTTGATAAATTCATCTGTCCATGAGTGATCATTACGCTGCTCATTTGTAGACCTAAAATTGACATTATTATATATTCTAATTGTTTTCCATATATTATTCTTATGAGTTTGTCTATTTAGTGATTGACAATCATTTCTGAAATGCTTTGTTTTCTTGTTAAGTAATAATTTCTTAGATAACACTTTACGCCTTTTAGCTACGATATAGTTGACTAACGTCTGATTTTCATTGTATAATCTCATAACATACCTTTTTAGAGCGATCATCCTGTCACACTCTCTGATTCATCAAGGGCATACATCTACCTCTTTTCGTTCATGTAGTAGTTTTATTTGCGTATAATCAGCTCCCTGTTTTGTTACAGCAATTAGTTGGTAGTAATTCAGACGTCTGTCTATAATTCACAGGGAACGAGAAATGATCACTTCCTTGAGTGTCACACCCAGTAAAACAAATCAAATTGCTAGAAATATCATTAGAGCAGAGAACTAGGTCCATAACGCTGACATTCCAGTGGTATCTTTATATGATAACTTTCGTTATGATTCATAGTGATAACTTTTTAATTTATTCCGTCAGCTACATTTTGCTATACAAAACGATAACACACTCACTTTATTTGCTATAGCAGTGGTTGCTTCAATTGTAGTCTTTAACTTTACCGTACGAAATACACCATCTTGTCCGGGTAATAATTTTGTAACTTTTTGAAGTTTCCACTATTGTGGTTGTATTCGTTCACCATGTCACCGGTTTTGACGTTGAAAAACTGTTGCTGCCACTTGGTACGCTTTTGCAATGTCTGAATGTACTCCGTACTCCAGCTTTGCCAAAAGTGGTGATGAAAAGCTGCTGCAACCTTTGTTATTGCTTGAGCTTGTTTCTTGGAACATCCGTAACGGTATCCTGAGGTAATGTATTCAAAGGTTTTGCAATAAGAAATTGTCCCGGGGTGAACGCTAGTAGGTCATTTTTGAGATTAGCCGCTTTCCACAAATCACCATAATATGATTTTTTGCATAAAATACTCCAATTATATGGTTCTTAAGTTAATTTCCTAAGATGATTATTTGCGCCTACGAAGTTGGTTCTATTGTCCGTGTAAATGTTTTGACGTAAGCCACGTCGTGAAATGAATCCTTTCAACAAATTCAAAAATTCATAAGTAGTTAACTCAATAACCACCTCCAAATGTACAGCTTTTGTAGTAAATCAAACAAAAATACTTACGTAAGGTTTGATAATGTTTTTGATTGGTCATTTTACAATTTCCCGCGTAATGTTCCAACGTTATTGAAAAGCTTGCTTTCATGAGTAGTGACACGTAGTAAGTTAGCTATTTTATATCTTAAATCTTTTGGGTTTATTCCTAAAACATGTAACACATGCCTTTATTACGTATGGTTGACAAAAGACCCTTAGTAACACCGTGAAAGTTACGTCAATGGGCTTGTCGTATAATTAGGTAAGTTAACTTAATTCCTATTGGTAATATAATAGGTTGTTAGGTATCCAAATAGTAATGATGAAACTGAAATTACGAAAGAGGTCCTCGATAAGCATTGAAGACTTACGAAAACAAATGGATAACCTCTTTCCTACACACGATAGAATCGTATGGATCCACAGAAATGTGGAACTAAACTTTGTTTACTAACGAAGAGCTGGAAGTTGCAGTCACCAGAAATCCTAATAGCCACGGTGGAGGGACACAAGTAACCCTCCAGTGTCTTGGAAAAGACCCTCCAGTGTCTTTTCCAAGACACTGGAGGGTTACTAACTTGGTATTGGTGGAGAAACCGAGCAAAGGCACGGACGGTTAGGTTTCTTATAGACCGATCTGCCTGTAGGACGCTATGGGGAAGCTATTAGAACTGTTGCTAAGAGCACGGCTTAAAACAGAAATCGAAAAAAACAATATGCTGTACAAAAACCAGTACGGGTTTCGTGAGGGGAGGTCGACCGTTGACGCAATTAGTAGAGTCCAGAAAATTATAGACGGTATTAAACAAGAAGCTTATCAACACCAGAAGCTGTGCGTGATGGTAACTCGCGATATCCAGAATGCTTTCAACTCGGCCCCATGGCTGGGCATTATTAGAGCGCTAGAAGAGGGGAGCGTTAGCGAGTACCTTACTCGAATCTTAAAATCATACCTCTCTGAAAGAGAGGTAGTGGCACCAAATGGGGACAGACGGGAGATGACCTGCGGTGTGCCCCAGGGCTCCATACTCGGACCGATATTGTGGAATGTCTTCTATGACAAAATTCTAAGGACTCAGATGAAAGAAGGGGTTGACTTGATAGCGTATGCCGACGACCTGGCAGTAGTCATCACCGGAAAAACTAAGGCAGCTGTTGAAGATAAAGCTAGCTATGCAGTACGGAGGGTGGTAGAAAGGTTAGAATGGATGGGAATAACAGTTGCTCCTAGTAAGACCGAGGCAGTCGTGCTGCAGGGAAGGAGAAAGGCCCGGAAAATGACAATAACGATAGGAGTCAGGCAAGCAAATGATTAAATACCTGGGAGTCTTCCTTGATAAGGATATGAAAATGACGTCACATATAAAACAAGTAGTGCAGAAAGGTACAAGGATGACTAATATGTTACGACAAATTATGCCGAATATCGGGGGACAAAGAAAGAGAAGGCTTATAGCATACACAGTCCTATCAGCAGTACTCTATGCTGCACCAACGTGGGGACGAGTGATGAGGTATATGTACTATAGGAATCTGCTGCAATCAATAAACAGGAGACTGGTAATAAGGATTACCTCGGCCTACTGCACTGTATCGGCCGTTAGTGTGGAAGTGATCGCGGGCCTGTCCCCGCTGGATCTGCTGGTAGAAGAGCGAAGTACGGTATATGAGAAGGGAATTGAATGGAAATGGGAAGCAGAGCAAACCCATGGTGACATATATGGCAAAAACGATGGGACGGGTGTGATGGATGTTCCAGGGTCTTTAGTAGAAACGTGGAGACCTGGATTAATAGAAAATGGGGGGAGGTGCACCATTTCATGACCCAGGCTTTACCGGGCATTTCATCTTTGGCACCTACCTGCAAAAGATAAGAAGGCGGAGTCTGCAGAATGCTGGTTTTGTGATCATGAGGATTCCCCCGAGCGTACAGTTTTTATATGTAAAAGATTTAGCGAAGAGAGGGAAGTATGCCAGAATATGTGCGTTTAAAATACTCTGTAGGGAAATCTTCACTATAAAATAAGGGGAAGAGCAAGAAAGAGAGAGGAGAACCCAACATGACCACGAGGCGGTGAGGAACCAGTAAGAGGTTAACCAACGGAAGAGAAGGAGAGGAATGAGGGAAGGACTCATCCTCCCCTCATCCAGGTACACGGTAAGCTTTAAGAGTAAGATAAAAAGTAAGTGGAATGTTTTGTTTGCGTGTCAAGCCCGGATTAGGATAGGTGAGGATGATGGATGAAGCAATCGACGGAAGGGAGAAGGAGGTACGAGGGGAGGATGGGTCCTGGGACAGTAACTGACGGAGCGGTAGAAGAGGAATGAGGAACGGTTATTTATGTAATTCAGACAAAAAGTAGGAGGAATGTTTTTTTTGTTGTATGTAACTCCGAGCTATGCAGCATAACGAGGTCTGACGAGGTTCTGACGGAGCGGCAGAAGGGGAACGGAAGAAGAAGCAAGCACTTCGAAGTAATGCCTATGGCGGTTCCGGAGAAGCTGAGGAAAAGGGTTTTTTAGTGGGTCGGGGTCTGTGATCCTAACCCTACACTATCTGGCCGTCCATCACCACAGGCCAGATGTCTCGCAGACGTTTTCCCAACCTCAATAAAAAAATTTATCAAATGGATAGTCGCTATGGTCAATCTACCACCCACTCGCAAATAATCGTCAGGTATACATATAGCTGCACGCTAACGTGTAGTGAAGTTTAGTATGCATTAGAACTTTACATAATTTTGCGGTTGTTAGAATTTATTCTGGAGAGCACAAGGTAATATCATTTCAGTTAATAAAGTGTTAATTGTTATTAAAAATGAAGAGTACACCAGCCAGCTACTTCATTCTTTAATGACTTCATAGGCGCCGGATACGTGGGTGCCTATACAAAATTTTTAGTATATCTTTTTAATGTAGTATTGAGCTTTTTCTTCCCAATTCAATCCCACTAGTATTTTGAATTAACACTTGATACTACAAACAAAAGACTTGATATCGTCTCTGGAATACTTGATAGTGCTTTTCTAAGACTTGATATTAATTAATAATAATAATGACGCAATTCATTAACTTTCAATAGTTACCTAAGTTAGCTAAGAAGTGTATGTTTCTATATTTTACAAGTGTAAAATACTATTCATATATATTTTCTGTTCTTCACGTATTGCAGATAATTGTTTAATGACTTGTAATATTCCCAGTGCTCAGGCTTTCTTGTCCCTTTCAAACGACTCAATGCCTTATCCTTCGTTTCCATCAGAGACCCGATGACAGGAGTCAACCAAGATGTCCTTGGTCGGGAAACTTTCATAATTTTCTCAGGCACACGTTTATCAAATACATATAATAAATGTTTATTAAAAAATTCTAATTCATGGTTAATATCTGTTAAAAGAATTATGGTATGCCAATCAGTTTAACGCAAGTATAATCCCTGATTGTTTTAAATATACGATCGGTGTGATTTTCAGTTATTAATGATAATTTGCAATGAACAAGAAACTATGTTTTTCAAATAAGTCGTTGAGAAGAGCAACATTTCCTTGTGCTCTCCCGAGAAAATTTGGCAATACCAATCGCAAAATTATACAAGTCCTAACGTGCACCGAAAGATGTTTTGTGTCTGCATGCTAAACGCGACGTTAACAGTGAGTACACGTTAGCGTGTACTAAAGAGGAAGTTTTTGTTCAATCCCGTTAGCAATACTGAGGAACCTGAGGAAGTATTGAAATAAATACGAAATGTTGGCAGAATCAATTGAATTGCGGTTTTTTATTGCCCTCAATCCTTCCTGCGGTTAAAAATTTTTGCATGTTAGCCTGTACCTAAATACTTCCTAACGAAAAATGGGTCCAAACTCAATAAACTTGAGCAATTTTTATTAGATTCCAGAAAGCATTTTTAACACGTTTATCACTGGCTTATGAATAGTATTGTGAAAAAAATAGATGTCCTTAACGTTTTAAGTTTGTCATTAGATGTTTGATCACAATAATTCTTGTTTTTATTTCTAGTTTGGACAATAATCTGTAACCCTTTGCAACCTATGTAACGATGAATATTTTGAAAATAAAACAAGTTTTTGAACGTTATGAATAACAACTTATATTTCTTAGCTTCAGATATCTCGCTTGTGGTTTTTATTTCTTTGCATGGCTATTTTTTTTATTGTGATAACCATAAATTGGTCGGAAATCACTCGAAAAGGCAAACGTAAACAACAACGTCACGATAAAGTGGCGTAAAGGACACATTGGTATTAAGAGACATGATCATGCGGACAGACTGGCGAAACGGGCGGTTAACAAGTCACCGATCTCTTCTGAACAGTTTGTACCACTTTCCGTCAATACAGTATCAAAGCTGATAAGCTCTATCTTCCATCAGCCTTTTTGCGATAGATGAGATGACCGGCCAGCAGGTGCTTTTGCAAAGAAAATTCCGTTCTATTCTAATCGAAAGGAATCTACTCACTTTCTTGGAAAATCAAAAAGTGATTTGAGGCTCCTTACCCATTTTCTGATTGGACACTGCAGGCTACGTAAGCACATGTTCTACATCAACGCCAAGATGGCCCCACCGCTGGGGCCTAAGAACCTTTCATATTCCGCCATGAAGCTTTTGTATAAATCATAAGTTGTTACGTGGTTCACTAACATTTTTTTAAATTTTAATAATCGTTTGGTAACCAAGTGACCCAAATTGGTCTTCTCATCAATTTACAATTTGCAATGTATTTTTGGTTTGTTTGTGTTTAAATTGCATACGTTCTTCTGTAATGTAGGGTATCCATCGCCAAGTTTGATCAGTTCAACGGAAATTATCTATTTAAAAAAATTATCTATCATAGAAAATTTCTGCTCGCAACAAACAATTAATCTAACTTAGTTCTCAGAAATTAGGATCAGTCAATTTTAACTGTACCGGTATTTGCATTTCCATCCGCTTTACTATAAAATTTGAAAATTCGTCAGAAATGTAAATCGATTTAATCTGCATACTCATGCCTTCAGTAATACGTGTAGCTGTTTGGTTAATTCCTCTTACTAGCAAATTTACCCTGCACGTGTGCAATTGCTACTTTTTCATTAAATAAAGCTCGTGCTCATTGCCATTTACCTTCTTTATTCTTTACTTTAATATCGCTGTTGACAAAAAAATATTCTACTCATAGATAGCTTTCAAAACGTGTACTGGTTGTTTATCATTTTCTTTAGTGTTGCTTTTGTTATTACTGGAATTGGTTTTGTTACATGCAATAAAAAATTATGTCTTCTCCAAAATTTTTATGCACATGGAAAAATCCATACAATGTTTCAATCGCCTCATCTCGATATACTTTATTTTTATGTCAAAATCATGGAATTTATCGCAATTTTACATCAAATGATTTCTCTTGATATTTTTTTAATCTTTGGTTTGGCTTTTTCATTTGTTTCGAAAACATTTAACACGGTTTATTAAAAATGATGTTTATTTCTTGTTGTACATTTTACCAACGTATTCTTCCCACTATAAATAACATACAACTAAAAATTCAAATATACGTTTAATGTGAATCTTCAAATTTGTTTATGAGAAATCAACTTTTAAACCGTATCAACAAATTTCAGATTACGGAATACCGTTACTGAGTATCCCATATAATAATCAAAAAGTTATGTAATCGACATAATACGGTAAAACTACCTGGAATAAGAAATTCCTCGTATGAATTCGTTACGGTCTGATTATCATCACTGCTGAGGACGTTTAGTGTGTGAACCACCAATCATCCCGAGCCTGAAGTAAATGCGTTGTGCTTTTGCAATCCGCAATATAATCAAGGATGAACGTCGGTAATAATGATCCTCGGCACGGTGGTAGTTATCAAGTGCTTTTTCAACTGTAAATCCATTGCGAAATTTGTGGGAGTTAATAAAGGTCATACCGAACCAAGTTAGACCTCCTAATGGTAAAGGCATTCATCGGAAGAAGAAGTCGTTGAAACGCCTCTCTCTAGGTTCCCGTTTGCGCGGTTATTACTGTGAATATCTTGTTAATTAATTCACTCGGGGACAAAGCACCGCACACCGTCATCACCTTTCAATTAAAGCAGAAAAAAAATCTTTTAGAGTCGAACCTCACGTCTTTGCCATTAGAACTTAACAGTCGTATTCTAACAACGTGAAGATTGTGTGAAGATCCTTTTGTAATTTAATACAAAGCGTTGATTATGATGAATTGGTTTTCATGAGTTAAATCTTGTCCTATATTCGGTTGTCCACTTGTCGTTTCATGAATAGGTCGGTCGTGTTCTTGAGCTTTATTGGTTAGAGGTACTAATAAATCACAGGCAACAGTAATAACGACAACGTTCTAGCGGCGTTGCGATGATAGGTACACAATAGGATCGATCATGATTAATTGACGCATTTGTAATAATCCGTGACTTCTTCGACGGCGAACGTCGTGAATAAGATCACAGGTTAATAGGAATTATAAGTCTGCAATGATTAATATTATTAGAACACGAACTTATTTCCAAATTTGGTTATGGAGATCTCTAAAATGGGACACGACCTTATTTATGTGTTACTTTATTTTGTTGGAATCGTAACAAATGTAAACGTTCAAAATGTAGTAATGTGAGTATAATAAATTGAATAGAATGTTTAAAAGTTAATTATTCGTTTTGCAATTTTTTGATATATGACTTCAACTTTACAACTAAGAAACTTTCAAATCCATTAAATATCACTAATCATTTACTAAAGTACACTCTGCCCACGCTGCAATGTGCAATATTTACATAGCGATTGGAATTTTGATCGCAGTAAATAATTTTCAGTTGGGAATGGTAGTAGAGTAGTGATTCGCCATCGAGTCGTTAGAAAACGCGAAAACCATTCATACGCCCGTGGCAAAGATAATTGCGGTCGTAAATCGTATGTAAATGCCGCTCCGCGAACGGATTTATTACCAAGTGCTTCTAATAGCACCTGCGTTAATTATTACGTTCACTGTATATGGAGTAGCTGATTCCGTATTGACGGTAAACTACAATTGATGGCGCCGAGAACGACCATCTGTTTGTTTATTGTTTACGCCGGACATCCACTAGAATTATTTTCCCATAAATATTACAAGGCTGAATGGGCGACGTTCGTTATAATAGCTACGTGCATATGCAAGAGCTATTTTTGTATTGCCTACTCATAAGATTCACTTTAAACCACATATACAACAAAGTATAACATTTTTATTACGTTTATATCTACAAAATAATGAGATGTTATTATGACTCCTTTCATTATAATGGGTATCAGCAGATTATTCCTGGTTCTTATTCTACAAAACTGCAAGTTGCAATTTACAATTTTACAGTTACTAGTGCTTTAATGCACCATGTAAAAACAACCATGTAATTTTATAAGTGTAATTTTTGGCAATTTGCGTTTGCATTTGAATCATCAACTCCAGCAAGGTTGCACAGAGCAGTGTAACATTTAAAAACCTCATTAACTAGAGGTGGTTTCAAATCTGTTGCTTCTGATCACTGGATTCTCAAGATTACCACCAGTTGGTGCGATTAACCAATCCAGGAATGGATATCCAGAATCTCATAAAAGGATAGAGGGCATACAAATTGTTATTCTGGAGAACTCCACTATCACCTTGTATTAACATAATAAAAGAAACATTCCGGGCTACCAACAACCATACATTTGAGCGAGTGATTCCCATAACAATCAAACTGTTCCTCGTGCTCATGAGGTTTATCAATATTTAGAAGAGTGCTATCTTTAAAACCAATCACATTGGGCATATGAGCAATACTATGGAATTTGTTTACAACTTCAAATATATTTTCAGGCTACTTTACAATTCTGAGAAACACTAATTCATATACATTATATACAACAGAATGAATGCTTGCTTTTGATACCCCATGCATATCTGAAATAGCGTGAAGAGCGTTATATAATACTGCTTGATTCTTTTCTGTGGGGTATTCTAATCTACGTTCAATAGATCCAAGAAGTTCGTCTAGTTTCTGACACGTCATCTTAACACGTTTATTAAACTTGTAAACTGTCATCAGATTGCAGTTAATTCTTTGTTTAAGGTCTTCTTCGTATTTGATATTGCTTTTCTACCTCATTTTTGGAAGATGTTTTCCAACATTTTTCCAAAGGAAATCTTGCCTTTAAGGAAAACTAAAAGAATCAAATCAAAGGAAATCAGGATGAATATACGAGAAACACCTGTAAAACTATAGTTGTGGTTTGCAACTATAGTTTTATGAAATTTTTGTAATTAAATTTCTTTACAACTTTAATGAAAAATTCTATAAATTGTAACTTGTAGTTTTGTAAAATGAGGCCCAGCGATCGATTTCAAACAACAGGTTAATTGTTCTAATTGGGAGACAGCTTTAAACCGACACTTGTTGATGGCAACTGTTTACAGAATTTCTTCGTTTAAGCCCCATTCATACCATCCTTACCATCACCATACGTTAATAAAAGGTTAGACTAGCTAGATTTATATGGTGCCAAGAATGGCAAGGGTGAGTTTATCACTGGAATGACATCGTCTTCAGTGATGAATCAAGATTTTGTTTATGAGTGACTGATGCCCGTAGAAGGCTGTGGCGACATCGAGGAAAAGACGGAGTTTGTCAACGTTCTCGAACCGGTGTTAGTACTTTTCATGCAGACGTTCCACAATGCCAGTTTCCAACAGGATAATACAAGACCCTATACTGCTCTGGTTATAAGAAGGTACCTGGAGCAGGATGGATTGCAAATTTTTCCTTGGCTTGCATGATCACAGGACTTGTATCTAAAGGTTGCACGAGAGAAAGTGGACCAGTTCTAACTTTTTCCTGAAAAAAAATGTTAAATTTTGCTTTTGATTTAATAAAAGATAATAAAGCTTATTTCTCTTGTAGATATGCATGGGGTATCAAAAGTACATCAATTCTATTATATGTAATGTAAATCAATTAGTGTTTCCTAAAATTGTAAAGTGGAGTGGTGTTAGTTTAAACAAGTTTTCCATGGCTGCAGTGGGAGTAGATCGCAGCTCACCTTTAACACACAAACCCCAGTACTTTATCTGTACTTTATTAAATGCAGCAGTGGATGTAGATTTTAAAGTCTTTGATCATCATACTACTGCACCGTCTCCTGCTCGTCAGTATGTCAGTTGGCGGAGCCAGGCAGCTCGCGATTACCTATCCCCGCCTCTTCCTCGTTATCCAAGGGCGATATAGGGAAAGAGGATTCCGATCATACAATCTTCGGTGTCCAGCTTCGTGAGATCAAAGAATGTGCAAGGACACCAGAATTGCTATTTTCTTCATTCCCATTGCCATGCAGCAAGCCTGCTTCTCGGGAATGTTCAGAAGCTGTAGTTCCTCATATGTTCTTTCCATGACAATCTAGTAGCATCATGTCTGGTCTGTTAGCTTGTATCTCCTCCGCGGTTGAGAAGACGAAGTCCCAGAATATTTTGTATCGATCGCGGGATACCGACGACGGCATCTCCTCGTTGGTATATGGAGGATTCTGTAGCTTTGAGTATATATAGTATAGAGAACTTGTTTTGTATGATTGGTAGGCTAACATAAGTATTTTAATTTTATTATTTAGCTCGCTCTCACACCATCTAAATAATAACGAAGAAAGTGGTATTTAGGATTTTCGCGTACCGGTTAATTGAAACTGCCGCTTATTAAAGACAAATCTGAAAAATAACGAAATTCGGACTATCAAATCAATAAATATTTGAACCCACTAATTGGGATGAGTGTCTAGCTATTCTAAATAAACAAATTCTTGAAAGGTTTTCCAATCGGGATGCGTCATCTCATAGTTTAATATGCGTTTCAGACAAGACGTGGCGTCTTTTCGTCTACATAGATAAAACGTTACTAACCCTTGTGTTGCCACTCGGGTACCCGGATACCCATCGGCGTACGTTTTACTAAACAATTTTTTTTTCAAAAAAGATTGGCCAACCCCTTCTTGAATACCCATGATTTGACAGATTCCCTATCAAAATTTGCATCTACATAATAAAATATCCCATCTTGAAACGTGATTGTTGTACAAAAATTATAGAGTTTTCGTTTTTTGCACTGTAATATATAGATACTAAAATTAGAAAAAAATAATTATATTTGAATCTTTTACACTGATATATTAGAAATCAATAATTTTGCAAACATTTTGTGATTTTTGTTGTGTGCTGATCACAAACGGGTTTATTACGGTCAACGCAAGACTTTCTTATTTTCCTTCTCTTTCAAATAGGCTGCTTCTTGCAAATGTGACATGACTCAACTATAACTTTTCTACTACTAGCGTCTCGTTGATCATTATTATCAGTTACCACTTCTGTTACTAACATTTCATAGTAAATAACGTACGCAGCAACACCGGCTATATCCAAAACATTGTAAAAAAAGCTTGAAGCCCACATGCACATTTGATCCACAGTATCAAAGCCGGATTAGGTTTTGTTGTAAAAAACAATCATTTCTGGTTTCTGATGAGATGCATCAGAGATCATAGCATCATTGTGTATCTTGCTCAGAGGAAGCAGCGCTTTGTTTCTTATCGGAACATACGATCAGATGATACTTTCTAATGGAATCCAAAAAGCATTAATAATAACGGTCTAGATTTCGACAGTTTCATTTCTTGAGGAATGCATATTTTAATGAGGAATTTTACTGACGAGAGCGAGTTTCTGTGACAAAAGACCCTCTGCCAAGGGTAAGATTATGAATAATCTGTTCATACTTACAGGACAGATCATTTGTAACCGCCTTCTTTTGTACACCAATTAAGGCGTGAAGGGCTTTTTGTTTAAACCTGTCAATCATCTGTTATAATACAAAAGAATGTTAAGACAGGTAGCTTTCTTTACTTCCCCAACTATACCGGGAAGGCCGCTTTGTTTTGTTCCCCATTTAAAGCGTGAAAGAACTTTTGTTTACACCTGTCAATCATCTATTGTAAAACAAAGGAATGTTAAAACAGGTAGCTTGCTTTTCTTTCCCAATTATACCGTGAAGGTTTCCTTGTTTAGTTCCACAATTAAAGCGTGAAGGACCTTTTGTTTACACCTGTAAATCATCACATAATAGGATCTTTATAGAGTGAAAGAATGTGATTTTATTTTATAAATTTTTTGTTTTATCGAAGAGTTTTATATCAAAGACAAAAAATTAACCATGTACAGAACGCAGCTAACAAGTGTATTGTTGTTTCATCCGCTGCTCTGCAGGGACTGTAGCTGAAATTGATTTCGGAAGCTTACATAACCCTCACTCTGTAGGTCTAGGAATGAAACACGCCGTCGCAACTTGGCATATAGAGGCATTAGGTTGTAGGCTGTGGTGCTTATACATTGCCTTTCTGTGTATGTTACCAAACAAATTTTGGATTCCCATACCTGGATGAGTGTTTTCACATAACTTTCTTCAATTCTTTGCTTTTGGTCATTTTTTACGTGAATGCGGAACACCGAGGTAAGTATATTGACTATCTTCTCCGATATGTTATGAATAACGATTCCATCAGCCAAGTCTATCTCATCGCCCACATGGCTTTTTTCTCTGATGGTAGGGTGATCGGTGTACTTTTCAATACCAAATGCCATTCTGTGTCATTCTGTGCCATTCTGTTTATGTCGGATTGCTTCTAAATCCGTTTTGATTCCATTTTCGGAATGAGCGTAAACTTTTTGGTCATCGAGATAGAATAACTGGGTTATTTTGTGTTTTCTGTTATTGGCCGGTCTGACATAGTACCCCTGTTTTTGTCTTAACAGTAAGGATAGGGAGTAATGAAACGCAGAATAGAAGAAGGCTCAGAGAGTTGCCCTGCAACATGCCTCGTCTCTATGGTGTTTATGATGATGTTTGCTCTGCTCTTCCGGACATTAGGTGTATTTTCGAGGTCCATAAAAACATTAGCTGATGTAGGATCTCATTTGGAACTTCCGTGTTTTCTTGCAAATGTAATACTGGTGCATGCGACCTACAACCAATTTTGATACTGAACGATCAATAAGGAGGTTTTCACGAACTCCAGCAACTCCGCTGTTGATTCCACGCTATTCATATATGTGCTTGCACACAGGCTGAATTCGCTGAAGGTTTTTTTTTATGAAGGATAGTCGTGAGGATTTTATATACAACATTGAGACACGTATTAGGCCTATAGTTCTTAGGTTCCTTTTTTATAGGAGGATGGTTCGGATCTTTGCAATCCGGTCCGGAATTTCAACTGTGACTCTGACATAGGTCGTGAATATTTGATCAAGCTGTTTGTATGTGGAGGTTAGTTTCTTCCATCAGTAGGCAGTTGCAGCATCGGGGCTTGGGGCTACGTAGCTTCGCATGCCTTTAATGGTTCCGGCCAGATCTTCTTCTCCGATGTCTTTTATCTCATTACCTTCTTTCACCAGTCGGCGAGCGGACGTTTCTCATTATTGACTTCGAAGTTCGATGCTTCTCCACACAGTTTTTCCAGAACTGTTCTACCACATCAATTGGTGGATGTTTACTTTTGGTTTCTGCTTGTCTAAGAAACCTAGCAGGGGCGGTGGAAAACGTGCAGTTTTGTTCCTGCCGGGCAAATTGTGAAACTATTTTACGCCGAATAACTTTAAGCGATCTTAATTTGTCAAGCGCTTGCTCTTTTAGTAGCGTTAGGATATTACTATTCAAGGTGTGGTGCTTAGTTTTTAGGTCTTTTGCAATTTTAGTGATGTTCCTAGTAAATCGTAATTCCTGTCTAATATGGTAAATCACTAATTCAACCTGGGATTCTTTCTTCATCCACATTTTTATAATTCCCTCTAAGTGTTTCAATCTCTCTTTGTATTTTTATACTTTTTTATTTTTTTGTTTGTTTCATTCAAGTGTAGCAGTCTTGGCGGCAGTATACCACACTGTCAAGGGTCCATAAATCACATTAATCAGGTAAGTATCGTTCAACTACGGAGTTGATTCTTTTCAGGATGCTAGTTGGAATGAAGTTCCTGAAGTGCACAGTTCGCTTACGATCGTGGGTTCCGAGTGTTTGTAGGTAACTTATTTTCAACTTCGTCTTCTCCTTATGACGGTACGATTTCTCCTTCGAGTATTGTTTGTGTTTCAGGAGGGCGAAGTTTGGCATCAAAACCTCTTTTCTTGAATGCTTCCACCTGATCTCGTAGATTTTGAGCTTTGTAAATTGATAGATCGAAATATAATTAGATCCATAGTTAGAACATCACATTAAATCTTCGTACATTTCAGATGTCCATGCTCTTTGGCGATTCTTATGAGAATCACCCTGTATATATATTTTTTATAACCGCCACTTTTAGTGTATCGGAAGTAGACCAAAACTTTTTTGTTTTAAATTGAATACTGTAGGACTTATTACACCTTTTAATTATATGCGAAAAATATGCTAACTTTGACAAAAGTTCTTGGTACATAGCTTTGTTCGTTTTCAGGTTATCTCAAAAATGTTAAATGGTCAAACATTTTCTTTTTTTACCTATCAGAGAAAGCTTTTAATTCTCTCTCTGATAGGTAAAAAGAAGTTGTAACATTAAATAATTTATGAATATTTATTCATACAAGACAAAGACGTACAGATACGAACTTACTTGTATATATTCATTCATGAAACTGGATACCGTCAATCAGAACATTAGCAAATTCGTCACTTTTTGACTTGAGTAGGTTGTCACCCTAATAAGTACTCGGGATAGATTAAAATTGTGGTCATTTTAGAATTCAGATATAAAATTTTATTCAGATATAACAACTTGAATATTTCTCAAAGTAATATCCTCCTTGAGTTGTATAGACCGTAAACTATCAAAAAGATTATGAAATTTACCCATGAGCCAAGAGTAATTTGTGCATTGACCCGCTTCTATTTGAGAGAACAAAAGCGAACCCATAAAATACACGCACATTTCTCAGCGTAACTTTATAATTGCTAATTGTGAGGCGTCGTGAAATTCCATTACCGAGTTGGTCTCTAGGAGGAGCAGCATCAGCACAATCGCTCCCCATTTCGAATTCATTGTTCTTCGCTTCTAGAAGAGATCATTCCGCAAAACCGTTGGCCAATATCCTCTGTTAAATAATACACGCCATCAAGCCCCATTATGTTCGTTCGTGTTTAAACGCATTAGATACAGTTGTTATTCGTGACTTAATGTAATAATCGAATAAGTGTTTTTATGAAACGTTACAAAATGAAATTCGTTGAATTTATTGTTCGGGTGGTTTTAGAAGGCAATTATCGAAAAAATCGTGATCGAACATGACCGAATGAACTTTCAATTTTTTGATCTTGCTCTATGAAAATTACCTATTTATCTTATTGTTAGAAAAGTTTTTCGTATTACAAGATTTGTATTACCGTTCTAACATCAGTAAATGCATAAATTCATAATCATTACCATACAAAACAAGTTAGTTTAATATTCATAAAAATAATTCGTGAAATATCTCGAACCCTTTTAGCATATCTCTTGATCAACAATCGTAATAGGTACACGAACGGGTTAAAAATGACGCTATGGGTTTACTTTGAAATTGACTGAGTATTGCTGTTGCAACTGGCGACGAGACGTTTTGGTCGATAACCGCAATACATTCCGTAAACCGCGTAAATAATAAAATATCTACATTTACTCCGAGGGGAATGCCAAACCCATTGTTTATTGGATGTTGCGACGACGAATCTCCTATATACACGTATTAGGATTAGACGGCTACATAAATTATTTTTAAATGTCAATTGCGGCAAATTTTCTTACAATTACAAATTAATCTTTAAACCTTTTGATTAATTCATTTTAAATACTAAAAATGAAATAATCTTATCATAGATTTTTTAAACCGTTTTTTCACAAAATTGTTATATTTCTAAATTTATGATTTAAAGAGAAAGGAAAATGGGAAAAGTTCTAGATAATTCTTCAATTTCTTCAGAAACCGAGTTGTTACATTTAAATGAAAGGGAATGTGGGTGTTACTACAATCCTAAAGAATGAAATGGTGGCTGACTTGTGTTGTTTATGTAAATATAATGGGGCCGTTACCCTCAATTGAATGGAAAGACCGTCTTACAAGAAATTGATACACTATGTAAAATTAGAGGGATTGGTAACATTTAAAGATCCTAGGACTGTCTAATTTTTTGCAAATAATTAATATTAAAATTCCGTCTATAAAAATTTAATGTCGTTTACAAAATTCTAGTAAGACACATTCGAATATCATTTGGATCTCTTCTTCTGGCGCATAAGGTTCTGGTGGACTTCATTCATGCACCTTTTATTGATTTTTCTTCACACCAATTGCATGTGAAACGACAGTGACGTCATCAAAGTTTTTTCTAAAAAGTATTTTCTTCTATTCCTTTAAATGCTATTTAAAGGAATTATAGAATATGAATGTTTCGAAGAATTGAATGCTCGTAACAAATCATACTTCAAATTCTTCATCACTTTTTTCGTTTATGAGATATTTTAAAATAATTGAATTTGCTGTTTTTAGTTATTTCTGATAAGTCGAAAACCCCTGCTTATAAATATTAATTATGTTAAGATATTTTTTTAAGTCTAGTTTGTATAATAAATTTAAATTCATTCATAAATTTTTTGACACTTGTTTAACATCTTGTATAAAATTGAATAAATAAATTTTAAACAATGATGACGATTAATAGAAAAGATAAAATGTATTTACGGTAGAATAAATGAGTAACATATTTTTAAATTAATTAAAACAGTGAATAAGAGAGACATTTTAAAGTTTCTGTATATACATAACAACTGTCCAGTTTACATAATGATATTGGATCTATATAAATTATAACGCATTCTTCTAATTCAAAGATATGATTAGTACTGAATTACTAGAAAGATAATAAAATGGTGGTGGTAGTATAATTATTAGAAGATTAATATTTTCTCCTTTGATAATTTTTGAGAGTTACGTTTGATTCGAAGATACAGTATAAATAGAGATTTTAATAAAGTATTTTCTTATTAAACATTACGGATATAAGCTTCCTAGTCTACAATAACAATAACAAATGGTCATGACAATGCTAGGAAACGAAGTAGCGATGAAAATAAGCAAAATTCCACTATCTAACGATACAATTCGCAGGCGTAATTCAAAGCTTCAGAATACAAAGTTTTCACTCCAAGTTGATGAGTCAACCGATGTTATTAATAAAGGGCAACTCATATCATTCGTCATATCATGAAGATCAAATAGTAAATCGGTTTCTCTTTTGCAAAGAATTAAATATATGACTACGTTGAAATCTGTACGTTGTATCTGTGCAATTGGCGCCCCTTCTAAGGGTTGGCGTGTTAAAGGTTTTACATCTTTGGTAAAAAATATGAAACTGTTATTTTTTTAATCTTGTATATGGAGGCTCCTCCAACAGTTTTTTTAATTTATTGCATCATCAATGTTTCGGGACTTTCTGCCATCATCAGGTTTAAAATATCAAATTATTTTATTATATATATATGTATCAATATTTAAGCAATTGTACGTCTTTTATTTTTGTGAACGTGACAATATGAGCAGTCCAATTAAAACATTTCTAAAATCAGAAATATATGTTCATTAAGAGCATTTGAAAAAAATGGAAAATATGGTATGATTGATAGCTGGGCAATGCTATCACCTGCTATCCAAGAGGTTGAACAAGAGGTTGAACACACCTATTAGAGCTTTAATACTTCTACGAGCAAGTCCTATGATATTCCCGGGTTTAACACTGTTGATGTCAGCAAATAACTTCGCATGTCGCATTCTAGGAGAACTTGTCCATAGTTGGGGAAGTCTTTCTTCAGCCCATAGTGCAATCTTGTGTTTGCCATCGTAAATAATACACCAACTGCTGGCTCTGGTCTCACAAACGCATTAGCGCTGCTCCAGAGTGACCTGGGACCCAGATCAGAGAAACTCTGTTGTCATCATTGACAAGGAAACCTTACGGCTTGAAGATCAGTACTAGGACATCACTTTCCTGAAGTAGTACGTTGCAATGCTCAAAAATACTCGAGAAAATCGACCTCAAAGTACTCAAAATATTTTGTTACAGAAGAAGTGTCGGAACACTACAAGTTGGTTGAGTGTATTGTTTAAATTTGTGAATGGTAGTTCTGATCACTTTTTCTATATGCACATGCAAAGGAGTTAGGCCAAGTAGAACATCCATTGCCAGAGTTCCCCTTGTACTTATCGCACCTCTTATCGCAGATTGCCAATCCAGCTGCTCGTTGAATCCTTGAAAATTTGCTGATAACAGAAGCCAGTCGTACTTCGCTATACCGGGCAGCCACTTCATATGAGATCATAGATCTTATCACAGTCACATAGAGCCAATACAGCCTTTCAGGTGTAAGACCCCAATTTTTACCACAAAGACTACAAGTCCATAAAGATAGTTTAGGTTTGTGTAAAATTTCCTGCAAATTTTCATTCCATGAGAGTGTTTTATTTAGTATTACTCCTAGATATTTGGCTTCCTTTGAAAAGGAATTTCTTAACTTTGGATAGTAGGGCCTATTAATCCATCCCATTTTAGTTTCCTGATGAAAGGTACGGTATTATCTTTTGCGTTTTTATCGAGCGATTTTCTCCTTTGTCCATGACGACAATGTCATCAGCATACGCTTGTATTTCTGCACCAACGGCTTCGACTATCGCAATCAGGTCATCAACCAGTAGGGACCAAAGCAGGGGTGATAACATCCCTCCTGACAGTCACCTCCCAGCCTGAAGCATATCATCTCACCGTACAGTAAACTAGAAACAATTTTACTAACAAGCACATTGCGGGTCTATTCCGCTATAGTTGATTCCACTCCCCTATCAAGAGAGGAGGTCTTTCAAAAGATTGTGGTATTCGTTGTTAAATGCACCTTCTATATCCAGAAACACATAAACCAAGACTTTTTTATCTTATAATGTTTTAGATACTTTACCAACCAGGTTGTGTAGAGCCACTTCTGCCGACTTTCCCGTTTGATAAGCGTACTGGTGGTGACTCAGTGGACTAGATACCAATAGCACCGTACGGATATAACGTTCCAGAACTTTTTCAAACGTTTTCAACAGAAACGACGTTAGATTGATGGGTCGAAAGGCATTAGGAGTAGGGAGCATTAGGAGTAGGAGGAGGGAGCTAAAGCGGGGTATGCCCCGCTTTAGCTATATATGGGATATATGATACCCTTACCTTCGTCTATTTTGCCGGTATATATTTCACTATCCACAACACTATCCTTCCTTCCTTTTCTTAACGTTTGAATCGCCTGGTCGACGGATATGTTAGTGACAGCTTTTTTAGCCACATTGCAATCCGTGTCTGTAGGGCACTTTTCATGCTGTGGCATCATTGGCCCATTGTCAAGCTTCTTGGGAAGTGAGTCTGCATGAGAGGCTCTAACGAGACTTCGCTGGAGCATATATTCATTTTATTCCCTGCGAAAACTGGTAATAGCAAAATTACGCAATTTCTTGTAGGCAAGGTAATCACCTATTTTGTCATATTTTGTCCTTCTAAATTTTTTGTAAGCATTAGCTATAAGTTTTGATATTCTTTATATATATATATGCTCGATTATTGTATGCTTGCATAAAATATTTGCAGAAAGTAGTTAACTCCTCATTGTTAACTATTTTAGATATTCTAACCAGTTTTGTGTATTTTAATCCCTTTTAAGTAATTTAGCTACTTTTAAGACAGATTGAAATTTAAAAAAATACGATATATCCAAAGAAACACCCGAATCAGAAAAAGCTTTGGTTAAAAATAAAATGGAGTTTGAGTTGTTACACTACTTGGAAGATAGAAGAAATAATAAAGAAATTCTCTCTAATGTTTAGAAGTTAGTTAAACAAATATTTATTAAATACAACACCATCGTACCATCATCATTACTATTTCATCATCAAAAAGACATGATATCTCTGACAATTTTCTTGATCAGTTGGTTTTTTGAAAAGCAAAATTAACTTAAATTAAAAGTCAACATGAGATTGAGAAACATATCCTTTTTCTCTCACTTGGTATCAGTCTATTCTCTCTTATCTATTCCATCTATTTGAATAAGTAGGCGGCTGCCCCTTGGTTTCTTTTTTAAAATTCTCTGAGACTAAAGGGTTGGGTTGGGTTGGGTTGGTCTAGATTGATAATTTCGGTGTATCCTTACTCTAAACTTTGAAGATAATTCATCAGTTTCGAAATATTTTTATCACAGTAAATTTTAAACCAGACGTATTTTAGAAGTTTTGGCATGAATGAGAAAATAGTAAAACTGCCAACCCCAATTATTCAATCTGAGGTCAGTTCACTTGTTTTCCATGATATGAGCCTATATCTTGTACTCAAATTAAATCGGTTTACGTTTGATGAACTTGTTGATTTCATGTCGATCAAAATTAGATAAAAACTGCAGGTGCTAAGTAACGTTTGTTAAGGATATGAAAAAAAGGACACAATTTTGGAAATTTATCACTTTTAGGAAGATTAATGTTTTGGTATAGTGTACATACTTCTTTATAAAGTCACACCTGTTTCTTCTCATTGCATTTGCAACGATTGGATTGTATGTTGCTCAGTATAAAGTACAAACATATCGTTAAAAAAACTACATATTTCTTGATCAAATAAACTTTTAAAATAAGAACCAGCATGAGTTAAGTTGTATGGTAAAGTTGTGTCAAATCATCCAATTCCTTTTAGGCTGATGATTTGTATTTCAAGGAAGTTCATCATCATCACTACCTTCCTCAGAATCTCTTCCATCGTTAGGTGGAATAATATAAATGTCCGTTTCTCAAAGCTCATTCTTTTCCACTAATTCAAATCAATAAGTAATTCAATCACTCCCACCGTTCCTATTAAAGAAAGTTGCTATTAAAATCAGCAAAATTTTAAAAATCGTAATTAATGGTTGAACACTGTTTTGTGATTTTGTATAATCAATTAATGCCATTTTTTGATTACTTATTGGAATATTTTGTAAAATTCTCAAAATCAGTTTGAACTAATTGCTGCTCCAAATGTTGTAAAGTAGAATCAACACATTCATCATAATGAGGATGACTTAAAATTTTTATTCAACTGCACTCTTATCAAATAATCAAAATTCTGTGGCTATATTACTTGAATCAAATAATTGATATGGATGAACTGAATGATCAAAATAACACGAATCATTAACATTTAGATTTACCGAATCATATTTGTGCTCCACAAAATTGTTTATGTGTTCTGAATGTTAATGTTTTTGACAACGAACTATACAACTAGAAACCCATCCATCCCGCTCGTTGACAAGTTACATTACATTAAAAAAGTTCTTATAAAAGTCAACGAAATATTAATAATCGTTATTAATGGTTGAATACATACTCTTTTGTGATTTTGCAATGAATAAATGATATTTTTTGATTACTTGTTGGAATATTTTGTAAAATCCTCAAAATGAATTTGAACTAATTGCTGTTCCAAAAGCTATAAAGCAGAATCAGTACATTCATTAGAATGACGATGACTTAAAATTTCTATTTCAACTACACTCTCATCAGATATCAACCAAAATCTTGTAGCTATATTATCTGAATCAGATAATCGATATGGAGGACTTAATGATCAAAATAACACCAATCATTAACATTTAGATCTGTGTGTGAATCTGAGTGCTAAGATTTTTTCAACGAACCATAAAACTAAAGACCTACCCAACCCACCCCTGTCAAACTAAATTACATAAAAAAAAATATATATAGCAAAATTAAAAATCGTTTTCTCTACGATATTCTCTGGGTCCCATTGTTGAGCACACTTCGTTGGGTCATACATCATAGCTGCTATCCTAAAAAATCTCCATTATCCTATCAAATTTTTTGGCTGAACATGACTATTGAAACATATATCGCGAAAGATTTCCTGGGTGATGACTTTTATCTCTTCGGGACGTTGGCATACTGCTCTTAGCATGTGTCCATATGGATTCAAGCGCGTTGATTTAAGGGTCTAGACGACTTTTTGGATCTTTAAAGTTAATTGAATAAGTTACTTTCAGATATACATATTCATATCGTTCTAAATAGTCGTAAGCTTTCCAAAAAATCGAAAATTATGGTTGTACCAGGAAGAATCCACTTTTCAATTATTGATACCAGGGTATCTGCAGTTCTGTTGTCTACACCTTCGATAAAAACTCGACCCGCTTCTTGTTTAAATCCACCAACCACTGACCTTCCACTCGGTGTCCTGGATGATATTTCCTTCTCCCAAACTTACTTTCATCTCTCTCAACGACAGTATCTGGACCACCAAACTTTTCTGGGTGCAGCAAGTACTTATTAGTCAGGATTTTATGATAAAACGACGCCCAACAGCGGCCTGCAAAGACATATTTGTAACCTTTGTGATAACTGTAAGGTTTGCCTTATCCATCCAAAGATACACGAACCCTAAAATTTGCCCAATGTTATGTCTAGATTATGCAAATAATGTGCCCGTTCGAAACGATACTTCCTTAACGTATATATTTTTTTTGTTTCCGTATGGAAACATGTCTTTTCCACATCCATCTGTACCCATCATGAGATCTACTGCACTTTTGCAGAATGAGTGGTGTTTCACATTGTGGACATTTATACTCCTCTTTGAAATAAATCACCATTACCTCTGCCTATTGACTAAATCATCCCCTTGCTAGAACAGGAGTTGAAGCAAATCAACTTTGCTAGTCTATGAAAATAAAAATTAATGTTTAAAATTATAATATACACCGGTATAATGTAACAATTATAAATTATTTCGCAAGTAATAAGATCACTTCGTCGCAACTACCAAATGACTGGAAATCAGGTGTAATACGTTGAAAAGTTTTAATCGAAAGTATGAGTCGTAATCTCTACAAACCTTATGAAAATTACTTTATTTTTAATAAGTAAAAAAGAAATAAGTAATTTGTAGTAAAGGTTCTGACCGCAGTTTCGTTAATATGAAACTGCGTAGTATATTAACGTCATAAAACGTGACGTCACATCCGAACTTTAAAGTGTTTTTTCGATGAGTTCTGCACTTTGCTCGGTCGTTTTTAGACAATTTTCTATCCGTTAAACACTAAATTGTCGATTTTAAAAAAGGGTATCATCTTGAAATATACCCAATTTTATTTTTAGCAACCCCAAATATAATTAACCCTTCGTCTGTAAACGTTTTTTCAGCACCTTCCATCTGTAAACACGGGTTTTTCAACTTTATCCGATTTTTTATGGCATTATGCATTTAAAAAAATATGAAACAATTCATTAAATTCATTACATTAATCTTGTGAGTTCATATTGTCTCTCATATTACCTTCTTTTTAAGTGGGGGTCCATACCATGTGTATCAACTTATTAGTAAATTTTTTACTTAAACAGTGGACACGAAATACCCAGGTTTACAGACGAAGGGTTAATAATAGACCTTTTATTAAGAATTTTCATTATACACCTGAAAAATGCACTGAAAAGAATTAAATAGAATCTTTTATGTTCAAGAAAATAATTCAATCGTTAAGCGTTCATAATAGGCTAATAGGATTATTTCCTTCTAAAGCTTTATAACTGAAACTTTTACAACTTAATCGAAACATTCCTTTTAAACAAACCTATCTAAATAAAATTAAATAATTAAGTCATAATGTACTAAAGAAGTAAAAAAAAAGTTGTATGGATTTCTTTCATAATTGGTATCTGACAATAAAAAATAGAAACATCAATGGATATTTATTACCCATTAATCATTGGTAATTATAATGATCGTTTCATAGTTTCAATTCTTGGGATTTTTTTATTGGTAAAGTTATTAATAACATATTATTAAAATGTTTATACGAGGTGTGGTTTAAAATGATTCTTGCAACACGTGGAAGTTAATATATTACTTTCCTATATTGCAACATTATAATAGATTTTTAAAAATTATCTTTTTGGTTTATCGAATAAAAATGTTAAAACGTTCCCGTTTCTAAAAGCGTTACGGTCTAAAAACTAAATATAATAATGTCTTATTACACTTTTTGACTTTTAAATCATTGCTTAATATCGCTAAATATCTTATAAATAAACTTTTGCACCGATAAATAATGCCTAATTGATTTTTATATGTAGATAAATTAATAAATGGGTAATGAGTAAAACCTTTATAGGATTGTGTAAGCTAAGTTAATGACCACGATTGGAGACACCGTGACCGAACGTGGCCACAACAAGAAACAAGAACAAAAAGCTTGGGCACCACATCTCGAAATCTTGACCATTCTCTTATTAAGGAGAAAATCGGTGACGACCATAGCTGGTCAGGTCTTCAATGATTGGTTTGCTCATCTGCGATCTGCGCGCATTCTTGTATTGTTGCCCAACGCGATACGGTCGCCGGATTATTGAATTTCAAGATTGAACCGACGTTTTGCAATGAAATTTTCCACATGCCGTGTCAAGGCAGACGTTTCGTACTTTCTTTCAATCACCATATCGTATCGATATCGCCTTTTTATTACCAATTTTTACAATCTTCGTACTAAACATTTTTTATTGTTTTAAAGAGATTTTCTTGTATTTCTAAAAATAGAAAGACATTGTTCTGAGAACGTAAGAACATTCCTCGTTTTGACCTGTTGACCCGTGGTCACCGTGAGATTCCAACCTTGTGCTGTCAACTCATTCAGGCCGTTTGCGAAAGAGTGGTCGTCGTCTCGGGCTTTTCTGTGAATCGCGTGCCATCACATTCTACACCATCGATGGCATTTTAACACAAAAAAAGCGTCTAGAAAAAATTAACAAATAGTATCACATCGTCTAAACTGTTTAGATCGTACGATATAAATTGGGCAATGTCGTTGTTGCTGGTGTTATTTTAAAATAGACGAAAAATTAGCATATTTTTCGCATTCACCCGGATTTAAACCCGGGTCTCACTGTGATATAATGTAATGAAATAGAATCGACATTGGCGTCCGTGACATCAATAAAGACGTCTTGTTGGGTAATTTTTAAAATATATACATTGCTGCTGCCGTTGTTGGTTACGCGTATGTTGCCTTTTGTTTCCCGCATAGAACACGTCGTGTCCAGTTGACCATGACAGCTTTCCCACAAACTCTAACATCAGAGGTTCTAATAGTAATTACTGAAGGAATGCTAAAGACTCGCTTATCCACAAGTAATTTGCCTATAATCAGAATGGTAAACTACCACGTTATTATCAAAATATCAAACTACGAATTTCCTTAATTTCCTCCTTAACAACTTAATTCGTTAATTCGTTCTTTGTTCCGTAGGAGTTTCATGAATAAAACGGAAATATAATAACGATGTTAATTTAATAGGGAAAATTGAAAATAGTAATTTGCTAACAAGAATAAAAATTGAAATGCATCAACCTTTAATTTAAACAATGGTAAAATTCAAGGTATTGAGGTAGATAATATTTTTAAATAAGAGACAAATGCCTTTAATAATGCTTTTGTAGATTTATTCCAAAAAAGGAAATTTTTGAAAATAATGTAGAAAATAGTGGAGTGAAGGAAAATATCTCGAAAACGAAAGCTGATACGATAATATATTACTCTTCACTTTCGATTTTGAGCATATTTATCTATCAAAGTACTTTCAGAGATGAAGAAACGGAAGTTAACCTCATAAAACTCACATTTGAATTCGCTTTCTCGGATGGTATTTACAATAAAATCGTGTTTGACGACAAACGTTTTCAAATATTATTTTCAACTTGTAAAAGAACTTAAAACTTCCCATATTAATCGTCGTTCTTGAGGTATGCAGCTAAAAGAAGATATCTCAAGAACAAACGCAGTTGTGACACAATGGTACCGTTTACTTTCGATTTTGAATCCAGTTTTATACTAGAATAGTCACTAAACATTGTAAGAAATCAACGTCAACACCTTAAAAGATGTGCACGATGGCCACCTAAATGTGCAAACCCTATCTCTGAAACTATTGCTTGTAGAACCATGCGGTAAAAGAATTGATGACTAAAGTAGTCAAGCATAGGCGCCGGATACGTGAGTGCTCCGTATTCGATCGTGTGTTGATCGAATACATGAGTTTTCTGGGTATATATTGTAATAACATTGTATTATTATTAATATATTATTATTATTAACAATCACATTAAAACAAATGTATGCGAAATGTAGAAAGTGTAAACAATGCGAAAGGAGCTGCCAATCCAGATAAGACGAAAAATAAAAACTCCTTAAACTACACAGCGGGAAATTGAAATACCCCAATTTAGAACCAAACGGATCCAATGAATGAATCGTCAAGATGTGGGGACGACAAACATATAAATTCACAAGGTGGCAATATATGTCACACTCATTCCGTACATCCGTACGGAAATTAACAAAGTTGGATTCGTTTAGAATATAGCATGTTTCCAGATAAAGGCGTTTACAGTAAGACGGCTCACAACTAGAGACGTGCAAATGACGTGAGTCCCGCCGGGTCACGATGGATCATGCGTGACCCACTGCATAGAGTAATTTAACCGGTCCCTAGACAATTTTTATACCTCCCAGTTAATATTTTTTTGAATATACTTACAGTGCGTTCACGACGGAACGAATTAATTCGGTAAATTTTTAGAGATTGCTCTTGGACAGAAATAATGCACCAGAGAAATATTAGTTAGGTTGGGTTAGGTTTATCAACCTCGGGATTGCTGTGTAAGTGGTTGGCCAAAGATTTCTAAAAAACATAAAAGAGATAGCTATAGCTATATAGTTTTCCCATAACTTAATCCATTAGATCAGATCTTCGATTTAACCGACAACGAAATTTAGGAGATTATTAAAAGAAGAGATTATTAAAGAGTATCAAAACATATTTTCCATTATGTAGTTGTACATCATGTAAAAAAATTAGGAAAAGACCAAACCTTTACTGAAAAACAGAAAGTGTTTGTGTTTTTGCTAAAATACAGCTTTTCTAGTACTAACATAATATTAATAATGCCATTTGGCCAAGATTATGGTAAGCGTGATAGATTATGGCAGATTATTGTAGAAATGATCAATGATTATAATATGGCTTCTTTCACTATGGACTACCATTGACAATAGCTTCCATTTAATTTTATAGTCTAGATCAGCACTTCTTAGCTGCTGGTCCAGCAGAGTAATATGACCGGTCTTTGGACCATTTTTATCCATCCAAGTAAAATTTCTTTTGAATATAGTGTGTTACAACCATATCTAAAAATAACCCAACCCAACTAACTAGTTAACGCTAGATATTAACCCAACCCACCTGGCTAGTGAGCATTAAATATTAGTTGTGTTAGGAATTAATTTTGCTAAGCCATTAATTTTAATCCAACCCGACCTAACTAGCTAATTAGCATTAAATGTTAATTAGTTGGGTTGGGTTCATCAGCCTCAGAAATACTTTGTAAGTGGTTGGCCAATGTTTTCTAAAAACATAACATAGATATCTACAACTTTCCCAGGATATAGCTATAGTTTCATCCATTAAATCGACTACGAAATTAAAAAGATAATTTTGCATCCTGAAGAGTATCAAACAACATTGTCTATTATGCAGTTGTGCGTTACGTAAAAAAAATAGGAAAACACTTTATTGATCAAACTGATTTGATATGGAATTAATCAAAACTCAGTCGTATCAGATGATAAATCTCAAAATAGAGTAGAAATTAAACGAATCAACACAATCAAATAAGACCCGGCTAATTTGTTTTAAACGTGAATTAACGTGACCCACGCGTTTGTAAAGTGAATCATCTATGATACTCATGTTAGTGGCGTGCGTGACCCGTGTGGGTCTAGATCGTGAGCGGACATATAAAGTCACTCACGCTCACTTCTCTACTCATAACACAATATAGATAAATTATCAAAACCAAAAGTATACCCCGTGGTTACGTGATTCCTACGGTGCTGGTCAAGTCTTTTTTTAAGGTATTAACCCTAATTAGATTCTCAGTCAAGCCCGGAATAAACGATAGCTAGACAAACCGTCTATCTGGATGGTGTTCAACAGTGTTTATCCCTGGATTCTAAATTTGGGCTCCCCCATCCATCCGGGAGATGTATCCATACCCAGATTACTCACAGAGTTGGAATCCATTCACAGACTTTTACCGCCAGAGAGATCCAATTTAATAGAGCTCGTTCTACCAACATGGCGACAAATTTATTGCTTGCTCTTTACTTAACTTTATTGATTTCTTTAGTGATTTCTTAACTCTATTGAGAAATCAACCTGTTTTTGAGGTCTCAGGGGAAGGATCCCTCCTCGTGATATCTGTGGACAAGGGCCAACCTTTATTGTCCAGAGAAAATCTAATGGGATTTGCAAGGACCTTTTGGATGAAGATCTCATTTCAAGGAAGGTTTATAGAACGCTAATCTGCCACAATGATCATTTCTTTCATTTAATCCCCAACTTATGTCATAAGTACCATTTTGGCTGAAATCCTTACTAGAGCCTGAGAACGGACTGAGTGCAACATCAGGGATTCTTTCAGTTTCGCTACAAGAGTCAAAGACATGGTTTTGCCTCCAGGATTTATTTTGACATCTTTGGATGTGGTATCGCTTTTCACCAATATAAGCAACTAAGTATGGGTATTGAGGGGAGCAGGAAGGATTTTCACTTGGTGTTCCCTCATACTCTGATTGGTATGGAGCAGTTTCTGAGGATGATTTCCTGATTTCCTTTGTTTGATTACTCTATGTTTTCCTTCAAGGGAATGCCAATCCTGGCAACAATAATGATGGATTACTTGCTCGACATTTATATACCGGTTCTCCCATGCAAGCTTCATTCTTTTCCTATTCAAGTATGTCGATAACATTTGCGCTCTACCAACTGACATCAATATGCTACTTCGACGACTTTCAATTTACATAACCCTCACATACAGTTCATCCTGAAGAAAGAGAAAAGCAAGTCTGTTGCCTTCCTTGACTCCTTGGTTGTGCGCATCTTTGATCAGTCGATTGTGTTCGATTGGTACCGTAAACCGACCTATTCAGGGAGATTTATTACCTTTTTCTCCTGCCACACCATGAGTATGAAGATTAATACGCTAAAGGGTATGAAAAAACAAGTTGTCCGTGTTAGTGACGTTTAAGTTGAAAAACCTAAAGGTATTATTGAGTATCTTTTGTAACAATGGCTATCCTGCTCTGTTGGTAAACAGGAACCTTTTTTCATAGGACACGTCTCTGGTCTCTCCTCAGATCTTTCTCCAGCTGATGTCTCTCTGACTCACCGATCTGATGTAGATGTACCTTCAGATAGACGATTTGTCAACACCGTTTATATACTATATACTACCGTTTATTCAAGGCTTGACTGAGAATCTCATTAGGGTAATAAAACTCTACAATTTACGAAATATACCACCCAACCTCTACGAGATATTTTTTTCCAATTTAAAGGATCGTCCCCTGATTGTCTTAAACGTAACCTGATCTATAAGATCTACTATCATAGTTGTTCCAGCATTACGCGGGTATGACCAGCCAATACCTTAAAAAAAGACTCGACCAGCACTGTACAGTGTAGACTGAAGAAGTCGAATGCTACGGCCCTTGTGGACCACCACCTTACCACGAGGCATACATTTGGTTTTCAGAATTCGTCTATACTTTGTCGTAAGCCGTCTTATTACATACGCCTTTTTCTGACTAATTTTCTGCTTTGCTTGTTATGGTTTCCATTTTGTATTGCTTAGTATTGATTTGTTTTATCGGTTGATGGGATGCCATGTGTTTGGAGTGCCATTACTTACATTATATTCAACTTACAATGTACAAGTTCTTCACACAAAATTATTGATGATTTTGGCTGGATTAAAGCTGTCATCTTCAACTGTTTCAATTTATTGTACTTATTCAGATTTTTCTTCCCAATTCAGCCTCAGCATATGATGCAAATGTTATTTTGGAGAATACGCGTTTTGAATTGAGACTTTATACTGCTTCTAGACGATTTAATACTGCTAGACTTGAAATGTATCCAGAAGACTTGTAATGCTTCAACAAGGCTTGAAATGCGTCAATAAGACTTGAAATACTTCAGATGATTGCATACTGCCTTTGGAAGATTTGATACTGCTTCTAAAAGACTTGATATAGCTTCCAGACGATTTGATACTGCTTCCAAAAGATTTGATATATCGTTCAGAATACTTGAACTGCTTCTATAAGACTTGAAATGCTTTCGGAAGACTTGAAATATTATCAGAAGATTTGATACTGTCCCTGGAAGATTTGATACAGTTTTTAGAAGATTTGATATAGCGTCTAGAAGACTTGATATTTCCCCAGGAAGACATGAAATGCTTCCAGATGATTTGTATGCTTAGAAAAGACTTGAAATGCTTCTACAATACTTGAAATACTTCTATGAGATTTGATATTGCTTCTAGAAGGTTTGATATAACGTTCAGAACGCTTGAACTGTTTTCAGAAAATTTGGTACTGCTCCTTAGAAGATTTAATTCTGCTTCTAGAAGATTTGATATAGCGTCCAGAAGACATGATATTTGCTCTAGAAGACATGAAATCGTCCCAGAAGAGTTAATACTGTTTGTAGAACTGATGGTAGAAATATTATTGTCTACATTTTTCATATATCTTTATGTAATCTACTATTGGACTAAATACAAAGTTTTGATGTAAGTAGTCCAAAAATTGTTAATTAAAGACAAAGTTCTTCTTACAAAAGAAATTTTTATTGAAATAGGGTAAATCTGTAAATAAAATTTGATTTGGCTTACAAAATACAAAATATTGTTGTCAAATACAAAATCTTCATGTTAGAAGTTCAAAAACTAACAAATAAACGCCAGACATTGCTTGTAAATCTCTAAACACTGCCGATAGAAGACATTTTCATTTCAAATGCACCATAAGCGCCAATTGACGTCGCCATTTTAAGTAATACCAACAAGATTTAACTTTTCTAAGAAAATTTGCAAAATCTATTGCAATATCCGAAAATGCCCTCTACTCAATCAAATTTCAACCAGCACAAATAACGGTCGGCATACACAATCGATTTTTAGTTGGCCAATAGTTTAGTTGATGATTATAAATACATAAATGTAATAGTCTTAATAATTATCAGGTTAAGCATAGGTATAGAGTACATTCTTTCACTAAGGATGGCCATCTTCGTTTTTTAACACGATTTTGAGGCGTTTTTATCGAAATGGTAGAAATCTTTAGGAAAAGGAGAAAAATTAAAGGCTGTCAAGTGACAATGCTAACTATCACACAACACAAAAATAACAAATCTTTAGCACTTTATTTTTTAGAAACTCATACCAATTGTGGCAAACATCTACAAAACAGATGGAATTGTTTCAAGAGCCCTTGAAAGACCAACAAGCCCAGAATTGTCTTAAATTAATAATAGACATTCCATAACTATCACCACCAATAGTGACAACAATATAACAACCATTCATTACAATGTATATGATATATGACATTTAATTTGTACATTAGGAGATCTTTATCTTTAGGGTAGGTATCAACAGTTTTGTGTAGTAACAATAATAAATAGCGATCTGTATCAACCTTTAAATTAAAGAATTGTGTAAAAAATGCGTGTTTAACGGATGTTAGGGAGACATTCATAGTATTGAGAATTCATAGTAGATGAAATTATTAATAGTTGTAATAAAAGTAAATAATTGTCAATAAAACAGACAATAATCTGCATCAAAGGGCTTCATAAATATGCTACTCATAAAAAAAGAAATAAGAGAATCTTAACATGTTTGCATTTAAAGTATTAATTTTTGACAAAAATCTAGGCGATGGAATTAAGGCAAAATATCTACAAAACTAAAATCGATTGGTTAAAATTTTACCCTTCATTTTGGACCTTGTGCATATTTTTCTATTGAAGTATGGTCTACTTTAATAATTATGAGAAACCATGTCAACATCCCAAGAGATGAAGAAACAGAAGTTAACCTCATAAAACTCACATTTATATTCGCTTTCTCGGTTGGTATTTATAAACAATCATGTTTGACGTAAATCGAGCAAAAAAAAATCTTAAACGAACTTACAACTATTAACAATCAATAATATTCATTATTGTTCGTGGAAAATGTTTATTGAGTGCTTTAATTTTTGTAAACAATGTCGACATGGCTGCTGTTTACAGAAGATATAAAAACAAATGCAGATACAATAAAATGTCACATTTTGTTTTCAAATTTGAATTCACTTTTCTAACAGAAATCGTGTCAATAACACATTAAAAGATGTTGAAATAGAAGTTCACCTTATAAGTTCTTAACTAATATTTTGGATTGATCTTTCGGGAAAATTCCACATATATTTAAATAATCAACTTTAAACTTAAGCGCATAAGTCCTACGTATTTGAACCTGAGAAGTTCCTAAGAAGTTTAATTTTGAAGTTTTACTTCACACCACTCATGTATTTTATTTGCTTTTGTTGCCAAATTGGTATTGTTTATCAATAATAATTGGAAAAAATGTGTTAGTTATCTACGTACGAATAAGAATTTTAAGTCAGAACGAGAATAATGTTTACTCACATTCATCTTCATCGTAACATATTATTATTAAGGCCTTGAATGTCGATTTTGTGAAAAATGTCGAACTTTATGGAGTTAATTCTGTAGAAAAATATTTTTAAAATAATTGTAGAATAAAATTATATTTTTCTGATGAAATAAAAACCCTATATAACTGAAAATAATTTTAATCGATGCAGCTATGATTGTAATGTATGATGACATAAAAACATTATTCTTATTTTCAGCGGTAAAGCCACAATCTTCCATAGTCATCCTAATGTTTTGTCCTTTACATGTCCCTACTCTGTATCGTTCTTATGTGAATCACCCTGTATATTTTCTCACATTTTTGGATTTGTTTTTATGGGTGTCAACACACTTGTAAATTTTGTTTTGAAATCGGTTCAATGGCAACAGCACAAAAAAATAAAAACGAAAAAAAAATCGTATTTGCGTATTAAGTTCTATTGGTTCAAATTTATACAGTCTGGCCAAAATCTAGTGTCAAAAGATAGTGTATATTATGTTTTATATTTTAATTTGGACCCCTACATATTTTTATGTCAATCAATGTAGAATTAAAAACCAAAAATATTTTCTAATAACAACCCCTTAAAACAAAAACGCTTATTTGCTTGCTTATTACTCAGTTATTCAATTCTCTTTAATTCCAGGGTGCTGATCCTGGGAGTGAACATATGTATAAATAGCTTACAAGGATGATTATTGTACTGCTTTTGTTCAATTCTTTTTCATTTTTATACACATGGTGTCACACAAAAAATGCTCCAAGCTATAGCTCTGTCATTTACATTCCGATTTTCATAAACAAAGCATTAAATGAAATGGTTTGATGGATTTTATATTTTATGCTATAAATAAATTTTTTCCGACTCCATCTAGAATTTTAAGCGATTACCACATTCATTTTCAAGTTGCTGTGTTTTTGCTGTGTTCAATTTTGCTTCACGTCATTGGATAGAGATAGAGACTCTTCTGAATGTAATCTTAGCAAAAGAAAGACAACCTGCATATATAGATTATAGTAAAAGAACCGGGTGTTAAATGAAGTGGTTTCATGAATACTATGATTTACGATAAAAATATATTGTTTTAAATGAATTGTTTACGTTATTGGATAAAGATTTTCATTCTGAACACATTGATGTGCAGTACATCCATTTTGAATGTAATTGTACCAAAGAAAAGATACCCTGTATATAGAGATTATAAGACAAGAACTGTGACAAGAACCATGTGTCAAATGAAATGGTTTGATGAATACTATGATGAATACTTTTCAAAATGCTCAGTATATAGTTTTCTGCGTTCTTAGAGACAGATCTTTTTTTGATATACAGTGCATCAATGAAATCAGAAAAAGAAGATAGGGAAGTAATATGCCCTATTTATAGATTTGAAGTCGGCATTCAATAAAGTGTATAGGAAGAAGATGTGGAAGATGATAGTGAGGAGCGGGTTACATAGGAAGTGAGAGGTGGGTGACGGGAATATACAAAGAAGCGATGGATAGAGTTAGAGTAAGAAACACGGTGAGTGCAGCGTTTTGGACAAAGAGGGGGTTCAGACAGAAATGCTCACTGAGCCCCAGACTTTTTGCCTTGTATATGACGGATTTGTACGACAGGTTGGAGAAAGGGCAGATGGGAGGAGTGATTATACAAGAGAGAAAAGTTCACATGCTGGCGTACGCTGATGACATGGTGATTGCGGCGAATGATGTGGCGAAAATGAGAGGAATGGTTAATGTATCAAAGACGAAGATAATGAAGTTTTGCAAAGAGGTAGAAGAAGGAGGGAGGAATGGATGTGGGAAGCGAGGGAGGTTGAAGAGGTCTAGGGATAGAGTGATAGAGTGTTTGGAAGTGACATCAGAAAGAGAAAGATCGTGTTTGAAGGGCTGGCGAGGAGTACAAAGATAGTACGATAGTTATCTTAATCTACAATGTACTCTATTTCGGGCTTTTAGAGCAATAGAAGGTTGTGAGATATCCTAGATGAAGATCACCATCCTAAAATATTTAGAACTGATGATAAATCATTAAAAAACGCCTCCACTTTGCATCTAAATCATAAATATCTTTCAGATCGATCGCGCTAATTTGATTAATTTTTGAACATTAAGAACAAAATTAATTTTAGACAGTAATTAGACCATGTTTATCCGAAGCAGAGCAAATACGAAAGTATGAAATTACGAAATTAAAATATTGTAAACGCTGATATTGAAGACTTTCATGTAATACTTTCATGTTATGGTCATCATCATATTTACCTAATCTTTAAATAATAATAACGTTGAAGAAAGAATTCTATCTATTTTTTAGTTTTGGCTAATATTTAAACAGTAAAGATTTAATTTTCAGATAATAGAGTCTAGTATATTCCGATCGTTTTCTTTGCGGTAATATTCAGTCAGAAACTTTGTTTTTACCTATCTTGAAAAACGCATTATTCAAAAAATATGCAATTTCTTAATCTGATCTCAAGAAAAATAAAGTAACTCCGAAAGATTTTCTTCTTTGTAAATGTTAAACTTTGATAATTCTCAAAAATTGTTTAAATTTGAAACAATCGGAGCATATTAGAAAAAGGTGTGGTACCAATAATTATAGCAAATTTTATTCTGAACAATATTTTTTTTTTTACTATTGCATCGATGTCGAGAAATATTCGAGAATTGGATGAATTAGTTATGTTACCAAAAAAAATTTAGAACAAAAGTTACAAATTTTATTTTGAACAATATTGTTCTTATTGTGCTTGCAGTTTTATAATATATTATGATCTTAATGGTAACACTGGGTATAAGCGGGGCATATTACCAAAAAACTTACAAATCTTATTCTCAACAATATTTGCTCTCTTGTACTTGTAGTCTTAAATTTGCTAAAATCCAGAAAAATACGAAAAAGTGAAAATGTCAAGATCTTAATGGTAACATGGTGTAAGCGGACATGATATAAAAAAACTTTTAGAACAGTTGTTACAAATTTTTGTATCAACAATACTGCTCTCTTCTACTCTTAGTCTTAAATTCGTTGAAATCCAGAAAAATGTTAAAGTATGATAATGTTATCAATTTGAGAATTGGAGCATGTCACAAAAAAACTTTTAAAAACTTTAAAAATTGCAGCAAATTTTATTTTTAATAATATTGTTCTCTTATACTTTTGTCTTTAGATGCATAAATTTTGAGAAAAAATTTATTGCCCTTACTGCCTCTGATAGTCATAAAATATAGCAGAAATATCAGTTAAAAGGAAGTCGACGCTTGGTTCCCATTAAAGATTAACTATAAATGTTGTATATATTGTAAGTTTGACGATTGATTCACCTGTATATTTCAACGTAAATAAAAATCTTTTCTGAATAATATTTTGTTCAAATACAAAATATCCACAAAAAAAGTCGAATCCCTTTCTGATAAATATTGTCCAATTACAAAATCATCAAGAAATTCTATCATTCATAAATAGAACCTTTTACTGTACAACATTCGCTCGTTAACTGTCGCTTCATGTTCTTAATAGAACGCATATTTTCTGTGTAATAAATTTTACAATCGTGGTAAAATATCTTTACACGTTGCTTAATTAAATCTTTCATGAACATAACAATAAATTGCAACAAAACAAGTAAACTAAGCCAAATCGAAACCTCTCTCTCTCTTTTTTATTATTAAAAGAATCTTATATAATTCTAAATAGATATTGCAGTTAACAATGTAGATAAACGATCCTACCTAGGTTAGTATTTTACATAATTATACATCAGTCCGGTTTCTCGTGAGATTACCAATTGGATAATTAACAGGACATAAAATAGAATCCGCTGAAATTGTTACTAGCAGGTTTATTAAAATATCGGTTCGCATAAAGGTTAAGTAACGATCTAAATTTATGTTAACGATAGAATACGAAATATCATTTCATTGTGTGTGAGTGTTAATGTGTTACGGTTGTTAAATAATAATTTAAGTGGGTTTAAAAATGATCTCCTTGGTTTGTTTTCCTTCTGCTTAATCTATGACTCTAGGTTGAAGTGCTTGTACCGTGAAAACGCATCCGTTATGGCTGAAGCAATAACCGTCGTAAAGTTTGCATTAATGTTTGTTTGGTTTTAACCTATTGCTTTTGCTGGCATTTTAAGGAAGATTAATCGGCCAATCTCGGAGGTGTAATAAATCACGGAAAATCAACATATTACCGCGACTATTAATTATGACGTTATTTTCGATTTAGCATTCGATTGACAGTTTTCGATTTCGTCAGTCGAGTGTATAAATTTGAAATTGTAAGGAGAAAAATGAATTTAACAAGAATGTTTTTTCCATTTACAAATAGGATAATGTTGCGGTCATAAACGAGAAAATCGCTTGCGTGCATTAAATCGATCTGAATTTCTTAAAACCGATCCCAGAACGTCACGTGCCGACTTTTTAAACTACTTTTACCTCATTCACTTACATAACACCAAAACAAATACCACAACACTGCCTCGAAATAAGACGCACGTGACATACATTTTCGCCAAATAGATTGAATCCTAAATCTTAGATTTTTTTTGTTTAATTAAGGATTTTATTATTATTATCTTTTAGTAGTATAATTTTCATTGATTTCGATTACGATGCAATGCTTATTTCTAACGATATGAATTATTTAGGAGCTTTTTTTAGATCTTAAAGAAGATGTCAACTTATCGTTTTAGCGGAATACATAAAAGAAAGAAAAAATGCAAGAAAGAATAAAAAATCATGGAGAATGCAATCGTGTGATGCCTACACCACATCGTTTGTGGAGATATTGCACAAATTAAAGTGGTCATTATCGCCATACAGACGGGGTCAGGCATCTCTACGTTTGCTGGTGGCGTTCCATCGAGAGTACGTGCTTGCCATTTCACTCTCCTCGGCTCGACGCGTCCTTGCCAGGTATTTGGGTGTCATAAGCCAGTTTAATGGATTATGTAACGGTAGCGAGTCAATAATTAGGCTTTGTTTATTAAAAAAATCTCTTGAAAGGCTACTCGAAAAATGATGATTAACTGAATTATAATTTAAAAATTCCGGAGATTTTTTTTGAAAAGTGGATCAAGTTCATCTTTAACAGAGTATTATCTATTTTTAATTCCATTAAATTTTTTCTTTGATCATTTAATTTTAAATTAAATTGCTCCTAGAGTTACTACGGAGTCATCTTGTTATAAATTGTTGAAGAATCTAGAATTTATGGATTAGCATTCACAATTAAATGTAATACTAAAGATGAAGGATTAAGAAGCATTATCTTCTTTCTAGTACAATTAGAGTTTTTACAATTGTTCATCATTGCTTCAATCATTCATTAATTGATATGGATAGATTCTGAAACCCATCAACCCCCCAGTATCTTTCGGATCAGACCTATATGTCGGTTGTAGAATACGTTATTCTGAAGCAATTTTTGTAAAGATATTACCGAGTATTTGCTCACTGAGGTGGCGGTGGCAAGCAGCCGGACGCTGTTGGGCATAATTTATTATCCATCAAATTTGCATTAGTTTGATCAGTTGGAAGATGTAATTTAAATTCATCACGTCCTCCCTCATTCTTTCTATTTTACCGACTTAACCTACCATTTATCAACATTTCAGACGGTGCTGGAACTTATTATAACGTTCTGTCGAGACAGCATACTTTCTCATGGTTAAATTCTAGCGAATCAGTTTTCCACCACGACTTCATTTATTGCGCACTTGGACGTTGTGATGCCAAGATGCTATGTATAGATGACTGATGCTTTGGCGATTGATTGCTTTAACTTTTACCATTTATGGATTAGCATTCACAATTAAATGTAATACTAAAGATGAAGGATTAAGAAGCATTATCTTCTTTCTAGTACAATTAGAGTTTTTTCAATTGTTCATCATTGCTTCAATCATTCATTAATTGATATGGATAGATTTTGAAACCCATCAACCCCCCAGTATCTTTCGGATTAGACCTATATGTCAGTTGTAGAATACGTTATTCTGAAGCAATTTTTGTAAAGATATTACCGAGTATTTGCTCACTGAGGTGGCGGTGGCAAATAGCCGTACGCTGTTGGGCATAATTTATTATCCATCAAATTTGCATTACTTTGATCAGTTGGAAGATGTAATTTAAATTCATCACGTCCTCCCTCATTCTTTCTATTTTACCGACTTAACCTACCATTTATCAACATTTCAGTCGGTGTTGGAACTTATTATAACGTTCTGTCGACTACTTTCTCATGGTTAAATTCCAGCGAATCAGTTTTTCACCACGACTTCATTTATTGCGCACTTGAACGTCGTGATGCCAAGATGCTATGCATAGATGACTGATGCTTTGGCGATTGATTGCTTTAACTTATACCATATGTTAGATGTTAATGAAAAGGTTAACTACTTCGTTACATAATTCTGGGTAGTGAACTCTACGATTGTCGTGCTCATTTACTTCCTCGCAAAACAAAGCACTTTCCTGTATCCTGGTGCAACTATGAGATCGGAAATCTCATAAGCAGAGGAACTCTTCTTCGGAGACATCCTCTCAATATTAATCGAAAAAGCTACCGAGCTTTGCACAACCGCTGCAACCATCCTTGTAATTAAAAAGAAACTACATTTATTCGAAATTGTCTTATGTTACCCCCAATAATTTCAGGAAAGCCATGCCTTCTCATGGTGTAATTTTGTTCTTACCATGATGGTTTTTATTGTAATTTTCTGCTTAGTTACTCTGTCGAATCTCCAATCACTCTTGATGACTCAAGGTATCAACAATTCTTGCAACTAATTCCTCTGCTAATATCAGTTCCAGATATTCAGTCCATCAGGGTCTCATACATTCTCGGTCCATTAGTGCTGGTGACGATGGTGTCAGTATATTCTTATTTTGGATATAACTCCACATATTTAATTTCTCACTTGAGACATCGACCTTCGCTTCTATTTAGAAACTAGCTTACATTGTATCTATACCTAAATTTAATGTGTCTTACTTGTTTAAATGGTTTTCTTCCTATATCTGATTATAATCTGGTTTCTGGCTGAGTCATAGCATGACATCGGCGCTTATCAAAATTACTGATGACATTAGACGTGATTATAGGCGCCGCATACGTGGGTGTTCTGGCTGCGTAAGTACCCATACAAAATCATTACTAGGTGCAGAGTAATTGTAGTGATATGCGTAGAATAAGTGGCTACTCTGGGTGGGTACCCATGCACAATAATTTTCTGGATTGAAATTGTCATTTTCAAATAAATATTTAATTTTAATGTCTAATTGAGCTTTTTCTTCCCAATCCACTAAAAGCATTTGCTTCGAACATTTCTTTGGAAAGCACGCATTTTAAATGAAATTTGATACAATTTCTAGGAGACTTGACACTCTTCCTAAAGGACTTGATCTGCTTCCAGAAGACTTAATACTGCTTCCAGAAGACATGAACCTATTTCTAGAAGACTTGAACTGTTTCCAGGAGACTCGATACTGCATCTGGAAGACTTGATACTATTTCTAGAAGAATTGATATTCCTTCCAGAAGACTTGAAATGCTTCCAGAAGACTTGCGATGCTTCTATAAAACTTGATATTGTTTCTAAAAGAAATGCATTAAAACACTTGATACTGCATCTGGAAGACTTGAGATGCTTCTAACAGATTTGATACTGTTTCTAAAGCACTTAATTCAGCATTTATATGACATGAAATGTTTCTAGAACATTAGAAATGCTTCCAAAAGATGCGACACTATATCTGGAAGACTTGATACTGCTTATAAAACCCCTTTATGTACCCAGAATATTTGAAATGCACTCGAAAGACTTAAACTACTTTTTCAAGACTTTCTACTGCCCCTAGAAGACTTGGCATTGCCTCCCGCAGATTTGATCTGCTTCTAGAAGACTTGAAATGCTTCTACTACATTAGAAATGCTCCCAAAATATGCGATACTGCAACTGGAAGACTTAATACTGCTACTAAAAGAATTAAAATGCTCCCATAGTGTTGAAATGCTCCCAGAAGATTTAAATTACTCCCAAAAGACTTTCTGTAGCCTATGAAAGAATTGATAGTGCTTCTAGAAGATTTCTGTTTTCTTCCATAAAACTTGAAATGCTTCCAGAAAACTTGATACTGTTCTTAAATGATTTAAAACGCTATAGAAGAAGTAATATTGCCTCTGGAAGACTTGAAATGATTCTAGAAAACTTGAATTGCTTTCAGATGACTCGATACTGCATCTGGAAGACTTGATGCTGCTTCATAAAGATTTGAAATGCTCCCAGTAGACTTGAACTACTTCCAGTAGACTTTCTACTGCTCTTGGAAGACTTGATATTCCATCCAGAAGATTTGTTATGCTTCTAGAAGACTTGAAATACTTCTGGACCGTTAGAAATGCTTCCAAAGGATGTGGTGTTGCATGTGGAAGACTTAATACTGCTTCTAAGTCTTGAAACACTCCCAGAATATTTGAAATGCTACTGGAAGACTTAAACTACTTCCCGAAGACTTTCTACTGCCCCTGGATGACTTGATATTGCTTCCGGAAGATTCGATATGCTTCTAGAAGACATCAAATGCTTTTAGATTATTAGAAACCCTTCCAAAAAAAAACGCTCCCAATAGAATTAAACTACTTCCAGAAGACTAGTTACTGCTCCTAGAAGACTATATACTGCTTGTGAAAGACTTGATATTTTTTTCAGGAGAACTGAAATGATTCCAGAAGACTTGCAATGCTTCTAAATGATTTTCAATGTTTCCAGCAGTCTTGATTCTATGTCTAAAAGATTTGATGATGATTTGAAAGACCTGAAATGCTTCTAGAAGATTTGATACTGCTTCTAGAAGACGTGAAATCGTTTCAGATGACTTGAAATGAAAGACTCGATATTGCGTCCTGAAAGCGTGATATGCCTCTAGAAGGCTTGAAACATCGTCTGGAACATTATTGATTCCAGAGTTGATATGTGATTCATCATTATATCACCTCCGTCGATAACCTTCCATCTGTAACGTTATTAAGGTAAATTCTTAAGTGTACCATGATCTATTTTTTATTCCACTCTCGTCTTTTTTGTTATACTGTTTGATTAAACGCTTTATTTATTTTGTGTTTCTGATATAGGAAGAAGTTTAAAAATGTAGCGTGTAGCTAAATTTTCTGTTGATATAATTTTGAATTTGACAAAAATGGAATATTTAAATGGAATTTTATCCTGCTACGTCCGTTTCGTTAGTTCTGGATTACGCAAAGTGCAGGAGAAAAAACCTAAAACCGAAAGTAATGCAAAGAAGTACAAACGATTTTGTCTCAAACCACATCGACCGTTTAGCCAGCGGGATTCCGCACAATCAAAGAACCGCTGTATTTTGGAACTAGTTGAAATCGAAAGTGGCACAAACGATTCTTTACCGAATAGTATTAATAAAATTAGAATATCAAAAAGAGGTATAAAATTAATAGAAGTACAAACGAGTACACACGGTTTTCTATCGAATGGTGCTAATAAAACCAAAATGTTGTAAATTCGAGTTCCAGGTTCACAGAGCTAAACTATTCAGGAAGTTTATATGTTTGTGTAAGTGTATGTCTCGCTCTCTGGACATATAGATGCTTTGACAGTTATCATGGCCACAAAAAGATTTCGTTATGAGGTTGCATTAAAGTGAAAAGTTATTGTATTTGCGGTTTATTGGCAGCGACAATTAATGTTTAATTTACCTTCCCAAAAATGGTTTAGATTGATTAACACAGTAATCTAAGCAACTTAAGCTAAATCTAAAGTGTACAAAAAAGTAAAGTACTAAGATGAATAAGATAAACCAAACTTCTGCTCATCAGCTGTCCAAACTGCACTTCATTCTTTTAAAGTCTATTCAGTTGACAACATATACTTCTCCATATCTAAAAACATCCTTTTAACACTTCAAAATCTATCTTGTTGGCAGAATGAGCTATTGCTCTTCGAAACATTGTTTATTACGTGAAAGTCGGCAAATTTCTTAGCAGCATTAGCTATTATGACTTCAAACTCCTGTTCATTAGGACGAAATGTGCAAACTTGTTATCAGTATGAGTTACTATGTCTTTAATGTCCAGGAGACCACTTTGAAGTCTGCCACCTTGTTGGTAGCATGAGTTATTATGTATATCAACTACAACTCATCACTGTGAAGATTGAATGTTGACGATGATGGAAACTACGGTACCTAACTGCATCGAAAAAAAATCGGACTCAAAGGAACCCGGACTTACAGCCCGGTACATGTATTCGTACAAGTAAATAAAATGCGAATACTGAAAGGTTAACGTTATAGCGTTATGTTTTAATTTATTTATTGTCACGTAATTTGCACATCCCTACCAGGAAAATGGCAACCTTTTAATAATATTTTTTTGTAGAAATGCTTTACTAGAACCTACGAGATGTTAAAACATGATGTGTTTTTGACGTTTTAGTAGACTTACGATAAAAAAAATAAAATTTGATAAAGATTATGGAGGTTTAATTTTTGAAAATGATGAAATGACTTGTGCATCAAATTGAAGGTTGAATCTTCGTTTTTCAAATAATGTACAGCTTTCAATTTGATATCGATTTCACTTAAGAAATATTAAAGGATGGTTATATGATGGTATATAATTATTATTGTTTTGTAATTAGTTTTATTAATTTAGTCTGATTTTTGCCTACGAAGAATTTATTTTTAACTTTATTTTTATTAAATTTTTTGTACTCCTCCAATTTGTAAAAATATACATGTATGGGTGCATCTGAATTTTAATGAACTTTGATATATGAACCGTAACTTCCGCTTCCCTAAAGAGATATAGCCCTATAACCGATTACCTCAATTAATTATTTAAAACACTCAAACTCTTAGTAAGTTAGCCCAAAACGCTCATAGTTCAATGTTAAAGAACATTTAACAAAGATCTTCCAAAGTACACTAAAATTCTTTCATTGATCGGGTAGTGTTTGTATTATGCTTTTTTTCATCTACCTACTTACATTTTTTAAATGTATTTATCATCGGCATCTTTTACGTTTGACAGTTTAGAGAAATAGATTGAAACTACAAATAGGGTCAAAACTTACCCTATTGACAATTAAACATATTTCCCAAATTTAGTTTTCCTAACGTTTTTGGTTTTTGAGAAATAAAAATAAAACCTTTGGTTGAAATTTTTTTTCTGCCATTTTTGGAGGGCTGTAATAGCTCCTTAGGAGATATATCAAAGTACCCTTAAAATTTACTAAAGAATTAAAAGTCTAAAAAGTTTGATGTAGTCATTCGGATACAGCCTGTATATGGAGTTCCATTAAAAAAATACTGTTTTAAAAAAATAAGCGATATTTTTAAAGCTGACTACTTCCCGAAGACTTTCTACTGCCCCTGGATGACTTGATATTGCTTCCGGAAGATTCGATATGCTTCTAGAAGACATCAAATGTTTCTAGATTATTAGAAACGCTTCCAAAAAACGCTGTTTTATCTGGAAAATTTGATACAGCTTCTAAAAGTCTTCAAACGCTCCCAATAGAATTACTACTTCCAGAACACTAGTTACTGCTCCTGGGAGACTATATACTGCTTGTAAAAGACTTGATATTTCTTCCTGAAGACCTGAAATGATTCCAGAAGACTTGCAATGCTTCTAAATGACTTGCAATGTTTCCAGCAGTCTTGATTCTATGTCTAAAAGATTTGATGATGATTTGAAAGACTTGAAATGCTTCTAGAAGATTTGATAGTGCTTCTAGAAGACGTGAAATCGTTTCAGATGACTTGAAATGAAACACTCGATATTGCGCCCTGAAAGCGTGATATGCTTCTAGAAGGCTTGAAACTTTGTCTGGAACATTATTGCTTCCAGAACATATGTGGTTGATATGTGATTCATCATTATATCACTTCCGTCGATAACCTTCCATCTGTAACGTTATTAAGGTAAATTCTTAAGTGTACCATGATCTATTTTTTATTCCACTCGCGTCTTTTTTGTTATTCTGTTTGATTAAACGCTTTATTTATTTTGTGTTTCTGATATAGGAAGAAGTTTAAAAATGTTGCGTGTAGCTAAATTTTCCTTTGATATAATTTTGAATTTGACAAAAATGGAATATTTAAATGGAATTTTATCCTGCTACGTCCGCTTCGTTAGTTCTGGATTACGCAAAGTGCAGGAGAAAAAACCTAAAACCGAAAGTAATGCAAAGAAGTGCAAACGATTTTGTCTCAAACCACATCGACCGTTTTGCCAGCGGGATTCCGCACAATCAAAGAACCGCTGTATTTTGGAACTAGTTGAAATCGAAAGTGGCACAAACGATTCTCTACCGAATAGTACTAATAAAATTAGAATATCAAAAAGAGGTATAAAATTAATAGTAGTACAAACGAGTACACACGGTTTTCTATCGAATGGTGCTAATGAAACCAAAATGTCGTATACTCGAGTTCAAAGTTCACAGAGCTAATCTACTCAGGAAGTTTATATGTTTGTGTAAGTGTATGTCTCGCTCTCTGAACATATAGATGTTTTGACAGTTATCATGGCCACAAAAAGATTTCGTTATGAGGTTGCATTAAAGTGACAAGTTATTGTATTTGCGGTTTATTGGCAGCGACAATTAATGTTTAATTTAGCTTCCCAAAAATGGTTTAGATTGATTAACACAGTAATCTAAGTAACTTAACCTAAATCTAAAGTGTACAATAAAATAAAATACTAAGATGAATAAGATAAACCAAACTTCTGCTCATCAGCTGTCCAAACTGCACTTCATTCTTTTAAAGTCTATTCAGTTGACAACATATACTTCTCCATATCTAAAAACATCCTTTTAACACTTCAAAATCTATCTTGTTGGCAGAATGAGCTATTGCTCTTCGAAACATTGTTTATTACGTGAAAGTCGGCAAATTTCTTAGCAGCATTGGCTATTATGACTTCAAACTCCTGTTCATTAGGACGAAATGTGCAAACATGTTATCAGTATGAGTTACTATGTCTTTAATGTCCAGGAGACCACTTTGAAGTCTGCCACCTTGTTGGTAGCATGAGTTATTATGTATATCAACTACAACTCATCACTGTGAAGATTGAATGTTGACGATGATGGAAACTACGGTGCCTAACTGCATCAAAAAAAAAACGGACTCAAAGGAACCCGGACTTACAGCTCGGTACATGTATTCGTACAAGTAAATAAAATGCGAATACTGAAAGGTTAACGTTATAGCGTTATGTTTTAATTTATTTATTATCACGTAATTTGCACATCCCTACCAGGAAAATGGCAACCTTTTAATAATATTTTTTTGTAGAAATGCTTTACTAGAACCTACGAGATGTTAAAACATGATGTGTTTTTGACGTTTTAGTAGACTTACGATAAAAAAAATAAAATTTGATAAAGATTATGGAGGTTTAATTTTTGAAAATGATGAAATGACTTGTGCATCAAATTGAAGGTTGAATCTTCGTTTTTCAAATAATGTACAGCTTTCAATTTGATATCGATTTCACTTAAGAAATATTAAAGGATGGTTATATGATGGTATATAATTCTTATTGTTTTGTAATTAGTTTTATTAATTTAATCTGATTCTTGCCTACGAAGAATTTATTTTTAACTTTATTTTTATTAAATTTTTTATATTCCTCCAATTTGTAAATATATACATGTATGGGTGTATCTGAATTTTAATGAACTTTGATATATGAACTGTAAATTCCGCTTCCCTAAGGAGATATAGCCCTATACCCGATTATCTTAATATGTAAAACACTCAAACTCTTAGTACGTCATCCCAAAACACTCATAGTTAAATGTTAAAGAACATTTAACAAAGATCTTCCAAAGTATACTAAAATTCTTTCATTGATCGGGTAGTGTTTGTTTTATGCTTTTTTCTCGAAAAACAATCGTTTCTGGAAAAATTTTAGAGACGCAATAAGGTTTTAGATTGTTTTCATCTACCTACTTACATTTTTTTAAATATATTTATCATCAGCATAAAAAATTGTTAGCAAAAATGAAGGGGGTGGCACGTTTGACAGTTTAGACAAGTAGATTGAAACTACAAATAGGGTCAAAACTTACCCTATTAACAGTTAAACATATTCCCCAAATTCCATTTTCCTAGCGTTTCTTGTTTTTGAAAAATAAAAATAAAACCTTTGGTTGAAATTTTTTTCTGCCATTTTTGAAGGGCTGTAATAGCTCCTTAGGAGATATATCAAAGTACCCTTAAAATTTACTAAAGAATTAAAAGTCTAGAAAGTTTGATGTAGTCATTCGGATACAGCCTGTCGGAGTGCCATTAAAAAAAATATTGTTTTAAAAAAATAAGCAATATTTTGAAAGCTGATTAATTCGACATAAAATGTTGCTTTAGAAGTGTTTTAACAGAAATGTCACCGAAACATCCTGTATATTAAGATGTGTCATAGTTATGTCTAAAAAATGTGATTAAATGTACCAAAAAAAAAATAATAAAATTTTAAAAAGCCCAAATGATATGGAAATTTCAAAAATGTTTTATCAGTACTTGGATATCAACGAGAAAATTAGAACACGATGATTTAAACCACATACTATCATTATCTCAGGATTTGAAGAAATCTCCTACAAAACAGCAAAAACATTTTTCTAATTTTAAAGGTGCCAAAAACGCTAAAATAGCTTTAGTACTCCAACAACCGGACGTTTACATACAAACTCCAGCAATTTTAGGATCGAAATTTCTCGAAGTTAAATTAAATACGATCATAGATCAGCATTGGGATGAACAAGAAAATGTTCATGATGTTTTTAATTATCTAGAAAAATCGTTCGACATTATCTTTTATCAATCAGGCAAACGCGAATTAAAGCTACCATCAAATTTCTCAATGCCATTAATTTGCATACAAAGTTCTTATTATAAACTATTAAAATGTTTAGCGGATTTTATGGCTATTTCAAGCCATTTTAACAGCTTAAAAGGAGTTAAATTATGTTGGATTGGACCGCCAACATCTTTATTTAATACTTATATGCTTCTCGGTCCAAAGCTTGGCATGGATATTAGCTTTTTCTGCGGTTATTGTAAAAATTCTCCGTTAACCCCCGCTGTGTTTAAAGAAGCGAAAGAAATTTGCGCCACAACGAAAACCGCCCTGAAACAATGTAACGATTTAGAAGAAGCCATAAAAGATGCGAACGTTGTAGTAACTACTTGTGATATTGAATCTGATTTAAAACTTTCATTGACAGCTATAACAAAGGGGTGTAATAAAAATTGGCACGTTTTAACTGATTTACCGAGATGTACGAACGAAATGGACGAAGAAGTTTTCCTTCATCGAAATTGTTTAGTTTGGGAAGCTATGGATAATATGAAATGGGTATTTTCAGCATTTTTAATAAATGGGATTTTTGAAAAAAAATAAATAATATAAATATAAATAAAATTTTATTTTATATTTAAAGCGATTTCATTTTGAAACGAATACGTACATAACAAGTTTTTGTATGCTCAAATTTCTCCCAAAACCAGAAATATTTCTTGTCTTAAACCGAACTCGATTAAAGTAACACGTGAATCGCACTAAATTAACGTTAAATAAAATGAACAATTACATACAACGAGTTTATGTTTGCGACAATGTGTTAACATCTACGGTAAGACAAAGAGTTTCTTCATCACCGGGTTATTCAAATCATCCAAACCAAAAACAATGCGTCAAAATGGAGCGAAGAGGCCCCCTAAATGATATTCAACCGAATCTATGCAACGCAGACACGAAATATGCAAATAACGTTAATTATTTATGTGCTGGTGTGCAAAAAAAGGAAAAGTCGAAGAGTGCAAGCCAATTTAAAGAGGAACAAAATTATTATAAAAATAACATTCAAAATGGATATTATATGGAAGCTGGTCCTTCCTGCGCTATACCAAATAATACCGATAAAATAAAATACGTTACTGTTAGGAATGCACCACCCTCTGAAAATGATTTAAGATCATTTAGTTGCGATGAGTCCGATGATGAGGATGACGTTTTTTACGTCGCTGAAAAAAAAGCTGCTCCCAAAAAATTATCTCCGATTTTAAAGAATAAAGCAACGGATATAAACGCTGTTATTACATCGCCAGTCGTTAAAAAGATAAGTCGCAAGAAATCACAGGTAGCAAAAAATCAAACAAGCAGTAAATGTAAGTTGTTATTTTTATAATTAAATTAATTTATGTTATTTAATAATCAATTTTATTTATCTACTTTTGTTTTAGTGGATATTGTTCACGTTTTTGGAAGATTGCATAACAAAGAGTACATTTTTGTGAGTATTTGAAATTTTATTGGTTTAGTCATAACTCGTATTAAATTAGTTTAATCATAATTATTAACTATAAAAATTATTAACTCACAAAGACAGGAGATTTTGAAGTATAAAGTAAATTTGGTTAAATTGTACTTGGTTAATTTATATTATTTTTACCATTAAAATATATTGAGGATTATCGCACGTACAAAATAAATGAGGTGGATCAGATTTGAATCGGAAAACTTTACTAGGACGTAGTATTGGTGAAAATAAAAAAAAAATAAATATTAGATAATAATGTTATAAACGGTTTATGGAAAAGATCCTGAATCCTAAAGATTAAATTTGCGTAACTTTTTGGTGTAGATTTCAAATTTTTTCCATTATTATTAACAGTTATTATGTTATCGATATTTTTTGGTTTCAAATGGTTATTTCCCTTGTTAATACAACCAATATTAATATTGGTTACATGAGAAAATTTTCGAAAAATATTGCTTTAAAGTTTCATTATTTCAAATTCGTTTGACATAAAAACTAACAGTGAATACCAATTTGCTTAATTATGAATTACAAAGAACATTGATAAATTTAATGAATAAATGGAGAATTAAAATTAAAATAAAAGATAAGCTAATGATGCTAATGGCACTTTATTTAAGAACATCCACACAACATCTGTTACAAATTTGTTCTTGCTCTATCAGTCTCTAAGAAATTTAGATTTAGAAGAGTGTTATTTGTTAAAAAAGTTCCTAACTAAAATAACTCAAACACCGAAAACAATACGCATCAAGATAGCTTGTCAAAGTCAATATATTTTGGTGTGTACAAACAGAATGCGCAATAAAAACTATATATATGTTTATTTCGGTACGTTTCTCCAATACTTGGAGTTCTAAACTTGATTTATCCAAAACGGATTAAGATATTCAAATATGGTATTGTTCCTGAAAAAGTATATACTTTGCTTTATAAATGACAGAAAGTTTCATCCAGATATGTTAAGAATTCATATTTTTACGATTTTTTCAAAATGATTAAGGACATCGTTAATTTTGTGAAATGCCACAAATTTAGGTTGAGTTCAACTTGATATCTCAAAAACGGATTGAGATATTCACATATGGTGTTATTCCTGAAAGAGCACATACTTTTCTTTATAAATGATACCCAATATTTCATCAAGATATCTTAAGAATTCGATTTTGTCAAAATAATTAAGGAAAATGTTAATTTTGTGATATACTACAAATTTAAGTTGAGTTCAAAACTTTATGTCTCAAACATAGATTGAGATATTCAAATATGATTTTATTCCTGAAAAAATACATATTTTTCTATATAAATGACTAAATATTTCATCAAGAGATCTTAAGAATTCGTTTTTTCGAGATGTTTTATATGTTGTTGACGTAATCTTTAATTTTATAAATCGCTTTAAAGTTTGTTTAAGTTCAAAATATATCTCAAACATGGATTGAGATATTGTAATATGGTTTTATTCTTTGAAAAGTACATACTTTCCTATATGATATAATGACCGAATATTTCATCAAGATATCTTAAGTATTAGATTTTTACGATTTTTGCAAAATGATTTAGAAATCGTTAATTTTATAAAACGTTCTAAATTTACTTTGAGTTTACAACATCATATCTCAAAAACGGATTTTGATATCGATATACTGTTTTGTTCTCGTAAAAATACTTTCCTTTATAAGCGACCGATATTTCATCAAGATATCTTAACAATGTAATTTTTCTTCTAAAAGTACCTTCTGTTTCGGCATTTATCTTAGCATTTACCTAGTAATTAATACTTACTTATTCTGAGTTGAATGAAACTACCCGCATTTTGTAAGAAGTAGCCGTTATGTAGGTATTAAATTTTTTCCGCATTTCGAACATTTGGTACCTAAGAACGTTTGTTCAGACAGGCGCCCTTCTAGGGACTATCGTTAGATAAATTTAGTAAAAGTACCAGACAGATACCATTACCTCATTTACAAGATCTCAATTTAAATCTGAAGATATCTACAAAACCGCTACCACTACTTCATTTGGTCCCTATAAATTCACGAGAATGACATTTGGTTAAAAAAATAGTTTAAATTTCATTCTGGTCTACTTGAATAATATTGTTATTGCCAGTAAAGGCAAAAATCTAGTGCTAAAGATCTATCATCTAATTCCTTATATATTGCACATCTCAATCCTGCAGCAAGATTGATATTAACAACACATGCCACAATATAAACGTTCCACAATTCAGATTCGAACACATACATATAAATTTTGTTTGATTTCCATCCTCTGGTTATCTATATATTTTAACAGTTGTTGAACGTGTTACTAAATGGCGAGAAGCATTTTCAATAAGCTACTTCAACGACCGCAATACTGGAAGTAGGGATGGGTGTTTTCATGATCTTCTAATAATTCTATCGAGACTCAGATTTTTTCTAAAAGAAGACCTTGGATATTCTACGGCTGAATTTGTGTTTGGACAACCACTTCGACATCCAGGTGAAATCTTTCTAACATAAAAATTTTCTATAGATACCAATCAACTCAGACTAATTTTCAATAGAAACTGAAACCTTTATCTACAAAGAATTGTTTAAATCAAATTTTGTTTTTGTATAAATACAAGAAATAAAAATTCGTTATCATCCAGATTTGAAAATTTTCATAAATTTCGAGCTTCTATCAAAATTGTTTTCATTGAGTTTATGTATGAGGTTGACCTTATAGAGATGACATGGCTTTCATCTCTTTCTGAAGTGATTCTATCCAATATCTTTCTGTAATGAGCTCAACTACTTCTCTTGACTTTGTGTTTCATCTCCAGCTTCAATGATACACAGGATATCTATTGTGTTCAGTTCAGTCAAATGCATTTTAATAAATTAACACTAACAAGTTCTTTAACTGTAATTGCTTTAGGTACCATAGTTATTCATGGCTACAGCTATTTTTATGATGTCGGTGTCACTAGTTTTTTTATACAGCGTGCCCGTAAAATAACGAATAGAGGAGATAATAATGTTATAAACGGTTTATGAAAAAGATCCTGAATCCTAAAGATTAAATTTGCGTAACTTTTTGGTGTAGATTTCAAATTTTTTCCATTATTATTAACCAAGTTATGATGTTATCGATATTTTTTTTTTCAAATGGTTATTTCCCTTGTTAATACAACCAATATTAATATTGGTTACATTAGAAAATTTTCGAAAAATATTGCTTTAAAGTTTCATTATTTCAAATTCGTTTGACATAAAAACTAACAGTGAATACCAATTTGCTTAATTATGAATTACAAAGAACATTGATAAATTTAATGAATAAATGGACAATTAAAATTAAAATAAAGGATAAGCTAATGATGCTAATGGCACTTTATTTAAGGACATCCACACAACATCTGTTACAAATTTGAACTTTCTTGCTCTATCAGTCTCTAAGAAATTTAGATTTAGAAGAGTGTTATTTGTTAAAAAAGTTCCTAACTAAAATAACTCAAACACCGAAAACAATACGCATCAAGATAGCTTGTCAAAGACAATATATTTTGGTGTGTACAAACAGAATGCGCAATAAAAACTATATATATGTTTATTTCGGTACGTTTCTCCAATACTTGGCGCGGTTGAGTTCTAAACTTGATTTCTCCAAAACGGATTAAGATATTCAAATATGGTATTGTTCCTGAAAAAGTATATACTTTGCTTTATAAATGACAGAAAGTTTCATCCAGATATGTTAAGAATTCATTTTTTTACGATTTTTTCAAAATGATTAAGGACATCGTTAATTTTGTGAAATGCCACAAATTTAGGTTGAGTTCAACTTGATATCTCAAAACCGGATTGAGATATTCACATATGGTGTTATTCCTGAAAGAGCACATACTTTTCTCTATAAATGATACCGAATATTCCATCAAGATATCTTAAGAATTCGATTTTGTCAAAATAATTAAGGAAAATGTTAATTTTGTGATATACTACAAATTTAAGTTGAGTTCAAAACTTTATGTCTTAAACATAGATTCAGATATTCAAATATGATTTTATTCCTGAAAAAAATACATATTTTCCTATATAAATGACTAAATATTTCATCAAGAGATCTTAAGAATTCGTTTTTTCGTGATGTTTTATATGTTGTTGACGTAATCTTTAATTTTATAAATCGCTTTAAAGTTTTGTTTAAGTTCAAAATATATCTCAAACATATATATATATATATATACATATAAACAATATATATCTCAAACATAGGATTGAGATATTGTAATATGGTTTTATTCTTTGAAAAGTACATACTTTCCTATATGATATAATGACCGAATATTTCATCAAGATATCTTAAGTATTAGATTTTTACGATTTTTGCAAAATGATTTAGAAATCGTTAATTTTATAAAACGTTCTAAATTTACTTTGAGTTTACAACATCATATCTCAAAAACGGATTGAGATATTGATATACTGTTTTGTTTTCGTAAAAATACTTTCCTTTATAAGCGACCGATATTTCATCAAGATATCTTAACAATGTAATTTTTTCTTCTAAAAGTACCTTCTGTTTGGGTATTTATCTTAGCATTTACTTAGTAATTAATACTTACTTATTCTGAGTTGAATGAAACTAACCGCATTTTGTAAGAAGTAACCGTTATGTAGGTATTGAATTTTATCTAAGAACGTTTGTCCAGACAGGCGCCCTTCTAGGGATTATCGTTAGATAAATTTAGTAAAAGTACCAGACAGATACCATTACCTCATTTACAAGATCTCAATTTAAATCTGAAGATATCTACAAAACCACTACCACTACTTCATTTGGTCCCTATAAATTCACGAGAATGCCATTTGATTCAGAAAATGGTTTAAATTTCATTCTGGTCTACTTGGATAATATTGTTATTGCCAGTAAAGGCAAAAATCTGGTGCTAAAGATCTATCATCTAATTCCTTATATATTGCACATCTCAATCCTGCAGCAAGATTGATATTAACAACACATGCCACAATATAAACGTTCCACAATTCAGATTCGAACACATACATATAAATTTTGTTTGATTTCCATCCTCTGGTTATCTATATATTTTAACAGTTGTTAAACGTGTTACTAAATGGCGAGAAGCATTTTCAATAAGCTACTTCAACGACCGGAATACTGGAAGTAGGGATGGGTGTTTTCATGATCTTCTAATAATTCTATCGAGACTCAGATTTTTTCTAAAAGAAGACCTTGGATATTCTACGGCTGAATTTGTGTTTGGACAACCACTTCGACATCCAGGTGAAATCTTTCTAACATAAAAATTTTCTATAGATACCAATCAACTCAGACTAATTTTCAATAGAAACTGAAACCTTTATCTACAAAGAATTGTTTAAATCAAATTTTGTTTTTGTATAAATACAAGAAATAAAAATTCGTTATCGTCCAGATTTGAAAATTTTCATAAATTTCGAGCTTCTATCAAAATTGTTTTCATTGAGTTTATGTATGAGGTTTACCTTATAGAGATGACATGGCTTTCATCTCTTTCTGAAGTGATTCTATCCAATATCTTTCTGTAATGAGCTCAACTACTTCTCTTGACTTTGTGTTTCATCTCCAGCTTCAATGATACACAGGATATCTATTGTTTTCAGTTCAGTCAAATGCATTTTAATAAATTAACACTAACAAGTTCTTTAATTGTAACTGCTTTAGGTACCATAGTTATTCATGGCTACAGCTATTTTTATGATGTCAAACAAATTTGAAGTAATTAAACTTAAAAATAATTTTTATCAATTTTTGTCAATATTAATTTTTAATATTGACTGTACTATAATCAGAAAAAAATCGTCTCATATACCGTAATAAAAATGTCGATAACGTCATACCTCAGTCAAAAAAGGCAGAAAAAATTTGAAACCTACACCAAAAAGTTACAAAAAATTTAATTCTTTAGATCCCTTTTCCCTTTCAGAGATTTGTTTTATAAACCGTTTATAATGATTTTATCATCCTAAATCCTATACTTTACGGATAAATTATATAAACATACGATGAATTTGAACCTCTAAGGGGATTCCACTTTGCCCGTAACTAAGTTTATACAACTATCAAAACACAACTATAAAATTATAAAAAAAAAACTATAAAAATACAACATTGAATAGTGTTAGTTCGTGTTCTGATGACCAAAAACTGCTAAGTTGAAATACATACATACCGAGTGAGGCGTTTAAATGAAGACTACGTCATAACTAACAAACTGATAAAAATGATAACTTTAGGCTTGTTATAATTAACAGTAATCCTCAAGAAACTTACATTTCTCCAACTGTTGCCACTTGCACACCATCTGGTGAGCTAATTAAATTTAGACTACCTAATAACTCATAAACTTTCAATTATATGAAGTGGGATCGTATTCAGTATGATTCACCAGAGTTATTGTTGATTTTACATTACTCTCAGTAAAGTTCGAATCAAGTCCAATTAGTAGAGTCGTGTTACCTATGCAAAACATGTTTAGTTTTGTCTTTAGTTGAATTAAAATTAGAATTAACACTAGCCCTATCACTAGAACTATCATTAGGCTTAAAACTAGATTTCTGAAGAAGGTGGCATCCGAAACGTCAAAATTGTTTTTACAAAACGCATGGTTAATCCGAAAGTTTCTAGTTTTAGATCCAGTATTAGTCGTAGTTTTATTATTAGTGGTAGTACTTGTTCTAATTTTAGTTCAATTAACACCGGTCGTGAAAGCCTTCGTATTTATATTATCTCAACTTCTAGTTCGTAACTTGAACATTTTCGTTCTGTCGCTAGTCTTTTTGCTAAGGTCATATACGGGACTAAATTTTCCATTCTCTTCACATTTCTGTAATAACACTGCGCCTCCGCCTTGTCTATCTTTTCTTAAAACTTTGCGATCGTTGGGAAACTTGGTATAAATTTCTGAAATAATTCAAGATAACTTTGCAATTATTTGTTGGTTGTAGGTTCCGGAAAAAAATAATCTTTTCAATAGCGGGATATAATTTAGAACCTTCGATATATCCTAAGAAATTAATCTTTTCCTGAATTTAAATTTTTTAAAGTTGATTTCTATACCATATTTTTTAGCTATTATAAATAGTATTTTTACTCTTTGAACAGTTTCTTCCTCACTGGCTGCCGGTATTATCAAATCCTCCATATATGATAACTCTACTTCATCTTTCGTCAGATTTTGGAAAATATGATTTATATAACATTGGAAAATCGATGGCGAATTGTACAATGCAATTAAAACTTTCTTGAACTGAAACAATCCACGTTGTGTATTTTCTTCTGTTTTTCTCAACTGCAACACGAAAAAATCCGTTTTTAAATATATTGTGCTGAACATTTGAGCAAACTGAACATAAATAAATTTAAATAAAATTTTTCTAATTTCAACATTTTCGAAAATTTTGTCTTAAGCGTCCTTTTGCAAAATCGACAACTTTTATTTGTAATATGTTCAATAATGGAGATGTGGTATTTTAGGAATCATCATACTCTTCTTTGTTTCTTTTTTCTTTTTGCATCTATAATTAACTGTTTTAAGTGGCTTTTTGTATTTCATAGCAGGGTTGGTGTCCAACACGCCTTTCTCATTACCCTTCATATTTGTGACCAAAAATCATACTTGTGACCAGAACTAAATCCTATAGTAAATTGAATGTTGCTGGCGGGTTTTTCTAGGTTTAAAATAGAGAATGTAAAATTTTATGGAAAGAACATCTACTTGAAAATGGTTATATTCGAACTAAGGAGTTCAACAATCTTTGAAACATCGCTGTAACAGGTAAAAGCTCTTTTTTTGAGTTAAGACTCATTTCATCCCTGCTTCTAAATACGACCTTATATGGCTGGTAAATAATATTCTGTCGGTACATGATCTCTGTTAATCTCAATGAAGTGGTTGAGACGTGGTTTCTTGAGATTTGCTGGATATCTTCCGTGATTATCCTACATCAAACTGAATAAAAAGCATGTTTTTAATGATAAAGCACTGATATACAGATGAAGTGCTGTCAAACTGAGTATGACGGAAATTACCGAGGAATAAGACCTCCATCTAGTTAGTCATAGTGGACGCTTTTCTCGCATTAACATACATCGTTTCTTAAAATATATTGTGTATAATTCTGTAGTTTTACATTATTCCAATCCACCTTAGATCCACTTTTTTCACCTTTGGTTACATTTAACTAATGGATATTTTGCATGATAACTGTAATTTTACTTACCATGATTGGTTATTTGATTAGCTAGGGTAAATATCCCATAGTTTAATTTAACCAAAGGTGAATAAACTGGGCCTAAATAAATTCTATATCAATTGAATTTTATTTACTTTAAATTGATTCATTAACTAGTAATGGTTAAAATTTTAATTATATTTTGCATTTTAGGATAATATAACTTATTTAGTAAGTAATGAAAATGATCATTTAGTAGATACAACGGAATTTCAAGCAATGCGTGTAAACATAAATGCTAGGGCGATTGTGATTGATTGGCTAATAAAAATCCAGGTAAAACATAAATTATTATATTTATCATAATCACAAAATAATATTTACTTTCAGGATCAATTAAGTATGACACGAATAACCTTTCTTCAAACAGTACGATTATTTGATCATATCTTAACAAGTACTAATGTGGCAATAAACATGTATCAACTAGTCGCAATAACTTGCTATTGGATTTTAAGTAAATTTAATGATCCCGTGTATGCTAATGTAAGCCTTGAAATGAACTTGGCTATTAAAATTAAATTAATTAATATAATTTTTTGAACAATATTTTAGGCAAAAACAATACTGATATTAACTGGTGGAGCTTACAGCAGAGCTCAATTACGTAACATGGAATTAAAAATTTTCGATTACATGAATTGTAAATGCAATATTGTCGACCCATCTGCTTTCCTTGAATACTACATCATTTGCTCTGGCGTGCAAAATAAGAACGTTCTATTGGCGTCGTATTACATGTTAGAATCGATGACTATTTCACCATATTTTTCAACAATTTCACCATCACTATTAGCGCTTAGCTCATTTTATTTGGCAGCTAGAACTTTAAAAGAAGAGTTTAGATTTCTGAGAAAATTGCAAAGATGTCAAGCTTATTATGAGTATGAAGAGACAGCTTTAATACAACAGCGTATTTGGAAAGTTTTAGAACGTGTTATCACCAAAAAGATTCCATTTCAAGCATGTTATAATAAGCACAGCACTATTGAATATAACTTTATAAGTTTTGTTATAACAAAAGCTTTAACAAGCAAATAAGAATTTGTATAATTGCCAATTAACTGTACGGAGCTAAAATTTATTAAATCGTCTCGACTATTCATTTTTGGTATGTAACTATATATAAATTATTTTTTTAAATAATATTAGGATCGTAATTGAATATGCGCGAATTCATAATTCATAAATGTTTGAGTATAAAAAGTTTGAATTGACATTACAATCTAAAATATTATTTAAAAAATGATGAGCTTACATTCAAAGATGTAATAGTCGAAAAAATATATTAAAATTCAACACTATATAAAGTTAAAGGCTGTGTATACATTATTCTTGGATGCCTGTATATTTTTAATTATGTATATTTAAGTGTTTTTATTATTTACTAAAAATTGTTTGTCATATTAATAATTAAATTTTACTATTTGCAAAAATTTTAAGTTTTTATTATGTGTAATTTCAAAAGCCTAGTTGAAACGGTTCCAAAGAAAAATGGTGTCAGCAACTATATACATATGGTAGCTATGCATACACGTAAACGTTATCTTATAGTAAGTTAGCCTAACTTAAGATATATCTAGTGTATTATGGTTGTATGTACATCTCGTTTCATCTCAAAGTAATTAATAATTATAATTACTCTTTTTTGGCTAATTTGTAATTGTATTTAGTTACTTTTTATTGAAGTAATTAGGAATTGTAATTGTGGCAAATTTTGTTGGAATTGCAATTTGTAATTATTCATAATTCTTCCTCATAATTGGAATCATAATAACTACGGACGGGGGTTTGTTAAAATTCAAGAGTAAGATGTGCATTACTATAATAGTGAACATTACCCAAAGATGTTAAAATAAAAGGAATGTATAAGTTTAACTTCACTTCGTATTTACCAAAGATACATACAATTTCTAAGTCAAATCATTACATAACCTTTCTCAAGTCGACGAATATAAGTCGCGTACAAAATTAAAGTTGCCATTTATTTGAGTTAGGTATTTTTGAATACTGATTTCAATCCTTCGCATAAAATCGTCTATCATGCGAGCCAACAGCATGATTTTGATCAATCATGAGCACTTCTTGCCGGATGATATCCTTCACTCGTCCAAACTACGTGATTTTCTTGAACGCCCCATTTCTTGTTTTGGCGATATCCTATTCACCTGACATGGTCAATATGCTGGAGGTTTCTAAAAAATCATATGAGGAGCTCGCGTGCAAAACCGGTTATATCCACATTTTGACGAAATTTACTTGGCATATGAATTCGCAAGAGAGATATGGCGTCTACCGCTTGGTAAATTCAAATACAGGAAGAAGCGGACATATCACACTCTAATAACTAGTTAAAAATATGCATTGTTTATCTTTAAAGGCAAACTGTCAAAAGTTTTTCGCGTTTTCTGACACTTTTTTAAAAATGGATATATCCGGTTTTGCACGCGAGCTCCTCATATGTACTCATAAATCACAATTTGAATTAGTTAAAGGATCCTATCTAACAAGTGCGAAGGATTGAATACTGCATTCAAGAGCAGCATTTCTCAACCTATTTTGACCTGTTGGCGCGTAGATTTTGTCCAAAAATTGCGCGAGCCGGTCAATTATTTTGACCAATGTCGTGTTACTTGTAAATGATTAGTAATGGTGTAAGTTATTGGTTGTGTAATATAAGATTAGCTAAAAGTTTTTGGTAATACAACTAAGAATGGAGTGGGGATTAAGAACCTCCTTTAATAGAGTCAAGCTTTTGTTTATTTATTATAATCTTCATCGAGGTACATTGTAAAATATGGAAAGTAATTAACAAAATCAGCTAACAGCAACAAAAGAATATGGTCCCACAAAAACACATCTAAACTAGGGAATCAGTAACTAGCCCAAAACACACAAAAGTCGAGAATTACTCTTAGTGCGGGTAGGCGAACAACACTCGCCTACCCGCTTTATATAACATTATTGCAGAAAACTAGACACCTAAGATTGTCTTCTCTGAACTCGTGCTAGGAAAAGCGAATGACATTATTTTTCATATTCTTGTTAACCTTGATTTGAATGGGTCGGCAAGAAAAGAAGTTGATAAACGACCTGAAAAAGTGGGTGTCCTATACCAAACAAAAACGATGTATTGATCAGATATTCTGATCACAAGTGAGCTCAGGAATAGCACACTATTGTTGGATGCTGTTGACCAAGTTCTAAGTAAAAACACATTATATGTACCAAATTTGCGCACGAATTTATTATCTGTAGCCAATGTTACATGGCTATGATGTTAAATTTACAAAGAAAAGAGTATTTATAATTAATAGTCGAAACAGAAATGTACTTGGAACACAAATAGGCGACAACTTTGCCTATTTTGCGATTTTTTTTCAGTACAGCTTTTCATATAGTTTCGTGGAAAATCGCGGTTTAGTAAGATGCGGTTATTTCAAAAACGACCGGACGAATTTCAATGCGATTTTCACCAAAATATGTTAAAGAATGTCGTTTGTCGAATTAGGTAATCATTTTTTCAATATGAGGTCTCACTCATGAGCACCTCTCCTCGGAGTGTTATTTCTGGTTCTTTTTAACTTGTATTTCCATGAAATCGTTCTTTAAAAATTAGGAAGCATTTATTTTGAAAAACTAGAAATGGAATCCGATATGCAACATTATTAAACACATTTTGGTAAAAATCGCTTTGAAATCCGGTCGGTCGTTTTCGAAATAACTACATCTTTATCGATAAACTTTGTTCAAATTTGAAAATTATTCGTCAAAAAGTTTTTGAGAAAAAAAATCGCAAAGTAGACAAGCTTATCGGCCCTCTCAAAAATCAGGTACTTTTTTCAATTAAGGTCCTCTGCACACGGAGCTGCTCGTCATAGACGCGTACAATAAGCGTCATGCAGCTACGCTTCTTACACGACTGTAGATCGGCACACGGAGACACTCCTCATAGACGCGTATAATATGCGTCATGCAGCTATGTATCTTGTACGCTTAAGATCCGCACACGGAAACAATCGTTGTAGGCGTGTTCATAAGCGTCATGCAGTTATGCTTTTTATACGCCGATGCAAAGATCCGATAGAAAGATCCGCAAAAGAATCAATTTTAAAGCATATTTTATTAAGTACTTGCAAACATGTCAAGTGATGAAGAGGAGTTACTTTTGTTAAATTATCTGCGTTTTCGTAAGAGAAAACAAAAGTGTAAAAGAAAATTTTGGGTACATCCTTATATCCGTAAAAATTCAGGCAAGAGATTATCTATTGCCACCAAAGAGCTATCACAGAACGATTCTAAATTTCAAAGCTTTTATAGAATGTCGAAAAATACCTTTAAAGAACTGGTGTTTATTGTAGATTCCACCATTCAAAAACAAAACACTAACATGCGTGAATGTGTTAGTGCAGAAGAGAGAATTATGATAACTCTAAGGTAAGTAAAGTACTAATTTATTTATTTATTCTAGAAATAATAATACAAATACAATTATTGAATGTTATTGAATGTAATATTACTAGTAGAAGGCGGCAAATTATCCAAATTATGTATTGTGAACCCATCGGTGGTATCAAAAATAGTGGAGACTGATGATGCAAGACTAGTCGGTGAGGGAGCGTGAGTGATTGGTGAGCAGTCATGCATTTGAAAATTCTCACCACTTTGCTCTTGCTGAGTTAATAGTTGTTCTATTAATAAAAGTGTTTTAATTTTAAATTGTCGCATATTTTTCTCAGATAAACTTTTTACATCGTTTAATAAGCTTAAAAGAAACATTTTTCGATCGTCATCTGAAGGTTTATTTTTCTTTTCTTTAATATATTGTAAAATTGCCAGCTCAATTTCATCTTTTTCCTGTGGCTGTTTTCTTTTTCTTTTCTTTGCTTCAAGATGTTTACTCATTCCATCGTCATTGTTGTTGTCTTCAAGTACGTTAATTACTTCAGGAGGTTCTGCATCGTATTCATCGGCCTCTGTCGTTGGATTACTTTCTGGTAACGAAATATTGCTTGTTTTTTGTAAATGTTGAATAGGCCTTACGTATGGCAGGACGAACTGCATAATGTTATGCAAATAGTAAGGCTTTTTTGCTTTGGATGATGATCCACTGACAGGTGGTTTCAGACTACGTACAAAGCCGTTCCGAATATTTTTCCACTTGTTTTTACAATCTTGCGCTATAAAGAATTCACGTGTTTACAAGGAAATATAGTAAATATATTTTTGTTTTAGATATTTAGCTACTGGATGTACATTTAGTGCTCTCTCTTTATATTTTCAACGAGGTGAACGTACTATTGGAATTATTGTAGAAGAAACTACGAAAGCAATATGGAATGTGTTGAAGGAGCCATATATGACGTTACCAAATACGGAAAGATGGAAACAAATAGCAAATAGATTTTATGAGCTATGGCAGTTGCCAAACTGTTTGGGAGCAATTGACGGCAAACATATCCGCATTCAAAAATATCCAAATTCTGGATCCACCAATTTTAATTACAAAAGTTATCATTCTGTTGTTTTATTTGGTTGTTGTGATGCTGAAGGTTTGTTCACAACAATAGAATGTGGATATGCCGGACGAAATAGTGATGGCGGTATCTTTCGGGTTTCCACATTTGGTCATTGGTTGGAAAACAATAATACTTTGCCACCTTCAACTGAACTTCCCAACGACGAAAGTAGAAATAAATTTCCATATTATTTTGCAGCTGATAACGCATTTCCCTTAAGAAAAAATATTATGAGACCATACCCAGAAAGAAATAATAATAAAATGCGAATTTTCAATTACAGACATAGTCGAGGTAGAAAAAGAATAGAATGTACGTTTGGAATGATGACTCAAAAGTTTCAAATTTTTTTAACGCCTATACGAGTACGAAAATATGAAACTATTATATCAATAATACAATGTGCATGCGTATTGCACAATTTTATTAGAAAAAAAGATGGCACATTATACACAGTTCCAGTAATAGAAAAGAATCAGCAAAATCCGAGAAATTTGCCAGATGTTGAAAATATAAATATCAATGAAACTTCCTCACCTCAACATCTCCGAAAGTACTTAGCTAATTATTTTTTATCACCAAATGCAGCTTTACCGTGGCAATGGAATTATTGTTTATAACATCTAATATAATAAATACTCTTTAAATTACCTGACCATTTCATTTTTTGGCTTATTGCATTCCAAGCTTTTTCAGTTAAATCTTTTCTACAATGTTCCGGTAATGTATGGTTATACAAACATGGGTACTTTTCAACTAATAGCACAAATTTCATTATTTCATTATTATTGTCGTCCATGTTTATATTATGGATAGTAGTTATTTGCAAACGTTGTCTTGGCGCTAAGCGACTAACACTGTTGTACGCCGTGCGCTATGTAGCTTGCATGTTTAGACGAAATCGCGACGCTATGTCGCCATGTACAGGTTTCCATTTGAAAACACGTGAGGTACGTCTTCCTACAGTCGCGTCTAATACGCGTCTATGACGAACAACTCCGTGTGCAGAGGGCCTAAGCAATCCACCCTTTTGTACGGCTGGCGCTACGCAGCTTGCATGTTTAGACGAAATCGCGACGCTGCGTCGACGCTGCGTCCCCGTGTACAGTTTTCTAAGTGTTCTAAAGCGTATATCTTCCGACTGACGCGTCTAATACGCGTCTATGACGAGCAGCTCCGTGTGCAGAGGGCCTAACTGACGATAAAAGAAAAACCGCAGATCAAAATATTCCCAAATTAAACTGTGATACTGAACTAAAATTAGAAGTAACACTAACACTAGAACTATCAAAGTGACTTCGCACCAGTTTCTGAAGAAGGTTGCAACATGGCATCCGAAACGTTAAACATTTTTTCAAAGAACGCACGGCAAAACCCGAAAGTTTCTAGTTTTAGATCTAATGTTTGTCCTAGTGATAGTTCTAGTGTTAGTGCTAGTGTTAGTTTTAATTTTAGTTCAGTTAACACTGGTCGTGAAAGCCTTCGTACTTACAAACTGTGATACACAGAAATGTTCACTGATATCGATCTCTAAAGTGAGGGGCCTTGACATCTAGCACGGATAATAGACGGAATCGACATCATCTGGCAATGATAGACAAAGATATCAAAATTAAGATGAAAACTTGGTTTAGGCGATCGAAAATTACATAATATTGCCAATTTTTTTTCTTAGTTTATAATATAATAAATATGACTATCACACGTTAGCAGCTATTTCTTTTATCGGTAAGGACTATACCAAAGATATTTTCAATGCTTATGAAATAATCTACTATCTGAATCTACCTGAATCTACTAAGAAAAGTTAAATTTAAAATAAATTTAAAATTTAAAGAAAAGATCACTGTACTTGTATACATAAATGTAGAAATACCTAATTTCTTTTTGATTTATTTAGTAATAATTTATTAATTATTACTATTATTTTTTGTAGTGGTGGATTTTTATTTTATATTAATTTCTAATTAGTACGATTTTAAAATATGAAGATTGTCATAATAACCTAGGAAATTTAACGATGTTTTATGAAAAATACGATTCAATATTTTATATTTAATTATAATGAACACCACTTCCCAGTATAATTTCCAATATCATTTAAAAAATTAAAAACTTCGACGTTTAGAAAATGTCGTTAAAAATAAAATGGCATTCAACACGTTGTTATAAATATCAATAGATATTTTGATGTAAATTTACGTTTAGTGATGATATTCTTGATAATGAGTTGATTAAGCTCGAAACGTCGAGGTTTTAAATGTTTTAAATTTTTTAAATACAATTAGTAATTATACTGAGAAGTAGTGTTTATTATAATTGAAAGTAAACTAATATAATCTCAATGAAACAAGAAGAATCATATTATGATTCAATATAATTTTTAATATTCTTTCTTTAGTTCAAATAAACTACGCTTATTCGTTAAAATAAGACAAGGTTTATTAAAATCCATTGAATACAATTCTTGTAATCGTGCACATTATTGATTTTGTTGTTTTTGTGTTATTTTTGATTCTAGATAGCGAAATGACTCTGTTGCATTCGACAAACGAGTATTTTTTTTGTGGTTTAGCAATCGTTCAAAAAATCATAAACTTTTTATTAAACATTTATTAAATACCAGACTACCGTATTCTAAGTAATAGTAAAGTTTATACACAATACATAGTATTCAGTACGAATGTGCTTTTCTATCTTAAGCATTCGGTTTTTTCAGCAACTGTAACTGAAAAATTTCTTCGAATTTTGGAGTAGTTTCAGGAGTAATTAACGCAACCAAAGCTTTTTGAATGTTAATATTTTAATTATCTAAGAGTAGTTTTTATGCGTAAAAGTCTTTCATGTAGACCAAAATCGATTTACTGCCAAAAGATTGTGAACAATACAGAATCTGATGAATTATTCAAAACAGCAAGAAATTCGCAGCCTTCTGTTGTTGTATTTCTATACTTCAATAAATCTTTTGGATCCATCATTTCAGCTCATTCTGGATCATCGGTATCATACAAAATTTTGAAAGCCGAAATCATTTCTTACATAAGAAACTATCTTACCATTCACTTCATGATATGATAAAATTATCAAACTCTAGGAAGAGGACGTATTAAAGCCCTCCTCCTTAATATTCTTTACCAACACAAACAATTAATGGATTTAAAATACTAAAGGTATTGTATTACTTATTAGATTATACAGGATGTTCTAACGTGATAGGTAGTGACGAAAATTGCATTCAAAGTTTCCAGATTTCTAGATTATACTTATATTCTTACATATTTGGTTTTGTCTGGTTTTAAGATTTATGCATAATTCAGTATTTTGTAATTTGATAGAACATTTACTGTAGCAGTCAGAGAATACATGGTTTCTTGAAATATTAATTTAGGATTTAGATTTTAGATCATCCAAGCTTTCAAATCATGAAAGCGAACAAAGCTGTTAAAAAGCATAGTTTACCTAAAGCTAATTTCCTTGTAAAAAAAAAGGAATTACGTATAGTTATAAATGAGGAAACGATAAATAAATGAATTAAATAGGTTGTTGATAATACAAGTTATCTTTCATATAACGTTAAATAAATTGCAATTAATAATGTCCTTTTTTAAATCAGCAATATGATATGACCTATTGGTTAATACCGATTATATAAAATTGATATCTATTTGTTTTTAAGTATTTATCGATAACTTTATTCGCAAATAAAAAAATATTTATTCCAAAGCATCTTATCTTGCAAGGAGAGATTATAAATAAGTGGCAAGTTGAAAGATGAACTAAGTTTCCGTGTCAATGTACTGTTGAGTTTTATTGATTAAGCATTAAAGCACTTTTTTTCTAAAATGCCTACTCTCGCATTAAAAGATTTTAATGGTTTTAAAATGCCACCACAATTTGGTGATTTTATAGAAAAAATTGAAAATTTAGAAGTGCGAAATGATGATGTTTGGGTCACCTCTTTCCCAAAATGCGGTAAGTCAATGAAAATTTAAATTTAAACGGTTTAATAGAAATTTTTATTAAAGGAACTACATGGACTCAAGAAATGGTTTGGTTAATAGGAAATAACTTAGATTACGAAGGAGCTAAAACTGACTTGGAATATAGATTTCCATTTATAGAGTAAGAATAGGTTGTAAATTAACTTTTTATTACGAAATTAATCAATGATTTTAGGTATAACTCTTTTCATGAGGAGTACAGTAATTTTAATAAAAAATTCAACCTTAATTTTAAACGGAATGCCGTGGATACGGTGGATTTCTTTGAAATGGTCGAAAAGAACAAAAACGTTAGATATATTAAGAGTCATCTTCCTTGGGATTTTTTACCAAAACAGATTAAGGATGGTACCAAAACTCCAAAGGTTTGTGTATTATATTTAAACTCTTTTCGTTTATCTTTTATTAATGTTTATTATTCTGGACGGATGACGGATCTGATCCTCCCTTGCTTGAAAGAATTCTTTGCATAATCTTTCAAACCTGGTAATGGACAGATATCAGCACTACTCTTAGGTAGTGCTTTCCCTTTTACTATAACTGTTACGACACTTTTTTGTTGTTATTGCCGTTGATGAATTTAACACTTTTATCCAGCGCCTTTCTATACCTAGGGACTAATAGGGCTACAGCCCTGGAGCGCCAACTTCTAAGGGGTGCCCGTTTTTGCAATGAAATGCAAACTGTCCCAAACATAAGAACAAAGTAGTTTCTGAAATAGACTGCTTTACAAACTGATTTGCCAACCCTGTATATTTGAATTGAAGTAAAATTAGGATTTCAAAAAATCAAGTTTTCTAAAAATCAATTCCTTTCTCGAAACCAGGAGGAATTAAGGTAACCAGAATTTGTTGAATATTGACCTATATTTGGAATATTTCACATATAGTCACAACTTTACTGGCCATCACATAAAAGATAAAATAAATATGAATGCTGATTTCCTCTTTTCTTAAATTCATATGGTTCCTGAAGATGATCTGAGTGATCGAAACCGGTAGAATCGAGAATAAAAACCATAAAGAGCTAGAAGTGAAAAGGCTGATAATAATAATAATGAAATGCTTCCAAGTCTGAAGACTCACGACTTAACCGGAATCTTTTACTTCTATTGATTATAATTTGTTTGAATATCGTAACGTGTAATGAATCAAATAAAAAATATAAAACGTCTTTTCTTTATACATTAATTTAAAGTACTTTAATTACCTTAATTACTAAATTACTTTAATCTAATTACTTTAATAGTACTTTAATTTAAAGTACAAAGAAAAGACGTTTTATATTTTTTATGTGATTCTTTTATTTTAGGTCTAGTATTCTGGCCCAAAATAAAAATTTGAGAGTACAGATTTGAAAGTAATCATTTGCGATCGCTTCGACTAAAATAGTTAAGCAAATATCTTCTAAACTATTAATGTTAGGTACAGGATATATCAGGTATAAGATAAATATGAAGATAAATAAATATGAAGATAAATATGAAACGTAATATGAAACGTCGAAGACAACGAAGTAAATAATAAAAAAATACGGGAGATTCCGTTTAAAAAATGAGGTTACGGTACTTCAAAATTTCGAAATCTTAACGTGCTTTAATAAAGTGACCAAATGATTTAGACAGCTATTTTCGGTACTAAAACGTACTCCAGAATGTTGTGTAAGCATATTCTATCCTAAATTGATATCCCGAAAAACATGTGCTCTTTGATTTTTTGAATAAATTTTACAACCGATTTTCTTTCGAAAAGAGTTTAAAAACAATTAAATCAAATTGCAAAAAGTATTCATAAACCTTGAAAACAGATACAACCAAATATATAAAAATATACCTATAAGAGTAGGTGGCGATTTCCTTTCCGTAGGAAGTGTTGTCTCATAACTCTATAAACGTATAATAAACAATCTCGCTAGAACAGTTATTCCCAAAGTGGGAGCTACCGCCCCCTGGTAGCGGCAGAAGGTGATTATCGCCATAGGTATATTTGGGGGTGATGAATAACTGTAAAGGGTGCATACAGTACACTACCAATACGTCTAATTTACCAGAAATATTCAAAAACTTTCAATTAGCAAAACACTTTTTAACCACAACTACACAAAATGCTGATGGCTTGCTTGCTTCTTACAATATTTCTTTAATGATTGTGAAATCGGGAAAATCTCATATTATCGATGAAGAAGTAATTATACCAGCCATAAATTAAGTATTCATATACAGGGTGTTCGGTATCTTCCGGATCGGAGGTATATAGCGAAGTAGAGCACATTATTTTGAAACGATTTTTCTAATACAGTTTTTTCAAATTGTTTATAACAACCGCACGAGAACTGTTTAAAGGCGTCAAATAGCGATTTCTGGGAAACGACTGAGGAGGTCGTAAATCAATCTCAGGAAATCGGTTCAACACCCCGTCTATCATCCGTTTCTTAATCAAATTAATTAATAGATTAAAATAATGTGCTTTACAGCGCTATATACCAATGATCGGGACGATAACGGACATCTGTATACCATATTACATAAACCAGTATATGATGTTATTAAAAAAAATCGTTGACCAATAATACAGTGCAAAGAAGAATATACGGAATAACGCAAGATGTTTATGTTTATGTTTTATTCAACTTGAAGAAGAAATCTTGTTAGGAAATGAAGTTTTACTTTTAGCTTATGTGCGGTTAATAAAGAAAAAACAAATTTTCCATGAATTGTTATTTGTTAAATATTTGCAAACGGATACTAATGGAAAATCAATATTTGATGCTTTGGATGGCGCTCTAATACTTTCTTATGGGTTTCTCACCAGTAATCAGAGACTTTGCACTGCTCCTCGAAGGCTTGATCTGGCTCCATAAGACTTGATACTACTTCTAGATGACTTGATAGTGCTTTCAAAGGACTTTAAATGCTTCCAGGACACCTGAACTGCTTTTAGAAGAGTTGAATTGCTTCCAGAAGAGTTGAATTGTTTCCAGAAAAGTTGAATTGCTTCCAGAAGAGTTGCTACTGCCACCAGAAAACTTGAATCTACTTTTAGAAGTCTTGATATTGCTTCAAAAATGAGAAGCAAAAAGAAAAGAAAACGATGACGTGAGATGCTTTAAAAAGACTTGAAATAATAATAATAATGAAATGCTTCCAGAAGGCTTGATACTGCTTCCAAAGGACTTAAAATGCGTCCAGAAAAAGAAGACTTGATAATGCTTTTTGATAACATGATATTGCCTATGAAAGTTTTGAAATGGAGGAGGAAAAAGAGATAGAGACATACTTTCTTATTGTTTCATAATTTCAAACTTCATTGTTGCTAAGTTACTCCTTCCTTTACTAAATTTTATCAAAATGGAAATTTAAAAAACAATAATTTCCAGATGGTACTGAGTAATATATTTTCTGGAAAGGGGATGGAAGGCCAAATATGTTCAGGAACCACTGCAGTTGAATATCCTGTAAAATCTAATGAATAATATCCTTTGTATTTTAAATCCATTGGTTAATGGATTGCCTTTGTAATAAACTTCCAAAGACAATGGACTTTAATAATTCAAAATTATTAAATCATATACTTGCTTTTCAAAATTTTGTATAATATCAAAGATCTAGAATGACCTATTGATGAATAATCCAACAGATTCTACATTGTTCACAAGCCATAAAGCAATTTTGGTCCACATTAAAAATATTGACTATTAAGCATAAAAACCATATTTAGACAATTAAAATGTTAACATTCAAAAAACTTTGGTTGCTTTAATTCTACGTGGTTTTGATGAAAGAATTGACTTTTAGAAAAATTGATTTTTTAAAATTCTAGTTTTATTTTAATTCAAATATACAGGGTTGCCAAATCAGTTTGTAAACTCTATTTCAGAAACTATTCATTGTAGAGGCATCTAAGAGTTGAGACTGGAAACATGTATGATGGAAACACCATGCACTTCATTGCAAGTTGGTTTCCCAGAACTGTATCCCGGCGGTGTACGGCATTATGACGAATTATCGAGTTCCATATTGCCAATGTCAATGAGGTTAGCAGTGCACATCCTTTTAACGAAGACCTCTACAATGAATAGTTTCTGAAATAGAGTACTTTACATACTGATTTGGGAATCCTGTATATTTAAATTGAAGTAAAACTAAAACTAACACTAGACCTAGAAACGGAAAGATTTGGGTTTAGCCCTGCATCTGAAGACACACGACTAAACCCGAATCTTTCCATTTCTAGGTCTAGTGTTAGTTCTAATCTTATATCATTAGATCTAACTCTAGATCCAGAACAAGAAATATTCGGGTTTAGTCGTACATCTCTCAAGACAGTTAAACCCGAATGATTGTAGTTCTATATCTAGTATTAGGTCAAGTTTTACTTCAATTCATATATACAGGGTTGGGTTGGATTTAGCCATGCATCTGAAGACATTATTTTAACGAATACCTCAACAATGAATAGTTTCAAAGAAATATCAGTGAACCTTCAAATAGAATATGATTTTTTTTAAATTTTGGCACCCAGCCCTGGGGTGAAAAATATCTTAGTACGGCACTGCTTTTACCAATACTATCTATATCACTGCATCCACAGTGTATCCATGCTATTTCACTTTTTATCGAAGGGTGGTGAAGTAATCTTTATAAAATTGTTTCCAAAATAGTAGTTGAAGTTACTTCAATTTCCCGTAATTTCGAAGTTGGTTAATCATGCGATATATCTCCCTCAGGAATGTCACATTGGACGACTAATCAAAAAATGACCAGCAGTTCAGGCTTGAGTATCATTCGGATCATTATTACATTTATTAGATCATTATTGAAAAACATTGTAAGTGCTTTCTAATCCCGTTTCAATTCTTTATCAGTAGCTACAAATGTTTTAGCATTATCTGAGTTAGTTGATGTGCTGAACACGTCTAGAGACAAATCGTTTCAAACAGTTTAAAAATATCTTTATTTATTTTAAATCAAAAAGAAGTTCTAAATGAAAAGTTTTGGTTGAGAAACATTTACGGTACTCGCCCGTCACGGTATTTTGTTTCTTTAAACTGAAAAGGTGCAGGAAAAACTTTCAATTGACTTCTCTAGTCAATTGAAAGTGTAACGTTATTGACGTTCTGTGTTTAGGTAGATATTCCATCTTTACTTGAACATTGGATGTTTTAAATTATATGATATATTAGCATTCTTTAAAGTTATATTACCTATTACAATGTGTAATATGTTATTGCAAACAATAAAAGGTGATACAGACATTATTGATTGCAAGCATTCTAAGGTCATATGGTTTTATATCTGAATTGTTAGTTCCATCTCGGTATATTAATGTTCACTTAATTTTGCATTTAAATGGATACAATTTTTATTTGCGGTTCTACCGGTTTCGATCACTCCGATTATCTTCAGGAACCACGTTAATTTAAGCACCCAAGACAACAAGAATAGTTAATATTAACGTTAAATATTAGCTGAAGACCTCAACCCAACCCAATTAGGTAATTAACATAAAGTATTGTTGGGTTGGGTTCATCAACCTCGGGACTGCTATCTTTTTTCTAAAAACATAATAGAAATAACTATAGTTTTCCCATAGCTTCATCCATTTGATCGTTTCTTCGATTTAACTAACAACGAATTTAAGGAAATTATTTTGCATCCTGAAGAGTATCAAAAAATATTTTCCATTATTCAGTTGTGCGCCATGTAAAAAAAATAGGAAAAGACTAAACCTTTACTGAAAAACGGGAAATTTTTGCTAAAATTAAGCTTTTCTAGTACTAACATGATATTAATAATGTTATTTGACCAAGATTATGATAGGTGTGCAGAATGCTATAAGTAATACAATAACATTCTGCTGCTTAAAGCATCTAATTAAAAATTAAACACAAATTAAAAAAAATTTCAATAGATAATTTCATTTTATAAAGAATATGCGACTATTATGCTTATTTAAAAAAAGATATTTGTGTAAAAAAACCCTAAAAGTAAAGTCTGTCAAAAATAACACTAACTAATTGGAAATAATTATAGAAGTTAATAGGTCGAGCTTATAGTTTACTATAATTTATATACTTTAATCTTCATAGTCTCGACTGGTACACTAAAAACCTTTTATGCGACTCTGGTATTGTCACCTATAATTTCAGTCTGAGAGAATATGATAGTGCGTCTTGTGGTTTTAAACAGTTAAACTGGATAAACATAAAATCTGGCAAGTACATCCACAAGGGTTGTTTGTATTATAGAGTCATCATTGAAGCTACTCCTCCATATCTAAACGATAGGATTAAATTCACAATGAACGTACATAATGTTAATGTTCGCTTCAGAAGTTAAATTGGGTTGGGTTGGGTTGTGCAGATTGATAAATAATTGGCCACTTTACGCAAAAAGTCTGCCCATTTGACAAAATTAGCAGTATCGCAGAAAATATCTTTAAGAAATGTTTTTTTATTACAGATAATATTTGATTTTAAAGAAACTAGCTTACTTTGATGATATCTCTTTAAAATTAGCAGCGAATCGGATGATAAATCTCAAAATGGAGTAGAAATTAGACGTATCAATACAATCAAATAAGACCCGGCTAATTTAAAACATCTTTATCAAAAAGTTTATACTAAAACAGTGTACATAAAGTTATGGTGCATTTTTGATAATTTCAAAGTATTGAAAGTATGATGTAAAAGGAGGTAACACCACGCATTGCGTGGATCAAATCCTCCAGAATATCGTTCGTGAGTCTCACAATTAGACTTTTAATGTCAGATTTTACTTGTTCTTAATTTTGTTTGGGAATACAATTATAGGACCGTATCAGCATAAAATATTAGTTAGGTTGGCTTGAGCCACCAACTTCTGAACCCAACCCAAGTAGTTAATTAGCGTTAGATATTAATTGTTTTAGGTTGAGTTATCAAAATTAAAAATTGACCAGACGAGCATTCAGAATTTGATTGAATTTATTCCTTTCATCGAGAACACACTGTATTACTAGTGTTCAAAATTAATATAATTTCATTTTACATAATTTACAATTAACAGGACATTGTTCAAAATAACTAACCATTTCTTGCAATTTTTGTTGGTTTACAAGTTCTGTACTATACCTGCTTTTTTTTTATAATACTCAAGAAAAATCAGACATTATCCTGATTATTAGTAACATTTTCAGTAACTAAATATTGAGGACAAAATTCTAATCTATTTTTAAGTAAATACGATTTTACGGAAGTACAAAATTTAATGTAAATTTAAGATGAATACAGGAAGATCTTTAAAACGTTAAAGGCAGTATTATCCATAATAATATTCTAGCATTTAGGTATTATTTATCGTAATTTTATAACAGTCTCATTTATTTCAGAACATGATAAATAAAACTAAACACTGAGTTAATTCTGCCATTCTGTCACGCACGATTAATTTATAATCAAACATGATTCATACTTGTGATCACCTGATCGAGCGTGAATCACATGAATTGACGTTACGCAAGCGTGAGTCGCGTAATTCATCTATGATATTCACGTGAATTTTCGGAACTTCGAGCGGAATATAACAATAAAAAAAGAACATATAGAGATTTAATTAACCAGGCAAAGAGAGATTTTTAAGGAAATAAAATTAATAATTCTTCAAACAAATGTAGAATGCTGTGGTGTTGCATCAACGAGTAGTTGGGGCGTCATCCGCAGAGTAGTCCTGTGGTGTTGTCTATTGATGAGAGGTTGATAGATGATGTGTCAGAGTGTTGCAATCATTTTGGCGAGTATTTTTCATCTGTAGTTCAGGACAGATTGGTGGCTACTTACAGGTCATCTTTGTCACTATCTTGTACGCTGGGTGACTGTGTGGGCTCTTCTTTGTATTTTGCTCCCGTTACGGATACAGAGGTCTTCGATGCTATTAAAGGCTTGAAAAATGTTAAAGCTGTTGGATGGGATGATGTTACTGTTGAATGCGTCAAATTTGTGAGTGATAGCTTATGCGTGCCTTTGGCCAAGATTTTGAATCGGTCAATTGAGTTAGGGGTTTTTCCTGACTTACTGAAGGTGGGAAGGGTAACGCCTGTTTTCAAAAAGGGTGATGCGCATAGTATTGAGAACTGCAGGCCTATTTCTATTTGTAGCGTGTTTTCAAAAATATTCGAAAGCGTTGTTAAGCGGAGATTGTTGAGTTTTTTGATGCATTTCGAGTAATGTGTCGATCGCAGCACGGATTTCGAAGGGGCTTATCAACTGAGACCGCTACTGTCGATTTCTTTTCATATGTCTATGAACACCTTGATAAAGGTAATTATGTGGTTGGTCTTTTTTTTGACCTTTCCCGAGCTTTCGATTCGTTGCCTCCACACTTCATCAAGGAAAAGTTATACAATGTGGGTATTCATGGAAGTCTGCTTAAATGGTTAACTTCTTTCGTTACAAGTCGTAGTTTGAGAGTGGTTCTGTCGGGAATAGCCTCGGAGGACTCACCTGTAAATCTTGGCGTACCTCAGGGTTCCATACTGGGTCCCTTACTGTTCTTAATTTTTGTAAATGATTTACCAAGTTTTTTCGAGAATTTTCATGTGGTGATGTATGCGGATGACACCTCTATCGCTATTGCTGCTCATGATCGGAGTGAGCTTGATAGGTTGGTTGGTAGCACTGTAGAGCGTTTTGCGGATTGGTGCACCCGAAACAGAATAATCTTGAATGTACAGAAAACTATCTGCGTAAATTTTCATGTTCGGCGACCGCTTTCCATAGAACATCTTGCTGGGATTCCTTTACAGAAGGAAGCCAACTTTTTGGGCTTGAGCATTGATACCGAAATGAGTTTTGGACCACATATAAATAACGTATGTAAAAGATTAAATTCGTCGTATTTTGCGTTGCTCAAGCTCAAATATTCGTTGGACAGGACGTCACTCCTGGACGCATATTACGCGCTTTGCTACTCACATATTTCATACAATATTCTTTTGTGGGGCAGAAGTTCTCTGTGACGGCGTGTATTTGTGACTCAGAAACGAATAATCAGATTAATTTTTCAATTACAATGTGGTGAATCCTGCAAGGAAGTTTTTAAAAATAATAGTATTCTTACCTTCCCTTGTATCTATATTCTCAAAGCTGTGGTGTTTGTCAACGGAAATCGTGAAAGATTTTTGGACTCTGTTAGCCAGTATGAGACGAGACGTGTTGATTTGCTGTTGCTGCGACACAAAACAGCATTTTTTGAGAAAAGTCCGCAATACGATTTTGTAAAACTCTATAATAAGTTACCTCTCTCAATAAAAAGCATCACCGCTCCTCGTGCATTCAAAAATAAAGTTAAGGCGTACTTGATCGAGAATGTTTTTTATAGTTTACGGGAGTATCTCTGTGGGGTCACGGACTTACCATAGGCATAAAGATGTATTTAGCTTTTTTCTTTTTTTTTTTTTCTTTGTGTATTTTGTTATGTGTAATAATGTATTGTATGACTTATCTCCATCTACAGTTATGTGGCACTGAGACTAATAAATTATTATTATTATTATTATTATTATTAATGGCGTGCGTGTAACTCACGCGCACATTTCTACATACAAGTGTAACTCCTTGTTGTTTTTATTCTCTCTTTAAATCTGTTTCAATTACTTCATTATTATGTATTCAATTTCCACATTTCAGGAATTTCATAGGGAAATGTCGGACCATTCCACCATATTAATTCATTTAATTTAGTTATATCTATTAAAACACTTATATGTATTGAAAGTGATTATTATTATTCCCAGTCGGTCGTCAATTAGCCCAAATAGAAAGGTTCTAAGAGCAACTGTATTATGCTGATTGGTCTTCATTTATTTAATTTGTACGTGTTCGTCTCCTAAATTGATCTTTCAGAGTAACATGTAGAATATGTATCATTTCATCTTCAACATACTCTCAAATTTGTTACAAAAGTGCTGACGTCGAATTCAAGGAGTAATAAAAAAAATTTCTATCTTTCTGCTTTGTGCAGTTTTTCCACTTCCAGTTTATTTTTTTATTTCAAAAACATTTTTTGTATGTAATTTTTATATCTCTCCATTTTAGATAATTCATGTTATGAGAAATCCAAAACAAGTCTTCTCTTCTTATTACAATCATGCTGCGAAAGTATTTATCCAGTTCGTCGGTACATTAGAAGAATTCACAGATTTCTTCGTGAAGGGTCATCGTAAGTAAACTTTAAAAATAACTTAACTAATTTCTAAAATTTTAATTTTACATTACCATTAAAGACTTACAACTTTAACCTAATTTAATACAAAATAATTTTACAGAATTATATGGTGATTATTTTCGAACGGTTTTGAGTTATTGGGAACAAAGACATTTACCAAACCTATTAATATTAACATACGAGGAGATGCACGCCGATTTAGTATCAGTAATCAAAAAAGTTTCCGCCTTCCTTGGAAAATCTTATACGGAAGAAGAAATGCAAAAATTAGCCCATCATTTAAATATCGATCAAATGAAGAAAAACCTTGCTGTTAATGGGCAAATGTATATCAAAGATGAAAATCTTCAATTTATAAGATCTGGAACAGTTGATAGTTACAGAAAAGAGTTTTCACCCGAAATTATCGCAAAGCTTGATGAATGGATGTCTAAAAATATAATTGGGACAGGATTACCATACGAAAATCAATAATTTTTGTTATATTCACGATTTATTGTATTGCTTACATCTATTTTTGTCAATAAAAAATTATTATAGTCTTTATCTTAAAGTTAAGATTATGGACTATAAATATAGATTAAAGGATTAATAAAAACCTCACTTACGTAAGACGATTTTCATTATTAAGTAAGCCTTTGTAAAAAAAATGAGTTCTGATAAAGAATATTCTAGTATTAATTTAAAAAACTTCGAAAATTGTTATATGCCACCAGATTTTTTCTTGATAAAAGAAAAAATCGAACATTTTCAAGTAAGAAATGACGATATTTGGGTGACTTCTTACCCAAAAGCAGGCAAGTAATATAAAAAATTAAATTATTTTTCTAATAATTTTTAATTAAAGGTACCACATGGACTCAAGAAATGGTGTGGTTAATCGCTAACGATTTAAATTATGAAGGAGCTAAAATCGATTTAGATCAACGTTTTCCAATGATTGAGTACTCCTTAAATCTTTATCATAACAATTTCTTTTAATTATTTTTTTAAGAGTTAATAGTTTACCAAAAGCTTTGATCGAATTTGGAAAAAAGAACGATTTATCTAGTATCGAACGATTAAATATGCTTCGTTTACCTGACGTCATTAAAATCTTGGACGAATCTAACAATCAAAGATTTATTAAAACGCATCTTCCTTGGTATTTATTACCGAGACAAATCATAGAAGGTTTAAAAACTCCGAAGGTTTGTAGTATTCTTTTAATAAATTAATAAAAGTTAAAATTAATTTCACCAAGATCATCCACGTAATGAGAGATCCGAAACAAGTCGCAACATCTTATTATCATCATTGTGTAAATATATTTCCGATATATAAAGGTGATCTCAACACTTTTATTGATTTATACATTGAAGGAAAAGGTAAAATCATTCAATTATAAATCTCAAAGTAAATTAATTTATTTTTTTTATTTAGTATTAATCGGCGATTATTTTAACGTTGTTCTGAGTTATTGGAAACACCGTAATTTACCAAACATGTTAATTTTAACATATGAAGAAATGCATTCAGATTTAAAATTTATTATTAATAAAGTTTCGAATTTTCTTGGGAAAAGTTACGACGAAAACGAAATTGATGAACTTGTTCAACATCTTAGCTTTGATCAGATGAAACTAAACAAAGCTGTTAATAAGGAAAATGTTGTCCAAAGTGAGGATGCTTCATTTATTAGAAGTGGGAAAACTGATAGTTATAAAAGCGAGTTAGATGAAGAAATGATTGGTAAGTTAAATAAATGGGTTTTGGAGAATGTCAAAGGAACCAATTTACCATATGAAACTCTTTAAATATTGATAATAAACAATATACTTTAAAAAAGTAATTATGAAGAAAAAAATTAATGATTTTTGAAATTATTAATAATTGTAATGATTCATATTGAGAGAAAAATGTAAGAATTTTTGTTATTAAAACCGAATGATGTTACGTTGCTGAATTATAAAGATCAAGATTTTGTTTCTAAATAAAAAACGTTTTTATTTACATTTTATTAAATTAATTTTAATGTTCTTAAGTATCCTTCAACCGAGGATAAATGTTTATTGATTTTCTCCAATCGCACTTGCTTCTTTCCAAGCAATCTTTTACTGGAAAATGTTGAACAAAGCGAGCTGATCCATCAAAAATTAATGAGATGGGAAACATGCCACAATAAGAAAATCAAAATAAAATTGAATTAAGCTCTAAAGAAAACACAAAACTCTTTGCCATAATTGCTATATTCATATTATTCGCTAATATATTTCGAATCATCAGCAAGGATTTATGAATGATTGTGTAAATATAACCAATCTAGCAGAGGTAACGCAGTTCATTAGCAAGTACAAGTTGATATAATTTACACAGATATTACAGAAGCATTTGATAGATCGGATCATGAAATATTTCTTTCTACACTCTGCAGTCTTAGATTTATCAATGATTTCGTGGGTTTAATTTTATCTTACCATTCTAATAGACTTTGATATGTAAGCCATAACAGTTTTAAATCTGTAGTTTTAAATCTCCCTTCACTGTTGGCTCTGGTGTTCCAGAGGGTACCAATCCGAATTCCCTTCTTTTCAATATTTATCCAAATCAGCGTTTTTCAACGGGGTCGATATCGACCCTCGAGAGGTCGATGAATGATGCTGGGAGATCGATAAAGCTTTGAGGGGTCGATAAGGGGTTAACAAACCACTGCTTTGTATGAAAGCACTGCTTCAATAGTATTGACTTTCTGGAAATATGTAAAACTTTCCTTTCGAAACTTCAGCAACCATATAACACATATATAATATATTTTTAGTCGTTAATAATAATGTTATGTATAGGATATAAGAATACAAACTGATATCTCTCATATCAAATAGTCTGTTTTCAACGTTCTGTTTTCAATGGGATCGATGCAATAATAAAAATTCGTACAGGGGATCGTCGCAAAGAAAAGGTTGGGAAACCCTGATCTAAATGATCTATTCTGATGAATTGACTGTAATGTGTTTGCTTACACCGATAATTTAAAGATATATGCTAGTGTTACATCCCTTGAGGGCTGTATTATCTTACAGCGTAATCTAAACATTATCAATTCCTGGTTTGCATACAATGCAATTTCTCTTAACATAGAAAAATGCATTATTGTATCTTACACAAGGTGATCCAATAACCTAATAACGCTTAATTACTGTGTAAAAGTTGTGTGCTATTCGAGATCTGAGTGTCTTTATTCAATGACCCGTTACAAATCAAATATCATGTTGACGCCATAGTTATATCAGCCTCTGGTGTATTGAGATTTATCATGAGACAATGTAAAAAATTTAACAACTTTACAGTACTTTTTTTTGCGTTAGTTTGTACAATGTTGAAATATGGCTCCGTGGTTTGGTATCCTGGTTATACTTCTCATCAGCTCATGCACGAGAGAGTGCAGAAGACACAATTGATCAGCATCCAGAGCGGAAGTTGTCTACATTGTGTTATTTTAAGATTATACCTTTTTCCATTGCATTTTTTCTTTGTCTTAGACCCAAGTCAATCCACGACATGGTCCAGATTTAAGTATCTTTGAAATTAAAAATTATAAATATGGCGACTAATGAAATAGGAATGGTTAACATTAGTATAGTCATTTTACAACTTTGCGGCTGTCACATTTTACAGTTTATTATTTATTTATTTATTTCGTTAATGTTTGCCTAGAAGTTGGTGTTTTTCCTTAACAATGGAAGACAGCGATAGTTATTTCGTTGCCTAAGGTAAACAGTCCTGCTATCTACATCTACCCGGTACATTAGGACTAGGGACTACCCTGTCAGTCGAGCTTTAGGCAGGGCCATAGCTGGTCCACTGCTTTATAAAAAGTTACTAATAACATGCTTACTGCTACAGATAAGGGAAAATCACAAATCTCGTGCTATATAATTTCAGCTAAGTATTTGATATAGTTAGACACGATACTTTGCTTGATATTCTGATCATGATCTGGTTTTGTGTTGTGGCTTTCTAAAGCAAAACCTCTGTGAATGTCGTCCTGTTTTGTCAGCAGTATTGCAGTTATTGATACTCGGACCATAACTGTTTTCTATTTACACTTCAAAACTCTTGCAGGACTTAAAGCATTTGATTTATAAGTTCTATCTCATTTCGACTAATCTGCACCGCTTTACCATGTCTCAGTTAATGATGTTGATATTTTGCGTATTCAAAGTGTGCAGAATGGTTGATTGAGGTGGACATTGATTGGTTAAACCAAATAAATGTAAATTGCTAACGGTTTGTCTGTCTCAAACCAAAAAAGATATCGTTGTAATGTACATAATCTGAATACGAGGTTCAGATGTTATATTTCTCCTTCTAAATACATTAGAAGATCATTCATGTATCAGATTTGTGATAAAAAATGACAGTTATTTTTTGTTTATCATCACCACTTTAATTCATGGACTTCTGCCACTATTTTCATTTGCCAGTGCAGTGCTCGCTGTCTTATGTTTCTATATTATGCCTCTTATGCGTCTATTTTAAAAGCAAAAGCAAACATAAGCAAAAATGACTGTTTACTTCGTACGTTTCAAGACATATTTCAGCTTGAAAACTTATCGTGAGAACTCATCACTTGAACGATAAAAATTTGACACGATTTAATATTTTTCATTAAAAACAAAGATTCAACCTGATCAACCCAACTTACCTTTGATTTCATTTATACGTAGTACCACACAATCCTGTATACCTACATCTAGATATTCCAGTTAAAGGGAGATAATTGCTCTAACTTGCGGTAATTTTACTGATCATTAAATTCATTCCTACGAATAGTTAGAACAACGCAAACCCAAAAAGAATTTATTGAACGATTATCGATTTTTTTAGCTTATGGTTTGGTAGTTTTTTGTTTTTTTTTCTTTGCATTTCGTAATAATAAATTTGGAGAAATAAATAAATCAATGTATGCAATTTACTATCCATCAGTGTATATAATTTTGCAACTTGTTTGTTCACAATTTCATTTTGAACTTGGGAGCAATGGAAGAGTACGTCAACATCAACTTTTTTCCCAATTGACCGATTTTGAGACGTTAGCGGTACGACTTTTGGCCACAAGAGATATATTTTCAACAACTCGATTGAATGTCAATGCCATATGTTTGTCGCCGAATAAAGTCTTATAGACCGCATTCATATCGTCCATTTTCATGTCTTTTGCAGACTGTTAAGAGGCGTAAGACTTATTCACCCTCTATCCAGGCTAAAATGGAGTAACGAAATAGCAAATTCCGCACAACCAAATGTAACACAACCCTCACAAAAGTAATCATAATATGGGTTGCAGCATGTTACGGTAGCAGATCATCCTTCGTCTTCAGAAAGACGTATTTCGAACGATTTTTTGCGAGCGTTAGCTACGCAAAATAGCTTTCCTGCTCGAATGCGAAAGTGACAATCCTAGAATATCTAAATTCTGGATAGAGAAATGATTTTAGATTAAAAAAATAACTATTTCCAAAGAGTGATGCGCGCCCTATATAGCAAGCGCTAACACGTTTCTTTGAAGAATCTGACACAGCCGACCCCCATAAGTAGTTCAAAAATTGTTAATTAAAGACTAAATACTGCTGGCAGAAAATATTTTTACTGTAAAAGGCAACAAACTGTCAATCAAATTTGATCCGAAAACCAAATACTGTTGATAAACTATATAATCTTCATGTCAGAAGTTCTAAAACTTTTTTTAATTGATTTTGTCTGTATAATTTATACTGGTACAACAAGTGACAATCTATTTAACAGCATATGAAGAGTAATTGTGCCAATGCAAAACGTTTTTAAATTAACGTTAGCTGAGGTATGTGCTTTTAAACAGCATGGTGATATTTACCAAAAAACACTTAAAATCAAAATAACTCGAAAACAAAAAACGCTAGCTACCAACAACTGTTATCAAATTCAACATGCTTTCTTACGTATAAATGAATGGTGTAATAAAAACTATAGCATTCCATTTAAAATAACGAAGTTGAGGTCTACTTCCGCTAGACCGGAAGTAGTGGCCATCTTGAAAATATTTTTGATTAATAGATCGGAATGAGCAACCCATGTTACCAAAATTTCAAGCCTCTACGAATAGTGGAACCTAAAAAAGTTCTAATGAACCAGTTGCGTGAGACACCCTGTATACGAAGAACAATTTCCTGATGCTGCAAATGTTATTCGTAATTGCATTTACGTCGATGACATCGCTACAGGAGCATTTTCCATACATGATGCTGTGAACCTACAAAGACAAATAATCGATCTGTTGCATTTGGAGAGCAAAATAAAATTAAGCTTCAAGAAAAAGGAACGCCGATTTTCTTTAATTGTGAAGATTAATCGATTAAGTAAAGGTTTTGGGACTTAATTGAAATCCGCATGCTGATACTTTTGGCTACTCATATATTCCACCTGATTCTCTTTGCAGCAAGAGAGCCATTCTATCCACTATGCTCGTAATTATGATCCCATGGGATTCATTACTCCATGTATTCTATCTGCAAAGCAATTAATACAAACATTGTGGTTGGACAAGATGGATTGGGATGATGATCTTTCCGAAGATGTCCTCAAATATTGGACACAATTCAAGTCAGAGCTTTCATTATTGAGAACATTACACATACACTTCCTCAATTGGTTATTGCTCAGTTGCATATTTAAGATATATTTTGCCATGTGATACCATTAAAACTTCTTTTATTTGTGCCATGTCCAGAGTTGCTCCGTTAAAAACCGAATCACTACCACGATTAGAATTATGTTGCACTGTTTTATTAGTTGATCTCGCAGAATTAATTATCTCCATTATATCTGTCATCGCAATGATAAATGTGATTGCTTGGTGTGATTCTTCCGCCGTATTCAGTTGGTTAAGGGCATTTTCTCACCGCTGGAAGACCTTTGTTGCCGATAGCGCCAGCCACATACAAGAAATCTTACCAGCAAATCATTAGCGTCACGTTGCATCCGATGATAACCCCTCAGATGTTGGATCACGAGGTACTTTACTTTCAGAACTGATGAACTCTACTATATGGTGGAATGGTCCTAGTTGGTTGTCACAAACATCGGCTAATTGGCATCAAGAGACATCGATGGTTTCCGATGATGACGTCGTTTCAGCCCAAGAACGAATCATTACCTCTGCAATTACTGAAAGAGTTCAAAATTGCTTACAATTTTAAGTAAAATAGAAAATATAGGTGCTGATGTACTGCGAGTTATTTCAAGTTTCAAAAAAACAAATAGACACAGAAATGTGACTCTTTCGCTGTTTGAAGAGCAGAGTGCTCTTCATGCCATCGCTCGTTACGTCGATTTCAGCAAATTAGATCTGGCAAACTACTGTCCAAACAAATGAGAAAACTTTCGCTTTTTATCAGTGGAGAAAACTTACTCGGAGCCCGTCCTAAATCTTATTCACCATTGATGGCAGATTTACCTACATTTCGTGTCGAACAGTTGAGGGTAATGTCAACGGTGGGTGTGGATTATGCTGGCCCATTTATTACCACTACTCGCAGATATAGAGGTGCATAAACATTTCAATCGTACATCTGCATCTTCGTTTTTGCCGAAAGCTGTCCATTTGGAATTGGTATTCGAATTGGCCAGTGATACCTTTATTGCTGTCTTACAACGATTCATATCACGCCGAGAATTTTACACAGCTATAACTACCGATCGAACGTTAAAATTTGTGTTATAGTTATTGATGCTAATCAATTTTTAATTTTGTTTTATTATTTTTGTATTATTATTTTGTGTTTTCTTTATTTATTTTGTATAAATACCGTCGTTTTACGGTGGGTGAATGAAAGAAAAACGATCGAATCGATTCGATTCAATTAAAGACATCGTTGACGAAATTTCAATAAAATTGTTCAATAAATTGTAGGTGTTGCAGTTTTGATGGAACTCGTAGTATGTTGTCTAACTACACTTCAAACATATTTGATTATTTTAATTACAGAAAAATACAATTATTTGATATTCGCACAAACCAAAAGTTTTTCAAATCACATTTAAGATTTAAGTTAGAACATTATTGCCATAATAGGGAAAGTTATGATCAATTCCTTGTTTACCTCGCAATATAATCTTATACAAACAAATATAAATTAATAACTTATCGTGTAATTAAGATTAAGGAATGTAAATGTAGATTAGAAGCCAGATATCGAAACCTTATTTTTATATACTTAGCATAACAAATATGTCACGTCAGAAAAAATTATCCTAAAGAATGGATTGTGATAAACAATATTCTAGCATTGATTTAGAAAATTTTGATGGGTGTTATATGCCTCCCGACTTTCGTTCAATTAAAGAAAAGATCGAAAAGTTTGAAGTTAGAGATGACGATATTTGGATTACTTCTTATCCAGCAGCACGTAAGTTATTTTAGAAACGATAGTCAAAAATGTATACTAATTTTCTTAATTTTATTACCGAGGTTATATCATTACTATTTTAGTTACTTTGCCGACACAAGAAATGATATGGTTAATTGCTGAGGATTTATGTTTCGACATAGTAGGTGATGTTGATATAGATGATCTTATTCCATTGATTGAGTATTCTTTCTCATAATATAAATAATACATTATTTATTGATTAGAAATGGTTTTAGAATAAATAGCTTGTCAAAATCTGTAATAGAATTTTGCCAAAAGCATAAGATATTTAATGATGAACAGTTAAAATCCTTTGATGTATCTGACGAAATACAAAGATTAAATCGATACAGTGGCCAAAGATGTATTAAAACCAATCTTCCTTGGTATTTATTGCCGCGGCAAATTACAGAAGGTTCTAAATCGCCGAAGGTTTGTAAAAGAACGCTTTTAATAATCTTATAAAGTTAATAATTAATTTCACGCAGATTATTCACGTAATGGGGGACCCTAAAAAAGTAGTAAAAAATTACTATCTTGATTGTACTAAATATTTCCCAACATACAAAGGCGATTTGAACACTTTTGTTGATCTGTATATTAAAGGACAAGGTATCATTATAAACAAATTCAACTCAATTTTTTAATTAATCTTAACCTTTCTCTTTTAGTATTAGTTGGCGATTACTTTAACGTTGTTTTAAGTTATTGGAATCAAAGAAACTTGCCAAACATAATGTTTATGACGTTTGAAGAAATCTATTTAGATTTAAGAGGGGCTATCGATAAAGTATCAAAGTTTCTTGGAAAGAGTTACAACGAATCGGAAATTAAAGAAATTTTGAATTATCTTTCTTTTTATAAGAGAAAAGTCGAAGAAGTTGTTGAAAAGAAAGATGATGCCCAAACAGCGCATGATAATAAAAACGAATTAAGCAAATATATGGTTGATAAATTAGATAAATGGATTATGGAGAATATAAAAGGAACTGATTTACCCTATGAATCATCTTAAATTCTAAGAAATTAAACATGTAGTAAAATAATAAAAATGAGTAAATTTGATTAAATATTGTGTAACATTGTGTTGATAACAAATGACAGATATAATCTTATAATGAACAGGGTAATTAAACCGGCTTGTTCAAAATTATTAACAAAGTATTGTAAAAGACATTTAATTTTTTTTCCAACAAAAGATAAAATTTTATATTGATGCAAAAGAGAGGTTTCACTTTTAAATAATTAAACTAAAAAAATATATTTACGTTAGTTTTACGAGTTTTTTTATAATGAGTTAATTGATATTGATCTTCATATTTAATACCCTTAGCCAAACAGCGAGATTTCGTCAAGCGACGAAGAGACTATATTTTTTGGAAGATATTGTTAATTCTGACGATGAAGTTGATTTTGATTGTGCTCGTACATTCTGCCAGATCGATGTTGACAATCCAATATCAGCTCTACCACGTTCCCGTTTGCGGGTACACCAAGAGCAGAAACTTCTGATGGCCATGTTGTCGGAGAGAGAGAGAGTAATATTTATTTAGACAAATATATATGATAACAATAGCATAACATAATATATATAATACAATTATACAAGTCCAAAAGGGCCATAGACCTTAGTCTTCCTGCCTATGATTATGCATACATTTCGTTTGGATTTCCGTCTTCTTACTTGGGATTTATTTTATAATGCAATTTGAGCCGTGTGGTGGAACCGTGGGTGAGGGTGGAGGGAGTAATGATAAACTTTTTTAAGGCGTCTATGGAGAAGTTTATAATTACTTTAAGGGATAAGAGTTGTAGTCGGGTGTTAATAGGAGCAATCTTTGTTAGATCGTATAGGAGTTCGTTCGAAGGATTAAAAAGTGAGGGTGTCTAGTGCGGGTAATTGTTCTCAGGGCTACTCTCTCTGCTACCTTCAGATGGTACTGTGTTCGTTTCGGCGCTTCTGTCATAACTAATGAGGCATATTAGATGATAGGTCGGCATATCGAAGTATATATGAGAGTGGCGTATCTGGTGGATATTCCTCTGCCTCTATATGTTAATGAGCGAAAGTGTTTGGCATGGTTTTTGATTTTCATTTTAACTTTAATGGCGTGGGCACCGAATTTAAGAGTTCTATCTAAGGTAATGCCGAGATAGTTGTAAGTTGGTGAAGCTGTGATAGGAGAAGCTTGGATTGTTATTGTGGGAGGAGCAACGCGAGTAGAGAGAAAAGGGATGAAGAATTGTGTTTTGGAGGAGTTTATTAAGATATGCCATTTTCGGTACCATTCCTCTGTGATATGAATAAGCGTTTACAGCCTTTGGACTGATGATGGAATGTCCACATCATGAGTAACGAGAGTAGTGTCGTTGGCGTAAGGAAGGGCGTAGGATTCGAAGACGTCTGGGTTGTCGTTGTATATGTAATGGCAATAAACATTGTACAGTGCTGGCGAGATGGGAGAGCCCTTTGGGAGGCCTTGCAGAGCGGTGAAACTGTGAGAATAGCAATTTTTCATTTTCACCAGTGAGGAACGATCTAAGAGAAATTCCTTTAACAGGTTGAGGAGATAGAATGGGATTTTTAACATAGCTAGCTTGTATAGTAGTCCTCTGTGCCACACGGAGTCGAATGCCTTCCGTCCAGGAACACGGCGGCGGAATGTTGTTCTTGATAACGTGCGGCCTGGAAATTTGAGACGAGGGATGAGTAGTGGATCTGCCATTTTGAAATCCAAATTGGTATGATGGAATCCTCTTTGCAACAACATAGAACAGCTTATTCTTTAGGTGAGCCTCGAAAAGCTTCCCCGTTACAGGTAACAAAGGTATAGGGTGGAAGTTCGCCGGGTCGGATAGAGAAGAATCTTTCTTAGGGATGCATATGATAATGGAGGTCATCCAATCTTGTGGGAAGTGCTGGATGGTAAGGCAATAGTTGTAGATTTTCCTTATATGTTCGTAGATATCAAGATCGAGCTTCCTTAAGATTTCCCTTGAAATGTTGTTATATCCAGGTTATGTGCTGGTTTCCCTGTTAAGTAGTGAGAAATATTCTTCTTCCTACATTATCGCATCCTCAGGCGTTTCGGACGAGTTGAGAAAGGCGTGTTGATATCAATTGTCCACAATAGTTTTGTTGTGAGTGCAGAAAAAGGCCTCATTGCTGAATGAAAACACCCTCTCAAGATATTCAGCGTGGATATTAACAATTTTTTCCGGGCTTTAGTGGGAGCAGCCATTAGCGGGGTCAATAACCTCCTGGATTTCTTGTGACTTTTGGTATTTGGAAAGTTTGCGGACTTCTTGCCAGTAGTTTTTACCCTTGCTTCTGTTGATTTAATCATAGTCCTCGATGTATTTTTCGCTTCTAAACTGCTGCACGGGCTTTTATGTATTTTTATTTAGCTCATTGAACTTTCTCTTCAGAGCAGGGACCTCATAGGATCTAAAATCGCGATAGAGACGTCTCTTTTTCTTAATGAATGGAATAAATAAGAATAAATGGTGGTAGAGGGAAATTGTAGTATTTCTTTGTCTTGGAAAAGCTCGCTTCATCCTCCAAAATTTTCAGGCGTTCATTAAAGGTTGCGATCGACTCGGGAGTGATAATAGGGTTGATCTTACATACACCTTTATTCCTGTGTTCAATCTTTCCACGTTACAAAGCCTATAGTTTTTGATCAAAGTAGGAACTACTTTAGGTATTCGAGTGTTGTATTAATACAAATCACAAGACCCAGACGGTCAGAGAAAAGATCTGGAACGACATCAACAGACAAGATGAGCGGTCTTATGTTGTTTGTGCAGCAGATTAGATTAGGCTTGGAGTTGGGATTGTTTGCCATTATAAACGTTGAAGGTGTTGCGATGCGCACAAAATTTGACATACTCACAAATTGATTGATATGGCTATTTTTGTTCTGGGTTGTGGTTAAAGCCGTCAATTATTAGGCAGTTTAATAGTCAAAATATAACAGTCAAAAAATGTTTCCTCTATTTTACTGAAAGGATATATATATAAATCAACAGTATGTGTACTCTTGCTGTGCCAATCATAATGGTAAAGTGGAGGATTTGCTTTTCCAATATGTAATACAGAATCGCCCATAACCACCGTTTCGCCGCTGACCCCCTGTTCAAAATATTTCCTCAATTTTCTTTTGAAATTATTCTTTTGCAGAATCTATGTGATAGTTTCTGTGAATTCAGTTCGTCGCTAATTTTTTGGTCTCCAATTTCCAGGTCGACGGATGTGATAACGGCCTAATATGAGGCCGAAGGAATTTTTTTAGTAGAAGGGATAAAGTTGTTAGTTTCAGAGAACTCGGTAATTATATTTTGGTCTTTTAGAGAAGTTAGATAACTGATTTGCTGTGTTTTGTCGTTGTTGGATTTTTGTCGTTTGTTTTTTTTTCGTCAAAATTTCGGACAATTCGATTCTGCTCAGTGAGACACGAGGCTTTACGAAAAATATGTTATTGTATGATTTGAGAGGCCGTTCGGTGAACTGGTTTGTGGTTGATGCACGTGGAGGGCGTTTATCAAAGTTCGGTGTATTCGGAGTGCCAGTATTTTTCGGTAATTTCAGAATTTTGAAAGTGGAATCACTATCGCTGGTGTTTTGTTTTTTAACCGGACCATCGGTATGAGTGTTTTTTTCGGACGACCGCGTTTTCTATTAACACTTCTAAACTCACCGTCCACGTCGGATTCAGAGGTCGAAGCTTCTGATCCTTGTAATGCCATTGTTTCCATTTAAATGTAGAACAAGAACAATAAATCACGCTAGTATTCTTCGGAAAAAGCACGAGACACGCGTGACTCGTGCAAATGACTCGAGAAGACTGTGATGTTGTCGGATATTACCGTTTATTTTTTACGGGCCAGCCTTTGTAAAGTATCGCATAAGAAACCAACAGATATACAGAACAAATCATAGTCGATTCAACAGCAAAAACTTATTCACGATTAAAAGGTTAGACAGCAACATCCGTCAGTGAAATTTTAGTTTTCTTTGCCATTACAATAATTCAAGGCATAGTAAAAGACATGATATCCTATTCAAGATTTAAGCTCTTGAAAACGTTTATTCACTTTGAAGAAATGGCATCCATAGAAGAATGTCTCAATCCAAAATTGAAAAAACATTTGGCAATTTACCATTATTTGAATTTGCGTTTCGCCGAAATGCTTACACCAGAAAGAGACACTTACATAGATGTTCGCTACTTTATAAGGAGCGATTAAAGTGGAAGCAATATATTCCCTCCAAACGCGATAGGTTTGGAATAAAAAGTTTCTTACTTTGTGAATTAAGCTCTGGATACATATAGAAAATTATTATATACACAGGGAAAAAACTGTAATGATAACGAAATATAATGATATGCCTAAAACCACACAAATTGTTATGAGCTTAATAAAAGATCTGGTAGGAAAAGGATATTGTCTAACTGCGGGTAATTTTTATACCTCTCCTCAATTAGCAGATCTATTGATAACGCACAAGATAGACACATACGGCACATTGAGGTTGGGGCGTAAAGACGTTCCTACAAATTTGAAGGCTATAAAATTAGTCAAAGCAGATATAATTTTCTATCAGCGCGGAAAGGTCTGTACTTTCAAATGGAAAGATAAAAATGCAATAGGAGGTGTTGAGCGCAAAAGAGAAAAAGAGGAAAAAGTTTTATATGAAGGTGCATTTGAAGGTGCCTGCATTTATTTGACCAAACAATTTGGAATTGTCATGCGCTATATAAAAAATGGAGGCAGCAAATCACATGCACAATTTCGCTTGCAATTAGATCTGGCAGAGGCACTAATGGAGGAAAATAAACTATAAAATCAGCATCAACTAGTTCCGCGAGAGGGCGGCCATTTCCAATTCTGTGCAACGCAAAATAAACAAAATGCGACCAGAAGATGTGCTGTTTCTTGCTCTAAAAAGGACGAATGTGAAAGAAAGTTAGGAGGGAAAGTAGATATTGTTGCAAAGAATGTGATGTTGGACTTCGTGCGATTCCATGTTTAAAAATTTATCACACGTAAAAACATTTTTATTAAATTTCCTTTACGCAAGTTTTTTTCTGTTTCTTTATGTTTATCTTGAAAATAACCATTATATTTGGTATTTCCAACATAAATCCTACCAAAATAATCAATAATAAAAATAGACAATTTTGTGAACATACCTTCTAAAATTTATTAATCAGTTAAGGGGTTTATAAATACATTATGTTATTACCTTATATTTAAGAGAATACGTCCAAGCTTATGTTAGTCAATAATGTTACTACAGCAAACAATTGGTTTTCAAATAAATACAACAGTTATTTTTGATTCTAGATAGTGAAATGACACTTTTGCATTCGAGAACGAAAGTTTTTTAGCGAGCTTTTGCGAGGCTCATAAACAATTCTCTACAATATAATGGAATCCTCACAACTACTGAAGAATTTAATTGAATTTTTATAATAAATTAAAAGCAAAACAAACACTTATAATTTTTAAATTGTATTTTTCGTAACTAATTGTAAGTTCTGTGAATTTCGGACATATTATGATCGACTAATGGAACATATTCATTGTAATATATAGATATTAATTATACTATATTATATTAGATACTGTAGATGAAGTCTTAGTCCTCGGCGACTTTAATATTAATCTTATAATTGATGACCCTTTGACAAATTCTCTTCTAGCCATTTGGGAAGCGTTTAATTTGAGGCAGGTGATTGTACAACCTACAAGAATAAATGAAAACTTTCAGTCACTGATTGATATAGTTATTATATCCAACGATTTGACAATTAGTAACTGTAACACTGCAGACGTAGAGTTTTCTGATCACTTGCTAGTTTATTGCCAATTGAGAATTTCTGTGTCTAAACGTGAAATCAGACAAATTGTTTGTCGATGTTTGCGCAGTATTGATTTGAATGCCTTTAATAGAGATCTTGATCTAATTAATTTTCAATACTATAAAACCTTGTGTAATTAAGTCACGGGTGCGATTCGTCGGGAAAAAACCATTTCTTGAACAAAATTTGATTGTCAATGATTCTAAAAGTATGTGGAATAATTTCAAAAAATTTAATATTTTAAAACCATCCGCTGCTATTCCATTTCATTTGGCTGATCCTAAAAATATTAACACCTTTTTTAGCAATTCCGTAAAAAGCACTCTGGTTGAGCCTGATATCAATCGTCAATCTTATTATTACAATAATACAATGCACCCGGACACCCCAACAATGACATTTCGCTTTGGATCAAGACAAGTCAACTCTATTGATACTGCTTGACTTCAGCAAGGCCTTTAATGCAATTAATCACAACTTGCTACTAAATATATTGAAGTTTATCGGATTGGATGCACATGCGATTAAACTATTTGATAACTACCTTTCTAATAGAGTGCCGTCCGTTAAATTAAATTCAGTGATGTCCAGTCCTACACACTGTTCATCAGGTTCCCCAAGGGTCTATTCTTGGACCAGTTCTCTATACTATTTACACTTGTAATTTATTTTCCAAATTAATGAATTGCTTTTACCATCTCTTAATCATGCTTTTAAATCAGATGATTTCCAATCTGCATGCTGTATAATTATTGATGAATTGGGTGTTTTGTGCACCGAAATTGCAAATCATGATCTGAAAATTAATCCTGATAAGACACAAGGTATTGTATTTACAAAGAGGGGTGGTTGCTTTGTCGATAAAGCTCGAGTCAATGTTTCTGTTATGGATAAGCCAATACAGTTGTGTAGTATAGTTAAGAGTCTTAGGGTTACTATAGATGATCAATTGAACTTTAGTTATCATATGGGTGTTTTATGCAGCACATGGTGCATAAGCATATGGTGCTTTAAAGCGTCTGTACTCATCCCGACAAGTTTTGTCTGTTAGACTCAGGCGTTTACTATGTGACAGTTTGGTCCTATCAAGCTTTAATTATTGTGGTATAGTCTATAGTTCGTGTTTATCGTATGAATATAGGCGAAGGGAGCAGGTTGTTCAGAATTCTTGCTTGCGTTTTATTTATGGCGTTACTCGTAGGGTCCATATTTCACCTGTGTTGCAGTCTAATTGATAGTTAAATATTTGGAGAGGCAGAGGTTTCTTACACAATATTTGTGTTTAATTTACAGGATTGTTTATTCTGGGAAACCTCTTTATCTTGCAAGTAAAATAAGGTTTAGAACAGACGTTCAGAACTTGAACATAAGACATAAATTTACAATAACTATACCATCTCATCGGTCTGTTGTCACTCATTTTCTTATCAAATTGCTCGGCTATGAAATTCTGTATCTGTTATGGCTTTGTGTTTTGAGAGTGTTTAGTGAATCTTTACTTTTAATTTGGATTTTTTTGTTATAATTGTTATTATTATTTGCAAAATTATTCGAATTGTAAACATTTATATTTCTGTTACTCAGTTTAATATTTTGCTCTTTTTTTCTCTTTTATGGTGCAAGTAAAATCAGTAGCAGTTCTGCTGCCTATGCTGTTCTTGTACCATTTGAATCATATATATATTGTTTTTCTTTTTAGAAAAGTTGGTTTGATTTGTATCTTTCTTTTAACCATAACTCAATAAACCATTTATTATTATTATAATTAATGTGTTCACTATGTTCGACATCCGAAAAATGAGAACATATATGGTGGTACTATCTTATGAACACATCACACCCAATATTTGTCATTTAATTTTCTTTATCACCGCTAAGATGTACATCATCACATTCAAACAAATAGAAAATTTTAAAAACATATGTTTTTTTGGATTTTTTGTTAATTTCTCCTTTTTTATCATAATCGCAAACCATTTTCATTTGTTTTCGATATTTTTTCCTGCCCTCAATAGTTTTTATTTGATACATTTTTTAGTGCTTTTGACGCCAAAAATGTGTTTATAATTATTTTAAATCCAGAAGTGTAGAAGATAATAGTTTGTTGTCTACAGAGGCTGGAAAAAGGTTGTTTTTTTTAATTCATAAATCGTTAGTTTAGCTATCCAAAAATATATTGGCAAAATTACAAACCGAAATTCGTATTCATTTAGATTTTATGGACATAGAACCCAAGGCCCATAAAGCGTATTATGGTTAATAGTATATAAAGGTCAATAACGCACGTTTTAAGAGTAAGGAGGGTGGTGACGGTACAAGATGCGAAGCATTGGGAGCTAAAACTTGAAGCTAAGTAATTTATCTTAGAGTTTCCGTAGATTTTTTTATATAACTGTAACTTGTATCTGGTTATGGAGTAAGCGTTATGGTCATTTCCCTACAATATTTATGCAAAAAGTATCTCCTATCTGTTTTATTTTTTTAGTTGTGGTTGATTTTTATGCTGCAAACATAAAATTATATTATTTTGAAGATTTTTTGTACTCTTGCAATTTTCTCATGTCTAGGTTGTAAATGGTTATGGATTATGCTTTACCACATCTTATGATCAATTTTAATAAATTAGGTCTTTGACCACCAATTTTGATTTTTGAGTTATGAAACAAGAAAAATCTGTGCTGGAAACTGAAACACCTACTTTTACCTTAATATATGCATTTTTTCATTGTTTTTCTAACTTATTCCAGCTTATAGCCCTATTACTTATTACTCATTCTAGATTCTAGTCGGTGTTTGTAACACGTGACGTCCTAATTGATGTCTTAATTGTGAGCATGTTAGAAGTGTTTACTGTTCACTGGTTGGAATTCTCTGGCTGACCAACCTTATACAATACGATTTACAAACCTTGATGGAACCGAGCTATCATAGATAGGCAATACAAGAATGCTCTCTTTTTTCAAATGCATGTTCTCAAAAGGATATTTTTCACCTTTGCGCCAACTCTATTTCAAAAAGTAATAAACCAATCAATATGAAAATTGCTAATACGACTCTTCATGAAATTGCGAAAACATGAACCAACCTCTGAGATGATATTATGATTTGAAGAGCGTATCTTTTGCATAGTTAGTGGGAAAATGGTTTGAAATATTAAGTACATTTGTTCAAGAGCTGCAAAATTCTTAATTTTCGTTATTTTTACCTGCATTGCGGTTCATATTCTTAGAAATTAAGTTAATTATCTGAAATAAAAAGCTTTTTGCAATCAGATGAAAATTGGAATGGCTACAGGGCTACATACCCGCAATTTATCAATCTATAGAGTACATCGTTCAGCAGACATCAGCTGATAATCAATTATTATTTTTGGATAAAGTCATTCAAAAAAATCACAAAAGATGATTCAAGCTATGAATAAGTAATGTTAAAATTTGATTCAATTTTAAAAAATTTTTCCCACTCAAAAAAGAAAAACGAAAAGATCGGTAAAATGAGACTTCTAATGTGGTTTCCCCCACATTATATCTTTAAAGACTTTGAAGGGTTCGATTTCAACAGGTCTTTTTTTATATATCGTAAATTCAGCCACAAACATAATCCTTTTTTCCTCTCCTTGACTAAGTGGAGTAAATGGACCCATAATCAAAGTTACCATTTTTTTTACCCTCAATTCTGTCAATCAAACGAGTTTTGGGAATTTGAATATTTAGAGTTGCTTCTCTTATTTCCATACCATTATGAATTGTATTAATAACATCCTTCTTTTTGTTTTGATATTCATCTGAAAATGGAGTTGTTAATGGAGTTAAAGAGAATAGACTAAACTCAACTAGAAAGAATAAAACTCCTTATTGTAGATTTTGAATTATTAATTTTAATTATTAACAAACATTTTAAAATTATAAAATGCACACTTATTTGTTAGACCTATTTTGATTACTGAATCTGATTGTAATACTATTTAATTTATCGATTTTGACGTTGAATGAAAACAAAAAATGATATAAGAAGATTTAGGTATTTAAATAATTTAAATGTCTTGTGTAGATTCGTAAACTTTAGAGTATTTAGAAGGAAAAAAGAAACTACTTTATGCCAATTCACGAATTCAGTGTGTTTATTTAAAGACCCCATAAAACTTTCCGGAGTGTATGTACCATTTATTATTTAACGACCTTCCTTTTACAGAGAACACGAATGTAAAAGCGTCTATTGAGTTGCTCGGTCACACATGGGATTCAATGCAGGTTGTGGCAACTCCAACACGATCTTCTCCTTTTTTAAAACGACGACTTCTTTTCAGACATTTCACGCTTATTAAATATTTTATTATACTAGACAAAATATAAGGCATTTTTATTTTAAACTTACATACTTTTTCTCAATCTCATTGTTATAAAATCTAAGGAAACAAAATCGTTTTGAAATGGTTACCTAATTTTTTGTGATCTATTGCTGAAAATTAAAAAAAACTTACTACATTGTCGTATCGTATTAATTTGTTGTAAAATCCAATGGGGTTAATTACTTTTGTGGTAATTAATAAACTAATAATTAAAGTATCGGGTTTATATCACGGGTGTGGTTCAAATATTTAACACAGCGATAGCAATAATAAATGATCAATTTCATGCTGAAACACTTCTTGAATGGCTCATAAAAATTTTTCTTTTAATCACATTTTGTTCTTGAAAGGTTACACATTGAAAAAAGAAACGAACCTAAATGCCACGATACAATTTTTTTATGTAACATAATTGAATAGATTTATTTATGTGCGATTCGTAATTAATAACAAATTATAAATTTATTAGATTGTCATCAGTTGTCGGATTGTGTTGGGACGAAAATGGTCCATTAGACAGATGTAAATGCGATAAGATAATTATCGCAATTACAGTTGCATTCAATTAGGAGAGTCATGTTGAGTAAGATGTTAAATGGCAATTCAATTACGTTAGGTCTGTACGATTAAATTTAATCTCATCGCGAAAATACCAACCACAATACTCCGGAGACGAATAAAAGAGTTAATATAAGTTAATGTCTTGGTTAAATCTTAGTTAAAAATTTAATGGCATTGAATTGATGTTTGCGAAAATACCCATCTCAACTATGTTGGTCGTTATCATTTTAAGCATCAAGTTAAGTAAAGTCAATTTATTCAATCACAGAAGTTAATTACAAACTTAATTAATCTTATTTAATTTCTAACAACCTTTCGTGAATGAACAGCTTCTTTTGCACTCTTTGAACTTAGAAAGAATTACCCCATACTGCAATTCCATACAGCATAGAAGCATGAAATAAGGCAAAATAAACTGTTCTAGCTTCGGCATATGTTAATTTAAATGTAACATTTACAAAATCAATATACATGTGCATACGTAAGTGGATAAAAAAAGAAAGGACACATTTTATAGTGGGCAAAATAAAGGCAACCACAGAGCATAAAGTGCTCTACACCACGTTATTTTTAATTTAAGATCACGAAGGACTTGTGTATATTTAGTAAAAGTCGGAATATAATACGTCTAATGACTCTTTCAGTGCGATGTGTGGTGATGTAACAGGTATAAGAAAAAGCAGACAAGGAGTAAAAACAAATAAAACAAAGAGTGAAAGTGGGAGAATGAAAAAGGGTAGAAAATCAAAGAAGTGAATGTCACCTAGAAGACCACGTGATGTAGTGCAGGAAGTTGTCTGTTGTTGAAGGATTTTAGCTGTTTGTGTCATTTGATGAACAAAACCTTATAAAACTATTGTAAATTTTGTGTAAATGCCAGATGAAAAATCTGTCAGAATGCGGCTAATGATGTTTGGATGATCTATCTAAAACATTAGGTACATTTCTGGTGAGGTATCCGTGTTTAGGGAATACTAGTGCTATTGGATTACTGACAATATATTTGGCATTTTTCGTAGTATATAACGTTATATTAAAGACCGCAGTCAGAGCAACCAGAGAATCCGACGAGTATCACGCGACTGAATCGTCATAATTTTAAATATAATCCTTTGAGCTATTTCTACCATTCTAATGAGATGCCTTACTGATACTGATACAGAGACTGTATTAACGTATAGTACAAATCAGTATAAAAATAAAATAGTATAAATCAGTTTAAGATAATTAAATAATAGAATTTCTTGGCTTCTTTTAAATATGTAAAAGAATTTTCTTAGTATAGCACAATAATTTTCAATTTGTGGTCCGCAGGCAATTTTCATGTGGTTCGAGAAGCAAAATATCTAATGAATTTTAATCCTAAATCTGGACAAAAATTAATGCATCTACTGAAATTGGTTTACTCAACATGCAACTGCAATTTTTTGTGTGTTTTGTAACGCAAACATCTGGAAAAAAGTGGGGTATTCTCGAAAGGACTTTCAGATGTACGATAATCGAAATCGGCTAATATAAAAGCAAGCGACTGATTTCTACAACAGCAGAAATAAATAGTCAGCGTGCAAATAAATGTAAATAGGATTTGTTTTATTGTTTAGTGGTGGGTGATTATGTTTCTTCAAAATTTAAAGAAACAAAACTACTAACTTTTATTTGTTTAAAGTTTAAATAAATAAAAGTTAGTTTTCACTAAATAAGTAACTTTTTCACGCTGAACCAAAATACGTTACAGCTTTATTCTTTGGTGATTGTATCTGACTAAAATGAGTAAATAGATGAAACTGTCGGGATTTTTTAAGCAGACAGAAAATGAGGACACTAATGCAGGATGTTTTAACTAGTAATAGTGCAAATGATAACACAAAATGAACTCTAAGTGCTCCAAAAAGAAAAGCTGCCAACCGTAAATACAGACCTTACAGATAGCGCTTGGATTTACATTCATTGAAACATTTGGGATCTAGTTGTGTAATTTGTCTGGAGGTTTTAAGTAATGAAGACGACAATATTAAGTAAACACTTTGAAACAAAGATTTAAAGATTTTGCCGTAAAACATGTAGATTTCTTAAGATTTCAGTTTTAAGCTGAACTGAAAACGTCAAAAAAATATCCTTAAATCGTACTCAACTTATGATAAAGCTACTTTGAAAGCACCGTATCAACTTTCTCTCAGAATCGCTAAAACCAAAAAACCCTTTACTGCGGAAGAAGTGTTGGTTTTACCACTTATTGCAGATGCAACTAGCTTCAGGTTATTAGTTTGTGCTAAAGCAGCAGCATCAAGACTGGGTTGATCTATGGGAGATGTCTTGATGACTGACTCCAGAAAACTTCTGACTGAAGTATAATCTTTTAACGTTTTTGCATCGATGATTACAACGATAGCACAGCACACGATTATGTTCCCGATTGGCAGTAAAAGGGCTATGTTGGAACAATAACTTGAAGCATGATTGCGCTTCTTCAGAGACCTAATCTCATCATTTTGCCAAAGTGCCGGCATGTGTCTAACTTTTCGCTGTCTCTTTGAAGCATGTTTGTTATAGAGGTCAAGAATCTTTAAATTAAAGTATTCCAAGTCATCATCTTTGTTAGGCAATTGGTAAAGTGACTGCTAATCAATTTCAAATACGCCTAAAAAATGTTGAACATTCCTCTTTCCAATGATACCGTTAGAAGAAAAATTGAAAGTATGGCTTCAGAAGTTGAAAGCTAATAAGAAATTATAAAAAAAAAATTATACCTCCAAAAAGAATTGGTATATAGCTTGATGAATCTACAGAGAGTACCAAAAAAGCTATTCTTCTACTTTACGTAAGATACATAGACAAAGACAATAAAAAATTATCTGAGGAGTTCTTGACTTCAACTGCGTAGCAAGGTTATACAACAAGCAAATAGATTTTTAAAGCCATTGACGAATATTTCAAGTTCAGAAACCTTTCATGGAAAGTCTGTGTTGGTCTTCGCACCGATGGTGCCGTGGTAATGACATGCCACAAAACAGGTTTGCTAACTTTAGTCAGAAAAGCAGCAAACAGTGATATTGTTTTAATACACTGCGTTATTCATGGAGAGATGCTTGCTGCCAAAGGTTTTAGCCCTGAACTAAATATGGTTTTGACTACTATGGTAAAGACTGAACTTTATAAAAAGTAACACTCTCAACTCGACACTGTTTGCATTGTTATACATGGGATCTATTCATTCGAATCTCCTTCTGCAAACTGAAGTTCTATGGCTGTCCAGAGGCCGGGTCCTAGTCAGATTTTATAAACTTAGAGAAGAAGTATGTATATGACCAACTCAACATTATGAATCTTGCCCTCTAGGGGCCATCTAAAACTGCATTTGACCTATGGAACAACATTCAAGAAAAAGTTATTATTATGGAAGTCTAAAACTGGAAAAGGTTCGTTTAAAATGTTCCACTTGTTTTCAGATTTTATTTCTGAAAATGATAGCTTAAATAAAAAAATTACGTACAGTAATTAAGACCTACATTGGATCATTTGAAAGTTATTTCGAGAAGTACTTGATCCCTGTTTAGCTTGCAATGATAATAATCTATCTATTCGAGAGCAGGAGCAACTTAAGGAAATATCATTTGATGCCCATCTAAAGTGATGAAATCTCACTATAAAAACATTTAGGATTTTTCGGTTGGATTGATTGATGAAAGTACATCGATACACTACACATACATGATAAACTACTCAGTGAAAAGGCACTGAATCTTTTCCTTACTTATCATTCCACATATCTCTGTAAAATAGTATTTTCGATTTTAAGTGTTATCAAGAATAAACATAGAAATCGTTTATTAAATAATAAACGATTAAATAATTAATAATTATGCTCCAATGAGACTGGCATTGACCTCTTTAAAGCCGAATATTGAGAAACTTTTAGGTGAAATGCAAGATCAAAGATGTCATTAGAATGCAAATTTGGCTACACTATGAATAAAATTTTTATGCCCACAGATGTCTTTATCAATGGTTTTATTTTGTAAAAGTTAAAATTTAAGGATTCATTTCATTTTACCTAAAGTATATTCAAGTCCAAGACGGACTAAATGTAAACAGAATTACACGCTGATCAAGTGATTGTACGAAAACATTGAACAGGTTCGCATTAAAAGCTAAAAATTGTGATGTTTATAAAATAATAAATTCAATTAATAATAAAAGAAGTTATTTAAAAGTTGTATAAAATATATTTGAAATGTATCGAAAAAAGTAAATCAGAGGAATATTTTAAATAATTATAGTATTTTGCTTATTATTCTTTAACAATCTATCGGTTCGGCTTGGAGTAGCGCTTATTTATTACGTTCTTTGAATATGACATTCCAGCCAAAGACTTTAATTTAACATCATATTACATTATAAGCAAATAGTAATAAATTCAAATAAATGAATAAAGTAAGTTTGAATATTTTCTTGTTAAATATAGAAAAGATACAATTGAATTTTAACTGTCAACTTTTATGTTGTTATCCAATTTCTGTTAAATATATGAACTGTGAAGGGCCGCTAAACAAAAAAACAACAAAAACCATATTCTCATGAATCATTTAAAATCAACCTTTGTCTTATGTAACTGTTGTGGAAATCTTAATTCTATCGTATGTGGTCCACCTCAGATTCTGAAAAGTACGAAGTGGTCCTCAATAATGATGAGGATGAGAAGCATTGCCCTAGAACATTTGTAAATAGGTTAAGTATATAATTAAATAGGACGATTAGATTGGTGTAAAATCAAACACGCCAATTTATTTTGAATACGTCGCCTTTGGAAGGTTTGGTTAAAATTTAATAAGATGATATCAAGAATTTAAGTGGATGAAAAATAATGTCGTTTTAAGGGTTAATTTTTAGTGTAAGTCTGAGTAAAGGAGAAAGGTTAGAAAGGTTGGATTGAAACTAGCAACCCAAAATGTCTATACTACTTTACATTGAAAAGAGCAATTGAGAATAGAAGTAAGGGTGAATAAGAGGAATAGGAGTGGTATAGCAAGGAAGATGAAACAGATTTAGATCAGGAAAGATGAGAGAAAAATAACAAGGAACGAGTTGACAACATCCCAAATGGAAATCAAGTTGATGTCCAATGAGAGATTTTCATGTTTTATAAAGTCCTCCATATCTGGTGGGACTGGTATGAATTAGTACTTCTTCGATGTTTTAATGATTAATGTAATTCAACAATGTTTTTAAAGAAAAGATGTAAGCCTACTTTTCATGTTTTAATAACTCTATAAGTTATTATTAATTATGAAGAACATTTGCAAATGACAAATCTACATTAAATAAACCATGTTTATTAGAAGAATATATTCATGATATATGGTTCCCCTTCTCAGCAGAGTCATCAGCGTCACTAATCTAAATATTCATGTATTTGTAATATTTACCTAAAATAAAGCCAGGCACGGTTTTGAGTGATAATTACTACCACTACTATTTCTGAGTATCATTAAAGCCACCAGAAATATCGGACACTATAAAGGAACTAATAAATGCTATATTACAAGTTTGGGAGTTGATTCATTTGTATATTTTCATCACAAATAAAGACCCCTTCTGTATTGCGTGGATCTTTCCTAAATCATATTTTGTTCAACTACCTGCGTCGCTTAATGTTCTGATAAACATGATCTAAGTATGCTTTTGGTGATTCAAGAACAACCCCAGAATTCTTTAATAAATAAAAGCTCAACCACAAAAATTAGTCAAGTTTGTTTCTCGAATTTTAGAGCTCGAAGCTATTTTTAGGTTTCACCCTATTTCCTATGTTCATATTTTATTAGCGGCTGAAAGACTCCGGTCGATGACCGTTTTAGGACTTGTATTATTTGTTGTTATACCACATATTGGTAATTTTCCCTTTTTTCTGTATGAGTTCTAAATAAATTTACTGTGTATATATTTTATTAGCTTTAACTTATTCACGATCATGGGGACGCCAATAATAGAGGAGTGCAGTTTTAGCTGAAATAATTGGTAGGGGTAATGAAAATCAATAATTACCATTTAATTACCATTGTTTTCTCCGAAACAGCAACTTTTATATTAAACAACACAGTAAATCGTTTTAACAGCCGAGATTGAAGTGACATCAATTCATATTGGATTCAAGGTTACACTTCAAATCTACAAAAAATAAATGTTAGGGTAGCCATTCTTCGTGGACAAGTTATAAAAACATTTATTACAAACACAACACTAGATGTAGAAAGATATTTAAATCCGTTGCAAAATGAAGTCGATAAAGCCTGCAGTTGAAGCTTTGTTCCTAGGTGGAATTGGCGATGACATCATATTCTAGGAAGACATCTCCACATTAAAGTGTTTGGTGCGACAGTACCTAAATGTACGATTCCTTAGAAAGTGGATTGGTAGACGAAGAACGATTGAATGGATAGCTTGAATGGTCACCTCATTTAGTGCTTTTAGACATTTTTGTGGAGTTACTTAAAAAACAGAGTGTTAATAAACTTATATAATATAAATTTAAATAATGTAAATAACTTTCTGTTTATTACTTCTTCTTGACTATATGATGAACCAGGAGAAATATTTAGCCATATATCGATTTTTGTCATTTAAAGTTGTCAACGATGTAATTTCGGTACCTACTTTGACTGTAATTTGCTAGCTTAATATTTTCAAAATGCATATTTTTCTCAGTTTTTTTGTTATATAACCATATGATTTAATATCTACATCGCATAAAAACAGTTTTCCTCTGTTAATAGAAAAAACATATGCATTCAATTTAAGATAAGAATGTTGGCTGTCATAACAACGAAACAAACACCATAAGGAAAAAATATTGTCCAGAAATGTACCACAGTTAATAAAGAAACTTTTATTTGAAACATTTTTCTTAAAACCAATGAATGGCGAAGTTATTGGCAATATTCCAGACTATTGACACACCCTGTATGTCGAACAATATTGCCACCATATTCATACCTTTATCTCAAACGTGACAAAGAAAAATTATAGGCATTATGTGAAAATAATAGATAGAGAATGGCCTATCATTTTCCCGGTGAGCTAACTTTGCCTTATAACTTTGCGAAGGTTGCAAACAAAAAGTAGCGACGTAGTTTACATAGCTGTATGAAGCCTTTTTGAATTATAATCATGATTGTTTTGTATTTTTTTTATAAACAATAAGTTATATGTACTAAGTAACAAAACAGATAACAAATATTAAAATAATATAGACTTTTAATATCCTCGATTTAAAATTTGCATTGAATTACATTTTGCAACGAGGAATCGTGAAACATTTTACAATTTTCGTTTCCACCAACTTTTTTAAGCTTTTACGAATTTATATTTCCTCGTAACGATAATTATCCTCGATACCAAATTCGACTTATAATTTTTTTCCGATGATACAAGTATGTAGAATATCGAGAAAAATACAGCCGATTTTTCATTTGCCATGTTTAAGTTTACTACTTATTTTTGTCTCTGCATGGGAAATAATAATGGACACTTATTATATGGCGTATATCCTACGTTATATTAGACAATTTGTTTTGTACTGCAGCACCTGTAACTTATTCACGATCAATCATTGTGTGACATTGGTATTGTTACAAATAATAAAACGACATAAGATTTTTATGAATCTCCTTAAACATCGGTACCACTCAGTTAGAGATGTAACTTATTTGAAATAAAAATATTTAAAATACAAATACAAAATACGTGTTACTTTTCAAATACGATGTGCAATCGTTATAATAACAATATTTTGTATTTTATTTAATCTGCTTTTAGTAACTTTATTTCAAACTTGCAAACTACTAATTACTTTTTTATTAAACTTTCGAAATTAATTATTTCTAGTAGTTAATTTCTTCAATAGTGTTAATGATTATGCTAATATATTTACGGTTGCGGGAGTCTCCGGTTCACACGAAGTTGAATAAAGCAGAGAGAAAAGCAGAGCAGAAAATGGTTCATAAAGCTCAACACTGGCGGAACACTATAGTTATCGACATTCTACAGAAGTCTATAAAAGAAAAATTTATAGAAACTTTAAAAATGGCTGAGTTTGTATTACAACGGAGTATATTTGTCATGAAACATGAAAAAAGTTACACGACTCAGAGGAAAGAAAATCTCTTCTTACACGATTTTTCAAAAATCGATATCACAAGCACGAATTGAGATATTCACGAATGGTTTTGCTAAAAAGTATACTTTTCTTTATAAACTATAAAAAATTTCATCAAGACCGCTTATGAATGTAGTCATGTTTATTATTTTATCACGAAAATATCTTTATTCGCCCAAAAGATAGAGAAATAAGTAGGTTTTGATTGTAATAAATGGAACCTGTACTAAAAATCGAATTTGAGAGATTCTAACAATAAGAATTGGTTTAGTAGACGCAATATTGTTTTTAAATTGATATGAATAAATATTTTATCTACTCAAAATTTATGAAATATAAATAATTCAAGTCGATTTTGTCAATTTCATATTCATCCAAACACCCATATTTCAAAAATTCTAGACATTATAATAAAGTCTATTAGTTTAGAGTGACATTCTTCTTAAACATGCTTTATTTTAAGATATCAATCATGAAAATATCTTTATCTACAACTATTGAATTATTTATTCGTTATACATTTAATTATTGACGGGTAATGACAAGCATTATTGTGTGACTGACAAAGTGTTGAATAATAGTATATTATTATATGAGTACTATTCTTTACTATTTTCTATTAGCTCTTCATGTGTAAATTGATCCCGTGGAAGTTTTCGTTTTAATCGGCGATGGCTACCAGTAATTCCCAGTTGGTGTTCTTGTACACTTGAACACTTTAGAATGTCTTGTAAATATTTTTTGGTTGTTTTCTTAATGTGTTCTTTTATTGTCTCCACTCCTAACTCTTCATGTATTTGCGAGCTTCTCAAAAACCATAATGTATCAATAGCCTTATGGTAATATATTCTTAATATTTTTGTTTTGTAGCTCTTGGATTTTTTTACTATTGGATTCAACTATTTAGCTAGAAATTGGGCGAATCTCTTATTAATGATTTATACAGTAGCAATTTATATTCGATTTTTAGTTTCGATTTTCTGTTAATGATTATATGAAGTTCTTTTAGTCTTGCATATGCTTCGTTTAGTTTCTTATTGATATGGAATTTCCATGTAAGTCTTTGGTCCAAATATACTCCCAGATATTTGATAGCACTATTTTTTGGATTCCAGTTTAAATGGTGATTTTCGATAGTTTCTCACGCTCTCACACTTTCTTGGATTTAAATAGAAGCACCAGGTCAATAACCATCTATGAATTTCATTGATCGAGTGTTGGAGATCTTTAATAGCTTTATCTAAATTTTCGTTTTGAGTGGTTATAACCATATAATAAATAATGCTTTTTGGTTTTTTGTTGATGGGAATATCATTTAAACAGATATTAAACAGTAACGGTGTGAGGATGCTGCCTTGAGGAACTCCACTCTTCATGGATTTTAATTCTGATTTGTAGCCATTAATTCTTATTTAAGATTTTCTATCTTTCAAAAATGAAAAAAGTGGATCTTTGAGGTACTTTGGTATATTAGTTTTAAGAATCTTGTATTTTAAGCCATACAAACACACTGAATCAAAATTTTTTACCATAAATTTCGACAATGAGTAATTTCCGAGAAACGGCTCTTTGCATGCTTATTTGGCCATACTGTATATGTATCAAAATGTATGATGTATGTCTTTTAAGTAAGGGCCGTTGAAACTATTAGACTTTTCTTAACCATTTTTTTAGATGGATGTCTATACTTAATAAGTAACATTAAGGCACTTATCATATCTTGTAACCAGCTTTTGTAACCCATCCTCGTAGAATCCTGCCACTAGATTGTAGAAGAATTCATCAAAATGACGTCATCATTTTCGAACCACTGTCCACCCAAATGCCTCTTCAAATGCATGAAGATGTAGAAGTTACTAGACGTTAGATCAGAACTGTACAGGGTGGCCAAATTGTTTCAAGCCTTTGAATGATCTGATCACGTCTTGAGTTCAATAAGTTTTGTGTGGACGGGCATTGCCATGAACTATGATTTTCAAGCATGATTTGAAGCTGCCTTTGGGAGGAGGAGGAGGAGGAGTCATTCCAACTGCTCAAAATCAAACGTAAACATGGTCGAATGATTTTGAAATGATATCTGTGACTTAAGAACATACCCGTGGTGTGAAAAAATGGAATTTCAAAGCGGTCCTTAAAAAACATGCCTCGTATATTTCAAGTGTGGATAAAATATTGAAAATTGCGCAATGAAAAGTTGGCGAATATTTCTGGCAGGAACATAATTTAAAAGTCAATGAATTGTTTTAGAAATCGAATAAATCAATACGATACTTAATTGAAACAATTTCAACTTAGTTGGTACAAGTCTCTTGGAATACTGAGTTCGTTTTGCAAATGTACTTTCATGCAGAAATATATATTTAAATGTTAAAGACAAAAACTAATTAAAAATTTATACCGTCTAAAGTAGTAAATAATCTAGGTCAATTAAAAATTAATTATTGCCCAAAAAAAGGTAAAAATTTTAATTATTAACGTAATTCATTACCATGTGAAAATCGATGGTATTAAGTTTTTTGCTCGTAAAAAATGTTCTTGACTTTTTCCAAAAAAAATACTAAGTACTTATTAATCATACGTGACCCTAAAAATTTATATACGTATTTAATTGAGATGTAAAGTCGACATAAAAACATTTACTCCTTTGAAATAAACATATTAAATGTAAATTAAACATAATAAAATTTTTGTGGAATTTCTTTTCGATCGAATTTCTTTATGCAAATCACGTAGTTATCGACATCGTCTTCGAATATGTAAATCGCGACCCGAAGAGCTTGAGGTACAGTAGGTCAGGGCTAGGAAGAAGGCACATAGGCGCCACTGGTTTATTTGTTGGTGCTCAATAATTTCTTAATCCGATTTACAATGTGAAAGGCTCTGAGATTTAATAACTTTTAAATTTTAAACTTGAACTGCATTTAATGGAATAATCCACCAAAATTAAAAAAAAAATTAAATTAATGCGATGTGACAGAAAAAAAATTTTCGAAATATTCTAAACGTGCATAAAATTCCAAACCAACCGGTTGATATTTAGTAAACAAGTATTCTAGACATTAGACACACTTCCTTTCACAATGTCAATTGTAAAATACTGTTTTACGATTCCGTAAAAAAACCTGGTTCACTTAGTTCACGCCTACCTGAAAGCTAAAAGCTATAGCTTACGGGGGCCTGAGTTGCGAAAACCACAACACGCAAATTCCTTCTTCCTTATACTAGTTGAGCCAGCCTTTATACTAGACTTGGTTGAAATTATTAACGGATATACTGTCGTATCAATCAAGCATGAGTAATTCTAAAGCGAAACTTGAACCTTTCCGTAACAGTTAACAACACATAGCACATGTTATGTTGGGTTAAGGAGAAACAGATAATCTCTTGTGATGTAGATAATATCGTGTTTTTATCACACATGAGTGATGGGTGTTGAATTTACCTTAATATATTATTAAGTTTAGATGGTATTAAAGTTTCAATAAAGAAAGTATCATTTTAAGAAAAAAAATAATGGTAAGCTTATTTTATAGAGATTATTAGTTTTTAAAACGTTTTTGTTTAAATTTTAATATTATTTGGCCCTTGAAATTAACATGAGTGACGGGTGTTGAATTTATCTTAACATATTATTAAGTTTAGATGGTATTAAAGTTTCAATAAAGAAAGTATCATTTTAAGAAAAAAAATAATGGTAAGCTTATTTTATAGAGATTATTAGTTTTTAAAACGTTTTTGTTTAAATTTTAATATTATTTGGCCCTTAAAATTAACATGAGTGACGGGTGTTGAATTTATCTTAACATATTATTAAGTTTAGATGGTATTAAAGTTTCAATAAAGAAAGTATCATTTGAAGAAAAAAAAATTAAAGGTAAGCTTATGTTATAAAGATTATTAGTTTTTAAAAGGTTTTTGTTTATGTTTTAATATTATTTTGTCCTTGAAATACTACGGTGTTAACGATTTGTACTTCAAATAGCGGAAATAAATAGAAAATATCGCACACTTGTAATAATTGACGTGTACCTATTTGCGTATAGCATATTTATAATGCATATTTATATTATTGATTAGAAAAGTATACAGGGTGGTTTAGATTTTAATCGGGAATAATCTTGTTTTCAAGCTATGAGCCATTACAATTGAGATAAAAATTTACATTTTGTTTTTATATTTCGGCAACCAAAGAATTTGAAACTTTATACGTATTTACTACTCATTAACACTTTGTTTTTACTCATACCTTGTGCTTGACTAACACCTTTTAAGAGTATGAAATTTATAACCCCTTTAAATTTTTTATAACTTTTACGGAATTAAGTATCTAAATTAATTCTTTAATTTGGCAATTTTTGATGACAAATTCATTGCAAGTGTCAATAATAAAAACTCCAAAGAAACGAGGAAAAATAATTTTATAAATCAGTACAACTAGTTTCGAGATTAACTTATCTCTTCATCAGGCATGACTTAGGCCAGGCGCGCACATGCGATTTTCTGTCGCGCGACTGTTTGGTCGCAAAAATAACACACATAGCATTAAATACAAATGCACGCATATGCGACTAAATAATAGCAGCGATTAAAAAGATGTAACCTGCTCCATTTTTGTAACGACGCGATTGTCGCGTCTTTAAATGTATCACATGAACAAGAATGAACATTCACGCACATGCGACTGTTCAGTCGTAGTCGCAGCACAGGTCGAAGTTGATGCATAGGATAATTATTACAACAAATTTATTAAAAATGGCTGAATCTTCAGAAGTGTCTGATAATAGTGACAATGACTTGACATCTAGTGTCTTAGACACAGAAACTATTATTATCGAGGTAGAAAAAATACACTCTACCATACGCCGTGCACGAGTCAGTCTATAATTAAAGACTCTTTGTTTCATTGTTAAGTTTCTTCGATGATAAGGCCGTAAAACATTTTGTGATAACGCGAATGCTTCGTCTCCTACTATCATGAAAGGTATGGGTTCTCCCATCTCGTTGTTTGGTAATTTTTGTGGAGTAGGAACATTTAATTGGTTATTGTGTAATCTTTGACCAAAATTCGAATTCTTAAAAACACTGGAATCGCTTCCAGCACCATACGCTCCTACATCTATTGCTGTAAAACAGTAGTCGGCGTCTACTATACCCAAAAGTTTCTGTAATCTAATGTGCTTGCCGTCGACTGCACCGATACAGTTCATAAAATTTGTCCTATCGTAAAACTCTTTGGCAATATTTATCCAATCTTCTTCAGACTTTTCTGGCATGTATAAAGGCTGCAAATAGTTCCATAATTGGTTACACGTGTCTTCAACAATTTCCCTTATCGTGGTAGCCCCAAGTAAAAATTCAAAGTGTAAAGAATTGAAACTATTGCCGGTAGTAGCAAGGTATCTGAAAAATAAATAATAACTGTTTTTTATTGCAGGAAAAATTATTCAAAAAAAATGGAAAAATTTAAAAGATTGTTTCGCTAGGGAATTAGCAGCCCAGCGTAAAGCAGTGTCTGGGCAAGCAGCAAAATAAAGAAGATATATTTATTTCGACCAATTGCAATTCCTTTTCTCAATAATGAAAGATAGACCAACTACCAGCAACACCGGACCTTCTCAATCAATTGAGATTGATCAAGAAAATCAAGAAATGATATCTTCTCCTTCTTTAGCAACCAATACAGAAAATTCGGAAAGTACATCCATATCTAAAAGAAGGGCTGCAAGAAAAACTGTGCTTAAAACAATTCCATATGAAGAAAAGTTACTGAAAATATTGGAGGATAAGCAATGTGAAACAATCGACGAAGATAAGAATTTTTCACTTATGCTTGTTCCAATGTTCAAAAAATTAACTGATGACCAAAAACATTATGCGAAAATTGAAATCTTAAATATCATGAAAAATGCAAAAAACGTCGGAAATCCTAAAGTTATCCTAACCGTCCGGTAGACCAAGTGCAATTTCCAAGATCAAATTTTCAACAACAGCAACAAGGAGGCAATGAAAGTATTTACTCCGCGCCATCGACATCAACGGTCAACTCTGCACAGTCCACACCATCAGCAACCATTTTTTCTGATGGTGACAATGCATATTTTGACTTGTCAAATCAATAAATTAATTAAATTAAACAAATAGAACATATATTTATTATTAAACCTTATTTTTAATATCTACTTCTATATATCTAGTCTAATAGTAGTTTGCAGAAAATATCTAGTTAATTTGGCAGAACGACGACACAAAACAAAAGCTGGTAAGTACCTTCTTACCTTATTGTTACTGCAAGACATTCCTCAGGTGGTATACATTTTCTCCATTTACTATTTTGGTACGATATTTTCGGTCCTATTATTTTTAATAATTCAAGAAAAGATTTTTCACTCATTCTGTAATAGTTAAAGAATTTACGAGGATGCTTTCTTAAATCTTCATGAAGAATGTAAAATTGACCCCGATGTTCTCTGTCAGATAAAATTGGATGCACCCAAAATTTTCTTTTCCGTTGCTTTCTTAATTTCTTTCGTAATAACAGAGCCACTATACAAGCGGTTTCTATGAAGTCCATGTTGATACTAGGCTCTAGTCACGATTAATCAGTCGCAAATGCGCGACCATACAAATTTTTTGCGACTACTACTTTTATGTCGCTGCGACAAATAATCGCATGAAAATCGCGTGTGCGCGCCTGGCCTTAAAATGTACCAAATATAAATTACTATAGAAAAAATAGAACAAAGAAAATTAAGTTACCATCAATAGTTAAAAGTTGTACAAAAAAATTAAAATTAGTCGTAACGGACAAAAAACCGAAAAGAATTTATTGATATCGGATAGCGATGAGTTCTTTCTTAATATTAATGTTATATAACCAAAAATCTAAAAAAAACTAAACACGAAAAAATAAAAAAATTTAAATAAGATATTCAAAAGTCACTGATCATAAAGGACAAAAACATATATGTTTGTAAATATAAACTGACTTAACTAATTTGTATTAGCATCATTTAAATACACATTAAAACATTTATGAAACAGTTTACACGTTAAAACGAAGGAGAATCTTAAAAAGTTGTATTGAGCCCGTTCGTTATACAAAACAATTTTCTTTTACTGAATTTAAGCACACCTGGCATTTGTATCATATCAGAAAGGAAAAACTATGAGACATAACGTTGAAAAATTGATAACGGAATCGGACAACCGAAAGTATTTAACGTATTTCAGTGAAAACCGTATTAAAATCTATCCAGCCATTTCCAGTTAAAGCGTGATTTTCCGGGAAACCATATGAAATATTAATCAAATAAAATATGCCCCTCATTAGGCACACATCAGGTTACTAACAGTTCAAATTTGAAATTTTTTCGCCAAATAGTTTTTGAGAAAAAAAAATCGCAAAGCAGATTTTTATTCGCAAATGAAAAGATTTTTTCATTATACCTGTAATAATTACTGCACGAGTGGGTGAAAAAAATTAAAATTACTCCACATTATAAAGAATTAATTTGTACAATTTTTAAAGTATTATGGCTGTTGTGCCTGGTGGTTTGCAAATCAAAGAAATTGAGAGTTTGGTTCTTTTCTAGTTCTATTGTAAAGCTTAAATTGTTATTATTATTGAAAATATTGATAAGTGTTTTAAGTTTAGCGTTGTTGCCCTCATATATTATAAAAATATCATCCCGATATCTGCCATATAATTTTATATTGTTGGTGAAAGATTTATATTTTTCAGTGAAAAGTTTACTTTCAAAATCGTTTACAATATCAACTAGGATTCAACTAGGATAGGCAGTGAAGACTGCTCGCTGAAAATTTGTACATATCACAAACTTCTGTTGAGGGGTATTGGTGTGACAATGCCTGCAAATACCTGTTAGTATGGGTCTTCTTCCGATACACCCCAAACTTCATGTCACCACACGTTGTACAAATGACTAACACATTAAGGAAATGCAACTATTTGGCCGTTTCTGTTTCCATAGTAAATTTGATCATGGCATGTTGAGCGTTTAAGTATCTTAAGAACTCTTGAAGGAATTCTCTGCCATGTTTCCAGATCGGAGTATCTCCTTTTTATCAACTGTTAAGTTGGATTTTAGTGGCTTTACTGACTTTAATAACCAACCAATGATTCAAAGTTGGTAACGTGACTCATGACAAAACCTGAAAGCGTCTGTTTTAGATCTAGGTTTTTTTTAGGTTTGTATTAGTCTTAGTAATAGTAATAGTTCTAGTGTTAGTCCAATAATTTTAGTTCCATCAACACCAGCCGTGAAAGCTTTCATATTTATAAGTTTAATTAATTCTATCTACTCTCGTTTTTAAAATATGTTTTCAGAACATATTCAGTTTGTAAAATACGTCATTAAGGAAAACAAAAGTAACGAAAGAGTGAGTGAAGTAGCAATGCATTTTTCTCGTAAGTTGTAATTGCATTCATGGTTACATGTATGTAAACTAACTAGGCATATTCTTTATGTTGTTAAACAAATAAAATTTGTTTGACAACATATATCTCTGTAAACATGACAACTTAGATTTTTCAATTATTTGAGATTCCGAGCGAAAGTTTGGCAAGGAAACTTTGGATATGTTGTAGAATATTGACTTGTGCTAGTGGAAAAAACGTAATAAAGGCACGTAAGAACTAACATTCCTCGGAAGAATCACGTACAATTCTTCCTCGCCGGTTATAGTGTCCTTACGTGCCCATAGCTTAAATAAATATTTAAGTTGGCTCTAATAACTTGCAAATTTTATTTACTTGAAATTTGATTATTTTTTGAAACTTCATAATTATTAATGATTTAATAATTTTTGACAGTTATTAATTAAGAGTACCAATGCAGCTTTTAAACACCGTTTATTATTGGTTTTAATATCTGAAGAACATAGTAAGTGTATTCTACAGTCAAAGAAACAAGCGTTTAAACGTATAAAAATTTGTGTTATTTTGGCAAGCACTACCATCTAACATCTTTCCCGATTAAAAGCTGGACCACCTGTATTTGTACTTTATTATTATTATTATAGCGTAGTTATAGAGACACAGATATAGAGTACATTTAAAAAGAATACAAAAGCGATATATTTATTTATTTATTTCCATTGAATACAACACAAACCGGTCTTCTGTTGTTTACATATTTTGGTATTACTAACTGATATTTCTCTAAGAGAACATCATCCTTACAATTCTGATTATTTGTCATTTCTTAGAACTGTCTTTACTTGAAAAAGATGAACATTGAATATTGTAGACATTTACGAGGTCACTGTAAACAAAAATTTTATTTTGAATTGAAAGAAAGTTCAAATTCTCTAAATTAATTGATGATACTTACAATGTATAAATGCAAGAATCAATTTATGTTTCTTCTTCTTTTGTTGTAATACAACATTAGCAAAGGATCGGCAGGTATTGATTATTGAAGTTTCCTGCATTGAGAATAAAAAAAAATAATAAAATAAGTACGAAGGGGGAAATCAAAGAAAAATATGACTACAAATAGGATTTTATAAAATTGAATAATACTGTAACTTCGCTGATATAATAACGCTGATGAAACGAAAACAAAAAATCAAAAGAAAAAGATTAAGACGTAAAACCAAATTGGATAACGTGGAAATAATGAAGAAGAATCATTTTTAAAAACAGTTTTATGAACAAATCGTTGATGCAATGATAATTTGTACATTAATTACTGATTCAATGACCACTGTAAAGCTGTATTTATGAACACAATTAATATTCTTCAATACACATTTTTGAACCAATAACATCGTACGTTCTTGGAAGTAAATGTTTATCGTGCTAACGAAGTTTCTTTGTAGTATTAATTAACGGTGGTTATTAAGGCAACGAACTTTATTCATACAATATATTAATAATTCTATGTAAAATCTATATAAATTACATTTGGTATTCTAAAGATAAATTTTGTTTATTGTAGTTTAGCTAAAATCGATTCCAAGTCCATTTTGAGATTATTATTTAGTGGTGTAACGGATATTCGCATCCGCATCCGCAACTGCGGATAATCCGCATTGTTTTGAAGATCCGCATCTGCATCCGCATCCGCATATATTTTAACGGAGCTCCGGTAAAATAGTGACAGTTTTTTGTTTCGATTTTTTAGATAAAAAAAATTTTTAGATATTGTAACATGCACGAACACGTGAGGTAATCGCGATGTGGCGACGGACGATACGACTCCTATATTGTCGCGCCGCAACGCCTCAAATCGGGGGCGTCAATGCATAGCGCTCTAAAAGATCTTAATTCCTAAAGACGATCAGTTGTTGAACGGATGGCAACTTGTATGTATGCTTTTGCGCATTTATCGTCATTCGTTTTATTGTTTGCTATCCATCGAAATTAAATAATTAAAATGAAACCAAAAACAAGCTTTATTTGGGAATATTTCTCGGAAATTAACAGTTTGATTGCTCGTTGTAAGATTTGTGAAAAGGAATATTCACGAAAAGGACGTACCACATCTTCTTTAAAAAATCATTTGAAATCTAAGCATACAAAAATATTTGAAGAGTTAGAAAAACGTATAGCTGAAAATGCAGAACAGAACCAGCCAAGTTGTAGTACATCTACAGATACAGGTCCAAATACAACAAAACAACTTACTTTACAAGAATGTTTAACGAAGAATGTATGTTGGGATTTCTCATATACAAAATCCAAAGATACGGATCGATTAATAGGCGAAATGATTGCTTTGGAAGACTTACCATTCAACTTCGTCGAAGGTGTTGGTTTTCGGCGATTAATCAATACAATACTTCCACGATATAAATTAAGGGGACGTCAGTTTTTTACGTCGCTTGTATGTGACGATTTATATAACGGTGTGGCAAATAAAATTAAAGCACTATTAAAAGATCTTAAGAAAATATCCTTTACAACTGATGTTTGGTCAGATACAAGTTGTGGGACTTTATTAGTTAGTTTGACTGCTCATGGTATAAACGAAGGTTTTGAAAGAGTAAGAATTTTTTTGAAATGTGAAATAATGAAAGGCCGTCACACTGGTCAAGCTATTTCGACAAAACTTGAAACCATTCTTGAAGAATGGGGTATAAAACAGGACAATGTTCACTGTGTGGTACGCGATCGTGGTAGCAACATGATTAAAGCAATGCAGATATCTGGATTTACTGATTTTGATTGTGTGATTCATCAAATACAGTGTTGCATTAAAAATGTTATATTATCAGAAGAATGGGTTCAAGAAGTAATTGAAAAAGTGAAAAAAGTGTCAACATATTTTAATCAATCCCTAGTAGCACAAGATGAATTAAAAGCTATACAGGTAATAAGATTGAAGCAACCTCCAATGTCAACAATACAAGATTGTCCCACTAGGTAAGCCAACGATTGTCTATAAATTAAAAAGTATAACTAATTTTCATTTCAGGTGGAACAGCACATTTTACATGTTGGAACGTTTTGTTAAAATAAAAGATTCTTTACTTCTATACTTAACTACAAAACAACTTGTGTCATTTTCTCCGGATGATTTGTCAACAATTGAACTGTTGTTAAAATTGTTGGCACCTTTTGAAGACCTTACTAAAGAATTAAGTAACTCGAAGAACAGCATTTCTATGGTTATACCACTTCTGCACGTTACTTTGACAATATTAAAAGCTGAGAAAGATAGCTCAAATACGCCAGAAAATATCAAAGCACTTTTTGTTAAAGTTATACGAGTAATAAGTGAAAGATTTGGCGATTTAAACAGAAATCGAACATAGTAAGTTCGATTTCCACGTACTTAGATCCCAGATATAAAACCAAATTTTTTAATAGTTTTGAAATAGAAGAAGTCTACTGCAGTCAGTACAATCCGTTCTAAGTTCAAGTGAAAGCGAGGCAGAAGATGACCAATTAATAACACTGAAAATTGTGCTCCAAAATTATATTAAAGAAAGAAGACTACCTTTAGAAGAAGATCCATTAATGTGGTGGCGACAAAATGGGTACAAATATACCGTTTTATTGCCGGTTATTCGACAATATTTATAAACACCACCAAGCAGCTTTACCAGTGAACAGCTATTCAGTGGAGCATCGTTAATATACACAGATAAAAGAAAAAGTCTGAAAGGAGAGAAGGCATCAAAATTGCTGTTTTTAAAGTATAATTTGCCTATAATAAATTATGAATATTAATTACTTTATTTGTGCATTAGATATTTTCAAGAAAATTTTAGCATGTAACTTTTTTCAACAACTCCGCATCCGTTAAATCCGCATCCAAAAATCTGCTTACGCATCCGCATCCGCAAAATTAGAATTAAAAAATCCGGTTCCCCATCCGCATCCGTTAAACCCACATCCGTAACACCACTATTATTATTCAAAAAGAAAAACCATAACAGTTACGATGAAAATTTATTTAACATTATATTTCTTTGAGTAAATCTAATATTATGAATGGAATAAGATTTACATAAAACTAGTAAATTAGCGACTATTACTAACGTCTATTATATCGTTAAGCAGGTTATTATTATTCAAGCGATATGAAGACTATTATATTCTTCATATAGATTTAATTCTTGTGTTTTTTATGTTCTTAATTAGTTTCATGTCTGTGAAATGGATGTCATGTTTATATTCCTTCATATGTTTAAAAACGGCAGATGTTTTTCTACATATATGATCTTTGAATCTTTTGTGGAGATTCCTACCAGTTTATCCATTGTAAGCTCTATTACAAATGAGACATGATATACAATATACACCGCTCAATTGTCTTTCCTAGGTTTCAGTTTATTATTTAATAATAAGTTGGATAACCGGTTTTTGGTTACAAATGCGGGGGTGACATTGTAAGCACTTCTTTAGGCTGTGTTCTAGGGATGGAAGGAAAGGTACAGTTATGTCATTACATTTACTTTTGTAATATGATTTTATTAAGTCTGAAAGTGTGAACTGTATTGTAAATTTGTTGTATTTCACTAACATTGTGTCCGACAAAATCCCTGCTATGGGTGATCTCATGGGAAGGCCTTTTTTGTATTTTATATTAATCATTATCAGAAGAGAAGAAGTTTTGTGCACAAAATTAGAACAAAATTAGAAAGCTATCTGTTTCCAAATTATCCAGGTTTATATTTTCTTTGTGGTCATTGAAAAATTTCTTTATTATATCTATAGTTAGATCTATTGAGATGTTTTGTAGACATATTTTTGTACATTTTAGAAGTTTTGTTTGTAGGTGTGTTAGTATTGCCAATGATGGGTACTTTTCTCTGATACTTTCTGATACTTTCTGATACTTATCTCTGTCTTGTATGGTTTAAATAAGCATATTATCTGTGGTATGGAATGGGTTCATTTCTATAGAGTTTTAAGCAGTAACTAAATTTCGAAAGAAAAATCAGATTGTCCTTCATAAGCTTTTTGAGTTTGTTATGATATGCATAGTGGGATTCTTATTTATTTTAATTATACCATTTTTAGTAAAAAAACCTTCGCCTTCGAAACATAACAATGCTTATCAATTATCACCAAGTGTCAAAATTAGTATCAAAACTAAATTATTATTTTCTATTTTTTTGTTTTCAGATCGTCTTCAACATTATCAGCAATGTTTTTATTTTATATTTTATTATTTATATTGTGGTTTAAAACTATCTGAGGTTCGATTTTAATTGCTGAATCTAAAGGTTTAATGTTGTAAGATAGGGTATATTTGTAATCTAAATTAAGAGTGTTGGACTCATCCTCTTTCAAATTCAACCCACTCATGTTGGTAAATCTAGGAGGAATATCAAATGTTACCTTACTGTTGTCTATGTTAACTACAAAATGAGAGTTCTCAAAAACCACACTTGTAACTTGTAAATAAAAAAAAACTTTCTAAATTACAGCCTAATTTTTAACTTGAAGATATTAAAATGGAACGATAAGATGCAACATATTTTATTTGGCCTTATTTAAATTTTTTAAAATTGTTATCATTATAAATGTCTATTATATACTTTTAACTAATTACATTACCAAATCGGTAGAAATATCAACACTCAATGATTAATGTAGTAATAAATCTGCTCACACGAATCATTTGCAATAGTCAATATATCATACCAATTAAATTTAAGTAGTTCACCGTTATCTCCTTATCCTATACGTCTTTCTATGTATAATACACCATAAATGTGTACGTAATTATTTCATCATTACAATTCAAACTCGAGGTGCCACACTTTTCAGTGTAGTTAACGTTGACCTAATAACGTTGATGAGAGATTCTCGACATAGTTCTTCATTAAAACTACAACAGCAACGAGAATCGCTAATTATCGTCTCGGTGGTCTCTTCTCGACATGGTCATTCACACACAACTACGCGAACTAACACAATAAAATTGTTAGACAACACAATACTTTGAACTGGAATTCCCCTATAATTTTTATGTCCATCGGTTATTATCTATCTGTATTCTTAAAGGCCATAATTAAAAGTTCATTTAAAACGTTTTGACCTATTTAACATTTTTGTATTTAACCAGTTTAGTTTATCTAAAAATAATAAGTACATTATTATTTTTAGAATTTTAAAGCTGTATCTTTTTTAAAGCTGTACTTAGTTATCTTTTTAGAAAAATTAAGAAGTTTTCTATAAAAGAAACGTTTTTGATGTTTTTAGGTATATTTTTTTTATTTTTCATCCAATTGTTGTTGTCTATTTTAATTAAATTTTGTTTAGGTCGTTCCCTCCTAACAGCATACACTTGCTACACGCTCTGGACGTATCGTTCTTTAGATTATTCAAAATAACTTGGCGATACTTTAGCCCCTTGAAAGTTGAGTAATTCACGAAATAATGTAGTTCAGAAGAAACAATTTCCCTCGTTATTAAAAGTAATTTTAGGAAATATGGACTCCGTCCCATTTAGGCAACGAATCCCAGAAAATTGTAATGCCATTTTTAATGTCAAAGAATTTTAGTCAATGGATTTGATGCAACTGGTTTATATCAACTGAATGCTGAAACGGCTTTGCAAAAATTTTCCAACGGAATTCCTGAAGAAGCTGAACGAAGCTGATTGAAGAAGCCGATTTGTGTAATTTTCACACCATTTTGAGATTTATCAATCGATTCGCATCTTGGACTTGAAGTTTCTACATTGTCTGAAGTTGAAATTTTCAAAATCTTGGTTAGCACAGTTCGTAGAATTCGTTAAGATTAATAATAAGTTAATTGCAAAACTTGCATTACTTTACCTTTCATCGAAGACTGGGTTATAGCCTTAGCCAAAGGTACGTATACAGAGAGATTACCATTCGTTCTACCAGAGTATCTCATACAGGTGGTCAAAAATTTAACTACCCTTTCTTCGTTTTCAATTGCAAGAAAGTAGAAAATCTTAAATGGAATATTTTTGTACTGTACCAAAAATGATATATAAAATACAAAAATATTCCTATAAATTTAGCAAAATCATACATAGAATGCTAGAACCGTATGTGACCGTAATGACCATCATGAAAATATTTTAGATCGAAATTTTTGAATAAACAACCCTTGCTACCAAATTTTCAATTATCTACGAATAGTGCACCCTAAAATAGTTCTAACGACCCTGCTACGTTAGATGCCTATACACATGCATACGTGATGTATGTATGTAGTTGCATGTAGGGGTAAAAGTATCACAGCACTTAGACCCCAGCGGACCCTTTGTACATCTCCACAGTTAACTGTTCATTTAAGGGTCAGAAAACCAGCCCAATGTTTTTATGAATGATAATATGGAACAGAGGGACATGTTCCTTATATACGAGATTTGGGGCCATGATATTCCGAAAATGGATTCCTTTAGGTACGCGAGTTTGGGACAGTCACAAACAATATGACTTACCGTCTCGTCTTCCATTTCACTCCTTCTACAGAGAGATGTTTTTGCTATCTTCATGTAGAACATGTGTTTACGTAACCTGCAATGTCCGGTGAAAAAGTGTGTGAGAAACCTCAAATCACATTTTGATTTTCCAAGAAATTGAGCGGATCCCTTCCGGTTAGGATAGAGCAGAGTTTTCTCAGCAAAAGCACCTGCTGGCGACTCATCCCATCTATCGCAAAAACCTGATGGGAGATGGAGTTTATCAGCTTTGATATGTATTGATGGTTAGTGGTACAAACGGGTCAGGGGAGATTGGCGACTTGTTAGCCGCCTGTTTCGCCAACCTGTCCGCGTGATCATGTCCCTTAATTCCAGTATGTCCTTTACGCCACATCAACGTGACGTTGTTGTTTACATTTGCCTCCTCAAGTGATTGCCGGAAGGATCTCACCAGCGACGATATGGCTCGTATACGTGATGTAATGTATGATTTAATCTTCAAAATTATGAAAATAGATTGTAGATACGACCATCAAATATAATAAGATTTATCAAAATCTCGACGATAGGTTTTTCGTGATAAACAGCTACAATATTTTTATACTTATTTCGTCTATACGAGGTAACAAAAGTAAATAAATAATAAAATGAAAACAGGTACTCTTATTTAATGTGATGTAGAATATTCATGCAAAGCTTGAAAGATTTATCTTGAATAACAAAAAAGCTAATAATTTTTAATCAACAAATAAATTTTCTATAGTGCATTCTGATAAAAGAAATGAAGCCACAAAGGAATTATTGAACGCGAATGGATTGCTAAAAGAAGGAAGAATGCTGAAGTATACTGAATTACAAACCTACAAAATAAACCAACAACTTGAATAAAGTTTGAAGAAAAGAAGGTAGAACCTTGCCATCAACCATTGTTAAATACAGAGAAAAATTGGGTATTGTTAGTCTCATTGAGCCGACGAAAGAGGTGGAACTCTTCACATAAAATTCCAGTATATATGTAATAAATTTACGGCCTTATCAAGAGCAAAATTAAAACAAGGTGTCTTTACGTGTTTGGATATTACGAAACTTTATAGACATTTAAAAACGCCTTTAAAGATATAGCAACCAAGTTTCTGGGCTACAAAAAAGATCCGAATTTCATCTTTTTCCATGCTGCAGAAATACCAAGTTTTAGGCTGTTCCATGAGTTTGAAGGTACATTTTTTGCATTCTCATTTGAATTACTTTAATTTAATAATATTTTTTTAAGCTAGGTCTGAGAAAATCTATTAACAGATATCTAGCCTAAGATAACAGGCATCCAAATAATGTGGGATTGCAGTAAAGAAATGCCCCAACCCACAAAAAGCCCCTATCTTCGTCTACTCCGGATACTACTCATAAGACAATTTCAATCTTTCTATACATTTCTTCCCTTTGCAGGTCCATTTTTGACAATTAGAAAATGTGTGTTCAACGTCATCAACATTTTTCCAGTACGAACATCTGTCATTCTCGGCTTAGTTACGTTTATGTAGATGAGCTCTATAACAGCCACGTCCACTTAATAATTTGGTCCAAAAATAACTTACTTCATTTATATATAACAAGTGGAGCCTCACTGGATATGCACTAGTAATTTTGATAACTAATAGCCTTTGCAGTCTTGTAAGTTTTTTAACATGCCTTTTAATTTTCATGGCATCTGTCTAACTTCTACAAGCGTAAAGTACTGGGTGGTATGGTCTCATACCACCGATCCTATAATTCTCCTTTCTTCAGCTACCGGGCTTTATGTGGATCCCATTATTTTATGCAGCACTTACACTGTTTTCTGTGTTTTTAGATAAATATATATCACATGAGGATATATATTTATTAAGTGGGGGGCACTTCATGTCTCTCCAATCATTACACCTAAGTATTTGTGTAAGTTACTTGATTTTACAATATGTCCTGTTACATTAATTTCAATTTCGTCTCTATTTTTCTTTTTACTTTTCATTAACACACATTCCGTTTTCTTTGAAGCCAGTTCTATAGCTATAAACTCTAACTTATCCACAATTTCTTTGATAACTAGTTATGCAATGTTAGCAATGCTTTCCTTATTCCAACCAGAAATTACAATGGCCAAGTGTTCTGCATATGCCACTAATTTAACAATTTCTATTAGCATATCGATTAAAATTTGCTCAAAAATATATTGCAAAGTAATTGTTCCAAAAGAGAACCCTTTGGGACAACTCTTGTCATCAGGAAACTGACATTACAGCATACAACATAACTCTCACTAAGGTAATTTCTAATACAATAGTTGGTTGTATAGATACTTGTTTCTCTTTCATACATCTAATTCTGTTCTGTTATGTTATTAAAGAACACAATTTCCTTTTTCCTCTACTATATTTGATTGTATTTCTCGCTGCATTTAAAACCTCTTCAATTGCATTATATGTAGATTTTCCTTTCCTGAAACCATATTGCTTATCAGAAATTGTTTGATTATTTATTAAATCTTCCAAAATCCATTCTTTAAAGATAACTTTACATAATGTTTCAAAGCAGTGTAGCAAACATAAAGGTCTATAAGCTGCTTTTTCTTGTTTTCTTCTTGTTTTTCAATCAGTACATACATACATATTAGTTACTTTCTGTAGATCTACATTTATGGTATCTTTTACAATTTCAGGTGTTATTTGATCCGGTCCGGGAGCCTTCTTATTCTTAACATGTTTTACAGCTTCTAATAATTCCTCTTTTGTCACATCTCTAACGCTTTCATTCCACCTTTGCCTGCTACACAGAAGTATTCTTTCTTATTCTCTTTTACAGTATTCTGTAACTCATCATCTTTAACTATGACTCTCAGTATGTTTTTTGTTCTTTTTAAAACTATTTTTAGGCATCTTCCATATATCTTCTTCTAATTTATCACTAAGTTTCCTCCAAGCATCTTTTTTTGCTTTCCTAATTTCACTTTGGTATAATCTAAGCACACTTACATATTATGTTCTTACTTCTTTCTTTTCCCCTTCATTTCTATTCTGTGATTTAATTCTTGTATATTTACATCTGTTTACATTCGCCTTCACTCATGCTTCTGCAACCTTACCTGTCCACTAATACAAATGTCTTCCTTTGAAGCAATTTATTTTTGTTTTACCATAAATTTTATCATAGGCTGCTGTTACTATTGTAATTAACTCAATTGGAATAAGAACATCTACTGATACAAACATGTTATTTCGTATTCATTCGAATTCAAGACACAATTTTTATCAGACAGATGTTCCTATTTTTATTAGAGATTCGAAAAAATACGATAATATTGATTAATACATAACAATTAATAGAATGGTCTTTATTTGTGGGGAAGTCGCTTTCTCTTTTTTACATACCTCTCTTTTACTTTCGACATTGTCACTAAACGGCCTTGATAGTAAAAAGCTCTTCGAAAATCGCGATAACGTCGCCGTCGTTCGAAAAGGGATCAGATCTCGGCTCGAAGTTGTGTCCTTCTGTAGGCGTCGCGGACGCTTTCGATCTGGTGCTTTTGCGGGGGCCCCACCACACGTTCGCTCACACTCTTCTTCTTCGGGTTACCATTATTAGGTTGGTGACCACACTCCGGCTAACACCACTTTCAGTTTCGTTGGCGGCGGAATCGCTCGGCGTGCTCTCTTCGATTTTATTCGCAAAATCGTTCGAAATTCGCGATATAAATAATCACGCAAAGTTCGAATTCGAATCGTTTTGGTGATTTATTTTTTTAATTGAGAAGTTTGTTTATTAATTTATTTCTTTTTGTTTGGTTTAAGTTCATACGTTATTTTTTGGGTTCGAAGTGTTTACTGAAAAAAGTCTTCAGGTAGGATTATTAATATATGATTTAAAATTGAATTTCTTATTATTACATGTTTTAATTTGTACTTCTAAGTTATTACCCGGAATATAAACAGTGATATAACGCGTTCTGGTTTATTTAGTGCTATTATTGAATTATGAAATAATGTTTTTTTAGTTTCCTTTATTTTATGGCTTATTTCCTATTATGGATATAACCACTCTTACTCTTTTGTTTAGTTTTCTACTTAATCGCTGCATAAAGATAAATTTATATACTGCATAAAAACTGACTTACTTTAAAGCTTACTCAGATAATTCACTTTTATATTTAAATGTTGTTGCAGTTTATATAAGTACTAATAATAATAACAATGCTTGCAAATAAATTGGTGAAAAAATAGTTATAAGGATAAAGCAAAATAATATTACTCGATTTAAAGTTTAAACCCTCCCCTTGAAGATGGGAAGTGCAGACTAACAAAGAAAAGTATTGTAATCTTAAAATGAATAATTTATTTAATATTTGTGATTTGGGCAAATGCACAAAAATCGTTTGACAAAATTAAAAAAACAAATTCAGGGTTAAATATAAAGGAGCAAAAATGGATAAATTAAAACAAAATCATTGTGATGTTATTTGAAAAAATTAAAAAATGTTGTATATAGGAATAAACAAACAATATTTAAATAAATGTCAGAAATTAATTCTTAAATGAATATGAAATATTAAAAAATAACCTTATTTATAAAAATTAATAAATGATACATTTACTAATTTAAAACTAGCATCTTCCACTTTAAAAGGAAGGTTTATTTTGACATACATAGTGTTATTAAATATCCCGGTATTTATTATTAATGGCACATTTCAAGATATTTATACAATTTCAAAACAGTATAAAGATTCAAAAAGGATAGAGAATTGAACTCTAAATATATTTTATTATATCTTAATTCAAATCATAACTTGTTATAATCTAAATTACGTCAGATTCATCTGATATTAGTTGTTATTTGTTGTCAAAAATTGTTGTTTTTATAAACAATACAAAAAAAAATAAAAAAATTTCATTTAATTATCAAATTGTAATAAATAAATTTGTTGGGCAATAACTGACTTCTTTCAAACTGCTGTTATGACTTCACTCTCAGGATTACATCTCGAAATTTAGTTTGAATTCATAACTTGATATCTCAAAAACAGCTCGAGTAATTCAAATGCGGTTTTATTCTCGAAAAAATATATACTTTTCTCTATAAATAGCTGAAATTTATCAAAGATATCTTAAGAATACGATTTTTTAAAAATGATTAAGGAAATTTTTAATTTTATGAAATGTTACAAATTTAAGTAAAGTTCAAAACCGGATATCTGAAAAACGAATTGAGATACTTAGGCATGGTTTTGTTCTCGAAAAAGTGTACACTTTCCTTTATAAATCACAAGAAATGTCATCAATATATCTTAAGAACTCGATTTTTTTGTGATTCTTCTAAAGTGGTCAAGTACATTTTTAATTTTGGAAAGTAGTACAAATGTATGTTGAGTTTAAAACTTCATATCTCAAAAACGAATTGAGGTACTCAAGTATGGCTTTGTTCTCGAAAAAGTATATACATTCCTTTATAAAATATAAAAATTTTATCAGAATATCTTAAGAAATCGATTTTTGCAATTTTTCAAAAATGATTAAGGAATTTTTTTATGAAATGCTACAAATTAAGAATTAAGATATTCAGGTATTGATTTGTTCTCGGAAAAGTATATACTTTCCTTTATAGATTACAAAAACTTCATTACGATATCTTAACAATTCGAAGGTAATGTTCTTAAGAAATGCTACAAATTTATGTTGGTTTTAAAAGTAGTTATCTCAAGAACAAATTGAGATACTCAGGCATGGTTTGTTCTCAGAAAAGTGTATACTTTCCTTTAAAGTTACAAAAACCTCATCAAGATATCTCAAGATTTTTTTTGCGATTTTTTAAATATGATAAGAAAACTTTGTTTTTTGAAATGTTATAAGTTTAGGTTGAGTTCAAATCTGGATATCTCAAAGCCGAATAAAGATATTCAGATATTGTTTTGTTCTCGGAAAAGTATATACTTTCCTTTATAAGTTAGAAGAAATTCATCAAGATATCTTAAGAATTCGATATGTTGCGATTTTTCAAAAATGATTAAAGATTTTTGTTTATTTTGTGAAATGTTACAAATTTATGTTGAGTTTAAAACCTGATATATCAAAAACGACTTGAGATATTCTGGCATGGTTTTGTTCTCGGAAAAATGTAAACTTTCCTTTATAAGTTACACAAAGTTCATCAAGCTATTTTAAAAATTCGATTTTTGGCGATTTTTTAAATATTTTGAAGGACACTTTTTATTTTATGAAATGCTGTAAATGTAGGTTGAGTTCAAACCGGGATATTTGAAAACCAAGCTAAGATATTCAAGCATTGTTAGTTTGTTCTTAGCGAATTGTAATACTTTTCTTTATAAATTATTAAAAGAATATCAAGATAATTCGATTTTTTGAATGATAAATGATTCAGAAAATTGTTAATTTTATAAATACTACAAGCTTAGGTTGAGTTCAAAAGTTGGTATCTCAATTAGGAATCAAGTCATTGAAATATGATTTTATTCTCAAATCACATACTTTTCTTTACTAATCACATACTTTACTATATGGATGAAAATGATTTCCAGAATGAAAAAAAAATGCTATAAATTTGTGAAGAAAGAATGACAATAAATGGCAATATTTATAAAAGCTAGGAGATATTTAAAACTTAAATGTCTGTTTTTAAGATTATTGATGAAGAGGATTAATGACGGTTAAATATAATAGAAATTTTATTTATGAAAAATAAAAAATAACCTAAAATTCATGTCAGAGATCATTTCTTAAATAAATATGAAACTGAAAAATTGGCTCTAGTTGAATTTTAAAAAGATATAATAACCTGATTTATAAAAATTAAAAAATGATAGATTTAATAAAATGGTAGTTTTAATAACTTAAAACTATAATCTTCATATTATTATTACAAACAAACAAAATTTAAATTAAAAGAAAAATGGAAATTATTTATCAATTGTAACAAACACAAATACTCAGTACAATTCTCAATTTATTAAAAATCAAAAATGTGATAAAAATTTTCCTTTTTTTTAAAGTAAAATGGCAACCAATACGTTTTAGTATGTAAAATAGATATTTAAGTAAATTTACGTTCAGAAATTGATTCCTTGATAATGAGCTATTTATAAGCTCGAAACGTTGGAAAATTTTTATCACATTTTTGATTTTTAATAAATTGAGAATTGTACTGAGTATTTGTGCTTGTTACAATTGATAAAAACTTATAAAACCTCAGTTGAACAAGAAGAATTATATGGAAATTATTAAAAAAAGAATTGGCCGAAGAAGTTAACCGAAATAATTTCAGTTTATTTTGTACTGTAAATTTTTAACCGATCTAAAACCAGAAAACAAATTTTTAAAATAATATTTAAATAAATTAAAAAATTATGCTATATTATTTATTTTGTACTTTATCACAATATAAAAGAGCAATATTGTTAAACAATTTTTAATAAGTTTTGTTGTAATATCTTTTTTCTAACATGATCAGTTTCCTGAGTATTACCATTAAGAGATTGTAAAACGATGAAATTCATTAGATTCCCATATTTGGTATTTTTTCAAGAGCTGTAGATCTCAGAGCAAACGTAAAAGAGAGGAGTATTGTTAGACAAAAAATTTGCTACAACTTTTACACTTTAAGTTTTTTTGTAACGTAATCCATTTCCCAAATGTTACAACTGAGAGCTAGTAAAGTTACAAAATTTGTCAGATTCTCATATTTTGGTATTTTTCTTGATATCTGTAGCTCTGAGAGCAAAAAAATATAAGAGAGCAGTAGTTGAAAATTTCTTACGACTTTTTTTGTTTAAATGTTTTTTGTAACATGACCTAGGAAACGGTTCCTAGGTGTTACGTAAATCGACGAAATTCGTCAAATCAAAATATGAAATTTTGATATTTTTCTCAATAAATTAAGAACAAAATTTACAGCTTTTGTTATAAAGTTTTTTTTGTTACACCATCTCTTTCCTGAGTTTTTTTTAAAGAAATATTACCTACTTCTTTCATTGTTATAAAATTTTCACTTATTAAATTTGTGTTAAGATTTTCGCGCGTTAAACGAGCGCAAAAATAAAGATTTCGGGTTCAATTAACCCGAAATCTTTATTTTTGCGCTATTTTACACCGATTCATCATTTCTGGTGTAAAGTTACGTTAAAAAAACATTCAAATCTTTTTTATGATCATTAAGTTTGAGAATCACTAAGATATGATGAATACCACAAATAAAACTTAACATCCCTTGCTTAGCAATTTAATTTATTATATTATTATGTAAATATAAATTATATTTATAATTTAAGTATTTAGTTCAAATAAATTTAATCGAAAGATGACTTATTAAAATAAATTTAAGTAAATACTAATACATACTTACAATAATCCTTCATAAAATCAACTATTACAAAATCCCTATTGAAGAATCTACATGAAGGAAAATTTTCTATTTAACTAATCATAAAATTCTATATTAAAGTTAGTTTTTTCAATGTATAAATAAATCTTTAGACAGTTTGCGTTTCGTTCTTGTCTTCTTTATAACTGATATCTTGTTCATTTATGAAGGATAGAAAAATCGGTTTATTTGATAAGATCTTCTTTCTTGTCAATTTTCATGACTAAATTGTTGGTTATTTGATTCCTAATTATAATTTTGTTGTCTATAATTCTGATTTGTTTACATAATCTCTACCTATTTCATGACTTCTTCCTCCGTTATAACTAAGGTCCGGATTTATATGCGATAAAAACAAGGAATATAATTGTTTATATGCGGTTAAAATCGGTCGAAACTTGCGCTAATAACAAAATAAACTTATTTGCATGGGCAAGATTGCAAGATTACATACAACATTGAATACATGTTAGTTCACTAAAAAAAGGTCATCGGAATATGTAAAGGTGACATTTTTAGCTTGATACGTACATGCGACATTTTTTTTGTCTTCAGATTATCCACTAATTTTCAATGTACCCGCCACTGATGACTAAATTTATATGCCGTAAAAATGCTAAATATTAAGTTGTATGCAAAATACGTAATCGCATAAAATCCGGACTCTAGTTATAACTATTTGTGTTATGATTGTTATTTTTGAAACTATTATTGTGATTATTATGATTGTGGTTCGGATGACTAAAATTCTATTATTATAATTTTTTCTAAGATTTTGATCATATTCAGACTGATTATAATTGTAACTTCTTGATTGTCATTTCTGTTATTAATTTGATTAATATAAGCTTAAGTCGTTCTTTTCGTTGTGTGTCAGTTAAGTCATCCATTCTTCTTAAAATTTCCATTAATTCTTCCACATTGGATACGTTTTGATAAATTAGACTCTGACTATCAGTTATTATAAAATGTTTTAATAAATTTAATATTTTATTACATTTATTGTTTTAATAATGAAATAAAATATTAATAATAAAATTAAGTTTAAAATTTACTTTGAATTGTCCAAATCTTCATCTTTTTCACCTCTGTATTTAGCATTCACATTTCTGACTTAAGATACTTGTAATAGTCACAAGAAATTGATCGAACACCTTCTTTCTTTAATTGTAGTAATTCTTGTTTCATTTTTTCGAATTTTCTTTGTATCTGTTTGTAATTGTCATTTATAATTTTTTAATTTTATACTTCTCCTTTCCTTCTTCTAAAATGATTTTGCATTTCTCTTCCATTCTCTTTTTTTATATCTTATTTTTTTTCTATTCTCTCTTCTATTTTCTTTTTCTCTTACGTGTTAAGGTATTTGAGTAACATCCTCTATTAAAGCAAGCTTTTTTCATGAAAATTGAAATATTGTTTTTTTTGAATTATTAATTTCGCATTGTACAAATTCATTATCATTTTCTAGTTAATTTATTATTTTTTTCCTTAATTCAGGTATTTTCATCAAATTTCGTCTGATTTTCATTCAGGGTTTCATCTAATTTTTGTGTCATTTCAATCTTTTGTCTATTAACATTTGTGTAATCATGTTCATTTTGTTTATCTGTTCAGTTTTTTCCTTATCCTTCTCAAAACTTGTAATAGCTATTATTATGGCCTCTTTCTCACTAGTTCCTTCTACTACTAAACCTTTAAAATTCTTGCTTTTCTCTCAAACATTTTATTTTTTTGCTTCTAATTTATCACTTTGTTCCTATTTTTTGTTGATAATGTTATTTATACTTTTATTAATTATTATCATTGCATTTATTTAATTTTATGGAGGGTATTATAGCAGGTTCAGTTTCTATCTTCATCAATTACTTTTTTAAGCAACAATTTTTTTTATATCTAAAAAAATCAATTTATCCTAAAGATAACTTATTAAAATTAATTTAAATAAATTACTAATAAGTATTAATATAATACTCTCTCATAAAATCAACTAAGATACTACAATAGCCATCAATAACCCAACCAAATCAAAACTTTAATTTATTTTAATACGTGTTATTTTAATATTTTAAATTATAGTGTTAAATTATCACACTTGACTTTTACTTGTCCATAAATTGTAATTTTTGATTTAATTTTCGACTGACTAAAAAATGATCATCAATATTGATTTCGATTACAACATTAAAAATTTAAATCTTTTACTCACATGTTATAAAAAATAAGGACATTGAAAATATTTATATATAAGGAATATTTGTGCAACTACTATCTCATTTATAGATCAATCAATCAAATATATACTAGAAGACATGAGTATATCTATAAATTCAGAGCTGAATCAATAAACAATTGAAATAAAATAAAAATAAAGTTTTCCTCCTTCTGGCAACTTACACAGAAAGATCGTAAAGTCGTGCACATCAATACAAATATTTCTTTAATACTAGTTTTGATGAATTATTCATCTCGGCTATCACGTGATACCATCACACGTATTGTCTAGATGTCTTTGAAACAAAATTTTGGTTTCTAATACGTTGATTGTATTACCATTTTCACTAGTTTTGTGCTTTTTAATGTTTTCACATCTTATTGATTGTTCAACGATATTTTTTAAATCATTCATATACACCTATGCAGATGAATGACATAATCCTATCTTCCCTATCTTCGTCGATGTGTGTCAGTTGCTAACAAATAAAGGAAATCGATAGATCAGCCATTCTGACCGAAGAGACACTGAATGAAACTCGAAATGTGATAAGCAATCTCTTAGTATACAGTCAATTTTCATATGATAGTGATTAGAAAACATTGATAAAGTAAATATCGTACATATCATGTTAGTTGTATACAAGAATTGAATGAGCTAGATAAACAAAAGCGTCTAGAGTATTAAAGATGGTTTCGGATGTTCGTCAATCATCAAATTTCAAAATTTAGTCGTGGTTTCCTCAACGACAGCGTACTGTTTCACTTTAATGCGTAGCCAAATCATAAACATTTGGGCAACAGAAAATACTTATATCTCTCTTGAATTCGTATGAACTCCCAAAAATATTAAAGTATGATATGCTCTAAACCGTCATCGAATAGTGGGTTCAAATGATTCACTTCTTAATTCGTGCGTACATTACTGGACAAAGTAGCCGTTTTGAGCATTTAATGTAGAGCAAAATGAATTATAAGATGTGGATTACAAAATGGTTAAAATAGACAACAATGTTACAAAAATTTGTTAAATTATTATTATATTTAAGCGTACGTTTTTTTTAAAACAACTAACTATAAAGCAGTGTATTTTACAAATTTGCAAACGTCTAGGGTCAAGTTTCCATATTAATGGCATTTATGGTTATTTCTAACAACACAATATCATAACAGAGTCGCTTGAAATAATTTAATGAAACAACATATTTGCAGATATATTTATTTTCATGTGCGCAATTTTCTATATGTATAATATAGGAGTAAAAAAGCGATTATTTATATAAAATAAATGATTCATAACAATATTACATAATAAAATTTAAAACATGAGTTATCGGATTACTTTATAATTATTTTATTGATCACCGAATTATTCATCGTTTAATAAAGTAATTATTTGTGAAAAGAGGTTATAACATAAGAGGATCAGAACTTTTTAAAACAAGAATTAATTATTGTTGCGAAATAGAAAATAAAACTGTTCAGTGCGACTGAGTCATTGAATTTACTTTTATTTGAATCGCTCATTAAAAAGAGAGTGAATGTTGTGAGAGGTTTATGTATCCTTTCCTAAAATAAGTTCGTTTTAGTAATTACTCCGAACAGCTGCGATGTAACAAATCCTGGTACTTTAAGGATTTAAAGCGAATACAGTAATTAACGTCATTAATTTAGGTTAAAATTTTAATAATCAATTCTTTTTGCATATGTATAAATTTTAATCCTTTAATACACCTATTGAATTTCTTATTTAACTCATTTTTCTTTTAAAATGAATTAAAATTTAAATAGAGAAACAAACTCTCAACGTAGTGATAGATGACTCAAGAAGATAACCTTTGAGAATTAATGATTTAAATTTCTTTGTCATTTGTGATAATAAGATTGTGCTTGTTAGTTATAATCTTACTAGAGACCTCAGTAATTACTAAAACAATGTATTTCATTCTCGGTCGGAAATGTTAATAGTATTAATAACTGTTTTTCTCAATTTAATATTAGTATACTTATTTTGTTGCATAACTATAGCATCATCATTCCACTATCGTCGATGGTTTGGATACTCAATCTAATTTTAACTGCTACACTCACCATGTAATAAAGAAATTACAATATAACATTCTTTGATTACTTGCTTTGAAATCGGAAAGTCATCAACCTTCTCGTTGGTATTTTAAGGTTTACACATAGCTTCAGTATCTTAGAATCATCAGTTCATATTGTTTGCAAATAATAGTGAGTGAGAGTATATTTGGCAGATTTGCTTAACGTTGTTCTTAAAGATAATCGTAATATGTAAACCTTCCATATAACTCTGTTTAATTCTTTTAAATCAGCGTGCAAGATTGTTAATTTTTAATTCTAATTTTAATTAATTAAAATTAAATAAAAATCTATAACGTAGATAAAGTAGACATTTCACAGGTTAATACATTGTAATATGATATGGGAGATTATATTCCTCGATAAATAATACATGGTTTGCAAACAAATTGTCCTTTCTAAACCATTCATCAATCTTGCAAGAATTTTTCAGTTTTAAAAGATTTTAGAAATCATATTTCAACTCTAAAATCGAAGTTACTATAAATATGTATTTTCGACAAATAGTTGGCTTTTTTTGCATTATTCGTCGAATGTTTTCTGAAATAACGACTTTTAATTTATTACGAGAATGGTGCTCAATGAACAAAAAGAGAAGAAAAATAAGACTAACTGCTAGCTGGGAAGATGGGTTTAAGAGGAGTTGTAGAGTAACATGACACAGGGTAGCTTAGAACCGACAAGAATGGAAGAGAATGAAGAAGATATACAAAAAAGTATGGTTTTATTCGGACTAAATGTTATGAGCATACGAACTTATTGTCGGCTCACTGTGGGAATTTCAATTTGTTAAATTTTGATTTTGATCAGTTAAAGTATGATTTTGATTTCCTAAATTTTGATTTTAATTTGTTAAATTGTATAATAAATGAAAGGTTAAGTTTACATATTAATATTAATTTGGTGTAAAATGTACAAAAGTTTATATGAGTTGTTTCTTTCGTCGGCAATAATAACTGGCTATATATCTATCTGTCAATACTAAATAATTAATTTATATTTTATATTTGTTTAGTATTTATTAATAATTAATAAATAGTAAACAATACTAAATAAATATAGTTAATTATCTAAATATTTATCATAAATATGTAAATTGTTGTTCACCGAATATATCAATAATATTTTCTAACGTATCCTGTTAAGGCGAGTGTAAAAATCTTTTTTTTGCAAGAAATGTTACTTTTTGAATAATTTTTCTTTTCTCAAAGTGATATTTATCAATGGTATAATTCAAGTGGCCTATTGTAGATTGCTTTAAAAACATTTTCTAATTTTCCAGGCTTTCACTAAAATTTCAAACATGTTTAAAATTTTGCAAAATTATAGAGATAGAGAAACAAAATAATTACAATAACTACTATAAACTATTAATAATGTATTTTTATTTAATATTATTTTTTAATTTACTTCCTTAGTTTTAATTGTAAAAAATCACCATTTATGTTGTTATTTCTGAAAGACACTAATAAATCGGCTATATTTGGTAATATATTATTTTAGATTTTGATCACTTTCTCCGCAATGACGTTATGTAAGGATCCCAACTCTCAAGACAGAACTATACAATATCTTATTCCTCATTTAACGGTTTAGTTTGCTTATCTGTTTTACTCGAGTATAGCGGAATTCCTAGTGACTGGCTTCTGAAAACAGCATTTTCTTCTGATACCTAACCGATAGCAAATGCTTCAAGTTGATTAATAACATTAATCAACTATTTAATGATTTATTAATTATTATTAAAAGAAAAATCTGGAATTTTTTTATATCACAAAGCTTAAGAATCGCTTAAGCTGATTTTGAAACTCTCCTCAATTTTTCTTCATCATGTCTAGTTCAACTCAACAAAATCAAATTTTCTGGCATTTTTTCCTTTTTTTTTCGTTTCATCGTTCCGTAACAACAAAAATCATATATGAACAAAAACTTTGTTGTTTTATCTTGTAGAACATCTAATTCTTAAAATATAGAATTATTGGATACAACAGGTGAAATTATTTAATACGGATAACCGGCAACTATCCGATGAAAAATGTATATGATATCTCAAAAACGAAAAGAGTTTTTTAAATGCGGTTTTTTACATGAATTTCCACAAATATTTTTTACGATTAATTATTACGAGAATTATGAAAATATCATCTACATAGCTACGCCAAAGTAGTAGGTAATACTAAGTAGTTAGTACGCCAAATTGGTAGTAAGTTTATGAACATCAAAAAGAATAAAGTTTGTTAAAGATTTATTCAGGACAAAGGACATGCTTTTCTCTACAAATGGCCATTATTTCATTAACATATCATATTAATTCGATTTTGTATGATTCTTTGAAAATCATTGGAGGAAATTATTGTTCTCGTAAACTAATTGATCAAGTTCCGATCGACTTCGAAAATTCATATCTCAAAAACGAATAGAGATTTTTAATTGCCGTTTTGTTCATGAAAGAGTACATAATTTTCTCTACAAATAGCCATATCTTAAGAATTTGAATTTTCACGATTTTTTGTAAGTCAATGGAGCAAATTATCATCGTGTCCTGATATCTCCTGCGAAAACGATTTTTACTAAGATGTTAAAGAAAATATTTAATGTAATGCAACATATTTAGGTTGAATTCAGAACTTGATATCTTAAAAATAAAGCGAGATACACAAGTATGATTTTATTCTGATAAAAGTGCTTACTTTTCTTTATAAACAATGAAAAATTTAATCAAGATATATTAAGAACTTGATTTTTTACGAGATTCAAAAAATGATTGAGAAAATTTGTATTTTATGGAATATTACAAATTGATCTCGAAAGATATCTCAAAAATGAATAATTGACATATTCACATAGTTTTGTTCTGGAGAAAAATACATAATCTCCTTTATAAAGCACGAAAAATTTTATCAAGATTTTGAAGCTGACAGTTACACATAATGGACGAGATATCATATCATAGCTTTTCGTATAATCTATCCGTTCCATTACTAGTTATTAGGAACAATTTTTTTAAAATAAAGTTGAGTTTAACTCTTCCATTCATTAAATACAGTATTAAGTGTTAGTTAAGTACAGATTCCACGGTTAAACCGAAACTTTCTAGTTCTAGGTCTAGGTTAGTTCTAGTTTTAATTTTTGTTCAGTTCTAGATTGTTTTAAATTCTTCTGGAACTAAAAGTACAGCTAGTACTAGAACTAGAAACGAGATATTGTAAAACGTTTTTTTGATGATGGTATCATTCACTCCACTCAATAGTTTTCCACTGTGAAAATTGCATCTTTGATTGTAAAAAACAATTTCAAAAACTGCATCAGATCAATTTCATCCAACAAATTCACCGTTAATTCTTTTCGGTAAATACGCTTCATTATCTCAATGACACTCTGATCCGTTGGTTGTGCAGTTGATGTAATATTAGGTAGAAAGAAAAAATCAAATAAATTTACATCGGCTGAGATTTATTCAGGAAAACCCAGGCATTTTGAGGTAACAATCTGTACTCAGCTTTTCGCCTCGAATAGTATGCTTACGATTCCCGTTTTTTTTTTTGAGATCCACAACGTTTTGAATCGACACTTGTCTTCATTTAGGAGTAAGAACACCTAAATTTAAAATTGGAATGCTATATCATGCATAAATATATTGAATAGGGTTAGAGATAATATAGGAACAGGAGTTCCTCAAGGGAGTACAACGTTAATCTGAATATTTATTCTTACATAAAATGTTCGTTCTTGAAGTCATGACATAAGAATTACGGCAATCTAAGCCTTTATGCAATATCTTGATTTTTAAACCTCCATTCAAACTGCATCAAAGGCTTTATAATCTTTCTCAATAAATTCTGTAACACGCACCAATTGGTGAATCGCTGAGATTCGCTGGATTGGAATAACATTTCTTTCCATCAATTATTCTTGAAGTCTTGGCATAATAACTTTTTCAAATAATTTAGGAATATCTTCATTTTTTCAGGATTTTTTTAGTTATTATCTACATTCCAGGAACTTATTATCTATATTACTTAGAAAATTATGATAACTAGCAATTCGATAGGATTCTAAGGATTTTGTGATGGTGTATATCAGTTTATTTAGTTTCTGCTTTAAGACGGGATTACGAGTTCTCCGCAAGCACTTGGGTGGTAAATTATAATTTGATCGAATGGATTTATTAGGTTTAGTAGAGCTTCTAGCTATATCTTTGATTGTAATGGTAAGTAATGAGAAAGATAAAGCAATACTTTATATCTCCATTTCAAATTCCTTCCAATAATTCCACAAATCCACAAATCCATTGATCAATTTAGGAATAAGGGAGATGATCAGAGTTTAGTTCTTCAATAACCGTTTGAACTAAGGGAAGATTGAAGATTTTAGTTATTACTATATCCGGTATATCAGGTGATCGTTTCTATATGGATAGTAGGTGAATGAGTTTGGCGTATGAATTTGCAAAAGATGTAAACTAGATTTTTTTCGACATGAACTTGATGGATTATTGATTCGACATCCCCACATTCTCAATTCACTGTTTAAATCATTAATTATTAAAAGAGGGTCGTTATTCAATAGTTGACTACATTCTTCTTTTATTAATTTACGGTTTGGTTGTCTATAAGCATAAATTATTGTAACTGGTCTTATGTTAATTGGATAAAATTGGATATAAGGTTTGTGATTCAATGTGCGTTTAATTAGTATTGCTACTCCATCTGAAGCTGTGTATGATGCTGCAAATCTATAGATATTAAAACTAGACATTCGAAACTCTTCTTCTGGAATTAGGTATTAAGTATTTCTAATATAATATATATGCTTCTTCAGACCACTTCAGATATGGGACCATTTCGTATCACTACGGCTACTGTTTCTTTTTATTCGATTTTAGAAAGTATGATAATCAAGTTTTACTCTGAATAATACTTAGTTAATGTTCTATAATCGTTAATTAATGCAAGGTTAATTCTTAATGAATTATTTTTGACAATAGTTGTAAAGTTTGCGGTGGTTACCGCTTTGATATCATTAATAATTTTTTTATGATTAGATTAATTATGTAGAAATATAAGAGGCACTTTAGGCCCTTCTTGGAAACTATTTTCCATAGAATTGCAGTTGATTTCATCGGTGTTGTCTTCGCTAGTAAGAACGTGGAATCTATTTTCTGTTAAAAAGACCTCTTAATAAGGAGTTAAAAAATATCGTTTATGAATGTCATTTTCCAATAGTGATAAATGAGCCTTTCATTGACTTCGTGCAGACATGTTCTTAAAAAATCAATCTGAAATATAAAATTTTAAAGTCCTCCTAAAGTTGTTATTGATATATCCTACTGTTTTCCGTTTTACTTTTACCCGTTTCATTTTTGCTTAAAATCTGTAGGTTTTGTTCTATTGTGTAGTAGACTTTCAATGCCAAGCAATCTATTAAAAATGAAAAAAAAAATAATAGAAATATTATAGTACAGATAATCCGCAGCCCGGTTACCTATTTGTTATGGCAATTAAGTAAAAAAAATGAGAAACATATAAAAAATTTGATTTTATTGTGTTGTTTTCATCTGTAGCAGATAGTATATTTTATGGATTAAGAAAGATTTAAGTAGTAAGCATATATGATTTCTTAATTTCAATTTGTTCACCCGACGTAATAAAAATTGTTACAATAATTAGTAATTTTCTTCGACTTTATAAAAAGCATTTAAAAATTTAAAAAAGAAACATATCAATATTTTATTCTTTTCCATAAAAGATTTATCGATTGTTATAAATCCAATTATACAGGAGCTGTATTTACAACCGATTATCAGCTAGTTAGCATTTGGCACGACTTGGAATATCTTTAATATAATAGATGCGTCAACTGACAATTCCTTGATTTATAGCATAGCATTTTTTTATGAAATAACAAAATTAATTAATAAATTTATTAATAATGCTGATATAAACCTTACTAATACTAATAAACATTTCCTGTTATTTGTTAAAAATATTTTGGAATGTTTTTATCTAATTTTATTATAATTCCAAAACATAAACAAGCGGTTTTATTCAAATACCAACGATATTAGAAATTTTTTAAAAATAATTTTTAATTTGTAATTTCCACATAAGACACAAAGAACGAATGAAAATTTCTCCTCGTAATAATCGTCTATGTGCTATTTATAATTCGCCAGCTGTAACGTAGATCGTGACATAACGAGGAGTGCTTGGCGTTATGATTACGGGGTATGGACAGAATTATGAAACTATAAATTTTATATTTCTTTTCAATCGGCTGTTCATAATTATCATCGTAATTACACAGTAGTTCTCTTTTATACGGTTCTATTAAAATCTCTCATTTAATTGTTTACCGAGGTGGACTCACACAATTTCTTTTTTATTCATATACCACGGATTATGTAGACATTAAATATGTTTCTTATATACATTTTTTTTTAAATTGATATGCATGTCACAATCTTTTTAAACATGATACGACATAGCATCCTGTCTTTTGGAGATAAAGTGAAGTGGAGGAAGGTCAATGACATAATCTAAATGCGCAAGCAAACCGTTTTTCGTCGATTGCTTTGTTAAACCAGAGCACATGCACTTGTTAACGACTACCATTATAGTTTAATGACCATGTAGTGCACATTTAACCTTCCAACAAGTCTCATTGGACTTTTTAAATAAAGAAAACATATTTTTAGGGTATGGAATAAAGTAATGTAACGAACATAATTTTTTACTCGAATTAAAACAAAAAACTCTGTGCTTCAAAAATTGTCTGGGAAAAATTACAGTATCATCTCCAGGTTTTTATGGATTATATAAAAATGATATGCATTAAAATAATTTTTAAGAACAATCCTTATATTAATAATTTTAAAACAGAAAGGAATTGACAAATTTAACTAAAATAAAATCATTAATTAAGCAGATGAGAATTATTGATTAGTGAAGACAAGAATAGAAAACCTCCAATCTACTATTTTTATTTAGTTTTCTAGAAGCTGCAGTCGAAGTTAAGCTGAAACAAGATAATATTAATATAAATATGAATCAACAGCTTCTAAAATTTTTAATCCCTTAGTATTAGTCAAATATGAGAAAATTTAACGAAAGAAGACTAACGTAATATAGTATTTACTAATGATTGTTTTTTTCAAGTGAGAAATACTTCGCACCTTTATGTTATGGTATGTCATCTTCGAATACATATTTGCTGATTGCATGAACTGTTCAAATATTATAAAGTGAAGTTCTTTATGTAGTCGGTTGTATCTTTTATACCTATTAACTGCCGTGTGAAGTACTTTATTTTAAAATACTTAATATATAAACTAAAGACACACTTCACTTCACTACAATCATCAGTATAACTAATCAGACCAGAATACTTGATACTGCTTCTAAAAGACTTGATATTGGTTACATAAGAATTGAAACGTGTGCAGAAAACTGGATACTACTACTATGAGACTTGAAAGATATCCAGAAGACTTGATACTGTTTGAGGAAGACTCGATATTCTTCCAGATGATTTAAAACGCTCCCAGAAGATTTGATTCTGCTTCTAGAAGACTTTGTATTGCCTTAGACGACTTGATGCTGCTTCTAGAAGACTTAATATTGCTTAGAAGACGTGAAATGCTTGCAGCATGACTTGAAACATCTCTAGAAGACTTGATACTGTTTCAAGAAGACTCGATATTCTTCTAGAAGACTTAAAATGCTTGCAGAAGGCTAAATACTACTTCTAAGAGACTTGAAATGCTTCTAGAAGACTTGATACTGCTTCTAGAAGATTTGAACAGCTTCCAGTAGACTTGATACTGCATCTAGAAAACTTGAAATGCTTCCATAAGACTTAACATTACCTCTGGAAAACTTCAAATGCTTCCAGAAGACTTGCAATGCTTCCAGAAGACTTGATACTGCTTCTACAGGACTTGATACTGCTTCTACAAGACTTGATACTGCTTCTACAAGACTTGATATTGCTCCAAAAAGATTTGGTACTGTCTCTAGAGCAGAGCTGGGTAATTACATTTTTAAACATGTACTTTAAAAATAATTACAATTACAAAACACTTTTTCAAGAAAAGAATTGATTACAATTACAAGTATCTAATTAACTAGATAATTTATCCAAAAAGTAAGTATCTTTAAAAAGTAATTATTAATTACTTTGTCAGATACTATTTTACTTACTTTTTGGATAAAAATTGCGTTTGAATATTTAAATTATTAAAGGTGTTCACTTACCTAAATGAATTAAATCCTAGTACTAATATATCTAATATAATAATAGAGCGAGTAGACACTAACTTCACTTAAACTTGATAAATTTTCAGTTTGATAAGAATTTATTTAAATAGAAACAAAAATCATCATATTATGCCATTTCAGTTAGTGCGCAACATAATCTCATGTAACTGATGACCATTCTCTTGAATACTGTTTTCTAACCTCCTCAATCATGAACATTCCTTGTCGAATAGAGTCTTCAACTTATCTAAATTGCGTAGTTTATGGGTTGACACATAGTTCTTTACAGACCCCCATTGAAAGATATCAAACGTTACCTGGTCAACGAATAGGAAGCTGATATGTGAAAAAAAATATTTCCACTTTTTTACCGATTCAGTGTGACTTTGAGACAATCTTTCATATGATGAAAAGTTACATATAATTTATTTCATCCTTAAAAAGTGAAGAGAAAGAGGAGTATGTACAAACACGAAACAAACAGAAATTATTTGTTGGGAAAATAAGTGATGAGATAAAAAATCCACTTTAAAAACATACGTTTGATAAAATCAAGCTACTTTTGTATTTTTCTTCATAATCATCTTTCTTAAACCTATTTTACGTGTGGATTGGTAAAAACATGGATCTTGCTCCAATCTTAGTTCGAGAACATCACTTCACCTTTCATTTTTTCGATTGTAGCTACTGCTTCCGACAGGCTTGATATGCTTCCAGAAGACTTCCAATGCTTCTACAAAATTTGATACAGCTTCTAGAAACATTAAATTGTATTCAAAAGAGTTGATATTACGTTTAGAAGACTTAATCTGCTTCCAGCAGACTCGATACTATCTCTGCAAGATTTCACTGTGCTTAAAGGAGACTTAATATTGTTACAAGTAGATATAAATTGCTTTCAGAAGGCTCGATACTGTCTCGAGAAGATTTGATACTGATTTAAAATATTTGAAATACTTCCGCAAGACTTGATACAGCTTCCAGAAGCCTTGAAATTCTTTCAACAAACTTGATATCGCTACAAGAAGATTTAAACTGCTTTCAGAAGACTCGATATTGCCTCGGAAAGATTTGATACTGCAGAAAACTTGACATGTATCCAGAAGACTTGAATTGCTTTCAAAAGATTTGATACTGCCCCTAAAAAACTTAATACTGCTTTTAGAAAACTAGAAATACTCCAGAACACTTCTGAACTGCTTCCAGAAGACTCGATATTGCCTCGGAATGATTTGATACTGCAGAAAACTTGACATGTATCCAGAAAACTTGAACTGCTTCCAAAAGATTTGATACTGCCCCTAAAAGACCTAATACTGCTTTTAGAAAACTAGAAATACTTCCAGAACACTTGATATTTCCTCCGAAAGACTTAATACTGCTTTTAGAAAATTAGATATTGTTTACAGAGGATTACAAATGCTTCCACAAGATACTGTCTTTAGAAGACTTACAATGATTCTAAAAGCCTTAATACTGTTTCTAGAAGACTTGATACAGCTAGTAAAACTGATGACAGAAAATGTTCTTTATTGAACAAAATGTAAAAGATATAAAAAAGACATTTTTATTGCAAAAGCCAAGAAACTGTTAATAAAATTTTACTTTGTTTCGAAAATGCTAAATATTGGTGGCAAATAAAATGTTTTCATGTCAAAAAAAAATGTCAATTAAATACTAAACACTGCTTGTGAAACTGTAAACATTGCTGGCAGAAGGTATTTTTCTTGTTTTTTCATTACTCTTTTTTGAGAACCGTCAATCATCGTTTGAGTGTTTTCCCAACGTTAGCAGCCAGCACCCATATTTATTTTCAAAACTCGACGCATATGAAGCTTTTCTGATGGTAAATATGCTAGAGATGACAGTATCTTTGCCAACTGGTTGGTCCTGTATTATAGTAATAGACGTTACTTTTAAATTTTAATATTCAAACATACAATGTAAAAATATTCAAACAAAATTTGTAATATATTTGTAATTCAAAATTACAATTCCAACAAGAAGTTTGCTGCAATTACAATTCCAAATTATTTATTACTTTTTTTATAAGAAAGTAATAAGTAATTACCCAAAAACAAAGTAATTGTAATTATTCATTACTTTTTGTCTAGGAATTACACAGTTCTGCTCTAGAAGATTTGATACTAATTCTAGCAAACTTAATATTGTTTGCGGAAAACTTAAAATGCTTCCAGAAACCTTGACACTGCTTCTAGAAGACTTGAAATGCTTGCAGATGATTAGATAATACTTCTGGAAGACTTGATATTGTTAGTACTATATAAATATTACTACTTAATATATAACTACTTATACTTTAATATATTAACATAACTACTTAATACTACTTCAGAAGACTTGTCTCTGGAAGACTTTACATGCTTGACACTGCTTCTAAAAAACTTGACATTGCTTCCAGAAGACTGGAAATGCTCTCAGGAGACTTGGTATCGCATCTAGAAGACATGAAATGCTTCTAAGAGACTTAACGAGACACTGCTAGAAGATTTAAACAGTGACCAGAAGACTTGATACTGCATCTAAAACCCTTGATATTGCTTCTAGAAGACTTGAAATATACTCAGAATACTTGATACTGCTTCTAGAAGAATTGAAATCTTACTTGTTATTGCGTCTGGAAGAATTAAAGTGGTGTGACAGCAGCTGCTGTTAACAATCTTTTTGTATGATATCCTGACTTTTTCAGACCATTTAAGACTCAATTCAGGCTGTTTTTGGAGAGCCGCAATTCGTCGTTTGAGCTATCCCCAATCCATTACTTTTTCAAAAACTGGCGCCTATGGACTTATGTAATTAAATAAACGGATATCCTAATTTAAATAAGAAGTCAGATATTATCTCTTAATGAATTTTAAATTTAACTTTTACAATTTTACATAAAATTAAATCACAATGTCAATAATTTTCTCTATGTAAGGAGTGGCTTCTTTAACATCAAACATCTCCATTATTTACTTCCCTTCCTGTCTGTTGGCTTCTATTTTGATACAGTCGGCTGAGGATGGAACGTTAATTTCGAAACTGATTCCGGTTTATATTTAATAAAGTCTCATTTTATGTACATGTTTTATTCACTTACAACGTCGTCCTTCATCGCTCCTTCTTTCTTTATATATTCTTTCTGTTTATTTAATTTATTAAACTTAAGAATGTGAGCATTCATCAACAAATTGGGAAATTCACTCATTGTCAGAGTAAGTCATGGATTAAACAATCAACTTTGTGAAAATACTCAATGTTTTAGTTGGGAGATATTTTTCTTGAAGTTTGTTTGGAACATTTGGAAGTCCTTCATTTAACATTTGGAATTATTCTTAAGTCTATAAATATAAGTAGGACTGAGGATGAACTGCAAAAACAATTCTTTATATTCTATCAATTGGCCCGATAGCTGAAAATAACAATATTTGTAAATAAAACAAAAAGCATGACATTTCCCAAAGAGCTAGTGGAATTCAACCTGACTGAAACTAGTCTGGTATAAAATTAGTTTTAAAAGGCAGGCTAATCGAGCAGATTGACACTCTAATTTTGACACTTTAAGTATGAATAAGTATTAAGTACTACAGTTACGATTTTGCCAAAAAAATAAATATTACGCAAATAAAGGAGCTGCCCTATCGAGAAGCTTAAACAATCTAATGTTATCGAAATATACATATAAAATCCAAAAAAATTTGACTGCTCTTGTATACCGCCTCCCTCAGCTCACTACAATATCTCAACAAGTGCTTCAAAGTTTCCCAGTCACCTCCACACAGCCCACACAACCTCTCCACATCGTTCGCCCAGTATCTATTCCTTCTCTCTTCATTTCCACAGCGAAATCTGGCAATCATTCTCTTCCCCTTCTCATCCCCTTCCATCTGCAGATACCTTGGAAGTTCCTCCATCACAATCTCACCATACTTCATCGTATCTCCTTCACCGTATCTGCTAACTTCTTCTTTGTACCTACACGTCCTCATCCCTATCCATCAGTTCTCACCACAATTCACCTGTTTCCACCCTTCTGTTTTCTATGCCAGTTATTGAACATTCCACTCCCTTATAACTTACGTCTTTATCTCCCTATCCATACATTATTGTTCCGTCCTTGATTTCCTTCCAGCAGTGTACCTGGATCCTGCAATATGGATTCCTTTCTATCCTCTCGTCGTACTGCACTGCTCTTCTACCAGCCACCACCGTTACTACCTCCGCTTTAACTTCATCTCTCAAAAGGTACCCTGGAGTCTTGCTAACCCTAGACCCATCTCCAGCACTACTTGTTCTCTCCTTCCCCATGTTTCTGCGATGTACATCATTGCGTTCTTCACCAAGCTACCAAACAGAATCTTTCTTTTTTCCACATCCATTCCAAAAGTACTCTCTCCTATCCCCAAACGTTTCCCATCACCCTGTTCGCTCTCTTTACCATCGGTCATAAGTGCAACCCGATCTTATTACATTCTAAGGACCTACATGCTAGATAAGATACTCTATTACTTATCTTATATCTCTTCCATATCACCTCCATTCCTCCCTCCTTTGCAGAACTTCTTGATCTTTGTGTTTCCAACGTTTAATGTTAACATCTCTATCATCTCCTTTGCTTTTGTTGCTACGACTACGAAATTATCCGCGTACTCTTTGATGTAGCAAAAAAGGAATTTATAAAACCTGCTTTAGGCTCATTATGAGAAATAATAAAAGTAAAAACAAAAGTATGCTGATTTCATTCAAATTAAAAATACTAAAATTTGAGAACAGTGTTCTTTGTTGCTTAGTGAGGTTTGGTTGAAACATTTTATGTAATAAAAATTTGAACATATCCAAAATACTATAATTTATTTCATTATATAAAATCACAATAAAAATATAAATTAATTCATTTAATAACATTTAATAACCAATTGAAAAATATATATGTCTTCTTGTAATCCTTAAAAATCACTTAATTTGCTTTTAATTTAATTGATTAACACACTTTACTTACATATGCAGCGACTGCATGTGAGGTTTTGCCAAAGAATGGTAATTTTATTACAAGTTCTTTTTGACTCATAACTAGTAAAATTAAAATATCTTTTCGTGTTGCAACGTCCGCTTCATACCAATTCAAATTATAAATGCATTCTGTTACATAATTAGCCTAAAATAGAAACAACAAAAACATTTTATTTTTTAAATTAATTACACTCACCGCTGATGTTAATTTTTGTCCAAATGTATGATATTGAAATAAGAAACAAGAGCTGAATGTAAATATCAATAAACTTATTACACTTTGTCTCTAAAAATATTATGTTAAGAATTAAAATAAATCATGTTTGATGATTATACCAAGAATAAGTCGGTAAATGATACAGCTGAACAAAATACAAGGCAAGTTTTTGCTGGTACCAAGAAAGTTGTGAAGAAATTATCGATGCATTTAAACATTTTAAATATATCTTGATGATATAAAACTATTTTTCGTAAATTTTTACAATTTTTATTCTTATCTTCGGTCAAATTTATGTTATTGATGATCTCATTAAGATAATCTATGCGTTTAATTAATAACTCCACTGAATAACAAAACGATAACAATATAAGTACTACAAAGTTCCAAGACACAGTTATGGTGAATATTTGAAATATAATGATTAACATCATGTTCCAATATTGTTGCATGTAACACAATTATCGCTCAATATAATCAAATTTGTTATAAGATACCCAAACAACAATCCTCCATAACGATATAATTTTAAAAAAGGTTTAAATTTTTTCTCGGAAAATTGATAATAATGCGGTATACCAAACTGACTAAAATCACTAAATAAAGTAATTAATTTCAGAAATTGGCGCTGATTCCTCCATAATATAATATTGGCGGAAACCACAAGTGCTCCCATCCCATAAACTTCCATACGAATAAACCATTGCCCAACATTCCCCACATCATAATCTAACCACAAAGATAAAAACAATAAAAAGTTATTCTAGTTTTTAATTAATTATTACCCACCCAAAGATTCATTAAAGTATGGATATGTTGACCAAATTGTATTAACGAGAGCCAAAATTAATGGTCCGAATCCTCGAAGTCCATGGGAGTTAGGCCAAGAGTGAAGGTTACGAAAATTTTCAATAAAGAGGTAAAAACCGACCGTTTTCTTCATTTTAACTACAACCGAAACGAATTGATCTAATCGGATGGAGAATGTGTAAGCATCTAACTCCGAAATTGACCCACATCACAAACCCGCCTACAATAGTGTGACAATAATCGATTTTATTCACGGATAAACATTCTCTTAATGAAGTAGTGGGAAACATCAATACAAATGCAATTTCTTTACCATTATTGTTATCATTATTGGAAAAATAGGTATTAGGTCTTATTTTAATATTAGTATGATATTTAGGATGCTATATTCCTAATTTGATATCAAACATTTTTATATTTCTAATTAATAGTGTTAGGTTAAATAGCAATAGATTAAATTAAAAATTTAATTACTCGATCAGTTCATTTTTATGTTGTTTTCGAAGGTTGTCGTGTGATGTAGACTGAAAGCAAACCTGCCATCGTTCTAGTGGTTTTCTTGGTGGGCAAGTTCTTGCGGGATTTCCCTTCCATGTAATACGCGGTAGTCAATTTCTTCATACAACTATACTTCACTTTTTATCTCATAATACATCATGTGTTCCGCACTGTTTTCCGGATTATAATATTTCACAGGTTGGTCTAAGATAATTTTTAAAGTTTTATTTTTAGCAACGCTCATTTTCTCCCTCATTATGCAACATCTGTATCTCACACTACTTCCTGATAACAATAAGTCATATTTTATCGCTTCTTATTTGCTTAGGATAATATTTAAAGTTTTCATTACAGCAACTCGCGATATGTTTTTTATTATTGCTTTCTTCACGGGCCTTATTCAAAATGAATACTCAAACATACATAAAATGAGCAGGCATGTTTATTTACCCGACATCTTACCTCTAAAACAGGGTCATGACTGCAGTACCAAAATATTGAACCTAAATATTCCCCTAAATATTGGAGTGGTAACACTTAAAGAATTATTTTTGCAGCACATTCCCTATCTTAAAAATATTAATGTCATGGTGTGATTGTTCAATTAGTTTATTTTGTCCTTATTTAATGTTCATACTCTAAGGGTTATTTCAGCAAGGAAAAAATTTCGTCCTTGGATTACACATAATATTAAATTATTGATGAAACTTAGGTAATACACGAGAAGAAAATTAGAAGAACTAAATGTGAATGCCTAAGAGTTGCGTAATATTACTAATTCCAGTGTTCAACGGGAAAAAGAAAGCTGTCCTTAAATATATTGTTAATAGTAGAAGTAGCCGTTCTAAATACAAGACGTTCTAAATACAAGACCGCGATCTATTCATGAAGGACTTGTTGATGTCAATGCTTTAAATGATTACTTATTGTCCTCCCACAATAACTTGCAAGGTGATAATAATTAAATAATTAATCACTTTCTTTCCGTTAAATGTAATATCTCCGGTTACTGAAAAGTGTGGATTATTTTTAGCCTTGGAGCAAGAAGTCCATCATGTTGCTATAATTAGAAATAATACACTTGGTTTCGATGGTATCAGTGCAAGAATGCTTGTGCTGTGTTGTTCAGTTATCTTACTTTATGTTTGTCATTTAGTCAACTATTGTGTTTAGTGCTCTGTTGTTTCAGATTATTGGAAGATTGCTTTGATTATTCCAATATCGAAGACTACTAACCCTTCCAATCATAATAATTTAAGGTCGATGAGTATGTTACGTGCAATATCTAAGATCTTAGAATGAATTGTCGCTTGTTGACTAAGGGAATATTTGAAAACGTTTCCCATATAATCCGATACATAATCTTGATTTACACAGTCTACCATAGAACGCTTTTAGCAATTCTTACAATTTTTACAACCTGTCGCTGAAGTAAGTACACTTTAAAAGCCCTCTTAAACCCACGCTGATTTCACTGTAAAGTGCTGAATGGGATACTATTGTAAATACTAAAAATAAAATAGGAAATTGAGTTTAAATAGTTGAGTAGGGTATCTACGAATAGGCAGCCTAAGACGATGTTGAACATTCATGTTATGCACATCAGAACGGAAACGAATTCTGGTTACATCTTATCACCTTTAATAAGCGTTTTATAAACGCTGAAGTTGAAGGGCAGAAGAAGAATTCACCACACGAATTATAAACTACGTCGCATTAGTTGAAATGGGATAATACAATTGAATCACAAAATTGAATTCTTAAACCCTTATTGAATAAATTGCGATTACCATACAGCAGCCGTAGTGCTGCGTCAATCAATGATAACGCCCAAGTTCTTTGCCTCATCACTGAACTATACTAATACCACAAACGCTAATATCAAAGGACTCTTAAACACGAACAACAGCACTCTAATTCCCAAAATCCATAATAGATTACTTATTCGGATTAATGTTTAGGCACAGTAGGGAAGCACGATAAATCAATTTATTTAAATCATAATCAATATATTGTGAGCAATATGGATTTGAGTAGGATCAAAGAAATAATGAAGCTAAGTGTCATCAGCATACATGTGCATATCGTAGTGATGTGACATACCAAACAGGTTACTTGTGTACACTAAATACAGAATTGAATCTAATATAATCCTCGAGGAGCGCTAGGTAATACAGCAACCTCATCAGACCAGACGCCATTATAAGAAATCATGTTTCATACATGTTTTTATCAGTTATTCCTGTTTACTCGAATAGGCTTTTTGTCCTTTTTGAAGATGATATACGAATTGTTAGTATTAGTATTTATTTAGTATTACTGTTTACGTCGTATTGTACATAGAAGCTCGTTAGATATGTTATCTAATCCAATTATTTTTCTGTTTTCTTATATTTCCTGCTAGCTCATCTATATGTTCTCTACATTTTCTCCTCTGTTTCTATTGTTTCCTTAGAACTGTATAATTGTTTAATGTGGCTGGCTCAGATGTCCAGAAGTATGTTTTTTATTAGCAGGTATTTATTTAAGGTTTCATTTTTGTTCCTAAATGCCTCCAAATATTCTTCTGTGTTATAGAATGGTGCTTTCACGTTGGATAGTGCGGAACATTTGTAGGAAACGTTACTCTTCATTTCTATATTCAATGTTTTCTATGTTCTGCTACTAACCTTTCGTGTTATAAGTTATAAGACTCGTGATTATCGCACTCCGGTGAGAATAGTGTCACAACTCAAAAAATGACCATTGTAAGGTTATATCAGTAATTAAACTCTTCATTATATCTCATATACTGCATTTTTCAGTTATGCCACTGTTCTTACCGGAGTGTGATATGTTGAGTTTGTACTTCTACAGCTCGATGATAATCTCTTTATCTTATGCCAGTCTAGTGCTATTGCATCTTCTTACTCCTTTGCCCTTCTTTATTTCTGTGAAACGGTGCTGCTTTATTTTCCTTTATCTGGGCTTGGGATTGATGTTAGCAATTGTTGGGATACTCAATCCGCCCAAGTCCTATCATAAGGTGACCTTTTATGTAGGCCTCTCCGACCAATATATTGAATTTTGACGGTGATCTTTTCTATACAACATTATATAGTATCGTGGACACGTATTTTCTAAAGACTAACAGCAAACATACATAGTCTAAATTTCTGTAGTACTCCTCCAACCTAAAGCACAAAGAGAAGAATGCTCAAACAAAAAGAATCTTATAAGAAATTATCGTCGGGAATACGTAATGTCATTGGTACACAACATAAAAGAAGATTTAAATAGTTATTGTTAATATGACTAAAAACAGTGCAGCCTTGCCAAGTACTCCCAAACACGATGGCGAAATTATTTTTGATCTGTAGACTGTGATTAATATGTTTGCCGATCATTTTGACGGTATGTGTCTTTCTGCTCAAATCCTCAATCTTAAGAGTTCCCAAGTTGGTAATGGCTGGGTTACCGTTTCGAAATCTCTGAAGTGCGTCATGATGGAATGGTATAAACTTTCAAGAAATTTAGGGCCGAAAAGTTCAGATGCTATCCCCGCATAGCAACAACATGCCTTTTACAAATAACCGGCCACAGTCTTTCAGCTTCACTCACAGTCGAGCGCAATTATTAGATATTCGAGATATATTTTAGACAAATTTTGAATGATTTTAAACAACTTGTGGATGATTTTAGACAACCTTAAACAATTATAGTAGAGACTAGTAGAGAAATATTTTAGACAATTTTTAATTATTTTAGACTGTTTTAGACATGTTTAGACAACTGGAATAATTTAGACAACTTCAGATGATTTTAGACAACTAGTGGATGATTCTCGTGGTGTATAAGGTTGTTATAGGCATATGTAAAGGGGTCTATTGATTTGGTATGCCTACAGTTCCATCAAATGACATTTTAAGATATTATAAATGAGAGTCACGTTCTTGTTTTGGTCGATTTCGTATATTAGGATAAAAAGAACATGTTTGCCGATTGTTACCGGTTGGGTTGGATTTGGTTTGGGTCCTGACTTTATGTACTCCGTTTCTTTCCAAAAGGTTGATAGTTTCTTTATTGTTAATCAGTGTGTTGGTAATGGTACTGCTTATCTTAAATGAAGTATTTATGTTATTTCTCTCGAAAACTTGATTTTTGATTTTGAAGGGTGGCCTAGGTATTGGATAGATCTGTATGTGTATGGTATGTTTGTAATAATTATATTCTTGTGTCCAAGTTTTGCTAGTATTTAATTGTTTCTTTGTATATTTAACAACTATTTATTTCATGGTTCAAACGAAAAATCCATTATTAATTGTAATTTAATTATTTTTAATTATTTTTTCTTTAAATTGGAGTCGTTACACTGCGTACATAGAAGACAGATTTTGGCATGGGGACAGTTAGCATACGCTAATGACTTGGTGATGATTACGAGGGTAGCGGGTAAAATGACAAAAATTGAACGTGAATAAGACAAAAATGATGAAGTTCTGTAAGGGCAGTTGAAAAAATACTTTAAATTAGAGATGGAAGGGCAACGTAATCGAGGAAGTGTCGGAGTATACATACTTAGGGTATAGATTTAAGGAGAACAACAAGGAGGGAGGACATATTAGAATGTTGGTAACTAGGGCAAATAGGACAGATTTGGGAATGGGGTGAGAGGATTTTTGGGAGAGTTGTGAGAGGAAGTAATTTACTATTTGAGAGCTTAGTAAACAGCGTAGTTATGTAACCGGTGGAGACATAGGGACGGAAAAAGCAAGGGCATTTAGAGGGCATTGTAAGATCTTGGGGGAGTGCTGCAGCTAGAATGAAGCAGGCAATGGGGGAAGGGTGGGATACTCGACGAAAGGGGTAATCAGAAAGGAAAGAGGGTCTGAAAGATGGAAATAAAGGGGGATAAGAAGCCGGTTACCAAGTTCAGGTCTCGGAATGAGGAGACGACTAGCAGATATTGGATGGAGGGTGGGAAGCAGCACAGCAAAACAGCATCTCCTGTTGGAAGGTAATGAATTGAGGGAGGATGAGATGGATTGGAGGCGGGTGTTGGGCGCGAAGACGGAGGGAAGAAGATGGATGGGGGGTGAGGAGAGGAAAGGAGAGAAGAGGGATGGATTATGTAAGCGAGGAAAAGAATGGATAGAAAGATAACAGAACGACGTTTTGGGAGACATTATATTATTATTATTGTAAATTGGAGTAGAACGCTCTGTACAAGTAGCATGTATGGCTGCCATTTTTATGTAGATGTCAAAATGTAGCTGTTCTTCGTTTTCTGATGTTGAAATCCCAAAAATTATTTTGGGTATGTTAATATGAATAGTTATAGATTATTATGCAAGTTATGAATCGTTTCTTCATAATTGGAATCTAGTATCACTATTTTGTCGTCGACATATCGCTTCCAAAATATATGCAATGATGCTGCGTAGCAAGGATCCCATTGGGAGACCTTCTTTATTTTTATAACTTTTATTTTTAAAGTCTTCAGTCTTATAATATCATATAAACGGTAGTAGGTATAGTGGTGTATCAGTTTATGATATCATATGAAGCTAGAGTATATGCTTTAGGAAGTTTTAATCTATTTATTACTGTTAGGAATTTCTCTGTGTTTTTAACAGTTGGTTTGGTTAGACAATTACACAATGAACGTTATTTTATTTTATATTAAAATATTCAAACTCTTGACGTAAGTTGTTTTTATAATTGTGGATTTAATTCTAAGTTCATTTCAAGGTTAAATTTTTTGTTCTAATTTCAGTTGTAATATTAATTTGATGTTTTTATTTGAAAATTAAAATAAAATACATCATTAAAAAGTGCAAAAAATGGTTTTAGATGTTATTTATTTCGGAGTTTTGAGAACAAATTATCTTAATTATGTAATTTACCTTAATAGTGAATGATCTCAAAGTGTGGTTTGATGGCATTTTAAATCTGCTACAACTTTTTCTTTAAAATACGTAAGTTTCAAAAAAAATTGCTTTTAAAATTATGCATAATATAGAATGGTCAACATGATTTTTGGCACAACTTAACCTCAAACGTTCTCCTTATTTTCCAATAATTTGATTTCTAACATAGAAAGTTTTGAAGATAACAGTTTTTATTTCTAATAACACTTTTAACAAATGTCAAATGAAATAGGCAGCTTTCTAAATTATATATAAAACATAACGATCATCCTAAAAGCCATCAAACTTTTTTTACAATCTCAACAAGAACCATTCTTATAATACTAACCATTTTAAAGAAAATCAATTTTTTCTTAAAACCTATTTTTCATCATTGTCAATTTATTTTCTTCATTTTAAAGAAAACAATTTCTTCTTTAGCCGTACTTTAAACAATTATGAAATTAAATCGATAAATTTCAAAATAATGTATAAAATAAATTAGCTACTCTGAAAGTTGGTGGTTTCGTGTAACCTCTCAAATGTTCTTTTATAACATCAAAAAATCATTTTTTCTATCTTAATATTTTAAGTAACACTTTCATAAACCGAGGAATTACAAATATTTTATAAAATAGATCTTGTTCGGATTATAAGCTTAAAATTACACATAATTTGACCTCCAACGCTTTTTTATAACTTATTAAACCATTTCTCAACTGAATTCCTCTTTTGTTAGAGTAATATTAATTACGATACATAATCCGTTGTTGCTAAATCTTAAAAGAATTTAATGTAAAGTATGTTTGTTTTGTAACTTCATATCCAGATACATTTTGTATAGTCGATTTGTACTTCTTGTTAAGCAGAATGAAAGAATTCTTTGTCCAAAAGTATTTCACGTTGTTCTGTTGCATACTTTTATTGCGGCTAAAATATTTCCGGCGATCTTCTCTTCTCAGAACAAACGAATCATTCTTCCTGGAAAAACATTTCGTCGTTCTCCAATTTACAGATGAAATTAACTCGACATGACAAAAACATTTTTACGTGGAAGTGCAATCAATGACGTAATGTTTTTCTTTGGTATTATCAAACAAATTTAAATATATTTATGTACTTTATTGCATTACATTAAGAACGAATTAAACTTCACCTGTTGTAACAACAACGATTTAAAATTATAGCATTAAACATTAATAACAGCAATAAAACGTTAAACTATAACATAAAAGGCAAAGATAAGGTTTTATTATTTCACACACATAACGCCTATTACAGTGTTTATAGTTGTTTTACAATTGCTATTTAGTAATCTCGATAATAAATTAACATCTCGAGATTGCCTAGAATTAAAGAAACTACTACGTTGTGGGTGGAATAAATTATTACCTAACTTCGGTTATGTGGAATTATTTATTTTATTATCTAAGATTACTTATTACAAAAAGGATTTTCACTACATACTATCCTAAACTACTAAATATTGACTTTTAAAATTAACGTTCGAAATTAATTACAGCCATTTGCATGCCGAATAGTACAGGAAGTGTACAAACCGTAGAATCGATTTACATATTTTGTAACAACTTATAACAATCAACTCTCTATCGTTCCCCAAAGTGAAACGAAGTTTTTAATTGGACCATTAAGAAATCAAATAATCTCGTCCTTTTAAAAAGGAACGATTACTCCCATTCACTATGTAGCAACTGCAATGATGATTGAATTTTTTTTTATTTTAATCTCTAAATAAATATGACAATTTTGAAATTACACATAATCTGAAAAATGCGTTTTGAAATGAAACCGTTTTCGAAAGAATCTTATTTAGCAAGATTTCTTCTCATGTTAAAATGTCAAAGATTCGCCGTTTTCTTAGTCCTGTGAAGCGTAACGGGGCAATAAACCACATCCGATAATATCGTGTTGCGTTTTGTACGGCTTTAAAGCAGTGGAATAAATTCATACCGAAAAAGAAAAACGTTATTGTTCCACCCGTATCTCGTGTAAGCTTAAAACATAACGACCGTTATTGTGTCTGGATGGGATATTACGAAAGTTAAAGTGCGAATTGCGAAGCTTACATACATTATTTTTTCGCAATACTAATAATTAAATATTAAAATAAATGGATTATTTAATAAATAATTAATTGGTTAATAAATTTTTTAAATACTTTTTTTTAATGGTTTATTTAGTAATAAACATTCTCCATTCGCCGCTTTGAAAGTATATTTATTAACAATTTATCTTGAAGATTCCCAAGTTTTCATTCTCAACATAAATCATTATTACATAGTATATCTTGGCCTCGCTTAAATTAAGAAAATCGAGACGTATCTTTTCAAAATCTGTCGTAATTCTTCTACTTTTCTGCTTGAGTCGTTCGTATCATCATCGTAAAAGTTCTCAGGCTTAGATTGTTAGTAATAATTAACCGCGTCGGGTATAGGATAATTGCGATCTAATAAAGCTCCATAATCGTTACGAAACGTAGTCACCAATCTTCTTCGGTTCTCCCGGCTCAAATTGAACAACGAGAACCGCCTCACATAATTACATATGAGATATTTGCATTTTCACAATGAGTAACAACGGAAAGAAGCTTAAGAAACCTTTCGCGAAGACATCGAATAGTATTAAACAAATTTCTGCAACGTCAGAGCCGATGTACCAACTACAAAATGTTTCGTGTTATTTGCTTTTGTTGCTGATTTCTATTATAATATACAGACAATGAAGATATTTCTACTTGAACAATTAATTTCGAAAGTTAGAGGGTTATTTGGTAATTATTTCCTTCTCGCTGCAAGACTGCTCGGTATTTTTTTTTTTGTTCTTTAAGGTGAAGAATTACGATAGATGGGATGGCGTGGGGGAGGTATACAATATTCTTAGGAGAACTTTCGTAATGCTTATAAAATTTATTTTTTGTGATGGTTTAAGAAATTTTATACAAAATGGTGAAATGTGTTGCTTTTGTTAAAGCAATTTAATAAGACATAAGTAACATGTGTGAACTTGATGGAAAAATAAACAATTTTTGGGAGTACAAACAACTTTTTTTTAACAGCTATCCAAGAAAATATTTCGTGACATAGTTCGATGATGCTGCATATTCCAGACTGGATGTCGCGCCTTTATCTGTAGTTATAAAATATTCCCTCTAGTATCTTTTTACTTTACTACGCCTTATCACTTAAAAGAAACTACTTAATTAAATATAAAAATAATAAATAAGAATTGTTTGCAATGGAAATGTATTTTGCTAGATTATAGTTTACAGTTTTACAAATGCTATCCAGCCTTTAATTGGCTGTTTTTGAACTTCTGACATGAAGATTTTATATTTTTCCAACACTATTTGGTATTTTGAAAGCAAAATCAAATTTTATGAACAGTTTCTTGACTTTTGCAATAAAAATTTCTTTTTGTAGCAATATTTAGTCTTTAATTAACACTAAAATTAATCAAAACCTCTACTTTTACTGGTTTATTTGTTTTAAAAGCTTACAATTAGTCCTATATGTTTCGATTATAAAATCATCATTAGAAAAGATACCAAAAATTATTTGAGAAAGACAAAAAAGTTGAAAACATATTTTCTTTAAGAATTAACGAAACAAAAAGTCAAGAAATTACTTTACTTACTACGTCAACAAAGTATGAGAATTAACATACAAAAAATTAAAAAAATTTAAAAAGAGAAACAAAACTAATTATACTTTTTTTCTCGTTTTAATACTTTTTAACTTTTTAGATTTTCAATCTCACTTAGACTACTTACGTTAAGCCACGTTCTGCCAGCATTTCTACAAACGCTATCATATCTTTTGGAAGTATTTTAAGTCTTTTAGGAGCAATATCAAGCCTTTTGGAAGTATCTCATGTCTTCTGGAAACATTTCAAGTCTTCTAAAAGCAGTATTAAGTCTTCCGAAGCATTACAAGTCTAGAAGCATTCCAACACTAGTAGAAGCATATCAAGTATTGTGGAAGCATTTCAAGCCTTCTGGAAGCATTTCAAATCTTTTAGAAGCAATATCAAGTCATTTAGAACTACATGGAGCAACATGGAAAAATAAAAATATGTCTCTCATGTACAAGACATTATTTTACCATCTCTTCAAATTTGAAACATTCACGATGGATAGTTTTTGAGAAGAAAAAAGAATCGCAAAGCTTATAATAGTTACGTATGGTTCTTCTAATATAAAGCTATGGTTCAGAGTGGTGACCAGTTCTTCGCCAACATTAAACACGATTGATAAATATGGAGAAGATAATGAATCCAGGTTTGCAATGAAAATGAGCTAAATGGGCAGCATATAATATGTAAGCAAACAACAGCAGTTTGCGAGGTTTAGCAAACTTAAAGTATCATTTGGAAACTAAACATCCGTCTCTAAATGGTAAAAGCACATATATTTTAAAAGATCATGTATAGAATTAAATCAGAAAAGAAATATTTTGAAGGGTATATTGGATACGATACTAAAAATGTACGAAAAGCATCGTATTTAATTAGTTGGTGCTTAGCTAAAGAGAGCGAAGCTTATGCGATGGCAAAAGAATTGATTAAACCTTATGCAAAATTAACTTTGTGAAACAAACTTAACATATGACTGAATTAGTAATATCGTTAGTTTTCGTCAAAAATATATAGGGATCCTCATGAAATATGCTGAAAATGTGAAGATTGACATAATAGATGACCATGGATGTCAAATGCTATGGATGTGCTTGCATTTAGTTTAATTATTAACTACAAATTCAATCTTTTTAAGGAAACTACGCTTTTATATAAAGCTCTGTTAACTCAAACAACAGGTGAAGAAATTTTTCACCTTATGCCATTTACACGTATAAAGAAAGTAGTTCTAGACATTAAGGTTAGCCATTGCTAATAATACCTCTGGGTACTTTTCCATAAACAAAAATTATCAGCGCCTACGAATTCCCAAGAACAGTGGGTCTCAAATTATTTATTCAAAATGGGAATATACTCGTACAAATCAATTCCAAAGACTTACTAACATAAATGTAGTTTCCATTAAAAACATAACATACAAGGTGTTTAACAATTGTGTTCGGATATTTTACCCCCTTATACTTTTCATCTAGATGAAGACAAAAGGCTTAGTAGGTCTAAATCCTAAAATCAGAGGTTTAGAAGATATAAACAATTCCAAGTTAAGAAAGATTAAAATGAGATAAACAAAACTAATTATAATTATTTGTCTAATTTTTCTGCCAGCATCTTTACGAGCAGTATCAAATCTTTTGGAAGCATTATCAAGCCTTTTAGAAGTATCGCAAGTCTTCTGAAAACATTTCAAGTCTTATAAAAGCAGTATCAAGTCTTCCGAAACATTAAAGTCTTCTAGATATTATAATTTTGTTGAAGCAATATCAGGTATTGTGAAAGCATGTCAAGTCTTCTCCAAGCAGTATCAAGACTTCTAGAAGCATTTCAATTCTTGTGGAAATATTTCAAGTCTTCTGGAAGTATATCAAATCTTTTGAAAGCAATATCAAGTCATTTAGAACAACATGGAGCAACATGGAAAAATAAAAATATATCTCTCATCGAGAAGACCATCTCTTCAAATTAGAAACAGGACCAGTTATTCGTCAACATTAAACACGATGGATAAATATCTAGAAGATAATAAATCCGGGTTTGCAATAAAAATGAGCCGAATGGGTAACATATAGGAGTAATATGTGAGTAAATAGTATACAATAGCAGTTTCCAGGATTTAGTAAGTTTAAAGCGTCATTTGGAAACTAAACATCCGTCTATAAAAGGTAAAAACAAATATTTTAAAAGATCATGTATTGACCTACATCAGAAAAAGAATTTTTGAAGAGTATATTGGATACAATAATAAAAATGTACTAAAAGCATCGTATTTAATTAGTTGGTGCTTAGCTAAAGAGAGCGATGCTTGTACGATAGCAAAAAAAGAATTTATTAAACCTTGTGCTAAATTAACCTTGTTAAACAAGCTTAACATATGACTGAATTAGTGATTTTGTTTAGTTTTCGTCAGACACATACAGGGAACCTCATGAAATATGCTGAAAATGTAAAGATTTCCATAATAGATAACCATGGATGCCAAATGCTATGGATGTGCTTACATCATTTAGTTTAATTATTAACTACAAATTCAATCTTTTTGAGGAAACTACGCTTTTATATTAAGGTCTGTTAACTCAAATAACAGGTGAAGAGATTTATTACTTTACACCGTTTTCACGTATAAAGAAAGTAGTTCTAGACATCAATGCTAACCATTGCTCTAAATTTAGTCGTTGTGTAATCATAATAACATTAATACCTCTGGGTATTTTTCCATAAACAAAAATGATTTTACTTTTTTCAACATTCATATGTCTATTCAAGCCTGTTATTCATTCGTAGCGAATGAATTTGCAGCTGTAGCAAATTTGGCAGATACTAAAATAACTGCCACCTCTTATAAGTACATTGGTAATGTCTAGCTGTATTGCGGGGTTTCCTAGTAACACTTTGAATTTCTGGAATATTTATTAAATAAAAAATGTTCCAAACAAAAATTATCTGATTTATCATGGAGGATAGTGCAGTATTAAAAGATATATATGTAACCATTAAAAACGACCTACAATTTTAATACAATGAAACTTTTTTTATTTGAGACTCAATTTAATCCTAGATAAACTTGTTTCAAAATACCTCAATATGTTGCCAATATTTTACCTCAATATTTATTTACAAACCAACCACTACCTGCAAAATAGAAATGTATCATATTTATTGCAAGTTTTGATCCTTCTTATAAAGTATTTGTGGAATAAATCAGAAAGGAGTTAATGTTGGCCCTCACTATCCCGTGGAATACACGTAGAGATCACGTTCTCGTTTTTCTGTTGCAGCTCATGTTGGAGCAAAGTTGATTGAATGAGCCGACACTAAACATTCTATACATTATAGTCATGAATAAATGCTAGATTGCCTGCTTCTTCTAAAATTTCAGCATCCTCATGCATTGTAGTCAGTAACAATCCCCCGTCTCTGGCATATAAGATTTTTTTGAGACAAAACAAACATTTAGGTTTTTGTACATAACCTAAAATAGACCGATAATAGACGTGTTTCCGAATGTTCCTGAAGATGATTTTATAAAATCGAAACTGGTTGAACGAAATAGTTTTTACATACCAATCTTTAAATAAGTACAAAAATAAGACAACGAACATTTTATTTAGGTTTTTGCATTTTGCTACTTTATAGTCAACAGTTCTGAAAGAATTTCTTTCTAATTCTTTCGTAATGTTCCAATTATTCTAATGTTGTAAGGGTCTAGAAGTAACTCATTTGCTAAACTGACGAATGTAAACCAATCGTAATGTAAACCGCTCGAAATAGTACCTCGTAGATATGAACAAGCATTCACCACATAGCTTGTCGAAGAGTCATACAACATCATAACCTTTACACCATCCTTGAAGGTTTGTTGGGTCTATATATTAGGAAGAAACATCGCCCATGAATTCCCAAGAACAATTAGTCTCAAATTATTTACTCAAAATGGGAATATACTCGTACAAATCTATTCCAAAGACTTACTAACATAATGTAGTTTCCATTAAAAACATAACATAAAGATGTTTAACAATTGTGTTCGGATCATTTACCCACTTATACTTTTCATCAAGATAAAGATTTTGTCTTTAGATTTAGGTTTACTAAGCCTTTTTGAGGCTTAGTAAACCTAAATCCTAAAATCAGTGGTTTAGTGGACATAAACAATTCCAATGTTGTTAGTGAATGAAGTATCGTGGTCTTCAAATACTTATTTAACTGGGGAAAAGACAAATAGAAGATAAAAACTGAACATAAAATAATAAATGATTTTACGTAAATCCATACAAAAAAGTCTAGAGGATTTAAATCAGGCGATCTAAGTGGCCAAACTATTCCTATTCACCTATCATAAAATTAAGCCCATCATGTAATATATTTGTAACCTATTCTGGAGTGGTACATCTTTGAATAATATCGACAAAATGTTTCACAAGAAGTCCAAAGAAGTTTTAAAAGTTAAGTTATCAATCGTTCACCAAGTATACCAAAGCATAACATTTACCATAAACTTATTACACAGGCTTTTTGTTTGCACAACAGCGTCCTCATGCGATCAGAAGGATCCTCATCTGCCCAAACATGATTGTTATGAAAATTCAAAATTCCCCCTTTTGTAAAAGCAGCTTCTAACATGAAATATTGGATTTTGTACAAGCTTCTACAGCATTACTTCACAAAATGCTTTTCTCGAAACGTAGTCAGGAGCGACAAGTTCTTGTAATCGTTGAAGATGTTGCACCCCCATTGATAACTGAGGGTGCAACAGCTACTGTTGCTCAATCAAAAATATTTTAACTCTGATATCAAAATAACGACTACAAAATTATTTCGAAACCATATTTGCATTTTGGCCCTAGAGATGTTCGTCGGCCCGCTGTTTCGTTTTTCGTTTTCGGTATCGAAGGCAAACACACCTTCACTATCCTCGGTGCTTCCATTGATAGGTTCGTTTGTAGTTGCCTTTGTTTGCTCCCTCGTTTCTGTTAATTCAGAATAAAAGAGAATTTCCAATTATGGGAAATAAAAGTAATTTTTCCGAACATGGAGAATGTTCACCCTAGTTCTTTTCATGCTATGCATTCACGATAGCAAGAATTGCATTGTGCTGAATGTCCTTTGTGTGGCCATTGAAGACAATGGGGCTGTTAAAATCCTAACAGCAACCTTACTCAGATTGCAGCTACTACACGTCATAGAGCAATATCATCATACAAATGGATTCATGTTTACTCTGTTCGCCCATAAAAAAATTTTTGTCCACAATCCATGAGTCGTAGGGCTTTTAATACCGATATTCCAGAATCCCGGACGATTTATGAGCGATATTGGAAACCGGTATTGGAATGGAAATACTGGTGTTTTGATGTTAGTGTTACTTCTGAATTAATTACAAAGAAACATAATGAAAAACACCAGATGATAGGGCACTGTATGTCTTGGAACTCGTTATAACAGATTCATTTATTTATTTTGACTTAGAACCACGTTCAATTTTACTCAATTTGATGTGTTTTGTATAAGCTGTAAATTGGTATTTTGTCGTCATAAGTATCGCTTGAGAATAAAATAAATGTAAGTAATTAAAAATTGATTAAAATAATTTTTGGCTAGGATCGCAAAAGCACTTTTCGAAGTAAACAATTGTTTCCTTCAACAAATTTTTCTTCTGAAAGTAGGATAAACAATCTTCCTCCAATCGCCCTTGGCTGTATCACTAGTCCTTGGTTTTAATAGAATCCAGCAGTCCCCAAAAGACGGGATGGAAGGGCCACGCTTCTTTCTTCCTTTCTTCTATGTTGCCCTTTTGATTGAAACACTGTCTATCGGCATTCGGTGCGAGCAATATCCAGAAATCCATTTTGAATTATGCATCATATAAAAACGTTACTTTTTGAAATACTTTTATTACAAATTGCTACCTAGATGAAACGAGTGTATTCTTCCCTCTTTCATTTTCTTCTCCATTTTTCTTTTAGTTGACTAGGTAGTTGTCGTCCTTGGTGCAAGTAGAATCCATCCTCCGCGTTGTTGCAGTCGTAAGATTAGAATTATGAAAACTACTTTTCATAGTATAATTATGCAATGTTTCTACCTGGATAAAGAGATTTATCCTCTTCTTCGAGTTTTTATACTCGTTACCTCCGACAGTAACGCCATAATGGCTCTTCCCGTCACATTCATTCCAATCAGATTTTCTGCTATAGTTTTTAAATTTATTTGTTTACCTATATTGGCGAAGTGAAGAAAAGTTTTCATTATCAAATATTGTGTACATCGGTGCATCCTCTTTCACTCGCCATCAACACTCGCCAGTTGGCATTTTTCCGATCTTGTTCAAATAGCCACCAAAGTGTCCCTGTAGCGTAGTAGTTGGTGTCTCGGCCTTTTCACTCGCGTACATTTTTTATAAAGTACGTTGCCATTCCTTTGTACTTTTTCAATTTCTGCTGCCATCTTGTATTAATTTTAAATTCCGTTGGCTTTAAACTCCTATCTTCTGCTGTCTAATAATACAACCTAACGCCATCCAATTTAACTCAACTCAACTCAGCTGAATCCAACATAACACCAACCCAACGGTACGACTTAACTAAGACTAATCAACTCCAAATAATCCCTTCATCTAGAATCTGCTTTCAATTCTTTTCTTTTGTCAGCTCGCAACATTTTCTATACAAATGTTCTAACGTTCTAGCTCATCTCTCCACATCATTTGTTCATTACTTGTTCACATTCTAGTCATTGCGATAATGGCATTTGGCCACAAGCATCTTCCTTCTTTCATCCCCTTCCTACACAAGGTATTTTGGAACAACAGAAGCTAACAACTTGTCGAAGTACTAACTAATCTAATCAATAACTTATTATTATTATTTTATTTTATTCCATATTGATACCGGTACTCGGTTTTAAGATAGTAAGACTATCAAAAAGCAGTATTAAGATTTTGATTCTGTATTTAAAGCACTAATCAGATAGATATACAATTTGTCTAATCTGTTATTACATCCAAATGCATTAACTGAGCGTTCATTGCGTTCATATATTCCGATGTTGACAAACGGCTTCCTTTAGAACAAAAATTCAATGCAGCAGCAAGATGAATCGGACTTGTAGCAAATTCCTTATTGCATCTTCCTCTTCTTCAGATGTGTAAAAATTGAATTATTGTCTTAGTCCGACTGTCCTGAAGACGTTTAATGATTACCGATGCCCCTTTCTGCTCTTTTGCAAGGTTTAATACGATACAGGAGTTTATAGCAATAAGTTGGATTTTTAGTTTGCTTTAATTATTGTATCAAGTTTACTTAATGGTTAAAATCATAAATCAACTCCAACACTTTGGTGAGATTAAGGTATACATGTTCCATATATACATATACATATTCAACATGTCCATATTCCATTTGAATGATATCCTCAGCTTTGATATATCACGAATGGTGTTACGATATTTTAAAGGTTTCAATACCCATACCTGCTTAGTTTATGATCGAGACTGAGAAAATTAACGCAGTTATCCTCTTTATTAGGTAATGTAGGACCAGAACCGAACTAATCATATCGTTTATTGAGACATCAATACTCGTTCAAAAAAATTGGATTGTCTGCTCAACTTGCTTTCTTGTTGATACTTGTTTCGACTTGAAATATTCTCCAATTCTCCACACGCATCTTTAATGATGTGAAAGTAATTAATACATAAAAGATTAAAATTTATGAGATTATAGCTGTTAATTACTTTTTACATTAAACTATTTTGTTTATTATCAAATCAGTAAACAAATACTTCCTTGTAAGTTTATAGTACAACATTATTTTTTTTGAAAGTAAATTTGTTCAATGCTATTTAAGAGTGCATATTAAATCGATTGAAACTTGACAACGTTAACAGCATTCATATTTCAATACGAATTCAGCAACGTTTGTTGTAAAATGTATCTTATCTCCTTTGAATTATGGGAGTATCTTTTTCAAACCTACAATAAGTTACTTAAGACCACGACCAGTTATAACAGTTCAAGAGCAACAGACCATAACGTTCAGATCGAGTTTACGTAACATGTAACCGTGGCAAGTGGTTTAACAGAGACTCCTAGTTTCTATTATTGAACTATTTAGAAATCTAAAAATAACTTTCTCTATAATATGAACACTTTAATAACGTTGCCGAATTGACCTAATAAGGAAACTGGTCACACAGACCTAATTAAAACAATACCAATATCTTCTCACAATACAATCCCAATTGAGTAAAACTATAAAAAGAAAACTTAATTGCATTGTGTATAAATGAGTTTTAAATATGTCAAGACTAGTGTGTTAATGCATTTTTAACATCTGTTTGGAGTAATAAAAATGTTTAAAAGATAGATTGATAAATGCAAACCGTATATTTTAGTTCATTTCGATTTATCACCGTAACTCCTTGAACGAATTTGTCCATTAATGGCAAACAGGAATTAATTACAGATAATCACAATTAAATGCTGTTTATTTCGTGCTATTCGCATATAACCGAGAATTAAATATGACGAGACGCTAGAACGGGGATCGGATTAAAACCTTTCAAGAACGTACATTAAACGGTGATATATCGGCGGTAATCCGAGATTTACGACTTTAACTATCAGAAGTCGACTCACTATACACCACTCTGACTTAGAAACTTGAAAATCGTTTTTCTTGCAATCCGCATAGAACGCGGTGTGCTTTACAAATTTCGTTGTAAATTAGTGACGGTATAATAAAGAGGGAAGGATTTATGTTATATGTTGAACTTTAAAGCGGGAGATCGCATCGGTGTAGGATGAAAAGAAGTAAAGGGTATTTTATTTACCGTTCTCGCTACGCTGTATGAATTAATCATAAACGTTCTTCATGTGATATATTATAGTGTATTTCGCAAATAAATCTTTATTGATTATATCTTTTTTTATTCTTTCTTATTTACAGTCGACTTAACTTTAACGGTATGAGAGAAGTTTAGATCGGCACGAAGAGTTGCAATGTTAAGATGGTTGGGACCGAAAAAACTGCGAGACGTATCGATCGGTGATGATAACAAAAAGGATAGCATCGATAACGTAACGGACGATCCATTGGCTGCCATCGATTTTCATCAGAAGAACAAGCAAATCTATTCCATTAGCAGGTCAGTCTACTTGCCAAGAGTTTCACTCAAGACTTTAGACGGATTGTGAGTAAATTATGTAGAGTTATTTAAGTTAAATACAATAAAATGCTTATATTTCAAAAGTTAAAATGTTTCGTACATCAACTTATAACGTATTTATTGTGGTAATTTGAACTTTAGTGGCATTGTGACTTTCATAACTTTATATCTTTGCGACATTTACACCTGTCGCTTTTACAGACCCCATTATATCCAAATCGATTATCGTATCGCCCTTCAAATATTGATGATACTCTTGCACAGTTTTGAAAGGCTCTTTTATTACATATTACAGGGCTTCTTAAATTTTAGATTGCGAAACTACTTATTGGGGGTCGTAAAATTTGTAATTATGATTTGCGCTAAGTAAAACTTTGCCAAAATTTTATTATTTATAAAAAAATTGGTTGAGTTATCCCGTCTATATCAGTATGTCCCCGGATCGAGTTATAAACAGAGAAAAAATCTTATTGCTGATATTGCAAATTTATCTCACCATAAATAATACGTCGGATATGTTCAGATCACTAAATCACAGGAATTTTATACTGTAACTATAGAAGTTAATTAAATATTTCCATTTTTATGTAAAAGTTTTCCTTTTTTCAAACTTTTCAAGTTCGAGTTATTTATGGTGATTTGGTTTGAAAATTTAATAATAATTTTTTCCTCTTTGTAACTCGATCCTGGGATACACTGCATATTGTTGAGGCTCGGCATGTTCTAAATTTAGGATTGGTATTTTCAATTTTTTGATCAAAGCAGATTTACATGTGTAGGTTTGAATGCCTATAGGACGACAAGACTGTTCGTAAAAATGTTTATCTATGCACCTTTCTGTCCCGTTTAAGTACACAACAGCTCAAAAGTTTACAGCAAAAATTTCAAATTAAAGAATTAGTATCCTTGAGATGATTAAAATGATGGTCGTTGCAGAATTCAGTGATAAGCTCAAAGATGTCTCTATTTGCTTGTATAGATGAAATTGTGTGAGATCGAATAGACCTTTAAGAGACTTGACTACTTTTGAAGAGTAGAGCTTGGATATTTCATTGCAAACGTTATATCCGGATATGCTAATCACTGAATTTATGTCAGATATTGTTGAATATTGCCGGGTAGACCAATGGGGCTTTTAGGTCATTGGTTGATTCCAATTAATTCAAAGAAGCCTATAGCTTATCTAGTAAGACATGATGGTTTTTTCAATCACGCTGACTATATGGGAGTTATTTCCAATCAGCTTTATCAGTTCCTAACTCTTTTGGGAAAGCCTAATTCTTTTTTGCATACCGAGATCTTAATTAAGTGTTTGACGCATACCAAGCACCTTTATCAATTTTTTAAATTTTCTGGGAAAATCCAAATTTTTTGTTTGCATACTTTGACCTCACATAGACTTAACAGAGCTTTTCTATTTTCTATCTCTCTTAGAATTCTTTCACAACTTTCCAAAATTTCCTTTCTTCTGCAGCTTCAATTTAATTAAATGTTCTAGGGAGATTTTTCATAAAAAAGAACCATTTTGCTATCAGCTTTTTCTATTTTTTAAATCTTTTGGAAATACCCAAAACCTTTTTCCTGCATGCTTCGATTTTAATTAAAAATCAAATCCGCTTAATTATGTCGAAACGTATAAGACTGAAATGTTCAAATGTTAGCCCCACTTGTATTAATGTTATCTAAATTGAAACGCAACTACACGCATTTCTATCAACAGCTCAATAATTATTGTATAAAACAGCGATTATCATACACTATTTTAAAGAAGACATCATCAGCTTTAATTTAAGCCATCCTGCATTCCTTTATCTCTATGATTCTAGCTGTAGCTATTTTTGTCTAACTTTAAATAATTTGAATCTTACAATCGTACACAATTTCATTTCTATCTCAATAATTTAATCATTATAAATATGGCATTTCTTCAATTTGATCTATGAATCATCCCATTATCTCTATAATTTTAACCATGATGAGTTTTGTGAATTTTTATATTTTTACTATTTTACTGTTATCTGGGTTAAAAGCAATGTTACACATTATTTTAAAGAAAACATATTCATTCTCAATTTTAGCCTAGATTCATTCCTTTATCTCCATTATTAAAGCCAAAGCGATTTCTTGAAGTATAAATAATTTGAAACGCAATCCTCTCAGTTTTAATTTTTCTCTCAATAATTTCAGGCTAAAACGTCATTTATCTGATATCATTTTATCATCTTTGTCTTCAATTTAATCCATATATTATATAATATAGTTCACATAATCATCCCATTATGAGGACATTATCGTCTTCAATTTCATTCGTAAATCATCTCATTATAGAAATTATTTTAGTCATCCCGACTTTTTTTAATACCAATTATTGTTGTTGGTGAGTATTTTTACATTTGGATTTTTTTTTCTTTAATCGGAGTGCTCTGTACTAATTGTTTAATACAGTACCCTCCACTTTTAATTAAGGAATGTTTAAGAAGTAATAGCAAGTACATTATATTCATTGGTGTCATGCATAATGTTATGTTGGATTGTCTACTTTATTGATACAATATATTAAATAGAAACAAGTTCCATAAGAGTTTTGCACCTCATATAAATTGAAATTGTACATACTAAGCACCAGCAAAATACAAAATAAAAACGGTAAATTCATACACATATTCGAATGATTTGAAACCTTTGATTTCTTTGATATGTTTCATGCAAGTGTCTAAATTTTCTTTCAAACATATGTTACCCAGAGCAACAACATGAAAAAAAATCTTTTTACGCACAACATTTTATCTTAATATGACATATCTTAAGGCTCAAATGAACAATAAAATTATCAAACAATACTTGATACATGAATAATTGTACGAATATCAACAAGTAAAGTTAAGATTAGTAAAACGATTTATGTCACCTCAACTGTAGCTTTTGAGTCTTAAGCGATTCTGGATGGTTGGTATAACATCTGTCCGTGACGGTTCTCCATAAATAATTATTCGTAGGAGTCAAAGCAAAGCTATAAAATGACTATTGACACAACCTTTTCGGCTGCGAATATGATCTTCGTTGATTGCAGCTGTGGGTGCGTGGGCAAAGTTTCAAACAAGTTTTACTCAATTAATTATGTTGTACTCTAAATATTTCTATAATGACTTTGGGCCATATTCCATAATTCTTTGGGTGACCCCATTAAACTTTTTGTGCATTCTACCAACACAACCCCTAGTCACAACAACCAGCCTAGTGATTTTCCAAACACGAGGACATCTTCCACTGGTGCACAAGTCACTCTACCGTCAGCACGTGTATTCAGCCTGATCAGTAGACAAACAGATTGTCTACTGTTTGTAAAGATAGTAAAACTCGTACCCTGCTTGTTAATATCAGCAATACAGTCAACACTCAATTCCGATTATATGACAGTGGTACCTGTGCCTAAGGGTTACGAGGATTATGAGAGACCATTCTGTCTTTTGAGTCAACCAGTGTAGATGGTTCTTTAAGGTTTTGTGTATCTACTATTGAGTGATGTACGTGAGGTACTTCTTTAAGAACACCTATTTTGCTAACACCTTTACTCATTTAGAAATCCGAATCTACGATCTTTCGTGATTAACAACAATAATATTCAGAATTCAAATAAGACTTTGACATTTTTCAACATCGTCTAAAGCAGAGAAGAGAATAAGTAACGAGAAACTAACGAAACGAATTAATAAGAGATCGGTCTACAGAATTGTGCTTCTCATTTGTATGCATTGAATTGTTTATTTGTGACATAGCAGCATATTGATTACTGAGAATTTTGACACCGTTTCAAAAGGCTGCCCATCACTCTTATTGCAAAATGGTCATCTTCTACTAATTAACAAATAGTCCGTATAGTAAAGCGAATAATGATTTTTAATACTGTTTTTAGCTTTACAAGTTGAACTTTGAGAATTACCGCCGTATTTTGAATTTATTTTTTCAGTATTTTTCCCTCTTAATCATGCCATAATACTGAATTTATTTTATACATACAGCATGACCTATTTGAAAGCGAAGCAGCCACGTAAAATTCGTACATATTATCCTATTTCGACAATTTTTTTTTAAATTGTGGAGTATAAAAAATTGTAATTTAATCAAACAAAGACTTCTTTAAAAACTTAGCCCTACTATTTCACTTTTAGGTGTTAAAAAGGAAGAAATTATATTAGAAAACATTTTACAAAAACCTGAGTACACCATTGCGTTGAGTGCATTTTGAAGTGGACAAATACCGAATTTCAAAAATTTTATCAAATATAGTTAGAAATTATTAATTATTGTTAAATTTTACGTGAGTTTTCAAATGGATCATACTGCATGTAATATACAAAGTTTCCCATAGGTAACGTAAATTCGCTAAAGCAATTTAAAAATAATAATTTAAAAATATTTGCAATTTTTTCTTATAAATTTTGATTCGAGGTTCAAGGTCGATTTTTTCAAATGGTAATCTCCGCAGCCTACGATATTATAATATCGTGGGCTCCATAATCTCCCATTTTTATTACGGAAAAACACAAGATTATTTTCTGACTCTACCACAGTCAATATTGGTATTGGTTATATAAAACAATTTGAGAAAAATTACCATAACATTTCATAGTTTTCCGTTAATTGTAAATAGAAAAGTGGCAGTAGCCGTGCGTAACCATGGTTCCAGATATTTTATTAAGGCAATGATTAATATACGATAAACATTTTTGCTATGATTATACATGGCTACTGATATTATAAAGAGTATTTACTTATTAACTGGTTAATTATATACAGGTGTACTTATAACGTCTCTTAACATGATTTTTACAATTTTAAAGTGTTCATTTTAAGGAACTTTTAAATATTTTGTACAGTAAAGATGTTATGCAATAGCATTTAGATTTTTTGATGTAACTTTTTGGAAAATTCAGTTTTTTAAACGCCAACTTTGTGATAACGGTGCCTCTGATGATGACTGAAAGTCGAAACAAGTAAAGTAGATTTTTACTTAATTAAAGAGTAATAAAGTACATAAATTACAATTTTTATATTATTCTGTCTTAATCTACCTAAATCTTCTGCCTTCTATCCGTCAATTTTCTGCACTTTCTTCACCTTATCTTATATTAGTCTCAAATAATTATTCTGCCTATTCTGGAATCTTTTAACTCTGCATTTTGGCCACTTTCTTCTTGATACCGTTTCAATTTTTTGCTTTAATTTCTGTCATGTTTCATAGTTTATATCGTGAGAAGTGAGAGTGATTCATCGATTTCCGTTATTATTTTCGTTATATGGTACAGATATTATACTCGTAAGTTGACGTGTGTTATAGTGAAATAAATGACTTCTAATGAATGACTTCTACGTCTATTTCATACAAATCGAAACGGTGAATCACTCTCACTTCTCCATACGCTCATAGACCAGCATTTCCCAACATTTCTGGAGTAGCGATTAAGATGGTTTAGCTCATATTTATCCATATATATAAAGCTGCACCCTTCAAAGTTGGATCTTAAATTTTTAACACATACGATATCTCAATAATATTGTGGTATACATTATCAGCGTTTCAAAGGGTTGATTAAGAATGATAGTGCTCTAATTTAAAATAATGCCCTAAATTTTGATAAATTTTTTTCAGCTTTTGACGAATTTCGTACACTACTAACTCATTTCATGCGGAATTTAACTCTAAAGTTTTCAATTTTATTATTTTTTGAAAGAAACGTTGTTTATTTAAAAAAATCGAATAAGTAAAGTATTGTATTTCATTAATGTTATTTAAAATCCTCGAAAATTAGTCGGCAACCACCATCTCTCTGTTAATCAACCCTTTGAATTGCCTCAAATTGAATTCAATTTGTTACCAACTAATACCCCAGGTACCCTATACCACATATGACTGAGTCTATTATCGTCTTAATTTATTGTCCTCTACATGTTCCTGCTCTGTGTCGGGTCTTATGTGAATTATAATGCATAGTAGTAGAAATTCTTTTATTATCAAAACGATAACCTTACTTTGTTCTTAGCTAAGCCTATTATTATTATTTTAACTAATACTTACATTTGAACAACTTCAATAGCTTCATCATCTTCCATAGCTTCATGATTTTATGATTCCACAGAGAGAAGTCACTGGCTCTCTTCATATCGACGTCGCCCTAATTCTGTAAACTTCTGTTCTCTACTCATTGCTTACTATCTAAAATAATATTGATTCAAATAAAAAACTAGTGTATATTAAAAATCCTGAAAGTGACTTATTAAAAATTTATGACACTTAATAAAATAAAAAATATAGTACCGTAATAACTTACCTTCCATAGAATATTCAGAATAGTCGAAGTCCCGAGAAAAATTCTCATAGCGTGAGTGCTGCAGGCTTAATAACATGCTCAAATGTCTTTAATAGTACTAGAAAAGCTTTATTTTAGCTAAAACACGAACAATGCTATCTTTCAGTAAAGGTTTGGTTCTTTCCTATTTTTTTTACATGGGGCGTAGTTGCATAATGGAAAATATTTTTTGATACTCTTGAGGATGTAAAATTATCTTCTTAATTTCGTTGTCAGTTAAACCGAATACTTGATCTAATGGGTGAAGCTATGGTTATACCCTCGGAAAGCTGTAGCTGTGCCTGTCATGTTTTCAGAAAACATTGGCTAACCACTTATACAGCATTCCTAAGGTTAATGAATCCAATCCAACTAATATTTAATGCTAATTAGCTAATTAGAATGGATTGTTCTTGTAATCTTATCTTTAAAGAGGCGACAGTAGGCACGATATTTGTTTGAATACATATCGTAAATAACTGTTTTTATTTCCGTTGTGTAACTATCCGGAATTCTTTGGAAAAGACGACAAGCTTTTGTGGGGTTGATCACTTGTAGATTCTCTATTCTCCAACTGCGTAATGAATCTACGTACTGTTGTTACAGGTACCCCTGTCAATTCACTGGTAACTTTACAGGCAGCAGAACAATCATTTTCTTGCAATTTAACGAAAACGTTAACAATAATTCTTTTACTATCTTCAGAATAATATTGTTTTGGCGAATATGCTGCCCTCTCTTATAAGTAGTTTCCATAAGCTATTTCTAGGTGTTTCTTAGAAAAAAATATATTTTCAGGAATATCTAAATAATAGAATAACGAAATGTTATAGAAACAGCAAAACATTTCTTAGAAAAAATAAGTAGGTACTTAATTTAATAATGAATATAAAATCACCCTATTATTTGTTTAAAACTTGGAAGGAAAGGAAAAGGGTGTTCCTTAAAGCGACCCTGAGAGAGGAATCCCAAAATTCTTCAATGGGAAATTACCTGTTGCACCCCCGTCTTTGTTCGTTTTACAACTACAGTAGGAAAGTGACAGGGTAATAAAAACCAAACTCGATGTGGACGACTATAAGCATTGAATCTTGCCTCGCCGTAAATTAAAATCATGTTCGTTTTTTCATTAATCTAAAACGTAAATGGCATTTTGAATAATGAGTGGCTTGCACAACTTTTAAGTCAACTCTAAGAAAGTCACATGTAAATTGAACTAAAAAAATAAAAGCACCTTAAATTGTATCTGCGAAGGTATAAAAAAAAGAATAATTCTGTGCAACCTGATTTTTCAGGTACAATCTCTAGGTAATTTCGAAAAATTTTGTATTGAGTTGACAAACTGACGTCATATTTGTTATTATAACATTATTGTTTTTCATTTAATTAGGTAAAAGATTCATCCCGAAAATCCCGAAGAATTTAACCTTTAACCGTTAATTTTTTAACTTTTCTAACAAGGTTTTGTTATTTTTAAATACATTTAGATTCCTTAATATTAAATTAAAATTACGTATATATAATTATTATTATTATTTTAAATTTTATCATTTTTGACATTTTGGCAGATTTTTCGCAAACCGTGCAATAAGGAAATATTTGACATGATCAATACCTGGTCAAGTAGGGTGGCTTAATACATACCGAATTTGGAGTTTCTATCATGAAATTTAGACGTCAAAAAAAGCCAATACCACAACCGATAGTACACCTGTACATCATCTATGTGCTTAGTACGACTTCATCTTATTCTAACAATAAGTCTGGAACTGAAATAATTTTGGAAACAATATTTATGTCCATTTTAAGATTTTAGTTCATTTTAATCCAACATAATAAAAAATATAAACTCAATATGATGATAAGCACTGAGCGATTTTTATAACGATATATTTCAAGTAAACTTTAAATATGAATCATATTTGTTTACTCTATTAGTTATTTTAACGTTTTAAAATTAAAATAATACGATTATTTATTATGTTAAAACCTTAATCCCTTAATCACAAATTAGTTAGTGTAAATTCATTATGAATTATTTAGAGATTGGCATTTAAACACGGATCTGGATTTACTACGTACGTTATTAGTGAAAGGAAGTCATTGGCGATAGGAAATTGAAGTCGTGCTTTTCTTTTTCTGACTATTAACCAAATAACTGCTTATATCTATGTGCACATACTATACTTAAAACGGAGTATGTAGATCAACTTGTTATAGGTACGGATAGAGTATGGTATTTGATATAATTTCTAATTAAGGTTATATGTTATTCGAGAATTTTGAAATCACATAAATAATAATTTACGTATATCACGTTTTCGATCATATTTTTTAAAATTTATAATTATTAAAATTATTTTATTTTTTGTTAAATCGATTAAAACTCCGCCCACTTTTCTGAACGATTACCATTTTAACATTTCTAGCTTTATTGATGAATTCTAGAGAAAACAATAGAAACTTGTTGGTAATTAATGATTTTATCTAAATTGTGAAATTGGCAGTAACCTTTCAAAGTTTTGCTTTCCCTTTTCGATTTCTTTAAATGCTTAAAAAAACATCACAAAATTAAATAAGAAAAAAACTCAAACGTTTTAATATTAATATTGTTTTATATTTTTTCTCGTTAACTCAGGTCGTTGGCTTGAATGTGCACATAATTATTATGCAAAACGGTTATAACATCACGTACTTATTGTAGTACATTATCACCTGTACAACGATTGCATAAGTTAACCCGATTTCATTTGCGGCATTTAACTCCGTTTCGACTGTAAATCGTTCAATATTTTTTTCACGAAAATTACGCGTTCTTGAACCATTTGCATAAACTATGAAAAATTGTTAGAAACGTTTAGTATGTAGTAGACACGTGTTAATATAAGTAATTACTTCGAACCACTTTTCAATATGCAAACATTTAAATAAACTCAAATGAATTAATTCTATAAAGAACAATCCAACAGGCTCAATATTAATACATTAATCTTATATTTTATCGTGTTTTATTTTACAGAGTTAACCCATTATACACCGAAGGAAAATGCGCTCAAAATTCTTTACCAAGACGCATAAAAGTTCTCGGCTCATCAAGGCACAGTACACCAATTTCTGCAGAAAAATTATCATCTTCAGGTTACGAAGGAAGCGGGGGAAGCGTAAATTACGTAACTGATGCTAAATTAACCGACACGGATTGCATTTTAGAACAAAACGGAAATTATGTAAAATCAATTCAAGTTACCCCTTCTTCGGAGGGGAAGAAAAAGATTTCATCTCATTTTTCTGGTTCTTCCGGGGCGGGTACTTTAACGACGATTCTCGAAGGAAGAACTGATTTTACTATTCCAAGACCAATTTGGCCAAAACACGGTGATACGAGAAAATCTTCACGATTAGATTACGATAGTTTAGTAGATGAAGCGGTGATGCTATACACGAATTCTTGTGATAATGTGATTGAGGAACAATCGTTAAGAGACGTTCTTATCGAATTATTGAATAGTATTAACGCAACCATCGAGGGGAAAGGAATAACGGCAGAAGAAATGTTGAGATGTGTCAATGAGAAATTAAAATTAAGCGTGGAAGCTTTGAAAAATTCGACGGAGGAGGAAATGCGGAAACTTTGCATCGGTTTGAGTAACTCAAAAAATATAAGTTCCGTGGTGAGAGCTTTTAGCAATCGGAGTAATTCGACCAGTGGAAATTCCAGTCAAAGCTCCCCGAAATGGAACAGTGAAAGAATACGAACTAATTCATCAGGAACTGAAGATTTATATCAAATAGCCTCCGGTTCTTCAAGTAGTGGTTTTAGTGATTCAGTAAAACATTTGGATATTAATCAGTTACCGGTTTTCGTTCATGAAAATTTAGCGAGTGTACCAAACGGTGTTCGAAACGCCATGATTTACGGTACTTTGTGTCGAACTAACTTCAAATCCGGAACGGATGTGTTAATCGAAAAGGATTCAAAGAGTGCGGTTAAACCGAAGAAAAGTTTGCTGCTGGCGGCGAACGACGACAAACCGAGCGTTTGGGAACAATATTACGGCGTCAACGCTGCGTTGGAAGCTCACGAACACCACTCCGGATCTGGGTACATACCAAAGCCTACCGACGTGCCCATTTACGTGAGTACTTCTTGACCTTTACCTTTCATAGTAGTATTCATGTTGAGATGGAAGACTGAATAAATTAGACGAATGTCACTTTCTCCAAGGTTAATGTCACCACTGGTTAATGCAGGTGTTTATGTGACGATAAAATAAACACTCAATCACGATAGTGATTAGGCCCATTTAAACACAACTAACCACATTTGATTAACATAATTATTTTGTCTCAACTGTCAATTAAAATTTTAAAATACATTGAATGTTTTAACAAAAGTGTAATAAATCGCGTCAAGTGTTTAGACTGTGTAAGGCTTTAATCGCGGACGTTTCAATATAAATCACTCTTTAAAACAACCCGGTTGCTAGTTTATGTTAATCGGCTAAATTGAATGCACCAACGGTAGGTGCACTTAAGAATATAAGAATTGCATAATTGGACTAATTCCATTCTCTTGCCTTGTTTTGCAATGGTTTTATGGTGAGAAGAGGCGATAGTGATCACGGTGTTGAACGGATTGCAAGATTCGTAACGACCGTGACGATAAATTTCCTTCTCAAGATATTTCGTGACATGTATCTTCCAACAAAGTGTTATTTACTAATATATCTATGCAACAAATCAAAATTAATTAAATATTCTCAATATCATAAAACATATTTAATTATTATGAATGGACTTACCTTTTTTTAATACAAAAGTACATTTTCAATGAAAACTAATTGTTCGTTTTATTTCTAATATTATATAAATATAATGATCATATTTCATTTCATTTATTTTCTGTAAAAATTAACAAATAATTTACATCGTCAAGAAAACAAAAAAAGACATAGTGTATCTATTAACAATAGAAAAGTATTATTAGTACAATTCGAATTTATCTGCATTTAAAAGTTTATACCAAAAAATGCATCTATATTGTAAGGTGTTGCTTCTATTAACTTTTGATTGACCATGTTCTCTAAACGTTTTCGTGGAAGGGTTCTTATCATTTCCGGTAGATAATTATAAAGTTTATACCCCAGTACACCACATTGTCTTGGGTTTTCTTTGTTCGGTGTTTCGGAATGTTTAAGTTGCTCTTCTGTCTAGTTTGATGATCATGTGTCACATCTTGGGAGAGGAACTTGTTAATATTTTTTAATATATATCTTATGCAATTGATGATATATACTCCGTAAATTATCATAATATTTTGCTCTTTAAAATGTTGCTTACAACTATGGCTTACTTGTAATCGACATAATGCTCTTATCGCCCTCTTTTGCAGTAAAAATATTCTATCGGCTTGTGCAGAAGCACCCCAGAAAATTATACCTAAATTACACCCCAGAAACTTCGCCGCACTCATTGTTGCCACAGCTCTTATTCTCCTGACACAAAAGATAGCACTGTTTAATTTCTTGCAGATATCATTGATTTGACTTGTCCATTTAAGATCTTCATCAAGATAAATGCCGAGGAATTTAAGGGTTTTATTTCCCTCCTCTTTATTTTTTTGTCTTTTTTGAAAGTTGATTGTTTGTGTCTTCTCGTTATTCATTGTAAGCCCATTATTTTTATACCAAGTTTCAGCATTTTCCAATATACAGCATGAGTTTTGATCTAGGTTCTCAGGAGCTTTACTTACCGACACAAAAGTTGAGTCGTCTGCATAAAGGCACAATTTATTAGTAGGAATTGCATCAGGCTAGTCATATATATATATATATATATATATATATATATATATATAACGAAGAGAAGGGGCCCCAGGATGGAGGCTTGTGGTACTCCCTTCGTAACATCACCCGACTTCGCCCTGATTCCTTCTACATCTACCATCTGTTTCCGATCACACAGATATGAGGCCAATAAATCATAGGCAATTCCTCTAATTCCATAAGTCTCCAATTTATGGAGTAGGCAGTGGTGATTCACATTATCGAACGCTTTACTCAGATCTACACTGATTAATTCTACATAATTCTTTTTATCTATAGCTTCCATAATGGTTAATACAACTTCTGCTATACCACTCTCAATAGATCGTCCACAGATATAACCATGTTGGTACTTAGAGATCAATTCATCAATCTTTCTGCTATTATATATTCGAGAATCATAGACACTGCTGACAAAATTGATATAGGTCGGTAATTGTTAGGGTTGTCTACGTCTCCCTTTTTATAAATGGGAATCACTTTAGCTATTTTTAACTCTTCAGGAAATACACCATTCTCCAAACACATATTGATAACACAAACAAGCTGATCGGCTAGTTCATGAATTATTTTTTTGCAAAAAATTGTTGACATTCCATAAACATCTTCGGTTCTTTTTGATCTTAGCTTTCTGCCAATGCTAATATATGATCCATTAACCATTGCTTATGTCGGTTTTTTTAAATACGCGTAGGTGCTGCGTGATGACAACAAAATTGAATTCAAAAAAAAAGGTTCGCACCTCAAACCCACGTAAAGTGAACAATATTTTGATATCTCTTCCTTAAACTATAACTAGTGTTAAATAAGTGGGTTGATAAATAAATAAAAGACCTCTTGCTTAGTTATAATTAAATAGACTTAGGACCGGTTTCGATAACTGATGGATTTAGCTGAGGATGATAATTTTTTATCGAAACCGGTCCTAAGTATATTTAATTATAACTGAGCAAGAGGTCTTTTATTTATTTATCAACCCACTTAAAGAATTCAACTCAGTAACTATGGATTTATTAAATTAGTGTTAAAAGTTGGGTTGAGTGGGGTGAGCTGGGTTAAAATTGATGTCACAACCTAATCCAAGGCTACAGGGTGATGTAGGTAATACATGAAAACTGATAATGAATAGTTTTAATACACATGGGCTCCCAAATGCTTCCTTAACCAATATATAGGACGTCAAATTTTCTTTAAAATAAAACATTATATAGAATAAAAATCCTTTTTTTAAATAAGCGTAGAAAACTACGCCTCTGCAGTATAAATCACAAATATTCAGATTAAAAATGAATCACATTCAGATTAAAAATGACAACATAAAAATTTTTACGTTTTGAGTTATTGATGGTTGTTGTAGAAAATAATAAGTTTATATTCTGAAGATGAGTTGGGTTGAATTCCCGAAACGTCAATGATGACGATGTTTTAATCAATAAACTAATTTAATAAGAAACCTCCAAAAATTTGCTCATCATTTTACAAATATTTTTTCATGGAATTATATACAATATGACCCCGGATCGAGTTACAAAGTGGAAAAAACTTTTTATTACTGATTTCTTAAACTTATTTCTGCATAAATAATGTGTCGGATATGTTCAAATCACTAAATCGCATGAATTTTTTATTCTAATTATAATAGTTAATTAATTAACTTATATTAAAATAACTTTTGTGGTTTCTATGATTACATAATATAAATTGAACTTGAAAGTTTTTTAATTTAGAAAATAAGCCCAATTTTTACATGCAAATGGGAATAATTAATAATCTTTTATAGTTAGAATATAAAAGTTAGGCGACTTGGTGATTTGAACATTATTTATGCTGAGATAAGTTTGAAAAACCAATAATTAACATTTCTTTCCTCTTTGTAACTCGATCCGGGTACATACCATGTATGTATCTATGTTATGGGATTGCGAGTTTCGTTCCACATGATTATTATATTTCCTGTGCAAAGAACACCAATCAACCAATCAAAAAAGTTTGTTAATATTCATAGATGATTAGTGCGTGAAACAGGTAACTTAAAACCAAATTAATTGAATAAAAATTTATTCCAGAAGATAGATGATGTTACACCAAAACTCCGGAATATGAGGAAATTTTTAAACATTTTCTTTAAACATCATCTCCTCTGTATGCTGAACAATAACAGCATCCTCATCATTTTCAACATATCAAACATTTGTTACCGCAAGATTACTCACCAAGATTAGAGTGAAAAACAATTACTTTAATGATACATTTTTGTCAAACCAATTGATAGATAATTGACCACTTGACACCAACATTCTGCACGTTTGACAAAGTTTGCACTTCACACCAACATTCTGCACGTTTGACTTTTAGTGAATTTAGGAAGAATCTATATCGCATTAAGGAGACATTTACAACCCTATGTGTGTTAAGTAATCTTTATTTTTTATGTACTATCTGCCCTAGAAGTCTGTCTGCGGTTTTTTGAACCACCCTGTATATATCAACAATACTTTATGCTAAATAGCTAGTTGGGATTACATCTTCTATGTCATTAACAATTTTAACAAAAAAATGGTCACGGTCGACTTCGAAGACGTCGGTCGCCCCAACAAAAATGAACAATACTTTTTCCTTTTGATACTTCTTCCTTAAACTATAACTAATCTTAACTGTCTAGTTGGGTTCAGTTAGATAAACTGGGTTATGATTGATGGTTCAATTCAACCCAATAATATTTCATGCTAAATAGCCAGTTGGGACATCTTCTGTACTATTTTAACGAAGAAATAATCTTGATCGATTTCGAAGACGTCGGCCGCCCCAAGAAAAAATGCTAATACTTCGATATTTCTTCCTTAAACAATAACTTATGTTTATGTTTAATGCTTGGGTTGGGTTAGGTTCACTCAACCCAACCCAAACTGGGTTTGCAAAAGCCTTTAACCGAGTTAATTTTGACATTCTGCTGTGCAAATTGTATAAATATGGTTTTTCAACCAATTTATTAAAATTATTTGCATCTTATTTTACGAATCGTATGCAGTATGTAGTATTTAATGGTGAAAGGTCGGAGTTGTCCCTCGTTCATTCTGGAGTGCCACAAGGTTTTAATCTCGGACCATTGCTCTTTTTATTATTTATAAATGATCTCCCTGATATCATAAAGCACTGTAAATGCGCTCTGTATGCAGACGACTTTAAAATGTGGCGTGTGATAAAGAACCAATACGACTGCACATTAATTCAAGCTGATATCGTAAATATATGGCAATGGAGCATCTCTAATAAGCTAAATTTTAATACGTCGAAATGCTCTGTAATGACTTTTAGTAGGAAGAAAAGGTTTCAAATTCATAACTATGAAATGAACGAGATGATTTTAAAAAGAAATGAATATATTTGTGATTTGGGTGTTACGTTTGATTTAAAGTTTTCATTTTCAAAGCGTATTAATGGATTAGCGGTAGATGCATATAGGCAATTGGGATTTATTGTTAGAAATTGCTTTGAATTTCAAAATAAGAATACCTTTAAAGTACTCTTTAATACATTTGTAAGAAGTAAATTGGGTTGGGTTGGTATAGTAGTACGCCTCATTCATTTGGAATACTGAATATGTGACCTATAAATCTATAATTGAGAGAGTTCAAAAGAAATTTATTAGGTATCTTACCTATAAAATAACAGGATCATATCCCACCTTTGAACCGTATTTGCAACTTTTGAGTACCAATGAGTTCACTTCCCTTGAGAGAAGGCGTGCTATCTTAGGTGCTTATACATTGCATAAAATTTGGTTCAACAAACTTCAAATTGGTAACCAAATTGTTGAGAACATTGCCTTAAATGTACCGAGATTTGCTTCACGATCGCAGACCAGTTTTTATGTAGACAAGCGCCGTACAGACGTTTTGTTTCACGCACCTATTTACAGATCCTCTTGTTTGGTTAATAATCTTGAGGATGTTGACTTTTTTCGTTTTTCGGAGTCAAAATCTTTCAAAAATTCTAGTGTTTTTAGGTATTAATTTGAAAATTTGTTTTTCGATTACAACTGTTTATTTTCCTTTGGTGTTGGATGCTTTTCAATTAAATTTTTCAGGTTAATGTTAAGTTACGGTCCTAGTAGTAGTAGTTTTGTTTTATAAAACCTTTGTAATTGGGGCTTGCCCTGTAGATGTTTAATGGAAATAAATAAATAAACAATATGAAACAACAATATGTTATACTAAATAGCTAGTTGGGATTACATTTTCTTTATCATTCACACTTTTAATGAAGAAATAATCCCCAAGTAAAATGAACAACACCTTTGGCGGTCGACGTCTTCGTAGTCGGCCGAGATTATATCATCCATACTATCAATAATTTATCCAAAAAATACGGCCGTAAGAAAAATAAATAATAGTATGAGGGGCCCACGTGTTCGAAGACGACCAAGAATATTTCTCCCCTATGATGATAGAAACAACCCAAACCAACTCAATGTTGTCATATCTCGCCTCTTCTGGGCTTGAACATTTTGACTTCAATTTCTTTCAGTTCGAACATTACATCTCTCTTTAGGTGATTTATTTTACACTTTTAGGTATTCCACTTTAATACTTGAATTTGCTAGTATAACTGTTCCATTACACTCTTCTCAAGCAATTGCATGATTTCAGATAACATAGAATGACCTTAACTATCTGCTTGTTCATGATTTCATTTCATAGTTGGATAAGGGGAAAAGTCACCGTCGTCAAACAGATCTAATACTATGTCTACTAACAATACTACTCACAAACTACTACTTTCAAAAATCAATACGGCCTAAAATGCACTTTAATATAGACATACTACATGATTATTTAACCTCTTTAAAAAAGTACTGATTTTTGTTTGAGTGATCGTAAAATTTTTTTGCTCTTTAATTCACATTCCGAGTGCTCTAAATACCGAGACATTGTTGTTGTTTCCAACACCGTGACCGATTCAGCATTCCATGTCAAGACAATTGTCATCTGTAATCCTCGTCATAAGATTTCTCACAATTATAAAAAATATATACTACTTAATTGATATATAATAATTGGCACAGCATTTTTATGTTATTTTCTTTTTTTATAATATATCTTATCCACCAAAGTCTTTGTTATCAAAGCTAGATCCAATATCCTTTTTCGTTTAATATAACGAATACTTAATCTGTACCACTTCTCGTGGTACAGACTATAGTTGCTCTCAACGCATTGTTCCAATACGCTGCTGATTTTTGAATCTAAGTTTTATAATTTATCTCGGTTTCATCATAGCAATAAACATCTTTTCTAACATAGTCCGTATTGTATATGTTATGGCTAAAAGCTAAGGTTAGTTAATTTTAGTATTAGTATAATGTCCTATTTATCTTCTGATACAACTAGATTTAGCCTTAATGATAATGATTAGAACTAGATGCAATCGCTCTCCGTTGGTAAAACTTAGGTGTATACGTTCGTCCTCCTCTCTACTCGAGCCCACAATGTAAATCATAACCATGTCATTGTGGTCTAAGTCGTTGTTAAGTAGATTTAATAGAAATGCAAACAAATCTTGGAGGAAATTTCAATGTTATTTTAGTTTATCAGGACTACCTCCGAAGATGCTTACTACTACATCCTTAACAAAGTAAGCAACTTGTAGACATATTTTGTATATTTAGATAAACCTTAATACTCCAGTGTAGCAATGGAAATGAATTCGCTAATCGAGTTGTGGTGAGCGTAACACAAATGTGGCCAGGTCTGAAAATTGTGCTTTGGAAAACTTTTCACAGTTCAGTGTCCAATGAGAACTGCAAAAAGTGATTAGAATGATTTAGATTTTCCATCATGGAACTAAAAGGTCTCCTTAGCAGGCTATGGTTGGTTGTGAAGTAAAAATAAGTCAAGATCTGCATCACTTTCAACTGAGAGAATTGAATAAAGAAACGAGGAAGATTTTGAAACAAGTTCTTCAGACCTTGGAGGGAAACGAAAATGATGTTGAGAAGCAACAGAAAAACGAACAGATTATGAGTAATGTAATTAAAATAGAAATGAAAATCTCTTCTATTAGTATTGTCTATATAAAACAACAGAAAATAGATACTAATAGAAATAGCATACAAAATTTATTAGAGGCGAACTTCCCAATATTTTAATAGTTGTACTGCTATGTAATGGAGATGATTCCTAAATTGTTTTCTAAAAATCCATTCACGTATGAGGGACGAAATTTTATATGCTGATATTGTTCTTCCAGATTCTAGAAGAAATTCTACAAGTGTGGGATAAGAACATCAAAGATACCATTAGAAAACTAAATGTAATAATAGAAACTACAAACCAAAATGCTTAACTGAAATAAAAACTTGTTAATGTTTTAGAAGATAAGATGGAAGAAAGTATTACGGTAGAGAGAGTATTGCAGAATAACATTGGTCGTATAAGCCCGAATGAAGTACTAAATAGACAACAACAAAGGAACATTTCCCAAAATACTTTTATACGTTTTTATTACGTTTTTTGACTTGTGGACGACTCATTAACCCTTGGCTGACACCACGACAGCCTAGGTTCAATACAGATATTGCTCCTTCTGCATTCGAATCTTTATATATCACATAACTATTGACAAATGCAACATGCAATAGTCCAAAAAACAGCCGATGCCACTTCTTCGATCGACAATGTCGCAAAAAGCTTGTCTTAGACTATCAATCATAACTACTCCGCCTATACAACGGTTATATCAGGACCAACTTCTGGACTTTCTATGTTTTTTTCGTTTACCATACATTTGAATTTGTTTAACGATGGTAGTTTTGCTACCATAAAAATTAAACAGCAAAATACACAGCTCTATTGAATCTTTTACGTTACCTTGGTTTATTCACGCAGATTACACCTAAAAATTTTTAAATGACGACCAGTATTTCTTGTACTAGTTGGGTAGCAGTGCAGTTGTGTAGTGCCTGTTTTTCCAAAAACATACAACACATTAAACAATAAATATCACAATACAATTGTTGTGTCTTACACCACGTTGTTGGTATGACACCAAGCGCTCGGTGCTTATTTCTACCACATGATCATTTTAACCAATAAGCTTTGATGCAGATATATCACTAATATGTAGTGAAGTGTCTCATTCGCACTAATTACAGACTTGAATAGCAAATTGTTCATCAAAAGACTTTTTACTTATCAAGAATTCTAATACAGTTTTGCCTAAAATACACCTCAGGGTAACCACAAATACACATTTTCTAACGCCTTGTTTATTACAGTTCTTCTTGTTTTGATTGATTTGGATCTACCACTTCAATATAGCTGAGACACAAAATTCAAAATGTCTTCTTTCTAAATGCAATTATATAATATTGATTTTCTTCAGACTTGTGTCATCATGTAAAATCATCTACATAATCGTTAATGTACTGAATTATACAAGTAAAACACTGTGTGAATAAAACAACATTGAGAGAACAGCGTTGGACTATTGTTTATTCCTAGGATGCTTTCCCATTCATTAAAAATCATTAATATTTGAATAACCAGCTTTACAAACTTATGTTATTTATTTTTAATTTAATTTTATATATTAGTATTTTATTACTTGTATAGATCTTTATTGCTTGTGTTGTGCGATGATCATTTAGGTGTCGGATTCTGCTTTTGATCCTTAAACATCTTCTTTCTGCTTTGTCAATCACTTCTTTGGTGTTATTTGTTGAGTTGATTGTAAGAATAGTCCAGAACAGGTTTGCATATGGCTTAGTGTTATGGCTTAGTGTTATAGTGCTATTAATAATGGTTAATTTTAAACCATTATCTAAGGTTTAATGTAAAAATTGCCATCTCTTATTCTTGAGATATATCACAGATTCGTGAGATATATCACAGATTCGGTGGTTTCGAATTAAAAGTTGGAATTTTTTCGGGTTTGTTGTAAGACACCATTTGTGTAACCATCTTAAACACCTTATTCTGAAGATTCTGCAAATTTATTGTAGGTTTGTCCAATGTGTTGCTATGTGCAATCAACGTGATGTTATCCACATATTGAAGGATTGATCAGCTTTTCAACACTGACTTGGAGTAATTCAACTCTTTTCTTAGTTGTGAAAGGAACGAAAATATGTCGTTTACCTTTATTTGAAGTGACCATTCTTTTAAAAATACGGTTATTAACGTGATCAGGTTGTTTTTAATGCCAGTTTTTTCCAATTTTGTAAAGTAGACCTTTATGAAAGACTAAATAAAATGCTCTTTTAATGTCCAAGGATAGTCATCGTGTTTTTGTTTGATTTGTTAATAAATTGTATGTTGTTAATCAGACTGATAAGTGGATGTAATGAGTTCTTTAATTTAAAATCAAACTAGTAAAATGGAATCTTTGCATGTTTCAGGATTCGTTTGTTTATGATATTTTCAAAAATTTTGCCTATTACTGGGAGTAGTATCATAGGTCTGTAATTTTTAGGTTGGATATGGTACGCGGCAGGTTTGGGAGTCGGAATTATGGTTCCGTTTTTCCATATATTTGGTTTTAAACAACCTCATTGATTTTTGTATGAATCAATGAATATTAGGATTGAGGATTCATAGAAAAAGTTTCGTAACTAGTTCCTTTCTTAGAGATCAGTATCTTCTTTAGATGTATACCATTTATTCGTATTTGTCGGTATCGTTAATTATTACTGTATCAGAAGTTTGATTTATGAAATGTTCGTCCCAGTTTTCTACCATTGATTTGTTGTGGGTGTCGAATAAGACATTTTCGTATTTACTGAACTCGTATTAAAATGTTTTGCTAATATTTCGTATTTTTCTGTATTTGTTTTATGTTGTCTGTCTTTAAATATTCATGGTGGATTTTTTTGACTTTGTGGCATTTGGTAATTTTTTTGATTTGCTGCCAAAAGGTTCGTCCTTAGTCTTCGTTTATTTCTTCCCATACCTTCAGCCATCGTTCCTATTGTGATTGATGTGATAATCACATTTCGAATTTCTTTGTTAGCTTTGTTGTAATCTGATTGAAGTATTTTGATGATTTCTGCTGGCAGGTAATGAGTTTCTCCATCAATATAAGTTTTTTTTGTTAGCTACATCAATGTTAGTTTGTCTTAAGCCGTATATAATTGCTTGATCACTTATGGTGGAATATGTTGGTAGATTAATTTTTATGGTAGTTCGTAGTGCTTCACAGATTTAGAAGTATGTGTTCTGGTTGATGCGAGGAATCATCCGTTCATCTTCTTGGTTGTTCCCTGTGAACAGGAACAGACGTTTCGTCAAGATCTCACTTGACATCTTCAGTGCATTATCGTATTCTCCTGCTGGTAGACTGCCAGCAGGAGTCTACGAGTAAGAGACTACGACAACGCATTGAAAATGCCATGTGAGATTTTGGCGAAATATCTGCCCCTGTAAACAGAGAACATTCAAGAAGATGAACGGATGATACCTCGCACCAACCAGAACACATTAATTTCTATGTTGAAAAATATACCCAGATGATATATCTTTCAGATGACACTTTTTAGATTGCTGGTGAGGACCATAATGTCCAATATGATGTTATTGTTACCCTTCTTTATAAACGATGGGGCTTTTTGTGAAGTTTCAGTCAGTTTAAACTTGATATAGTCTATTGCTATATGGAATATGTATTGGGATGCTTTTCTGAAGACATTTGATTTCAGTGAAGAGTGTGGATGAGAATATACCAGAAAAATATGGAGTTTTTCATCATTAAATGGAATAAAGGCGTGTGAGCATTTATTGCACGAATTATTAATGGAACAGGGGTTACCATAATTAAGGTTGTATGTTGGACTAGATAAAATTATTGAATCTCCTTTGATAGTTGTGAATTAAAAACCTTTTATTTAGATGATATTTTGGTTTCCCTAAATAGAGATGTTAAAATTTTCGACGAAGCTCATTCTGAGTTATTCTCCCAATTCTTGTCTATTATCGTTGCATAGTTAATTGAACTCATTGATATATGTGTCAATAATGAAGTCGTGTGTAGTAATTGGTTTATGTGTTTTTGAGTTTAGAGTAATCGAGCTTTCGATTTCACTGAACTTTATGTTGGCAGATTTAATTTTTATTGATGAGATACCTTCTATTGGTTTTGTTGGTTATTTAAATTATCCATTAAAAAACAGAATAGACATGGTGTTGTATTTTACCACAAACCATTCTTCCATTTATCAAATCTTAAATAACTGTTGACTTTCCTGCTTTATTCTGTTTTGATCCTCTCTGAACTTTTACTTTTCCACTTTCAATCATCTGCTTCAAACAAGTGATTGAGTCGCAACCTGTAAGAATAAAAAAGCTAAAGTTACATCACTCTCAAACTGGGCAAGAATAATTTCTAAACGACTAACCGCAATAATAATTACTTAGGTTCAATGAAATTATATAACGCGACACAAATAAACTATTCCAATAATGTCAATTATAACAAACAGGTCAAATCATTTTAAATACCACTCTTTTTTGTTAATTTCTTAAAAGCATTCCAAATCTGATCGATTAATCCTTGACATATTAGCGAAGTTTCCTGAATAACTGTAATACTCTGTCCGGTTTATTAATTTTTTTCTTTCCATTTAATAAGAGTAATAATGTACGTTGAAAAAAGGAACCGGTTGCAAAACGTTTCAATATTATTTAAGGCGGATCGATGGAAAGTTTTTCGCACAGCATCAATTAATGATGGAGAGAGAAAAAAGGTCCCTAAAAGCCAACGCATGGGTGTAATGTGTAAGGTGAAAGTTTTCTACCTATTGTCGGCTGTAATGGCACACGATTGCGAACGTGTGTAAGTATGCACGTACAGTGTTCATTGTGTGACTCGGTTAATGTGCTGTGCAGAGGAAAAGTCTTGCATTATTTAACACATCTCGACTTTCTTGCATAATAATAATATATTAGTTTAACAATAAATCAAAAATCATTTAAAGCAATCATCGGTGATACTCAAAACGCAATTTATATCTAACTTAACCATTATTTATCATCCTTACATAATTTTAATCAATCAACTTTAATTTATTTCCTCCTCTAAATTATCTCTTATTTACAATTCTGAAATTGCTTTTCAACAGTCAGAAGTAATAAACCAAATAATCAAGCAAACCAAGTTATTTAATTCATTCAATGAATCATGTACGCCCACATAACTGCAGTCGACTACGCTAGACTTGTAAATACATAGTAGAATTTAAATTATGTGTGTCATGTGTGTAGAAATTCAAACGCATAACCGTTATTATGTAATAAACAAACACATGATTTGTCAGTTCAAATAAGCTTCCTACGAATCGTCGGGCGCATTTTTCAGTTGGAGAATGTGTGTCTTGCGATTTAGAGCACACACGCCTTCTGGTTACTTTCAAACGCTGTGATGCAAATCGTTATTAATAAAAAAAGGATTCGTGTTGGTTCTTTTACTTCCGCGTTTGAATAAATTAAGGCGAACTAATTGAAATTGTGTCAGAAATCCATCATAAAGATGTTATACAATTTCGCGAAAATTTTAAATTATAAGATTTCGATCAAAATCATAATGAGTGTTGTTAGATTTTATTTAAATCGGTTGATAATGACCGAAGTGTTCGACATTGTAAGTGAGTAACTCGAAACCGTGCTAGAATTGCATTATCAAAGTCAAGTCACGCAGTATGTTAATCTTTGCATTAATTAAGCTTGATTATATAATATCAAGTCTGGGTCAAAATCGTTTGCTTACAGTGTTACTTTTTTTTATTTTTGTTAGGCTCACTAACACAACAACAACTTTTGTATTATTGCATCATAGCTTTCTATTGATCCAAAAATTTAACATTATATGACATTAAAATGTAGGAGAAGTACTAATGATGCTAAATATTAAATATAATAACAAGTACTCATTTCCTTAAAGCAGATAAATATTACACGTTTAATATCGCGGTTGAAATTATCTAATATGTAAAATGGGCAAGAAAATACTCCATGGCTAATTAATGTTTGCTTTGATAATTATTATTGAGCAACAGATGTTTTATGAAATTTTATGGAACGATTTCATTTTTTCTAATAAAAATAAATTTAAAATTATTCATTGATACTAAACTAAAGTCACAATAAAAAAAGTGAAATGTGAGAATAGTTGAAATGAATGTTCATTTCTATTGTGAAGTGAAACTACCTCAAATCTCTTGAAAGTTCGTTTATGAAAAAGGCATTCTTCTTGGATGGGTTGAGATGTCGATTTTAACTCGTAAGAACTCATATATATTATGACAGTAGCAATTTTAAATATAGCATTTGTCGCTTTCTCTGTCTAATGGCATTATTAACGACTCAGTTTACTAAACGTCTCTCTTTACTCATCTCAAAATTAATTTACAGCCGGATATGATTTTTCTCATATATGTCCAGTATCTTCTGGATCAGAGGTATATGTATTTGTAAAATATACTTTGTTGAAATTTATCAAGATTTATAAAGAATAATATGTACTTTCCTCAGAACAAAACCAGACATGAATATTTCAATTAGTTTTTGAGATATCTTCAGAGATAAATTTGTAACTGTTATTAGAATTAAAAATTTTCTTAATAACTTTTGAAAAATCGTAAAAAATCAAATTCTTAAAATAGCTTGATAAAAGTTTTAGTAATTTATAAAGAAGAGTATGTAATATGTAATTTTTTGTTTTTGAGATATCAAGTTTTGAATTCAATCTAAATTTGTATCATAAATTAAAAATTTTCTTAATCATTTAAAAAAAATCCAATTCTTAAGATACCTTGATGACGTTATGCTTGTACATACTTTTACACGCATTAAACCGTCCTTAAATATCTTAATTGGTTTTTGAGATATCAAATTTAGAACTAAATCTAAATTTGTTGTGTTTCAAAAAAATAACGATTTCCTTAATTAGTTTTATAAAAACCGTACAAAATCTAATTCTTAATATATCTTGATAAAATTTTTAATAATTTATAAAGAAAAGTATACACTTTTATACGTACTGAACCGTCCTTGAATATCTCAATTCATTTCTAAATTCTAATTCTAATTCTAGTTCTAAACTAAACCTAAATTTGTAACATTTCATAAAGATAACGATTTGATTAATTCGTTTTGAAAAATCGTGTAAAATCTAATTCTTAATATGATGAAATTTTTGATAATTTATAAAGAAACGCATACACTTTTATACACATTAAGCTGTCTTTGAATATCTCAATTTGTTTTTGAGATATCTTGAGATAAATTGTTATCAATTATTAAAATTAAAAATTTTCTTAATTTTTTTTGAAAAGTCGTAAAAGATCGAACTCTTAAGACAGCTTCATGAAATTTTTCGAAATTTATAAAGAAACGTATAAAATTTCCTCAGAATAAGTCCATACTTGAAAATCTCGTTTCGTTTTTGAGATAACAAGTTTTTAACTCAACGTAAATTAGTAACATATTATAAAATTAACAATTTTCTTAATCATTTTTGAAGAACTGGTGTTCTTAAGGTATCTTGATGAAATTATTCATGTAAAAGTACATACTTTTAGAACCACAAAACTGTTCTTGAATATCTCAATTCGTTTCTGGGATAGCAAGTTTAGAACTAAACCTAAATTTGTAACGTTTCATAAAAAAAACGATTTTCTTAATTATTTTTGAAAAATTGTAAAAAAATCGTATTCTTAAGACAGGTTGATAAAATTTTTCGAAATTTATAAGATTTAGAATGTAATTTAATCAGAACAAATCCATGCTTGATAATTTCGTTTATATTTTGAGATATCAAGTTTTGAAGTCAACCTAAATTTGTACCATATCATAAAATTAAAAATTGTTTAATCCTTTTAAAAAAATCCAATTCTTAAGATATCTTGATAAAATTATGCCTATATTATGCCTCTGTATATACTTTTACACGCACTAAATCGTCCTTGAATATCTCATTCGTTTTTGGAATATTAAGTTTAGAACTAAACCTAAATTTGTAGCGTTTCATAAATATAACTATTTCCTTCATTATTTTTCGAAATTTATAAAGAAACGTATAAAATATCCTCAGAATAAGTCCATACTTGAAAATCTCGTTTCGTTTTTGAGATAACAAGTTTTTAACTCAACGTAAATTAGTAACATATTATAAAATTAAAAATTTTCTTAATCATTGATGAACTGGAGTTCTTAAGATATCTTGATGAAATTATTCATGTAAAAGTACATACTTTTAGAACCACAAAACTGTTCTTGAATATCTCAATTCGTTTCTGAGATAGCAAGTTTAGAACTAAACCTAAATTTGTAACGTTTCATAAAAAAAAAACGATTTTCTTAATTATTTTTGAAAAATCGTAAAAAAATCGTATTCTTAAGACAGGTTGATAAAATTTTTCGAAATTTATAACATTTAGAATGTAATTTAATCAGAACAAATCCATGCTTGATAATTTCGTTTATATTTTGAGATATCAAGTTTTGAAGTCAACCTAAATTTGTACCATATCATAAAATTAAAAATTGTTTAATCCTTTTAAAAAAATCCAATTCTTAAGATATCTTGATAAAATTATGCCTATATTATGCCTCTGTATATACTTTTACACGCACTAAATCGTCCTTGAATATCTCATTCGTTTTTGGAATATTAAGTTTAGAACTAAACCTAAATTTGTAGCGTTTCATAAATATAACTATTTCCTTCATTATTTTTCGAAATTTATAAAGAAACGTATAAAATATCCTCAGAATAAGTCCATACTTGAAAATCTCGTTTCGTTTTTGAGATAACAAGTTTTTAACTCAACGTAAATTAGTAACATATTATAAAATTAAAAATTTTCTTAATCATTTTTGAAGAACTGGATTTCTTAAGGTATCTTGATGAAATTATTCATGTAAAAGTACATACTTTTAGAACCACAAAACTGTTCTTGAATATCTCAATTCGTTTCTGGGATAGCAAGTTTAGAACTAAACCTAAATTTGTAACGTTTCATAAAAAAAACGATTTTCTTAATTATTTTTGAAAAATCGTAAAAAAATCGTATTCCTAAGACAGCTTGATGAAATTTTTCGAAATTTATAAAATTTAGAATATAATTTAATCAGAATAAACCCATGCTTGAAATCTTCGTTTATTTTTTGAGATATCAAGTTTTGAAGTCAACCTGAATTTGTACCATATCATAAAATTAAAAATTGTTTAATCCTTTTTAAAAAATCCAATTCTTAAGATACCTTGATGAAATTATTCCTATATAAATGCATATAATTATGCCTATGTATATACTTTTACACGCACTAAATCGTCCTTGAATATTTCAATTCGTTTTTGAGATATCAAGTTTAGAACTAAACCTAAATTTGTAGCGTTTCATAAATATATACATACTTTTAGAACCACAAAACTGTTCTTGAACATCTCAATTCGTTTCTGAGATACCAAGTTTAGAACTAAACCTAAATTTGTAACGTTTCATAAAAATAACGATTTTCTTAATTATTTTTGAAAAATCGTACAAAATCAAATTGTTAATATATCTTGATAAAATTTTTGATAATTTATAAAGAAAAGTATGTACTTTATACGCACTAAATCATCCTTGAATATCTCAATTCGTTTTTGAGATATCTTTTGAGATCAATTTTTAGCAGTTATTAAAATTAAAAATTTTCTTAATCATCTTTGAAAAATCGTATTCTTAAGACAGCTTGATGAAATTTTTCGAAATTTATAAAATTTAGAATGTAATTTAATCAGAACAAATCCATGCTTGAAAATTTCGTTTATTTTTGAGATATCAAGTTTTGAAGTCAACTTAAATTTGTACCATATCATAAAATTAAAAATTGTTTAGTCCTTTTTAAAAAATCCAATTCTTAAGATACCTTGATGAAATTATTCCTATATAAATGCATATAATTATGCCTATGTATATACTTTTACACGCACTAAACCGTCCTTGAATATCTCAATTCGTTTTTGAGATATCAAATTTAGAACTAAGCCTAAATTTGTAGCGTTTCATAAATATAACTATTTCCTTAACTATTTTTCGAAATTTATGAAGAAAAGTATAAGATTTCCTTAGAATAAATCAATACTTGAAAATCTCGCTTCGTTTTTGAGATATCAAGTTTTTAACTCAACGTAAATTAGTAACATATTATAAAATTAACAATTTTCTTAATCATTTTTGAAGAACTGGTGTTCTTAAGGTATCTTGATGAAATTATGCATGTAAAAGTACATACTTTTAGAACCACAAAACTGTTGTTGAATATCTCAATTCGTTTTTGAGATACCAAGCTTAGAACTAAACCTAAATTTGTAACGTTTCATAAAAATAACGATTTTATTAATTATTTTTGAAAAATCGTACAAAATCAAATTCTTAACGTATCTTGATAAAATTTTTGATAATTTATAAAGAAAAGTATGTACTTTATACGCACTAAATCATCCTTGAATATCTCAATTCGTTTTTGAGATATCTTTTGAGATCAATTTTTAGCAGTTATTAAAATTAAAAATTCTTAATCATCTTTGAAAAATCGTAAAAAAATCGTATTCTTAAGACAGCTTAATGAAATTTTTCGAAATTTATAAAATTTAGAATGTAATTTATTCAGAACAAATCCATGCTTGAAAATTTCGTTTATTTTTTGAGATTTCAAGTTTTGAAGTCAACCTAAATTTGTACCATATCATAAAATTAAAAATTGTTTAATCCTTTTTAAAAAATTCAATTCTTAAGATATCTTGATGAAATTATGCCTATATAAATGCATATAATTATGCTTATGTATATGCTTTGAGATGCACTAAATCGTCCTTGAATTCGAATTCTCAATTCGTTTTTGGAATATTAAGTTTAGAACTAAACCTAAATTTGTAGCGATTCATAAAAAAAATATTTCCTAAATTATTTTTCAAAATTTATAAAGAAAAGTATAAAATTTCCTCAGAATAAATCCATACTTGAAAATCTCGCTTCGTTTTTGAGATATCAAGTTTTTAACTCAACCTAATTTAGTGACAAATTATACAATTAAAAATCGTACAAAATCTAATTCTTATTTGGGCAGAAAGATTCCGGTCGATAGCCCTATTTCCTTTTTACTCATATATTTTCCTTCTTTTTTAACTAATTTGTACTTTTTTTTGTTGCCAAAATAAAATTTGTTTTCTCTCTCTCTCTAATTGTGAATATATCTTGATGAAATTTTTGATAATTTATAAAGAAAAGCATGCACTTTTATACACCCTAAGCTGTCTTTGAGCAGCTCAATTCGTTTTTGAGATAAGTATCCAGCATTTATTAAAAATAAAAAATATCTTAACTATTTTGGAAATTCGTAAAAAATCGAATTTTTAAGATAGCAATTTCTTCAGAATACACTTAACATCTTTTAATACTCAGTTCATGTTTGAGATGTCAAGTTTTGAACTCCACTTAAATTTGTAGCGTTTCATAATAATTTTGTAAATATGTTATTATTTTGATATATTAAGGAAAGTATGTATTTTCCTAAGAATAAAACCGTACTTCAATATCTCGATTTATTTTCAAAATGTCAATTTTTAAACTCAATCTAAATTTGTTATATTTTATAAAAATAATAATTTTCTAAATTATTTATGAAAAATCGTAGAAAATCAAATTCCTAACATATCTTGACAACATTTTCATAATTTATAAAGAAAACTATGTAGTGTAAAGTGTATGTAGTCTAAACTTGAGTATCTCAATTCGTTTTTCAGATAAATTTTTAACTCAACCTAAATTTCTAACATTTTATAAAATGTATGCTTTTTTTGAAAGATCGTAGAAAATCGTAAAGTAAAAATTATTTTAGAAAGAAATTGTCTTCTAAAATCAGTTGGAAAATATACATAAAAATTAATAGTAAAAAAGTTTTAAGGTGATAACCTTTGTGATATACTTAAAGTTGACATCGTCATTTGACATTCGTCAAAACTCTCAAATATAAAATAAAATAAACTTTCGAATGATGTTCATTTTGACTAGTGGTGCTGTTGAAGAAGATCAAGTTGTAGTGAATAACAGTTTAATAGAAAAACAGTTGAAAATGATGTTAATAAAAGAACTTGTTTAGCCGAATTCACATTTCTAGTTTTATGATGAGTTATCTTATATATCCAGAGTCGGATATTCAGTTGCCGAATATCCGTCTCATCCCTAGTACAGAGGTACCATAAAATAAAATAAATAAACATAATAGGAGCGTTAGAGTAGAATAGAAAAAATACATAGGCAGTATGAAATTGAAGTTGAAGAATTTTAAGTGCTATATTAAAAATGGAAAATTATTTCCGCAAGAACTTTGATCCACTATTTGCTTCCGGTTATCGATTAACATGACCCTGGATGTAATTTTCTAAAGACCTATAAATAATATAAAGCGCAATCTTGTTGTAAAATGATACTCAGATATTATTCCGTGGTAACGTTGTAACTGTATTTACTGAACTCATGTTTCGAAATTAATACAGATTAATAAAGATGTGTTTCAACTAATCCGAGAAAGCCTTATAAGTTCAGGAAATTCTTGAAAGCTAGTTCAAACTTGAAATTTTCTTGGATATTATTTCGAATATTGCTAAAATAGTTCAAAATCAATCAAAAAAAATTTACATAAAGAAATTATGAAAATTCTTACAGTTGATATAAATTTCTTCAAGAAATTTTAAATATAATACGAAATATGTATTATCAACTGCTTGCAAAGCTTTTCTATCTGCAACTTATATCAGAAAGCTTTATACGCTTCTTCAAAATCGCTGAATGTTGGTATAAAATAACTGTAAATATCTCTGGGTTATTAAAGATATTTGAATTCAAATAAAACTATGTTTTTTAGATGGATTTGTTATTTATTATCCATTGCTCTACCGGTTTCGAGTATTTTAACTCATCTTCTGGAGCTTGTCACGTCAAAATCAACAATTAATTGTAACTCACGTGTCTACTTTTAAATGTACATTTAAAAGAATATAAAAGAAATAACAAATCCAGCTAAGAAACATAGTTAGTTTTATTTAAATTCAAATATATAAAGATGGAAACGAAAAATCTTTCAAATGATTAAAGATATTGCCAAAAACCTTTATAAATATAAAACCTTATTCAAGAAATCCCAACAATCCTTAGACACTTCACAGAAATTCTTGAATGTTATTGAAAATATATTGCAAATTATTTCCATTAAATCTAAGAAAACCTTAGATACTCCTTGAAAATCATTTCGAAATAAGAGTAAATTATCTTTAGATCTTCCATACATATTAAAATTCAAAACCGTGTCAAAAGACTTCGAAAAAACATTTGTTAATTTGCAAGTAGTTGAAATGTAGAATTTTGTTTAAACTTTTGAAAATACAATAGAGTGCTGATTATCCGTGGTAATCGGGGGAAAATAGAAACTGAATAATCGAAAATCACGGATAATACAACCTAACGTTTTAGATGTGAATGTTTAATTATTGTTATAAGAAAAAGTTAGAGAATAAAATAAATATAGTGGTATAAAACAATCATCATTACTATAACACTAAATAATAATAAAAACTAATAATAAAACTATTTACGAAACTATAAAGAATTTTTTTTCTGGTTAATTATATTTTATTTAATATTTGTTATAAAAGACATAAAAGAGTTTCAGAATATGCTAGTGTTTCCTTGTAGTTGACTTTGGATTGTGATTCTAAGGTGTTATCTTCTGCGTCTTCGTCACTACATTCTTGGAGTAAATTTGGTTAAAAAATTGATTTCGTGACACTATCGGCGAGATCATCGTCGGTCATGTGTGCATTTCTAAAACATTCGAGTCAATATAAGCCACTCTAGAATATTTATATCATCTAGTTCTTGATTCAATGTTATATACAACATCTCGAAGTGTAATAAATTTGCAAAACTGATCATTGTTGTCTTTTGTTACCAGATCATTATTAAAATTGTTCTATAAAATCTCTTTATTGTTTCAATTACGCTCTGACCCATGGGTTGAATTAGAGTAGTCATATTTGGCGGAAGGTGTACGCTTCTACTAGAAACAATACTGCATTTTTGGAGACATTTACTGTCCATTTTTTTTATCTTTCTACTTTGTCAGTTTTCTGCAAAGAATTGTGTTTTAGCTAACACATACGAACGGGATATCGGAACTTCTAGTGCTCTTTGTTGAAAAAATCACTTCCCCATAACATTTTCAGTTGCTCATTCATCTCACTAGAATTATTTAGAAATTCTTGAAAATTAGTGGAAATCGCCTCAAAACATTTTATAATTACTGGAAATATTGCCAAAGGGCTCTTAAATACTTTAGTCCATTTCCAATAAAACGATTTTTGAATATTTCTAAAAATTAATGTAAAGCAACTACCAATATTTTCTGTGTTATTCGAAGTATTGCTAATATTAAGAAACAGATTTTTTAAATAGATTTCTACATATTCTCCTGATTCGTATCTAAATAGTGTCAGTGCTCTTCAGACCATGGAAAATCAATTCGTAGGACCATTTTTAAAGATGTTACTAAAATCCTTGGACATATATATCAATATCCAATATTTTTAGGCGCTTATTGAAAATTCTTTCTAAGTTAGACCAAGTTATTTCAAGACCTTCTGTATTTTCATATATACTTTTAAAATACAGATCTTTCTCCAAACACTTCCAGAAACAATCTTTAATATGGAATTACCATGAAACTTTGCAACTTAGTGTCTGAGTATTTATCTATTATGAATCTTCATATTCTTGAGAATACAGCCAATATCTTTGTGTTGGCAGAGATCATTAAGTATTATCTGGAATTCCTTGAAAATTATTATTATTATGATATTATTTAATTTATCTTTTAAATATTTTTTGTTATTGGCAATATTGTTAAAAGTATTCTATCATAAATTTATATCTAATAAAATTTCAAAAACTTTATGTGGTTCTTAGAAATATCTAAAACAAGTGTAGGTGTGAAATATATCTAAAATCTAAAATGTATTGCAAATCTAGAACATATTTCTGGAAATATTGCAAACATTTTTGAAAATTCTGGTCCAAATCTAATACATATGTGTACACTTAGGATCACGCAGATTCCTCAAAAATTCATGTAAGTCTATTACAAATCCAGTACATTCTTTTTGTAATATATTTATATATTTGAAAATAAAGATCCATATCCAATAAAGACCAGAAATTATATGGAAGTTCTTGAAAAGCGGTGTAAAGTAAAGATTTTCTGAAACACATACATATATAAATATTTGTACAATTCTTGAGCACAGTCTTGGAGGACTACCAACACCTTTAGAAATGGATGAAAGCAAGTATTCTCTCCAGGGTCATCGTTGTGTAGTCAATCAAATACAAACAAAACTAATATGTCTAGACGATATACAGAGTGTTTACAAATTGTGTTCGGGTATTTATAAATATGAAGAGGAAGAGGATTTCAATAGTTTGGCCACTTTGCACAGTATTATTTAAAGTTAGTAGTATATTCATCATCTATTAATAACTTGGAGGACCTCCAGCAAATAATACAAAACGCAAATGATACTATTCGCCAATCTTCATGCGATTCTTTTGTTAGAAGATGTTAAGAATGCCTTTAAATAGAGGGAGGTCATGTAGTACATTTACTTTAAGCACATTTGTTCTGTTTATATTTTCCCCAATTAAATAAACATTTGAAGACCAAGACGCTTCATTCAGTAATAACACTGGAATTGTTTATATCTTCTAAAGCACCGCTTTTATGACCTAGGTTTGCCAAGACTTTTTTGCTTATCTTGATGGGAATATAAGTGGGTAAAGTATCCGAGCACAATTTTTAAACGCCTGTATATTGTTTTAATGATACATAAGAGGTGTGTTTTGATTTACTTAATCGTTTTCAGACATAACGGTAAACGAGACGTTTAAAATTAATTTTAAAAAATAAAGAATTAAGTTTTGAATTGAATTAAAGCATGTAGATAATTGCATCAAAAAGTAATCCAAAGGTTTTTTTAAATAAACAATCATATATCTTATAAGTGCGAAGGCTTTCACGACCGGTGTTAATTGAACTAAAATTAGAACTAACACTAGCACTAACACTAGAACTATCACTAGCACTAACACTAGATCTAAAACTAGAAACTTTCGGGTTTTGCCGTGCGTTTTTTGAAAAAAATGTTTAACGTTTCGGATGCCATGTTGCAACCTTCTTCAGAAACTGGTTTAACTGAGTTAACTAGAGTAAAGAACCAGTTTCAACTAACTAAGTTTCAGTTCCAACTAACTGAGTTAGAGCCAGTTTTAACTAACTAAGTTTCAGTTCCAACTAACTGCGTTAGAACCGTTAGAATTTTAGTTCAATCATATATCTTAGGTATCAAATCTTAATTTGTATGATAACAAAGAGAAATCTTATAAACTAAATTCAAAATTCTAATGAATAACGATCTATACCCAATAAACCCCATAATTTTTGAAAATGTTTGTATCAAGTGTTCTATATATTTATAAATATATCCAAATCCCTTGGAAAAACAAAAACCGTTAGGATCTGAGCAAAGTCTTCATGTATTAAAAATAGAATAATTATTAAAATATTGTGGACAATATAGCACAATATCCATCAAGATTCGTGAAAAAAAATATTATTTAAATCTTCGTAAATATAGACACCTAATTAATATTCCAGCAATCATTTAAAAAGTTACCAAAATCCTTTCAGTTACATATTGATTAAATAAATCTCAGAAACCTTAGACACTCTCTCAAGTTTTTGAAAATTAGTATAAATTAAAAATATATATGAGATTTATATATAATCTCATAAATTCCAAAATCCTTTGGTACTAAAAGTACATTTGGAAATAAATCTAAATAAGATTTTTGTTAACATTGTTAAATGCTTAAAAATTATAAAACCATCCAATAATTTTATGGAAATACATTAATTGTTGTCGCAAAATTTGCTTTAAAGATCTTGTATACAATTTTCGATAAAAACAGATCGACATCCAATAAATTCTGAGAACCTTTTGTTATTGCTTGGAAATCCTTTAGAATAAGTATAAAGCTAGTACAATTTCTACCTTCTTAGGAATAGCATTATAAATAGTTTTGCATCCACTCACTATTTGGAATTCATGAAATTTCTGTTTTTTTTTTACAAATATCTCTAAAACAAATACAGATCAATTCAATAAATCTCAAACACCTTAATATGAGACAATTGTGAGAAATACTTCAAAATAAATAAATACTACGAAATTTCTAAAATCCTTGTAATTATCTTATTCATGTTGATTATTTCCTTGAAACTAGATACGTGTCAGACTTATTACGTTGTTCTTTAAATTCGCCTGCGATATAATTAATTAACTACTACTTTTGCCAAGATCGCGGTGAAAATTTTTATAATGAAGACTTAGTTATACGGGGATATGATCGATATTTCAAAGTTACAAAAATTTCGTTTCAATAAGAGACTGAAACTCGTATTTTGCATACCAATTCCGAAAATTGAAATGCTCAAGTATGCATTCATATAAGACAAAGAATTTTAAAATTTTCCTTAAAATAAAACTTTTCGTTAAATACTTCTAGTATACACGGACCTTCAATTTAAAATTGTGTTGGGGAAATAAAATCATTTACGTACCCATATAAATTGGTGACTCCGACACTTTTATCTGTTGGGCAATTATTTATTGAAGAATAGTCGAATAACAAACAAATTTGATAAAATAGAACAATAATAAAAGAAGAATCCTTGACAAATACTACCATTTTAGCTCATCTAGCCATCATAGGCAATTTTCTCTTATGAACAGACGAATCGGATTCGGCAAGAGGTTGCAAAATGTTTAAATTGAATATTCCACATTCGATAGAGAACTGCTTGCTATATATCTAGCATTAAAATATTTTCAATACATTTTTCAAGCAAATGAATTCAAAATTTTTACAGACAATAAACCATTAATCAAGGAATTCTTGTCAAAGACTGATAAAGACCAAGCCAAACTCAATACATTAACTATACAATTAAATTTACAACAAAGGCAAATTCAACACACTTCCAAGCACATTGTTAAAAGTTGATGTCACTCACAAAATTTAGATAAAGTAGTCCGAAAGCAAAACCTAAATTTAAACAAAACATTTCATTAATCCAAGATTAGATCATCTACCGATAACTTAGATTTTTGGTACGGGAATTCTTCTACAAATCCCAGATTATTAAATTATTTTGGACAAATACGAGCTCTAACACATCTATATTTTAAAGCCACCTTAGATAATATCAAATATCGTTTCTTTTGGTCATATTCAACAAAACACGTACAATTATGTTGCTAAGCATGCATATAAAGGCAGAAAGTTAAAATCTAAAAATACACAAAATCTCCACCTCAGAAATTCAATCTAGCAATTGATAGATTTGAACCGATTCATATAGATTTAATAGGTTCTTGTACTCTTTCATTAAATTGTTCTGGTGTTCTAACTGTAATACATGACGCTTCAGCATCTACCATAGCCACAGCACTTCTAAATGAACATTTCTCAGCATTCGGTACTACACACTATCACTCACGATCATGTCAATTCGAATCCCAGTGATTTCACCACTTCAATAAATTACTAGAATCTGATCAAATCCACACTTCATCCATTAACTTTTTCCAATTAGTCTTTTGAGCCAGAGATCATCACTCAAAGAAGATTTAGGTTAACCTCCTGCAGAGCTAATGTATGGTCTACTAGATGAATTCATTACTTCTAAATAAAATCATTTAGATGTGCAGCCACTTTTAACCAGCTTTCAAGAAACATTTGCAAATTTTATCAATATTGAAAGATTATTTCAAGCGTTTATAACTAATGATAAACTTGATTTTGTTTAATTATGTTGGGGAAGAAATAGTTATCTTTTTATAAATTTAACATTTCAAGTCTTCTGAAAGTACTTCAAGTATTCTAGAAGCAGTATCAAGTCTTTAAGAAGCATTTCAAGTCTCCCAGAGGTAATATCAAGTCTTCTGGGAGCATTTAAAATCTTGTAGAAGCAGTATCAAGTGATCTATACGCATTTCTAGTCTTCTGGAAGCATGTCAAATCTTCTAGAAGTCTTCTAGGAGTATTTTAAATCTGCTAGAAGCAGTATCAAAGTTTTCCAGAGGCAATATCAAGACTATTGAAAGCATTGTAAATTTTCTGCAAGCAACATCAAGTGTTCTAGAAGCAGTATCAATAAATCATATATCAGGATCTATAAACATTTCTAGTCTTCTGGAAGCATGTCAAGTCTTCTAGAAGTCGTAAACAACATCGAGAAGGAAACATCTAGAAGGAATACCAAATCTTCTGGGAATATTTCAATTCGTTTAGAAGCAGTATCAAATCTTCTGGAAGCATTTCAAGCCTCCCAGAGACAATATTAAGTCTTCTGGAAGTATTTTCATTTATATAGATACCGTATCTAGAAGACTAGATACGGTATCAAGTTATCTTGATAAATTGTAAGGCTTCTAGAAGCAATTTAAGTCCTCTGCAAGTACTCTGATACTGGAAGCAGTATGAAGTCTCGTAGGAGTATCAAAATACATGCTCTGCAATAAAAGCGTTTCTAACAGAATCAAAAAGAAAGTACTCTATAGCACATTCAAATATTAATTGAAAATGGCAACTTCAATCCAAATAAAATCATTAATGGTTTTGTAAGGGTTGGGTTGGTTTACACTAAAGTAAAAAAACAACAATTTAATAATCAATATGTTTGCAAAGGTATTTTGGTTTCGGGACCTTTAGCACAAGTACTGTGATTTAGAACTTATTCCCGAATTCCGAAAACATTTTTGGTTCCGGGAATTGGAGATATGAATTGGATACATCTTCGCTATCAGAAAAATATTTGAATCAATGAAAAGTAAAATAATTCCAAAAAATTCAGCAATAATCAACAATAGTATTCAATAACAATCCTGATTCGAATGCAATGGTTTCCTTTCAATCATTGCGGAACACTTACTTTCTCAAAGTTTCTTAAATCGCCTATAAATGGTAAAGCTATTATATTCTTCCTCATTTGTATATATTTTCTTTTCATGTGTTATTGCAATTATCTTATTCCTTACCCGACACTAAACTCATTCTGTTAATCTAATCAACATTCAAGATCATTTACATGTTCTTGACATAATTAAGATTTTTTCATGAAATTCTCTTATAAAGATCCTCTCACCCGCAACCAGGCCTTTCGTTCATCTTGACAATCACTGCTCCATTGTTAAATTGTCACGTTAGAGATTTCTAGGCCATACATTTTCAAGAAATCCTTCTTATAATCTCAACCGAATCAAATCCAAGATTACAAATAATAATAACAAATCAAAAGTAAACGTAACCACAATTGTTTGTGTGCAACAAACCGTTTATCTGCCCATTTGAATTACATAATCGAGTTTCGCTTATGAATCGTTTACCTACGTGATTTGAACACGTTACTACCAAGAACTATACTCGGTTGCGACTTTCCACTTGTTAAACACCTTACATGTAAGATATATAAGATTTAGTTAGCATCTTCCACGAGGAAGTTTCTTAAATGTTTCAATCCTGACTTAATCTACGGAAATTTTCGAATAATTTATTGGTGTGGAGTGTAAATTTTATAAGTCAACAAACATCTTGGTTACACAATATTTTGATTTTGATATATCACGATTTTTCGTTTGCGCGAATTCCTAACTGAAAGCGAAAGAAATAAACTATAATTAGCGTTGGGACACCATTCATTCAAATAGTCCGTCGGCGATTCAATTTCTTAATCTAATCGGTTACGTACGTTAAACTTTATACCATCAAGTTAATTCGAAGAAGATCGCGTACGCAAGTGAACGCGAAGACTACAAGTTGCTTCTTTTAACAACATCGGTGGCGTAAGAAAGAAGTGGCGACGTTGCGAACACTATTCGTCAATGTGTCTTGTATATGTGTTGTAATATTATGTTGGAGTTGAAGTTGTCGTTTACAAAGCAATAAATCTTTTGTACGCAGTACTTATTTTGTATTTAGTATTCGGAAATATAAAGTCGGTTGAGATATAGATGTATTTAATAATTTATGTAAAATGTTGGATGATTATGTTTAGTACATTATTTCTGTGTTTCCCCGGTTACTTTCCAATGGGAACGTTTTCGCTTTCGGCAAGTAATCTGGGATAGTAGGCCAGTAGGGGCGTTTGTTTGAAAGTGAAAAGTTCGTTTCTTCACGCGAAGACTACAATATTGCGGAGTTACGATATTGGATTGCATGTGTTGATACAAAATCGATTGAAACGAAAAGTAATGGATTTTTACACAATGCTTCTTATTTATAACGAACGGGTTACAAATATCGTAATTGACGTCAATTAAGTTATAATAAAAACGTAATTTTAGATAAGTAATGATCAAGATTTGTAATTGATCAATTTCACGCGTTTTGAACATTTAAATGGGTAATTTTTAACCTGTCGCCAATTTCCTACTTTTTATATTATTGTATACCAACACAAGAACTAATTGATCATTTCCTATCGAGGTTTTTATTGTAACGGTTGCGTTTGAAATCGAAATCATTACTTAATTATACCTAAGTAAAGGTAAAATGGTTTATCTTCTAGATTAAATGAGATTTACAAAATCATCATAAAGTTAATTACATTTTAAAGCAAATTTAATTAAGTTTAAACCATCATTAATAATAATTTATGTCGTATAAAGAGCGATGTTGTGATTTTATAAACTATTTGTGTTAAATATAATAAAGTTTAAACCCGGAAATTTAATCAATTGTATCTTAAGTGTGAATCGAGATATAATTACGAGATTAAGATCAGTTTTTAGGAAATTTAATGAAGACTAAATACACTATAAATAATATCTTATTGATTAATGTACCCGAAATAATAACTTATTTTACATAAAAGCTTTTTGTTATGATTTTTTAAACCAAAATCTGCATGTTAAATGAGACAAATTTAAAAAGTAATAAATAAATTAAGATATAGTTATGAAGTGAAATACATTTGAAGGAAATTTAATGAAGATTAACTAGAAATAATAACTTATTTTACATAAAAACGTTTGTTATGTCTTTTTTATGAATAACACGAAGTCTGTATCTTATATGAGACAATTTTAAGAAATAATAATTGCAAGATGTATATTAAGAAGGAATTGAGATAAAAATATGAAGTGAAACACAATTTGAAGCAAATGTAATGAAGATTAAATGTATAAGAAATAACAAATTATTCACAAAAACGTTTGTTTTGACTTTTTTATGACTAACACGAAGTCTGCATGTTATATAAGACAAGTTTAAGAAATGGTAATTGAAAGGTATCTTTTATCTTAAGAACGAATTGAAATAAAAATATGTAGTGAGGCACAATTTGAAGCAAATGTAATGAAGATAAAATGTGTAAGAAATAATAATTTACTTTAAGTAAAAGCTTTTGTTATAATTTTTTCAATTGAAGTCTGCTATATTATATCTTAAGAAGGAATTGAGATATAATTATGATATGAAGTACATTTTGAAGCAAATTTAATGAAGCTTAGATGAACCAGAAATAATAACTTACTTCATATAAATACCACTTTTATAATTTTTTAAATAGAAGTGTGCGTGTGAAATTTATAAAATTATATCTTAAGGAAGAATTGAGATACATTTATGAAATCAAGCACATTTTGAAGCAAATTTAATGTAGATTAGATGTACTAGATATAATAAGCTATTTCATATAATTGGTATGATATTTTAAATAGAAGGCTGCATGTAATATAACACAAATTGATAAAATGGAACTTTAAAAAATTATATCTTCAGAAGGAATTGAGATTCAATTATAAAGTTAAACACATTTTGAAGCAAATTTAATGAAGACTAAATATACCAAAAATAATACCTCTAAATGTACCAAAAATAATAATTTTTTATTTTATATAAAAGCGTTTATTATGATTTTTTTTATCGAAGTCTGCATGCTAAATGAGCCAAATTTAAGAAATGGTAATTGAAAGAATTTTATCTTAGGAAGAAATTGAGATCCAATTATGAAGTGAAACACATTTTGAAAGAATTTTAATGAAGATTCAAAATACCAGAAACAATAACTTATTTTACATAAAAGCATTTGTTGTAATTTATTAAGCAGAAGTCTGCATGTGAAATGAGACAAACTTAAATAATGGTAATTGAAGTAATTGTATCTTAAGAAGAAATTGAGACATACTAATGAAATAAAATACATTTTGAAGCAAATTTAATGAAGACTAAATGTACCAAACATAATACCTTATTTTATATAAAAGCGTTTGTTATGATTTTTTTAATCGAAGTCTGCATGCTAAATGAGTCAAATTTAAGAAATGGTAATTGAAAGAATTATATCTTAGGAAGAAATTGAGATCCAATTATGAAGTGAAACACATTTTGAAAGAAATTTAATGAAGATTCAAAATACAAGAAATAATAACTTACTTTACATAAATACTTTTGTTATGATTTTTTAAATCGAAGTCTGCATGTGAAATAAGACAAATTTAAGAAATAAAAATTTTAAAAAATATATCTTAAGAAGAAATTGAGATGTCAATCAAATTTAATGTTGCTTAATTATACCAGAAATAATAACATAATTTTTGTCGAAGTCTGTATGTGAAATGCGACAAATTAAAAAAAAATTTAAAGGATTCTATCTTAAAAGAGAATGTATTATAAAATTAAAAACAATTTTAATAAAATTAAAGCTTCTAGAAATAATAACTTATTTTACGTAAAACTGTTATCGTTTTTTTAAATCGATCATTAACATAAACATTATACATAGAGTGTAAAATGGTGATTTAAAATATTGTATCTTAAGAAGAAATTCAGATATGATTATGAATTTAAGAGCTAGTGTAAGCAAATTTTATGAATATTGAATACACCATCAATAATATTTTATTTTGCATAAATTTTGCGCTAATAATTTTATTAACAAAATTATATGTAATAATTTAGTTTTTTTAAAGTTGAATTTTGGGTGTCCAACGTTGGTATTTGGTCCCGTATCATCCGTCGGGATTTCATGAAAGAAATGATAGGTTCGGGACTACTAAAAAGTCCCTGGAATTTAAAAGACGTGAAAATTAAAAAAAAAATTAAAATATCCAGAAGATTTTTTTTCTGCCCCCTGTTATTTTACTACAATTTTGTACGGCTGCTCTTTTGGAAGCGTTTTTCTTCAAGAGGCAATATCAAGCCTTTTGGAAACATTTTAAATCTTTTAGAAGCAGTATCAAGTGCTCTGGAAGGATTACTTATAATATTTTTTTCAATATATCATGTTATATAAAGCGGGATGGATCCTCCAATTGTGATATAAATGGAAACTGCAAAAAAGAGCAGCAGAAATCGAAAGCTACAGAAAATCGCCAAAGCTACGGCGCTTTAGAGATATCAGCCATGGATATATCTTTTAGAGATGATGACAATGATGTTATAGAAGTTAGAGATTTGTCCAATAGTAATAATTAACAGAGTATCAAAGATTCAACCAACTCTTGTTTTAAGCAGTGCTTTCAAAACCAGTGATGGTTAAGATATTGCTACATAACATTTCCAACTTATTTCAAACCTCTAAAGTCTCTAGAATTATCTTTCTTTTCTGTATTTTTTAAAATGTTATAAATCAGGATACTAAAGAAGCATTTTGGAAGCATTTCTGCTCTTCTGGAAGCATTTCAAGTCTTCTGGAAGCAGTAACAAGCTTTCCGGAAACAGTTCACGTCTTCCAGTGGCAATATCAAGAGTCTTCTAGATCTATCATTTAAAGTCTTCTAGATGTAGCATCAGGTCTTTTAGAAGCATTGCATGTCTTCTGGAAGCATTTCAAGTATTCTATTGACAACATCAAGTATACTGGAAGCATTTCAAATCTCTTTGAAGCATTTGAAGTCTTCTAGAAGCAGTATCAAGTCTTCTGGAAACATTTCGGGTCTTCCAAAGGCAGTACTATATTTTCGTGAGTATTTACAATCTTCCAAAGGCAATCTCGAGTCTTCTGGAAGCATTCCAAATCTTCCAGAGGCGATATCAAGTCTTTTGGGAGTATTTCAAATCTTCTAGATGCACTATCAATTGCTCTGGAAGCAGCATAAAGTCTTCTAGAAGCAGAACCATGTCATATAAAAGCAGTATCACGTTATTTGGATGTATTTCAAATATTCCAAACGAAATATTAGTTTTTTTGGTAGCATTTCAAGTTGTGTAGATGCAGTATCAAGTCATCTCAGAGCATTGCAAGGTTTCTGGAACCATTCCAAGTCTTCCAGATGCGATATCAAGTCTTTTGGAAGCATTTCAAACCTTCTCGAAGCATTTGAAATCTTCTAGAAACAGTATCAGACTTTCTGGAAGCAGTTCAAATATTCCAGCGGCAACCAAATCTTCTTGAAATATTTCTAGTCTTCTAGAGGCGATATGAAGTTTTTGGAAGCATGTCAAGTCTTCTAAATGCAGTATCAAGTCTTCTTGAAGCATTGCAAGTCTTCTGAAGAATTTCAATTCTTCCAGAGGCAATATCAAGTCTTTTGGGGGCATTTTTAATCTTCTAGAAGCAGTATCATGTCTTCTGGAAGTAATGTCAAGTTTTCTAGAAACAGTATCAAGTCTTATGAAAGCTTTTCAAGTCTTCCAGAGGCAATCTCAAGTCTTTTGGATGTATTGTAAGTCTTCTGTAAGCAAGTCTTTTGCAGAAAATATCAAATTTTGTAGAAGCAATATCAAATCTTCCAGGGCAGTAGTAAATCTTCAGGAAACAGTTCTAGTTTTCTAGAAGTATTTCAAGTCATTTGGAAGCGGTAATAAGTGTTCTGCAAGCAACATCAAGTTTTCTAGAAGTAGTATTAAATCTTTCAATGACAGTAGTAAATCTTTTCGAAGTAAGAAAGTCTTCTGGAAGCATATCAAAGCTTTTTTGTATTTGGATTTCGGGACTATTTTCGGGAATTTCGAGATCTTTAGCTCAAGTACCGGGATTTAAAACATACTTAGCCCCGAATCTCAAAAACATTTTTGGTCCCGAGAATTGGACACCCTTTTTAATTGAATTTATAAATTTCTCTAGGTTGTGTAAAAGATAATAAATAACATACTTGTAGTTCTAAACATTTTGTTGGTGAACATCAAGTTTTAATACTTAAATTAATAACTTTTCTTAACCGTTAAGTTTAAAGCATTTATTATAAGTTGTCTCCTCCAGAATAAATTCGTGATTTTTTCTAAATACAATCCTACATACTCCATCTTTAAAAGAAATCGTAGTTTTTATGGCATCAATTTTTAATATTAATCAATCTTCGAAATTCTACATCTTAATATTAATCTTTGTTCGGTCAAAATAATTTTTATTTTAATAAATATGAACTAATCAAAGCGGATCTAATTGAACATCTAAAAAATAATTGGGAAAAAAGCAATTTTCTAACTTGTAAATTTTTAAAAATTATTAGATTTATTTGCTTTCAAAAATATTTTTGAATTAAAAAACTAATAATATCATTCATAAAATTAACAATTTTCTATGGTCATAATTAAAAAGCATAATAGAAAAAAACATTAACAAAAATCTAAGAAGAGCCCAGTTACATTCAACGACTGTAACAGTGAATATCTTCTGTTAAAAGTTAATGAGGCGTAATTTTCAATTTCAGATGTCCAACATAGAAAGAACAGATAATTAGTTGTCTGTCTCCCGTTGCTTTTCTAGGTATAAGAGAATTAATATTTTATTATAGCTCTTTAATTATAAGAAACAATTTTATTAAGTATTTTCTCGCTTTATTATTGAGAAATGAGAATGACACATAATCTCATAAAATCAGATATTTGTCGTTTGACGAGAATCTAAAATAAAGGAATTGAAACAATAACTGTTAATAAAAATTTTATAGACAAAGATTAGTGCTTTGTGGTTTTCGCTTCAAGGAAACATGATATCTTTTTGGCATGATTACCTCATAGACATTAAATTACTTAATCAGAAACAAATAGTAAAATTTTAATATTAAAATTAAAATTTACAATTTTAAAAATTAACTTTAATTAGACTAAATTAGTTTAAAGGATTATTCTTAGTATACGTACGACTCATTGTCTTTATCGACTATTATTTCAATTCTTTATCTAATTATGATCTGTATGTAATATACTTTTTTAATATTTCAAAATAATACAATATTCCAAATTATTATTTATGGATTATTAGCCTGTCATACATTACATTTGTTAAATATAGTTTTATAACATACTAAATAAAACATTAAATGATTATAAAAAAGGCATTTACGTACACTCACTTTTCATTGAACCGGCTTTTCTTACATATGTTAGCTCCTGTCCAGGTTCATTAGAATACATGAAGATAGATCTTCGACATCCATAAAATTAACTTACTGATCACTTTCACTATCAAGGGTTTATTAATATATTTCCGGTAGAAACTTCTATTAGTTTCATACAAGTACAAGTGACAATATTTATATAGCCTTTCTAGCTTATACTCATACCACTTTTACGTATAAAGGTAAATATACAGTAAAGCATCAATAAAACAAAACTAATATAGGAGATGGGATTGTTATAACTAAAAGAATTAAAATTCTAATACCCATTAAAATTGCATATAATAAATAAACTTTTTTTATAATATTTTATTTTTATGTATGAAGGATATCCCAATTTTGCATAACAGCTGCATTTCTTTATCAAGCCATCCCCTATAAATGTTACTATAAAGATAAAGGGTAAATTTACTTATAACAAATATTTCGTTTTATACAGAGTGTACATGTTGTGTATCATAACCCCTATTGATTTACCATGAAAAATATATTGAGGAAGATCGATTTTAGAATATATATAAGAATGATAGTGATGAGAGATATCACAGATGTTGTTAAAAAATATAAGAGTAGCTATTTACAGATATTAACCAAGATTTGGTTAGGTGATGGAGAAAACATTTAGGATGGCAGTGACAAAATTGAAAAAAAATATGGACCGTGTTAAGTTACATCAAGAATGATAGTGATGAAATGAAATATATATGAAAGATATAAAGGATATTGTTGAGAAATATATGATAAGCTATTTACAGATATTAATCAGGATATTCACAAGTAATGGAGAAGACATTTAGGATGGCAGTAACAATATTTAGAATAAATATTAATCGTGTTAAGAATATATCAAGGATAATAATGATAATAGAAGTGATAATGAAGTAGTACTGATAGTGTAGCACTATCCAAGCAAGTGTTGAAGCACTTGCTGGGAGTTTGTAATAATTATATTAAGTTGAGAGATGTTACAAACATTGTTGAGATATTAATATCGAGGTTGTTTTTCTTTTCCATTTTTTATATAATATAATAATGAGGTTTCTACCTCACTTAAGTCAAGGCACATTGTGCATGTTTTGCTTTGTTTTTTAAATTACGTTTAAGTTATTAATACCTGTAGTCGTTTAATTTGAAGACTTCTCTCTATTCTAAATTATAGATTTTTAATATGTTACCCATGGGTTTTTTAAGTTTAGTTTAATGACGTGTTCGAATTCCTGAAGATGGTTCAACTTGTGAACCGAAACCGGTAGAACGAAATTTAATTAATTCCATTAATAAAGTACGAAAGATCAACTTTTAGTTTTATTATATTGTTGAGATATGATGTAAAGAATATTGTAGAAGACAATCTATATAGGGATATATCATAACAAATGTTGAACAAACTAAAGGATCAGCGGTACAATTATAATATCCAAGCAGCACTAAAGCAGGGTAGAGAGAATAATTGATTTCGTTCATCGTTTCTAGACTATATATTTAACAGCAAATGATTAATATTACTTTACTTTGTACGATGAACTTTATTTATTAAATTAACTCTACAATTGTTTCGAGGATCCAGTCCTCATCTTCTGGAGTACGTCAATTATGAGTATATAAATGATAAAAACATGTGGTGTATTATATTTTTCTTTCTCATTTGCCCATTAATGATTTATTTCTACAAATTTTTTCTGTTTAATATTGTTAGTTCGAGACGTGACAGCGTGTTTATTGATAATCGTAATACGTTTTATCATTTATATACTCATAATTGACGTACTCCAGGAGATGAGGACTGGATCCTCGAAACAATTGTAGAGTTAATTTAATAAATAAAGTTCATCGTACAAAGTAAAGTAATATTAATCATTTGCTAACAATCACGATGTTCAGTAAAAATAATAACCAAACATCTATATATTTAACGACTTTATTGGCGATTTTTGTAGATATGGGGAACATTAAAAGAAGAATGATACAGTAGAAGCACTAATGATGTTAAAATAAATGTTAAAATATATAAATAACGTTGATAGATGGTGAACATTCCAGATTAGTCGACGAATTTAATGCCATAAAAGATGTTAATAAATTCCAAATTCAGGATATCAGACACCAACTACAGAGATATAATTATGCTAAAACTGTTTATCTAAAGTTTTTATAATTCAATTAAAATGTTTAATTAATACGTGTAGATATAAGACATTTGAAGATACCTTTTTATGAAACCGAAGTGTTGCAGTTAAAACATGCCAAACTCGTCATTCGGTTATGGTTCATTAATACTTAAGAGGTGTAACCTCAGTACATTGTAGTAACCGAGCGTGCTAACGACTAGGATAAAATAGTTAATAGTTACTCATTTGATTATGTCTCGTAAATTCATAATCAAAAACTGATTGGCTGATCATCATTCAATACCCCCCATAAATAAAAGAAGCTGAAGCCACTTGCGAGTAAGACGTTATTAGTCTGGTATTGAGTATTACTCATTCGATAGAAAGTCGATTAATCAATGTATTTTTAGCAACTGACACGCTACATTAACACTTGTTTGGCACGTTATTCCATGAGATATAGAATTTATTGTTCATTTGTTATTTAATGTACTCTAATTAAAAGGAACCTGCGGTGTGAGCATATGAATATGTACTCATTAAGATCCTAATTTAATAAATATCTTTCTCTAATTCTTGGACATTAGTTCGACGTTTTTGCAGTCTCAGAGATCTCCCTAAATCTAACTATCTCTGATAAAGATCTTGTTTTCAACGGTTTAAAGATTTGAAGGGTGGAGTTTGTACCGGAAGCACTTAATTAATTGCGGTTAAAAATCTATCTAAACAATAAGTCAACCTGCTGTGGATTAATTTGTAGTCCCTCAAAGGCTACTAACAAGGATTATTGTTATTATTTGAAAATACTCTAACTTATGTAACCTCCTTAGGAAATGAGCTGCTCTGTATGGGAGATCTGAACATTGACCTCCTGAGATGCTTGGAAATGCTGCACTCTGAAATATAGAATTTAAATAATATAATCTCTTATTGCTCTAATCTTAGTGAGCACTGATGATATAATAATGGACTCGGATATTGTACACACACCTAACATTTCTGATTTAAATGAAAATTTGAAAGATTTTCTAATTTTATCATGTTGCTTTTTACGAAAATATACACTCAATTCCCTCGCGTAATATTTAACACCTGAGAAGTCTAGATGGTAAGGTTATGCTCTTTAATTTAAATATTGATCTAAAATTAGAACTAATACTATTGCCCGTGCCAGATGTCAATGCCCCACTTTAGAAACCGATATCTTCCAAATCGCTCGATCAAAAATATGACTGTAAAGTTTATTATAATCAGTGAACATTTCTGCATATCATATGTTCATTTCGGATCTGTTCGGATTTTTTTTTTGTTAAATTGAAGTTATGTTGAAAAACCGATTTTTTGAAAAGATGTTTTATGTTACGGATGCCGTATTGCAACCTTATTCAGAAACTCTTCGTGTCCACTACCATCTTCCATGTACTGCTGAGTTCCCAGCCATCTTCTCAGTAGACTTTGTTTGTATGTCGATGGATTTCTATTGCTTCTCTTGTCAGCCTTTGTTGATATTTATTAGTGCTTGCCAGTACCTTCGTTTTGTCAATGAAAATCAGTGAAAAGAAAGAAACAAATTATCAAAATATAAACTATGGACATACAAAACTACACTATAAGTACAGTTACGATAAAAAAGCCAGAACAGAATCAAAGAAATTGCAATTGTTATAACAGTAACTGTACGAACTATGATATTGATAAAATCTACGTTATTAATAATAGATATGATAATAATAATCGAAATAGACACCATAATTATCGATATATCAACAAAAGGCCTTGTCCAATGATAAAAAACTTAGGTAATATAAATCACTTAAAATTAATACCAAATTTTACGATAATCCCCATAATTTCTTAAATTTTATTGAAAAACAAAATTTAATACAATGTAATTATATTCCAATTATCACAATTAAAGTCCAAAATATCGAAATAATAATAAACAAGTTGGTAAAAATTATATTCGGTAACTGAAATTAATAATAAAAGTTGTTTAATGGAATTTTACCTTTTTGAGAACAGAATTGACAACATCCGAAAACATGGCATGATCCTGACATCATTTGAAAATAAGGACTGAGAATTGGTAAAAATTGTATTAAATTTGAAACAAATAATGAATATTGTCTTTTAATGATTGAGAATAAATGTAAAGATAGTGTTACAGAAATGATAAAAGAATTAATAATATAAATAGAGGGGAAAATTATTATAAAAATATTTATGAAGAATATAAATATGATGAATATGGAGATGAAATAAGTTTAAATGACTATTTCATCATATATAATGATGAAAATAAAAATAATAACATAATTAAAAATAAAGAAGAAAATATAATTATTACTGAGGGAAATACGGAATGCTACAACGAAGAATTAGTAAAGAAGATTTAAATAAAGGAAGAAAGTAAAGAAAGATGTATTATTGAATGATTGGTTAAAACTTAATGATGTAGTAATATTTGCTAAAAATTATATCCATAAAATAGAAATAGAAGATCATTCACCTATAAATTGTAAAAATTATCCTATATCTTGTCATTTTCGAGAACAAATTATCGAAAGATCAAATTCCTATTTTATACAGGGTGTTCCCGTGACTCGGGGCATAAAATTAACCACATATACTAGAGCAAAAATGATGATGATTCGTGAAAAAAAATTATTATAAAAGTCTTCAAATGGCCAAGATATGGGCCATCAAAGTTCAGAAATTTTAACACATTTTTCTAAATATTTTCAAAACCATTTATGGTAGAGGGTTGAAATTTGGTACAGAGTAAACAAACATCATGCAAAATCATTGAACCAATTTTGACTTTGGCCGGATGACGGCAACCATGTTATACAGGGTGTTCCTAAAATTTGTTTGCTCAGAACTTTTTTGTTTGTTCGTAACCCTACATTTATTTTTGTAGTTTTTAATAGAAAATTTATTTTCGAAACTTTTTTCACTCTTTGAAAATTTTGATAACATTAACCGTTTGCGAGTTAAACGCGAAAATATTAAGCTTCGATTTCAATGGTAACACTAAACACAATAATTTTCGAAAAAGTTGGCCATGGCAATTAAAAAAAAAACAAATTGAGCCGTCAACTTGCTTATGTAGTTTAAACATAAAGTTGTTTGTTAATGAAGTTTTTATTAATTTTGCGTGTTCAAAATGGACAATTACACATTTAGTGAACAAACTGACATGATTTTGACATTGGGAGAATGTCATGGAAACGCCGTAGCAGCCGCTAACCGTTATCGGGAGAAATTTCCGAACCGCAGAGCGCCCAATCGAAAAACATTTTTAAGAATTGAAACCCGTTTAAGGGAAAATAGGACGTTTAAGCCGAATTTTAGTAACAACGGTAAAGTCAGATCAGTCCGAACAACCGAACTAGAAGAAGATATTCTAGACTACGTACAAGAAAATCCTACAGCTAGTACTTTGGATATGGCGAGGCATTTTTTAACGTCAAAAACAACTATCTGGCGTGTTCTTCACGAGCAACAGCTTTATCCATATCATAGTTATAAAGTTCAGGAAGTTCGACAGGCTGATTACCCACTACGACTGCAATATTGTCAAATAATGCAGCACAAAATCCAAATTGATGATCAATTTTTAGAAAAAATACTTTTTGCAGATGAATCGACATTTTCTAAAGATGGAATCATCAATTTGAGAAATTCACATAGTTGGGCGGACGAAAATCCAAGATTTAAGAAAGCTTGGAAATCGCAATGGAGGTTTTCTCTTAACGTTTGGGCTGGCATTGTGGGCGATGTCTTTATAGGACCCGTTTTCTTGCCGTCAAGGCTGGATGGCCATACATACAGGGGACATTTAGAGCAATTAAATGATTTTTTAGATGACGTTCCTTTAAACACAAGACAAGAAATGTGGTATATGCATGATGGTGCTCCTGCGCATAGTACACATGCTGTCCAAGAATTTCTATGTGAACGGTTTCCGGAACGGTGGATTGGACGAGGAGTGGATGCACCGATAAGTTGGCCCCCCCGATCGCCGGATCTTACACCTCTAGATTTTTATTTATGGGGACGCATTAAATCGCTTGTGTACTGCGTTGAAATAACTTCAGTTGATCAACTGAGGTTACGAATTGTTGATTCATTTGATCAACTTCGAACTGAAATCAACGTCCTCAGCAGAGTGCGCTTTAATTTAAGACGGCGATATCAGGCGTGCATTGAAGCCAGCGGGAGTGTTTTTGAACATCTGCTTTAGTATTTTTTTTGTTCTGTTTTATTTATTACCATTTGTTTATAATTTTATTGTTCTTGTTCATATTTTTGTTAGAATTTTTATTATGTTCTTGTTTGTTGTTACCGCGAAAATTAAATTTATTGTTTTGGAAATTACATTCTTTTATTCAATTAAAATAAATTAACACTGGATTTAACTAAATCTACACTGAGAAATTTATGCAAATAATGGTTATTAGATCAGTTCGTTTTTCAATTGTCATCGCCTTCTCAGATCTTGCGGAATATGTTTTATTTGTTACGATTGAAATCAAAGCTTAACAGTTTCGCGTATAACTCGAAAACAGTCAATGTTATCAAAATTTTCAAAGAGTGAAAAAAGTTTCGAAAATAAATTTTCTATTAAAAACTACAAAAATAAATGTAGGGTTACGAACAAACAAAAAAGTTCTGAGCAAACAAATTTTAGGAACACCCTGTATAACATGGTTGCCGTCATCCGGCCAAAGTCAAAATTGGTTCAATGATTTTGCATGATGTTTGTTTACTCTGTACCAAATTTCAACCCTCTACCATTAATGGTTTTGAAAATATTTAGAAAAATGTGTTAAAATTTCTGAACTTTGATGGCCCATATCTTGGCCATTTGAAGACTTTTATAATAATTTTTTTTCACGAATCATCATCATTTTTGCTCTAGTATATGTGGTTAATTTTATGCCCCGAGTCACGGGAACACCCTGTATATCCGATTATAATTGTTAAACAATCTGATTGTAATTTGAGAATTTGCCTAATTGAAAGAGATAAATGAAAGAGTGAAACCAGGTTTCGAAACACCACAAACTGTCGATATTTTAATGTCAAAACGCGGAACGGGTAAGTATTTTACTAAAATTGATATGAAAACAGCTATGTGGTTAATAAAGCTTTCCAAAGAATCAAAAAGCTATAGTGCTTTTAGTATAAAAGGAAATGTTTATCAATTTAAAGTAGCACTTTTTGGAGTAAAATGTCCAAAAGGTATGAAATTTTGGAGCCCATCAGCTTTAATTAGATTTTTACACCGAATATTAAATGGATTTGAAGATTTTTGTGTCCAATACTTCGATGATATCCTGATCGAAAATTTTTTTCTAGAACTGAAGAAGAACATTTACAACATTTGCAAATTATATTTTCGACATTAGAATATAACGGAATGAACATTAATATTTAATAACAAAACATTTTTTCGGTCAGAAGCAACCTAGTTGGGATACATTATTAATCAAATAGGTATTAAAATAGATCCAAAGAGGGTTGAACACTTAAAAAATTCCTAAACCAAAGAAAATAAGAGATATAAGAGCATTTCTGGGATTGTTAAACTATTATCATAGATTTGTGAAACATTACGCCATAAAAACAGTACCATTAATAAAATTAATAAAAAAAGATGCGAGTTGGAAATAGTTCATAGAACAAGAAGAAGCTTTCCAAGACCTGAAACAATCATTTATTAAAGAAATATTATTATATAGACCCAATTATAATTTACCATTTAAATTGAAGTGCGACGCTTCTAATTATGCAATCGCAAGATAATTGAGCTAAATTCAAAATGACATAAAATTTCCGATACAATTCGGTGTTAGAGCACTTAAACCATGCGAATCTAAATATTCTATTATTTCAAAGAAAATGCTTTGCCATCATATTTAGTATCTAAATTAAAATATTACGTTTTGGGGAAATATTTTATTATAGAAACTGATGATATAGCACTTTTATAGAGTCTCATGTTGAATGAGTATGATTTTGATATTCGCTATAAGCCAAGAAAAGAAAAATGATAATACCAGACATATTGAGCCAAAAATTCATACATAAATTGTCTGAAGAAATTATATCAAACAATTCTTTATTTAAAAAAGTATTTTGTTCAATAAAAAATTTAGAAAAATTCAAGAAAATATAACTAATATTTAATAGCTAAAATAAATTTAATAGTTGTAAGTTAACGATAAGAGAAAAATTTTATTGTTTAAATGATATCAAAATTGAACTAAAATTAGAACTAACACTAGCACTAACACCAGAACTATCACTAGGACTAACACTAGATCTAAAACTTGAAACTTTCGGGTTTCGCCATGCGCTTTTTGAAAAAATGTTTGACGTTTCGGATGCCATGTTGCAACCTTCTTCAGAAACTGGTTCTAACTGAAAAACGCACGGCGAAACCCGAAAGTTTCTAGTTTTAGATCTAGGGTTAGTCCTAGTGATAGTTCTAGTGTTAGTTCTAATTTTAGTTCAATTAACACCGGTCGTGAAAGCCTTCGTACTTATGATATCAAAATTGTTAAAAGAATTATTAACACTTGCCACAATTGTCAACTATCAAGAGAAAAAAATTTTCACCGTAAAGCGGACTTCAAAAACACATTTTTTTAAAAAATGGATTTAATTCCAATAGTAAATATTCTATTGGAATTAAATCCAGTTTTTTAAGTAATTTACTAATTTTCGTAATTTATGATATTTATACAAAATTTACAAAATTATTTCTGACAAAAACTTGCGATACTCTCTGTATTCTATCGACTATAATGAGATTAAATACATTTTCCAATGAATATGGTAAACCCAAAACCATATTATCCGATAACGCGATCTATTTCAATAACGAAAGATATCGACGAAGTTTGGATACGAATTAAAACATTATTCAACATCCACAGGAAAATCGATGCGAGAGAATTATAAAAGAGGTAATCAAGTATTTAAAAATATTGTTAAATGAAAATCATCACATTTGGATTAAGAAAATCATAATAATAGAAAAATTGTGCTGGTTTAAAACGGTAGAATTTAAGGAAAAATATATACGGAACAAAGAAAGAGAAATATTAAATAATAATCGAATAAGTAAAGAAAAATTTAAAAAGAAAATAGAAGAAAGAAATTTGAATTTTTATATATTCGGTTAATTTGTTGAAACTGAAAATATACATCTCAATACTCTATAAACAAAGGTAACACTGAGGTGTTATGATATTCTTAAGATAATCCACATTGTCATCTATCGCATCAACATAAAGTCGATAGTCCACTGACTTTAACCATTACTTTAATTTCTTTTTTCTATTTCGCCTTATTAATGTTTTTCACAATTGTCATCTGCCACACAACTGTATCTTTCATTTCCATCCTGAATTGACAGATTCTCAGCTTGCAGAACAGTTTCATCTTAGACTGAATCTCATTAAGTCAAAGCTCTCTTCAGGCGAAAGGAGGCGTGCAAAAATATAACTGCATATAAATATAAATGGAGGACTACTTCAAATAGTTTCTGATATTCGCAACCTTCGCAAACATATTTCTTATATGCGCCAAGTGGTTTATGCCAAATTAAAGGCTTATTATTCCTGGCGATACATACTGGGTGTTCATACCAAATCCACTTTATGCCAATCCCTAATTTTATCTCGTAATAGACCTTATTCGTTGAGGGCTCATTAGCTTCGTATACAGCGATTACAAAATGTTTGCCTTAAACTCATTTTTGGTTATAAGAAGGATTATCATCTATCGTATAAATTGGTCATGTTGGGTTGGTTAAATATGGATAAACGTAGACACCTTCATTGCATCGTTTTTATCTCAGGATTTTAACCTCAAAAACGCCTGAGTATTTGTTGGACAAAGTATGCTATCGATGATGTATATCATCTGAAGATAAGATCTAAAGGTTTTTTTACTTCGCCAGCGCATAAAACGGAAATTTACCAAAGATATTTCAGTTAACAGATAACTGTGCAATCACTGAAAATATTAAGTTGTTTCCGTTGTCTCGATTTCGGAGGTCGATGTTCTTATCTCAACACTTGCAACAGAATCAACAGTGATTTATTATTCTCTCCAGCGTGTTCAATTTTTAAAATTCATATTATTTTTAGTGGACCTTTTTGGTATATGGTACTGGTGTATACTAGCGATATTGGATGTTTTCACTCGGTTGGTGATGAGACTTTTATCTAAAACTGTGCGAATTCTTACACATATATTATTAACAGTATCCAGAATTATTTGTCCTTGTGGAATTTTTAAAACTACATGTGTTTTGATTGGTTATCATAATAAATATCAATTCTTAATACATTATTCAACATGGAAGTAAAAAAATATGTCACATACGATGTAAAATATCTAATGTTCAGTTATACATTTACGTTTTTTTGAATCAACGTGTTCGGAAACGTCCTTTAAAGGACACCGAGTAAGAAAGCCGTCTACAAGACGTGATGCAATGTTGCCTCCTCGCCGGTGATATTTAAGTATTTATTCGGTCGACGATTTAGGCGCCTATAAATTGCGTAATCACAACGAGTTTGGCGATGTTTTCAATGCGGATTCACGCACAATAAAAAAATGCGTGTCAAATAAATGTGAGCCACAAAAATGTGTCATGTTAAGACATCGTAAAACCATTAATTTAAACGTCTTAATAAATTTGTTTAAAAATTTACGTACAAAGAGTACTTTGTATGTTAAATCCTGGTTCTTCTTAGTCATGTCACTTAGCACGATTAAGGTATTTAAAACACAATGACTGCTAGTCATACTCAAAAGATAAGCAAAAAATACAAAAAAAAAACATAACTGGTTAATTAAAACATAATCTATTAATTGAATGATCCCTAATTATATAATTATAATCTAATTCTCTAATTACTTCAATTAGTTTTAGACACCAATTTACAAAATTCATTTATAGGCGTTACCGTTCCGGTTAGATAAGCTTTAGGAAAAGGAAGTAGAGTTTCAGAAAAAAATTGTCGTTAATTTCGTCATAAATAAAAGGGAAACTTGGTACTGAGTTATTAAAAAACCGGTCATTAAGTTGTAATCTCACGTTGATCGTATCGATTTATCATCACTTTTCTTTTCAGCGTACATGAACTTCACTTGTGAGAATAACGAAATAAGTTGAGACCGTTAAGGTATGACCCGTTGACCGAAATCGTTAACGGAATTTCTCTTTCATTGTACCGGCGCGTTCAGAAGTTCATGAGAACATGCCTTTAAATAAACATCGATGATCGCAAAGACAAAACTTTCTTTTCATCGGTAAAAAATCGAAAGTGTTACTATTCAAGTTGATATTATAAAAGAAATGTTTACATTAAATTGCTTTTGAAGATTCATTGACTTATAGAACATTCTTTAAGATCACATATCAATAATGTAGTATTTTTAATTGTGGTGTTATAATATAATTTTTAAACAATTTAGTTATGATGTTACTTAAAATATTACGTACATTAATAACGATCTAAATATAGTAACACCATGATGATACGTAATAAATGTGACTAGGAAGTATAAGGTAAATCGAAACTTACGTAAGTCTATGGATTAGGTGTTGATATTGTTGTACGCTTTAATCTGAAAATCAAAATGTGCAATATAATGTCGCCTAATAATACGTTTTATCTATATGTATAAGAGGAATGTCTGTCAAGCGTGATGATTGGACGGTCAGCTCAGCTCTTTTTACTTTGTATAGATTATGTGAGCAGGAATCTTGAACAATTTCATGCAAAATAATCATCGCATGATAAAGCAATAACTAAAGAAATTATTAAAAAAATATGTTGTCAGGTCTGCTTTCATCTTCTAAGAATAACTGTAAACGAGTTGATTGTTAAGCCAGTCACAATTTTTGTACTAAAATAAATAAAATTGTTCTGTATCTCTTGACACTTCGTTCATCTCGATTCGTTAATTTTCATAGAATCGCATGTAAATCGTATGTAATATAACACTAAGGTATTCTGTTACTCTTAAGATTATTCACCTTATCATATATCGCATCATCAATTCTTCACCGACTTTACCCCTTAGTTTAACACGTTTCATAAAAATTAAAATATTTCAACAGATAAATTTGTTAATAAGTTTAATTTAATATGATCTTTAACTGCAAGCCTTATATAGTACCAAAGTTCAAATCATATTCATTGTTTTTTGTAATTGAAGTTATAATTGAAGTTGAAGAAGTTTCATCATCGGTAGTAGCACATGAGGAATTTTTTGCCATTCCCAAGCCACGCCTTTTTTTTGTATCTGTAGGTAATTTATGATCTTTGCACTGTCTGCTTTTCAGATTTCTAAATTGCTGGTTAAATCGTAGTTCAAAACTTTCATAAAAGTGATATGATTCGGTACTTTAAGTGAAGCATTAATTTGTTAAAATATAATTAATTGATTAACTTTTTTTATACATTTTATTGAAAGAAACACTTTTTTAGGTAAAATAATTAATAGGAGACCTTCTTAGGCATAAATGGGAAATTATTAGTTATCATAAAAAATTAAAAATTAAGCATTTCATTTATTACCATTTTTATTATCATGTATAATCTCAATTTCTCAATTGCAATCTCAAATTAAATAAGGTTTTTCTGTTTGAAAGGGTCACCTTTACCAATAGTTCTGCAAGAAACTTCCTCAATTTGGCGCTCATCAATCTCACATCTATTTCATGGTGAATAATGCTATGAGTGTTTTCTTCCTACATTTTGAAGAAATAAGTTTGTACTTCGTCTGTTCTGATCACTTCTGGTTTTTGTTCAAGAAATTAAAGTAATTCAAATAAAATAGAAACGGTTTTTGAAAATCATTTTGGAGAATCTGGGTCCACTCTTCTTCTAACTATTCAGAGATCATCTAGCATTTGGGTAGCGGTTCTAACTCGTCTCCCTAACATATTCATATCACAACCTCTTCCATTTTGCTGATAATCCAACATACTGAGAGCATTGCCACACATGATCCACTATCAGATCCCGTCTAGTATTCTAATCTTTCAGAGAAGTTGCACTAAGCATAACGTTGAAGAGTACAAGCACAGTCCTTTTTCCTCTGAATTGATTCACTGCAATAATCTCGTACACATTGTAATCGAGCAACATAATGTTTTCGAAACAACTGTGGTCGAGTTGCTGATCTCTGTGATCTCAATCTCGCTTCTGCAAGCTTCCTCCATACTGTTCGTTCACTCACGTTCGTCCAATACACTTGTTCTAGAAGATTTCTTATCTCAACTGTTTGTGATATGCCGATTTTGGAATATGGTTGATACAACATACTGATCATCACGCGGTTATGTGCATCTTCTTCCTGACCTAGATCGCCTAATGAATGTGTTAGTCTGCCAAGATGTTTGAATGATGCCAAGTAACATAACGAGTGCTGCGTGCACCTTTCGCCAAAGCCACTGAGCAGCTTCTGCAACATTTAAGAGCATTTTTCATTCATACTTTAAAAGCATCTTGAATGAAGCATCTCAAAGTCATTTTAAAGCTTTATGATATTAGTGCAATATTTGTTTGGCGTAAACGTGTACCCGTGGAAATCTAAATCATTTAATCCTTCGATACTTAATAAGTTGTAAGGTTTTATTAGAATTAACGGGTTAATGCGCTATTATTATGTAGCATTTAAATACATTCTATGACATACAAGTAAATAGTCCTGACTACAATTTTAAAACTCAAAATAGGCTTGAAATTATATTGCCAAACATAAAAAGTTATGATCCCTTTAAATGGGCACGATTTTCACATCTAAGAAGAGCGTTTTTTAAATTCAAAGGAATGCCACGTTGCATGCAAATAAAATGCTTTACCGTTCGCCTTTTCTGGGTACAAATACAACATTTACTTCTTATTTTCAATCGCTTATACTCCACTTGAGACCTTTCATATTAACTTAATACACAGGCTGTTCCTGTAAGTCATGGAATAATTTTAATCACAAATAGTAGATATAAAATGATAAAAATTTCATTTTTGGTATAAACCCATAAATACGTAAGATTATATCTTCTACGACATAAGACCTTCTTAAATATTTTCAATATGGTTTGTCTTAGAAAGGTAAAATTTGGTAAGTAGAGCAATTTTAATACGTTTGAAAATATGAGACCACGGGATCAATGTTATACAGGACAAAGGTTATCTCCTTAATTTTTTTGTTATATTTATATTCTGTTATATTCTTGTTATTAATTAGAGTCAAACACCACCACCAAATTTCTTGATTCTGGAGACACAACCAGACTCTCAGACCATTCATGGAAACATTCACGTAATGAGACGGTAGGTTGCCAAAAGCATCTATTGTTGATTTGGTTACATTAAGTATTTGGTTGTATTAGTGCTATTTTGATTGAGTACTCCAAAATTGTCAAAAGGTATAAACGTAGATCGTGTTGTGTATATGACATTGCAGAGTGATCTCTTCGAAAAGTCAACTACAACTGAATATCATCAGTTATATATATATATATATATATATAGGCAATTCGTAGTTCTTCACGGATAGAGAAGTAGGTGTTCTGGTTGATCCGAGAATCATCTGATCATCTTCTTGATTGTTCCCTGGACAGGGGCATACGTTTCGCCAAGATCTCACTTGGCATCTTCAGTGCTTTATCGTAGTCTCCTGTTGACAGGCTGATCATATTATATATACTGACGAGATATCCCTGAGGCCCGCCTGGACGCGTAATGGAACAAAATATTTCTCATCCAATCTCACTACCTGAACTCAACCAGATAAGAAGTTGTTTATAAGGGACACTACCGAATTAGGTATAATGCAAGAGGACAGCAGTACTCTATGGTTGACATTATGGAAAGCTTCACTATAATCTAGAAGCAAAGCTACTCTACTGTGACCATCTTCACGAACTTTCAAGAACTGAATTGAGAACAGACTGAATTGATATTATTGTCATTCATATATACACACAGCTGTATCTCCATACTTTTTTAAGAATTTGGAAGGACTTGGTATATTGTTGATAGGACATAAATCCTAGCATTTGGAAGGATCTGCTTTGTTATGTAATATTAACATCTATTTTTATATATAATCTAAGCTTTTAAGTAAAAAATCTATTACAAAGGCAATAGACTAAGGCTATTTTTAGCTATTTTTCGCTACGCTATAATCAGCAGATAATTCATTTAATATAGGATATTAATGCCGATTGTGGCTCCAATATAAAAATCAATAATGTCAGAAAATTTATTATATTAGAATTCTTAAACTATAGTGTCATAATAATGAAATATTGAAAATAGAATTGCTATTTTTGACTTCGTTGACGTTATGATTTCCTTGAAGGGCAATATTGATTTGCGAAAATGTTTCCATATTATGTTTAGCAAAGCTGATTGATTTCATTCTTCTTAATTGTTCTAATCGATGTAAGTTAATGCTTATTGAGTAGGTTGATTACTAAAATCAAATCGAATGAAATTACTATAACTTCTGAATCCGTTATCAAATGTAACACTTGATCCAGATACTGACTCAATCAACAGTACAATCATACTTTTAGGTATTTTTCCTCTTTTAGTTTTCATCGTATGTGAATATAAACATTACATGTTTAGATAATAGCTCTGTACAACCAATAGCACCCACCATATTTTCTGTGAAATATAGGATTCTACAATCAAGATCTAATATCAGCGAATTACCAACATTAAAGGGGTTTAAATTCTTATATTTATATAATCTTACGTTTTTTTTTTTTGAAATGTAATCATCGTTTAAGCTCACTATCTATACAGGCTTCACCTCAGAATAACCACAAAATTCTTCTGAGTAGAGCTTCAAATATATATGTTTCGGTTAATTTGATTATTGAACGCAATTTTCATAATGCTTGGACATTGTAAATAATGAGCGATAAGCTTGGGCAATTTAATAAGTTTGTATTGGTATACAACATCCTAGGTAATACAACCTGGATAATATTGGCATTATAATTGGCATTACGGTCATTATAAATATTGCTATTATTTCTCTAGTGATTTTAGTTAATTGACAGCAAATTGGCAAAGTATCTATGGTGTGATACTTGTATCATCGTGTACTTTAATGAGTTCACGATAGTTTTCAGTACTTTGTTGAACTCTATCGTTATTTTTATATAGTTATACAGTTTTCTTTGGATGTTATATATGTAAACAAAAATGCTGGATAAAGAACAAGCGGATGTAGTAGCTTTTACATAATATTTTACATTTTATTATATAACGTTTCTTGTCAAACATCAAGCTATGGATGGATCCAACCTTAAAATGACATCTGTTGCAGAAAGAAGGCAACCAGGTACATAACGAAGAAATGGTTTTTACAAAAATGAAAAATTGAAGGATAACTGAAAGCCCCTAGTCATCAAGTTCATAACACTTTTTGTGGATTGTCAGAGTATTGTCAGCGTCAAAGAGGAAAAGATAGAGGAAGAGTAAAGAAAAAGTAAGAAGCAACTCCAAAGCAATACCTTGAAGTGTTCCGACGTATGGAATTGAGGGACAGTTCTTAGTGGGTAGAAGGAGCTACGATTGCAATCCCACACTTTCGGCCAAAGTACGAAAGTCCTATTATTCCATTCCATATATCCATTCCAGTTATACGATCCTTAGGCGCCAACAGTAGGTCTCTTCTTAGTGCATTTTCTCCTCCACGGCACAACAAAGAAGAGTTGAGGAAAGAAGAAGAAGAGTCAAATTGAAAATTCGATTTCCACCATTATTTATTATGCCCGGACAATATAATATTTTTTATATAATTTATCATCTTGTCACATTTCATTAAACTTTTTTGTCTGGCTACTAAATATAATGCCCAGTTAAATAAACCGTAACGTTTTTTTAATACTGACCCCTTTACAGCTAAAATAATTTAAAACAATCCCCAAAGGAATTAAATATTAATTTAATGCATGTATTAACATGCGTTTGATTAGCGCGGTCAATATAAAGTTGCAGATAAAATATTTTGGGTATTTCCAACAGAGTTAGGAAATTGAGAAAGCTGATTGGTGTGTATATGCAGGAAAATCTCTCTAGAACTATTAATTAAAATGAACATATAGAAGAAAGACGATTTTAGAGGTTTCTAAAAGAATGCTAAGATAGATAAAAAATAGAACAAGTATTTAAATTACCAAACAAAAATCAAGAAAAACATATTTAGATTACCTAATTAAGATAGTAGTGTGCAGAAAAATTGAACTTTTAACAAAAGAGTTAGAAAGTTCATGAAGGTGCACTTGGTGAACTAAACTCTAGAACATTTATTTAAGATTTAAGTATGCAGAAAAAATGATTCCCAAAAGTATAAGAAAATTGATAAAGCTGATTGAAAATAACTTCCATAAAGTCAAGATGAGGAAAACTCATCATTCCAGGCTTTTTGGAAAGAACTAGTTTTTTAACAACTAATAACCAAATGGGTTTACATAGCAATAGTCAGACCCACGGTAGCCTATCTCTTACTGATTTAGTGGTCAAAAACAAATGACAACGGAGCATAACAATAGCTGGTGCAAATTCTGCAGTTAACATATTTTGATATAACAAACTTTAGGTATACACTGAAACATACACATATTCTTATCACGGAAGCATATTCTTCATGCAAATTGATGCAGGAGAACTTCAGAGAATAATTCAAAATCTTTAAGAATCTATATTTAAACCACTTATTTAAGATATTAATTGAACTAATAACAGTAATTGCCCCTCATTTCTGTCATAGTCATTATTCAAGTTGAAATTTTTTGCTGGAAACTTTGAGCTATTTCTTACTACCCCTAATAAGTAGCTTTGCAACTCTCGTTAGAATCCACACTTTAAGAAACCTTGCTATGGACATCATGGACCAACTATTATTAACTATTTTGTATTATTTATGAGATGTAACACCAATTTATTATTTTCTTTTTCATAGATTTTTTATTTATTCTTAACTTTGATTTTTATTTGCTTTATTGTTATCAACCTTATAGTTCGTAAACAGTCAACAATAATCAATGTTATTAAAGAATAACTTCTCGATGGGCTTACGTCTAGATACTTACCGGCACCTGTCAGTTTTGTACAGGGGCCGTTTCCTCAAGACAGAATAATTATGGCAAGTTCAGTAAAGCTTAAAAAGAAGAAATGTTTTAGAGAAATGATTCTACGACTAAAATTGGTATTCTTAACCTCCAATTATTTATAAGCATCTTGCAATAATTTCGCCATTTGATTAACATTTAACAAGACATTTATTTGGAAATCTTTGAAACGTATTACACTCTTTGTGTACCGTATTGTTATCGTGTTGTAACTATAATAAAAAACAACTAATAAAAATTTCAATGTGTGTAAGTAGGTAATACGTTGTACAATGGGTAATTTACTCTTAAACATTTGAGATACCTGATAACAAAATGATAATTTCTCGGGATGGATAATGTCGAAATGTCAACGAAACCTGCCCCGTTTCTTCCCGTTTCTCAAAATCATTGTGTAATTCACAAAACCTATTTAAGCCTAATTGTTTCAACGGCATATTGTGTAACTTATACAACATTGCTTTCATTTCAAGGTCTCAATGCTGCTTGTATTGAATTAAGAAGTGAAAGTGAGAAAGTGATGTTTAAGACATAAAGACTACGCATTGTTTATACACATAATATAAACTTTATGATTTTGTATAATTCACAATGTTTCATTATTATTTCAATTTTATTTGCTTAATTATTTTTTGATTTGGTTAGAAAATATGTATTATTATTAATTAAAAAACATTGTGAAATTAATATTTAAATGAAATCATGATTGATCATTTCAAGTTAACAAGTTTAAAGTTTGTAGGATAAGATAAACTTTATGAGATAATTTAACATCACAGAAATAAAACGCTGCTTTTACCATGACGTAATGTTTATGATTTGGTCCGGAGAAAGTGCTTAGCGGAGAGGTTTTCGATATAATGCCAGGAACAAGTCAAACAGAAAATGACACCAATATTCGCGTTTACGTATGCTAATGGCGCAACGCTTTATAAATAGTAGAACAGTTTCTCTCGCACTTTCTTCATATTGCTCAAAAAAAAATATATTGTAAATTTAATCAATTGTAATATTATAATTAACTAAATGATAGGTTTGTAATAAAGAAATAATAATCATATTTATCAATCAATCTTGATTTATTACAATAGTAAATCATACTTTATTTACGCTCGGTTAGATAAGACCTTCCAACCGCATTCATTCCTTATTGTCATTATTAATTTATTACCCCACTGATTACATTACTCATTGCATTTTTACATCGTAAAAAACAATATTCTAAAAATTAAGATATAATTTTTGATATATTTAATATGTTCTAAAATAAAATCCACTTAGATTTATTATACAAGTTAAAACCAGTAAATCAAAATCTAACCTTTTCATATGAAACTTTATCTATAACATTTTAACCGCCGTAAATCATTTTTGAATTTTTACGATCTTCTTAACGCCGCTACTTGCCACATATTAAAGGTTTTTAACGGAATAACATTCCCATAAATAGCCGACAATGAAGAAAGATGACCGTATTATAATTCGAGACTTTCACGCGAATAAATAACGGATAAAATGAAATATCTGCACCTGCTGCTCCCAGCATTTTTCTTTTCGGGTTATATAACTTTGGGTTTGGACCACACCGTTGCGAGCTTTTCGGTCAATGGAATGCCGTCCCCGTTAATTACCTCCTTGAAAATGTGCTTTCTTTTCAAGCTGTCAATCGACATTGTAAGCATTTTAACAAAAATACCATAGATTATATCATTATCTTTTTAAATTTATTTTAGTAATAAAAAATTTTATAATTTTAAAAAGTATTATTTTTTTGAAATCTTTTAAAGTATGCTCAAAGTTGATTTTTGTCATCCCCATGGGAAAAGAACTTTTTTTTCAACAACACACCATGGTGCGTATAGAACTGGAGACAATTCTAAAACAAGCTGATCAAGAGATTTCTTTTTATTCCAAGTTCACTCTTCTACTTGCGTTCTAATGTCTTTAAAGAGAAGTGACGAAAAGAACATATTACTGTGTAGCTTTTTACATCGAGGGAATTTATTCTTGGCTTTCAAGAAAAACTTTTTCTTGAATGTATTTTTTCGAAACAAGTATAAGGTACTCTTAAAACATAAACAAACATATTTTTTTAAGAATAAATTTTTCTAATGAGAAAAATGCCTAATTCTTCATCTCAAAAATCTCTTCTTATGCTTGGGGTACGCGCAATAGTCATAATTAGCACATAAAAAAGCTAAAAACTTATTATTTGAATTCGCATTACTTACTATAATAATTAAAACGATAAAATTTCCTCAGAAATTTGGATATGGAAATTATTTTTCTTTTCTCCAATATTTTAATATGGAATTTTATTCCATATTTTTATGGTATTGAATGAAATGCGTGGATGAATGTTTTTTTATTAAAATTAAACAAGGATAGATGGATCCGTGGTCCCACCACTACTTAAATAAACGCCCGTTTTTGAAAATACTTATGGGTACTAAAAAACCTGATTTTGAAGAAGACTCTCTAAATCTCTAATCATTTATAATTGTCCAAAGTCGTTTGATAATCTAATATGATCCAAAAAAATTAGTTCACAAACATGTTGTCTAAAATCATTCACAAGTTGTTTAAAATCATCCATAATATGTATAAAATATATCTCTAATAGCTGATAATTGACTAAAGATGTCTAAAATCATCAAAAACTATCTAAAATATGTCTCAATCGTCTATAATTGTCTAACTGAATCCACAATTTCTATCTAACTAAATCCACAATTTCTCAAAAATCATACAACATTACCTAAATTAATTCAGTTGTCTAAACTTGTCTAAAGTTGTTTAAAAGCATCAAAAACTATCTAAAATCATCAAAAACTGTCTAAAATAGCTAATAATTATTTAAAGATGTCTAAAACCATCAAAAACTGTCGCAAATATGTCTCTAATCATGGATAATTGTCTAAAGATTTCTAAAATCATCTACGAGTTTGTAAAATGATCCAAAATTTGTCTAAAATATACCTTTAATCGTTTTATAATTGTCTAAAGCTATTTAAAATCATTAATAACTGCCTAAAATCATTCAAAATTCGTTTAGAATTATCCACAAGTTGTCTAAAATCATCCAATGTTATTTAAATTAATCCAGTTGTCTAAAGTTGTTAAAATCATGAAAAATTGTCTAAACTTATCAGAAACTGTCTAAAATATGTCTCTAAAATAGCCAATAATAGTCTAAAGTTGTCTAAAATCCTTCACAAATTGTTCAAAATCGCTCAAAATTTGTCTAAAATAGCAAATAATTATCTAAAGATGTCTAACAATAAGATCAACTGCCTAAAATATATCTCTAAACGTTTATAATTATATGAAGTCGTTTACAAGTTAACAAGTTGTCTAAAATCATCCATAAGTTGTTTAATATCATTCAATATATGTCTAAAATAGCTAACAATTATTTAAAGATGTCTAAAATCATCAAAAACTCTCGAAAATATGTCGCTAATCATGGATAATTGTCTAAAGATTTCTAAAATCATCTACGAGTTTGTAAAATGATCAAAAACTCGCTAGCTGTTTAAAACCATTAATAACTACCTAAAATCGTTCAAAGTTAGTTTAGAATTATCCACAAGTTGTCTAAAATCATCCAATGTTATTTAAATTAATCCAGTTGTTCAAAGTTGTTTAAAATAATGAAAAATTGTCTAAAATTATTAGAAACTGTCCAAAATATGTTTCTAATAGCCAATAATTGCCTAAAGTTGTCTAAAAACATGCATGTTATTTAAAATTAAAATTACGTTATTTAAAATTATCCAAAAATTGATGAAATTATTAGAGAGGATAATTTTATCCTAAAAATGTCTAAAATGATCAAAAAATGTTTAAAATATGTTTCTAATAGTCTAAATATGGTTAGAATTAATATAAAATGGTTATATAGGCGACTTTGGCTCCCTTGAGGAGCCCCTGAAGTACCCATGGTTTATATAAAAAGTATAAAATATATTTCTAATAGCTGATAATTGACTAAAGATGTCTAAAATCATCAAAAACTATCTAAAATATGTCTCAATCGTCTATAATTGTCTAACTGAATCCACAATTTCTATCTAACTAAATCCACAATTTCTCAAAAATCATACAACATTACCTAAATTAATTCAGTTGTCTAAACTTGTCTAAAGTTGTTTAAAAGCATCAAAAACTATCTAAAATCATCAAAAACTGTCTAAAATAGTTTCTAAGAGCATATAATTGTCTAAGGTTGTTTAAAAGTTATTTTTTGTTGTTTTACAAGTTTAAAATCATTCAAAACATGTCTAAAATAGCTAATAATTATTTAAAGATGTCTAAAACCATCAAAAACTGTCGCAAATATGTCTCTAATCATGGATAATTGTCTAAAGATTTCTAAAATCATCTACGAGTTTGTAAAATGATCCAAAATTTGTCTAAAATATACCTTTAATCGTTTTATAATTGTCTAAAGCTATTTAAAATCATTAATAACTGCCTAAAATCATTCAAAATTCGTTTAGAATTATCCACAAGTTGTCTAAAATCATCCAATGTTATTTAAATTAATCCAGTTGTCTAAAGTTGTTAAAATCATGAAAAATTGTCTAAACTTATCAGAAACTGTCTAAAATATGTCTCTAAAATAGCCAATAATAGTCTAAAGTTGTCTAAAATCCTTCACAAATTGTTCAAAATCGCTCAAAATTTGTCTAAAATAGCAAATAATTATCTAAAGATGTCTAACAATAAGATCAACTGCCTAAAATATATCTCTAAACGTTTATAATTATATGAAGTCGTTTACAAGTTAACAAGTTGTCTAAAATCATCCATAAGTTGTTTAATATCATTCAATATATGTCTAAAATAGCTAACAATTATTTAAAGATGTCTAAAATCATCAAAAACTCTCGAAAATATGTCGCTAATCATGGATAATTGTCTAAAGATTTCTAAAATCATCTACGAGTTTGTAAAATGATCAAAAACTCGCTAGCTGTTTAAAACCATTAATAACTACCTAAAATCGTTCAAAGTTAGTTTAGAATTATCCACAAGTTGTCTAAAATCATCCAATGTTATTTAAATTAATCCAGTTGTTCAAAGTTGTTTAAAATAATGAAAAATTGTCTAAAATTATTAGAAACTGTCCAAAATATGTTTCTAATAGCCAATAATTGCCTAAAGTTGTCTAAAAACATGCATGTTATTTAAAATTAAAATTACGTTATTTAAAATTATCCAAAAATTGATGAAATTATTAGAGAGGATAATTTTATCCTAAAAATGTCTAAAATGATCAAAAAATGTTTAAAATATGTTTCTAATAGTCTAAATATGGTTAGAATTAATATAAAATGGTTATATAGGCGACTTTGGCTCCCTTGAGGAGCCCCTGAAGTACCCATGGTTTATATAAAAAGTATAAAATATATTTCTAATAGCTGATAATTGACTAAAGATGTCTAAAATCATCAAAAACTATCTAAAATATGTCTCAATCGTCTATAATTGTCTAACTGAATCCACAATTTCTATCTAACTAAATCCACAATTTCTCAAAAATCATACAACATTACCTAAATTAATTCAGTTGTCTAAACTTGTCTAAAGTTGTTTAAAAGCATCAAAAACTATCTAAAATCATCAAAAACTGTCTAAAATAGTTTCTAAGAGCATATAATTGTCTAAGGTTGTTTAAAAGTTATTTTTTGTTGTTTTACAAGTTTAAAATCATTCAAAACATGTCTAAAATAGCTAATAATTATTTAAAGATGTCTAAAACCATCAAAAACTGTCGCAAATATGTCTCTAATCATGGATAATTGTCTAAAGATTTCTAAAATCATCTACGAGTTTGTAAAATGATCCAAAATTTGTCTAAAATATACCTTTAATCGTTTTATAATTGTCTAAAGCTATTTAAAATCATTAATAACTGCCTAAAATCATTCAAAATTCGTTTAGAATTATCCACAAGTTGTCTAAAATCATCCAATGTTATTTAAATTAATCCAGTTTTCTAAAGTTGTTAAAATCATGAAAAATTGTCTAAACTTATCAGAAACTGTCTAAAATATGTCTCTAAAATAGCCAATAATAGTCTAAAGTTGTCTAAAATCCTCCACAAATTGTTTAAAATCGCTCAAAATTTGTCTAAAATAGCAAATAATTATCTAAAGATGTTTAACAATAAGATCAACTGCCTAAAATATATCTCTAATCGTTTATAATCATATGAATGGAGCGAAACACATGGAGATGGTGTTTCTCAACCTCTCCAACTTCTGGTTGGTTTTTCCGTGTTTATTATCGTTTTTAATTGGATTTTCTGCTGTAGTGTGGTGCCTGTTGGTTCTCCGTGGGTGCCTATGGTATTGGAAAGGCCTTATATCGTGTTTATTTGAAGATATTTAACTTTATATTTGCTTTGTCTGTGCGAAATACCGAAAAGAACCAGTTTTTCTTCGCTTTCCAACGACCCGTTTTAAGGCTCGTTCAGAATCACCATGTCTCGTGACTGTACGAAGTGTAACAAGAGTATTTCTTCGAGATCTCCGGGTTTACAATGTTCGGGGGGATGCGACAAATTTTTTCATGCTAGTTGCGTTGGAATCCCTAAGTCAGATCTGGCTCATTATAAAACTGATGGGGTATTTTGGAAGTGCCGGGATTGTAGGGAAAGTGCAAATTGTTCAATTATTGTTGACAGTGATCCTGCTCCGCCGTCCTGCTCATCCGCTTCGTCAGTTACTGAATTGCATCAGGTTCTGAAATCGATTCAAACAGACATTAGGGATATGAATAAAAAATACGATGAATTGTTGAAGTCTATTACTTTTTATGGTGGAAAGATTGATGATTTTGAGACCACTTTGAAGGGCCTCGGGGATAAGATGAAGCGGCTCGAGTCAGTGGCTGCTGAGAACGTTAAATTGAAGAGCGTTGTATCCGATCTTACATCTCGCGTTGAGCACTTGGAGCAGTACTCTAGGCTGAATAATCTGATTTTATCGGGTATTCCAGAAAAAAAGGACGAAGATCTTAAGTCTGTTGTTTCTCAAATCGGTGTGGCTATCAACTGTCCTGTCACCGAAAATAATATTGACGCTATACACCGACTCCCTTCTCGGAATCCTTTGGGGGAGAACGGTGTCGACGGCAACAAAAGAAGTAGAGGTATCGTAATCAAGTTCCTATCTCGAAACTTGCGAGATCAATTTTTATCTGCTGCGAAGATGTATCGTAAACACAACAATATTGAGTCCCCGGGAATCAACATTAACGATCTGACGGAGAAGTTATTTATAAACGAACATCTTACACCTCTCAATGCAACACTCTTCAGAAATGCGAAGGAAAAATGTCGAGAGAAGGGATATAAGTATTGCTGGCTGAGGAACTGCGTAATTCACGTTCGTCGTGAGGACAGGGCGAGGGTAATGGTCATTAAGTCGGATTCTGATCTAAAGAAACTTTAGATCTGCCGTCTTTTCCTGTAATTTCAAATAGTTTCTGTTTGTTCTATGCTCTCTTTTACGATCTATTACCAGAATGTGCGAGGCTTACGAACGAAAACCGAAACTTGTTACATAAATTCTATGAACCTTGCGCATGACTTCATCTGCCTTACTGAAACAAATTTGAATGATTCGATCTTCGACGCTGAGATCCTTTGTGACAACTACGTTATTTTTCGCCGTGATAGAAGTTCTTCTGATTGTGAAAAGTCTGATGGTGGTGGTGTTCTCGTGGCTGTTCGTAAGGATATTCCGGTTACCCCGATGCCAATGCTTGCGACGGGTGCTGAAGATTTGTGGCTATCTGTGCGCTGTGAAAATACGCGAGTGCTGGTTTGTTGCGTTTACCTGCCACCGAATGACCCGGCTCCTTTTAGTGTCTTTCTGCATAAACTTCAAGATGTGCGCGATCACTTTCCGGACACTTCGATATTGGTCGTCGGGGATTTCAACATTCCGTGTGTCTCCTGGACCGTCTCCTCTGGATGTGGTCTCTTTCCTGTGGGTGACTTGGATGCCAGAGCGAAAGAGTTCCTTCTTATGATTTCCTATTGTGATTTTTTTCTGTAAAGTCTGAATAAATAATGGTCTTAAAAGTGCATTATCGGCCGTGGATTGGTGTTCTGTCTTGAATAACTTGAATGTTGATCAATGCGTTATGGCATTTTATTCGGTTCTAAATCGGTGCATGGGCGACTTTATCCCGCGTGGTTCCACACATAGTGGTCATTTTCCTCATTGGTATTCCCAATCAACCATAAAGGCTATCAAAGAAAAACTGAAATTTCACAAAAAATGGAAGAAATGGGGCTATTCTGACGACTTTCTGTCTTTTAAATTATTGCGTAAACGAACTAAGGCGTTAATTGCATCTGACTACAGCTCCTACCTTAAACGCATACAAGATTTTCTAACCGATTCACCTTCTCATCTATGGTCGTTTGTCAAGAGCAAGAAGCGTGGTGGAGCTTGCATTCCGGCCGAGATGGAATATGCTGGCAATGTTGCTGATAACGGGCAACAAATCTGTGAACTATTCTCCGAGTACTTCTCTTCTGTATATATTGATGGGAAACTTGATGATCGTCATTTCTCTGATACCTTGGTTGGTGAAACTTGTCCCTGGTTTTCACAGCAAGATGTAGCATCCCTTTTAGGTCGTGTTAATCCCAAATTGGGTCCTGGTCCGGACGGTCTACCGGGTAAGCTTATCGTCCGCTGTGCGGAGGAACTTGCTGCACCTTTATTTCATATTTTTTCTCATTCTGTGAAATTTTCCATATTTCCAACGGAATGGAAAAAAGGGCATATAATACCGATCTTTAAATCCGGTAAGAAACACCTTGTCAATAACTACCGTCCTATTTCGCTTCTATCTATTATTTCAAAAGTTTTTGAAAAATTAATATACAATAAATTATACTTAAATCTTCAACCTCAACTTATCCATCAACAACATGGTTTTCTGCGTGGACGGTCAGTTGAAACGAATCTTGTTGAGTTTGTAAACTATATCCAGAGATCCATGAATGATGGTCTTCAAGTTGACACCATTTACACGGACTTTAGTAAGGCATTCGATAAGATACATCATCGTATTCTCTTGGAAAAACTCGCTAAGTTCAACTTGTCGAATGGCTTGATTTCATGGATTGCTTCTTACATTTCGAACAGACGTCAAGCAGTTAAGGTGGACAGTTTTGTTTCTAATTTTAAGTCCGTTACGTCAGGCGTACCGCAAGGCAGTCACCTTGGGCCGATTTTGTTTTTGGTTTATATTAATGATATTAACGAATGCTTTCGTCATTCCAATTTTTTGCTGTACGCCGATGATTGTAAGATCTTTTCCGGAATTGGATCCATGTCTGATTGTTTAACAGTGCAGCAGGATCTGGTACGTCTTGAAGAGTATTGCTTAAAAAATTACTTGTTTTTGAATTATGATAAGTGCTACAGTATCATATTCAGCAGAAAGAGATATCATATAAATTTTGATTATCATTTGGGAACACATCCAGTAAATGTTACATCCCAAATTAGGGACCTGGGTGTTGCTCTTGACTCAAAATTGCTTTTTTGTGGTCATGTTGATATGGTTATGTCTGAAGCCTCTAAAAGATTGGGATTTATTATTCGAGTATCACGTCATTTTACCAATATCCAGACCATCATGTCCTTGTATACAGCGTTTGTTGATAGTATTTTGAATTTCGCTTCGGTGGTTTGGAACCCTTCATACGCTGTATATATTGATCGCATAGAGAGTCTACAAAAAAAGTTTGTTAGATTCTTGGCCCACAAATTTAACCTTCCGTATTGCTCTTATGCCCAGCGTTGTTTGGTTTTTGGAATCACATCTTTAAGGAGTCAGCGAGATGTTGCTGATATGATGTTTCTTTACAGATTGGTTCGTGGTTTGATTGACTCTATAGAACTCGTGCGGGAGATTCGCTTTAATGCACCGTCTTATGTAACCCGAATACAGCCACTTTTCTATCTACCAGCCTCTAGGTCCTTAGCCTATGCATACTCACCATTACTACGTTTAATGCACTTTTTCAATACCCATTGTAACAATATTGATTTATTCATTGTCTCGCCTATTGTTTTCAAAACATTTTTACGGAATTTGAGCGTTTATTGTTGATTTTTGTTATTGTTTATTTTTGTAATTTGCTCTGATATGTCAATAACATTGTTTTGTTAGAGGATACTTAATTGGGGTTCCTCCCTGTATGTATCCCGAATAATAATAAAATAAAATAAAAATATGAAGTCGTTTAATAATCTAATATCACCCAAAACTAGTTCACCAACAAGTTGTCTAAAATCATCCATAAGTTGTTTAATATCATTCAATATATGTCTAAAATAGCTAACAATTATTTAAAGATGCCTAAAATCAATAAAAACTCTCGAAAATATGTCGCTAATCATGGATAATTGTTTAAAGATTTCTAAAATCATCTACGAGTTTGTAAAATGATCAAAAATTCGCTAGCTGTTTAAAACCATTAATAACTACCTAAAATCTATCTAAGATCTACCTAATCGTTCAAAGTGAGTTTAGAATTATCCACAAGTTGTCTAAAATCATCCAATGTTATTTAAATTAATCCAGTTGTTCAAAGTTGTTTAAAATCATGAAAAATTGTCTAAAATTATTAGAAACTGTCCAAAATATGTTTCTAATAGCCAATAATTGTCTAAAGTTGTCTAAAAACATGCACGTTATTTAAAATTAAAATTACGTTATTTAAAATTATCCAAAAATTGATGAAATTATTGAATAATAAAATGATCAAAAACTGTTTAAAATATGTTTCTAATAGTCTAAATATGGTTAGAAGTACCCATGGTTTATATAAAAAGTACCCTTAAAATTAGACGACGAATCACAATTTGCTTGCTAAAAAGCATATACTTCTCTTTAAAATTATAAAATAAATTCATTTTGATGAGTTTTCTCCAAAATCATAAGGATTTAAAAATTCGATTTTACGTTACGTTCAATTTTTTATTACGTTCAAAATTTGATATATCAAATGAAAACGAATTGAGATATTCGAATATGAAAAGTGCATCCTTTTCTTTATAAATAGTAAGAGAATTGATCAAGATACTTTAAGAATTCGATTCTTTACGATTTTTCAAATATGCTTAATGCAATTTTTAATTTTATGAAATAGTGCAAATTTAAGTTGGATATCTCAAGAATGAATTGAGATACTCAATCATGCTTTTGTTTTCGAGAAACTAAATACTTTCCTTTATAAATCACAAACAATTTCATCAAAATATCGTAAGAAATCATTTTTTACGATTTTTTCAAAATAATTGAGGATATCATAAATATGTAAAAGGTATCATGACATGCTTCAAATTCAGGTTGAATTCAAAAGTTGAAATCCCACAAATGAATTGAAATACCCACGCATGGTTTGTTCTCGGAAAACCACGTACTTTCCTCTATAAATCACAGAAAATTTCCGCATAAGCAGGAAATAAATTCTTAAGTGAACTCTCACAAGAACTTTTTAATATTGTTTACACCTATTTTTTAAATTATTTGGGAACGTGTTTCTCATGGAAAAGCAAAGTGTGGTGTATTAGTTTTACATGGAAGTTAGTGGCTCATTTTGAATGTTATACAACCCAATTTGGAGTCAGTACCCATAGGTTGGGAAATGGTGCTCTAAAGAGAGAAATAGCCAGAAATCTGAATGCAATGCTTAACTTTTATCAAAAAAATAATTAAACTGGTACTTCCTCACATAATTTGCATATAATGTACTGTGCGTTGGGGTAATTATATCTATTCTTGCACTTCTAAGGAATAAAGAAAAAAATATATAGAATAAAAATATTCTATCAATTCAACGATTTTCAGAGATCCAAACTGAAGATGTAAGAGCTTGTATCTATAATTGCTTAAAGAAATGGATGTCACCAGTGCAGAAATTGATTAAAAAAGCCTCCAGGTTGATATCAGCATTTTCCGCAAATTTTAAAGCCACATATTCACTATCATGAAGATATATTTTATTATAGCCGACACTCTTCTGATTCTTCGGGTTTCATCTTTATTATTATTATTTTTTTTATTTCTCTTAGAACAGATGCTTATTATTTTCGCTTTATACCAGTAATTTAGATTACATAACCAAAATCTTTGACACTGTTACTGGACTTCACCAAAGCCCAGTTCTTCAATCAAATGACCCTTGACAGAAAATAAAACTCTTCTTTTACGTGTATGATTGTTGTAAAAAGTCAAAAGTTAGAATTCTACTTGCCCAAATGAACGAATTTGCGTTTAACTAACAATCTGTCCCACTTTCAAATACAAAAAATTGAATACAAATTTAAATCATCATATTTTAGGTTGGTCTACATGCCACTGTTTGTGTCTTCTCATGTAGGACACTGTATATCAATATTATGTTTCCGTATTGAAGTCAATCGTATCACAAATATACGCCGTAAGGAAAACATTGTGGACTTCAGTTATTTATATCAAGCCAAAATGTTATTTTCCCTATCCAGATTTAACATAGTAAGGCCGACATTCCAATTAAAAAGTGATAATGTCTCGACAATTTTTATAACCCGATCAGATTCGGATGACATAATACGAAGTACTCTGTAATATAAATTACAGATAACTCGGTGATGCAAATATGAACATCCTCCTTTATTTTTGTATAGTTCTTTCTGAGTCTTCATAACTGTTGTAAGCTATAAAGTGTTGTACGTGTTTGAACTCGTTTTAAAGCCTTACCATAATATTAGAGAAGAAAAACTAAATGCCTAATCAATATACAACACAAACGAGTCAGCTTTATTTTATAATATCAGTAAAAAAATAAAGAAACGTGTTACTGTTTTAATAAATATTTTATTTTTTATTTGGTATTGAACAAAGTTTTTATGAGATTGTATGCACAAATTTTTTATTATTTTTTTGTTAACTTTAAATAATTTCGAACAATTTAAGAAAATTTTGAAAGTGTTTTGATCATTTTAGACAATATTGCGCATGCATATATAAGTTTAAATATACTATAGACACATTATGCGAATGTTCCAGATTTTTTTCTGTATGCTTCGCAAATTTAAACAATTTGATTATTTTAGGCAATTTCATGGCATTTTTCAGTTTCTAATAAATTTTAACGATTTTAATTATGCAAGAAATAAAATTCTAGTAAAATTTTAAGTTTTCAAATGGATTTGAACAAGTATACATAATTTCAATAACATTTTGTCCTTCTTAACTATTTTGTATTTTGATAGTTTTAGCTAATTTCAAAATCACTTTGAACAAGTTTAGACCAGTTTAAGTTATTTTAAAGAAATTGTGCACTTTTACATAATTTTGTACAAGTTTACATAATTTCGGAAAAATTTTAAACCATTCGTCTTTTTGTGAATGTCTCATTCTAGTTAATGAAATTATTCATACAGGTATACGATACAGGCATACGATATACAGTAAAGCTTCGCTAATTCGAACAAAATTAGAAAATGTAAAATTTAAATCGTTCCTTGCAATTCAAATTGGTAAATGTCTCGCCAATCAGAATTAACAGATATTTCATTGTATCTGTAGAGCAGTATTGCTATTTTCAAAACACTGAAGAACATTTTTATTAAAAATGCTGCGTTCATCTTTGCCATTACTTACCAATCCTTGCAAATCTAATTATATAACTAGATGAGAAGAACCTGATCATGTCGACTGACTATGAAAAAATCTGTATTATACTACAGCAAATGAAGACACCGAGACAAACGAAAATGAATTAAAAGTGTTCCAAATGTTTCACTTAGTTTTACGCTAGTAAAAGTTTCAGTGCATCATATGTACTCATAGACGCCGGTTTTTGAAAATACGTATGGGTGCTGAAAAAGCTGATACTGACCGAATTGGGAAGAATATGCTCAACAGTACATTAAAATTAAAAAATTAATTGAACATGATAATTTCAATCCCTCCGTTCAATCCTAATCTTCTGGAAGCATTACAAATCTGCTAGAAGCAGTGTCAAATCTTCTGAAAGCAATATCAAATCTTCTAAAAGCAGTATCAAGTGTTTTAGAATCATTTCGGGTCTACCAGAAGCAATATCATGTCTTCTGGAACGATTTGAAGCCTTCTAGATGTAGTACAAAGTCTTTTGGACGCATTTCATGTTTTCTGCAAGCAATATCAAATTTTTTAGAAGCACTACCCTAGTCTTCGAGTGGCTATAGTAAATCTTCTGGTAGCAGTTAAAGTCCTCTGAAAGCATTTCAAGTCTGTTGGTAGCATTCTTCTGGAAGAAATATCATATTTTCTAGAAACAGTACAAAGTCTTCTAGGGGAGGTAGTAAGTTTTCTAACGGCAGTTCAAGTCTTTTAGAAGCATTTTAAGTTTTTTGGGAGTATTTCTAGTCTTCTGGAAGAATTTCAAGCCGTTTGGCACCAGTATTCAGTGATTTATAAGCTATATCAAGTCTTCTAGAAGCAGTACCAAGTCGCAATTGAAAATGAAGATTGTACGTGCTCTTAAATAAAAATTGATTTACGACTTTAAATCAGATATAAAATCATTAACGATTTTATCTGTATGTATATGCTTATGATATGCTGCCCACGTATCCGGTGCCTATCTATGTATTGTAAGATAAATTACAGATAACATTATTATATGATGCAATAAACATATAAATATGTATTTGTAAGACTTCTTTGACAATATTTAAATATTACTTCAATAATTGTGCCACAATTATATAAAGATAAAATAGAATAGAAGGAAACAACAAAAATTGTAGAGATTTCTTTAAAATAAATATCAACCACTTTCTGTTATTATAATTTATCTTTTATCTACATAGTTGTATACATTTATGAATATTGATAGATTTTGTTGTTTATGTCTTATTTAGATTTATTTGAATTATCGAGTCGTTACTATCGTGTCTTTCATTCAAAGCTAAAGGTGATAAAAAATATTTTGAATTATTTATACTTAGTTGCAACCTACGTTTTAGTTAGTAATCATAAATTACCACAGTACATATTAAAGTTATTAATTGAAGTCCAAAATTTACATCTAAATTGTTTTTAATAAACCAAAAGTTATTTGTCTTTTTAAAACCATTATCCATCTCTTATTTATGGTACAATAATGGTTTCCAAATTTTAAAATAAATGATTTTCATTGTTAAGATGTAATTCATATTATAATTCAAGAACTAAAACCCAATGTAGGAAAATGTTTTTAATAACATTTATCATAACGATATATTAAAGCTTATTCTTTAGTAAATTGTATGTGCATATAATGTCTATATGTATTGATATTGAATAATAATTGTTGATTCATAATGTTAATAAAAGTAGAATTGAATTCTAAGTAGATAAATGTATAAAAATATTATTTACTACCAACAAAATCTGTGCAAAAAATGATCAGAAACTACAACAATAAAATTTATACACTCATATGGAAAGAAAGTTTTACAAGAGCAAGTAAAAAGTGTAAACGTTCCGTATTGTTTAAATACTTAAGTAATCGGAAACATGCATTTTACGGGATTTCCGCTAGTTAACAAACTAATTATAAGTGAAAGATGTTTAAAGGTATCTTTCCGAGGAAAGTTACAGAAGTTATTTTAAAAGAATATTAATATCTTTAATAGTTATTGTACGTAAGATACAATAGAACAAATACAATCAATTAACTTTTAATCGAAAAGAATAAATTAATTCTACCACAACCAGATATTATTACGTAACAAAAGGATTTCAAAAAAATGTACATCTCTGCACGTCCACACAACTTAGCTCGTAAATGTTAAGCTAACTCCTATCACCGGAAGACCCAGAGACAGACATTCCGATACTGAAGAGAAAGTAAATGCTTCTTCTTTCTTGAGGAGTTATCGCACACGCCGTTTGCATATAAGGAAAAAGACTACGTTTTCCGTCGATTGCGAAACAAAAATCGTGACCTTCAATATTTATTATACTTCAAAATAATTTTAATGCCACATTTAACAACATAATCATTAAATTGAATAATTAATTTAAAACAGGTAAGACACAATCGCATGGGAAAACTTTTAATGGGAAGACCTGAAACTAGTGGCGACAATAAAAAGTACAACGACGTCGACCGTGTTTTCCAAGGTTGATGTTATTTTATGTTCAAATAATAACTCTTATATAAAGTTAATTTGCGCATTTTCAGATGGTGTGTTATACCACAAAAAAGAAATACACGTTCCTCTTTTAGCTTTCACTAAAAATATGGTGATCGATTAGAGGTGACCAGTTGTAATAAAGACAAGTTAAACGAAGGTTCGGTTCTCAATGAAACATAGTTTTTGCGCATAAAACGTTTTATTATTATTCTTGTGTGTATTAACATCAAAAAAGTGATTAACATAAAATTTTCTTGTTAACAAACAATGGATATACAAAGTTCCCCAACTTTAACTCAATCTCAGGTGAATTTAATTTCTTTCTTTTTTTAAATAATTTAATTAAGAATAAATTTCTTTGGAAAGAATAGTCGGTTTATAACAAAGCGAATCACGTTAAAGAAACAACTTCCTCCTTACCATACACGGTTCGATAAAAGACTTAAAAGAATTTCCGGAAGAACTGACCTAAAAGCTCGCATCATTCGACCGACGACCATTCAATACATCTTGGCTGCAATTACGCAACAATTTAACCTAGAAAGTAGCATGAAAACGAGGTTGCGCGTTCGTTATACAACTGGAATAACTTTCTTCTCTTGCCATCAGACTCGCCCCCATTTTTTGAGCAATCCGAACGCAACTTACTCACGCACCTCATTATCAGGAATAGTCCCCTGTTTTTGCTCAATTTGCATTTACCTAATACCGCAAACCTTAATTTATGAACTGCGAAACAGTTTAATCCGGCGCAAAATGTTTAATTAATTTACTTTATAATTGTCGGGGTAAGAAGAAATTAGGTAAGAAATAAATTTGCATTCTGAATGCGGCACGGTTTGTTGCATCAGATGATCAAAAGAAACTGAGCAGTGCCATTTGTAATTAGGTTGTAGGCCGAAGCGTAACCGGTTGGTTAATTAAATAATGTGTAATCTAAGTGGTTATCTTTAGTTTGACAGTAGTATTTGTTGTAGCGTTAATTAAGGATGGGTATTAAACAAAGTGATTAACCGTGCAGGTTAGATTAGATATAATAGATAAATAGGTGGTTAAATAAATTGGTTTCTGAGAAGAAATACCTTCGCAGAAAAAAATTATTAATTATTGGGAAAAAATGACAAAAGTTGATTTTGCATATTACAAAAAAATTAATAAATGAACTATGCACACAATAATCATTGTAGTAATATAACAGAACGTGTTTACAATAACTTTGCTATTTCAACATCACTTAATTTCCCAACTAAATCTTCAACTAAAAGCAAAATTATGTAGTATTCATTTAAGCTGACTAATATCCCACAAGTTGCGTTTTAGACGAAGAAGCTTTATTTATCACAGTAAGTGCGGATATCACATTATAGATACACCGTTCCATACATAGGCGCCAAATACGTAAATAGGATATACAGAATTAATAATGGTTTTAGTTGAATTGAGAGTAACTGATTTGAATTAAAACTTGATACTGCTTCTAAGAAACTTAATACTGCTTCCAAACGACCTAAAATGTTTGCAGAAGACTTGATACTGCTTTCAAGATACTTGAAATGCTTCCGAAAAACTGAAATACTTCCACAAGACTTGAAAAGCTTCCACAAGGCTTGACACTGCTTCCAAAAAACTGCTTCTAGAAGACTTAATATTGCATCTAGAAATCTTGATATTGCTTCTAAAAGGCGACACGCTTCCACAAGACTTGATACTGCTTCTAGAAGATTTGAAATGTTCCAGATGATTTGATATTGCCTCTAGAAAACTTGAAATGCTTACAGAAGACTTCATATTGCTTCTAGAGGATATGAAATGGTTTCAGAAAACTTAATATTACCTCTGGCAGACTTGGAATATTTCCCCAAGACTTGATACCGCTTTAGGAGATTTAATACTGCTACGAAACGTGGGCGGCATATCATAAGCATATACATACATATAAAATCGTTAATGATTTTATATCTGATTTAAAGTCGCAAATCAATTTTTATTTAAGAGCACGTACAATCTTTATTTTCAATTGCGACTTGGTACTGCTTCTAGAAGACTTGATATAGCTTATAAATCACTGAATACTGGTGCCAAACGGCTTGAAATTCTTCCAGAAGACTAGAAATACTCCCAAAAAACTTAAAATGCTTCTAGAAGACTTGAACTGCCGTTAGAAAATTTACTACCTCCCCTAGAAGACTTTGTACTGTTTCTAGAAAACATGATATTTCTTCCATAAGACTAGAAATGCCACCAATAGACTTGAAATGCTTCCAGAGGACTTTAATTGCTGCCAGAAATTTACTATAGCCCCTCGAAGACTAGGTACTGCTTCTAGAAAATTTGATATTGCTTGCAGAAAACATGAAATGCGCCCAAAAGACTTAGTACTACATCTAGAAGGCTTCAAATTGTTCCAGAAGACATGATATTGCTTCTGGTAGACCCGAAATGCTTCTAAAACATTTAATACTGCTTCTACAAGATTTGAAATGCTCCAGATGATTTGATATTGCCTCTAGAAAACTTGAAATGCTTACAGAAGACTTCATATTGCTTCTAGAGGATTTGAAATGGTTTCAGAAAACTTAATATTACCTCTGGTAGACTTGGAATGTTTCCACAAGACTTGATACCGCTTTAGGAGATTTAATACTGCTACGAAAAGACTTAATAACGATAAGTGAAAATGATAACTGGAACTTGCTGCTATATTTTTCATATAATGCCATGTACTATACTTTGGAGTAGTTACATCGCTTATTTTTTCTTAATTTTTTAAAAGTTTTGCATTTTCATACAGCAGTTGCTTGTTGCTTTCCTGAAATACAAACCTGGGGCCCAATTACCTCTTGACCAAGTAACCCATCTCACCTTTCTACTTTTAGAAGATTGGAAATGCTTCAAAAAGAGTTGATATTGCCTCTGAAAAAAATAAAATGCATCCAGATAACTTAAACCTGCTGTAGAAGCCACGAAATGCCCCCTGAAGACTTGAAATACTTTCAAAAGATTTGATATTACCTCTGGAAGACTTGAAATACGTCCAGAAGACTTGACACTGCATCTGAAAGATTTGACGTGTTGCCAAAAGACTTGATACCGTTTCTAGAAGGCTTAAAATGCGTCAAGAAAACTTGATACTGCTTCAAGAAGACTTGAAATGTTTCCAGACGATTTAATACTACTAATAGAAAACTTGAAATACTTCCAGAAGACTTGTTAGTATTTCTGGATTGGAAGATTGGAATTAGAAATGCTTTCAAAAGACTTAATACTGCTTCTACAAGACTTGAAAAACATCCAAATGACTTGACATTGCCTCTTGAAGATGTTGCCATTTTTCTCACAATTTCAACAGTTTTTGAAGGAACGTTCTTGGATGCTATTTTGGATTTTCAGTCATCGGTTGTAAAAAGCTTAGGTGTGGGTATGTTCTGTTGCGGTTCGTTTTTCGACTTATCTAGGGCCTTTGATACCCTTCATCATGAACTCCTCCTACAAGAATTAAGTCGCTATGGCATTAGAGGGCCTGCTTTGGCTTGGATTCGGAGTTATCTAAATAGTAGGCAATAGCTTGTAAGGTGCACGTGGAATGGCAGCACTGGTGAGTCACTCCTTCCAATTCGATTTAGTGTTTCCCAACTTATTATATTGGAGCCGTTGTTGTTCATTTTGTATATCAATGATGTCCCTCTGACTTGCATAAATTGATACCGCAGCTGTCTGCTATCATATCTATTGTAACAGAAGAAATGCTACGCTGGTGCAACTTGAAGGGTTTGATTTTGAATTGTGAAGAAACTTAATTAATACTTTTTTCCACCAAATATAATAAACCAGATTTTAGCTTGGTGGGTAGAATAGCAGGGCATTCGTTCAGCCCTGCTGAGATTGTTAAATTTCTTAGTATTCATCTCCATGCATCCGCTTACTGGGATGAACACAGTCGGGTTTTATCAAGCAAACTCTCTTCATTACCTTTCTATTTTTAGGCTTCGGTACTTCGGTACTTGATATTAAGATTATTAAAACGATTTACTATGGTTTAGTTTATTCTCATCTTAACTATGGTATAGTCTGTTGGGGAAACTCTTCGACCACGCAACAGGTTTTTGTTGCAAAGAAGAAGATTGTCAGATCAATGTTTGGTTTGTCATTCTCTGTAAAGCCTATAAATATTCAATAAATTGTTATTATTATTAAATTATTATTATTGTTAAATTATTATTAGAAATGCTTTCACAATAGTTGATACTGCTTCTAAGAGACTTAATTCTGCTTTCAAAAGACTTGGAATCTTTCCAGGAGACTTGACACTGCATCTTTTCTTCCTAATTCAGTCCTGGCAACTGCTGTAAACGTTTGTTTTTTTTTGTTGGATGGTATATATTTTGAATTTTTCCAAACCTTTTCTAATCCAATTCGTCGTTGGAGTTTTCTTATTGTTTTCATTTTTTCTGGGTACGTATTTTTGAAATCCAACACCTATGGTTTCATATTACTAATTTTTTAATAACTAATTAACTAATTTTACATAAAATATAGACATTCACATTAACACAACACGTAACGTTTTATTTAAAATAAACGCAGGTTGAAGACGATCAATGTTGACCGTAAAATTTTTATTGTTTCGAGAAATGGTAAAATATTTGTTATATTTTTTAATTATTTTAAATGACCACTCAAATCTCGACGACAATGCGACTTCCACACCATAAATTTAGGAAAAATAAAATCCAATTTAAATAAATTTTGGTGAGCAAAATGTTTAAATGAATGATAAAATGAGTTTAGCAAAATGAGATGATGTTGGGCATGCCTTTAAATTTGAAAGTGTTTCCCGTAAACTAACGGTTCGGTATCAAAACAAAAAGCTATTGCTGAGATTAACCGTATACAAGTTCGGCAGCTCTTCTGCCGAACTTGTCCACGATATGGCCACACATACGGCAGCAGCTGATGATTCGAAACATTAATACATTAATGGCGATGCTGCAGATGAGTATGAAAAACGGCAAGTTCCCAGAGAGGTCATTTCATCGAATTCTTCATCCAAACATCTTAGTGTACAATATGGCAATTGACAATTTGCAATAATACAATCTCGAGTAGTAACTAGTGAATATTTGGTTTTAAACCAGAAGAAACTAATTTAGGTGTATTATAGATTAATTGGCGATCTTGATATCTATTAAAACTGCAAACTTTTCAATTAGTTTTAATTTTTGAATCGGGTTTAGAAAGATTATAAAATTTATACCATAATGCTTCGCAATTAAAAACTTTATTATCAAACCGTAAATGTAAACGATAATGTGAACACTAATTTTTAAGTGAAGTTATTAAGAATTGACTGACATGTCTCAGTGAAACCTGAAAAGGCATTCAAAATATCCGAGTTACTAGTGTTGGGTGAATTAATTATTAAATGATTTACATCTGCAAGACCATATGAATGAATAAATGAGATGTTCATAGAATCCAAAATTTCATCTATTCATCAGCAGCAATGGAAATAGCGCTTGGCTTTTTGCGTCCCCATCTCAGAAGCTGACAAAAAGATGATCTATCAATTAATGTTTGTTTTAGAAAATGTATTCAACATCAACTCACTATTAATTCATTTCGCTGCATTATAGTTTAAGTTATTTTTAAAGTCGCTTTAACGTTCAAGAACGTTTCAAGAAATTTACATTTTCGTAAGTATCGTATAAATAGAAAAGAGTAAACGATTCTTTGCACAATTCCAATGCATGCGAAAAAAACTAACCATGTGAGAGTAATTATACTATTTCGTAGTACATCAAAAATTAGAGTTTACCCCAATTCTTACCATCCCAATTCACTTTTCTGATTTTAAATTTTTGCAGAACTCTAATATGTCTTCAAGACTTGAATACATCCAAATTTATTGCGATATCTAAGAAATCATTATCATCTAAATTTTTTTCTCTTCACCCTTGTTCAAGTTGTTCATAAAAGCGACCTTTATCTGCAGATAACTTTCATGGGTTCGTTTTTTCGTAAGTATCGAATAAACAGAAGAAAGCAAAGGTTTCGTCCATCAAAAATCTAAACATCTTATTATATTAATGGAATCAAATATATCATATTTGTTACAAATTCTTCTAAAATGTTATTCAGCTCAAGAATGAGATGATTTAATGTAATCGCTTCTTTATAACAGGTGGGCACGAAGTTATCACCATGAATCCAAACGCCTTCGCTCCAGCAGTGATAGCTTTACAAAATGAAACTCTTCAACATTATTATTATCTATGAATCATACATAGAACATCATAGACTCAGATTCTAATTATAGTAGAATACAAATTTGAGGGGCCTTGACATCTGGCACGGATAATAGTAAATCAGGATTCAACAAATTTGAAATATAAATGAAGATATTAACAAAATATTATATTTACCGTCGAAAAATTAAGAGAGGATTCAGAATTATAGATAACCATGTTGAATTGGAGTTAGAACATCATATGGAAGTTGGAAAAAGAAAGATAATTTTTATTATATTCAAAAACAAATATGTTACGATATTGAAATACATATAATTAAAATTTAAATTTTAAAGAATTGCTTTTAGTAATAAAAGTTATATTATGTTGGAGTGACATGAAATTGTGAAGAATCTAAGTCTAAGACTAAATGTGAAAAATTCAAACAAATAGAAATAAAATAAAATATAATTAATAATCGGGGGTTAATCAAGAAAAGTCAAATAGTTATCGAACTTATAATAATTAATTGAACTAAAAATTAAAAGAAGAATGAAAGAATTACAGGAAAATTTCCTTTATGATAAACTTATTTATATAAAATAATATAAAGAAAAAAATTAAAATATGATTGTATGCGCGCATTGAATAAATAAAAATAAAATAAAATGAAAACTGACAAAATTATCGTTTTTATAAAATTAAAAAGGAACTAACAAATATTGTTACCTTAAAATCATTGTGATGTTTACTTAAGGAATGACAAAGGAAAAATGGAATGAACCCAAAAATGTAAATCGTCAATTAGAATTTCAAACATTCCAAAAATAAAAACCTTGAAAATAAAAAAATAACTGGAATTAGAAAATCAAATTGAAAACAAAGGTGACAGGCCAAACGCAAATCATAAATTTTAGAAAAAATCTGTTATTGTTGACATCGGTAATATCGTTGAGCAATTGAGTGGAATTTTTTTTATATTTTGCAATGAAAAATTCTTCGCAATAACTTTGAATCATCCGCTTAATTTTTCGATGGTAAATATAATATTTGTTAATATCTTTGTATATTTTAAATTATCTACTAAATAGTCGTACCTGAAGACATTCTCACAGAGAATGTCAACATATTTCAACTTCAACGTATTTGGATGACATATTTTTTTATTTTTATTGAATTTTAATGTAATTAATATAATTGTAGTTAATAACTTACCTCACATTGATATGAGAAGTATAAATGCGAGAAATATAGAGATAGTTGTAGAACATGTTTTAAAAGACTAAACATTGTGTCCATACTTACATAAAAATTCAGAAGTTTCGTATATTTGTATAACACAAGGCAATAAAATGCGAAATATGCAGCAATTAAATTGTTCAATCTATCATTATTTATTATATTTTTCTCGTTTAATGTTGAAATTTGGGAGATTCTCCGGTGAACTTTCGAAACTGAAAATGAACTCTCGAAAGTTTTTTCAAAACACTAATATGTCTTCAAGACTTTGGATGGAATTTGAATGTATTCAATCCAAATTTATTGCGATATCTAAGACTTCATTATCATCTAAATTTATTTCTCTTCACCTTAGTTCAAGTTGTTCATAAAAGTGATCTTTTCCTACAGATAATTTTTCAAGGGTTATCAACAGAAGAAAACAAAGGTTTCTTCCATCAAAAAATTAAAGATCTTATTACATTGATGGAATCAAATATATCATATTCGTTACGAATTCTTCTAAAATGTTAATCAGCATAAGATTGAGATGATTTAATGTAATCGCTTCTCTATTCAATTGATTGAGCGCTTTGTGATTTTCAAATAAATCAAATAAATGCTTACAAGTTCTTTATACTAGGTAGGTACGAAGTTATCACCATGAATCCAAACGCCTTCGCTCCAGCAGTGATAGCTTTACAAAATGAAACTCTCTTCAACATTATTATTATCTATGAACCATACATAGAACATCATAGACTTAGATTCTAATTATAGTAGAATACAAATTTGAGGGGCCTTGACATCTGGCAGGGATAACACTAAATCAGGATTCAACAAATTTGAAATTAAATGAAGATATTAACAAAATATTATATTTACCATCGAAAAATTAAGGGGGCGATTCAGAATTATAGATGACCATGTTGAAAATTGGAGGTAGAACATCACATGGAAGTTGGAAAAATATAGATAATTTTTAATATATTTAAAATAAATCTGTTACGATATTGAAATACATATAATTAAAATTTAAATTTTAAAGAATTGCTTTTAGTAATAAAAGTTAAATTATGTTGGAGTGACATGAAATTGTGAAGAATCTAAGTCTAAGACTAAATGTGAAAAATTCAAAAAAATAGAAATAAAATAAAATATTATTAATAATCGGGGGTTAATCAAGAAAAGTCAAATATGTAATCTAACTTATAATAATTAATTGAACTAAAAATTAAAAGAAGAATGAAAGAGTTACAGGAAAATTTCCTTTAAGAATTTAACTTATTTAAACTTATTTATATAAAATAATATAAGTAAAAAAATTAAAACATGATTGTATGCGCGCATTGAATAAATAAAAATAAAATAAAATGAAAACTGACAAAATTATCGTTTTTATAAAATCAAAAAGGAACTAACAAATATTGTTACCTTAAAATCATTTTGATGTTTACTTAAGGAATGACAAAGGAAAAATGGAATGAAGCCAAAAATGTAAATCGTCAATTAGAATTTCAAACATTCCAAAAATAAAAACCTTGAAAATAAAAAAATAACTGGAATTAGAAAATCAAATTGAAAACAAAGGTGACGAGCCAAACACAAATCACAAATTTTAGAAAAAATCTGTTATTGTTGACATCGGTAATATCGTTGAGCAATTGAGTGGAATTTTTTTTATATTTTGCAATGAAAAATTCTTCGCAATAACTTTGAATCATCCGCTTAATTTTTCGATGGTAAATATAATATTTGTTAATATCTTTGTATATTTTAAATTATTTACTAAATAGTCGTACCTGAAGACATTCTCACAGAGAATGTCAACATATTTCAACTTCAACATATTTAGACAACATATTTTTTATTTTGATTGAATTTCAGTGTAATTAATACAATTGTAATTATTAACTTACCTTACATTGATACGAGAAGTATAAATGCGAAAAATATAGAGATAGTTGTAGAACATGTTTTAAAAGACTAAACATTGTGTCTATATTTACATAAAAATTCAGAAGTTTCGTATATTTGTATAACACAAGGCAATGAAATAACCTTATTCTTCCCTTTCAGAGGATAGCTGAAAACGGAATAATGCGAAATATGCAGCAATTAAATTGTTCAATCTATTATTATTTATTATATTTTTTTCGTTTAATGTTGAAATTTGGGAGATTCTCCGATGAACTTTCGAAACTGAAAATGAACTCTCGAAAGTTTTTGCAGAACTCTAATATGGCTTCAAGACTTGAATACATCCAAATTTATTGCGATATCTAAGAATTCATTATCATCTAAATTTATTTCTCTTCACCTTAGTTCAAGTTGTTCATAAAAGTTACCTTTTCCTACAAATAACTTTTCAAGGGTTATCAACAGAAGAAAACAAAGGTTTCTTCCATCAACAAATTAAAGATCTTATTACATTGACGGAATCAAATATATCATATTTGTTACGAATTCTTCTAAAATGTTAATCAGCATAAAAATGAGATGATTTAATGTAATCGCTTCTCTATTCAATTGATTGAGCGCTTTGTGATTTTCAAATAAATCAAATAAATGCTTGCAAGTTCTTTATAACAGGTGGGCACGAAGTTATCACCATGAATCCAAACGCCTTCGCTCCAGCAGTGATAGCTTTACAAAATGATACTCTATTCAACATTATTATTATCTACGAAGCATACATAGAACATAATACACCTAGATCCTAATTATAGTAGAACACAAATTTGAGGGGCTTTGACATCTGGCACGGATAATAGTAAATCAGGATTCAACAAATTTGAAATATAAATGAAGATATTAACAAATATTACATTTACCATCGAAAAATTAAGGGGGGATTCAGAATTATAGATGACCATGTTGAATTGGAGTTAGAACATCATATGGAAGTTGGAAAAAGAAAGATAATTTTTATTATATTTAAAAACAAATTTGTTACGATATTGAAATACATATAATAAAAATTTAAATTTTAAAGAATTGCTTTTAGTAATAAAAGTTAAATTATGTTGGAGTGACATGAAATTGTGAAGAATCTAAGCCTAAGACTAAATGTGAAAAAATCAAAAAAATAGAAATAAAATAAAATATAATTAATAATCGGGGGGTTAATCAAGGAAAGTCAAATAGTTATCTAACTTATAATAATTAATTGAACTAAAAATTGAAAGAAGAAAGAAAGAATTACAGGAAAATTTCCTTTATGATAAACTTATTTATATAAAATAAAATGAAAACTGACAAAATTATCATTTTTATAAAATCAATAACAAATATTGTTACCTTAATATCATTCTGATGTTTACTTAAGGAATGACAAAGGAAAAATGGAATTAAGCCAAAAATGTAAATCGTCAATTAGAATTTCAAACATTCCAAAAATAAAAACCTTGAAAATAAAAAAATAACTGGAATTAGAAAATCAAATTGAAAACAAAGGTGACGGGCAAACACAAATCACAAATTTTAGAAAAAATCTGTTATTGTTGACATCGGTAATATCGTTAAGCAATTGAGTGGATTTTTTTTGATATTTTGTAATGAAAAATTCTTCGCAATAACTTTGAAACATCCGCTTAATTTTTCGATGGTAAATATAATATTTGTTAATATCTTTGTATATTTTAAATTATTTACTAAATAGTCGTACCTGAAGACATTCTCACAGAGAATGTCAATATATTTCAACATCAACATATTTAGACAATATATTTTTTTATTTTTATTGAATTTTAATGTAATTAATATAATTGTAATTAATAACTTACCTCACATTGATACGAGAAGTATAAATGCGAGAAATATAGAGATAGTTGTAGAACATGTTTTAAAAGACTAAACATTGTGTCCATACTTACATCAAAATTCGGAAGTTTCGTATATTTGTATAACACAAGGCAATGAAATGACCTTATTCTTCCCTTTCAGAGGATAGCTGAAAACGGAATAATGCGAAATATGCAGCAATTAATTTGTTCAATTTATTACTATTTATTATATTTTTTTCGTTTAATGTTGAAATTTGGGAGATTCTTCGGTGAACTTGAATCTTGGAGTTAATCTTTTTAAATCTAATGAGATCACGTCACAATTTCTAATACAAATTTTGATTTTAAAACAAAATCAATTAGATGATATAATATCATCATAGTTAATAAATGTGAGTATTTTAATTAATTTGATTTTATGTAAACCACAACCTTCCGTTAACTAGGACAAATTAACCTTTCATACAAAACCACAAACAATGATCCCGAGCTTAATAATAAAATTGTGGCTATTTGATTTTGTAATAAGTCATCTTTCTCTTAAAAACCAATTACTTTCAAAATTATTATACAATATATTTAAACCATGTTTATTCATCTAAATTAAATAAAATCAATAATAAAGCTTGATAAAGCAAAATAAAACCAACCCACTATAATACAAATATCTCCATTTAAAGAAAAATCATTAATTCTTAAATTACTATAAGATCGTTGTTATATTGGACTAATTCTAATAAGTTGTTACGCTTGTTCTTCTTCTTCTTAGATTTCTTCTTTTTCTTTTTCTTCGATTCCGGTGCATTATAAATGATACTCATAACTTTGTATGATGTACATAAAATCAGTAAAATTCCAACCAAAGTGAAGCAAATCACATCCAAAAGTAAATACTGATACAACGGTACATCTCGAATTGGACTTCTTAAATGATCCGTTCCTTTATGTCTTATAACATATTCGGTCCACCAAACTGCTCGTTCAACACCGGTCATAAAATCATCGCTTTTTACCTTGGCCACTTTTATCATATTTTCTCTGTATCTAAAAAGAATAATAACATGATTCAAATCAAGATAATAAATCGTAATAAAATACTTTCGATTCTCCGCAACTTCTAATATGGTTTTTCTCAATTGACCCCTTTTCAATTTAAACGGATTCAATTGTAATCCGGCTCCAACCCTGACCATATCATCGACATTAATATGTTGGTCATCGGCGAATGGAATCCCGATCAATGGAATACCGTTCATGATGGCCTCCTCAATACACGATAAACTGCCTCGAGTTACGAACGCCTTTACGTTTCTATGACCTGCCAACACGCAAAAAGGAAGAAACAGAAATGGACACGACGACGATATAATTGAAAAGCTTTTAATAGAGAACTTTAATGGTAGCAATCGTAAACCGTTATTTGTTAAAATGGACTAATTACCGACCTAACAAGGCCTGTTGAGGAATCCACTTCTTTATTACTACATTCTCTGGCCGTCCGGGCAAATATTCCGATGACCATTTCCACACGATTTTGTAAGGAAGATCGGAGAGGTCTTTTACCATTATTGAAAGCAGAGGATGGGTCGTGTTTGATAGTTTTATTGAGGATTCTAAATTTATGTAAATTACACCTTCTTTTGCTTCATCAAGATCTTCTTTGAAATCCTATAAAAAATGGTTTTAATAAATTATAGTAAGAAAGAATGATTTTTATAAATTTGTAAACAAAAAATGGATTACAGATAGAATACCAGTTGAGCTAAGTACTAGGTATCGGTTGTATTCAAAGCAAAGCGATTACGTTACATGATTCAGCACTTAGTTTTTGCTGCTAAGGTCCTTCCAATGCCTTGTACGAGGTGTTGATTAATGCCCACAATACTTATAGAGAGCATATTAACATCATTTGCAAGTTCTTGAACGCAAATTCTCTGTTAATAGTCAATAATTCTCAATAATTTCATGAATTGGTAATGAAATGACTAAGTCGTTCAATACACTTCAATATACTACATTTCTTTAATATGAAATTAATACGTGAAAATGACTCCTTAACCATCGGATGACCAACTTCTTTTTTCCTGCATAGACTTTTGCATTGGTCCGGAATCAAAATTGACCCCCTTTGTCATCTGAGGATTAACAAGAAAAAGAGGAGTTCTCCAATACTTTTAAAGCAAGGGTATATTTGTGTATTTCCATATCATGTAGACATTAGTAGACTTGGTCCTTTAAATTTAGAACACAATTAAATGGCGATGATTGATCGATAACTCAAAGCAAAAATTTAGATTCTAACAATCGCAATGGAAGTGTATTTCTTCGATACATCTACTTTGTTGTGCAGAATACGATGTTACACAGAAACTGATTGATTTGTAGCAATATCTTGCTTTCAACATTCATTCCAAACACTATTCCAAATACAGAAGATTGACATAGAAGGTAAATATGCTGCACGCGAAATTACTTGTGCAGATATAGAATAATTTGCTACCCAAGTGACAAACAACTATAATTACGCCTTATTGTCAGTTGATAATTTCAAATAATGGTTGAAATGATTTCAAATATTCATTTCAAAGATACAGCAAGTGTTTTTTGCTTTAAAGCAAAAATGTTTGCTTGTCACATATTTAATCAGATTGAGCTGCAATGAAACGCAAACTGCAACGCAAGTTTGAATATGTTTTGATTGATATATTATGTTTTGAATACACTCGAAATTCTTTGTTATTGCATAATGTTACCTTAACCTTTTAATGGGAAGGTAATACCCTTGACAAAAATTCGAGCCTATTATATAATTTTTTAGTTATGCAACTATAGGATATTATAGGATTATTTACCTTGCAGTTTTTATGCTATTACTAATAAAATTTTGATAATATTAACACCATGATGTTAGTTCTTCTATACAGTCAATAAGATTGCAACTAATTCTCTTTTTGCACTATACATACATTCCCAAAAAAAAATCGTGTAACCACAAATTCATGTAAAAAGCGAATTACAATTTAGAAACAATATTAAACAGTATAAAACTAATACTCAGGATTATCATGAAAAATCGTTGAAGATCACTTTCGAAATAATGAAACGATGGAATTGTTATACAGGCTGCCATAAAGGTTATTTACTTAACACTGTTTTATTACGTTGTAACCCCTTTTATTTTCCAACTGAACCCAAAAGCCCATTAATTTTTAAAATTGCTTTTACTCTTACAAATTTTGGAATAGTCATCAATTTCAAGTTGTTCCTAAAATGTTTAAGTTTGTTTTATAAAATATTTTCATTAATCATAAAAACTTATGAAAACAAATCAAAATAATTGTCTGACTCATTTTTGTAAGAAGTAATTAAATATCACAAGGCAACCCATTTTTCCGATTTATGATTTTTTTATGATTTATTTTTCTAACCTAAATTTGTAGCTTTTCATGAAAATAACAATTTCTTTAATTATTTATGAAAAATTGTACATAAACGAAATCTGAAGATAGCCAAACGACTTTTTATTTGTGATAGAGGAAATTATGCAGATTTTCATCAACAAAACCATGCGTGAATATTCAATTTGTTTTTGAGGCAGCTACTCCTAAATTTGTAGCATTTTATAAAATGAAAAAGTTCGTTAATCATTTTTGAAAAATTCTTAAGATATCCTGATGAGACTGTTTGTGATTTATGATTTATATTATATTTTTGAGGATTATCTTTTTCTAGAATAAAATTATGTCTGAGTATATTGAATAATTTTCTTAACCTTTGTTGAAAAATCGTAAAAATCGAATTCTTAAGATCCTATTCTTAAACGATTTCGCATGGTAACATTGCACTATCTGTGAAATTATATCTTTTTAAAAATGTCTTAACTTTGAAGGAATATATTTAACCATTTCTAGGTTTAGACCAAAATTTTTTGCATGAATCACCATCATTTTTAACTATCCTGTAATATCAACTATTCTGTACACTGAAAATCATGACAAAACAAACGAATTCGTGTAAAAAGATAAGACACATTATATAAACTATTATATCATATTACAAACTGATATCGATTATTGTTGAACATTTAAAGCTAACTGGACAAGTTTTTAACGTGATGAAAATCTTTATCAGTTAAAAACTTTAAATAGTTAAAAACTACCAAAACCTTATAACACCTGTACACAACATTGGATACTTACTAGATTACTTACTAGATACTTATTAGATTTACTTAACCTTAAATCATAATTTCAGAAAGATAATTGAGGCAGCCAATTAAGCGATTTACTATATCTAGCACTTATTTCCCTATAATACGATTTCAAGAAGAAAATGAAAATATTGAAAATACTAATTATTGCCTCTTATCTTAAACAATGAGAACACATAAAATGTTGTAATAATCGGCGTATTTCTTTTTAATACATCTAAGATTTTAATTGCTCATTTTACTGCTATTCTTCAACAGAATCCTTTGTCATTGTCGTTACTTGTGATAGCTTTATACAGGATGGGACAAAATAGAAGGGCGTTTAGTTAATTTCAATTTTCTGCAATTCATTCCTGTACTTGATCCTCAAAGTTCTTCGTCACTTTTCTGTTACAGATCGATATCAATGTCCCTAACTTATGTTGTGATAACTTTTTTCAACTCTTGTTGAAAGATGACCCATAAAATATAATCCCATAACTTCCATTGATGTTCGGTACTGTGTCCTTATTACTTAGCCCTTATTAAAAAAATAAGGACTACTTAGCACACCAAACAATAACTTTTTTACTGTGATATACACTTCACGGGGATTACTTGCTGTCTACTAAAAAAAGTTCAGCTAAAAATAAGCGACATTGGTCATTATTATTACTGGTTCATCAGTAAAGAGCATATACATTCTTTCAGATAACTGCTGGTTTTCTGTAAAATTCCCTTTCTTCAGTTTCTTGCCCTTTCTTACCCTAATGGAAACCCGTTTAGTTATTCTTAGCTAATTTAAATAATTTCATGGTTTCCTTGTTAAATAGTAATATTTAGACTTTACGTTTAGATAAATAATATTTTTTTACTTAATATGGTTGGTATGGTCTGAACATAATCCAACCTTCTTTATAATCCAAAAATTTCATTCCTCAATCTTGTTACATTTCGGAAAGTTTAGCCCAGAATATTATATGTATTAAATAAAATATAGTCCAATATGTGCAATGTCAATATTTACTGAGACCCAACCCAACCCAACCCCGCAATTTATACAAAATTTAAAAAATTCTCCATTAAACTTAACGTGTGTTGAAAATAGAATAGAAAGAATTATAGTTTAGAAATGCAAGAGTTACGTCTTTACTCGTAAATTAACGAACTACTTTAAAAAATCATGTCTATGTTGATTCATAGCTAAGGTGCAATATTTTGAATTCTGATACAATTAGAACTATGAGATAGAAAAAAAAGTAGGTGCCATGTCGCATATTTTTTTCCGAAACAAATTCTATCCAGCAAAGCCCAAACCTCAGTCTTCCTTTTTTAAAGTTATAGCCAAAAGTATAATTTCTGATATCATTTCCATTGGTTGGGATGGTATCATGTTTAATACCAACCCAACCCACGGTGAGTTGAGTTGATGTGTGGTTTAGAGGTTTTAATACCGATATTTCGAGATTCCACATACTGGGATCCCGGACGATTATTGGAAACCGGTGATGTCTTAAAAATACCGGTATTTCACTTTAGCATTTCACCTTACATTCACATAAGGTCACAGCATAATGCAACCCAACCTGCATGAAGTTGGGGAAAATCTGCTATACAGATTTCTTTTCACTTTTCTTTTATCACTCTCCTATTTACTTATCCTTTCTCAAATTATGTTTCTTCTCATCATTCGCTCTATTTCCTCCTTTGTACTCATCACCGTCCTCCAAATATCCGTGAAATACAACTGAATTCAACTCATCACAATCCAACGTAACCCAATGACACGACTTAAGTGGATTTAATCGGTCCTACTTAATCTCCTCTTCCAGAATCTGCCTTCACTTCCTATCCTCATTCAGCTCGCTAAATCATCTCAACATATCGTTTATTTGCTCTTTATTCTGCTTATACTTATAGAATCTGGTCCGATATCCCGGTTTTAAAATGATAAGAATACTGAAAACTGGTATTAAGATTTTGGTCCAGTATTGATTGCACTAGTTGAGTTGGTATTATAAATGATTCCACCGAAACCTATTGATATTTGATATATATTAGATTTACGTTTACCTAAGATAATAATTTCTCATCTTATTCACGTGGGTTGGGTTGGTGTCATTTTTGATACCTAATTAATCTTCAATGTTTTAGAATTGAAAAATAATGTATATTTTCGCTAAATACACTTTTATTTAACATTTCGTTGGAGAAAATTCTTTCAGTAACATCATATACTCAACCATAGTTTGCGAGAAATATGAAAATTTTTCGAAATGACGAGAATTTGGCTTTTTATGATATCCAATTTTCTCGCATCTTTTATAGTTACCCTATATTAACACATTAATTTACCTTTCCTGTACGTTGGAGTAAAATATGTAAAACTTGTATAACTCGTAAGCAAATGAGAAAACGTGAAATTGCTATTCTAACATTTTTGTGTCAAATAATTATAACGTAAATATTATAAGATTATTAACGAAAATATTTTTTTAGCAATAGTTGCATAATAACACAGATATTACTAAAAATTTGTTATCCTGTTTAATTTTTAAGCATATTAACTCAAATCATTTTTATTATTTTTCATAACAATAATAGTTCTGTTAAGTTATTTTGCAAAACTATAATCATTTTGAGTTCGATTTAGTAACACAAAGAGACCAATAACTTGTCTATTGAATAGACCAAAACGATTATGACTGAAAGTATGTTGATTTTCGATACATCAGTACTATGACAGTTAATTAACCAATACAAGTAAAGAAAAGTTTAGAATTTTCACGTTATTTTCAAGCTTAAAGCTTATACATCTTGTACACGGAAAATATACAATGCATTCTAGAACAATGAATAGCAATTGTTTTATAATGTTTTGTAATTAGTTAAATAAAATTATTTATTAATATCAAAAATTTTTAACAGTTATATTTCTGTTATTATTCAACTTTTCTTAAGACATTTTTACGTTAATAATCATTTTTATGATATTTACGCCCATGCAAAAGTACCATTTTAATATAAACAATATATTCATTATATTTACATAAATAAAACAAAGAAATCTACAAATACAAATACCTTTGATTGTTTCATATTAGAATAAGCCATAAATTACCAGCGATAAAATCGTATACTTTACAATTAAAATTTAATAAAAACTTTCAAATAATTTATAGAAGTGTGTCATGTAATGAAATAATTATTCTGCAACGCTCAAAAATGATAAAATAAGATAAAATATCTAAAGCTTTAGATTTTTTTAAAAAATTTATAATGTATGAATTAAATCTTGGCGTGTAAGTTGAGTAAAACTTGAAAAAAGTTTGTTAAATTATCTAAATCAATTAAATATAAAAAAGAGGATCCATAAAAAACTACTTTCCCAAGTGTTTGATCCTTATTTTAAAGCAAACGCTTGGGAAATTAATTTTTATGTATCGTCTGTTTTGATCACTCGGTATCTATTATATTTCATACGTATTAAGTGTCCATTATCCTCCATATCATACAAAATTCTAAAAATCCTGTATTAAACTTTACGTTTGTTGGAGAAATATGGAATAGATCATTTTTGGATCACCATCTAATATGACAATAAAACATATCTTTATAAATTCAAAATGTTTCAGTTCTACATTCTCAACAGTTTTGGAGACAGTCAAAATTGATTTTGTTTTTCGTTGGCTTATTATTATTAAAAATTAGAGGTAGCACACTTTGGAAAGCACATATTATCGCCATCTTTATTCTTACCAAAATTATTCCATATGCAAGTTATTTTATCTATGAAATGTCTATCATATATAACTTTATAGAATTCTAGAAAATTATAAATTGCTTTAACCATTTTTGACAAATCGCAGAAAATCGACTTCTTAAGATATCTTGATGAAATTTTTCGTGATTTACAAAGAAAGTATTTCAATTCATGTTTGAGGTATGAAGTTCTGAACTCAACGTAAATTCGTAGCATACCGTAAAAATAATAATTTTCTTAATTATTCTTGAAAAAATGATGAAATTTTTTGTAACTTATGAAGGCAAGTACGTAGTTTTCTCAAAATAAAATCATACATTGAGTATCTCGCTTTGTTTTTGAGATATGAAGTTTTGAACTGAACCTAAATATGTAAATTTCATAAAAATAACAATTTTCTTAATAATTTTTGAAAAAATCGCGGATAATCGAATTCTTAAGATATCTTGGTGAAATTGTTTGTGATTTACAAAGAAAAGTGTATACTTTCCTCAGAATAAAGTAATGCTTGAGTATCTCAATTCATCTTTGAGGTATTAAGTTCTAAAGTCAACTGAAATTAGTAGCATTTCATAAAAATAATCTTTTTTATCATTCTTGAAAAAATCGTAAAAAAATCAAATTCTTAAGACATCATGATGAAATTTTTTATGACTTATGAAGGCAAGTACGTACTTACTTCAAAATAAAACCATACTTGAGTATGTCGCTTTGATTTTGAGATATCAAGTTTTGAATTCAACCTAAATTTGTAGAATTTCATAAAAATAACAATTTTCTTAATTATTTTTGCAAAAATCACAAAAAAATCGAGTTCTTAAGATATCTTGATGAAATTTTTCGCGATTTACAAAGAAAAGAATATACTTTCCTTAGAACAAAGTCATGCTTGAGTATCTCAATTTGTCTTTGAGGGATCAGTTCTGAACTCAACCTAAATTTGTAGCATTCCATAAAAATAATATTTTTTTTTATCATTCTTGAAAAAATCGTAAAAAATTAAATTCTTAAGACATCATAATGAAATTTGTTGTAACTTCTGAAGGAAAGTATGTACTTTTCTCAGAAATGAATCTCGCTTTGGTTTTGCGATATGAAATTTTGAACTGAACCTAAATTCGTAGAATTTCATAAAAATAACAATTTTCTTAATTATTTTTGAAAAATCGCAGAAAATCGTGTTCTTAAGATATCTTCATGAAATTTTTCATGATTTACAAAGAAAAGTATGTACATTCCTCAGAACAAAGTCATGCTTGAGTATCTCAATTCGTCTTTGAGGTATCAATTTCTAAACTCAACCTAAATTTATAGCATTAAAAAACAATGATAATTTTTTATCATTCTTGAAAAAATCGTAAAAAATTAAATTTTTAAGACATCATGATGAAATTTGTTGTAATTTCTGAAGGAAAGTATGTACTTTTCTCAGGAATAAACCATACTTGAATATCTCTCTATGGTTTTGAGACATCAAGTTTTGAACTCAACCTAAATTTGTAGAATTTCATAAAAATAACAATTTTCTTAATTATTTTTGCAAAAATCGCAAAAAAATCGAATTCTTAAGACATCATGATGAAATTTTTTATGACTTATGAAGGCAAGTACGTATTTACTTCAAAATAAAACCATACTTGAGTATGTTGCTTTGATTTTGAGATATCAAGTTTTGAACTCAACCTAAATTTGTAGAATTTCATAAAAATAACAATTTTCTTAATTATTTTTGCAAAAATCGCAAAAAAATCGAATTCTTAAGACATCATGATGAAATTTTTTATGACTTATGAAGGCAAGTACGTATTTACTTCAAAATAAAACCATACTTGAGTATGTTGCTTTGATTTTGAGATATCAAGTTTTGAACTCAACCTAAATTTGTAGAATTTCATAAAAATAACAATTTTCTTAATTATTTTTGCAAAAATCGCAAAAAAATCGAATTCTTAAGATATCTTGATGAAATTTTTCGTGATTTATAAAGAAAAGAATATACTTACCTTAGAACAAAGTCATGCTTGAGTATCTCAATTTGTCTTTGAGGTATCAAGTTCTGAACTCAACCTAAATTTGTAGCATTAAAAAATAAGAATGATTTTTTATCATTCTTGAAAAAATCGTAAAAAATTAAATTCTTAAGACGTCATGATGAATTTTTTTGTGACTTATGAAGGCAAGTACGTACTTTTCTCAGAATAAAACCATACTTGACTATCTCGCTTTGGTTTTGAGATATCAAGTTTTGAACTCAACTCAAATTTGTAGAATTTCATAAAAATAACGATTTAATTATCGATTATTTTTGAGTCAATTTTAATAAAATTTTAAATAAAAAAATAATTTTAAATATTTAGATAAACAAAATCTTAACATCTCTTGATGTTTCTCTTTTATTTACAAAGAATAGATATTTAAATTTAGTTAAAATATAAGTATCAATTTGTTATAAGCAAAACATTCATTACATTTACATAAATAAAACAAATAAATCTGTCAAATACTATAACTTGCTTCATACTATAACAAGTCATAATTTATCACCGATAAAATCGCATATTTTACAATAAAAATTTAGATAAAATATTCATTTAATTTACAGAAGTGTGTCAAGTAATGTAATAATTATTTTGCAACTATCAATATAAAAGAATGATGATTATTCGATTATAAATTTTAGAATGTTTAAGGATTAGATTCTTTTAGTAGTTGACTTAAACCTTAAAAGTGTTGTTAAATTATTTTTAAATCAATTTGAACGCATTTACATATATTTTCTCAATTTTATTAAATATTTGCAAGTATCAATTTAATATGAATAAAACATTCTTTACATTTACATAAATAAAACCGATATCTCTGTAATTATTATTACTTTTAATTGCTTCATACTAGAATAAGCCATATTTTACCAACGATAAAATCGCACATTTTACAATTAAAATTGTATAAAAAATATTCACATAATTTGCAGAAGTGTGTCATGTAATGTAATAATTATTTTGCAACGCTTAATAACAATCTGAACCTCTCATTATAAATTTTATTACTTATTATTCAAACTTTTATAACTACTCAAATTTACCTTAGCCAATTCTTGATCGGATTTAATATAAATGTGTCCCATATTAATAAGAGTTGGCAAAACTGGTCTGGGGGAATAAAAAATCGGATCCGTATTTAACAATAATAAACTAACATTTTTTTCCAAATCGCCAATATACGGAGTGTCCAATCCAAAATGCATTTTAACGATTTCGTCTGCTCTCGACATCACGGTATTTTCATAAAAATATTTAAACCATACACCGTCATACGTACTTTGAAGTCGTTCCCAAAACGTTAAATTTATTCGTTTTTGAAATGTTATTTCGGGATATAATCCGAGATAAATTGGATTTCCCATCGCGTTATATGCGCTTGTAAATATTCCGAGAGATGATATTCCAATAACCGGGCAATTAAATTTGTAACCAAACGCTAACATAGCGGGATGGTGAATTTCAATTATTGCCACATCGAAATCTTTTCTGTTATCGACTATTAAGCTTCTTACGTCCGGGTTACATAATTCGTACTCGACTATCGTCTCCATAAAATCAAAGAGTTTTGCAATACCATCTTTCGTGGCGAATTCTTTCGATCTCAAAGACGGCGTATTTTTAGTTCCTTCGATTCGATAAACATCGCTTAAATCTATTTCCGTCACGTTGACCAAAGAAGGATCTTTGATTGGATTCGGAGATAAAACGGTTAGTTTATGACCCCTTAACGACAATTCAGTCCAAATCGCTTGAAAGATTTCTTGGTGGCTTTTTGATGGGTAAAATCCAACGAATAAGATATTCGCACATTGAACGTATGTTAAAAAGAAACTTGGAAGGAGTACTTTCATCCTGAAAGGTTGACTTAAAACTAAAACATTTAACCAAAAACTTTTTACTTTAAAAACAATTCAAAGAGTATTAATTTCATGGTTTTGTATTTCTTCTTTTCTTCCAAGGACAAGGTTAAAATGTATTTAAGCTTTTAGTTTTAAATTACATCTTTTTTAAATCTAATTTTTTGTTGTTTCTTTTCAGCCTGGTGGTCGACCGGAAACCGATTTTACCTTAGATGTACATCGATCGGAAATTTTAACCAAACGGCTCAAAGCAGATAAAAAATGGAGATGTAGATGTAGAATTATTACATCGATTTTGGGAGTTCTTTTCTTTTTGGCGTCGGTTATGGCTGTTAGTTTGGTGTTAACGAGAGGAAAACGCATGTTTGGATCAATGGTTTGAAGTTACCACGAAAAAAATAATGTTAAAGGAGTTAAAGAAATTGTATTTTGTGATATTTTTACTAAATATTTAGATTTATTATATACGCTGACTTTTCTTTCTAATTCAAATCAGATTTAAATCATATTCATTAAAATAAAATAATAAACTGTTTTGTTAGATTTGATTTAGATTGTTATTAACTTCTTTTTTTTGGAATGAAATAAAAATTTTTTAATGATTTAGGAATTTCTTTAAATGAAATTTGTTAACAAAGCAGTAAATTTAGTTTAAATTTTAATTTAAAATCGAATTCCGTTTATGCTTTTATTTTTTATTTATGAAGGATGTTTATTAAAATAATTGAGTCAATCTCTTTGAAAGTATTAAAACCGAATGTCAAATTTATTTAATTAATTATTATTTTAAATAGAATTTGAAACAATCTAATTTGAAGATACAATTTAATTAAAATATTCGTTTGCAAAAATCACTTTTAATTTTTCACGATTAAATGCTTAAATTTGACCATTATTTTTAATAAATTTTAACTGTATTTCAAATGACTCAGAAAATAAAATACATTATTACACATTTAATATTTCAGGGGTAGGCATAATAGCTCTTAAATGTCTTCCAAACATTAGTTCACTTGGTGTGTTGTTAATGTATTCTAAGGGTGTATTACGAAACTCAAGTAAACACGAATAAGGAGCAGTATTGGAATGTTCTACCTTTTCAACAATTTCTTTGTTATATGTAGACGTTTGATGTTTAAAGTTTTATTTTGCTACGAATCTTTAACCTTCTTGAATCTTCTTTTTAAAAAATTGAAATTCTTATATTTGGGTCTATTATCCGTACAAACTAATTCAGGTATAATATATCTAGCAAAATTACTGTTTAACGCAATAATAATATAATCAATGGCTTCACCAGATAACTCAAAAAATTCCACAAATTTTCCAATATTAATCTACTAACAAAAGTAAATGTTTTCTTTTGAAATAAAAAATATTATATCTAATTGTGTTCCAAGGACCACCTGGGATCTCTCTTAACAATGATTGCTAATGGTTCCATATTTAACAATTCTTAACCACATCTTCAATTTCAAAGAATTCTGTATGGCCCTTAGTTTTGTCAACACCTAAGTGATCAAAGTAAATCAATGATAACATTGACTTTCTTAGCTGTTTAAGAATTTCAACAGTTTTATTTTTAAACTATATTCCATTTACAACAAATAAATCATCCCTTATCGGATGATAATGTGGAATACTAGGTGGCATTAAATTTTTAATGCAGGTCAACCACTAGTAACATAATTCATTAAAGTACTTAACTCCCGGTCATTAACAGTTTCTTCGTTTAGTCTCGTCTAGTTTAAATTTAGAAAACGGCAACGAAAAAAAGAGAATGTATATTCACTATAAAAAAAAATAGTTTGAACAATTTTATGTACTATTTCCAAAATATAGTAATTTAAATTTTTAATATTACACTGCCTAAATTAACAATCTGCAATCAATAAGTTTTTCCAGCTTTATAAGAAATAATGTCAAAAGGTTTTGTAATCTTTGTAATCTTAAGGTTGTTTTATATGATTCTACAATTATAGTTTTACCAGAAATAGCTTGTTTATATTTTTCATATCCGTAACAAATAGCTAACAGCTCTTTTCTATGTGAGCCCAAGATTTTTGAGTATCAGTTACAGGTTTTGAAGCATATGCAACTGGTTGGTTTAAAATCTTTGTTGTGAGCCTCAGACCATATAAATTCAATAGCTGTCTTAGATTGTTAGTTAAATCAGATAAACATGATACGACCTGACCTTTACATGCTTACAAACCTGATTAAACCTTAATAGCTGTCTTAGATTGTTAGTTAAATCAGATAAACATGATACGACCTGACCTTTACATGCTTACAAACCTGATGAAACCTAAAAATGAATGTAAATCCATCTTTTTAGTCGATGTTAACACCTTATGATGGCTTGCATTTTTGATTGGTTAGATTTCAGTCTTTGATCACTGAATACTTGTCCTACATTTTCTATCTATTTCACTTCAAACTCACACTTATTTCTATCAAATCTTAGTTTTGATGATTTTGCTGTTTCAAATAATGATTTTCATCTTTTAAAATGTGCTTCTTCATTGATTCCCCTTACTGTAATACTATACGATATATATCTAAAGTAAGTACTTTCTATCGTATATTATCTTCTATACGATAATACTTCCACCCTAATAAGTCTTCAAATAGCTCTTGAAATGATCTATAAAATACTTCGAGTGCTAAACAAAAAATTCTTTTATAACAATATCTTTCAATATCTTTTTCCGCATTAAATGATGTGTATCGTTTTGATTAACTTGATTTGATAAAATCCCCGACTTGCATCTAATGCAGAGAAAATTTATATATTCGATTTGCATCAATGATGACATCCCATCAAATATAGGCAATTTGGATTATGGATTTATTAAGATTTTGCGGATCCGAACATATTCTTAATTAAATTTTGGTGTTAGCATCTTCATGTTGGTTTTTTGATTGGGCAGGTTTTAATCTTTGATCACTGTATACTTGTCCTACATTTTTTATCTCTTTCACTCCAAACTGACACTAATTCTATTAAATCTAACTTTTGATAATTTTGCTGTTTCAAATAATGATTTTCACCTTTTAAAATGTCCTTCTTCATTGGTTCCCCTTACTGTAATACTATCAATATCTTCTATACTATAATACTTCCACCCTGATAGGTCTTCAAGTAGCTCTTGAAATGATCTATGAAATACTTCGAGTGCTGAATAAAATCCAAAAAGAATTCTTTTATAACAATATCCTTCAAAATTTTCCGCATTAAATGTTGTGAGTAATTTTGCGTAATTTGATTTGATAAAATCCTAGACTTGCATCTGATCCAGAAAAAATACTTCGAGTGCTAAACAAAAAATTCTTTTATAACAATATCTTTCAATATCTTTTTCCGCATTAAATGATGTGTATAGTTTTGATTAACTTGATTTGATAAAATCCCCGACTTGCATCTAATGCAGAGAAAATGGATATATTCGATTTGCATCAATGATGACATCTCATCAAATGTAAGCAATTGATATCTCTCTTGGATTATGGATTAATTAAGATTTTGTGGATCCGAACATATTCTTAATTAAACTTTGGTGTTAGCATCTTCATGATGGCTTGTTGATTGGTCAGGCTTTAATCTTTGATCACTGAATACTTGTCCTACATTTTTTATCTCTTTCACTCTAAACTCACACTTATTTCTATTAAATCTTAGTTTTGATGATTTTGCTGTTTCAAATAATAATTTTCATCTTTTAAATGTCCTTCTTCATTGGTTCCCCATACTATGATACCATCAATATATACTTCAACCCTGGTAGGTCTCCAAACAACACTTGAAATGATCTATGAAATCCTTCGAGTGATGAACAAAAAATTCTTTTATAACAATATCTTTCAATATCTTTTTCCGCATTAAATGTTGTGTGTAGTTTAGGTTAATTTGATTTGATAAAATCCCTGACTTGCATCTAATGCAGAGAAAATTTTTATATTCGATTTGTATCAATGATGACATCTCATCAAATGTAGGTAATTGATATCTCTTTTGGATTATGGATTTATTAAGATTTTGCGGATCCGAACATACTCTTAATTAAATTTTGGTGTTAGTATCCTCATGATGGCTTGTTGATTGGTCAGGTTTTAATCTTTGATCACTGAATACTTGTCCTACATTTTTTATCTCTTTCACTTCAAACTCACACTTATTCCTATTAAATTTTAGTTTTGATGATTTTGCTGTTTCAAACAATGATTTTCACCTTTTAAAATGTCCTTCTTCATTGGATCCCCATTCTATAATACCATCAATATATACTTCAACTCTGGTAGATCTCCAAATAACACTTGAACTGATCTATGAAATCCTTCGAGTGCCGAACAAAAAATTCTTTTATAACAATATCTTTCAATAACTTTTTCCGCATTAAATGTTGTGTGTAGTTTTGGTTAATTTGATTTGATAAAATCCCTGACTTGCATCTAATGCAGAGCAAATTTGTATATTCGATTTGCATCAATGATGACATCTCATCAAATGTAGGTAATTGATATCTCTCTTTGATTATGGATTTATTAAGATTTTGCGGATCCGAACATATTCTTAATTAAACTTTGGTGTTAGCATCTTCATGATGGCTTGTTGATTGGTCAGGCTTTAATTTTTGATCACTGAATACTTGTCCTACATTTTCAATCTATTTCACTTCAAACGCACACTTATTTCTATTAAATCTAAGTTTTGATAATTTTGCTGTTTCAAATAATGATTTTCACCTTTTAAAATGTCCTTCTTCATTGGTTCCCCTTACTGTAATACTATCAATGTACTCCATGCTATAATACTTCCACCCTGATAGGTCTTCAAATAGCTCTTGAAATGATCAATAAAACACTTCGAGTGCTGAACAAAAAATTCTTTTATAACAATATTTTTCAATACCTTTTTCCATATTAAATGTTGCGTGTAGTTTTGGTTAATTTGATTTGATAAAATCCCTACTTGCATCTAATGCAGAGAAAATTTATATATTCGATTTGCATCAATGATGACATCTCATCAAATGTAGGTAATTGATATCTATCTTGGATTATGGATTTATTAAGATTTTGCGGATCCGAACATATTCTTGATTAAATTTTGGTGTTAGCATCTTCATGATGGTTTTTTGATTGGTCAGGCTTTAAGCTTTGATCACTGAATACTTGTCCTACATTATTTGTCCCTTTCACTCCAAACTGACACTTATTTCTATTAAATCTAACTTTTGATGATTTTGCTGTTTCAAATAATGATTTTCACCTTTTAAAATGTCCTTCTTCATTGGTTTCCCATACTATAATACTATCAATATATACTGCTCTTGAAATTATCTATGAAATAGTTCGAGTGCTGAACAAAGTCCAAAAAGAATTTTTTTATAACAATATCTTTCAAATTTTCTTGCATTAAATGTTGTGAGTAGTTTTGCTTAATTTGATTTGATAAAATTCCAGACTTGCATCTGATGCAGAAAAAATTTTTGCATTCGATTTTGATCAATCATGACACCTCATCAATCATATCTCTCTTGCATTACGGCTTCATTAAGATTTTGTGGATCCAAACATATTCTTAATTTATTATTTTATTTAACTTCAACCATAGATATCAACCATGATATAGGTTTCGTTACCTTTTCTATAATTTCTTGTTCTTACATTCTTATCAATTCAGCTTCAAATTCCTTTTCTACACTTGTTGGAATTTTTCTTACTGATATGCTCTTCTTTTAGCTTAATTTTATATGTTTTTTCAATTCACCAATTCCTTCAAACCTTTCTCTCTTCTTTTCAACTAGTTTTTCAAATTTGTCTCCTATATTCTTTCTTTTAAATTTCGTTTGCTCTTTATACAGGATGCATTATCTATATCAACTACTTTGAAGTTTAAAGTAGCAATTTTATTACCAACTTATACATCCAACTCAGTTTCACTAACTACCTGAGTTAGATCTCCATTATATGTATTCAACTTGATATGATATTATCTAGTTTTAGCTTTAACTGCCTTAGCACTTTTCTCATCAATTATATTAACTTCCGCTCTTGTGTCTTTTTTAAGGGTCTATTTACACACATCAGTAACATGTCAGTTCCGTGTTTTTTTGTGTCAATGAAATCCGTGAAAATACAAATTCGTCAACGATATTTTTTAAATTTCACTGACATATTTTTAAACGCGTAAAAGTAACTATTTAAGCTATTGCAAAATAATTAAACCGTTTAAAGATAAGAAGAACTAAAGGAAATATTAAAATTGATGATGAGATGGAGAAAAAATTGTATCAGTCTGAGGCTTAATTCTTATAAGCAACTTAATGGTGGAGATATCCCTTGCGATTTCAGATATACAGATATTTTTCAAAACAAATTCCATTTCAAAAAACATCTTTTATTGTATCTTACCTTAAACTTCGTTGTATCATCCATTAATTCTTTATACAAAGTTACAAATTCTTATTCAGTGCCTCTTTTGACTCATGCATTCACTTTCGCTTTTCGGCTGGTGCAACTATAATATATTGATACATCAGTCACACTGAACTAATACGGAATTGACACATTACTGATGTATGTAAATGGTAATATGCACTGACACTGATGCAATACTGACGGTAAAAATCGTCAGTGTGCCAGGCGTGTGTGAATATGTTCATATAAAACAAAGACGACGATATTATTTATCACTGATACAATAGCACGCATACGATACGGAACTGATATATAACTGATATGTGTAAATAGACCTTAAATGTTACTTCTTTATTTTGAATAGTTATAAACTCTACAAATTATCAACAAATAGATCAATCCTCTTTCTCTTGCTCCTCTTTCATTATATTTGAAATTCTGGATCAATAACCAATAGCATAATGATTGAATTTATGACATTTATTTCACTTTCGGCCAAAAGCTGGACAATGCTTTGGTGGATGTTTATTCTCACCTTCAACCTTTTATCTCTTCTCTCATGACTAATTCTTTTTCTTTCTTTATTTTAGGTACTATATTTTCTTAGTATAGTTTCTTGTATTGCAACTCTGCTAATTCGAATGGTTTGCAAATTCTAATACAATTCTGCAAAGTTAATTTATTCTCTCTTAAAAGTCTATTACTAACTTTATTATCTCTGAGTCTACATACTATTCTATCTCTAATTAATCCATTTTTAAATTTTTCGAAGTTACATTCTTTACTTAATTTCTTTAAATCGGTGATGAAGCTATCAAAACTTTCATCATGTCTTTGTACTGTAAAATTGAATATGTATGTATTTTTACTCTTTAGAATATTATGGTGAATACGTGACCAATTTATTTTCTATTATTGCTCTATAATTCGCAGTGTCATGTAATGTTTGTACGTTGTAGGTTCTGTATAACCATAATAATAGAAATTAAACTTCACCTTAACTTCCAGATGTGATTAGTAATTCTAGTCTCACTACTTCTAGATGGCGTAACTATCTATATGTGACATTCCCGTCTTTGATACTCTTCCATCGGCTTGGTCCACCAATCGCTCCTTCAAATTCTGTGACAAAGCTCTTTACTATAACCAATGATCTTCTAACTCATGATATAATAATTCATAAACTTTTCGAATAAATATATTAGGTAGTTATTCGACGCATACGACGCATCCTTTGTTCTGCTATCTATCCGTCCACTTTTCTCATTTCTTCTCACGTCCAGATTAGAGAGATTAACTCTAAAATGACTTTTAATATTGTTTTCATATAGGCTTATAGGCATATAGGCTATTACAAAGTAGTAAAGTTAGGGTTTGATTGAGTAGTTATTAAGAATTGCCAGTTTGTGTCTCAGAATGGAGTCGTATACCTTCATCAATTCACTTAACCCCAAATATACTTAATACAATTCACAAAAATTGTTACGTCTTTGTCTAATTTTTAACCTTTCTAAAAATTTATTAATTTCGTTAATCTGTAGCTTAACATGTTGCGTTCTAACTCAATCCGTTCACCCGGGATGTTCACCTTTTAACATTTTCTTCTAGTATTGACTTTCCTATTCCCTTCTCGTCTAAATTCTCGTAATTTCTAGTTGTCATCAAATCCGCACTTTGTTTTGTTAATAACTTTTTGTAGCGATTATGAAATTATGAAAGACTTTTCCATATTTCTTAGTATTTGCTTTCTCAATAGATTTATCTCCCTTAGTTACATTTGTTTTTTGTTGCGAAAAATCATTTCTTTTTATTTACATTTATAAAATTTGTCATTCACCAATTATGGGTTTTGGTCCAAGTTGGTTTCTAATCATCTATGGTAGACATATTCTTTGTGCTTGTAAAAGAGTGTAAATTGTTTCTCCTATTAGTGTTTTATGTTTATCCTTTCCTTCTTTGTTCTTTTTGGTCAGCTTGCACTGTTCATAGTAACAATTGACCCGTTTAATTCTAAAATCTTGAGGAGTTTGGTCTTGATATTTCAATACAATGCAACTAATTACTTATACTCTATTATTATATTACTTATGTGGCAAAAGTGATTACTATTTTCAGCAGATGTGGTTTAGGCTTTTTCAATGATCCCTCTCCTACGTCATCACTTACTTTTAATCCCACCTAGAGTTACCCTCTTTCAATTTAGATGAATCAGCCAAATTGAACCATACAAACATAAAAGTAAACCGCGTAATGTCATCAGAATATTAGCTCTTGGTTTCTTTAATATCCCTTAGTATGTCTGGTAATTTTTGGAAAATATCGTTACATCAGCTTATGAAAGTTCAAAGCTGAAATATAATAACAAGTTATTTATGTTTTTTAATTAATTTTCTAAATCACGTTTTATAAGTACTGAAACTCCTCCCTCGATTTGTTAGTTTTCCTAAAATTAAGTCATTTTATACATTTTACTATTTCGGACCATTTTATTATTCAAGCTAATAATATATTATCTTTCCGTGCTTACAAAGTTCGACTTGAATGCCGAGAGCTGACTTTAAGATCAAGTTCTTAATAGATTTTTACAAAACTGAGAAGTTAGACAATCCTGGGGGTTGGCTGGCTACCTAATAGTATTATAATATACATATTTGCACCCAAAAAACAGTCTTTTCTTGAGATTTTACGACATGCTACTATCAACGTCAGAATGTCTTCGAGATTTAGTGCTACTTTGTTTGGTAATAACATACAAAATCTTCTCGCAGCATTTTTTAATTAAATTCTTTCCAATTTTTTAATTGTTGTGCAAAAACGTTAATTTAAAGATTTGTAAATTTCGTAGCTTAATTCTCTTGAACACTTATTAATTCTTGAAAATCTAACTATAGTATTGTTATACAAATTGGAAACCAGGTTTGTCATCAATTTCAGAAATTTCTCGTTCCTTCTGACTCACCGCATATAAAAAGTAAATTGCATTAGGTTTGATTGAAAAGCATTTTTAATGGGCCTATTTCAGAGAATTATAGTTTAATCCAAACCAAACTAGATCGAGAACACTTTACAATAGCGAAATACTTTTGAAATATTTTACTTTACTTCTTTTATTTTTATTTCGTTTATTTCTTCTATTAGAATAACACAGGTGCTAATTTTTATTAAAATATGTCAACTCTTATATACTCATATATATATATCATCTATAACTTTCTAGGCGCTATTGAAAAGGGAATTTCTTGAAAAAATTAAAAGTGATTTCTTAAATAATACTTGCCATAATGTTCAGTAGTTTAATCAATAAAACTATAGTTTACATGACTTTTGGTTTTAATAATTATTATTAAATACATTATTATTAAAATTGACGAAATTTTATTAATAAACATTCAAAATATTTATTACTTATAACCACCACAAAAAACGACCAATAATAAAATTTGCTAATCAATGTAAAACTAAAAATTTACAAAGTTACCAAAAAAGATGCCATTGTAATTGCTCATTATAATGAAAACACAAATAGATTAATTGAGGTGCCAAATAAATATCAATCTTGTATTGTCAATTTTTCCTAAAAAGAAATAATTAATAAACAATGCATCATACTCATTTATTAAAACGATTAAAATTTTCTTATCGAGGTTAAAAAAAATTAATAAAAGTGGTTTATGTAGGTCTAGGTTTACTTTAAACGGTTAATTTCTTAAATTGGTTTCTTTTAAGAGTAAGCAGTTGATTTACAGTAAAACCGAATGAATCACCTCTCTTTTGTAACAATTCTTAATAATTGTAATATTATGATGTCGTCGTTATTATGTAAAATAAAACGATTAAAAACAATTTTCAAAAAAAAGAGATTTATTTTTTAATCTTTATTTGTTTATATCTTTTCACATTTTGTTTATTTCCTTTACATTTCCATTTTGTAGTACATAAAAAACATAGCGTCACATGAAATAAATTCGATTTTTAAGACTAAATTTTTAAATTAAGTTTAACTTATTAACATTTTTGTTTTCATATACGTTATCCGGCGTAACAACAATATCAATATTTACGTCGTGGAGATGAGTTGGTAAATATGGGAATAATTGTTCCTTAAATGCTAAAGCCATCGAAGTCGGGTGGATGTTGAATTGAGTGTTGATTCGTTTTAAATAAGTGTCGAAGTATCCTCCTCCATGGCCAAGCCTTTTTCCGTGTTTTGTGTAAGCTAAACCACTGACTATTATTAAGTCTAATCCACCTAAAAGAAAATAGGAAGAAATATAGTTTATAAATGTATAGGTATAAATATGGACGTAAAATATTAATCGGTTTATTATAACTTAAGATCATATAACTGCTACTTTTCTTTACCCTTTAAGGACACAAATAGATTCGTAATCTCTCGACGAGCAATGAGTCGTACTTAAAGGGTTAAATAGCGCACTGTGGCCTAAAATCACGATAAAATGTGAATTGCTACCAGAAGACTTGATACTGTTTCTAGATGACTTGATACTGCTTCCAAAAAACTTGAAATGCTTTCAGAAGACTTAAAATGCCTTCACAAATCTTGAAACACTTCTAGAAGACTTGATACTGCTTTTAGAAAACTAGAAATATTTTCAGAGGAGTTGATACTGCTTCCAGAATACTTGAAATACTGTCAGAAGACTTGAAATGCTTCCAGAATACTATCCAAAAGATTTGAAATGCTTTCTGAGAACTTGCTACTGTTTTCAGAAGACTTCAAATGCTTCCAGAAGACTTGAACTACTTCCAGAAAACTTGATACTACCTCTGGAAGACTCGACACTGCTTTTAAAAGACCTGAAATACTTCCAGAAAACTTGATACCACTCTTAAAAAAATTTAATATTGCTTACAGAAGATGATTACATGATATACTTCCAAAAGATTTGGTACTACTTGTAGAAAACTTGAAATGCTTTCAAAGGACTTGGCACTGTATGTAAAACTGCTGGGAAAAAATATTTTCATCGCATTATTTACTACTGGAAAAATTGCAAAGTCTTGACATAAGTAAAATAGCTGCGAAATTTCAGAATGAGTTAAATGAAGAAATTTTATTTAGTATTTGAAATAATAACAAAAAATTGAGACGCATACAATTTGAATTTTCGACTGAATAAAAACAATGTCTAATAATCATGGCTTTGAAATATTTATAAAAATCTTATGTGTTTAAAAGTTTTACATGGTTTACATGGTTTGGTAGTCTATTATGCAGCTTTACCTCCTGATCGTTAATACCCTACTGTGTTACATTCAATCTGTGCGCAAGAATTTCTAAAAGATCACCATTTCATTATACTCATGTAACTGAGAGTTTATCCTTTACAATGATTTTACAATTATGAACTGTGTTGAAAGCTTAGCGCAAATCATAGCAAATCATTTTAGATTTTTCGAAATTATCGTGTCTTATGTAGGTTACTTACTTACATACGACAAATTTTACAAATCATAGTAAAATGCTTCTTAATCAATTGCTCAACAATTTTTGAGAACACTGGTAATACAGTTATTAGTCGATAATTTTCATATAAACTGTTACCTCCTGTTTTTGAAATCTTTTTGAAAATCGAAGTGACTTTTGCAGTTTTCATATTGTCCGGAAAAATTGATTCCTCATTTATTTATTATAATAAACGATACTGTCAAAACAGCAACGGTCTTACTCGCAACTTGCTTGACTATGTAACTCGAGCATCCATATATATCCTCCTGTTTTTTATCTTTTTTATTTGTAGTTACATGCAGATGCAGTACTTCTGCTTCACTCGTTAGTACAATGTAACAAGAACAAAATGTCTGTTTGCATGTTTTAGATAATCATACGACTGTCTATTTGCAAAAATCATATTTCTTTTAAACATTTCACAAAAATCATCTCTTATTGATTTTGGTATTTAGTAATGTGTTGTAATAGATACTACAATAAATTGTGGTAGAAGCAATGAAAGCCAAAATTGCGACTGTAACACTTGTTGTTCCATGTTACCAGTACTGACACTCGATTATTTTCACTTTTCGACTACTATTAATCGTCAATATCGTCATATTTGACAAGAGTATTTAATGTCCAATACCAGATTGCATTGTCTAAACGGTAGTACTAGATTGGAAATAAAAATTCTTTGATTTAGGCAGATAGTTGTATATTCACAGTTAGATCAAAACGTCGGAAGGAATTGGGACAAGAGTATACTACGGATTAAGCAAGCTTACAGTCTGTGTACTTGGTGTACTATATTCCAAGCGGAAGTATTAGCTATTGGCATGGGTGTTAAAACTCTTCTAGACAGAGGGATGAAGAACATGACAATGCAATTTTTCTTTCTTTTGACATTTTGATTTGAGCAAAGTCATCACTTTTTACTGTGTTACAAACGTTGATGTATCATTTGCGATGTCCAAACACAAGATTAGACCATGGAGGTATGAATAGGATGAAAATGGGATAGGAAGGGTTGTAGAAAATTGGGATGAAAAGTAGGATTTAGGGTAGGAATGCAGCAAGTTGGGAGGGAAATATAGAAATTTCGGGTACAGAAAAGTTGCATCATCAGGGTACTATCTTGTTATGATGTTCTCCTTCTTTCATATTAAAAGGTTCCTTTAAATATGAATATGAGGGTTGGTATATCGGTTGTGTCCGTTCGTTGAGATATCCGGTACTTTTATTGTTTTCCTTGCATTTGTTGATATCGTAATTTCTAAATAAATCTATTAGATGACCTTCCTCTGTGCTATGTATTAATGTTACATTGCTATTCTTGCCAAATTCAATTGATTTCTTAAACACGATGTGTTTGCCGAAATTTGACTTCTTCCTTGTTAGGTGTTTCTTAATTCTGGTATTCAAAGATCTTTCGATCTCCCCTATGTAGGTTTCATTTTTGTGTTGTGTTGATGTTTTTTTTTGTTATTGATTGATTTTCTTTACTTTTGAATGATATTTGAATGTTATTAGCTTGAAAGATCTGTTTAACTTTCGTTGATAAAGAACCCTTCAAGTACAGAGCCCTCCAATCCAATACTTTTAATTGGATCCTCTGTACTTAGTCTGTTTGTTTTGTTGGATTGGTGGGTTAAGCCTTTGTTATTTTTTAATTGTTTTTGTTAATCATTTTGTTTATGATATCTATGGGAAATTTATTGTTTTTTGGCTATACGAAATCATGTAGACAAGATAACACTTTGAAAATGCAACTTTCTTATACCATGGCTATCTATCTTTCCCTCTCAGTTTCTTACATTCCTACCCTAAATCCTGCATCCCATCCTAATTTCCTAGAACCGTTCCCAACCCCATTTTCCTGTCTATTCCTACCCCCTCTTGTTCCCATGCAACTGACTCGTATCCGCATTGCATAATTTACAATTTATAAGTTTTGACAACTAATACCAATTAAATCCAATTGATTCCTTACGCCAGCAACATTGGATGTTGGTTTAGATATGAGGATGATGTCCGTTTGTATATGGAGAGGTAATGAAGAATCTTTGACAAATTATCACTGTTGCAATAATGATTTACGTAAAAGTTTAACTAAAATTAGATCTAACACCAAAATTATCATTAGGACTACTTCGAAACTGGATCGAAGTCACTTGCGATCCAGTTTCTGAAGAAGGTTGCAACATAGCATACAAACGTCAAACATTTATTCAAAATGCGCACCCAACAAAATCCAACCCAACCCGAAAGTTTTTAGATTTAGATCTAGTATTAGTCCTAGTGATAGTTCAAGTGATAGTTCTAGTGTTAGTTCTAATTTTAGTTCAATTAACACCGATTGTGAAAGCCTTCGTACTTATATTACACAAAAGTCTTAAATATACACTTGGAATAGAAGAACAAGAAAACTTAATTTTCATAACTATTTTAATTTTCTTCTTATAACTTAGATTTAAGCTTAATAAGAAACAAAGAAGGTTTAATCGAATATATCTTTAGAAAACCTTCAACTATAGCTAGTACTGACTAATTTCAAAAATTGTCTAAATTTAGATTGCTAATTAATAGAGTACTTACTTAACCCCTAACATAAACAAATAAGACACAAGAAAAAATCGGGTTTTCCAAAACACAAAATTAATTGATTGTTTATTAAGATTCAAAAGGAAAAAGATCCTTTATTTGTTAAAGATGCCCAAGATAATAATTACAAGCCTACAGTATTTTGTGAAATAACTTTAAAAGCACAACAAACAGTAACACAATATTTTTACAAAACATTGTGTTACTTGGGCATTTTCAAATAATAATAGCATTTATGTTTATATGATCTTTATCAAACTACCAAAAGAAAGATAATAAAGAAAATCGTATTTATCCTATTGAATGATCGGCTCAGATTCGCAAAAATGAAAGAAGTAACTGAAATATTTTTAAACACTTCCTTAGAGTGTTGACGGGATACAATATTCATTATGACGAAATAGAATTACTTCACAAGTGCTTAAAGGGTTATAAAATGTATTTCCTGGAAATATTTGAAATTATAAAACTTTAAAAAAACAATAAGATTAATTTCTTAATGTCCAACTGGAGTTAATTATACAAACAATTTTTGCTGTTTTGAAATATTTTATTTCCTGTTTTGGTTATGAAAAGACCTGTCAAATTTTGGACACCTTTTATCATATTTCTTATTTTTTTATATTTTTATTTTGTGACCAATTTAATTTTAATGTTAACATTATGTAGGTTTTTTTAAAGAAAGTGAAAAGAAAATTAAAATTTATTAATTTATTAACAAGATTCAGATTTTCATGTTTGCATTTCTAAGATTTTATGGCTTCACAATTTTGACAGTTAGTTTTTTTTTTGGAATGTTTTCAAAGAAGTATATATTATTATAGTATATATTATTATATTTAATATATATTTCAGCCTTACATGTTTCATTTACAAAATCGAAATAAAACTTAAATTGTATTTAAATTTTTTTAGGGATAGTTGAAAATGTTTTGTGATCACTTTGTTATATTTGGTTTTTTTGTAGATTAGACTAAAGATGAGGTGAATATCTTGAAACTAGTATCGAGTAAATAAATAAAAACAAGTAAGAGGTTTTCAATTAATATGATAATAAGATATAACACAAAGTTGTATTTATTTAAATACCAAATAAATAGTATTTAAATATACTACAGCTGATTATGATGTTACTAAAAAGAGCATGTATTTTCTCACCCTGTTCAGTTCATTAATGTTAAAGTATTAAACCAACCAAGAATAAAACATTCATGATCAAAAGAATAAGCCTCACAGTAACTAATTAATAATATTTCAAGTTCAAAACTCTTATAAATTTATCAATACCGTAACAATTCCTTGATAAACAGTTTTTAGGGTATAATATTAAATTCCCTGTATTTAGCGATTACCAAACGTTCTTTTGAACCTCACCATAAAAAGTAATTTAATAAAACCGTCCGAGTTTAAAAGACCCTACCCTATAACGTAATAAAAATCGTATTCCAGCGAATTAAACGCTTTGAATAATCTTATTTGTTTTTCAATATAATTAAGGAAAAAAGATTTTAGCATCATGAATTACACAAATCATTTTTAAAATTATACAATAATTATTTTACCTGAATCTAATGCATCTATTCTTACATCAGAATGGCGAACATTATGGACATTATTACATTTCCTCGATTTAATTATTTCTAAATCCTTTATACAATCCAATTGAACCATATCCATTTGTTTCTTGCGAAATTTGTATCTTGGCACAAAACAAAGTTTATTATTTTCGAGAGCATAATTAATTATCGGTTCAGTGTCGACCTCTAATTCAGTACTAATATAAGTTCCAATTCTATTAGCGTTTATAAATTGGGGTAAAGCAAATATCTGGATTTAATAAAAGAATTTTAATAACCAAAAAAAGAATAAAAATTAATATTTTACTTTGTTGTAGATAGAAATTGATTGTTTTTGTTTATCTTCTTTACTCAGTACTGATAATAAAAAAGCCACTTCTCTTCGTAAAATTCGCTTTGCTTTCTGAATTGGTCTTACCCGGCCCAACTTAGACATCTTCAACTTTTATTAAAGCAAATTTTATCAGAAAAAATTCCAATCAGTTTGAAATAATATCTTATTACTAATAATTTGTTGGGCGAATTTATTTTTCGCTATGTTTTTTAACGTTTTTTATAATAATTCTTGTCATATTGACATTAATTATTTTTGTCTAATTTAAATAATGATTTAGAAATTTGTAACTAACTTCATAACAAAATTGTATTTATTTTCTTAAAATGATTACAAATGATGAATATTAACTAACTAAAATTATGAATTTGCTGTGATTATTCAAATAAAATCAGATCGAGTGTTACATCGTGTTCGTGAGTTGGAATTTCATCTAAAATTTGTTCTTTAAATGCAAGGGCTATTGTGGATGGACGTTTAGATTGAATTTTAAAAAGCTCCGTCTGGAATTTATCGTAATATCCTTTTCCATGACCTAAACGAATACCATTTTTAGTGAATGCGACTCCCGGTAAAATAATCAGATCTAATCCCCCTAAAATGGAAAAAAAATTTTGAAAATCAATAAGAAAAAATTAAAATAAAAAAGATTATTCACCCGTCTCTAACGCATTTTCTCGGGTTTCTTTTAAATCGGGTTGTTTTATATTCCATTTAGTCAATGGTAAAGTTTTCCAATCTTCCATATCTCTTAAGCGGACCATTTCCATCACATTTTTATTGTATCTTGGAACGTAACATTTTTTATTTAATTCAAAAATTTTTCTAACAATCGGTTCAGTATCTATTTCATTATCAGTACTTAAATAAACAGATATCCGTTCGCTATTTTTAAAAGCTGGATGCTCAAACAACTACAAAAATAAACAAAAAATAATTTGTTATTATTTTTATTATTAAGAATTTAATTTCTTACCTTTTCACAAACCTTTGCTGATTGTCTTTGTTTATTTTCAGGCAAAATTTTTGAAATTTTCTCTGCAACGCTTTTCCTAAGTTCTTTTTTCGCTATTTGTACAGATGTCATTGTTACTAAAAAAAATCGAAAGAGAAATTGTTGAAAAACCACCGAAATATACAGATGTGACCTTGTTACTTATACGATTGAGTTTTTAATGGGATATCTAAGAAATTGGTGATAAGAGTTCACAGAAGCCAATGGAAAATTTTTCATTTTTACGTGGTGAAAGTGTTTTGATTCAAGTAATGACATCTAGTGTTTAAAATGTAATAATAACCCGAAGAAATAGTATAGACACCCGTAATGCTTCAAGAAAAATAAATGAAGAAAAGTTTAAACAAACGTTAATGCCTAATATTGAATAATAAATTTTAGGGTTTAAGTTGGCTTAAAAATCACAATATTTTTTTAATTTCTCAATTAATTTAATCAAAAAGGATCTTTTATGTTATATTTTTTCTTAAAATATCGACCTTTCTATTGATATCATTAGCAAGACGCGAATGAGAAGATTGATTTAATATTATTAAATAGTCTAATTTGTGTATAGACAGATTCGTCATGTTCTTTGTATTATAGAGGACAAGAGACAAACTTAGTCATTGAGGTTCGTTAAACCTTCATTTAACGCGAATCAGGTATGCTTGTTAATAAATAATTCTTTTCACATCCCCTTAGTTCTTTTTTTTGTATTTTGTTTTTAGTTTTCCTGTCTTGATTTCCGTGAACGTTGTCAAAACGATCTTTTACAATTGTTTAAATACTTTTTTACAGCATACGTTCAAAGAAGCTTCTCCATGGTGTCTTCATATGATTTAGTTATGTTCTAGTCAACAATTAATTATTTATATTTTCAGCAATTTTACAGTTGTTATGCATAGCTGAACGTTGGTAATTGTCGTCCCTGTTTAGGAAGGTAGAGGCTAATATAGTTTTATAGCATGATAATATAGTGTGGTAACAAAGTTGAACTCATTAACTTTGGATATACATAAGTTAACGTAAATCGGCCTATTTTGAATCAAGGAATATGTGGTCTTCCGTTGTACATGCATTTCAGACACCCTATATGTACTCGAAAAGCACATTTTTATTTTTTTCTTTTCTTTTTTTAGAGCTGACATTCTACCAAAGTCATTAATTCGACTAATTTTAAGCTTTCTTCCGTTCCCTTAGTCATTCGAGTAAGGGGAATTTTATTGTACATTAAATTGAAAATAAAAATGACGAAATTGGTGATGTATTTTCAGATTCCATCAAGTGATTTTAATGATGATAGTGATATTGCACCTATCAGAAAAACATGCAATCTGTTTTATCTGAAACAGAGAATCATACTTCTAAATCAGAGATAAAGAAAAGTATTAATAATTCTGAATCAGAAGAGAATGAGAGATGGTCAATCAAAGGAATCAGAAGTTGATACTACTGATGTATGGGATGATATTAATATACCACCACAGTTAGAATCGTTTGAATTAAATCCTCATATAACGAGTAAAACGGGATATTCTTTGAAATAAAATATCCAGAAAACATCGATGAACTATTTTTTTAATGATTACTTCTGCTTGTACCTGTGCTTTGAAACAAATATGTAGATATCATAATGAACGAGCAACTAAGTATAAACTTTATAAAAATATTTTAAAGTGAACTGACAAATTTCCATCGTGGTAACAGTACAAATGAAGCCATTTCATGGAATTTTAAAAATTAAGTAAAACTGTAAAATTAAAATCCACGGACAAGTTTTATGCATAAACATTATCCGTTATGATCTAAATATTCATAATCCATAAATCGTTAGAATTTGGCTATTACAATTTTGCAGGAATAACGCGAAAATCTGTAAAATATCATAATTGATGGTTTTTATTGCAAAATTTTTTCATAATACAAAAATAAAAATGTTCGTTCCATAAATTAGTGCAAAGTGATCTCTTCTCAAATTCAACTTAGTTTTATTTTTTTTTTTGTCTCTTTTCGTAATGCATTTTATTAACGAGACATGCTACAAATATTTTAAAGGTAGTACATATTAGTGTAAATTTAGCTCTAAAATCTATCTTTATTTAATTTTTATGCATATTTTTTTAAAAGTGGTCCTGCTAGCTTAATATTAAGGTAGTAGCACTACGAGTTTCTTATTGAGGACACATGGTACAAATTTTTATGGTGGTACATACACTGTGTTAAACAATTATCGTAACCTACGTTACGTTGTAATGTTGGTTATCTATCTCATTGTGTAGTGCAGCCATGCCCAACTAGCCGCCAGTTGAATGCCCACGGGCCGCCTGCGGCCCGATTGCGATTTTGGTGCGGCCCGATAACAAAAAAAGGAAATCGCACAAATTAATATTTAAATTTTAATAATCGATAATACAAATAATTTTTATTACTTGGTCGAATGACGTTTTATAAAACTCCTATATCTTAATATATAAAAATGGAATCTTGTATGTATGTGGGTACCTATATACCGATTTTACTCAGTTATTCCTTGGCCGAATTTCACCAAATTTGGTAAACACATAGCTTAATATATTGGGAAGAACCTTTCATCTTAATTTTTTTGACACCGCCGCCGAGGTGGCGGCAATGACGATGTTAAAAAAATAATTTGCACAATAGCGAATCCCGATGTATGGCGTTTACGAATACAGTAAATACCCCGACCTACGTAAACCCGACTTACGTAGATTCGGAGATACGTAACTGCGAATTTGTCCGTTTTGTCGGGTATTCCCCTGTTTCGCTCAAAAGTGGATTGAATCATAAAATTTTCTTGTCCCTTCAGTTTATGCCGGTTCTTCGTAGAGAGTTGATTAATCACAGAGTTGATAAACTTATTGTTTTAAAACGGTTGTGAAAATAAAAGTAAGTAATATTTTATTTTAATTTGCAGTCCTACAAAAATTTATTCGTTTCTTTAATTATACCAGAATAAATAAAATTGTCCATAATATTGACGTGCGATGTCGGGTAGGAAGAAAAGAAAACTAGAAGATGAAAACAGACAATTTAAAAATAATTGGGAAGACGACTACTTTTTCTTGCAAGTAAAAAATAATGCTGTATGCTTAGTTCGTCGTGAAACGATTACTGCTAAAACTTATAACATACGAAGACATTATGAAAATTATACGGAACTTTCTGTACTTTCTGGTGGTGAATGCAAGGTCAAATTACACATACTTAAAGCTAACTTAAAGTCTCAACAAAATGTGTTTCAAAAACAAAATCAACAATCAAACGACATTATTAGTACAAGTTTAAAAATTTCTTAAATTATTGCTAAAAAAATGAAACCTTTCTCGGATGGAGAATACATCAAAGAATGTTTAATTGCTGCAGCTGAAGATATTAGCCCGGGAAAAGTTCATATTTATAAACAAATAAGTCTGTCTCATCAAACTGTTGCACGTAGAGTTGATGCTATTTCCAATGAAATTTCCCTAAACCTCAATGAACATACCAAACAATTTGTGTACTACTCCTTAGCTTTGGATGAAACAACCGATATCAAGGATACATCACAACTTGCTATATTTATTCGCGGAGTTGATAATAAGCTGAAAGTAACAGAAGAACTCCTTGATCTTGTGAGTTTGAAGGATACAACAACGGGCAAAGATATTGAAGCTGCTGTTCTAAAAAGCGCGGAAGATCGACAATTAAATTTAAAAACACTTATCGGTATTACAACCGATGGAGCACCATCAATGATAAGAAAAAACATAGGAGCAGTTACTTTAATTTGCAAACATATTGAAAGCTTGGGACAAAATACATCATTTTTGAATTTATTTATTTGTCATTGTTTTTTTTACATATAGAAAATCTATGTGCTCAGTCATTAAATATGTCTCACGTGATGTCAGTTGTCATTAATATTATTAACAAAATAAAAAATAATTCATTAAAACGCCGCCAGTTTCAAGAATACCTTCGCGAACTGGAGTCCGAGTACTGTGACCTAATATATTACGCCAAAATACGATGGTTGAGTCATGAAAAGTGTTTATTAAGATTTTGGAACCTCAGGGAAGAAATTAGAATTTTCATGAATGAGAACGGCGAAGACGTTCCACAATTATACGATGAAAATGGTTGTTGGATTTGTGTTTCTTAATAGATATCACAACTAAATTAAATGAACTAAATCAGAATCTTCAAGGAGAATATAAATTAATTACGAATTGCTATCAAGACGTAAAGACATTCATTGCTAAATTAAAATATTTTCAAAATCAAGTGAAATCGAATAATGCCACCCATTTTCTCACTTAAATGATTTCAAAATGGAAAATAAACCCATTAGAAAAATTTGAACAAATGTTCAATATTTTTAATTATCCATTTAATATTGATGTGAATTCAGCTCCACGTTATTTACGACTGGAACTTATCGATCTGCAGTCCAACTCGGAAATGAAATTAAGGTTTGAGGACATCAATATAGTCGACTTTTATGGAAAATATATCCAGGAAGATAAATTTCCTAATTTGAAAAAATTAGCTATGTGTATTGTGGCAGCAAACGGCACAACATATCTCTGTGAGTCATTTCTTTCGAGATTAAAATTAGTCAAAACCAAAGACCATAACAGGCTCACTGACGCAAATTTGACGAATCAGTTATGTTGTGCCACAACAAAATTAGAAGTTGATATTAAAAAAAATTCAAATAAAATAAATAAACAAGTTTCACATTAAATATCTGTTATAATTTACTGAAATACCTATATATTATTGTGTATATCTGTGTACAGGGTGGGCAAATTTTGGTGTTATCATAGGGTATCTCAGAAACTATAAGAGATACGAAAAAAATAGGTGCCATGTCCCGGTCTCTTTTTTCGAGAAATATTCAATCCTGCAAAGACAAAATCTCTATCTTCTTTTGTTTTTAAGTTATAGCCAAAAAGTCATATTTTCGCCATTTCAAGATGCCCCTACTTCATTTATTTTTGAAATTGAAGAAACGCGGTTAATACATTCTTAAGACACTTTTTTGAGTAGAATATAATGCCGTTGAAAAATTTTAAATAAAGTTGATAATTTTTGAGGTATAACACAAAGTTGTGTTTTTTTAAATACAACCAATAGTTGATTATGGTGTTACTAAAAAGAGCACCTTTTTAGCTTTCCAATGATGAATCTCATGTATGGTGTTATTGTGGAAAGTAAGCACTATTTTTCAATTTTAAGATATTAAAGGATAATGATGAAAATTTTTCTTATAGTAGGCGTGAAAAACGTCATATGCCACTTAGTTACCATGGTAACGAGGGTTTACTTGCCATTTCATTCATTATCGTTCGTGATTTCGACATAAGATGGGACAAGAGGTGCAATTTATTTATTCAAAATAACAGGGGAAAATTTGGTGTGATTTAACCAAAAAATGTAATAGTTAATTTTTGGTTTAATGTTTAAGAAGCTCCACTATAAAATTAGCCTTATCTGCTAGGTCAAGTTTTACAGTAATAGAAAACTACATTAACACTAAGTAAAACAGTAAAATTAACAAATTATTTTTACAACTAAGGTGAAATATCTTCCCTATTTTTAACATCTACATATGTCTTACTACACCATTTTAATCAATAAAAAGACATTATAAGTTTAAAGACTCTAATATATTCTTTATTTAATTTGATCATTTTATTTAAAGACAATGTGGAACTTATTAATCGGAAATCTCATGTTGAGAAAAAACATGAATGAAATGACATGTAACCTCTCTTTACCATAGTAACTAAGTGGCATATGATGTTTTCCACGCCTACTATTATAAAATTTTTCATTTTTTTACTTTAATATCTTAACCCTCTATTGCATAATGTTCCCTTTCGGGAACACAACATTCTAAGCCAATAAAGTGGCCATATGTTGTATTAAGCGGCGAAACTGATAGATACATTATGAATATCTAGTATAGTTTTCTACCTTTCGTAAATTTTTTGTCCGAGAGGTGGTGTTTGTGTTGGTGTGTTGCATTTATATACAATTCGCGTCGAATCAATGGCCACTTGATCATTTTGATTGATTTTAGAAGATCAAATCTAGTTTCTAGGGTTATTTTCTGGTAAGTATGTATTTTTTATACTTAGTTTCAAGTGTTAGGAGTAGAATAATGCATAATTCGATATATTTCGTTCGTTCCTTTTTTTGCAGCAGGTCATAACTTGTTTGTTCCCATTTGGGAACATTATGCTCAAAAAGTTAAAGTGTGCAATTATTTCTTATTTCTACACACAGACGATCCACAATGGATTTTCCGGGCGATTTTCCAACAATTAGACCAAGCGCTTTTTATGGAAGAAAAAAAGTTCAAGTTGATGCAATTCGAGATATTCCTTCAGATAGCGAGGATTCTGAGCTATCAGATGATGATGAAGGTAAATTTTATGCCAGTAAAAATAGTTTGGTCTTGATGTTCATATGCATATTTTTCTCTGCAGTGGAAGTACAGGTTCCTCACGACTTAGATGATGACGAGATTGAATCCCAGGATATTGAGGACCCAGACGACATACCTTTGACGCAGTTATTTGATCTTCCCTCAAATACGAGATTTTTCTTTTCAAATGTTGAAAATGTTACTTGGAAATCTTCAAAAACTAATAGAGATCCACAGGGTAATAAGTTTTTTGGAGAATGCGATCTTCCAGAATATATTTTAGAATTACAAAGTGCATTTAGTCTATTCAAATTCTTTATGTCTGATGATTTTATATCTATGGTGGTTGAGCAAACATGTTTGTACAGCACACAAAGAAGACCTGACAGGCCTTTGAGAACTGATGCTAAAGAAATTGAGCAGTTTTTGGGGATAGTTATATGGATGTCTTTGATAAGGCAGCACTCAACGGGTAGGTACTGGTCGGCCAATACTAGAACACCACAAATAGCAGACATCATGCCTCTCAATAGATTTGAGGAGCTGAAACGTTTTTTGCATTTCTCAGATAATACCTTAGCCACTGGAAGCACACATAAAATTATGCCGGTATTGAATCAAATAAAGAAATCCTGCCAAAAAATCCCTTTTGGGGAAAATTTATCCTGTGATGAACAAATTATTCCATTCAAGGGAAGAACATCTTTAAAGACATATAATCCCAAAAAGCCACACAAATGGGGTTACAAAATGTATGTCTTATCAGGAGTAAGTGGCTTCAGTACAAATTTTGAGCTTTGCAATAGTAAAGCTGACAAAAATCTATAGCCAGGGGAACCAAATCTTGGAGCTGCCAGCAATATCATCGTCCGTTTATGTAGACCAATTCCAAGAGACAAAAATCATAAGGTTTACTATGACAATTATTTTTCTGGTATAAATTTGTTATCCTATCTGGGAAAATTAGGCATACAAAGTGTGGCAACAATAAGATCTAATCGGCTGAAGGGTCTAAAAATGGTTAGTGAAAAAGAAATGAAAAAAAAGGGACGAGGCTCACACATTGAGAAAACTGCAAATGTTGCTGGAGTAGATGTTCATGTTGTGCAGTGGTATGATAATCGATTAGTTACATTAGTTTCTACATTCTCTGGTACATTCCCACTTACCAAAGTAAAGCGTTTTTTCAAGTCGGAGAACTGCAAGAAAGAAATTGATCGTCCCGACATTGTTTCAATCTACAACATGCACATGGGAGGGGTAGATTTACAGGATTCTCTATTAGGATTGTATCCCATAAAATTGAAGAGCCGCAAATGGTATATGCGCATATTTTGCCACATGCTTGACGTTGTGGTAGTAAATTCATGGTTACTTTCAAGAAGAATCAATAAACAACTAAACAAGAGTAAGAAGGTTTCTCTATTGGAATTCAAAACAATACTAGCACAAGATCTATGTCTAGTGGGAAAAATAAAGGCAAAAAAGAGAGGCCGACCTAACACTAGTGGCGCCAATACGCCCATCGACTCGCCCATTCCTTTCACACCTAAAAGAAAAAGTTTGGAACCACGTCCAACAAGAAACATAATATTGGATAATACTGGACATTGGCCTTTACAGACAGAAAACCGAGAAAGATGCAAAAAACCTAACTGCAAGGGTAAATCCAGAACAATGTGCGAAAAATGTGGAATACATTTGTGTTTAAATAAAGTAAATAATTGCTTCAAGTCATTTCACACCATGTAAAAAAAAATGTACTTTGAGCCCACAATGTGCCCATTTGGGAACACATTTTTTTTTCTCTACAAATACAAATTTTGAAAAAAAAACTCATAGGTGTCTTATTTCTATGCACATTTATCACAAAAAATGCAAAAAAAAATTTTTTTCAAACTATAAAATAAATTATGCAATAGAGGGTTAAAATTGAAAAATAATAATAATAATAATAAATATTTTCCGCAATAACACCATACATGCGATACATCGTTGGAAAGCTAAAAATATGCTCTTTTTAGTAACACCATAATCAACTATTGGTTGTATTTAAAAAAACACAACTTTGTGTTATATATCAAAAATTATCAACTTTATTTAAAATTTTTTAACGGCGTTACATTCTACTCAAAAAAGTGTCTTAAGAATGTATTAAGCGCGTTTCTTCAATTTCAAAAATAAACGAAATACGAGCATTTTTTGAAATGGCGAAAATATGATTTTTTGGCTATAACTTAAAAACAAAAGAAGATAGAAGTTTTGTCTCTGCGGCATTGAATGTTTCTTTATCTATGCTGCTATTATTTAGTCGCATATGCGCGCATTTGTATTTAATGCTATGTGTGTTATTTTTGCGACCAAACAGTAGCGCGACAGAAAATCGCATGTGCGCGCCTGGCCTAATAGGTCTCAATTCATCCTTCAAAATAAAACTCAATAATAAGAAAGTTATGGGATGAAATTGTAAATAAACTTGACTAAATATACTTTACTCAATATATCTTATTAGATAATTACAACAAATTAGATCTTAACAATTACAAAAAAAAAATTAAATTTTTAAAGTATTAAATAAAAACAGCATCACCTAGTATGAAATAGCCACACTACCATAAAACCACAAACTTTCCAATAATCACACCAGATGGCAACACATCCATAAAACCACGAGTGTACACCACAAATTAAAAAGCGTATTTACAAAACTTGTTGCAATATCTACATTCATCGGAAGTATTATTCGCTTTACCTTTTTGTAATGAAGTCCGTTCGAGGAACGAATGTCTCGCTATTTTCTAATATTACGGTATTCCCGGTAAATTGATGCGGCTTGATCGGTGCGAAGTTGTAGCACGAGAAGTACACGAAGTGTTCGCATTTACGCGGTGTTCGCGGTAGTGGGAGCCAAAGCAATGCTTCAATTCAGTTCAACGGGAAGTTTTCTCGGGTGATGTGTTCGTTCGGAACTGATTGTTATTGTGCATGCGTTTATCACGACGTCTTTGATACTAATAGACCTCGCATGAAAAGGTAAAAATTATTTTTTTTTCATTTTTCTCTACTTTTTTTCTTACATGTGTATGGGTCATTTAAAAATTTTAACAAATATCAAGTCAAAGATAAAGTTGTGGAAGTTTTAAAAAACTTATCTTCAAGTTCAAGGAGTTTTTTTAATTGTATATAATTTTTTTTGTGGTATTGATTTTTTTTTCTTCAGAGAAAATTTTCTTTTTTTGTTTATTTTTGGTTGTTTTTGGGTTAAGTGATTCAAAAAATATTTTTAGGTTATGTGCATACAAGCGTGTTTAGGGAAATAGCGGCTTGTATCTATAATTATTTTTGACTAAATTTATGTCTTTGAGAAAGTCACTTCTTTATCTACATCGCTTTTTAAAGCTTTTAAATATATTTAAGTTATTTTTATTGGTAAATTACTATTTAATCGTTCTAATATAATAACCGTTTTGTATCTACGCTCCTTATCAATTTATAGTGATTCATTTAGTATAAAGGTGATAAGAATCTTACAATTTAATTTATTACTGATTAATCATTAACTAATAACAAGCAATTATCTGCTTTATTTTATTAGTTTTGAACATTTTTTTCACACGATTTTAACAAATCTCTTTTTGACGTTTATTTTGTTGACGTTTAAAACGTCAAATTGACAGATGTAAATATTTTAAATTTAAGGTTAACAAAAGTCTATTCTAGAAATAAACATCAAAGTTTTTTATAAATACTTTCTTTATATTCTGAATTTCTGAAGAACAAAAATATTTCGTTCATTCTGTTGTATCAATCAGGGTTGTAAGTTTTAAACGATTTGTTAAAAACTACACTTAGCAGCAGAAGTCTGCGTACAAAAAACTTCTAACACTTTAACTGAAAAAATAAGGGTCATGATCTAATGTGATAAACTTCAATTTTTTTTTATTTTGTGTATTAACTACATATAATTCTATTAACAAAATATGCATCAATAAAACAGAAATATTAGTTACAAAAAAAATTAAAATTAAAAATTCTCTAAATAATGCTGCATACGCATTATTATTTAACATCTGCGTACAAATAAAGACGCCTTCTCCAAAATATACTTATTTACTTAAATACGTAGTTGGCGATGTACGTTTTCCGATTTAAATAAAAGATAATCGGTGTCAATTATATTAGCAGAGGCTTAGAAGCTAAAAGTTAGAATGGACACGAAAGGAAAGGAAATTGAATTGGAAGAGAGAAAAATTATTGTAAAGTTATGGAAAGAGGGAAAATCTTTTCGAAAAATAGGAGAAACTGTCGGCAGGTCACACTCTTCCATTCAAAGAGTAATTAATAATTATAAAGACACTGAAGATTACCTCTCACGTCCGCGATCTGGTAGACCACCCCTTTTAACAAACCGAGAGAAGCGAAAAATTGTACGGCAGGTTAGAAAAGAACCTAGGCTGACGGCAAAAAAAAATAGTAGAAAATGTACAAGCAGAATTTCATAAAACTATCAGCAAAGATACGGTGAGAAGGACGTTAAAAAAAGCTAACTATCACAATCGCGTTGCACGGAAAAAGCCATTTGTGTCAGAGGTCAATCGTCAGAAGCGGATCGCCTTTGCAAAAAAACTCTTAGACAAGCCCATTGAATTCTGGGAGAAAGTTCTCTTTACAGATGAGAGCAAATTTTGCATTTTGGGCATTAAGGGTAAACAACTTGTATGGAGAAAACCTAATACTGCCCTTAATCCCGAAAATTTGAAAGCGACTGTAAAACACGGAGGTGGTGAAGTTATGGTTTGGGGGTGTATGTGCACCAAAGGGGTGGGAAGGTTGGTTTTCATAACATCGACAATGGACCATAAAATGTATGTAGACATGTTAAAAGAAAATTTGAAGCCTAGCATTGAAAACTTGGGCTTGGGGCCCGAATATTTTTTTCAACAAGATAATGACCCCAAACATTGCGCCCACAACACTAAGCTTTGGCTACTATACAATACCCCAAAGCAACTTAAAACATCTCCACAATCGCCGGACTTGAATCCCATCGAACACCTCTGGGATTTACTGGAACGCAGGATTCGGCAACACAACATGACGTCGAAGGAAACGTTAAAAAATGTTATGATTGAGGAATGGGCCAAAATCAGTTCGGACGAAACGAAGAAATTAGTGCACTCCATGCCTAAACGTTTAAGGGAGGTCATTAAACCGAAAGTAAAGGTTATCCGACCTCATATTAATATAGAAACAATGATCTCATTTATGAATTTTTTATAAATACTGTCCTGACTTGTACGCAGATTTTTGCATACCCGTTATTTGTAGAATTTTTAGTTTTGATTTTTTTCTGTAACTACTGTTTCTGTTTTGTTGAAGCATATTTTGTTAATAGAATTATATGTAGTTAATATACAAAATAAAAAAAAATCACGTTTATCACATTAGATTATGACTCTTATTTTTTCAATTAAAGTATTACAAGTTTTTTGTACGCAGACTTCTGCTGCTGAGTGTATTTGTTTTAAACATGTTTAAAACACTAACATATAAAACCAAACATGTTTTAAACAGTTTAAAACCTGTTTAAAATCATAGGACTTTGTGTGAAGGATTATTTCTAAAAGACACAATAAATAATATTATAAAACATTTACTTCTAATTTCTAATACATTTAATAACACTTTAAACTAAAATTTCTAAAACTTCAGCATTTTTTTATGTTTATATTTATTTAATAATTTTTTGCACTTTTATTAACAAGACGATAGTATTTTACACAATGTTACTACCGGTTTCGGTTGCGTTTAAACCATCTTCAGGAAATATATTTTAAAAAATTTGTTGATCTTATTGACATTTTATTTTGTGATTAATGTCATGTTGTGTCAATGTGATAAAATAGGATTAAAATAAAATAAAATTAAAATTGAATATTTCCCAAACCAAAAGTTCAAATATCTATTGTAAATTTGGGAAGGGAAATATGGGAAAATGTTATTGCGGTTTGAGTTCATTGTATATGTAGGGTTTTTTAATTTTATTTTTAGGTGGAGTAAAAAGATTTTTCAAATACATATATAAAGGTTTTTCTATGTAGTTAATTTGGTCATTCAAACATAAAATTTGTGGATGATTATGTTTAAATTTTCTAATTTTATAAAGTTCAAGTATTTCCAAAAGTTTACTTTTATTTTTCTTATGAAGTAATGTTGTGTTTTTTGTTTCATTAAATTGGTGTTCTTTGTTAAATATTATATGTCTTCGAAAGTTAGATCTCTGTTGTGTTCTATGTTCTTTTATACGAGTTTTTAAACATTCTAATTTGTAAACTCCATTATCGTTCATTTTATTGATTTTATCTTTGCTGTTAATTAAAATTTTATCTAGTGTGTTGTTGCTTTTGGATGTTATAACTATATTGTATTTCTTAAATTTTTTTTTCATTTTATTATGTATGTTACCTTGATATTCTATTGTTCTATAAATATTGTTTGTGTTATTAGTTATATTTGTAAGAGTGATAAGTTTTATGTGATTCTGTTTGTTTCTGTATTTGTCAATCATTTTGTTGATGATTTGTGGTTTATATCCGTTATTTTGGCCAATTTATTAGATAATGGATATTTCTGTTCTAAGTTCTTTTTCACTAAGTTTTGTGTTGAAGGCACGGTGTATATATGCGTTGAAAGTTGCCATTTTATGAGTATAATCATGAAAAGAATCATTTGGGATGATAGTATCTGTTTGCGTTGGTTTTCTATAGATACTGTATTGAAGTCCGTTGTCTGTTTTTAAAATTGTTAAGTCTAAAAAATTTATGCGGTTGTTATCTTCTATTTTGATTGTAAATTTGATGTCTTTATGTAAATTATTAATGTAGTTGTGTAAGTTGGTTATTGTTTCTTGTCTGTCATTGTCGATAAAAACGATGTCAAAAATGATATCATCTACATATCTTAACCATGTTATGATGTTGTGTCTATATGAGTTGTTATTGTTTACTATAAGTTCTTTTTCAAGTTTGTCTAAGAATATATCAGCTAGTAATCCACTTAGTGATGATCCCATTGGAAGGCCCTTATTGTAGGTGTAGTAAGTGTTTTCAAATTTACAAAAGTTTTGCTGTATGCAGATTTTAAACAGGTTAAATATATTTTTTCTGTCGGTTTCATTAAAAATTAAAAATATTTTAAAATTTATTTTAAATTGTGTAGAGAGCCGCTAAAACTTCAGCTCTTGTATGGGGTGTTACGTTTACCACTTCTTCCTCATTACCTTCATCGCTTTCCTCATTTTCTTTCCCTTCTTAGCCTGCATTCACTAATGATAAATCGATTTCAATTGCTTCTGAGTTCACTGTCAATAGTGCAGTATTCATCAAAACTAACTTGTTTAGGTACTGACAAGATGTGTTGATAATTTTCCCATTCTACATCAGTAAATTCAGCCTACAATGCAGACAATAAAAACATGTAAAGTAAAAAGTTACCAAGAAGAACTAATTATCGATGAATGCTAACCATCGCTAACTGATTTTCCTCGTTTTCTTCTTGAGAGTCAGTTGTCCACGCTTTGTTAAAACAATTTTTTATAATGTTTGATGTTACTGAATTCCAAGAATCCGACAACGCTTGTATCGCTTGTAGAATATTCCATTTCGGATTTTCTTCGTTCACTTCTATTGCCAAAATTGCTGTTGTTACAAGACGAGCACGATATCGCTTCTTCATGCACGCAATTATGCCTTGATAAAGAGTGCACTCGTTGTGTTAGGTGGCAAATAAATCGCCTTCCATTGTCCAAATTGATATCCTTAACATTAAGTGCAGCACAATTGTCCATCGCTAGCAATACTTTTCTGTTTGGTGCAGCCATGTTTCGCTGGAAACGAATAAGCCATTCTCGAAATGTCACAGACGTTACCCACGTATTTTTTTGATTACTATAATAGCACGGTAAATGGGAACGGTCTATTTTATTTACACATTTGGGATCTTTTGACTTTCCTACTATCCACAGATTTAATTTTTCGCTTTCATCTGCATTGCAACATAAAACTGCTGTTACTCTTTCTTTGCTTTTTGTACGACCATAACACTTTTTACCTTTAAAATCCAAAGTACGGTTTGACATAAGATTGTAAAAAACACCAGTTTCGTCAATGTTGAAATATCTTTATCAAGATAGGCGTTTCTTATAAATTTGAACTCCTGTTTTCACTCATCTATAGTAAGCACATTAACTTTATTTCCTTCTCCAGATAAGACGTGGTCTGAAATACCGTGCCTACTCTTAAATCTGTGCAAGTATCCAGATAAAAAATCACATCCTATTATGTTCAATTCATCGATTGATTTTGCCTTATCTTGTATGAATGGCACTGTTAGGGAAACATTTTTTGTTCTCATTTCGGTAAACAATTCTATTAATTTTTTTTTCTAGTTCTGGAAATGGAGGTTTCCTCAACTTTTTACGAGACGTATGTTTACCAGACGCTACGGCACTATCAATACGGTTTTTATTTTTTATAATGATCGATAGCGTTGATTTTAATATGTTAAGTTTCTCCGCAATTTTAGTTTTTGTAATAGCATTTTTTTCAACACCCTCCAATATTTCTAATTTCCTTTTTAAAGGAATTGATGTCCTTTTCAAACTCATTTTTTTCAATTAACACTGAACGAACACTTTTTTTCTAAACCTTAACACTTTGTACGCTCTCGAAGACCACACACTTGCATTTGAAACTGCAATACGACTTCGAGTCGATAAACAATCGACTTACAGACAAACAAGTTATTCCCCGAATATCACACCTTAGATCTTCGGGGAATACCTCACCTAATCTTACATTACCTAGAGACCAAAACAATTCTTATTCGCATTAACGATAATAGTTTGTATTAAAATCATACTTATTAGATGAAATCATTGTTCGTATTTCGTTACCGTGAATTTTCGTTATAATGAAAAAAATGGCATATAAAATGTATTGAAGATATTTTTTGCGTAATTTTGATTCGCAATAACGGCCATTTCGTTCAATCGATGTTCGGTATGTAGGGGGTTCACTGTGGTTGTTTAGAAAACATATATTTTTTAAACGGTGTACTATTTGCTCGAAAATTTTTGATGGTTGGCAACGTTTCCGGATAGTACATTTCGACGTATTCCATTGCACAATCTAACTGTATTTGAGTAAGATTTTCTCCATTAAATCGGTGATCCAATAAATTTGCTAAAAAGTGCGGAGCCTTTAGTGCCATATTTAATCGCTTTTGAACTTTTTCTACTTCTGTAACACTGAATTCTCCATTAGCGTCTTCATCTTGAAATGATTTTAATAATTGTACTCAAACCTCAGTTTCTTCGTTTAAAATACAAGTTTTTTTTTGTACCTTGTCTAATGCTACAGCAATATATTTTAATTTTTTAAAATAATCTTGAGCAGCTGCTTTTAAGTTTCCATCATTTACAAGTTTAACATTAGCATTGTTAAACCACTCTATTTTCTGTGCAAATGTTGTATAAAGTGGGCCAGTTCTTTATGTAACTTTCTAAGAAATCCGCCGAAGTGTTTCAACGAACATCCAGCGGTAAAATTAATTTTATTTAATGGATGCAGAATGTACATTTCGAAAATATTTGCAAATTTGTGTGTTTCTTCTCATAGTGCTCATGCCTTGAGTATTCGGTATAGCACATTTGCGAGAATGTTTTTTTTTTACATTTTTTGCATTTAGCTCTTATTTTCTTGTTAGGTACTTTAATTTCTTCGAAGAAAAACCAAACGGGGTCCTTCTTACGTCCCGTAGTAGAGATGTTTTCTAGCACCAACGAAAACGAAACGAAAACTAATGTAAGGTTTCAGATCTATCCGGTTCATACAAGAAACGATGGGAATCCCCGAATATTATTGATCACTGGTAGTGGTTTCCTATATAATCGCTTAAAGCTGTTGCAGTATTCAAATTCAAACGACGTCTGTTAAAAGACTATTGGCTTTTCCATTTACAGCTCTTAAAAAATAAAAATTAGGCGTGAGAATAAAGTTGAGACTTGATCAAGTACTCACCACTTCAGTTAGAGTTTATATAAGGCATAATTTGGACGCAAGGGTTCGATTTTTGGTTTAAAAATATTCTTAAATATTTCATTTATTTCCAACAGCTTGTTTAAAACACACTTTAAAACAGGTTTAAAATACAATTATTTGGTATCAACGTAAAATAAGTTTAAAAAAAGAAAACTGTTTAAAACAATTAAAAACAGGTGTTTTGTTTAAAAATAAAAAAAACTGTTTTGTTCAACCCTGGTATCAATTCTTGAAAGAAAGCAAAAATTGAGTACAATATTAACACCAACTCAATATTTACATTGTACTAATTAAATAATCCAATTTACTGATAATAAATTGTTAATAATTGAATTACCTGTGTAACGTTAAATTCAAATTAAACATTCATTACCCCTATTGTTATATATATTATATTGTAGTTATTATTCAGCTCGTTTAATGAATTCATATCGCTGATTTGGGATATAAAAGGTGTTCAATGCATTTTTAAACCTTCGATAAGTGTGAACAATGAAGTAAATTGATTGAGGAAATTCTTTTAAAACAATCAACGAATAAACAAATTTCATCAACCCTTTCTTGTAAATAATATAACGATAACACAGCGAAGCAATTAGACTGTACAGTCATATACAAGGCTTCAATTTGCATTTAAACAGTTCTACAATATTCTCGAAAATTGATTTAGTGAGAGCATGATATGCTCGAATCCCAGTAGCTGAACAAGGCATTTACAAAACCGCAATAACCACCCCTTTCGGACTGTTCGAATTGACTAGAATGCCTTTTGGTCTACGGAATGCTGCATACACATTCCAACGTTTCATCAATGAAGTTTTATTATGTATAATACTATTATGTCCTGTATGTTTAACTAGATGGAATATTTATTGCAAGTAAGGATGAAACCGAGCATATATTACATTAAACGCAATTATTCAAACGATTAAGTTATTACAATATCAATATTCAACATTCTAAATGTGTTTTTGGTGTTAAATCTTTAACTTTTTTTGTACGTCACATTCACTTTGCTAAACATGTTTTCCTAAAAGAACTATCAGGATTCTTAGGCATGATAAATTTTTATCTTAGATTCATTCAGACTACAACTGAATTCGACACTGTCAATAACTACTAATGTAATATTTCAAATAAAATATTAACTAACTACTAATTGATGAATATATGTAATTAGTTACAGTTGTTATCAGTTGTTATGTACGTGATTATTGATAGTTGTGACAAGAAAAATTAATAAAAAGACTTTTTCGTTGATAGAAGCCAGAGACAAAGAAGCTTTAACACCTGTTTGAGCCTAAATAATCACAATAGCTTAGAAAAAGTAGTAAAAATGAGCCAAAATATACAACATTTACCACAATCAAATTCTTAAAATTTTCATAACTGGAAATTTCGTTTGACAGCATTACTCGAAGAAAGATTATTGGAAAGTACTTCAGAGAAAGAGAAAATCTAAATTTAATCTTGAAAATGCTCGCGCCAAATCTTCAATGTATAACAGATCGATATCTATATTTAATAAAAGATTCAAAAACAGCAATAAATTTGTTAAAACCTTTAGAAGGTAACATTAGAGGATTGAAAAGCATAGAAAGAAAAATTGATGAATCTGATAAGACTTATCATTTATTACAATCATTAAACAAGGGTTTTACCCTCGTTTCGAAGATACAACTGCATTAGAAATATTAAGTACAGAAATTAGTATGGAGTTTGTAAAATCAAGACTTTTCGATGAAGAATTGGGACAGAAATGTAAAGGCGATTTTAGAAATACTGAAGAAGTAACTTTCAAAACTTTTTTTCTTTCATGTTATTTCTGCGGTCAAAATGGACATCAAAGTGATGAGTGTAAAAAACAAGCACAATTCAATATTAGGGGAAGAAGTGATAGAGATTTAGGCAACGTGGATGAGGAAGAGGATATAGAGCCGAAATTGCAAATGAAATAGTATATATAAATATCACATTTATTGCATTAAATAGTTTTATAGAAGAAAATGTATGCTACAATTTCGTGCTTGATTCCGGGACAACTCAGCATTTATTACCCGTAGAAATGTTGTACAATTAATGTATTAATAGTAGAACGATTAAAACACAACTTACTGTCAGTTTCACAATCAATTAAAAAAGACGGTTAGAAGTTATTTTCAAAAGGATTTAAAATAATTCACCTCTTTGCGAGTACTCGTTGATCGTCAGCCAGACTGTACGATTTCAGCGCATTCCTTTCTGGATTGAGTGAAAACATAAATAAAATCGAGTGATAGCTTCAACTTTTGTGTGTATATGAGTCTCCAATTATACCATTTCTTTGATATTACTTTTCCACACTAATCAACACTAGTTCTACACCAGAACTAATAGTGAAGAACAGAAGTAACATAAAAATCAGATAAAAATCAATTAAGGTTTAACCAGCCTTTAACGGTTGGTAACGTAGATTACAAATCATTCCAAATTGGTGGCAAATTGTGTATGCAGCACTATCTAATGGAATATAATAGTAAATTAAACTCCGTCGTCATTTTATATCTATCAAACCATCCTACCCTATTCATGATTATTGATATTTGTAAGAATAAAAATTAATAAAAAAACTTTCTCGTTGATAAAAGCTTTAACAGGCTCCCTGAATATAAATAATCACAATAGTTCCCATCTCAAAATGTTGTCGAAGTTCGTTCAGATTCTGAGGAAGCCTAGGTACTTGTCTTACTCGCCGACCCATCATATTCTAGACATGTTCAATCAGCGACAAGTCTGGTGACCGCCAGGCCAGCGCAAAATCAGCAATCCAACTTGCTCCAGAGTTTTCTGGGGTCTTATATTATCCTCTTGGAAAGTTACATTCTGCAACGTCTGCAAATTGCAGAATGGAACGTATTAGAACGTTCTGGAACACCGGTTCCAGAACGTTGTCATAACCCCAATCAATAAATAAAATCATAACCCCAAGTGTTAAGGTTGTATCAACACTGAGGATGATGTTATTCCATTAATAAACCCACATTTTCTGTTATTGACATTATGCAAATCTGATTGATTTATGGGAGGTCGTAATAGAAGCTGAAACTAAGGACGGTATGAATAAAGCCTAAAGGAAGAAATTCTTCTATAAATAGTTGCCATCAACAAGTGTCGCTTTTAAGCTCTCGTCCAATCCATAGCAATCGACTTTGTTGTTTCGATTCTCGGAGTCGGTCTTTACGAGTGATAAAAAAAGTTTAGTTTAAAAAGACAAGTTTAGTAAAATGCTGAAATGATTTTCGTTTACAGCTAAGCAGCGATAGAAGAGATGTCAACAAAAACATCCCATCTCTTGCATCATTTTGTTGTATAGCGGAACAATTTACTCAGATAGATCCACAATACAGGAAAAAGCAGTAGTACAAAATGATAACGAAACATACTTACTTTTCTGCTTATATTAATTTTTGTGAGAAATTATCCCAGCTCAATCTCCTTATAATTATATCCTTATTTCTTATCTTTATATCAAGAGCTTCACGAAAATGATTTTCAAAATCAATAGTATCATTTTGTGATTGAGATTTTTTAATAACTAATAATGCATATTTGCAGCATTATTCGGAATTAGAAAATCCTTGTTGGTTCCACGAAATGAATAATCAACGACCTTGGGTAATGAATGTGTTATGTGACAAAAGTTAATGAAATAATACTTGTGAATTCTTTGATTCATAAACTACTAGTAATAAATAGGCATCTCTTTAGTAATAAGGTGCGCATGGTTTCATCAATAAGTTCCTTTTTTTCTCTAGAATTACATTACTGTTTTTCAATTTAATATGGTAACAAAACTAGAAAATATGAGAAACAAAGTGATTTATGTAGCAATTAAGTTAAGAAATATTACGACAAGGAGATATATTTTCTAATTATTTCATATGTGCATATATATGTACATTATGTGCATGATATATATGTGTGTATTAAAGCTATCATCACATTACATTATCCGTCACATTATATGTTTTCTCGAATAAGAGTTTTTTCATTTTGTCTTGGCAAATAGTAGGATGTTCAGTCGCTTTTTGATCCCGAGATTGTGATCCCGGGATTTTATGAAAGAAATAATAGGTCCGGGAGCACAAAAATCCGCTGATTTTAAAAGTCTCGAAATTAAGAAAATATTAAAATAGCTCGAACGATTCTTCTACCACCTTTTGTTTTGCAATAAAAATATGCTCGGTATTAGCAGATAAATTCTTAAATGCACTTAATTTATTTTTTTGAATTTCCTATTTTGTGTTTTTTGTAATGTTTCTCTCTTTCTACATAAATTTATTTTGTGTAATTGGATAGCCGACGGTTTTTGAAAATACCTATAAGAATAGGCTCAAACCACGAATAACGGGCTTTCCTAAAAAAGCCGTATTTTAGAAGTAGTATCAAGCTTTCTAAAAGAATTTAAATTTTTCTTGAAGTATTTCAAATCTTCTAGATGTAGAATCATATTTTCTGGAGGCATTGCAACATTTCTGGCAGTATTTCAAGTCTTTTGCAAGCAATGTCAAGTTTGTTGTAGTAGTATTAAGTCTTCCGGGGGCAGCAGTATTTACTGGATGCAGTTTTGGAAGCATTGTAACTCTTTTGGGAGAAGCATTAAGTCTTTCAGAGAAAACATCGAGTCTTATGGAAGCAGTTCAAGTCTTGTTGAAGCATGTTAAATCTTTCAAGTTTTCTGGAAGCGCTGTAAGTTTTTTTGGAAACAGTATCAATCCTTCCGGAAGTAGATCAAGTCTTTTAGAAGCAGTATCTATCAAGTCTTCTGGAAGCATTTCAGATCTTTTGGAAGCAGTGTCAAGTCCTTAGAAGCAGTATGAAGTTTCAGTTCCAGATACGTGCTGTATAATAAAAACATTCGCATCAGATGCTGGGGCTGAATTGGGAAGAGAAAGCTCAATAGTATATTAAAATTAAAAAACTAATAGAAAATTGCAACTTCAATCCAAATCAAAGTAACTTTAACTTACAGTAACAGTAAAGTAAAAACCTTAATGTACGTTTTTGAATGTTTTTCTGCAAACGTATTTTGATTTCGGGACCATTTTCAGGATATACAGGATCTTTAACCCAACTACCGAGATTTAGGACTTGGTCCCGGAATCCCGAAAACATTATTAGTCCCAGGAATTGGACTTCCTAGCGGATAGCGAAGTTAACATTTGAAAAAAATTCTGAAGTATAATGAACCATACATACATGTATTGAATACATTTGTTCCTATCATATTATCTTTTCTCTTCTGTCCTCTACTATGGTGTGTTAATTTTCACACCTTCGCCGACTAATTTGTTGGTAATCTTATCAATCAAAAAATAAAAAAATTAAAAAACAATGTGCTTTATGTGCAATATCAATTTATCATTGGTATTGCCCTTCTATCCTGTATGTCTTTCTTACTTATGTTGAGGATTTTCTTAAGACCTCGATGGTGATGATAGTGTCAGATAATAAGATGCATTATCGAAGGCACTTTGGAAAGGCCCATGATATGTAGTGGGTTATCGAGCTGATGACGATAATTCTGTGTGTTTAATTGTTGTTTAATGGGCTATTCATACTTTTGCATACTTCTACTGTTCTAGTACTAGCTGTGGATATATTTTGAACAAAATCGTTACGCTGCTCTATTAAATATTTGTACTTTGCCGATTGTCATTTGTCATACTTTGTATCAGAGTATCTTAAATAAGTTGGTCAACAAATGAGTTATTCAATGGAGAGAAAGTCGAAAATTTTTTTGCCATTAAAAATTTTTCTCCTTTTTTTATTCTATTCTAAAGGGAATTTAATTTTCTGTAGTTTCCCTCATATTGGAAAATTAATCAAAGCATGTAGGGAATGCTGAACTGCATGAAGTTTATGTTCGGTATTAAAGTTAACATACTTCTTTGGAGTATGAAAGCAATTTGTTCCAAACTCATTTATTTAGAATATGCGAATATAAAAGCTAAAACAGAAACAAAATAACAAAGGTCATAATAAGGATAAATGTGAGATCCACAATTATGTGTTAATTAAACTTTCAAGCAAGATTCTTTTTCATTTTACAATTGTTCTTTTGCAAGATACTTAATTTAAAAGATTAAATCATCAATAAATATAGTAAGTACATATTTATTGACGTTAACAGAAATAGTTGTATTTTTTTTTTAATAAACAGCTTATGAAATTTGGAAAAGCAAAAGATGATGACAACGAACGACGCAATATTTTTATGTAATGATACACCATTTTTTTTTGTTTTCTAAAGTTATGTGATTTTATAGCACATTTCTTTATGCAATTTGTGCAATTATAAAGCACCAAAATCTAAAATATATGTAACATTTAAAAAGAACACTAAAAAAATTTGTTTTTAATTGAATTTTGATCGGGTTTTGAGTAGAGATCAGTAGACATGATGTTAGAGAATAGATAATGAGATCGGGTCGTCCTAATTTAGGAGCAGAGTTTTTCAGTTATCGTTTCAACACCAGTGTGATCTTAGTGGTACATAACAAAGTTATTCCTGTATGAGAACGTTTGATGTGAGGACCATCCGGCAAAAATTTTTAAAGACTTAAAAAAGCGATAATGACTACTTATCATCACATGTGTTCTACAGATGAACATCCAAATTACCAATATTGTTAGGCAGGACTCGAGAGCAGGGTGGCAAAAAATTAAATCAAATGGGTTGGATTCCTTGATGAAACATCCAACGCTATTGCATCCAGATGTTCAGAAACACATATATTCAATTTATGAAGATTTATGCTGAGAAAATTTATTAATAAGATGTTTGGGGGGACATACTCAAAATACTAATGACAGCTAAATCTCCACGTTTTGGTGATTTGCACAAAAGCACCTAAATTCTGGCTTTAAAATAGTACTACTTTAATAGTACTTATATTGCGGCTAGTTCATTTAATGAAGGACACAGTAGCATTTTCTAGTAGAATCTCTGTCTAGAAAAGGTCGTAAAGCACAAAAAGACAAGTTCGAGCCGTGTTGATGGCAGAAGACGAAGACGATTAAAACGATCTGTTATCAAAGTTGCTTTAATAGTGAATTTAACTAAAAATTGTAAAGTTAGTATCAATTAGTTATTTATCAAGTGTTTTTTTTTTTGTGGTAAAGAGTTGATTTGATTTATGTTATTGAGGTGTATAGATTATTTTCTTTAGCTCCGCGGAAAATCCGAGTACTGAATCGACGTACTAAATCAAGGCATTCGAGTTGTTGTAATTTTGGCAGGTTTATTCAACGAATTTACACCAACATCAACTTGCTTCTTTGTTTAGTTGTTTCAAAAAAAACTCCTCTATATTGGCTTCTCTTGGAAGGAATCCAAACATCGCTTTTTATATAGATACTTTCCTAAGTATTTCATTTATTATCGTTGATGCTTTATAATGGTGCTATATTAGAAAAAGGAAAGTATTTGTGTTCTGTTTACCTTTGATTCATCTCTCTTTTCCTTTGCACTCAAACTCATAAATAAAAGGAAAAAGGCAGAAAAATTTGAAATTATTATTCGTATTTTTACATATTGTTGTCGGTATCGTACGAAATCCTTAACATACCACAAAAATTCTTTACAACATGATCCTGTCAACGAGTTTTGCATATTTATTTTTTTAATTTATAAACAGTTTATAGAAATAAATTTATTATCATTACAGATTTTTACACATAAACCTTTTATCACACCACTTACAGCAAAATTATCTAAAATCAAAACACAAGTGGATTTTTTAACAAACCGGTTAAATCTAATTTCAGATGTTTAGTAAACACACAAAGTTGTTTCAGTTGTAAATCTTTTTATCAATTCACTTGAACTCTCGGGAATTATAAAGAGTACATCCACCTATAGACTAAACGGTGTTTTAGAGTTTAATTAAAGTTTTTCCACACCGGTTCATTTACTTCTCTACCGCCCTAAACTGCATAATTGCATCTGCATACTAATGAACTCTGGCCATCCTTGCTTGATGTCTAGAACTTCTCCGAAGATATCACGAATTTCGACGAAAGAACGCCCTTTTCATGCAAATCGCCAAATGTTTACATAAAAATAATGTAAACAATTTTTAAGTTAACGATTACAACAATTAACGTTATTTTTTAAGAAAAAGTTTTATATCCAACACAAACTTTATTATAATGAACATTAAAAACCATGGAAATATTCTAATTAAAGCACTGTATTCACATAGACTGTAGGAAGATATTTGTGCGTTCATAGATCCATTAAAAAGATTAAGGGCTTTACTTTATTTTCATAATTTCTGTATCGCTACAAATGAAGTATTAAATGAGCAAGTAACGACATGTTAAAGCGTGTTTATACGACCAGAAGTCGACGAATCGTTCGCAATGATACAAACAAACAAAGAATTAGTCTTTGGACGATCAGAAATACACAAACAGAAAAAAAAAACCTATATGTATAGGTTTTTTTTGTGTGTATTTATGGATTTTAGGAAGATACATGTGACATTGAATAATAAAATGTATCAAATTTACATTTGGCAATGATCATCGCATCCATTAGCAGTGTTCCAATCACAAAGCCTGTAGTTCATGAATTTTTAAAGTAAGAAGAATTTTAAAAATGAGTCATTTTATAGTTTGTTTATTTGTTGTCTTCAGCGCTTCAAGAACACCTTTGACATTAACTTGGACATTAACTTTAACGAAACGTGTTGTTGCTTGAAGCATGATTATGCTGGAATTTATGGTTTTGTTCTTCTTTACGGCTTCCACATACATTTTTTGGAAGTTGTAAGTTCTTCATCTAGATTGACATTAATAAACAACTTTTTAACAAATATTACCTTCGAAATGATATAAAATTGGATCAGCTAAACGCTTTAGTAAATCTGTAGGATTATTACTAACTGCTAACTGTAATAACATTTATAGTTAACTAAATCAAGTAGAAGGAGGATGGTGAAGTGAATTAGTCCTCAGAAGAAACATCTTTCGGTCTTTCCGGAGAAGGATTTTAGTCGGGAAAGAACCGAACCAGTTCGAAAAATAACTCATCAGATCGACTCTCGCGCTAGTACCGTAAGTACACTTCACGTAGAAGTCTTTCGTTTGCTCATCGGAAGTAAATCCAATATGAAGAGTGAACATGGCGACTGAAAAGAAGATAAAACATCTAGAAAGCATATTAATTAAAAACGCTCGTTGTTATGACTGAAGCTCTTATGGCTGCATTATTAGTTTCATGTAATTTGATCGTAGTTATGTCATGCATACCTTGCCGTTAATTAGTTTTCGACGTATTCCCAAAGCATTTTACTCCTGCTTTCACTACGTTTAATCAGCTTCATTGATTTTGGATTTCAATCAATCTTCTGAAGTATTTTTCGTAATGTAGAGAATTTGTGTCATAATAATTCTATCACCCTAATATGTGCATCGACTTTAGCGACACGAACCAAGCTCTAACAATAGTACAATAAATACAAATATGTAAAAATACATAAGGTGTTTCATTTACAAAAATAAAATAAGTGCCCACTTCCGATATAACTGGAAGTGATAGAAATTTAAATATGTTGTAGTCGAAGAGAATGAAATGGTGTAACGCCAATTTTAATTTTAGTCGTATCTTATGCAACAATGTATCCAAATTACCTTAAAGTAATTAGATTGTGCATCAGATTTCTATTTAACCAGAACTCGCGCCCAGACCCATAATTCCTCCGAACGTAATTTCAGCATTATCTTAAAAGAAACTGATTGTTGATTAAACCATTACTAATTTTTTTTTTTTGTAATCTTAGGTGTGTTCTGAAAATTATCCATGTTGCGAGTTAAATGAACAAGTAAATAAAAGATAAAAATTGAACTATTAACTTGCAAAGTTTAATATCGGTGCCGATTTCGAGTTGCAACTTCATCTTCAGCCGAAAATATTAATTGGTGAAGCTAACAGATACCATCATGGATGAAACATGAATATCTGTTAAAAATTTTAATTTTTTAATAAAGAGGTCCTTTTCTTCTCGTTCCGCTAAGATGGTTTATGTCAATCTATTAACATCTTCACTTTGATTTTTCGAAAAAACTTTTTTGAATTCTTATTTTTATTTTTTTCATTAACGAAGCTCACAAACATGCGATTATCAAAAAATATTTCACGCAGCTAACATTACGTTTTAAATTATCATATTTTACAACATACAAAATGGACTATTAAATAAACAGTGTGTTCCCGTAAGGTATAATTGACGATAAATTTTTAAATGCAAACTCCATCTTTTGCAATTAAAGTCTGGATATCATAAAACGAAATATAACCAAGTTTTACGTCAAATGTCCTCAAAGTACCAAAGTTAACGCAAGAAGTTTGTTAACCGTTGCAGGTAAAAGTTGATTAAGTATCGCGTAAGAAACGGATGATATGAAAAAAAAAATATTAGAAAAATTGTCTGAAAATAATGTGCTCTATATCGATATATACCTCTAATCCGGAAGATCGGATACTGTTGCGTCTAAGACATTTGAGGTTTGAGGATGCGTTGGCAAGGGAAATAAGAAGAAATTTCAACGAATTAAGGCCTATAAAGACATTTTTATAGTAGATCATTCACAACTAGAAGTCTGTATTTTCATCTTCTTATTTCATTACAGTACACGAAATTTTAAAAACCTTTCGGGATCGATGTAGCATCCGGCAGTACTTACTAAGTAAGCCAAATAAGTATTGTGTAGAAAATTACGCTCTACTTTATGGGGAATGCTTTTTGAAGTGTAATATGGAAGTATACGTAGGGACATAGCCAAATTGAGTATTTGCAGTGAGCAATTCTCTCCTGGATCTCTAGTGCAAAGGCTATGCGAATCAATTAACAATATTTCAGATTTATGGGTATATTTTAAAAATCTAAAAAAGAATTACTACCCGAGATTATATCATGACTTAAGTACCAATTCATGTATATTTGGTTATCACAAAACCGCTATTTTGGTATCCTACAAAGCCAAACAAAATAAAACTATATTGTTGATATCAAGCCTTTGTAATGATGCATAGGCGTTGAATATGTGGGTTCTTTTGGTATACATGAAAGCACCCGTAAGAAATTATTAAGTTAAATTTTAATGTACTATTGCTCGTTTTTCCCAATCCAGTCCCAGCATTTGCTGCGAACGTTTTTTTGACGTACCTTGAATTGAGACTTCATACTGCTTCCAGAAGACCTGAAATGCTTTCAGAAAACATTATAACCCTTCTAGAAAGATTTGATACTGCTTCTAGATCAGGAGTGGGCAACCTTTTGTATAGCAGGGACCATAATGAGATTTTTTCAATAGGCCGTACTAACAAAAATATATAACTAAATTTGTATAAAACTCTTCTCGCAAAGGTACGATATTTAAGATTTCGTTTAAATCTACCTACTCTTTGAGATCCAGAAGTTCTATTTGAAACTTTTCTGGAACAACTTCATTTTTAGTGATAGAAGTTTATGTTACCTAACTCCGTTGTAGCTGTAATAGTTGAACCAGATTTAAACTTTACGCCGTAAAGTGGAACCAAAGCAATGAAAAGTTGGAAAAAGTGTAAATACATTACTTATGATTAGGGCCAAATTTCTATAATAACAGCAGGTATGTGGATAGATACAAGGGCTTTCATGACCGGCGTTAATTGAACTAAAATTAGTACTAACACTACAACTATCACTAGGACCAATACTAGATCTAGATAGTAATAATCCAGATAGCAATAATACTAGATATCTGCCTACTAAAAAAACCTGAAAAGGGGAAGGACTCAAATGACGAAGCGGGACCGGATAGGTCTGAAAAAATCAAAGTACATGCTTTTAAAAAGAGTTGCTACAACTAAATTGGGAAAAAAGCTCAATTCCAGAGGCAATATTATTCTTCTGGAAGCATTTGAAGTCTTCCAGAAGCAGTATCAAGTTGTCCAGGAGCAGTAGCAAGTCCTCTGAAAGCAGTTCAAGTCTTTGGGAATTAGTTCAAATCTTCTAGAAGCAGTATCAAGTATTGTAGAAACATTTCAAGTTTACTTGAGATTTTGCAAGTTTTTTGAAAGCAGTATCAAGTATTTTATAAGCAGTATCAAGTCTGAATTCAAAATAAACTCCCCCAAAAAAATATTTCGAGCAGATGACTGAATCGGGAAGAAAACGCTTAATAGTTCATTAAAATTTAAAAAATTGATTGAAAATGGCAACTTCAATTCTAACCATTAACAACTCTGTATGGAGAAACCATATATGTTTGGCCTATCCATATAGTTCCTCTGCACCCATTAAAAATTTTGTATCCAGTATATTCGAAGTCAAAACAACGCGACGTCGATATCACAGCGAATTAAAAACATCTCAGATTTCTACGAAGCTTCTATATTTGCTTGTTGGTCCATTTTGGATAAAATTATTGGATTGGTAAAAAAATTTTCGCTACAGCCTACCTCTGTGAGAAATCTAGATACATTCAGATATTAATCCAGATATATTTTTGCATAGTTTTTACAACTAAGGTAGAAATATGATAGTTGGGTGTGTTACCGAACGAAGGATTCTATAAAAAATATTTCAAGAAAGGGGTCCTGAGGATGCCCACTCATGTTCTAAATGACTTGATACTGTTTCCAAAAGACTTCAAATGCTTCCATTAGATTGACCACTGATTCTAGAAGACTCGGTATTGCTTTCAAAAAACTTGAACTGCTTCCATTAAACTTTTATATCGCCTCTGGAAAACTTGAAACACTTCTAGGAGACTTGGTACTGCTTCCAGAAAACTTAAAAAGCTTCCCTTAAGTTGACACTGATTGTGAAAGACTCGGTATTGCTCTCAGAGAACTTGAACTGCTTCCAGAAAACTTATTATTGCCTGTGGAAGACTTGAAATGCTTCCATAAGACTTGGTACTACTTCCAAAAAACTTGATATTGCTTTTAAAAGACTTGATACTGCTTCCAGAAGACTTGAATTGCTTCCACTAGATTGACCACTGATTCTAGAAGACCCGATGTTGTTTTCAGACTACTTTACGTTTCTAAAAGATTTGAAATGCTTGATATTGCCTATGGAAGGCTAAAAATAGTTCCACAAGACTTGATACTGCTACCATAAGCCTTCCTATTGCTTTCAGAAGACTGGATATTGCTTCCAGAGAATTTCTATTAGATATGGCTTCCATTAGAATGGACACTGTTTCTAGAAGACTCGATATTGTTTTCAGTAGACTTGAACGTATTCAGAAGACTTAAAATCTTGCCAAACAACTAGAAATGCTTGCAGAGGACTTGATATTGCTTCTAGAAGATTTGAGATGCTCTCCAAAGGCGTGATATTGTTTTCAGCAGAGTTGAAATGCTTCTAGGAGACCTGATACTAATTCCAGCAGACTTGAAATACTTTCATTAGAATGACCACAAATTCTAAAAGACTCGATATTGACGTGACGCTTTCAAAAGATTTGAATTGCTGTCGGGAAACTTGAACTGCTTTCATAAGCCTTCATGTTGCTTTTAGAAGATTTGATATTGCTTCTAGAGGATTTGAAATGCTACCGGAGAAATTCCTCCATTAGGTCGGACACTGTTTCTAGAAAACTCGATGTTGCTTTCAGAAGACTTGTAAATGTGTTCAGAAAACTTAAAGTATTGCCAAAAAACTGGAAATGATTCCAGAAAACTTAATATTGCCTAATATTGCATTCCAGAAGACTTGATATTGCTTTTAGAAGAGTTGAAATGCTTCCAGAAGACTTGAAAGCAGTTCAAGTTTTCTCGGTAACTTGAACTGCTTCCAGAAAAGTTGATCTTCCATAAGACTTGATACTGCTTCCAGAAGACTTAATATTGCTTCCTGAAGACTTGATACTACATATACAAGATTTGAAATGCTTCCATAAGAGCTATACAAAATTGTTAATGGTTTTATCTGGATTGAAGTTACAAATTGAATTATTTTTTAAAATTTTATATTATTGAGGTTTTTCTTCAAAATTTAGTACCTGCAGCAAACGTTTGTTTTTTGGAGGATACGCATTATAAATATTTTCTTCCCCAATTCAGACTTTTTTTTTGAGAGCTGTCATTCGTCATTGCAGTTTTTTCCGGCACCTATGTAATGATGGCTAAGTGGAAGAAAAAGTGTTAACCATGAAATTATTTATGGTTGGACTGACAGACCAGTGAAAACACCCATACAAAAAAATATTACGCGTCTTCTGTAAAGTTAAACAATGCATTGTTAAAGTCGACACTTATTTCTTAAAGTTTTAATAAAGCTACCAAAATAATATGTCGAAATCTAATTTGTGTGGGAGACAGGTTAACCATACATATTTCTTTTCGACATCCTGTTTTGATGGATGACTTCCTCGAACTTGTTTTTGTAAAAACGGCCTTAAAGTCCTGACTCATGCACCGTTTTATATTAAGCGAATCGAATTAAATATGAAAGATGTAGTGCTAATCTGAATAGTTGTATGCATAAATATTAAAGACTAAAATACACATTGTATTGTTTGCCTATTTTGCGTGTTCTCAAGAGTGCAAAACGACCATGACGTAATCATTTTTAAAAGATATAATAAATTATGTAGAGAGCCTCATTGAGCATAATGCAAAAGAGATTGCATGTTTTTGTTAAGTTGATTCAAAATCTACTTCGTTAAATCACGTATTTTGCGGGTCGAAATAGAATCTCATTGAAGTTACCAAGCGATTTTTAAATATTTACTTGTTAAATTGCTTTTTATTACCCTTGACGAACTATTAAAGTATCCCAATCTATTTTTTTTTCGTCTCAAGATGTTTGTTTAGTTTCAATCTCAATAAAGATAAGTTATATTAGTTGTTTGATTAACCAAAATATTTCCATTAATTTATTTATATTTGCTAATGTATGAAAATGTTTAAGGTATACATATTTTCTCCATAACATCAATTACACAACTTGTAAGAGATTATAAAAACTTATCTGTTTACTTCTATTAAAATATGGTGTTACGCAATCATAATCATTTTAAATGGTTCAAAAAATGTAGCAATAACAATACTTTTGCGACTAATAAATTGATATAATAAAATTTTTTAAAAAAAGTGAAGACAAATCTAATCAATAAATAATTTAAATTAGTACTCTCTACAACCTTGAAATCACAAGAGTATATCAATCGGAATCCGAACGCAGTAGCACGTTTATTTAAAGGATTCGATTTTATTTACGGTTCTCGGTTTAGTTCCGACCGATTTAAATAATGTATTATTCATTTAACGTTGCTTTTATATTCTTAGAGTCTAGCATTTCAATAATAGCCAATTCGATTGGGTACATTCTCCAAGTCAGCTTTTAATCCGAAGCTGTTAAATACAAAAAAAGTGCAGAACATCCATTTCATACCGCGAAAATTTACGCACGAAGCATTAAAGGTTAACGATGAGCGAACATATAGGAACTTTAATCGCGGCTGCACGTGTAAAGGCTAGACATTTATTTCCGATCGCACTTAACAGACAAATAGATAAAAATATTAATTTATTTTTAACCAACTTTGGTGTACTTATTTTATTATTAGCTACAATCTTTTATTTGCGGAACTAGAACTGGTTATTGATTAGTATGTGTGTGTTGAATTATTTATTATTTAAATTAAATACGAAAGGAAATTGTTAAGGTAAATCAATAACGAGAGAAGGAACGGGGTTAATTCTCGTTAAAAATTTTAATTTCGAATTGTTGGAAAAAATTACTAATGCTGTTAGTGAGGATGTAATTAAAAATGTAAAGATGAGATCAGAAATGAAAATTCCCCTATAATTATATTGACTGTGTATTACGTAATGTGAATGATTGTAAAAAGGAAATAAGGTTGGGTTAAAATGTATGTAAAAAGTTTCTATTTATCATAAAAATTATGTATAATAATAGTATAATAATAGTATTAATATTAATAATACTTGTTGGTTTCTTTGGTTTAAATTAATTAAGAAATTTAACTTAACCACTCTTAATCATTTAACTTAATAATGAATAAATTGCGAAATTAATCCCATAATAAAAGTTGTGATATGTTTAAAGTTTTTATCTTCCACTTTTAAGAGTATTTGTGCTACAAAAAAAAAAACATCAAATAGATTTAGAGTTTAAATTGAACCCGGTTAGTTTCAAGATTACTTTTAACAGGGTTTAAAAAGGTTTTAAAATTTCTCTTTTTCTTTCTCTCTATCTTGAATCGATTTCTTAAAACTTTGGAGAATTTTCGTTGAACTTGTTGGAATTAAAAAAATGTGTAAATATACTATTCGAAATATTTTAAAAGTGTTATGTAGTAACGTTACTATAACCTACAGTTTTGATTTAAAAGTGTCTGTTAGTGTTACCTGGTAGAATAATGCTTATTGGTAATGTGAATTTGTTCGTTAACTAGAGGATTAATTTACTTGTACCAAATTCTTGTTAGTAAAGATTTATATGTCAGATTTAAGTGAACTAAGCTCAGGTTGTTTTGTTGGTTTTTGGTCGATATGTTTGTTTTTTTAATAAAATGCAACAATACGTTATCGATGTTCTTATAGAAGAAAAATTAAAATATTGAACGGGAGCGTAGCCAATACAACATTCGAAATAAATTTGAATATTCCAATAATTTAAGTGCTGTGGACAATGTAGAATGTTTAATCGTTTTCGTTTGAGTAAAGGACATAACATAGAATAGATCATATAAGAGGTTAGAACATTTTTATTTATAGTAGATTCATTTGAAATATATGATTTCACTTACATAGAGTAAGTGACAAAGTATATAAATTAAATTATTAAGAAGAAAGTTGTAGGAAATTTACCACATTATAAACGAGAAATATGTTTAAAAGTGTAGGTGTTCCATAACTACGTATCCAAACAAAAATAAACTATTTTACATGATGTCTTTATTATTTTTATTGTGTTTTGATCCTACGTACCAAAATATTTTGACTTTGTTGAGAGCTTGCCCTTTTAATTTTTGAGTTGTTTTACATAGAATTAAAGAAAATCTACCATTCTTTGCATAATTCCTGTAACTTCTTTTAAAATTTTTTTAATAGCACTTTAATAAATTGTAAACACTTCTTAATATTTAACTTTAAATATTAGCTGTCCATATCGTACGCACACGTTGTCCATATATGTATATTTCACTCGTATGTTGTATTACTTGTTTAGAAAAGTGGGGTTGTCAAATGTAAGTACTTGGAAGAATAAATAGGGTGAATATACCTTAAACTAATCTTATCAATAGATATAAACGACAAGTACTGATTTAATAATTTAATGGTAGATGACGAGTAGACTTAATGTTGTGCCTTAAGAACGTAAATGACGATCATTTGAATTGGTATTTGCTTATTTTTAGTGGTATCGGAAAAAGAGACTAGGACATACTTTTTTCGTATCTCATAATTTCTGAGATAGCCCATTATAACAATACAATAAATAATGTAGTAGATATACTTTTACTAATATTTCAATAATAAATGTCTTAAATATATTATAAAAGTACACGAACATAACATAACTTGTAAACATTGAACCCGACCACCAAGATCTACTATAGCTTTTAAATTGAATATTTGAACATTAATTTGTTTGTAGTTGTTGTAGTTGTTGGATTTGTAATATATCAAAAATTTTAAATACATGAAATTTCTTACTTAATTAATATCAATTTATTCGAAATCAGTTGAGCTTAAGTTCATCATCAGCCGAATCTACGTAAAATATACATTATGATATTCATATTTCATAATATTCAACTAAACATAATAAAAAGTATTGCACTCGCAAACTTTCTATCAAAAAGTGAAGAGGAACATATTTCAATATCATAAAAATTATAAAAAGATGCTGTAAAATATTTTAAACTGTTAATATATATGTCGGAGCAAAACATTAATGTTGAGGAACACAGCGTATAATAAAAATTAATATGGCTAAATATAATGAAACACATCAAAATGAAACAGGAAGAAGAAAAATGATAAGAGCACGAGAAAGACAATTATGAGACAGAAAAGTAAAAATGGATACGAGGGCGTAAACAAATAAGAATTAAAAAAAATATTTTGTAAGTATTATTAAAATTAAATTAAAAATAAATATTGTGTTAGTTTTCTTTTAAATATTTAAACAAAGAGTTACATTATATATCGATTTTATTATTTAATAATGTATCATCTTTTTCCTCTTAAACTTATACAAGGTCTGCGCCGATAAAAATTAGTTTGAGTGATACAAGGTGTTTCACTATTCCAAAATCATACTCAACTTTTTTAAATCGGACCCTATGTATTTTTTTACGTATACTGATTTGTTATCATAAATGCTATAACTGCGTATCATCTTTTCAAATTTTAAATGCAATGTTTTTCAAAGCAACCGTTAATGGAGAATCTTCTTGAATTTTTTAGAAAATCAATTGCCAACTCTTTTAGAAGATATTTCACTGGACCACTGGGTGTCCATAATCTTGATCGCGATCGATTGGTTGATCCCAAAGCCGTTTTGAGTCGATGGTACAAAATCATAAATCTAAAATATCTATTAGATAGATATCTACAATTTTACTACTATTTTACTTTAAATACATTTTTTGACATAATGAGTTCTGTAAACGTCTTTATACAACAACTAAACATCATATTACCTAGAACGAATGATAATAATGTTACTTCTTTTCCCAATATGACGTCAATTAAAAAATATTGCTGCAACAGGTACCGATTTAAATATGAATAAAAATGACATTAAAGGCCTCATTGCAATTTAGACAATCGCTTTTAAAATTTTAAACAAATTGATGAGGAAGCTGCAGAGAAACTCTCTGACTTGTTCAAAATGAATGTACATAAATTATAATTTTAGTAAAATTTGGTAAAATTTAGAACTGATATTGAAAATCATAGTTCGATTTACGGTTTTTTGCTTTCAGCGACCTTTTCTAGTGATACTCCTTTTCTAGTTTTGAGTTTTCCAAATCTTCCCTCCTTGAGATTTTGGTGATTTCCTAGGATTTTTGTTTTTTTTTGTTGATTAGTAGTGTCATATTTTTTATAAGTTATCGATTTTACTGGTATTTCACCTCAATTTTAATGTTTTTAATAACAATAGTTATCATTTTATATTTTAACAGTTTTGATCGTTTATATCAGAGCGTTTGTTTTAATTAAAGGTAATCAGTTTTTTGTAAGGGCTTTTATAGATTTTTATCGATTGGAAAAATGTTTAATACTCGTAAGCTAACTTTCCCATTTGACTCTACACATTGGTTCCCAAGAAAAACTTTAGGATAATTAACTTTAGGATTTTCGATTTGCACTGTGAGTAATGTTAAAACATTTTTTGAATTTGTGTTATTCAATCTTTGTAGTTTTTGCCCTGATGAAGAATTCGAATAAGTTCGAAAGCTTGGTAATGAAAAAAAGGAATTTTTTTTGGAAATTCACTAGCATTTGCTCGTTTTTCCGAGAACTTCCCTTCGTGTCTGTCATTGTATCGACCGATACTTCTTTCGAAATCATAACGCTGCAAAACCATATCAATGTTAAAGTTGAAGAAAATTTCTGGAAATATGTATTTGAAGAGTACCATACAAATTTTCAAAAACGTGTTGAGAATCTGTACTAACAGCCGTGTCGAATAATTCAAACTTCCCTGTATAATATTATCCAATATGTATTAGTAGCGTTCGAAAGACTCAAGCTTTGTTTATAGATATGCCAAATTGCAATCTTCAATATTTAATAATAATGCTGATAACGAATTTTAAATGACAACATGATATTTAAAAAAATTTAAGAGAATGTAAAAGATGATATGTAATTGTAGCTTTTAAGATGGCTAATTAGCATATGTAAAACGATAGAAAGAGTTCCATTAAAAAAATTTTGTTGAGTACAGTCCTGAAATAGTGAAACACCTGTATAGCTGATACAAATATAAAACAATTTTCATGCAGCGTATATGATAGTGTATGATGATATAAAAGCGTGTTTATTTTCTCCCCCTGTATATTTCATATTGCTTTCGTAGGTCCATTTTTGAACTGAATTTAATTTAACATTCAAAGCATAAATACAGTGTTTGTCAAGAATGTCTCTCTTCTCCATATGATAATTTGGGAATAATTTCAGAATAGAATTCAGAATAGAACCTATTCTTTTAAATAATATTACATTACTATCTAAAAAAAATTTTAAGTTGGTTTTTTCTAATAATAATTTTATTCTGAAATTATTTTCTAAGTGTCATATAGAGAAGAGAGACACTCGTGACAAATGCGGTATTTTAATAAATAATAATGGAATATAATGGACACCGTAATGGAATATATATATATGACAAACAGGAAGATAAGGTTACGAATACATGAACACATTGACATATAATAAATTACAATAATATTAGGCTTATTCACTAATGTAAAAAGGTTCAAAATGGACTATTAAATATATAAATTCCAGAGAATGAAATATTGCACATTAATGAATGGTCAAATCGATATTGAACATAACCCTCTGTTTAAATGCTTAAAAGAAATCTAATAAAAAATTCTTATCGTCTTTGCTCGGGCACTCGTATCCAATTTTTTTATTATGCAGTTTTTTCTCGTGTTCATGTCTAGTTTTTTCTGTATCTTCGTGTTTCATTTTAAAGTGTTTTACTATATTTTGGCTATATTAATTTTTCTACTATTTTTATAGTTTAAAATATTTAACAAGTATTTTTTCATTATTTTTATGTTAATGATATCATATCTTTAAAATGGAAATAGGTAAAACATTAATAAAATGAAATGCTTGACGTTGATGTGGTTTATACTGACTTCAGTAATACATATTAATATAAAAAATATATAATAATATAAAAACTTAAAGGAAATGCTGGAAATAGGGATTCACATAACATTTTACCAATCAAAGAAAGATTTTTGCAAGTTATATAACAAAGAATAATTTAAATGTTGCAGACACATGAGTACAAAATAGATTTAAAATGTTTCAATGACGTTTTAACTTATAAATAAATAATTATCATCATATGATTAATGACTGAAAATTGAAAAAAAATAAAATATTTTTAAAAAATAACTTTTTTTCTCTTTTTGTTGAATATCCACCATAATTCTGTATGTAGATTACAAAAAATATTCTTCCACTTCGGTTATATTGCTTGTTTTACATGACACTTCAACATCATTTACAATTTTATCGTCTTTGAAATTGTCACCTAGTGGGCAATAGATATCCAACCCAACTGAACCCAACTTGGTACTATTCAGAAGAGAAAATATTTGTGACCCTTCCCTACGGAGTCATGAATGTATTAAAAGTATTATTACCTTCATTTGTGGTGTGCTTATGTGAATAGATTCCACTTCAAGTCTCTTAAAGTTTCAATGCACCCCTAAAATATAACTTCTTCTACATTGAACAAATAGTCATACACTGTCTGAATGCATTACCGGAGGGAGCATAAGACGCAGTTTTCAATCTACTGAAATTAAGGGACAAAATCTATGGGCAATACTAATCCGTTCAATCACAATAAGTTCAACAAGGCCAATCATATTTGTCCTTAATTTTGGAGAGGTTACAATAAACCTTTTGTCACAGTTACGAGAAGGCATATATATCAAATACAAATTGTTTTAATGGTACATGTCCACTAGCATTAAAATTGCGACATCTGAGAGTGAATTTACAATCGAAATTTAGATGAGCAATTTACTCTTAGAGAATGCGTCTGTTAATGAGACTATAAATATTTCCAAATGTTTTGTGAAATTTAAGCGAGGGAAATAATAATAATGGCGAATTAGAAATCGTGATCTAGGGAAGCGCCTATTTTGGTATCTTGCTTTGTAATCGTCGATTCTACAATTTTCAAAAGATGGTCAAAATCAGTAGGTGTTTGAAAAATATAAGCCATGGTATAGAAACTATAACAAATGTTCAATTGAGGCACCATTTACATCTAACCAATTTTGAAGGTGACGTTTAAAGCTTTTCACCTTACTCGAAAGAATGTCAACTGAAATATGTTGTATTAAAACACGTCTAATACTTCTTTTACTTTTATTTCTTTTAATTTTTTTACATAATTGACTATGATTATTATTAGCGTTTTTGATAAATTATGAAAGTATAAATATTGACATACAATATATCCAATTGGAACGAAAAAGCTCAATAGTACATTAAAATTAATATAAATTGGTAAATTTAATCCAGATAAAACCATTAACAATTTTATATAGGTACTCTTTTGGAAACATTTCTAGTGTTTTAGTACCAGTATCAAGTCTTCTGGAAGAAGTATCAAGTCTTCTAGAAGTAAAATATCAAATCTCGTGGAAGCATTTCAAATCTTCTGGAAGCAATTTTAAGAATCCAAGAAGTATTTTTAGTCATCTAGTAGCATTTTAAGTCTTTTGGAAACAGTATCAAGTCTTCTGGAAACAATTAATATATTTGCTCTCTTGTTGTCATCGTGATGTTAAGTTTAGAATAGGAAATAAGTTTAGAATAGAAATTAGAATAATAAATAATAATCTCTGTTGTACTTCAACAGTGAAAATTTTATTATTATTTTTTGGTTTCGACCGGTTTCGGCTACACAACAATCATCAGGAAACCACCTGTTTATATAAACAGGTGGTTAAACACGCATTATTTAACCTTTTTAAGCTATTCGCGCCCACATAATTTTATCTAATGCGAATGTCCAATTTTATAATATTTGACCATATTAAAATTTAAACAATTAACTGATTTTCTAAAAAATAAAATAACTGAACCTCGATGTTATTAAGGAATAGTTTTAAATTTTTTTTTAACGTAAGTTTTTATTTTTTATTTTTCTGATTCTTATAAGTGAAATTGTTAGATATCACATGATGGAAATTTAATTACAATAATTTTATATAAAGAGGTGGTTTCGTGATGGCTTTGTAGACGAAACCGGTCGAAGCCAAAAAATAATAATAAAGTTTTCATCGTTGAGGTACAATAGAGATTTCTTGTTTTCTATTCTAAACTTCTGGAAGCAATATTAAGTCTCCATGAAGCATTTCAAGTCTTGTGGAAGCATTTCAAGTCATCTGGTAGTATTTCATTTTTACCCAACGCAGATAATTAGGTCTGCAGAGTTTTAATTAAAAAATTATAACTCGGAAATTTAAAGATTTAGAGACATTCTTCGGCATATTAAATTCTAAATACATTTGCTTCAAATTACTTCTTTTCCGTGGTGAGATTTTGGGAAATATAATTAAAGGTAATGTAATATACTAAATTGTAGTTATGTTACAGAGATGCTACTAAACTGACAAAATTAAAACAGAACAGCAAGAAGTACGTGAGCAACAAGTAAAATTTGTTTAACTCGGGATAAACGGTCCAAAGAGTATGTTAATTAAAACAAATTTTTTCATATGCTAATATTTCGATTGTTTATTCAATCTTCTTCAGAGCATTTAAACGCTAAAATGGATAATTTTCAAGTCAAAACATGAGGTTAAATTGAACCAGCATGTCAAGTTACAACGAAGAAAAAGCATTTTTTTTTATTTTAATATTTATATTGTTTTAATTAACATACTCTTTGGATCGTTTATCAAGAATTAAACAAATTTTAAAATTAAAACAGGCTGTCTAGGCTATTACCCCCTCCCCCTGGATTCGCCACTGGTGCTTTCACATATTCATATAATTCATGTTTCATACAATTCGATAACATAGACATCAAGCTAGAGAGAAAAATAATTCTATACACCACCGTTTTATCAAATTAAAGATATTTTAATTTAATTTTGTACTTTTCTTTTTAAAGACGAATTTTATTTGCTATAGTTTCGGCCCTTTTGAGGTCATCTTCAGAGACTTTTGAGTACTGTTGATCTTCAGATTATTTAAAATTTATTTATCAATAGATATTATTTTGAACCGGTCAGGGCCGAAACCGGTAGAACTATAGCAAATAAAATTCGTCTGTATAAAAAAAGTACAAAATTAAATAAAAATATCTTCAATTTGTTCAAGACGAAAAAACATTCCTTTAACAATATTTTATCAAATGTTTCATTGTGCATAAAAATAGTTATTAAAATGTTAATTATTTTACATGTTTTAAGAAACTCAAAGCATTATTGTAGACGTGACTCTTGAAGATGATTCATGTAGCAAATCGAAACAGGTAGAGTTGAAAGTAAATAATAGATATCCATTTTCTAAAAGTGCATAATTTATTTAACGCTGAAATAAAAATAGAAGAAAAAAAGACACAAATTTTATTTATATTTTATTTTATTTATTTTAATAGAAGAATGATTGATTATCTTGCACTTTTAGGCATAGATTACTGAAATTTTTTAAAGAACTTGCAGGTAGGCTGACGAAAGTTAACAAAAAACCAGGACAAGAAATGGTAAAATCGTTATCATTGACTTCAAGCATTCCATAAATCATTTTATACATCGTTTTATTATTACACTATTCATTTTCTTATCTCAATGTTGTTGTTATTCAACATGTGTTTAATGTAGACATCGCTTTATAAGCAAGTATTTCTGAAACTAATTTGAAAACATAATTACATATAGCAACTTTCAGAAAAAGTTACGTCTAATGGTGGATTCATGCAACATGTTTTAGTTTTAGTCGTAGGAAAGGCATTGGTTCATGCAATATTTAAGCACAGTACATTAAAGCAACATTTTGATATATAAAAAAAATTAAACTTAAAAATGCAAAAAGAAATCTGAAGTGAAACCGTTTTATTTATTAGAAATATTTTGTTGCTCATATAATTTAATGTGATTAATAAAATTGAAAAGGAAAATTGTTGTCACTGCTAGTGTAATGTGCTTGAATTAGGGATTATAATCCTGGGATATCGAGATCCCTGGATAACAAGGATGCGAAAAAATTTGATAATCCGTATTAGCTTCTATATTAATCAGTTACTGATCCCGGGATCCCGCAAAATAAAAAGACGCAGAAAAATCGTGATTCTCGAAAGAAATCAACATAAAGTTGCCAACTATTAACATGTCGTTGATCAATGATGGTCAAATGTTCAAAAAATATCCAACAAAAAACGATCTTCTTCAAATATATGTGAAATAAGAATACGGAAATGAACTGAAACTTCAACTTGACTGCAAAACATGATGGAATAGCATTTTTAATCATGTCAAAGCGATATAACAGTCTGAAGAACTGTATTATAAAAGCAATGAGTGATTTCCATTATTAGTGACAGTGAATTTCAAATTATTAGGAGTTGGGTTGCCTTTTAGGTTCGATCAAAGTGGAATGCATGCTTCAAATAATAAAATAAATTAATGCTGCTTTAGGAAAGTCCTTAGAGGGTTGTTTGATTGTTCAACCTTCGTCGATATTTTAAGTGACTCAAACTGGATTTCCAGTAACAATGAACTTTTGCTCAATAAAACTAAGAATAATAAGAGTAAAGGAGACGTACTGGTGAAAGAGATAAATATATAATAAAAAGACTTAATAATAAAAAGACAAAGTCGACCATGAAGACGCAGGCGATATTTCATTTGCTGAGTTCCAGAAGAAAGTTGACCAGAAGAAACCAAAGTTTTTTAAAAACACCCTTAAAAACACATATAACTATTCCGAAATGTGTATTTTGTTGTGTATTTGCTTCAGGAATCCCCAGCTTGAATGCATTTTTTATTAATTGCACAAAGTTCGAAGAAAACATTAATTTAGTTTTATGATCTTTGTGTCCTATATCATAAAGATATTGGTTCGCTTGTACCATTAATTTCGAATCAATTTGATCTGGGTTTGATTCCATTGAAATTATTGTTATAATTATAATAAAGTAAAATACAAAATGAAACAAAATACCGCCATTAAACGGAGGGTTTTAGCTCTAAGAAGATAAAAGTTGGGCAACTCTTGTCACTAGGACAAAAACCGTTTTAGTCGTAAGGTGTTGCATGAACAGAACTAGTACAACACAATACCTTAACCTTTCACGCTTATGACTACGACTACGACTAAAACTAAAACACGTTGCATGAACCCACCATAAGCGACACACGTTTGAATTTTATTTCTGAGACTGTTGTCGCAATTTTGTTGCCAGTAGATATATACTTTAGGATGTTATCCTCGAAAAGTAAGAATCATGTTTGACGAGACGAAAATGAACAATATGATAATAATGTGACAAGACATGAAATAAATGTGAAAAGATGAAGGTAAACAAGTTTTTCTTGATGATCCTTCATCATCGACAAAATTAAACGAACACTACATTAGAAACATAGTTTAGAACATATTTAATCTAGATATTGAATGATTTACTCAAACTACTAGAAAAATTATATGGCACGCGCGAGATTCATGTATCATCGCTACAAGATGCTCATGTATCATAAGATCGTAGTCCATGAAATGTGTAATTGCAAGCATATTCAAGTGATTATTCTGTCATAATAGGTGTTTAGAATATAAGGCAGTGGACGAATCATATTGCGACTTTCTCTATTGAGAAATGCAATTACGGTAACCTAATCATGATGGGTCAAGCACATTCTTCCTTTTTACATATTTAACAATAACATCGAAAAGAGTGTTAACAAAATATGAAAATTATGAAATTATATTAATAATAATAATAATAATTAATATGTTTAAATATATTGAAGCTATAAAGGACGCCGAAAAATCATAAATGAATTGATTGATTTCATAATGGTATAGGTGTTAAAGATTGGACTCGTTTACATTTGATAAATGTATGTTACTCGGGTACTACTGTCGAAATATCCGGGTACTTTCAAATTACATGGGTACTTTGCAACTGTCATCTCAAAAGTTGTGCTCGGATATAGGCACTTTTCGTCGTTTAAACGTATCCGGGTAACGGGTACTTCAACAACAAATTACCCGGGTAGCGGATACTTTCTGTACTTGGGTATTTACCTGAGTCCAAAATTACCCACCCAGTATACCCCTCGCTAGATTATGATACCCTAATAAAACTCCGAATCACCTCGATAAACATTTAGAATAATTTAACTTTGTGATTGGGATAAAGGAAAAGAAAGAACTTACTCAAATTTAGAATTTCTGTAAATGTTATAAATTAAATTGATTCACAATTAGAAAAATTGATGCTAAGACTCTATTAATATGTTAAAATTTTGTATCATCTGATTCATTTTAGTTGTCTTTTCGTTGTATTGCAGTATCATACAAATGATTATTTATTGTTAAAACAATGCATATTAAAGATAACACTTAAATTAAGCACCTAACACAATTAACCTTTTTAATTCACATTTTATCAACAAAATGGTTCGAATTGAAATTTAAACTCGTGTGTACACAAATTTAATCTACGAGGTATCGTTTGTAATATAATATTTTAATTAAATTTGTGTTTCATTAAAATATGATAATAAAAAAATAATTATTAAATGCAAACTTTAACAAAGAAAAACTAGTTTTCAAAATTGTTTTTATTCGAAATTACAACATATTTATTATTGAATATTAATGATTATTGACAAATTATCCGAACTTTGAGGACCTTATGAAGATGTTTAAAGCATGGTATATAACATTTTAAAATTAAGACTTTCACATTAAAATCAACTATAATATATGGGTAATTTCGAAAATTATTTCATTGAAGCTTTAATTTTAAACGCACATCTTTATGTGGAAATAAAGAAAATATGAAAAGACAAATATTAAATATTAGGGATAATAATAGAAGCGAAAATAACACCTACAGTTCTACCATGGCTACAACATAAATATGTTCAGCAATAAAAATAATGAAAAAGATTAAACTTAAGGACATGCAGTATCATTAATTAATTTGTAATGGGAAAATAAATATGCAATATATCAGCCAAGTATATAAATACTTTTTAAATCATTTAATGAGTTTGCAATTCAGTAAAAAATTCCGCATATTTAAATTGATAATTGTATTTTTTTTTCAGTACTCAATTTAATATTAAAACACTATCTTCAAATTGACTAAATTTATGACATTTGCACTTTGTATACTTTAATAATCTTATTTATGGCTAAAAACAACGGTATTGATAAAAAAATTACGTTCATTTTGAGTTATCTTAACCAGCAATAAAGGCATTCACCTTTATTTGTATTTTCAAAGTTTTATCTTTTATTAATAACTTTATATATCTCATAAAAATAATAAAATCATATTCTCGTTACTTAAAAATGAGGATTATTATTACAATTGAATGTATTTAATGATAAGAAAATTGTATTCTACATACATTCTGAAACTAAATAAAATAGAGAAAATACGGACTAAGAAAGAATTTTTCAGGGTGATTTTTTTTAAACAAAGAATTCCTGAGGAAACTCGTTTCAACTATCTAAATTGTTGGCGCTGTAGTTGTACCTTTTTCTTTGTTTGATACCGTCCCTTTTCTTAGAAAAACGTGAGGTTTCAATGGGTAGAAGGAACGTATTCCCAGTTTTCCGTAAACTTCCTTTATCGAATTTTTCACAACGAACTGATTCACAAAAGGTACCATCTTGTACAGCGTTGTCATCTTATTGATCGATGTTTGCCTATTTAATCGAAAAAACTACATTAAAGCATAATTAGAAAGAAAATATTATTTTACCATATTTATTTTATCATAATAGCTATCGTATTACTTACTGATATAAATCAGCGCACAAAGAGTTTATGTTTGAATAAACGTTAATATCAACATGGAGTCATAATTATATCAAATTACGTTTATACTTTAATAATAAATAGAAATGTCGGTCGAAAACTTAAATAAATAATTAAATTTAAAAACGACTTGTAAAATAACACTATTTAATGATAAAATTTAATCTTTATTTTTTTAAATGTAATATTAAATTTAAATTTTCTAGTTTAAACCAAGAAACGTGTAGGTCAAGGTATGAAATATACTTCAATTATCGATTGAACCACTCATAAACGTGCACAATAAAAAGTTCTTATCGGTTTGTACGGAACATTTTTATTAGTCATATAATCCGTAAGCCCGTAAGTAATTTAACAAAACGTGTTGATTATCTTTCATTTTTCACCTTGTACAAAATTGTTTTAAACAAGGATATCTTCTTGAAACCTTTCTTAACGCTCTATAGTTTGGAGTTAATTTAATATGGCGTTGGATAAAAAACTTAGTCATTGTCACGGAAATTGATTACAGATATCAGGGTCAACTTATATCCTTTATTTAAAAGGAACTGTAACATTCTTGTATTTATAATACTCCTATAAGTAGAAGTGTTAAATCTAAAATAATTTTAGATAAAATTATTACAAATTCAAATAGTGTCTTTCATGTTTATGTTTCATTTTATGTAATTAATATAATTTAAACAAAATAACGTGGAATTTCTTTTCTGAAAACTTTTATTTTGTGTTTGTGAGATTAGCCAAAAACTAAACAAGGAAAAAGTTATAAAAAGTAACTGCTAACAAATTTTAATAACATTTAGAACAGGTAAAATAACATTGATTTCAGTGAATGATCAATAAAATATGTTATCTTATTATTAATATATAATCTCTTTATTAAAAAATATGTTCGTAATAACGTTTCAATAATGCACTTAAAATCGCAAAATATGAAATTTTTCACCATTGTTGTAAATTAACGATATATCCATTAAAATACTTTATACCATGGTATCCAATGTTACAAAAGCGTATAAAAATAATATAAAAGCATATAGCTACAAAAGCATACTATGCAAAATAAAACATATACTGAACATGAACCTTTGTTATGTTTTTTAATTTACGATTTTTCACATTTTTGACGGCATCTCGAAATCTAGACGAGTTGGAGAAATATTAAAGATAGCAGCAACTCAACATTCTTCGTTTCTACGGCTTTGAGGAAGAGATTGATTAAAATTTATAACAGTATAATTACAATGTGATTATTATTGGAAAAACAACGTACAAAGAATAAGAATCTAGAGTGAGTCAGACCTTAGGGTAGCAAATCGAAAATGTTTGGGAATTTAAAATCATTTATTAAGAGACTTGAAAAGTAAAGACCCACAACATTACAAGAAAATATTAATTTGAATAACAGTTTGAAAACAAAATGCATACCTCATGCACTGTAATTACTTCGAAAGCTTAGGAGGCTATCTATGCATCAATGAGGTATGAATTTCCTCACATCTGTTGCTGTAAACCTTCAACAATATCATTTATAGATACAGAAATTGATTTATAAACAAGCAAACGCTTATTTTTGGTTTTATAATTACGACATTCAACATTGTATAACATTTCATTTCCTTCATATTCGAAAATTAATAATTTGGTATATTGTATACCGAAACTTATCTGATATCATTTTGTGTTCAAGTACTATAATAATATTTTGCAGACAACAACATATGATCATAGATATATGACCATGTTTAAACGATTACAATGTTTGGTATATTACACTGCAATATTTTTCATCAAAGATATATTATAATTAATCTATGACATAGGTCTATTATAGTGTAATACCGGCTTAATGGATTATAGAACTGTAAGTAGAGATGTTTAGAAGAAAACATTAAATCTGGATACGTTTTTATTGTGTAAGAGAACGTTATCGATTTTTAATCGTTGAAGTTAATTTTAAATAGCAAATTTGAATACAATTATAAGCAAAATCAAACATATATAGTCACATGATTAGAGTGACATGATAGGTTTTCATTCCAGATTGTTGAGACCTCAATAATTATAAATACATTAAATGGTATCAAGTCAATAGTCAATAGCTCCCGGTAGTGATGAACTAGATATAACTTTTATTCGAAAATGTCTTCACGACATATTGCCCTATATTATTCACATTGTCAATGCTTGTCTTGAGCAATCGGCCTCTCCCGAGGCCTGGAAGGTGGCCGTGGTGATCCAAAAGATTTCCACAAGACTCGATACTGGTTCTGAAACACCTGATACTGCTTCAAAATGACTTGAACTGGTTCCAAAACACTCGATACTACCTCTGGAAAAATTAAAATACTTCCAGAAGACTTGCTATTGTTTCTAGGAGAACTTAATTGCTTCCAGAAGACTTGCAATGTTCCAGAAGACTTAAACTGTTGGTAAAATACATAATACACAAATAACATCTTCATGTCACAAGGTCAGAAATTGTTAATTAAAGACTAGTTTTCCTTGTAAAACTAAACACTGTTGGTAGAAGATATTTCCATTATTAAGAACCATGGGCGTCTGAAATGTGATTGCTCTGGGTTTGCAACTTCGAAATATTATGAAGAGTAAAATAAGCACTGCATTTTTTAATAATTATTGATAATCATGTGGAGTACATAAGAAAATGCACGGAAGAAGTAGCCTTTCAAGTATTAGCAATTTGATAGACTCTTCCTCCTGCAAAAATAAATGTATTTTTGCTCTTCTATAAGTACAAGGCACCTATCAGGCCAAAATATAATAAAAATATAACAGGTAAAATTGTTAACATTTACCCATAGATATAATGCAAAATCATGCGGACTTAAGTCCAATCAGTATTCTCCAACTGCTTCTAAGATTTTGGAGAGGTGTTTGCTTCATGAATACATTAGTAAACATAATATTTTACCTCCATCGCAGTCTAGTTTTCGATCCAACTACACTTGTGCTACGGCCCTTCTGAAAGACAGATGATATCATTCGGGTTCGCGAAGGCGGTCTTTGTGGTATGTTGGTGCTATTGGTTTGCAGTAAAGCTTTTGATAGGGTTAACCATTCAATGCTTCTATCTCTTTTGCACTTTGTTGGTTTGTCGTAGCCGTGTTCAGACGATGAAACTGGATGGTCTGTTTTCGTTTCCGTTGCCTGTGAGAATGAGAATCGCACAGGGGTCCATACTGGCTGCCGTTTTATTTTTTATTTACACTTCCTAGCTGACAGAGTTCGTGCAGCATTCATTGATACACATGTATGCTGATGACACTCAGTTATACATAACCTTTCCTAAGGAACAGATTGTACAAGCTTGCTTAAAAATTAATGCAGATCTCGAAACTTTGTGTGACTATGCTTACAAAATGTGTTTAACCCTAAATGCATCCAAATCAAAAGTGATTGTCTTCGGTAATCTTGTGTCTGCTGATGCGGAGGTGCAGTTAGATGAAAAGGTGTATTCACGTCAATGCTTGTGTGAGAAGGACGTATGCAGCTTTGAGGTACCTCTATCAGCACCGACAGGTGCTAAATTTGACCTTTAAAAGGCGTTTATGTGAGACACTTGTCCTGTCGAACTTTGTACATTGTGCAGCCGTAGACCCATGCCTTACTGCTTTTGATATTCATCGCATTCAGAATGTGCAGAATAGCTGTCTCAGATTTATGCATGGGATTAGGAAGCATGAACATATATCTCACAGTTTGATTTATGTGCTATGGTTGAACATCAGCAATAGATTAAAATATTACTTCTTATGCCTTGTATACAAAGTGATTACCATTGGGGCCCCACCCTATTTATACAATTAAATTACTTATAGGACAGATATTCACAACTTAAATCTCAGGTACAGGAGCACCATCACCATTCCTGCTTACATGACATTTCTGTTTAAGCGTTTCTTGAAGAGAGTATAACTCCTACGAGAGAGTATAACTCCTGTCCTTATAAAATTAAGAGTATTGATATCTTCAAAGTTAAGCTGCGTGACGCCTTGTGTAGGTTGCAATTAACACAACGTGACATTTTTGCTGCCTCGGTGTTCTTACATTGAGAATATGTTTTGTAATCATACAAAATTATTCTGTTTTTGTTTGTATTTGATTTATTTATATATTTTTTCCTTTTCACTATTCTCAACTTTAGGTTGAGTTGAACAGATGACAACCCTGATTATTGGTTGTCAATCTAGACTCCGCCTTTGACCACAAATAGCTAATTACAATGAAAGTATGTTTTTCATTCTTTTTTGTTTGCTTCTATTCTTTCTAAATTTTCTTAATATGTTAGGATTCTGTTGTTTAGAGGTCAACAATGCGATTATTATTATTATTATATCACTCTCTCTATCTGAAACCAACTTCACGGTACTAAGTCTTTTGTAGAGGAGTAAGTTACGTATTTTAGTATCACGGCAATTTCAAAACACTTATCTATAACAAAGTGCCAATACGCAGTTTTATGTTCTCATCACTACATTTAAGTTTGATGCCGTGTTCTTGTAGTCCAATGCATCATGGTGTCATTACCTTCCAAAACATATTTTTTTCCTATTTCTCCAAATCACTTTCAATTACCTTAACTCCATTTAGTAGGTTCCAATTAATTTTCTTCGAGGAATCGGTTTATATCAAGATTCCGACTATATTCTAAAAAGTGTCTTCAACGGAGCAATATTTTTGCTTGTCTAGATATAACAACACTTTTATACAATGTTGAGGCGAATTGTATATACTAGTTATTGTTGCATCAAGGCTGGTTGTTCACAATCACCATTTCTATTTGTGGCATAAAGATGGCATATTAATAAAATACAAGTTTAGTTCAAAGAAGTACATTATTTTGATCTTATTTTTTTAATCGAGTAAGGGAAATACATTTCTCAATGTATTAATAATTTTTATATTTTAGTTTGATAGCGATTATTTTTATAGTTGAATCGATCATTTTTCAATTATTAAAGAAAAGATTTAACTACAGCTCATCATTCACATATTCGATGTCGCAAGGTACATTGACAATTCATCACAAAGTACATTGTGATGACTAAGAAAAATAGGTTATTAAATGTTATAAATGTTAGTAATCTTAAAAATGGTGCGTTTTAACAAAAAAAGTGAAGGAAAATAAACTCCATATTTTAAAAAACATTCAAATTTTCAATAAATCAGTTATCCTTGAAATATTACAGCTATATAACTAGGAAAAATAAAATTAAGTGTGTCCAGGCAAAAGCTTTCTATTTAATCAACAAGAATACTTAGCAGATGCATAGAATCTTGAATTATTGAACATTTCACATAATAATTCGAACAAGGAGTACAAAATATAACATAAAAGATTGAAGTTACAATTAGTTTTATTTCAGCTATATATAAACAAAAACAAATGTTCATATATGTTTATGGGAAATCTTAATGCTGATGTTCCGGGATTCCCAATACCAGTAATTTGATATAAGTATTATTTCTAAACAAATTACAAAAAAATAATAAAAAGGGCTAGATCAGTGAATCAGTTATAACAAGTTTACACAAATCAAACAAAACTAACTACTTAAATTTAAACAGAAAATGTTCACTTTGCTTTAAGCCCATGTTGCAGATGTACCGCAGCAAAATGTGGTCGTTAACTCCGGATATCATTTCTAAATTATAAAAAAGAGGAAGATATACGTTTGTGAATTAATAGTTGGATTTAAAAAATTTCAATGACTTATAAAATATGGTAGTATTTAAGTTTTACAACACGGTGTAAAAAGACAAACAACTTTACACACCTTCCAGGAAAATGTCCTAAAAAACTGAAAGGTACCTGGCCATCAGCTTCTTCTCGTATCCGTCCTTCACGTATTTTGGAATCCCCTCCTTAAATTTTTACTAGATATTTCTATTGCTGTCGTTTACCTGGCTTTAATAATTAATAACACAACTTTTCCTTTTTTTGACATTTTGGGTGGCCAGATCGTGTGCAGTTGGGATCTAACTTATAATCTATAACTGTGCCCTTTTCCACACCTTGTGCGTTATCTTTTCTTTTCTCCTTGATTTGGATGATTTTTCTTATATGCCTCTTGGCCACTTGTCAATTGCTCTCCCTTTCTAACATTAGTTGGATATAGTTTTCCAGTTTTAGTATAATTCCCAGCTCTACGTTCGTTTGCTTACTTTCTCTTTCTCATATCTCCACTTAGAGAAGGTGTGCTTCACATTGTCTATCTCTCCACAATATGTACCTTCCATTATCAGCTCTCTTATGTAGCTGAAGATACGCTTTGTCGCAACTATGTCCCCTAATGAGTTGATTTAGGAAATAATTAATTCCATCCAATTTCCTTCCTATTTACGGTGTCATCACGGGCAGTATTCTATTGGTCTACCTGGTCATTCCACTAGCTGTGGCTCATCTATATTTCCATTCTCTTAACAGCTATTCTCTAGCTCTCTCATCTTTATCTGTATCCTATTTCGCTGCAAGCTTTCCGTTACAATTAGTACTTCCGTTAATGTCGTCTTATAGGCTCATTGTCCTATAATTTGAGAGTATTTAATTGATCCAATCAGTTTTTCCTTGCTGGGTACGTATGTTGATCTATTATTCATTCAAGGACATTGACATTTCTATAAGCCTTACCAATTAAATAGCCACGGTTATCAACATACATTTCTTCATACACTGCCTCAATAGCATCAACGGCCGATCTTTCTGTCATGAATCCATACTGATTCTCTGAAAATCCTCCCTTATCAATTTCTTCCTTTAACCTGTTTTTGATAATAGCTAGAAAGATAAATCTACGAATGCTTTCCTAATAAATAAAACCAATGATAATAGAGCTGCTTGTTATTTTTAAAATGCTATTAAAATATTTAAAAAACCTATAATATAATTCCTCCAATTAAAAGCATTGACGAAAATCGAGCTAGAAATCATATTCAAAATGCGGGAAAAGTTTGAAAATCAGCCAGAATAAACATTTAAAGCAAATAAAGATCAGGAAGAAGAAAGAGAATATTCTTGAAAGGTCAAGATAGAGATCCAAAATATACAGTATAATATAAGACAAAAGAAAATTGTTAACTAAATAAGCGTCCTAAGAAAGTTACAATTAAACAAAGATAGTACTGGGTGCTGACAAAAAACTAATTTTGAAAAAGATCCAAGCTATGAATTATCTTAAAATCATCAAAAATGTCTAAAATATGTCTCAAGCGTATATAATTGTCTAAAATTATTCAAAATTAGTATATAAAAATCTACTATCTATCTAAATTCTAAATATAAAATTAGAATAATCCAGAAGTTGTCTAACATCATCCAACGCTATCTAAATTAACCTAATTGTTTAAACTTGTTTAAAATCATCAAATACTGGCTAAAATATCTCTTTAAAATCTTATAATTGTCTGAAGTTGTCCAAGGTTTTGTCTAAAATATATCTCTAGTAGCTAATAATAATCATCTAAAGATGTCTAAAATTATCAGAATCTGTCTAAAAATGTCTCAATCGTCTATAAATTGTCTAAAGTTGTTTAAAATTATGAACAAAAGCCTAAGATCATCCAAAATTAGTTTAAAATCATCCACAAGTTATCTAAAATTATTCAACCTTATTTAAATTAATGCAGTTGACCAAATTTGTCTGAAATTATAAAATCACCAAAAACTACCTGAAGTCATTAGCAATTGTTTAAAAATATGTCTCTAATATCCTATAATGGTCTAAAATCATCTATGAGTTTGTAAAATAATCCTAAATTTGTCTAAAATATAACTCTAATAGTTGTCTGTAGGTGTTATTACATCTTTTAGTAATTATCTAGAGATGTCTAAAATCGTCAAAATAATTGTCTGAAGACATCAAAAACTGTTTAAAATATGTCTCAATCATCTATAATTATATAAAGTTGTCTAAAATCATCCCTAAGTTATTTCAAATCATCAAAATCTATCTCTAATAGTTAATAATAGTCTAAAGATATCTAAAGTCATCAATAACTGTCCAAAATATGTCTCAATCATCTATAATTGTATAAAGTTGTCTAAAATCATCCCTAAGTTATTTCAAATCATCAAAATCTATCTCTAATTGTTAATAATAATCTGAAGATGTCTAAAGTCGTCCAAAACTGTCTAGAATATGTCTGTAACAACCAATAATTGTCTAAAGTGGCCTAGAATCCCCTACGAGATAGTAAAATTTTCTATAGTTTATCTTAAATATATTTATAATAGCTAATAATTATCTAGAGATGTCTAAAATCGTCAAAAAGCTGTTTAAAATATGTCTCAATCGTCTATAATTGTCTAAAGTTGTCTAAAATCATCAAGCACTATCTAAAATATACAACTTGTGCATCAAAAACCTATCTAAAATACATCTCTAATAGCTAATAATTGTCTAAAGATGTCTGAAATCATAAAAACTGTCTAAAATATGTCTCTATCGTCAATAATTGTCGAAAGTTGTCTAATCTCATCCACAAGTTGTTTAAAATCATCCAAAATTTGTCTAAAATATGCTTCCAATTGCTAATAATTGTCTAAAGATGTCTGAAATGACCAAAAACTGTGTAAAATATGTTTCCAATAGCCTACAATTGACTAAAGTTGTCTGGAATCATCCAAAATATGTCTAAAATATATCTCTAATCGTTAATATTTGTCTAAACTTATTTACATTCATTAATAAACACTAATATAAGATAAAACCAGTTTAGAATCATTCAACGTTATTTAAATTAATCTATATTTTCAAACCTTGTCTAAAATCAGCAAAAGCGATCTAAAATATGTCTGTAATAGTCTATAATTTTATGAAGATGTCTAAAATCATCATATAACTCTAATAGCGTATAATTGACTAAAATATTCTCTGTGTTTGTCAATTAATCTAAAATTTGTCTAAAATATGTCTCTAATATCCTCTCGTTCCTCTTGGTCTAAAGTTGCCTAAAACCATCAAAATTTCTTTAAAATAGATCTCTAAATCTAACTCGACTTTAGCATTATCTAAAATCTTTGAAGGTAGGCTAAAATTGTTATAAATCTTAAAAATTTCTATGGTGTTAAAACTGATTACTTATAATTAAAATAAATCTTAACAAATGCTGGGACTGAACTCAGATATTAGAATTTTTGTGTGGGTGCTTTTAGCGTATAATGGGATATATTTTCATACAGTTAATTGAACAAATATCTATGAATTAACTTCGATGAATTTGTAGAATTTTTTCCTTCAAAACATTGTATTATACATTTAAAACAATTAAGTTTAAGTGATCTAAAATTGAATTATCCCAACAGATGTTTCAGTTTATTTTTCCTTAATAACGTTTCGATCTTTCCTGTCAAGATACGATCTTACTGAAAGTTCTTAACGTTCGTCGTCTCTTCTGAGTCAAGCTCAATCGTAAAATTTTAGTATCCAAGGGGGGCAATCGGAAACATCGAGACAGCTAGGGGACTTTAATATAACACGCTGCATTTAAGCAAGCTTTCGAATATTCCCAGCAACGCTTTTCGCTTAGAACGGGAGACCCAAAACCATTACATTTTCTCTATCTAACGTAAGGGTGGAAAGGTGAATAAACCCTCAGGTGGAAAAGTAAAGGCTTTTCTCAAAGAAAGGAATAGTTTATTCTTTTTTGTTTGGAATTTTGTACCATTTAAATGAATTATTTATTAAGAGATAAAAATTTATTATAAAGAATAAAAAAAATAAAATTTTTGGGTTCAGAACGGAAATAAAACAAGCACATATGGTTGTCTAAACGAACGTGCTTTCAGAATTTCCGTATTCAAGGAGCGTCAATAAAATCGCGTTACGTCAACCGTAAAATCGCCCCAGATGGTGTCAGGAAATGATATTAAACTGTAATATTGAAGTCGTAAACCAAAAGTGGTTTGATTTTCTGCGTAAAATATGTTGTGTTTAATTAAAAGTTCATTAAGTTTTTGTGAAATAAAAGTTTCTTGTGTCTAGACGGTGTAGAGTGCTTTTCTTTAGTCTGTTTAGATGCGAAATTTTTTATGCGTGGAAAGTAACTTTGAATACATAAATCTTAAAAAAAATTACTTTATCTTAATGATGATTTTTTGTTATTTAGGTTTTAAGTGAATATTTTTACGGTCAAGCAATTTTATTCCCAAATAATTCGCTTCATTGAATAGGTTGGCCAGTATGACGGTCATAATTTTAGGCTATCTCGACTTCTTCCGCGTGAATTCTTTTGAAACAGTAATTTGGCTCTTTATCGCGTGCTCTAAAAAGCTTCTGTCTGACTTTATATTTTATATTATAAAGCAACTGGTTTCAAATGCAAAATGCTTTTTAATTTAATTTGATTTTAGATTATAAATTAAAAATTCCACGTTATTCCTTAATAAACCTAAGCGGTTTATTAAAGGCGTTTATGAAAATTCATGACCTATTTAAATATTTCGTTCTTATTCTTTTTTAATGGAAAATTATTGAGTTTGTGAAAGATGTTGATGTTGCAAAAGAATTATGACGAGGTTTTAAGTTGTACGATGAGTGATATATTTATAGACTGGGTCAGTAATTGACCTGTGAGATCAATGAAACGTGGTATATGGCATGTAGTAACTTGTAAGGTCGTTGAAATCGTAAAGATATTGTTATACGTCATAGTTTATAAAAATTTGGTTTGAAATAAATGATAATGTTGAAATTATAATATATATTCTGTGTGTATTAAAATATTATGGACAATCAATTAAATATAATGTTATTAAGATGACATAAAATCTACCATTTACAAATAATCTGTTATAAATATTTGCAAATACTAAACATATTAACAGAAAACCAATTATCGACGATTTTATTGAAAGTAAACTAAGACCAACAACAAAAAATACACTAAAAATAAATTCAACTCATTTTCGTAATCATATGCGATGTGGAACTAAATAAAAAAAAACTCATCTTTCATAGATATTGTGAACGAATAATATCACGCGCCACCAATAATCCAACGAGAAAAATAAGAATGAAGGTGAAGGTCAATGCTATCCAAAAACTTGCACAATAAGTTTTATACTATAAATACAAAGATTACAAAACAACCATTCCGTGTAAGTTATGTACTTGTATCACACACACCACTGATACTTGCAAAAAAGAACACAGCGATGTGGTAAATGTGAAGAAAACCACAAAACTACCAGCTGCATTATAAACCAGCCTGTATCGTGCTTAGCTTGCAGGGCTATAAGGCTTTTGTTTTTAAATGCAAAAAGCGCTTTCTTAAACCCATCGAAAGGCACAATCAAAATAAAATTCGCTAACTAAGAATTGAGGAAATTAATGAAAAAGTAATCAAAAAGTTCCAGAATTCATTAACCGATGTTTATCCATAACTGCATAATGGGTATATATAGCAACTATCAGAAACTGAGACGAACATAGAGGAAATCAACAACTACTCAGCTTCCAAAGAATTTATAAATGTCATATATGGAGATGTTAACAGCTTTAACAGTCAGAAATACCAAATTTTCAACTATACACAAAACAATGACATAGATGGCATACATGATGCTATTTGTAGAAATTAAAACAAAGGCAGAACAACATATTAAATACAGAGACTGACAAACAATTCAAAAACAAGGTTACATAACCAACAATACCAAATGCAGATCCCTCATATTGCTAAAGCCAACGATACCTCTAGGTACAGCAAACCCTCCATCGATTAACAGACCTCTCAATGTATGTCTCTACTTCACCACTCCTTTCGATAAATTCACATTTTTCTTGTTTACGTCCACCCATATCAGCCTCTTGAAAAGAACATTTTCTCTAAAGCAGTACAATACAAATTCGTAATAATAATAGGCGATTTCAACTTTAACCCATCTAAATGTAAGCAGTTTCAATGGTACCTAGACACCTCTTATTCCAAAAAACGACATATTCACCCTACATTCCTGATATCGGCAAACAACGACACAACCCTGGATACATTTATTCACTCTGAAAATATTACGGAACTTGTAAAAGATTTAAATCTTACAGATCTATGCTTCGATCAGTTGGCGATAACGAAATTGCACAAGTCAAACCCCACCAACCCAGACAAAAAAGTTAAAATGTAACCTAACTAGGACCAATGTACAAAAAGTAAATGAAGACATGACAACTTTTATAAACAAATCCACAACAACACAGATGAACGAAAACTTCATACAAGATTTATACAACTCCCTTACACAAGCAATAATATGTTACTCACCGAAAACACCGACATAAACACCGAAATCAAATATTAATCCAAAAATACCAATTGTATCGTTGATTAGAAACATGCAAAGAGATAGAAACGAATCATGGCAAAACATTGGTAGAAAATCAAAAAGGTGATAAAATATAAGAAGAACATTCCGACAATAATGCACAATAATATAGAATATAGGACAGATCCAGATCAGCAGAAAGGCGATATATTTGCCCAACACTTTTTAAAGTGCGCTCACCCCCAAACTAAAGCACGGTTATGACAATCATCATCAAGAATATATTAACAAGTGGTACACAAGACTTCTCGCATTGGCAAACCATGCGTATAAAGTGAATATGATTAACACCTTTCAAAAGATAAAAGTTCATGCCCCGGATTGGATTTAATTACCAAAAAACTACTGAGACAATTCAACTCAGATATACCTAACATAATCCATACAATTTTCAATTTTTGCATACAAAACCTAATACTCCCATCAATATAGAAAAAAAGGTACAATTATAATATTAATTTTTCTTGTCCACAAAGCTAATGTCCTATCACTCTTCTGTCCATAATTAGTAAAATCTATGAAAGATCCTTAACTCCAGAATTTTTCACCTTATTCAAGACTAAATCTCTACATTCGTCTTTAAGCAGAAACAATTAACAATTTATCCACTGATTATTCTCATAAATAACCTACAAGTAACGAACTTCATCACCGAAAAACCGCGATCTTATTTCTGGATATAAATAAAGCCTTTGACACAGTCTGGCAACAGAACCATTTTACAAGATGGAGAAATTAGGAATACCTACACCCTTCTTTTAAGTTGTAGATGAATATCTTCGTAACAGGATACTAAGCATCAAAATTAATAATGCTACATCCTTCCGTTTTTGTCCTCACTCACTTCAATCCATCCAGACACCAACTACTTCAATATGCAGATGGCACTACATTAATATCACATGAAAAAACCTTCAAATAGCTATAAAACCACTCCAGGCGCAATACAACAACATATCATCATGATTCCACAAATGAAGAGTCACCTCCAATCCGGACAAATTCTAACTATTGATCCCACATTCCAAAATCAAAGTACAAGAAATTCAAAGTACACTACAAAAAACTACAAATAGAGGTAACAAGACGAGCAAAACATTTTATTTCACTGACCTACAAAGACTATAAACGTATATGTGGACCACTCCTCGATTATGGACATCTCATATATGTCTCCTCTGCATCTATATGTTCTCCGGAGTCAACAAAGGAAGTAATCAAGAAAGCAGAAAGAAAATGTTTACGAATTTTAACAAAAATTAGACGCCCATACAATCCACTCCATAACATAAACAATGAGTATCTATATTCAAGTACAGAAATAAAACCAAACTCGGTAAGGCATAAAATACTGAAAGAAAAATTCATCAGATATGCAACACTCGAATGAACGAAGAAAGATCTAAACAAGCCAACATTATACAAAGAATTCAACGTAAATTCACAAACAAAATGTACTTTTCTTTGTTTTTTGTCTTTTCTTTATCATCGTGTTTGTTAAGGAGCAAGTTGTAAAAAAATTTTTCGTACTTAACGATGAAATAAATTTTTTTATTTTTCGGTTTTTACCGGTTTCGGGTTTTTGCCATTATCAACACCTATTTAACATTTAAATCAAATATTTACATTATTATTAATAGATTGAACTTATCCTAAAACTTGCTAAATAAAACAGAAAATAAAACTTACGTTATGTCGATTTCTCGAAATTTGATTTCTTTTTATTGCTTTTTCCTATCATTATTACTTTTTAACACTAGTTTATGATTTTTATTAGTTGTTTTAACAAGTTTTAGAATAAGTTGAATCTATAGATAGTAATGGAAATATTTCATTTAAATGTCAAATAGATGGTTTTCTGTAGATGCTAAAAAGCCAAAACCGGTAGAAACCGAAAAATAAAAACAACATTTATTGCATCGTTAAGTACGAAAATTGTTGTTAATTATTGTAAGCGGAAAGTCCCTATAACGTTAATGTAATTGCCTTTAATTAGCAATTATTGCAAAATATTGACAAATGATCTTAGGATTTCCACGATTTTTTTATGAATACGAAAAATGATTTTGAAAAATTTGGTTACAAATAATAAAATGGCAGATATGAAACTGATAATGGAATATAAATAGTTCCTATCTGATTATGATGTAATAGAAGTGATGATCAACTTGATAATCAATTCTTAGCACGAATTCTGAGATTACTAATTTAGAGTTGAATTCCAAATTTATAAATAGATAATGCCATAATTTTAACACGCCTTCATTTTAGGTAACAAAAATATTAAAAATCACCTTTTTTTCTATTTATGTCTTTGTAGATTACAATCGTTTTGATTGACACAAATCCATTATTCTTTAAAACACGTTTAAGTATAAAATCTTAACTTCATGCCTTATGTATGTTGCCTGCTTTGAAAATATATCCAATTGAATAGTATCATATTGGCACATTCCTTAGAGTTTTCTCTTTTTTCGTATTTTTGAATATAATGTGTAAGGATAAAAATCTTGTGACTGTTCGAGCAAAATAATTAATATCAAAAGTTTTATGGATCGTTAATGAAATGCTAAATAAAACTATAATGTAAAAACATGTTTTATTAGTCGTCAGATCAGTAATCGAACTGTAATTTTTCCAAACGCTTCGAATTTGAAGGGTTAAAAATGCTTATAAACAATCCAATTTCGAACAGGGAATATAATCCAGATTGAAAAATACCATCCATGTTTTGTCATCTATAAGCTGGTGATCTTCAAATCAAATCGTTTCGCACTGGTTTTAAAATCGAAAACAATTCGTATGTCGTTATATCATATATTTATTGTTATTTACGGCAAATAATTTAACGAAATAAATTGGGGTATTTTTAAGATTTTGAAGTACCAAGAAATCATCTATTGTATTTCAGATTTAAGTACCTATATTTGTTAACCAATAACGTTAAAATGTTTAGAACAAGATTTAGTTGAGTAACTTCATGAGAAGTTGTGCTTAGGCCAGAATAATGTGGGTACCTATAAATCAACCCTTACTAAATAAACTTAACAGGAAATTTTGAACTTACAAGTCCTAAGTAAACTTGTCATCACAATTGAAAGTAACTTGAGTGTTATTGTTTACATGAGTCATCGGTACGTATTCGCAGAATTTAGTTAGCTTTTTAGAACGCATAAGATCGATTATTCTAATATAATTGATAATACTTCAATGTGATATTCTCAATGAACACTATATTCTTAAGTTTTCATGTAATTTATTACTTATAAAAAGATTAAAAGACATATACAGTAAATGTTCATTGTGAAAAAAGGTGGAGGCGCCGGATCTGAAATTACATACCAACAAATGTTAGATAATGATCGACGATGTAATAATATTTTGATCTATAGCAAACTTAATGGCTTAGAAAATAATAATTATTAACATTTTTATTTTTTTAATTGCAGTTAGTAATCAAGATATCATAAAATATTAGCTTTATTAGTTATTTTTCTATATTAGATTTATACTAGATCTTCACGAGAATATAGATACATAGTTATTTAATTGTAAGTTAAACAGAGTACGCTTCTCATTGTCACGGTTTTAATCGGCTTTTAATTTCTCTGATTTATTGCTGGTAAATAAACCTGATTGAGATATTTGTTAAGTTAGGATTCGTTATTATCGCGTATTTAGTGTTTTGTGATTACAACATGACATTTATGGGCTTGTAGTGATTCGATTTTTTATTTTAATTAGTTTTCCTAATTTATAAAACAATTTTTTATACTTATTTTCCAATTTATTTATTATTATTTATATATAAAAACTGCAATAAATTAATGAAACTCCAAAAAAACGCCTTGGTTATAATAATCAAGATAAAGGAATGAATGATGACTTCAATTGAGCATGTTTTTTTTAAGTTGTTGTATGGTAAGCGCTGTTTTATTCAATATTTATTAAGATAAAGATTTTAATATACAAGATTTCCATATATTCCACCATGTGAAAACATGGCTACAGCTAAAATAATGGAGATAATAGGACGTTTTCTGAATCAAATTAAAGACGATAACGCCCTATTTAAAATAATATAAAATAGCTGACGTTTTACCCAGAAATAATTGAGAATAAAATTAAAATGTGTAAGACTGCGTTTCAAATTAATTAAAAGAATACGGCGTAGCATTAACAACGGAGATTAAGAAGCGAATCATGGCTTAAATTCTGTTAAATTGTGTGGTGTAAATTGTGTAATGGTGTATGATAATCGCTATTTTATTCAAAATATATTGAGGTACAAATTGAAATATAAAAGAGTACGTTCCCACCCTAATAACATTAAAATAATAATGGAGAAATTAAATATATTGCCATGGCCAAAATAACGGAGATAATGAACTAAGTAATGGATTAAATTGAAGACGAATATGTCCTGTTTAAAATAGTATAGGCTAACTTGTATTTCAACGAGAAATTATTGAGTTAGAAAATAGTTTAAAATTGCGTTTCAAATTAATTTAATTTGAAAAAATCGCCTTTGCTTAAATAATGATAAAGAGATAAATCATGGAAATAAAGATGTTTTCTTTAAAACAATGTGTGATAATCGCTGTTTTATTCAAAAATTATTCAGCTAAAAATTGAAGTATGTAAGATTGCGTTTCAACTTAAATAACAGTAAAATAATAAAAATTGGAGAATTCAAAAAAATCGCTACGGCTAAAATAATGGAGATAATGAGATCATTTATGGATCAAATTGAAGAAGAAAATGCTGCATTTAAAATGATATAGGATGAGTGACGTTTGATCGAGAAACTATTGAGATAGATATTGAAATCTGTAAGATTGCTCTTAAAATCAATTAGACTTCAAAAATCACCTTTGTTTAAGTAATTGAAGACGAAGATGTCTTCTTTAACAGTGTTTGATAACCGCTGTTTTATTCAAAAACTATTCTGATCAAAATTGAAGTAAGTAAGACTGTGTTTCAACATAGATAATATTTTATAAAATAATAAAAATGGGAAAATGAATAAAAAAAACGCCATGGTTAAAACAATGGAGATAATAAAATAATTTGTGGATCTATGGATTTATGTGCAGAAAATGAAGATTTTCTTTTAAATGGTGTATGATTATCGCTGTTTTATTCAAGAATTATTGAGTTAATAATTAAAAAGTGTGTACACATTTTAATTAAGAGTAACATTAAGATAAATTAGATAAGTTGGACTGATTAACCGAATTATTGGGCTTAATAAGCGAATATAAAATACTTATAAAACGTTTTAATCTTATATGTTTTGTCCCGATAAAGAGGATATTCCCATTAACCGAAATGCACATTAATATACTACAAAACCATTTAAGTAAACCTAACAAATATAGTTTAGTATAATGAAATATACATTATGATCCATTATTAATGGGACACCAAACAGCAGTGAATTTCTTACATTAAATTATTACGATTAAACTTTATACTTTATATTCATTCCCTAATACTAAATTATTATTTATCACTTTAAAACATGATATGTACCTATTTCCATGTTCATAACGTAAGAGAAACGGAAATTATTAAAGAAACACAAAAATAAATTATTAACCTTAATAATATTATACTCTCTGCATCTCTTCATTATTCATTCTCACCATATCTTCATCATTAATACTCACACTTCATGTGTTAATAACATTTAGACTAACATACATTGGATTATATCGTAATAATTTTACTACGTAACCCAATTTTTCTTAGTCCACCTGTAAATAAAGATTTTTCACCATTAGATATTTACTGAGCATAGTAAAATTTTGCGAGATTCGCTTACACAATGATTATCTTGAAAGTGGAAAACTTTAAATATGATTAACTCTCTCAATTTTTGTTGGAAAAATTTAACGATAAAAACTACGATTACTCTTAATGGAGCACTTTTTAAACTAGGCAGCGTCATCTGAAGGTAAAAATAATAATAATAGCGTTCATTCTCCACAAATATACATATGATACGATAAATTAAAAAATTTAGAGAACCACAGAGCCCAGTTCAGCTTAGTGTTTATGCTCCCTGTTTTTACACTGAACTCTGGGTGTTCTGAAAAAGCTTCAAATAACACATCTGCCTATAACTAAGTTTTTCCTAAGGAACCTATATCCGCAAACAAAACAATAAAAGATATTCGCCAAAAATTTTAAAAGATAGCTAATTTTAAGAGTACATTAACTTACCGAAGAAGTAATCGATACAACTTAATCCTAATCCTTTTAAATAAATAGGGTCTAAATTCCTATTTCTAATATTGATGGAATGGATATCAACCCTAAATCATACTTTTCTTGAAAGATAATAAGGCTACTCCGATAACAATATTTGATGAAAAAGATTCAAGGAGCTCATGGTACATCGGTTCTTCATATTCAATCAATTTAAATCCATAATCCAAACTTTCTGGACTCCCTGAACATTACGCGCGAATTCTGTGTGCAGAATTCAAATAAGGGCAATAAATAGGTAAGCAACTATTAAACAACACAGAACGATGCTTTCACACAAAATACTTTTCAGTTTTATATTAAAAATGTTTAAAAATGTTATTAATCGTAAGACTAAGATTTTTTTGAGCTGATTAGTACGCGCGACTGATCACTATATTCAGTGGGTTTTTTAACATTTTAACTACCCTTACGTTCAAACAGAGTGTCACAAAGCTATAACGAATGAGATCGAGCAAAACATGATAAATTTTCCAGATCTTGTCTTCCTGGTCATCCCATTCAAAAATAAAATGCAACCAAGTACTGTTTGCGTGCATATGAGCGTTACAAAAGTGCAAAGTTCCATTATTGAGCCCAGCACCACAACCTTATCTAAAATAAAAATTCAGAAATGGTATTTGATAATTTAACTGATTGCTAACGATTACTTAAATAGGAGGTTATACATTTTAATGAAGTGTCAATGTGATGTAAAATAAATAAAAAAGGATAAATAGATTTAGTAAGTAGTTTTAGAGACAGTAAATTTATTATCTTTAGCTTAAATGATATAGTCAGTAATCTTTAGTAAATGCATAACATTATCACGTAGATATTGCGTTAATTGCTTATTAACAATTTTCTGCAGCACCTTACTAGTATATGGTAATATGCTTATGGACTTAAATATTTATACTGTATTGAAGAAGTTAATTTGGGTAATGCCAATAAAACACTAGTGACGATTTCCAAGCATTAGGAAAGTAATTTTTTCGAATGCTATCATTTGTGATATAGATAACATATTTCATGGCGGACGGGTAGCCAATTTAAACACATTTATAATAGTATCAGTATTCGACGATTTACTTTTAATTTCAGTTATCAAAGGGAAAACTTCACTACTTAGTTAATCTACTACATGCAACGATGTTGTTACGTGTGGAATGTTGATGGCATTATATGTTATTAGCTGAACGAAGAACGGTTGATACTAGAGTTTAATCACAACTGTTCAAAGTACACTTTTTTCGTGTCATATCGCTGGAATTGTAAAATTTCACAAGTACTTAAGCTACTTATAGTGTCTTCAATGTTCAAACATTGTGGTCTCCCAGCTGTATTAGTGTACAATTTATTAAACAATCGGAATTAATACGAAATCATCATTGATTGTTTTAAAAAGTAATTTTGTATCAATCTTCATATTCATAATATAAATTAAAGCAAAGTTATTAAAAAACGAAAATAGGATTGAACCATTTATATCTCCATTATTAACAATTGAACTGAAATAAATTGGGATAAATCGTAATAGTTAATTCAAAAACATAAGCATGAAAAGAATCAATGTTAAATAATCAGAATAAAATGTGTAATACAATAACAAGTTTACTCATAAAACTAATCCCAAATGTAGTGGGGGTTGTTGTAAATATTTTATTTGTGTTTATTTATTAATATTCAATTTTCGAATAAAGCTAACGTTGAGTACATTTAATATTTTAACGTAACTTTTTCGTTCAAACACATATTTTAAATTACTCAAATAAGTCTGAATATTAATTTAAAAATAAACGTTTATGTAGTTATTATAAACAACAAATTATTTAACGCGCAATACATTTTTGGTGATGCTTCCTGGTTAATAAAACTAAATGATTCTATTTAACACATTTTCACCTTTAAATAAAGGAAAATAAAATTTGCATAAATGAATCAAAACAGGAAAGTGATTTTGGTTTATAGGTCATTAGAGTTATTAGTTTATTATGTTAGCAACATCATATTCTAAAGAGTGACCATATTCCTTCCTCGTTACAGAGCGAACTGTTGATATTCTAATTGAACTAATTAGTACAATTAACATCGGCCGTGAAAATCTTCGTATTTATATTGATATTTTTATTTTTATTTATTACTTTTAGTCGTTTTGATCATGGTAAAAGATGTTTAAATATGAAACGCAAGTGGACATATGAATGTGTTCGTTTGCAAACTTCCCAACGCAATTTCAGAAAATCTCGAAGTTTATGAAATAAAACCACTGAAACACGTCAGAAGGATTATTGATTGAAGAAACTTTTTACACAAAAATTTACTCACTCTTTCAAATCCCAACTTCTAAGAGCTAACTCCTTAAAAATCTTAAGTGAAATTGGTGTCGAGTATTTTAAAGATGTTTTGAAATATAAGACCGATTTATTTTTGAGACATAAACAAATCGTTTATTTTGTATTTCTTGTTGGAAACCTTACATTAAAAGCATCCGAATGAAACAGAATATTAACAATTAATTAATATATTAAAAAACAAAGAAATAATCTTAATAAGATTATTTGTTTGTTAAGTTACGTTAAATTCAAAATATTTGTTATCCTATTTGTTGTTAATATGTAACAACAAAGTGTAAAAGATAGTGTAAAAAATACATGGTTTAGATCCTTTTTTTACCGACTCACCGAACCAACCGAACCACAAATAAAGCTTTTAATAAAAACACGGACGATAGCATATAAAGCGGATTACGTCAGATTAAAACTTTTCCCTCATTTGAAAATTCTTTTATAACTGAAAATTATTTAAATAAATTAACCATGATTTACTATTTCCAAGAATGTTGATATTGTATTAAATTATGGAAGCGAAAATAAATGTGCTTTATGCAAACACAAAGATATATACGTCTCAAATGTTGCCATATTTTCTCAGCCAGATATGTTACAAATAAAAACACAATCAACATTTTCCATGCTTTCTTTATTTATTGCGTTCTTTCGTTGCTTGCTTTTTATACCAGATGCGAAAGAATGACATGATTAACACAGAAAAGGAGTGCTTATGCTAAAGGAAGATCCAATGAGAAAGTGTCATAATGAAGACGCAAATATTACAAATCGAAAGTTAAGTCAGAAATCATGTTTTCTAAAGATAAGTATAGGAATCTTATGTCAGAACTCAACTTAATATTAAACAATTCCACCAGTATTGTAAAAGAAATGTTCCAGGAGTTAAACCTGATTATTAGCCCTATCCATAAGATATTCGTTTGTTAAACAGTGCACGTAAAATAATTTCCAAGACTGCTAAACATTTTTCTGGAAAAGCTAAGGAAGTACCATAACTTTCGTCCAGTATTCATAACTTCCTGGATATTAAGTTCTCGAGTCAACCTATATACAGCCTCAATATCCTAAGACACAAGGTAGATCTGGTAAAAATGTCAATAAGGTAACACATGAACGTACAATATAAGTTCTGCATATCCTAAATTGTACCGTAGACGATACAAAGATATAATAAAAAAGTTTTGCCATTGCATCGCGTATCAATTATGATTTTGGAAAGAATCTTTCGCCGAGTTGCCAAAAGTTAATAATTAGAGTTAATAGTTAGAAAACTCGTCGTTATGAGCGATGCCTACTTCCTCCTTATCTTCCATAGGAAAATCTTTGTTGAAATTTCCAAAGAATGAATTCAAATTAATAATTAGCAACATCCATATAACTACATCTTGCATCAATATCTTGATTAAAATTAGGGTCATGCGTTTCTGGTGTATATGTTATCAGAATATTCAGACCTTTTAGTAACCTACAATGAAAAAGCTTGTTATACATGGTATATGTAAATAGTGTTTTAGTAGCTGAGAATTGTTTTAGCGGCTACCGTTGTGGGGATTACCCTGTCAGTATACCGAATAATGTATAATTAAATTTTTCTACAAAATTTGAAAAAAACAGTATTAACTGCCTCAATTATTTTAAAATTATTGAAAAAATAATGTAGGATGTTTATTACTATCAGCTTAAGTTATCTTCCAAAGTTACAGCCGGGAAAATAATAATCCAAGCTCTCCTGTTTCAAGAATAGGCGGTTTGAAAAATATCATTATTCAAAATATTCAAATTGCTCTCCTATAAAATTTTTAAAATGTCAAACAAACAAACAAGTTTTCAATTTAGTTGATTTATATAGTAAAAAGGAATGTTTGTGGAAAATAATATAACCGCAGTATAAAAATCATACGGAACGTAAAGCCGCTTTAAAATATATTGCTGAATCGTTAAATTACGATGTGGAAATTATTTTAAAAAATTAATTCAATATAGCCAATATATTTGCTCGAAAAAATACCTTTCTTTTTTTATTAATAGTTTACGCACTGGAAGTGGTAAATACAGGTATAAGTAACATATGTAAGCATATATAAACGTATCTAACACTCTTCCGTATTGAAGAAAGTTAATTCTTCTTGCCTATTGAAAGTTGTATTAACAAAATATTTTGTAAACTCATCTCGAAACTCCCGAGCCAAAATTAGATAAAGAATTCGCAACTCATGTCTAATTTTTGGCAGAATTGCTTCTATTTTTGCATTTATAAAATTCTCTAGGCGTAAAAAATTATGTAATATACAGTAGCATATTATTATAGATTTAGTTGTAGTTATATTAGTATTCTATTAGGTCTATAAAAATTCGAAATCTACAGCAGAGAATTTTTTCCTTTTTTGCGACTCTGCGTAATATATAATTAAAAACTTGTAGTTTGGCCGGAAAATGTTTTGATTGTGAATATGGTTTCTTTAAGTTGTAGAGCAAATCATCATCCCCAATAATTCAGTAAGGGATCTTCCTCACTTACAATTAGATCTTCTTAGTGAAGGTTCGGGTGCAGAAATTAACTGTTTTTATATCAATGTTTTTAAATTAGTTTCCATCATTTTTATATATTATTGTTATATAAATTAGTAGTCCATTAATACTAACATTAATATATATGAAGTTGTAATTCTTCTGCTGAGAGTAGGATGGTACGAAAATGTTTATGGTTGTAATAGCAAATTTCGCCTAAAGAAGTTGAAGATTTAAATAACGATATTAGACAAACATTTGTACCGCCATGTTAAACATCATTACAAAGTATATCGAAACCAGTTCAGAAAAAAAAAGAAAATTTTACACCTCGAATACCGAAAAGGAAATCGATTCAGCATTAACTTCATTATGCAACATTACCAATGAAGATGTTTTTGATCAATTCGCGAAGTTAATAGTCTCGCACTTAAGAGGAATTTAAATGGGACATGCTTTGCAAACTGACATATTACAAATGGTTGAAGATGACAAATAATCACGACAAATTCACTCTAGAATGAAAATTAAAAAAGAAGTCATGGAATCACTTAAAATCCGTTATCAGCATTATTATTAAATATTGAAGATTGCAATTTAGCATATCGTTAAACAAAGCTTGGTACTTTCGAACGCCAGTAATATTATTGGATAATATAACTTTTTAAAATTATAACTTTGTTAGTTTGGACTGTTAGTTTAGAATGGAACAGTCTGTATTTTTCCAAGACTCGACAAATAATATGGTTTTCACACTCATTAACAACATGATTTTTTGACAAATTGTTTTCTTAATGCTATTGTCTGTGCACAGATCTACACATTTTCATCTTTTACGAAATAAATGTGCTTGCATTTGTTTAAAATTGTGTTTTTTATAACTTATTTATTGTGCAAAAATAAGGTTTATGCCGACATTTTTGAAATAGTCTAATTACCTCCAAAATAACACGTGTAAATTTTGCCATATAATTAACAAAAATGAAAGGTAATTAATAAAACCTTGCGAAGCTTTGAGGCATTGTTTAATAATGCCTAATGTCCCATCTAAAATAATAAAGTTATGGTCTTCCAAACATTGCGTAAAGTATCCTGTTCTGATAATATTATCCACTAATATTAGTGGCGTTCAAAAGACCCTAGTTTATCTATATGCTAAATTGCAATCTTTACTATTTAATATAATGCTGATAACACATTTTAAGTGATTCCATGATTTTTTTTTCAAAAAAATCACAAAAAGATTAATAACTTGACAACCTTACGTAAAAAAAATACAGGCTGTATCATTTTTTAAAATGCATTTTGTGTTATATACGGGGCACCCATATATGCGAAAATATTTTCTAGAAATACACTCATATTTATAGACAAGTTTGTATTTGAAATAAATACCTAACCTAATTGGCATAGGAGCTGTGGATTTGTGACGTATTATTGCGGGATCCTGTAGAATCCATGCATGCAATGTAATATAATAATCCTTCTATTGTTAATTTATTAACTTTTGATAATAATATAGTTTATCGCCAACCGGCAACAAGAACATACTTTAAGGTATCCATTTGCTGCAGTAAAGTAACACTTTATGTCTTTTTCTTTCCGCAAGTTTTTTCAAAAATCTCGAGAGAAAAATTGATCAATTCGAAATAATCAAACACACAAAATAAATACAATTTCCGTTTAAAATTTTCAAGGGAAGAATTCCAGGACAAAGATTTAAAGTGGAAGAGCTAATGTTTGCATAAAACATTATAACCCTATTATTACTTCTTACATATTTCAGCGACTTTTGTCATACATTTCTATATTTCCAGAAATTACTTTCAGAAAATTTTAAATCGACACCCTGTTTATTTTTATATTACGGTTAGTACGATTAATATTACTATGAAATATATTTTTTTTGAAAATATGAAATATTTTATACATAATAATTATTCTTTTTTGCTTTTTCTTAAATTCGTCCTCCGCGATCAATATATCACGTTGGACAAACATAATTTTGGGTAAACCTCTATAATGAACTCAGTAAAACTGAATTAGTAATTCGTTGCTGGGGTGGATTCATTCAGGATAGTAATGGAAGTTTATCTATTGATTAAAAAGGTTTGAATACTTGATCGGATATTGCTTTAGGACAATTTAACGCCTAAATGATCACTATTATGCACATAATGCAAGCTTTACGTACAATTATAGGTAGTAATTGCTACAATTTTTATATATATAGACGCTTAAAGCTATCAGAATGTAAACAATCAAGAACATGAATAGTTTATAAATAGGCATGGCTCAAACAATCTTGAAGAATTTTTAAACAATTTTTTTCCAGCGAAATACGTAGAATTTTTTTGATTAAAAGAAATTGTTAAAGTTACTTAAATAAAAATTATAATTTAAAAGCAACACTATAATTCATAATATTGATAATAATAGGATGAAGCTTCTAGAAGAAGTAATTAAGGATAAAATATACGTTATAAATGTATTTCTGCTCTTCTTGACAATGCATTTAATTAACAGCCATTGGTAATGGTATTTGCTCTTGATTTATTGTTTACGGCAGAAACAAAGATTTATTAACATGTTAATGTAAGTTTATAATAATAATAATAATAAACTTTATTGCCAACCCACATAGCAAATTACAAAAGTAATAAGTCAATATAAAACCCAAAAATAAAAAACATCAAACACAATAATTACTTAAAGAGATAAATCTATTTTACATAGTGCGTAAGCAATTCACGAGGCGGAGATTCAGGAAAAAAATCCTGTTCTTCCATCTGGACCTCGATAATAAAAAGAGTTATTACATTAATAATTATGAACATGCAAACACAAAACAAAAAAAAAAAAACAAATATATTGAATTGAATATAAATGTTAATTATATGTAAATTTAAAATTACTGAACAACTAACTAACTAAAACATCATTCCGCGACATGCGCAACGCAACTCGATATCGGGATTCCTTGCATCAGATAAGTATTCTGACATCTGAATAATCTCTCAAATAACCGAGACCTGAACGTCGACACACTTAACTTTCTATCAGCCATCGAAACGAGATTATAGAATTTGTAAACATGGTATGAGAAAGATCTCTCAAACAAACTGGTCCGATGGAGAGGTGGAGAAATAAAGAAAACAGCCCTAGTCAATCGATCATGAGCGTCTCGTCTGAACTTAATTTTTCTATATAAATAACTTGGAGTTTTGCTCAAAATCAGTTTATGATAAACCACCAATGTCTGTAGCACTCTTCTGTTCCTCATGGATAACCACCCAGCGTCAACCAACTTATGAGATATCTTATCATATTTTCGTATGCCATAAATAAAACGTAAACAGCAGTTTTGAACTTTTTGAATCCTGTTAGAATCAAAAGCAGTTAACGCCGGATGGTACACAGGAACCATGTAATTAAATTGAGACAAAACAAGAGAATCACATAGCATCCTCTTAACATCTATTGGCAAGTATGACCTATGTGGAAAAAGCAATCTGAGAGCAAAATAAGCGTTCCTAATGTATTTACTGACCTGAGACGAAAATCTAAAAGAACCGTCAATCTCCAGACCAAGCCCCTTGGGACTATCAACTATAGGCAACTTCGTATTATCCATGACAATATCAAAAGACCCAGCTATACCTGAAGTAAACTTTGTATTCCCGAAGATCATCACCGCTGATTTATCAGGATTAATCCTGAGACTGTGTGCAGTGGATGCCCTATAAACACAATCAAGATCAGCATTGATGCGCAGAACAGCTTCCCGCCATTCACAGGGAAGAAAGGAGTGAACCAACTGCGTATCATCCGCATAAACATACCGTGTGCAATATCGAATTCGATCAAAAAGATGAGCTGTATAAATGGAAAACAAAATTGGTCCAAGAATAGATCCCTGCGGAACCCCTGAGGTAATCTCCCGTTGTCTGGATACCACCCCATCAATAACAACCGACTGTGATCTACCATTCAAATATGCACCCACCAAGTTTAGAGCAGTCGTATCCAATCCAATTGCCGAAAGAATCGACAAAAGAATGGAATAATTCACAGTGTCAAATGCACGACTAAAATCTAACACAGCAAGAACAGCAACATTACCCTGATCAACAGCAGCAATCAACTCATCCACAAGTGAATTGAAGTAGTAGTACTAAAACCCATTCTGAAACCAGATTGAAATTCTGGAAGTATATTAAAATTATTCAGATATTCTACAAGTTGTTGTTTTAATATCTTCTCCAGGATCTTTGAAAAGGCTGGCAATAAACTGACTGGTCTCAGATGACTAAAACTGGTGGGATTTTGATTTTTAGGAATAGGTTTAATTAGAGCATGTTTCCAAATGTCTGGAAACCACCCCTCAGCAATACAAACATTTACTATATGCGTAATATAAGGCAAAACAACTGGACAGGCAAGCTTAATCATATCAGCGCTAATACCATCACTACCTTCAGAACATGACTTTAAGTCATACACAAGTTTCTCCACCGTTGAAGGACAAACAGTCGAAAATTTAAAAGCGCCTCCATTATTAGGCAAATTATTATAAAAATCCACCACTGATTGATCCAAAGGCATTAAACCAAGAATATCAGAGATACTATTCAAAAAGTAATCATTCAAATCATTAACATTTTTCAAACCATCTGGGATACCACATACTGACTCCTTTTTCAAACTAAGTGCCCTCAGCTTAGACCACATTTGTTTTTTGTCACGCATATTATCAATATGACGAAAATAAGCCCGCTTCTCTGCCCTTACAGTAAGTGTCGTTAAGTTTCGGAGAGACTTATAGTAGTCCCACTTAGCAGAGGTCTGAATCCTCCTAAAGTCCGCCTTCGCCTTATCACGCAAAGAAATCATAAACTTTAAGTTGTCCGTGAGCCAAGGGGGTCGCATCCTATTATTTCTCCTTCTAGTCACCACCGATGAAAAAAGATTAAAAGCAAAAAGAATGCTGTCATTAAAAAATGAAAGCTTCTCATTAATATCCTCAATAAAAAAAATATGATTGAAAGAAATTTGTTTTAAAAACTCTCTAAAACCCTTTACATCAATCGACCCCAAATTTCTTCCAACTCCAAAAGAATCTGTGGAAAAAGACCTAACTAATGATAACTAACAAAAGATAATATCATGATCAGAAATCTGAGAAGCCAGAACCCCCGAATGTTTGACATCCACCGCACAGAAGGCAAAAACAAGATCAATTAGTTTGGACGAAGTACGAGTAACTCTAGTTGGCTCACAAATCAACTGTCTAGCATCAAAAGATGAAAAAAGCGTCTTCAAAGCTGACTTGTTTACATTTTGAGCGTCAAGAAAATCAATGTTAAAGTCACCACAGACTATAATCTCATCGCTAAGGGGTAGACACAGAGATACAGCTTCCTCAAGTTCATCCAGAGAAGCACTACACGGAAAATTGGGAGGACGATAAACTACGCCCAAAATAATTTTACGTTTATTCACTCTGAAAAGTAACCATAGTTGTTCAATATTACGAGATCTCTCAATTATAGTGTATTTAAATGTATTTCTAACATAAAAGCACACACCACCGCCCCTACCAATTCGGTCCACCCTTTCCAAATTATACCCATCAATCGACAACGATCCGTCCGGAATATCAGACGACAACCAGGTCTCAAGTTAATGCAAATACATCAAAATTCTGATGTCTGATAAGATTATAAAATTGATTAAACTTAGGGACTAAGGATCTGATGTTTAAGTGAGCAAACCTAAAAAAGCCATTCATAGCCCCGATAATCACGTCGCATCACGCATCCTAAAACAAAAAAATAGTACACAAATTTACAAATTAAAAAAGAAAAAAAAACAAACAAACAAAAAATATAGAATACAACAAAAATTCACAATAAAAAAAAAACAAAAATTATTTCTAAATTCCGAAAAAGCAAACGCAGCCAACGGCATCCGCAACAAATAAACTACAAGTAAGATTTATCACGCATTGAACTAATTTTTTTAATTTCATCACCCTTTTTATAAAAAATATTACAATTCTCCGTAAATACATTTTTAGGGCCCAATTTATCAACCAAATGCTTCACCACGCCAGCCCGCTCACGCGTCAAATCTTCCCGAATAACAAGTTTCGTGCCTTTGAGTTTAGTTTTGGCTCTATAAATAGAGTTACGCACAGATCTCCGACAGAACTTGACAATAACAGGTCTCGGCATTTTATCAGCCACCGCAGTAGCCCCTAAACGATGACAACAATCCACATCCTCCAATTTTAGGTCTATATTAAGTAGGTCTATATTATGGTATTAGCTAAATTATAATAGAAGAAATTTTCATGTTTGTTTCATATTTCTATATTTTTAAAGTAAACTTTCCTAAAAAGTTTTAAGCGAGCCTATCATTAGCTATAGCACACCGAATAATCCGTCTCAAAGCGACGGGGCTTTTAACAAAGTGTTAAGAAGTTTGCTTGCGATTATAAAGAAACTAACTGATAATGATAGTCTGCTGTAATTAAGGCAAGAATTTTAATATTTTTATGATTTGAAAAAATAAAAATTCTCGTCTTACAACTACAAAAGACTCGATTATAAAATCATAATTGTTTATTTTATCGAAAATAAAAACACTTGCACTTTTTTTAACTGCTGAAGTCTAAGAGCAAGCCGATTTAAACTTATTTATAGGTGAAAAGCTTTTAGTGTTGATGTGAAATGAATCTGATGAAATTGTATCGGTTTGTGTTAATTTTCTATGCATTTTAATTTTAATAGAAGTATCTGTAGTAATATTTATCGGAGTAGATCGAAAAAATGTAATTGCTTATTTTGGAATTTTAAAAAACTTCGAAATGCTTTTTAGATAAATTGTGGATTTTTTTTGATAATTGGCGAGTAAGTTTAATATTTTTTAATTAATTTATAAATAAAATTCAATTTTTTGCAAAAATTGCATTTTGTTATTTTCATAATCGAAAATTATCTTAAGAGTTCAATAATTGTATGATTTACCCTAAATGTATTAGTTAATTCATTATTTTATTTTAAATCCTCATTTTTATTCTTATTTTCTCGAATAAAATTTATTTCTATTATAGAAATCTTCAATTCAACATAAATTTAAATACCTACAAACCCATCTGTCTCAATTCTCAATAACACATCTTAACTAATAGAACTAAATTTTCCTATTTAACACCATCTTAACAACTAATCCAAACACCATTCAACAGCAACCGTGCTGTATAAGTAATTTACCGTTTCGTTTATATAAATTAAAAGAGCCTGGTATAAACAATTCCCCGAAAACCCAATTAGCATCACAATCGCACTTTACTAACACACATAAACAGCTTCAGTCACCTTTACAACGAAACGAAAACCTTTTGAATCGTTCTAACAATGTATCCGGCTCGTTTTCGTCTCTCTCGGTTTTACGCCACTTTTCACGATGTATTCGCCACCACTTCTTAGTCCATAACATGTTATGTTATGTAGGCGATAAAACTTCACATTAAGGAGTATTTCCATGTGTATTTTAACACTTAGTATCTTATGTTACATCATGTTGTTAATAAGTATTTTAAATTTAATCTTTGGATGCATTAAAGTTGATCTTTTTGAAGATTATTAAATTTGAAATATTTTAAAATGAATTATTATTGTTGATTTAATTCGTTGTTTTACGTTTGTCGTGAACTAAATTTGGGGTGTAAAACTATGTCGTTTTAACAGTTTATCTATGTTTTACTGCAAGAGTTTAGAATTTACGGTTCCATTTATGAGCGCTTATTGCATATAGGAGCGAAAATTCATCAAGTTGTAAAATTTTATTGGCGCTAAATATCAAGTGAATTTATTCGATTTTATCAAAGGAGATTTTAATAATTTTATTTACGACCAAAATCGTTCTTGATTTATTTTCACCACTAAATGAATGTGTTGACAAAGCGAGAAAGAAAAACAATTCATCATTTCATTACGTTGATTTCTATTCCCAACCATAATTCATTCTGATATTTTATTTTCAGCAGTAGAGATAAGTTAAAATTCTCCTTACGTCGCATCGTTCATTTCGAGAAGAATTACTTTTATTTCATCTCAAAGACTCCGTAATAAATCTAGTAAAAAAAGGTTTGAATCTTTTGCTTCGCCTTTGACCCTTAAAAATGTTGCGTCAAATATTCGCTGACGTTATAAGATCCTTATGAAAATTCGTTCCTTCGTCACTGAAATTTTGTTTCACGAACTGTAAAGAAATTTACATAAATACATGTATTATGAGATATGCTGCGAAGAGATCAATAATATTTTTCTTCAAGGCAAACTAAAAAGAATCGGTTTGTTTGATTTATTTGTAGCTTTGATGGCGTAAAACGGTTTTAAAAATAGAATCGAAATCCGGCGATTTTTGAGAAATGCCACTTTTCGGTGGTATTAACGAATTGTGTAAACACAATCACGGTCGATATCGCGAATGGATTTCATCAGCTCGTTGTGTCAAGGTTGTCTGTGTAGTAAAGAAACGATCAGGTGCTACACCGAAAAAATAAGAGAAACAGAAAGATACTAAATAACTGACCAAGGGCAAATCTTGGTCAGTCTTCGTTTTGAAATGAACGGTGATGGGATTGTCGATACAATAAATAATTTTAAGGTAAATTACAAGTATTAAGTTTATGTTAGAAATATATTTCGACTAAATATTGAGAAGTAAATTCACGTGACCAGTTCAAATTCGTTGTGCAACAAGGAGACTTTTTTTGTGGAGATCCGCGAAAAATTTTTCAACGTCCGCATTCTTTTGAAAAATTCAAGTACGACCCAAGAATTTACTGCAGCTATCTACATTTATACTTTAAAACTTTTGAAACCACGTAATGTTGGTCAGAAATATGAATATGTTGCTGAATAAAATAATATAAAATATATTAAAATGTATAAAATTATAATTTTAATGAACAACTTCCTGAAAAATTACCTTTTCATTTAATGTGCTATGTTAAATGGAAATTTAAAAGAAAACTAATTCATTAAGTACGTCTGTTAATTTACATTCATGTAGTTGAATTTATTATTTTACTTTGAGTAATCACAATTAAAATCATTGGTGGAAATTTAATTGATCTTATCTCAATAAGCAATTGAGATATCATCATGAATTAAAAAGCGATTTAAAGTAAATTTAAGTAATTACTATTTATTGCGTTTAAAATCAATTCTTTAAATTTTCAACTTCAAGATATGATTTTTTGAATTAAACTTTGCGCAATGGTAATTAAAATTGCCAAAAATTTTTAAACATTGTATTGCAATAATCACTTCAAATATAATTATGAAATAATAAGCGATATAAAGCAAATTCAGTCGATATTAATTGTTGAAATAAAAATATACTATCTGCACTTAAACAATGGACTTTATTTAATAATAATTATGTCTTGACCGGTTTCGCTGATCTGATTGTTTAACTTTAGGCTTATAAGTAATGACAATTAATAATGTTACTTTTAATTGGTTACACACTGCAGAGCTCTCTCTTAGTTGATAATACCAACGTAATATTTTCACTGTTACTAATACTTCCCCTCAAAGATAATTCAATTTTCAATTTTCGTTGTTAATCCTAACCGGCTTCTTAACTTCTCAAAATGAATTTTAGATATTTTTCTCCTCAAAAATGGTATTTTACATCAATGTGCTTCGATCTCTTGTAAAATTATGGATTCTTTCTTGATCAATTTTATCCCATTTGCATTGTCAATGTACAATGTAAGGACGTTATTTACACAAGAAACTTCTGACAGTAATTGTACTAGCCACAAAATTTCTCTTCTTGCTTCAGCAGTTACAAATTCGGCTTCAGTAGATGATAAGATTAAATTTTTCTGCTTCTGACTGAACCATATTATAGCACCTCTAGAATATTAGCTAACACAACCTGTTCATGACTTATGGGTTTTCACATCTCTTGCAAAGTCGGCATCAGAGTATATTTCTAACACTATTGACTTATTTGTTGATTTATAAAGCATTCCCAAATCAGGTATATGCATACACCTTACTTATTCTCTAACCTTTCAGATACAATGCTCATAACATATGTGGTATCTGATCTTGTTGCTACCATTAGCATCTAGCATATTGAATTTTTCTAATGTTCCTTGAATATAAGCACGCTGGTGAATAAATATGTAGCTATCTTTAAGTCTCAAAATTTCCACCCCTAGATAGCATCCAACTACATCTACAGTTGCTTCAAAATTCTTTTGTAATAAGTTACCAATTTTTTCTATTTCACCGTCAGTACTACAGGCAATCGAACTATCATCAACATAGATGGTAATATAGACATGGTAATATAAGCATGGATCAGCATTTCCTTGATTAAACCCCAACCTTTTCATGAATAAGAGTACATTCCTTCCAATATTTTGGTGATTCAGACCGTAAATTTGCAAACTCGGTTTGTTCTGACCTCATACCCTTCAATTTTCCATTAAATTTCCATTTAAGAGTACTCTCTTGACAACAAACTGTCTCAGTGTCAACACCACTTAATATCAATCGAATAGTGTCAAATCTTGCAACGGGACCAAATGTTTCTTTGTAATGGATACCCTGACGCTGTTCATTTCCAATGAAGAACATGTTCTGTAATGATTTACTGTTTTCAACTTCAGATGCTATGAAGGCTCTTTCTCTCTGTTCTGCTAGAACCATTCTCATTTTTAATGCATATAATCCATTTGTGGTTGGTTTTGCTTCTAAACGAGCTTTATCTTTTCTTAAAAATGCACATCCATTTTCATTTGCTTTAATTTCAAATCCTTTTTCAACTGTTTTCCCTATTGAGAAAAGATTTCTAGTGGTTTTAGATACTTACCACACATTTGTTAAATGATTATCGTACGTATTATTTTCATTTCAACTTTGATAATACCAATAGCATATATTCCATTGTTATTGCCAAGCTGCAGTTCCCTTGGTACAGCAAATATGAAATTCAAATAATATTCAATACTTTTTGTCATATTGGCTGATGCTCGTGAGTCATCCAACCATTCAGTTAACTCCGGTTCATATTCACATATAAATGCATCTCCACTTGGTTCTGATTTTTGTTCTGCTCTTTTGTCACAATTCCTAGCAATGGGCCTATTCCTTGACTCTTTCATTCTTTAGTTTCCCGTTTCGATTTGCTTTAGCAACCAGTGAAGAATCGCTTTGTCTCTTTTGTAAACACATTTCAATTAACCGTAATCGTTCAGTTAATTTGTTTCACAATTATCGCAATTTTTGTGATTTTGTGGAACTTATGATATTTAAATGGGATATCCTATTTTATGTTCATTGGGATCAGTGAGTTGAGTTTTATGTTAAGTTCAATTAAGGTATCTTTAACGTCATTGATTTTTTGTTATTAATTCAAAATTATTACCTTTTGTAACTATCAAGTGTTTATAGTCTATACCACGAAAATGATAATGATTCATCGATTTCTGTATTTTTTTCCCGTTATACAGTACAGATATTACGCCTGTAAGTTGACCTGCTTCCTCCACTTTTATGCGAATGAATCTATTTAATCCTTTTCAATGCTTGGGCTTGTTTTTTTTATGTTTCTTCAGGGTATTGTGCTTACCTTTCCTTTTGTTCATCCCATGTCTTCCTTGACCACTAGATGCTGTAATTCTCTGTGAATTTCTTCTTCTTTAGGATGATGCTTCAGGCGTTTTGGGTATTTGCCTTTAGTAAATGTTGCAGGAGCAAGGTGTTTCTTCAGTTTGAATTTAAATGCCAGCTGTATTATTATACATTTGTTATCTCTATAATAGCGAATACATCATCGACATATCTCTTCGATAATTTTATATTTTTATTGTATAGGTTTTTGGGATTAATTATCAGTTTATTTTCTAATTTGTCGAGAAGTATGTCTGCTATCAATCCGCTCAATGGGTAGGAAGAGTGTGAACTAGGAAAAGGGGAAGGGAATTAGAATATGATATAGGATGTTGGGAAAAAGAATAGATCCTATCTTGTCTTGAGGATATGTTGTCTCCGAAAAGAGTATAAGGTTCTATAGTCTTGTTGTATCTTTTCGTTAAGACATTCGATGTTATCATTATCTTCCTTAAAAGTATTTATTTCATACCCTTCTAATAAGTCCATAAGAAAGGATTTCTTATGAATTTTTCTATAATTTGCATGAGAGTTGTTTCGCTTGTTTCGTTTCCCCTATGGCTTTACACGTCTCGAACTCTAATTTATAGACTCCGCTTTCCCCATGATATCGATAAACACTTTGTTATTTAGGAATTTGTTATTTAAGGTGTTGTTACTGTTGAAAGAAATTTTAATATTATTCTGATTTTCTTTAAATTTTACTGACAATCCGCCAGGATAGTGGATGACTGTATTTTTTTTGTTGGTCGTTGTTGTGTTAATGTTGATCCATGCTGATAGGCACCAACCACCTTGGTTCTCTGGGTACAAATACTCATACAACATTGTTAATTGTCTGGATTGCAGTAACCATTTTCAGTTATATTTTTAAATTTTAATGTGCTATTGACCTTTTTCTTCCCAATTCAGTCCTAGCATCTTATTGGAGAGCATATAAATAAACGGAAAAATAAAAATAAAATTTATTTCATCGTGAAGTACGAAAAAATTTCTTTTACACTCCCTCCATACCCTTATTGATCTTTAAGCAATCGAAATTAAAATCGGTTGAAAAAAGAACAATGTCCTTTTAAAAAAAAATTGAAAAGAAATTGGATGTTGATAACCACACAATTATATCTCATAATTATGATATAAAATGCGACATAAAGTAAATTTAGTCGATATTAATTGTGTTGAAAGTTATTTCTTCATATCTTAAACTTGACAAATTATGATTTCCCAAATTGAACTTTGCGAAATCGCAATAAAAACCGGATCGGCAAGCAATTAAGATATCGTCGCAAAATAAAAAGCAACTTAAACCAAATTTAGTTACTATTCAGTGAATTAACGATCATTTCTTCAAAACTACAACTTCACATTTACTTTTTGAATTGAACTTTGCGTAATCGCAATTATAATCATAAAAATAATAATTAATGTTTAAAAAACTGAATTTCAATAACTAAAGGAGATATCATGAGATAAAGAGAGATATATTCTAAATTTAGTCGATATTAATTGTGTTGAAGATCATTTGCATAAAACTTTTAACTTCATAGTTATGATTTTTTGAATAGAAGTTTGCGTTGATTGATGATTGTAACAAATAATGATTTAAATAGCGCTCAATATGCAATTTTGCAAACCAATATAGTTTTGGAAGGCATTCTTCAAAGTCAAGCATAAACAAACTTTAGGGTCTAAGCAACAAATAACTCGTAATCACAAAACCTGCATAATGAGCGTAATTCTAGTAATTTATTCAACCCAATGATTGAATGTGCTGTAGTAGGAACGAATATGACAGTAATTCTAGAAATTCTGTAGTTCAGCATACAATAGCTGTAGAAAAGAAACAGTAAAAAATTCACCCACAAGTAACAGATGCGTAGTGTTTTTTATTTTCTAGTTATTCCAAACCAAATGACCACAAAAACCCGTTCATCAGACATGTGGATTGTCTTTGTATGTTTTTATCAATCAGATGTAAATTACATGAAGCGAAACACACTATAATGCAATGCTTTTGTTACAAATTTGCTTTTAAAAATGCTTAATATTATATAATAAAATACGAATTATTTTATTAATGTCGGAGAATTTGCAAATGCTCGGGAAAAAATTTTAAATACATGTAAATACATGTTCGCTATCAAAGTGTTCGCTCTGCTGATGGGGCTCTGGATGTATTCTTGTCTAGTGTGTCAACTGTGCGCGATACTTACCCTGACCTTATGATCATTATTGTCGGTGACTTCAACCTACCAACCATCTCATAGTCTGCCTTCCTGGATGACATCACGCTGAATCCCACAGGAAGTATTGATCATCGCGCGGTTGAGTTTCTTAACGTTTTTTCATATTGTAATTTTAGTCAATTTAATAATATTGTAAACAATAACGCCCGAATTTTAGACCTTGTGTTGTGTGCTAACGGACGGGTTCGGGGCGTGCATCCCAGTAATGATCCACTAGTGGATCCTGACGGCCACCATCCACCCTTTGAATTTTCTTTATTATGTGAATCAACTTTTTTAAGAGATGGTCCTAAGCTTAGCCAAATTTTTTCTAAGGCAAATTCTGTTAATATTCGGAATTTCTTATATAACATAGATTGGCAGTCTTTATTTGCTGGGATGTGCGTCGAGAGCATGGTTGAGGCTTTTTATGATCGCGTTTATTTTGTAATTGATAGAGATGTTCCTAAGCGCACTCTACCCAAGAAACGATTTCCTGTTTGGTATAAACGGTCTACTATTCGAGTAATCAGCGAAAAGTTACGCTTTCATAAGAAATGGAAATCCACTGGTTCCAACGGTGATTATTTAACGTTTTCTATTTTACGTTCAAGATCTAAAAGGCTAATAGCTGCTGATTATAAAGCTTATCTAAATTCCATTCAGGTGGAGGTTCCGGAAAACCCTAAGAAAATCTGGTCTTTTGTTAAATCGAAAAAAGGTTCCGCGTCTTGCTTACCTGCTACCATGATTACTACCAATGGGTTAAGCGTAAGTTCGGGTACCGATATATCTTGTGCGTTTGCGGATTATTTTTCCTCAGTTTTTGTGGATGGTACCATTGACAGCACTAAAATATCTAGTGGCTCAGGTGTTTCGCCTTGGTTTTCTGCGGACGCGGTTTATAAAATTTTCATAAATATTGCCCAGTCTTCTACGCCTGGTCCTGATGGTATTCCATGCACCTTCCTCAAAGAATTTGCTACTGAACTATCTGAGCCTCTGTTTTTAATTTTTTCGAAATCATTATGTGAAGGTATTTTCCCATCCCAGTGGAAAACGGCTTTTGTCGTGCCAATCTTTAAAGCAGGTGACCGACAGGTGTTATCTAATTACCGTCCGATATCCATTCTTTCGTCTATTCCCAAAGTTTTCGAAAAAATTGTATACGAATACCTTAGCCACTCGATTAAACACATTCTTATTAAAGAACAACACGGTTTCGTGCCCGGGCGATCAGTTGAATCCAACTTGGTGTCTTATGTTGACTTTCTCCAATCTGCCTTGAATGGGGACTGCCAGGTCGACGCCATTTACACTGATTATTCTAAAGCCTTTGACAAAATTGACCATACTATTCTCGTGCAAAAACTTTTATACTTAAATATCCCAAATGGTATTATTCACTGGATCATATCATATTTATCGGATAGAAGTCTGGCGGTCAAGATTGGTGGCTTTCTGTCCGGTTATAGACCTATCACATCAGGAGTACCTCAAGGTAGCCACCTTGGTCCAACATTATTCTTAATTTATATAAATGATATTGCTTCTTGTTTCAAATACTCCAAATTCTTGTTGTATGCTGATGACAATAAAATATTTACAAAAATTGGCTCAAATCTTGACTGCCTACGGCTTCAGGAGGACCTTGACCGGTTGCATGATTACTGTGTAATCAATAAACTTCACCTTAACTATGACAAGTGTCAAAAAATATCGTTTTCGTGTAAGCGTTATCCGATTTATTTTAATTACAACTTTAACGGTCAAGCTATTGTGGCCACTGATAGCGTTAAGGATCTCGGCATTGTGCATGACTCGAATGGAATTTATGGTGAAAAAAGCTCTGCGCAATCTGGGGTTTGTTATCAGATTGAGCAAGAACTTCACCAACTTGAAGTGTATTAGGTCTCTTTATATGGTATTTGTTAACAGTGTGTTGAGCTATGGTTCTGTAGTGTGGAATCCCTTGTACGCAGTTTATCGTGACCGTATCGAATCAGTTCAACGTCGATTTGTCCGTTACTTAGCGCGTAAGTGTTATCTTCCGCACTGCGATTATATTATGCGTTGTTCAGCTTTTAACTTACTACCCTTGGGTCAGCGCCGTCTTTTATCTGATCAGATTTTTCTTTTCAAACTTGTTAATGGCATGGTTGACGCTCCTGATCTGCTATTTGTGGTGAATTTTAACGTACCACAGCGATTTACTCGGAACAATTCTACTTTTCGTTTACAAACACCTAACACAAACGCTTATTCTAACTCTCCTATTATACGGATTTTTGACACTTATAACCAGAGGCTCAATCATGTTTCTCTATTTGCCTTCCCGTTGCAATCGTTTAAATGTATTTTATTCAGACTCGTTAGTAGCGGAACACTTGGTATTTAATTAGATTTTTTAATACTTTTTAAGCATTATTATTTTGTATTGATTATACTTGTTCATATTACTTGTTTTTAATACTATACTGTATTAATTGTATTGTATTCTTGTATTTTGTAAGTGGACGCTTTGCTGGGGATGTTCTCCCTGTTTGCGCCCCAAATTGTATAAAATAAATAAATAAAGCACATCTCAAAGTTGATCTCGTAATGAATTTACTGGTGATTGTAAGATTACTGAAATAATAAATGGTCACGGTTGATATTTAGCTGTGTTTATAGGAAACGTATTACAGTTAAATGAACCTATAAGAAACTAATATCATGGTCTTTTTTGGAAAACTGTATGTACACTGATTGTTTTATAGATACGACATGAGTAAATGTTATAAATTGTTATAATTTTTTACATTGAATCAATATTTAGGTAAATAATTTTTGAAATGTGGAACATTTATAGTCACATGGTGGGGACGTATGTTTCGTTGACAGCGTTTGCGATATCAGACCAACGTTGAAATTTTTTTATACAGGTAGACAAAGCTAGTATTTATTGAACCAAAAACTACGGGTTTGCTTTATTTACAGCATACATTTTATCTCATTTTGTCTTTTGTCATGAACACCATTAATGCGTTCATAATTTTATGAAGTCGTAAAAATTTTGTAAGATCTTCATGGTTTATACTTCTGATTCTTATTCATGGCTTGAATAATAAATGTTCCAAAGCTTTTCAGATGAATATTTTACAAAAATTTCTGCAACTTTGCCAGTTTACTATCGAATAAGCATCATTACTTTTAATGAAGCTGTAAATCTGTGTATAAAAGCATTTAAATGGTTTTCTAACGTTTTTTTTTTTAAATTTTTGCGTGCAAAAGAAATACGTTTATAGATAATATATTATTTCATCTCCAGACATTTGACGCTTAGGCAACCAAGCACACTTAACTGCATAATGTGCGACTATCAAATTCAAATTATAAATAATACTTAATCCAATAGTAAATTAAATTGAAAAGTTATAAATTAAACGATACCTGAATGCGGAAAACGATCATATTTTCAAAACTATAAGTTATTATTGCGAATTCATAAATACCATCTGCAGCAATTTTTTATTGAGAACAATATTGACGAAAATATTTGGAAATAAACACCAAAGATTGATACAACGCGAGGCAACCTAGCTTTATTACATTACATTAATAACGTTTATTTTATCGCTATCTCCGATATATCATATACTGCTCAACACTCCGGAGCTTTTATCGTATTAAATTTCATGCGTTATAATGTTGTTTTGTTATAATTATTAAGAACTGATATGAAAGCTTAATAATAAAATTAATTACTTAATTGGTGTAGGCAATTACAATTCGGTAAACTGTTTTTCAATTTTAAGTGTTGTGTTCTAAATAGATTCTATATACGGAATACTCGTGCTCTTTTTTTTTAATGGCTATAAGATTATCTAAAGCCTGATGAGGATATTTGGATCATCAAGAAAAGAGATTATGTTAGGTATTATATGACCCCTTACTTGCTCCCATATATAATAGTATGGATGGACACCAGCTTATTTATAAAATACAACAGCTCAGGGACACGAACAAGTATATTTCATTTTAATAATATTGATACATCATTGTCAGTACCGTAACACACATAAAAACAATTATGAAATTGTGACAGAAAAAGATTATATTTTTACTTTCATGTTATAATTTTCATTAATCGATAACGTTACATGTCAATATTATCACTTAATTACAGTGTAGTCTTTCATTCCTAACGTTTCTTAACTATACATACCAGTAAATAGAGAAAAATGCCCTACCATTGGCATTTCTATGTAAATTAACCACTCTCCATGCAATTAAACGACTCGAACTACTTACATAAACGTATATTAAGATATTATATTCCTTCAAGATTAAGAGGACGACCGTCAATACAACCTATTAAGTAGTAGGGCAACCTATTAATTCAGAATCATTAAATGGGATGTCAATCGTAGCAATATCAATGTTAGCGAATAATAAATACTCTGACTTGAGTACTCTCAATACTCTGACTGAATATAAATACTAATCCTGTAATGACTGCAAAACGATCCTATAATGACCAACTAATCCTATCTATCTAGCTTCTATGTTTTACCTGAATATAGTGAATTGATCGAAAATAATCAACTTTTACTTACTAGACGCTGTAAAGTCTAGGATGTTATTGTAGTGTGAACATAAGTTATTAGTGTATTAGTACGAAGGCTTTCATAGCAAGTGTTAATTAAATTATAAATAAAAATTTGACATTTCGATATGTCTCGCTACAACCTTCTTAGAATCAAGTGCGAACGCAGGAAATCGGTAAAATACGAAACAATCTTCCGGTAAGGAAAAAAGTAATCTTGGGCGATCGACCAATGTAAGGAAATTAAAACAATTGTTTTCTTGCCTTTATTTTTTATTCAAGCTTTCGGAATGAAATTTATTCCGTCATGAGCGAAAAACTACTCAATTAACAAATCATTTAACACTTAAAAATAAATTAAATAAAAACCTTATAAATATTAAACTTAAATTAGAACTTTACTAGAATTATTACTAATACTAGATCTAAAACTAGAATTCGGATGCCATGTTACAACCTTCTTCAGAAACTGGTCCGAAGTAACGAAATCAGAAAACAATATATGTATATGGATCGGAAATTAATTAATAATTAATTTATATTAATTATAAGCTAATTACTAGTTACTCCGTCGCGTCTAGTTTAGAAGTATTGCTCGTTATCACCATGATCTGTGTTCTGCTGAATTCCTAGCCATCGAGTTGACGTTATTTTTATGCCGCTGCATTTCTATGACTTCTCTTATCAGTCTTTGGTAATATTTCTTAGTTCCAGTCAGTTATAGCCGACTGTTGGGTCTTCTTTAGCCTCACATCCCTCTTATGCTCCTTGATTCGGTATTCGATATTAAGTCTGTTTGGTCAACGTAAAACATCCTTTTAGCCAACGTAATAGACCTACGATGTCGATTACGTTGGCAAAAAATTACGTTACAAAAGGCAACTGTTGGTAGTTTCCATTTCCACGGTTATCTTGATCATGGGATGTTGCAAAATGTGCAGACCCATTGCATATGATTCTGTGTGACCTGTAAAAGGAGAGTGAATTTTTGCGAGAAGTTTAGCCAATAGATATGTTGAGAAGTTGATGGCACTGAGGGCGGGGGCGGACGTTTAGTTTATGGCTCTTCGGTAGTCCATAATTTCTCGGTGGTACAAACAATCCTTTCTGGTGTTCCGGTGGAATTCCTGTGGATTTTACCAGGTGCTTCATTTTCCTAGCGATCTTGTCTGCAGGGTCTGCTGGGTCCAGTAGATCCATCATTTTATCGTCATATTCTTTCTTGTCCATCACAACGGTGGTACACCCCTTATACTAACCATTACATTAAAAATTAAAATGAACAGCAACACCATATAATTTCGGCACAGCCATGTTAAAAGTTGAAAAAAAAGGTTTGCGTATAAAATTCAAAAGAGATTTCAGAATGATTACAAAACGCCAGCTATAAATATCAATACCATGAGTGTGAGTTTAAAATAATAATTTTCAAAAATTAAGATAAGGTATGAAATTAACAATTTAAAAATTAAAAATAAAAAACAACTTTTCTCTGGAAATATTACCATTTGAATATTTATTTGCGTCATTCACCGATCTTACCTCGTTATTAATGTATACCATTTCCAGAAAGAGTCTCTTGGTACAATTTAATTCTTTATCGAGAATAGAGGTACAGTGTAAGTCATAGTGATGATCTTTCTTAACACAAAACCTAACAGTACCGGTCAAATTGATGGTTTTCAAACTTTTCTAAAGTTTACAAATGTTTAAACGTCTGTATAAACATCTGTATACCGTTATCTACAGACTATAAGATAATTCTTAGAGTATGCATATAATATTTTCGTTACTCGCTACTCCTAGTTATTCTATTCCATTCCAAGAAAAAAGTCATATTCTGACCGAGATATACCGGCATATTTATTATGTATGCAGAATCCACGGTCCAAATCTTGATCCCGTATTTTTCAAGTTGACTCTTCACATACACACGGAACAAGACGTTCATCCACGCATATATGGACGCCTAGATTGCAGCCAATTTTACATTTTGTAACAAACATATCAAATATCTTTCTAATCTCAGCCAGTTTATCGTTCACTCTTCTTTCTCCTCTAGTTTCGAAATGAACAAAACGTAGATCGCGTGAGTTCGTTTCAACGATTACGAGCCATAGTAGTTAGAATGATTGCTCTACGACAGGTTTAGTACACCATACCATGTGGATAGATTAGACCCCTCATTAGTTTTGACAGCATCAATTGTAAGTGAAAGTTCAATATAGGTCAATATTTCATTATTACTTGTTGGAACAATAATATTTATAATTTCTGGCGTTATAAGCATCTACAAGAGAATATCTTTATTGATGTAAATTGCAGAACTACAGTCGCTAGACCAGAAACTATCACCAGAAATTTCATCATTCTCGTCTTTATCAACTGACACATGACCAATTTCCTCGTCGCTGTCTTCTTGTAGAAAATTGCCCAATTCTGGATTACCATTATCCAATAACATCAACATTTCCTCTTCGGTAAGGTTCTTTGGAGCACGTTTTTTCTAAACAGCATTTATAGCGTAAAAGTACTCAAAATCCCAGTACTCAATTATACTTTAAAACAGTTTATTTAAAAAATAAAGTCAAGTCTGGTAGGGAGATGAGGGTTAACTACATATTGTGAAGTTATTATGAAAATCATATTTGTTTTATTACTAATCTGATTAATTCTGCCAGAAGATGAGGTGGAATGTAATTATTTATAGAAAAACTAAACAATATTTTTTATTTTCAAACAAAAAACAGGGTTACAAAATAGTGTTGATCTTTTGATTAGTGGGAAGGTTGGAGTAATGGGATTGTTGTTGATAATGGTCTAGTCCTTATTTCTAATGACATTATTGTCCAAAAGTCTCCATTATAAACTGCAAATGCTGATCAAAACCACTAAACACGTTAAATTTGGTTCGACAGGTCTGCATATATAATATCATCTACATACTTAAAGATGAAGAGGAAAGTAAAGTTGAGTAAATGCACTCATATAAAAGATGATTCATAACCATGATAGCTAGATTCTTGAGGTTAAGAGAAGTACCCATAAGAGTACCAAATTTCTGGCTATAAATCTTTTTTTGATTATTACAAAATTGATGATATCCTTGTTTTGATAAGTGGTTTTCTCACTGAAAGCTTGACTTAACAATTTAGGCAAAAATTTGAACAATTGATGTGTAAGTGATCCAAAAGTAATAGGGTGTAAGGGACAGTCATGTTTGTGAATTTTTGGAAGCCCGTAGTATCTAATTTCATCAATCTGAAATCGCAAAGCATTGCCAATTTCATCATTTTTTACGTCAAAAGAAATGTTATGGAGATCTTTAGAAAAGTGCAGTGTTTGTAATTATCTTTTATTTATTAGTTACTAAGAGGCTTTAAAAATCATAACACTTTGGACTTCCTATTCCAAATTCTAAAAACGCCTCGATTATGACCAGAATTCAGATGATACCATACAGTTAGAAATAATCGTTACACCTCGACTGAAAATTCTACCTTGGTAGCTTTCAATCGAAACAATCAACAAGTTGCATCGACTATATGACAAAGATCTAAGTTGAAATCCCTTTTCATTCCCTTTTTCCAGTTTACTCTAAAATATTTCTGGTTGCAGAGTTTAAATTGATTGTCCAAGTTCAAGTTAATCATGGAGATGTGATGCACTGATTCACACTGAATATTGCTTGTTTATGACTGAGCTCTTCAATAAGACGACGTCGCTTGCGGCTGAGAAGCTCCATTGAATCCACATCGATACTTCGTATTGAAATTTAGTATCGATTTGGTATTAATTGCAACGCCTCAACCGCAAACGATCTCTGCTTAATCTACCAAAATACCCCATTTGCGGTCGCGAGTTTAGTCAAAATCGGTTGATTACGTTAATTTCTGAGTATGAATTCATCCTTTATCAATCCTCATATTATATGACATGAGAATAAAATATTAAAATGATGACTTAATTATTTTATTTTTTGAGTCGCGTTTTTAATACATTATACTAAAGTTTGAACAAATTCAAACCTAAAAATATTTAAATTTTATTAATTTTATGATACATATTTAAGAGTTTAACAAAGAGAGGAGGAAGGATTTATTGTAATATCTACTTTGACCATTTACTTTACTATTTCATACAATATACAAAAGATAGCTAGTTGTTAGAGTTACTTAGAAATGTTCTGCATGAAACATAAACAATACGTAATTTCTAAAGCGCTGGAAGCCATTTCAGCAGTAAATGGAACTCTTTGTAAAGCACCTTATGCACATGACACCCGTTATCAATTTAGACAAAGCTAATGGCCTCCTCGGTACATCTTACATTTATGTCCTATAAATTGTTTTTTTTTGTTACACTTTTTACTTCAAATGCGAAAACAAAAAAAAATATTCCACAAAAAAATCATCGGTCAATTACGATCACGTTTCAACATGAGTCTTCAAATAAACTGAATTAACTCCACATGTAACCGTTCAATCAGAAATTGCAAAACCATCCGATTGACATCTGATCAAACCGTACAATCCCAATACATATTAAAATTACAAATTTCATGTAATTAGCCACGATATTGGATTGATAAATTGTATTTACAAGGTCGTAATAACATTCGGTTGGATAATAAATATTTTGTGTAACTAAAAAAATGTCAACAACATACATTCTTTTTCCAATTAAGAAAACAAACGAATCCTATTTAGTATTCATGTCTTGTTATATAAATACTAAACTAAATTTAGAATTAAAATAAACCGGTGTAGATTTAACTTGAACGTTTGTCCGGTTATATATACAACCCGGCAATTATACGAAAAGTTAAACTGCAACATTTATTAATAAATAACGTCACTGATGTAATTATATTTCTTTCTTATTCTGCTTACGTCTTATTTTGAATTAATCATCAGTAGAGTTGGAGAGTTGGTTTATTCAAATTCACTTAGATAATATTTGATTGGTGTTGATGCGGTTTTAACGACAACTCATATACATAATTTTTTTTGAAATTGTTTCTAAATTCTTGGAAATACAATAATAAAGAATGCAAATAATCTGTTTTTCTAAGTTTTTTTTGTATTTATAAATGAGGAACACTTTTATTGCTTCATAAATGTTTATGATGTGATCCGATGTAGCTCAATATGGAAATATTAAACATATAGTGAGTAAGTTTTTGTATTTATTTTTTGATTATTTAGAATTAACATCCTGGTCTGGATATAAATAAATCAGCTGAACGTATCTTTTAGTCTGTTGAGTGTTCAGGCCAAAAGATATTTTTGGCAAATTTCTTTAAGGTGAATGTCATGAACTTTTTATTATTAAACACGCAATATGGTATGATAATTTCCTCCACATTAATTTTTTTTGACAGAAATGATTTTAAAGTTAAAGTACTATGTATACTATAAATAAGAATTAAAATTAAGAATCAATTTGAGTTTTAATACAACTTTATACCTATTAATTTAGAATAAATTTAAATCAGATTTTTTTAATTAAAAGTATTACGTGTTACAACTGTTAAAAGTAAATTTGAAATGATTGGAGTTTTGTTCCCGTCATGTGTTTAACTTTGCACTAGTCACCTGTGTGACATATATCACACGATGGTATGTTAATATGGCAACACATGTGTAACTAAGGTACAAATAGCTAAAATACTATGAAACATTACGTTTTAATACATTTTTTATTGAGGAAAATAATATTTTGTTCATTTTCAAAAATAATATAATATAAAAGTTGATCAAAGATGTAACCGATTTTAGAATATAAACGTGGATAAAGGTACTTAAAGACGTAAATTTGAATATAGTACAGACCCAATTATTTAGTTGAAATGGATCGAGGAACTGAGCGCTGATAACGATAATCGTAATACCAATGAGTTACCTAATAACATGTTAATAAGTGAGTATGTTGCAATGATAACAAATTTAAAAAAATATTATCTGGGTAATGACAAAATGATTCTAATAGTTTCACTCAAAACATGAAACGATTACCTCGAAAATATAAGACAGCAATTGAAATTTGGAATCGTGTTTGATGATTTAGTAACAAGTATTATTGCTAGTTGTACTAACATTTACAGAATACAGCATAAAATTCAATGCGCTCAAAATGCCAGACACATGGATGATCTTGTACTACACTTCATTCGAACAATTCGTGAGCGAATGAGCAAAATTACATTTCTATTTTGATAAGATGTTTGCGATTCGACAATCCTTTTATAAACCCGCACAAAGGAAAATTGATAAATTAACGCCAAATAGTGATGTGTCTAAGTTTGTCACAAACATTTCTCACCTACTGAATACATGACGGCAGACGAACAACATTTTTTAGATCAGTTTTTGAAAATACGGTGCTGGGTGCTAAGAACTGAATTGGGAAAGAGGCTCAAACGACTCTTCTAGAAACGTTCTAAAAAAAACGTGCGCAGCAAATGATGGGACTGAATTGGGACTGAACCATTACAAATTTTAAATGAGCGCTAACGCGGTACTTATGATTCATTTGCAGTTGAAATGAACCATAAACAAAATTGACACTTTTTGACCTTCTATCATAACGGTTTTGCATTTTGCCAACAGTATTGATTGTTTTGGAAGTAAAATAAAATTTCATTAACAGTTTCTTGCCTTTTGCTTGTTTTATGCGATGACCATATTTACTGCAGTATCAAGTTTTCTGGAAGTATTTTTCGAAAGAAAGTTTTCCAGAGGCAATATCAAGTCTTTTGGATGCATTTCAAGTCTTCTAGAAGCTTCGCAAATTTTCTGGAAACGTTTCAAGGCTTCTGAAAACAATATCATGTCTTTTAGAACTAGTATCAAGCTTTCCAGAAGCAGTTAAGCCTTTTGAAAGAAGTAATCATCATTTAGCAGTAGTAGCAATTCTTCTGGAAGCAGAGCAAGTCTTCCAGAAGTGATGTCAAGTTTTCTGACATCATATCAGGTCTTCTGGAAGCATTACACAAGTCTTCTGTAAGCATTTCACGTTTTTTGGAAACAATATCAAGTTTGGCCGAGGTAGTATCAAGCCTTCTGGAATCATTTTAAGCCTAAATCCACCTAAAACCAATACAAATTTTAAATGGGCTCTAACGCGGTACTTATGATTCATTTGCAGTTGAAGTGATCCATAAACAAAATTGACAGTTTTTGATCTTCTAGCATAACGGTTTTGCATTTTGCCAACAGTATTGATTGTTTTGGAAGTAAAATAAAATTTCATTAACAGTTTCTTGCCTTTTGCTTGTTTTATGCGATGACCATATTTGCTGCAGTATCAAGTTTTCTGGAAGCATTTTTCGAAAGAATGTTTTCCAGAGGCAATATCAAGTCTTTTGGATGCATCTCAAGTCTTCTAGAAGCACCGCAATTTTTCTGGAAACGTTTCAAGGCTTCTGAAAACAATATTATGTCTTCTATAACCAGTATCAAGCTTTCCAGAAGCAGTTAAGCCTTTTGAAAGAAGTAATCATCATTTAGCAGTAGTAGCAAGTCTTTGGGAAGCAGAGCAAGTCTTCTAGAAGTGATGTCAAGTTTTCTGACATCATAACAGGTCTTCTGGATGCATTACATAAATCTTTTTTCACGTTTTTTGGAAGCAAAATCAAGTTTTTGCCCGAGGTAGTATCAAGCCTTCTGGAAGCATTTTAAGCCTTTTTAAAGTACCAAGTAATCTAGAAGTTATATCCAGTCTTCTGGGCGCAGATCAAGTCTTTAGGAAACAGATTAAGTCTTCTAGAAGTAGTATTAAGTCTTCTGCAAGCATTTCAAGTCTTCTGGAAGTATTTCAACTCTTTTGCAAGCAATATTAAGTCTTCTAGAAGCAGTATCAGTTCTCTAGGGGCAGCAGTAAATCTTCTAGAAGCATTTGAAGTCAGATGGAAGTAGTACTAAGCATTCTAGAGGTAGTGTCAAACCTTCTGGAAGTATTACAAGTCTTCTCGAAGCATTTCACGTCATTTTCAATCATTTCAAGTCATCTGCAAGTAACTTTCAAGTCTTGTACTAGCAATATCATATTTTTTAGAAGCAATATTAGGTCTTCCAAGGGTAACACTACAACTGATAAGGTTCTCTAAACTGTTTACGTTACAACTTTTATTCATAAGCTCTATCTTTAGATACGATATGACCTAGATATTCAGTTTTCTTAGATATTTTATTGTTTGGTGGGTAGTTATAGGCAAGTTATATACAAATCCGACATTGATCTTTTGGAAGTCGATGGCATGCCAAATTATAGTCCTCTCTGAACACATTTCGATAAACGACGGAGCTAGCCATCGATGTTTAGTTTTTTCTCTGCATTGTTTTTTGTACAGTTTATAGTATAATGATATTGAAATCTGAGGATAAATTCTTTTGTAGAGTTTTCGAACAGTAACAATGTGAAGATACTACAGGAAATCTCTTAATATCATTTCTCACACTTGACAGAATCTTAGGATGTGTGACTGGATGTGTGTTTTTTGTTTATTTACACCGTTTGGCTTCTAAATTGTACTTTCCTTTGATAGGTTTTGTATAACAATGTACAAACTCCTCTCGGATTTCTAAAGTATTGATGAACATGATCACATCGGGATTTTATCGGCATTTGTAGACAGAAAGAAAGAAATGGTACTCTGACGTCTGAAATCTTCCTTAGTTTGCTGTTTTTTTATTTTACTTTCTGTATGGTCGTGAATAAGGTCACGTTTTCTTTCTTACAATTTTAGCCAATATAATATGTTCTAAAAATCGCCAACCTTTCTTCCTGAGAAGATTTTTGCGTCTACAAGTAGACTTGCAGGTATCCTTCATTATAACTAGAGCTTTTAATACCGAAATTCCAAATACCGGAATCCCGGATGATTTATGAGCCATTATATGAGGAAAGTAATACAAGCCAATCCAACCTAACACAACCCAACTCACCTTGACACAACTCCTTTTTTAACGAGGTTGGGGAAACTCTACTAAAGAGACATCCGGGCTGGGATCTTGAATAGCCGGGTAGTGTGAGGTTACGACCGACCTATTAAAAACCCCATTCCTCGTCTTTTGCGGAACCATCTAAAAGGTATTGCATCGGAGATCCTTCAGTCGGCACCATTATTCCATTCCTATCCTAGCAACCATCGAACTCTGGAAAATCTAGTCCTCCTGGCATCTCCCCATTGAGGAATAAAAATTGTCCGGCACTTTTCTAAATTATAATAATTCAATACATACCGAGCAGGGATGTAAACGTCAACTTAGTATTGTTTCTGATCTTCAGTTCCTACATCATACTAGTTTGCTACTTCAATTGGCCATGGGGGTAAGTTGTTACCTTGTTTTTAGTATTCTTTTAACAATAAAAATATTTCCTTGCCATTTTCTTGTATTTTTCTAAGTGTATCTATTTTAACAGATAATTCTTTCATATCATTCAAAACATCATTGATTTCTTTACTAGGTAGACCATTATGTCCTTAAAAATACAGAAATTACAGATGAATTAGAACCTTTTCTGTAGAATTGAATAAGTGAAAACAAAATTTCCTCTCAATTTTTGCATGAATCTTGATTAACAATATTTCGCGTCAAGTTGACGCGTTTCTTGCGTGCCAATTATAATATGTATTTTCTTGTTGTAGACATTTCTACTGCTTTATAATCATTGTCTGATTTATAATCACACAACGGGCACTATAAACACTAGAACGACTAGATATCTCCTCAACTACTTAAAAGCGCAACCAATAAGTCAAGTTTGCCACGAGCCCAACTAAATATCTTGAACTGACCACTTGTTAAATTAAATTTTACGAAGACTAGCCAGGCGCGCTACTTGATGTATCAAATTTGACACTTGTTGCTTTAAATTTTAGAATTTATCTAGTTATAGCATTAAAAAGAACCTGTAAGATTAGACGGATACAAGTTAATAACTCAAAATTGCAAAAAATTAAGTTTTCCGGTTGTAGTATTAAGAGGTACCTTAATATATTTCACTTAACGTGTTATTTATCTCTTATCTTGATAACCAAATATATTGTTATACGAGTAATGGAGATGTTGAGTACCTGGTTGATAGTGATGTTAAGAGGAAAAAATAAATAAAAACTAAATATCTTGCTTCTTACCTTACAGACTCTGTTTGTTATTATCCTCAGATTATTCTCTTTATCCACTTTCCAATCACTTGGATAATCAACTGTATAGATAGTGTATAGTGAGGGAGGTCTAATAATCTCAAGAGTTTCTTATGTCACCATTTTGAGACATACTTCTAATTCCTATCGTCAACCTATGCTCTAGTTTCTAAGATTCCAAAACCTATATGTAGGTATATGTATAAGGCATATTATGCTTTTAATGAAGATAACTGATATTTTATTCAACTAAATAGTTATTTTGGTATTAAATCCTTTACTATAGTTACAACTGTTTATGAATTAGTTCTTCAAAATTATCTGTAATTGTTTTAAGTAATATAACATTCTAAAAAAACTTATTACAAACAATTACTAAACGTACAATGTTGTGTAATTGATGAAACAAATTTTAAAAATTTTATATCATGTGACACTTGGCTAAAACGTATAAAATTTCCAAAGAAAATGATCGAACATTTATAAGCAAATAATGATATGGATCAAGCAGATGTTATCTATTCATTGTATGATACTGAATTCAAAAATCTTTAAAAGGATTGTAGTACATTAAAACATCTTTGTGTTAATTAATATTAAAGAAATACAATAGAAGAAAGATATTGAATAAATGTTAAAGATTATTTGTAAAAAGGATTAAGACTTCAAAAATGCGAGAAATAGAATAGATGCGAAAAAATGATGACCAATCAAAAAGAGGAGTGAAGAAGGTCTGGAAAATACTTTAAAGAGGTTGGAAGGTCAAGAAATAGAGTTGACAGAAAAATGTAACATTGAAACATGGTTACTAATGATGAAAAGGAATTGAAAATGGAAAAAGAAAGTTGGGCAGAAAGATGCAATACTGGAAATAGAAGAAAGACATTGAATGGAAGCTGATGAAAGGAAAAATATTGTTGACAGAAAGGATTAAGACTTTCAGAAAGATTATAATGAAATAGAATTGATGACTAAACAAAAAAAAATTGTTATGAAGACATCGGCCACACAAAATATTACAAACTACTTCGAAAAAATACTGGTAATGGAAGAAAGAGGTTGAACAAAAAAGCGTAGTACTAAAAAGTGGTTTGTCGAAAGATTATACATTGAAAAAACGAAAGTGACAAGACTGAAAAGAAGAAGGAAAGATTAGAAAGAAACAAGACAGAAAGATGTAACATAAAAAAAATTGATAACGCAAAAATGGCAATGAAGAGAAAAAATAAAAAAAAAAGCTGAACAAATACTGAATATAGTTAGAAAGAGCTTAAGTACTTGGAATTCGACTTTCGTCGACTAAATAGTAAAAATATTAGTCATTAAGTTTAATAAGCTTTGCAGGCTTTCTAATATTCCCCTAAGTTGTCCAAATGTTTCCATGAACTCCCCAAACTGTAAAAAAGTATCTAAACGCTTTTAACCGCCATTACAAGCTTCCTAAAGACTTTTCAACAATTTTAATGACTTATGAAATATTTCCGTAAACCCTCCAGATATTATACAAGAACACCTGAAATTGTCAAAAAGTCTCTAATAATTGCTATTAGATTATTGCCAGCTTATCAAAAGCTTTTAAATTTTTTCATAAACATCCGAAATTATCAAAAAGTACCTAAACGCTTTTAAACACCATTACTAGCTTCTTAAAGACTTTTCAACAGTCTTATTAACTTGGCAATATTTCTAATATTTCCGTAAGCTCACCAGATATAAAAAAGCACCTAAAATTGTCAAAAGTGTCTAAAAATTGCTTTTAGATTATTGCGAGCCTGTCAAATGCTTTTTAACAACTTTAATGACGTTTTTAGATATTCCCCTAAGTTCTTTCCTTTTGTAGATTTTTCCATAAACATCCGAAATTATCAAAAAGTGTCTAAACGCTTTTAAACGCCATTTCCACCTTAAAGATTTTTCAACAGCTTTATTTACTTGGAAATATTTCTAATATTTCCGTAAGCAAAAAGTGTCTAAAAATTGCTTTTAGATTATTGCAAGCTTAACAAAAGCTTTTTAAAAACATTAATGATGTTTTTATATATTCCCCTAAGTTCTAAACTTTTTAAGATTATGGTGAAACCCAACCCAACCGCTTTTTTGAATCGATAATGAGATTCCGAATAGCTTTTCAATAAATTTAATAATCTCTTTAAATATTTATTATAGTTAAACGACAACTTAAAAGAATTATATATACCAATCTTAATACTATTATCAAACCTAATTACTAAAACTTTTATTTTATTATATTCCTTAATGAAAGGGAATAAAACAAAAGCACCTAAATTCATTTATCATTTTAAAAAGACAAAGTCGAAAAGGAATTTTTTTACATTCTCAATTTAATTAATGATAAATGGCCGTTATATTCAAATTTATACATGTTAAATGGTTGAATAACGCTGATTTAGGACAATAGACATAATTAATGAAAAGAAAGAAAGAAAAAGGTGTTGAATTGAAGTATTTTAGCGAATGAGGGTCCTCACCAAAAGATCCAAAGTTACGCTAATAATTAATTGTCATCATAATTAAGCTCCCATTTCACCCGTTTTTTACGGAAACTTTTCCTATATCATACTCAAGTTGTCGACTGCATGATATTAAGTTCTCCAATTCTCCTAATGATGTATAAATTTATATTAATTATTAAGATTATTCACATTAAATATTCAAGCATAAATTTCTCTGCCATTAAGTTTTGATTAATAATTTATCAAAACCTTTAGTAAAGCAAGTTCAAGTACAAATGTTGAACGTTACCTTAAAATTTAGTAATAGAGCAACTTTTACAAAAGCTAAACTTATAAAAGAAACAACTAAAGCTACAGCCACTTTGAGCTACCTAGAAATGTAATACAACGAGGTTTTTACAGCTTATTTATGATGGTTATTCGCCGCACCTGGTGGCAACCTCGACCTGTTTCTTGAAACAACGAAAAATATTGTTACTGTAACGTCTTAACGTTTTATTTTATTTCTTTTTAGGGCCACAACTTCGGGGTGGTCTTTGAAACAATGAGAGTAACGGAATTATCCAGTGAGATAACGCGCAGTCAGCATGAAGAAGTCCAAGTCGCAGACGAAAACGGTGAGTTAAAGGAATTTAATTAAATTATAATAGTTTATTTTTATTTAAATTATTTTTGTTTCCTTTTTTTAACAGTTCTGCCTTTAAATTAAACGAAAATCTTGGATTTATTTAAATTAAAACTAATCGATGATTGAAACGAAGTGTTTTTTTCATGATAATGGGTTTGTTTCAGGAGGAAAAACCTGCATTAAAAATGGTTAGTTGTACATTAAAAAATTGTTTACTGTTTTGTTTATTATTTTGTATTCGTAAATGTGAGCTTATTGTATGAATAGCTTATAATTTTTAGTTAGATTATAAGTTTAAATAAGTATGTGGTAAAATAGTTGAAAATTAGGATCATTTAAGTATTTAACGTTTTTTTTTATTTATTTATTTGAAATCGTTCAAAATAAAAGTTTTCTTTGTTTTGTGAATAATTCATAAATATCGATAAGGTTTGAATACATCGAAATACTCGAAGTTTATTGAAGTGTAAGTACACAAACTGTTTCCGAGTGGTGTACTGGAAGCACATATATATATTTGATCACATTTTTTTTGTTGATTGTAAACGAAAGTTACATGCTGAACGCGGATATGCTGTTTGTTTTAAAATGTCAAAAGGGTTTCCACTTGAACAATATTTCGTTTGTGTCAATTTAAATAAATATGGGTAAATTTAAATTTGTTTTGATATTGATATTAAATTGTTAAAATGGCAGGTCTACTTTCAAGATCATACCCTTACCTACTCTAAAAATAGTATCAATTTAGAGTATTAAGTGTCAAAACAGGTTTAAATAATCAGTCTTCCCAGAATATATAATAATTAATAATAATAGTCAGTACAAGTTATTCCATCTTTAGGAATAATTCTTAATATTCATTTTGACTAAGAATACTTTCATAAATTCCATAAACGGTTTGTTTACATTTTCAAATATATCAAAATATTCATTGTTTGAGATTAGCTTTAGTTAACTTTAATTAAGCTTTAAGGTTAGGAGTTTTGTATCATAAATGTTAAATTAAACTATAGACAAGGGCAAAAATTTAAATATAAAAAAATGTTAAATTTCAAAAATTTGTCAAAAATAAGAAAATAACTTTATTGGAAGCAGAACTTTATTAAACCATAAAATGTAAGTTTTTGGAAGAAAAAAGCGAACAATTAAAACGAAGGAGTGTAGAAAAATTATCAAGAAATAGGAAAGTTAAAATAGAACAATATTCAGTCGTTAAAAGCTATAAAATTTAAGAATATATATAACGTGTGCAAAGTAAAGCGCTTTGTGGTCTGATGGGTTATCAAAACGGAGATAAAAAATTTTGATAAAAAAGTTTAAAAATGGAATAGTGAAAAGAATGAAATAAAAAGTATTTAAAAGATTTTAATTTTACTTAAAGAAGATTTAATAAAACAAGTAAAGAATTTAATGTTTTATTTTGAGGCGAAACTGATTAAAGAATCAAATCTCATTTGTCATTAAAGGTTTTAGAAATAAAAAAAAGAAATGATGAGAGAGAAATACGGTATATTTAAAATAAAAGCAAGTTAGAACTGTTTGATAATTTTCATTTATAAACTAAGATATTGACTTGAAAATTAACACGATCACACAGAACGATACTTTGGATTCAATTTTTTACTCAAAATTTACCGGATATTGACTAATGCGCGTAGGCAATTGTAATATTGTAAATATTACCTTTAATCCCCTCTAACGCTATTGGTTTTCTGGCAGAAACAACTAATTTAATGTAATCCATAAAAAAATCCAACCGCTTCAAAGGAGACCGTAATGTACCACTATTTTACTCACACGAACTACCATACTACAATCCGTGCCAAAAGTGAAGGCCCCTCACTTTAAATATCGATATGTTCGTAACCACTCGATGAAAAAAGATCCTATAAAGTGCGGTATACTTTAACATTTTTCGTCGTGGTTTTTCATTTACCACGATTTAAGTGGAAAAAGAACTTAATTTTCCGATTTGGTTATTAGTTTGTCAAAATCATATTATTTTATAAGGCGATTTGATCGAATTATAAATTGAGTAGATACAGAAATATCTAAACAGAATCGACAAAATGTCATTTTGTCATGATAGACCAAGCTTATACCATACCATGTTAGGAAAGAAATGTCTCGGTACCAGACGTTATACGTCATTTTAAACGATGTCCAGACCATACCTTTACAACTGTCCTGTTCTCATCACTATCAGACATTTAGTCTATTAGTTATTTTGATACATTCAATCAAGAGCGATGAGGTAAAATTGGGTTGGTTATCAATCGCTGACAAATAATTTTACGCAATTTTATGAACAAAGGCCTGTGTAAAATACAAAATGGTAAAGAACAAGAAAACCAAAATAAATCACCATTTGAATACCAAGGAGTTGTTTCGACGAAATACAGATAAGATAGTGAAGCACTAGAAATCTTTAAGTTACTCACCAGTTTATTAAATAACCCATACAGGCCCACTTTTAGCAACCTCCAGTTAAACTAACTAGTAGTGGTTATATTGATTTTAAGCGCTCCCATTGGCTATGAGCCGGTTTTAAGCTGTTAGATGAATTGATCAAGAGGTGGTAAAGGTGGCCCACAGCTTCGTAAACCTATTTTGGCCAGTCAGTTGCGCAAAAGGAGTGATATAGAGCAGATACAGTGCTCGTCAAAAATTTAGTATATGCACTGAAATATGACAAAATCTTAGAAACTAACTATAACCTTAATTTAGGCATTTTGAAGATGTTTGATGTTATCTTACATGATTGAGGAGATAAACTAATAATATAAAACAATTTTTAAATATGTAATGCTTCGTATACGGGTACTTTTGTTGAGCTCTGTATACGAAACGCACTCTACGAAATACTATAGAGAGAAGGGCACCGGAATTGAAACCCATCATTTGCTACAGCGGACCTAACCTTGACCAGTCAAAATAAGTTTAATAAGTTATAAACTGAATAAATATGACGCTCAAACACTGGCTTGTGGCAAAAGAATCATAGCAAATATTTTGTGTAAAGCGGATATGGGAAGGATGTCTGCAATCCATTGTTTTAACAGTAACTTGCGACCACAAGAACTATACTGGTGATTTTCTTGAAGATGAATCTTAGTGCATTACGGTCTGAAATTTCATCTAGACAGAAATTGTATCACTTCCGTTGATACAATTTCTGCTTTTCGTTTAGTACTTTTTGTAATACAACAATAATATGAAATTCAACAGGCTGAAGTACACACCCACAATGAGTTTCGTCGTGAGTCTCTCAAAAGCTGATTCCCTTGTTGACAACGCCGACGAAATAACTTCTTTTTGTTTCCACTTGTAAGTTAGTAGCCCTTTATTGTGCACTACGCGCTGTTACACTACGCGCTACTACTTGGCGAGTAAGAATAGAGAGTATGAAAGAATAGTGACTATGAAGAGTCGCATATGGTGATATACATATACTACTTTATCCAGACGAATACTTCCCTAGTTTATTTCAAGGCAAGTTACTCGTCAAGTAGCGCGTGGTGTGCATCCGGCTTTCTGCGAGATTTATATTACGTAACACACCTTAAGGACACCAATTAATATCAAATATTTTCATATTATGACGAATGCATAAAAGCTGCATATTAAAAAAAGAATTTTACCATCAAAGAACAGAGAAAAAGATGAAGTTATTGAAATACATCATGTGGAAAAACTCTTCTGAAAACTACAAAACTACAAAGCTTATAATTATAATATTTAAAGCATCGTTTATTACAGAAGAGCAAAATACTGCAGTATCAAATTAAAAGAATTAAATTTCATCGTGGATACACCTAGTTTTATTTTCAAAAGATAATCTCCAGGGTGATCACGTAGACTGTAATGCCTTCCCCTGGAAGATGTGGCACTGCTTCTAGAAAACTTGAAATGCTTTTAGAAGATTTAAAATGCTTCTAGAAGACTTGTAATGCATCCAGTTGACTTGATTGATATTGTGTCCTAAAAACTTGAAGTTCTTCCAGAAGACGTAATATTGCTTCTAGAAGATTTGAAATGCTTTTATATAAATGACTTGATATTGCCTCTAGAAGATTTGACATGTTTCCAACAAAGCACCCATATTAATTTGTTAATAGTTTGATCTGAATTGAAGTTTAAATTTCAATTATTTTACTTAGTACATTAAATCTTTATGTACTATTGAGCTGATTCTTCAAAATTCACTGCGAACATTAGCTGCGAACTTTTTTTTGAGGGTACTTTTCAGGCTTTTTTTTTGGAGAACTGTCAGAGGATTATTTGAGTCTATTCCCTATGGATTTTTCCGATTGAATAAAATTAATTGATATAGAATGAGAGTAACGTTACAAAAAACATAATAAAAAATTTAAGTGCTAAAGTGCTGCAACTGTGTTTAAAGATTTATCTCCTAATAGCGAGCGTAAAACAACATTATTGCAAAACAACAGGCGGTAGAAAAATCTTTTCCGATATATTAATTTTTTATTTATTTCGAGACTTTTAAAATCCCTAGGCTTCTTTCTAGTGGTCCCGGATTATCACTTTTCATGAAATCCCGTGTCGAACCTGGGACCACCGGGACTGGACATCTTAGATACGGTAAAGTTAATTATTAATTATAGAAAGTTGAAGTTGTCGCCAAACCGAAGTATTCTTTTGTAAAACTGTCGCAAACAAAATTTTCATAGTCCTGTTCGTTTTTGATATACAGGCAGTTTTTCAAAATTTACGATTTTCAAAACGTAAAAAAAAATAAAAACCATTTTTAAAGGTGTTTTTTCTATATTCTTATTATATCTATATTTACCTTTACAATTAATCTCGAAATTTAATAATTTTCATTATTTTATAGACAGGCTACGATAAATTAAGTATTCGCATTGTTATAGGATAGCAGAATAAACAAAGCATTTGATTTATTACTACAATTACTATTACTTTTATTTAATTATTGCCTAATTAAACAAATTAATATATTTTTGTATGCAAAAAAACAAAAAATAATTAAAAACTAAAGTTGATGCAAATATGATTTAAAGTTACACGAATTGTTCAGAGTTGTTATCATTTTGATGCACACATTGTTTACAAAGTTTAGTAATGCGTTTAATTGCATTTAGAGTAGTTATGGGCCATTTACAGCAATTTCCAATCCCCATTTCCTTCTATTCTAGGAATTATGCTGTACGCGATTCCTGTAATACAGGGTGTTCAGAAAATTTTCGAATAATCTATATGTAGCGACATTCTTCGTTGGATTCTAAATTTCAAAATGTTGTACCATGCGTTCATACATCTTCAGAAGGTGGTTAATGTTCGGATAATCTTTGTAATAAATTATTGCAGTAAATTTAAATTGCTTAACATTGACGATTAGCTGATGAAATTTGAAAAGTGAATTTATATAAAATCTATAGAAAAAATTTATGAAGTTAATTTAAGGCATCAAACAAAAACAGAAGTAACTAGAAGTGATGTTAAACTAATTGGGAATTACATTAATAAACAAGAGTAGCATGAAATTTAGGTTTGAACTTAGCATAAATATTTTTTTAGTTTGCTTTATAAAAATAGCAAATTAAAAATAACGAAATTTAAACTAAAACTTAGATTCGTTCTCTCTACAGCATGTTTAACAGAAAAACATATTTGAAACAACTTTATATTAATTTTAAAACATGGTTTAAAATTACGACCGTTATGCGGCGATTCGCTATAACGGTCTTCTTAATATATATATATATTAAGAAGATACCCCTGTCCACAGGGAACAATCAAGAAGATGAACGGATGATACCTCGAATCAACCAAAACACATACTTCTCCATCTGTGAAGCATTACGAATTAAAGAAGTTGGGTGAAAAAATTTTATTTCTTTTGGATAATGTTCCGAGATACCCCAACAAAGGTTATCCTGTTTGAAGATTTGAAAATTGAATATTTGTCAAAGGATGAAACTGATAACAAATTGCCAATTAATGAGTTTTCGAAATAATTTAATATAAGAAAACCTGTAGACAATATTTGCGATTCATGGAATGAGCTGAAGTGAACAACATTCATGCATGGAAAACCATTTTTCCCGATTGTTACGTTTAGCAAAAGAAGTTGGTTTTTTGCACGACTTGAAAGATCATATAAATTTGTTGGATGCTTGCAATGAACGAAATACTTCAAGCGGAAAAAGAAGTAGAGAATATCTATCCTTGTAAAGAGCGCGGCGACAACACGAGTTGAAAATGAAATGTTTTTCAATGTTGGTCTACAAACACATACTCTCATGAACGACTTGTCAAATCTTACTTAGTACCTTATAGATTAGAATAAGGTTTATCTTTGTCTTAAAGCATGGTATTGTTGAACACGGTTGCCAACAGATATTTTAGAGCAGTTTCTAAATATGAACCCAAAAGCGAAATAAATCGTGACTTAATTTAGTAAAATCAGAATTACAATTCTATGTCTTCGAAGTTGGATGAGATTATATCATCCTAAGTAATATTTATGATATAATAAGAAATAATCTCAAGTATAATATATGCCAACTTATTGGCACCAGTTATTATATATATATTGTGTTTTGGTTGATCCGAGGTATCATCCGTTCATCTTCTTGGTTGTTCTCTGTGGACAGGGGCAGACGTTTCGTCGTTTTGTCAGTCTGTCAACAGGAGACTACGACAAAGCACTGAAGATACCAAGCGAGATCTTGGCGAAACGTCTGCCCCTGTCCACAGAGAACAACCAAGAAAATGAACGGATGATACCTCGGATCAACCAAAACACATACTTCTCCATCCGTGAAGCATTACGAATTACCATATATATATATATTATATATATAATATAATAACTGGTGCCAATAAGTTGGCAGATACTGGTTGGTTGAATAGTTCTATTGATGTCATAGCTCATGCTGCGCTCAAGTTAGCAGCCTCTAATGCAAAGTACAGGCATCAGGATGTCACAACGAATGCTGACAATAAGCTGGTACACTACGATTGATGCCAACAAGTTGGTAGGTACTCATTTTTTGATTGTGTCTATTGAAGTCATAGCTGATGTTGCGCTCAAGTTGGTAGTCTCTCATTCACCATGTAACCACCAGATGTCATAACTCATGCGGAAATTAATTCTTAATCAGGAATATTATTTGGGGCGTCCGACGTCTTCGAAATCCGAGATACTTCTTCCATAAAGTTAACAACATTCGGAGAATGAAACCAAGTCTATACTGCCTGAAGCTTTTCTAGCGCGAAGCTACCTTTGAGTCCACCCCTATGCTAATTAACTATTGTAAGTAGCTTTTTTGTAGTTTACAACATTGAGTTCAGTTGGGTTTGGTTTTGTTTCCAGCAAAAAATCGCACCGCATATGTAGGTACAGTTTTTACATACTGTAAACATATCGTTTGTAAATGTACTTTCCTTACTCGGCATTTTGTTTTACGGCCAATAATGTGGTATGAATATATTTGAAATATTTGCCTGTGAAATCACGAATGGAGAAGTTGACTATATTTCAGATTTTTGACACCCCCTGTATAGTAACATCTTCTACGAGAAGTCTTCATGAATATGTTTGTCCAAGGCTTCAACGCCACTCTTTGTTTCGGGATATTCCAAGACAATATTAGGTTTGTAATTCGTTCCGCAGTTACTTATATCATGCGTATTATGAATAAATTGTAAAAGTATCACACCCTTTTTTTGTTTGGTTGCATATGAATCCAGCAAGCGTTTTATTGTATACTAAAGTTTACAATTTCTACTAAAAATGCAAATTAATAGTTAAATCTATCCTCCTCCACTACCTCCACACCCTCGGCTTGTCGCCACAGATACTTGTCTACTACCGCCTCGTTCAACTCATTACATCCTTTCAGCATATCCTGCAGAGTCTCCCAGTCATGTCCAGACAACTATGGTGTAGGTTGTCTGATGTTTTCTCCACATTGTCTGCTAGTCTCTCCATATCGTACAGTATCTATTCCCTCACTCCTCATTTCCACACTGATATTTGGCAATCTTCCGCTCCTTGGCCTCTTCTATCTGCAGATACCTTGAAAGTTCCTCTGTCACTATCTTACTATACCGCACATTGTATGTCCCTTCTCAGATCTGCGACTTTCTCTTCTGCGACTGTACGTCCCTATTCATATCCCTTAGTTCTCTCCACATTTCACCTTTCTGTTTTCTAAGTCGGTTATTGAAGATCTCTCTCTCTCTCTCTCTCTCTCTCCCTCCCTTCCTCTCTCTCTCCCTCCCTTCCTCTCTCTCTCCCTCTCTCTCTCTCTCTCTCTCTTATAATATCATTCTATATCTTCCTGTCCATACCTTAATCTTCACTGCTTTTTCTCAGCCTCCACCCTTCTGTCATCACTTTAACGTTTTTCCTCACAATATACCATGGAATCTTTCGCTGACTCCAGTATTCAACTCCACTAAAAAAAAACAGCAGAATGAATAAAGAGCTCTAATTTTTATATCAACTAATATTTTTTTGGCAAATCCTTACTAATTTTGTAAATTTTTTTGCGTTTATTCCCAAATTTTCCTAAATAAACTTCGAAATTTGCACGATAGAATAATTTGGCTTTGTTCCTTTTGATTATTTTAACATGTTCCATATTTTCGATACTTTTGATGCTTTCGATACCGATACTTTGCCGGTATCAGGTATCAATGCCGAGATAGGTATCGATACTTTGCCCAACAATACTGGAACAACACTGGAACAAAAAAAAGTCAATAAATCTATCTCTGCTCATCGTCGCAGGAAAGACGGTTCAATGCAATATTCTGATTCATCTTTGGAATGAAACTTGCGATTAACTTTATAGTATTCCATCTTAAAAGGGACGAAAAATGAAAGATTGTGTTATAGGAATTTTGTATTAGATATGTTTAGACAAGTAAAGTTGACTCTGAAATGAGTATTATGTGTATATCATTTCTTATATAAAATTGCTTTTCATGGCATACGATTCATTTTGTTGCATAACCCCCATTTAAGAAAAATATCACATAAAATAATTTATAGAATATGTGCTGCAAATAATTACGACCCCGGAACATATAACATTTAAAATGAGACAGAAATAGTCAAAATGGAAAATCTCTGAACTGGAACTACTAGACATCAAAATATATTACGATAATTTAACCTATGCGTATCTAGCGTTGCGGAAACTCAACACAAAAGAAAATGGAATTACCATGTTATTAATAAACCACATTAATAAAATTTCAAAATGATTCATTCTTAGGCAAAAAAAGCTTTTTCGTATAAATATAGACCCCATTGTTTTCTTTTTTTAAATATCAATTTCGTAATTACTTTTATCCATTTACCGAAATAGACCTCGTTTAAATAGAATAATATATGATTTTATTCGTGTAGTAATGATAGGTAATAATAATAATGAATCGATGTTTTTATAATCGATTTTATAACAATAACAATTTAAATTTATAGTTTCCGAATTTACATTTTATTTCAAATAGTTCAAGTTCTAAGCCATTCTTTATCAAAAATTGTTGCACGCTTCACATGTTACGAGTGAGATATATTCGCAACGCGTTTCTTTAGATGTGTTTCGTATTCCATCTAGTTTTCAAGAAGTTAAAATCGTAAATTTCACGCTCTTTCACTTCTAAGTTACTTCTCCTGTTGCGAAGTGTAAGTTATTTATTTCAATTTTCTAAAGTTTCTGCTCAAAAATAAGATTAAAAATTCCTTAGAATAAAATCAATTTTATTATTACAACTTGAGATATAAATAGAAATGCAATTATTTGTTCTTTCTACTAAGTAAATAATGGGAAAGAAAACTAGGGTGAAATGTTTGTATACCTTGGTCGTTGAATCTATACAAGAGATTACCGAGGTATTTAATTATTTAGTATTCGCCAATTTTATGGAGGAAATTTTAAATTTAAAGGTAGAAGCATCTCTATTTTAGAGATTTAGGGGGCTTAACAACGTTTATTGTTTTCTTGGGCAACCATCTCTTTTAATTGTGTGGAAGTCTGTTTTATTTCTTGTTTAAAATAGGAGTGGTAATAATTTTATTTTATAAAAGAATTTTATCGTGCCGATTCCATTTCCTTCTATTATAATTTACATGAATATGTCATTTGAATTCTAAAATTCTCATATAAACGCAAGAGCTTCAATGATTTACATTCAAAAACAATGCGATTTTCTTTCATTTAGTGCCAAATCATTATCATTTAAGAAACCACTTCAATTTTTCAACAAAATATTTAAATCTAATTGTATATTTTTAGGTTTATTAACATTATTCAATTTAACTATTTTTTGTGGGTTAAGTTTAAAAAGAGATCGCCTTTAATGCAACGTTGACTTCCTTTTTTACCGTATATTTTCATGGAAACATATCATTTCTGAAAATGAAATAGTGCCCAGGACACACAATGCGCTCACATATCCATCATGTCAACAGTTTTCATTTTTTCTATTGTTGTCATGATTCGAAACCAAACCGCAAACCCAATTTCAATTTACTTTTAATTTATAAAAAAGGCGTTTATAGCTGTTACAATGCATTCAAAGAGCAGTTTATTGTTTGAAATGTACAAAATTATTTCGTTTGTAGTTTTCAATAATTGTTCGTATGAACACATCAATTTCAAAAAAGAGAACTGTTTTATGACCGTTTCCGATAGCCTGAATGAAATGCATGCATTTAATCTTTAACAAACCACTATTGTTCAACTCGTAAATGTTTCTTTGAATTAATAAATTGGATGGCGAAAAAGATAATATTACTATATATACTATATATATATTTAATTTACATTAAGTTTGACCGATAATATTGCGTTGATTGATGTAGCTGAAAGAGACGTTAATGATATTGAGGAAGAATATTAATATTTCTTAAACGTTATTATATTATTATAAATTATATTATAATATATATTCCATGGGTAAGTCAATCTTCTAAATGGATTGGCGTAACCACATCCACTTATTGAGTGGAATTGAGTTAATGGCAACTATAACGACACTTTTATTTTATCAAGCTATTTCATACTATTTTCATATTATTTTGTTGATTAGTGTCATTCTTTTTAAACAATAACGTCTAAGATTAAGTCCAAGAATCCATCCAATGACAGTAATTAAAGTACAGATGTACTCATAACTTAATATCGACGTATAGCGAAGACTGATCAAATGTATAGGAACGATTTGTCGACACCATTTCAACGGAAACTAGTAGAGAATTATAATAGTTGATGATTGCATTGAGAAAGCAATCGAGCGTTATTCAGTTTGCTACAAGACCATACATTAAATGCAAGGGTCAACCTTTAGTTAGCTATATAATCTCTAATGTTACCTTCGCCTTTGAGGCTGCGGGAGCCCTACACAATAAAGATGCATAAGGACCGATCACCAATTCAATCATTTCATTATAAACCACCTTTTATCTAATTGTAAGTGCTGAATTTTTATCCTCTGTCCCAATTTCTTACGACTCGTTTTTTGGTCCCGAATTTACAGCATTTGTCCCAAATTGTCCCGAAAAGCAATAATTTAAAAACGTAAAGGATAAAAATGCATGAAACGTAAGAACGAAAAACTACGATAGCACAACAGTTTGTCGATTTTAAACCTTGTTATATAAAAGGTGTACTTTTGTCTTCTATATACTAGGTGCTTTTGCATATCATACTATTTGCCACAACCATAGTTTAGGTCTGTGGATTACACATCCAAGCTGCTTCAAGTGACATTTGAACCTAAATTTACCTGTGCCGAACTAAGGTAGAAGCAATAGTGCTAACTATTGCCTTACACTTTAAGAACTTTGTACAATGATTTGGAAAAATGTTTATTTGCTTCAAACTTAATTAATGCTTCCATTTATAAGTAAATAAAGATGTTGCAAATACTTGTTAGATATATACTTGGAATTTTAGAGTTAGAGTAAAAATGTTTTAGAATTAAACCATTGGGTGGTACATCCGATATTTTCCCTCTTTACTTTCTATCTCGAAGAAAATAATTTAAAAGCAAAAGTTATCTTTGTGCTGATAATACGAATTTTAACTTTAGAGGAGCTGAAAGATTTTCCATAACACTAAAAAAACTTCAGCTGATGTTTTGTCAGTTGATTTAGAAATGATTATTTCTAAGCTATATTTATATTTTAAATCTTATAGTGTTAGAATAGAAACGTTGAAAATTTTTTGCAACTTCATAGAAACCCAATTTTCAATGGTGTTAGGGTAATTAATTAGATGTAAAATTAGATGGTTAGCATTACTTCCCGCTTTTTACCACTGATAACTTTTTTTCAACCCCAAAACAAGACCAAGATTCTGCCATTCATCCAATGGCAGAATCTTGGCTTAATTTTATTAATACTTCAGTATTTCACAAAGCTATTACAGCAATTGAAACTTAAACTGCGTCTGTATTATATATATAGAATCAATAAATCCTTTTCGAAATCAACTTAAAATTCGAGCGGAAACTGTCCCCATTACAATAATAACATACATAATCCCATAATGACGCCATAATTTGGTTGACGCTATGTCAAATCTTTTCAAAACTCTGCAATTTAAAACGTCAAAACCCTTTGGCATTTTCAAACATCTTATCAAAAGGAATCCAAAAACCTTGAAATATACAAGAGCATAACATCGTTATCTTTAGAATAGTGATAATAATTATTTATTGATTTGAGAACTTTAGTATTACATAAACAAAAAAAATAAATGCACGCGGCTATTAAATAAACTAAATAAGACGAAATATTTGTAAATAAAACCACAAAATCAAAATAAAACTTTGTTAAATCTGAAACAAAATGCAAAAGATTGCCAATTTCAGTTGTGCAAAATTTCGCGTTTCGAAATCAACCGTGCAGATAAGGTAGTCATAATCAAGGATTATATTGAAGATCTAACTCGTTAACACATCTAAAAACATTCCAAAATTTCCTCTGGAAAGTCTATAGGCTACTCCAATTGCAAATTTAACTTCTTGCACTTGCGAACAAAGCTAGAGGTTTTCAATATCATCATTGGTAGGTGCTTTTAATACATGATCCCTGGATGATCTATCTTTACACCATAATTTATAGGAGTCCAAAGCAACCAAAGAATTCGATATAGTCGATGATAGCCACGCTTCTGATGGTTCTACAATACGATCCTCAAAAAGTGCTGAGGTAGACAAGGCATCAAAGTGAGGCTGCAATGATTGCATATTTAAACGACTAATTGTACATGATTCTAGATTAAGGCAATTATAATTTGTTTGCACATCCCTTTCGTAAATGACGAAAGTTGAACGGAAATTATTTTTTTGTTTTCAGTGCGTGAGACACTTTATAAGACGATGGTTTCGCTAAAGTTTCTTTTTTATTTCTTTAATAAACGATGAAATCTCCAATATGCCTCATATACTTCTCTACACGATCTTCTAGGATTAGATCTCTATCCAGAACTACTCTCTCTGTATGAACTCAAGAATTGCATTTCAAGAGAACTGCATCATATTAAACAAGATGAGATTCTTTTAGATTATTTTTTTTTAAAGATAGATGTCTTTTTAAGAAGATAATTTGTCTGCGACGTATCTCATTCGTCCAAAACCTGAAAGACGATGACACTACCAAATGAATATCAAAACTAACCTCTGTCACGACTATAAACATATGAGAAGTAAAATTGATGAAAAATGTTTGGCTCATCATACGAGCAACGTTGTTGCACAATTCAGTAGCGGCGCATCGCCTTACGGTAAAGACTCGGGTGCCACAAACATTTCATTTTACATAGTGATACATGCTCTACGCTACTGGTTGTGTTTTAGTCGAACAATAGGCTGTAATATTGAAGGAATTGAATGGTAATATTGAATGCCGTACCGCGGAGAACCCCCTCAATCTCACATTGATGCGCTCGAGAGAAGCATGTTACTACAAGACTATAATGCATAAGCTGCTCTATACAGAAGGCGATATCAACAACCCGAACACGTCGCGGCACTGATCATTATACAACACATGTTAATCCTTTTTTGGATTTTTTAAAAATATATTTACGTATAATTTTATCCTTTTTAGATATTTGCAACTATCGATTTAATCGTAGATTACCCATCAATTACTCGAAATCTTGACTTTTCTTAACAAATACCTTCATATGGTTCTTAATATAATATGGCGTGAAGGATAAATATCAGCTTCTTTCTCTTTTACAATTCTTTTTTATTAATCCCAAATCCTAACCCGAGATGTTGGTGAACATCCAGGTTTGTCGATTCCTCTTCGTTCTTTGGAATTAGGCATTCCACAAATTTTTTGGATTTTAAGGCTTTTATAGTTCATATAAATAGCTTTTGGGATCCTTTTTTCACCAATTATTGATCAGAGGTTTAATAAATTTACTTTTGGTGATATTAGTTTTATTTATTTGTTCCAAACTAGTTTCGAGCCTTGCTCTTCTTCAGTAGAAACATACAAGTTTACAACATACGAAACATAAATGATACATATTAATACAAACATAAAATAGTGAAATCTTACGTAATTATTTGGGTATAATTCAATTTTAAAGGAAATGGAAAAATTAATTGAGTTTTCAAAATGTACGTCAAATGTTATAATTCTGTAAGATTTCACTATTTTCTGTTTGTATCAGTTATGAAGAAAAGCAAGGCTCGAAACTAGTTTGGAACAAATAAATAAAACTAATATCACCAAAAGTAAATTTATTAAACCTCTGATTTTAAAGTTCAGTTAACACAAGAACTGAAGCCGTTCGATTACCTGCAATGTTGTATCTTTGTTGATTGGTCTCTTAAAATGCATAAAAATGATCCGGATTTTCATTGAAAAATCATTTCCGGTAATGAGGCCTATTTTCACGTGGGAGGATAAGTGAATGAGCAGAATTGCCGCATTTGGGTCTCGGAAAATCAAAGAATGCTTATTAAAAACCCTCTTCATCCTTAACATGTCACTGTTAGGTGCGATGTTTGAGCTGGCGATATGATTGGACCTTATTTATTCGAAAATTTTTTTTTGCCGAAAGTGCAAAAAAGGTTTCAAACAAAAAGAAATAACAAACAATCACCTCGACAAAGCAGGAGATTTTTATTCTTCAATCCCGCTAGCAAATCGAGTAAACTTCTACTTCCAGGATAGGATTGAGGACAAAAAGAACGCAATTATTTTTTCATGACCAATATTTCGCTTCCATTTATTGAAGCTTCTTCAGGGTTTGAATTTCTACAAATTAACAAGCTCAATTAAAATAGCTAAAAGCTATTTTCACAAAAACTTACTAATTGAACTTGAAATAGGCGAACACTCTTGAAAATCAACCACTTCAACAACCCTTCTCTTCGAGAATGTTTCCCGAAGACTTAGATTAGTTCCCGAGATCTTGCGATTTTACACCTTTAGACTTTTTTAGTTTGGGCCACGTCAAAGATTTGACGTGGACATTTGACTAATATCGATTTCCATCGTTAATAGCATGCCTTTCTCTTTCCAATAAAATAAATATCCATTCATTTCTCTTAAAATAAACTCGTTATTTTAAATATCAAACCTATAGAAGAAAATTCTTTAGAACGCTATGTACCTTTTTATATATGCTGATTATACAGTCTTTGATGCTATAACTACATATCAAAAAGTTACTAATCATGTTGTGAAAATTATTGAAACATCTAATAAAATAACTTAAAATTCATTATCAGCATTATTATTAAGTATTGAAGATAACATTTACATAATAGAATACAATTATTTCTTTACAAAAAAGTTTAACAAGAAGTTTTTCCGATGGGTGAACGATCGATAATGATCTACGTAACAGTCTGATCAATGGAGCTAAAATCAGCACTAAAAAAATCGTCAAAGTTATAAAAACTGCGGCCAAGACCGCTGCAACCGTGTATCTGAAAAGTAGATATTAAAATTTGCATGTTAGAAGGTAACGTATTAAAAAATTTAATACCATGATTTAGTCCAGTTTTCGTCTTTGCGTTCGGCTGTAATTTTTAACAAGATCAGTGACAGTTATTATTTTTTTAACATTCAGAATCATAATAATAATAATAATATGTTGCCATCTTGAATGAAACAAGAACCAAAGATAGAAGTGACCCGGAATATAAAAGAACAATCCATGATAATCAGGTACTCAGGAATTGAACCATCAAGTTACGGTAATATTAAGGAGCAAGTAACCCAACAAGTCAAGAAAGTCGGTAAAACTGCACGTTGCTTAAACAACACGTTATGGAGTAATCATCTACATATTAACACAAAGTCGAGATAATAAGAGTACTCTATAAGAGTACTATAAGATTGATCTGGAGTTATACAGCTGAGACCTAATACGTCTAAAGCAAAGAATTAAATTAAAAAAGTTTTTTTTTTTTAGTTTTTTTTATCTGTACTTGTATTGGTAATTTATTATCAATTGCAGCTTTACATGTACTTTTTAATTTAATTATTAATTATTGGTTAACATGGATTATAGTTTAAATCGTTTTAAAGCAAAGAAAGCTGAAAATAGCAGAAATTTAGATACTTGACTCAATCATCGGTAAAACTTCGTATGACAGAGAAACAACCGTGGACATAATAAAAGAATTGTATGGAGTAGAAAATATCAATGATTGAACAAATATATAGAAGAAAGAGTGGGACAAAATACACTACTGAGAAGAGCCAGAGGTAAACCTCCGGTTGGTATGCAAGGCCTTAGATGGCCAAAGAAAATATGAATGTACATAGAATAGACTTCATCATTGTCAAACAATAGTCATTATTACAATGAAGAAAGAGAAGATCTTGTAGCGCAGCATTTTGCTAAGTTGCATTCTGATATTATAGTACGATATTATTACTGAATCAAACTGCACTTGTCCATGTAATATGAATTACAGCAGAAATCAGATGTTTTCCACACTTTTGTTGATTATTTGTGTTGTTTGCGAATGAAACAAGTAATAAGACTATTATATTGGTTCATAAAGAACATAGTATTAAGATGGAATGCATACATTCTTTTACCTGTACATTACTACGAAATTTACTAAAATTTGAAATATATATATATATATATATATATATATATATGTGTGTTTTGGTTGATCCGAGGTATCATCCGTTCATCTTCTTGGTTGTTCCCTGTGGACAGGGGCAGACGTTTCGCCAAGATCTCACTTGGCATCTTCAGTGCTTTGTCGTAATCTCCTGTTGACAGACTGAGACGTGGGTCGTGGGTGGTGGGGGGAGGTCATTGACCTGTCGCAAGGCGATTAACGGTCCTTGGGATTTTCCACCGGATATGACTTTGGTAACGTCATCCATGGGCGAGAAGAGGCCACTAACCCGCTGTCCGGTGATTGCTGGACCTGGGCTGCTCCCACTGGACGCTTCAGGAATGATAGACAGCTCGGCGTCCTGCCGTTCCGAATTGGATGGTCCTTGCCTCAGGAAAGCAGCCCTGGGCCTGGAGTGCTCTAGGACTGTCCTCCACGCTGCTGACAAGTATAGGGCATCATCCCTCTTGTTGAGGGTGCCGTTCTTCGCTATTTCAATGGATTCTCGGATCAATCTGGTTCTCCAATGCGGAACGTTGGCTACCTGCTTGCAACCCTCGAAATTGATGGTATGGCCTGTGTCCAGATGGTGGCGGAAGAGAGCAGAAGTCAGCTGTTTGTTTCGGATGCTCAGCTTGTGTTCTTCTACTCTGGCAGCTATTCTTCTGTTGGTCTGTCCCACACATTTAATATAATAGATTGATAAGCTTATAATTTGGTACAAGCGAACAAGAAATGATGTTATTCAAGAAATTAACGAATCAAATTCCAATGCTACACTCCGATAGAAATCAAATTTAAATATGAGATGCACTACAAATTCCAAGATGCTTCAAAATCTTTTATAATACTAGTAACATGCCTTAAAAAGTTAAATGCTTTCGAGTTATCTTTACTGGATCCTGTGAAAGGAATTTTGTAGGATAAATGGAAGGCCGTGCTCTACTAAAGAAACATTTTGGGGACAACTGAATAAGGGACAATAAATTAAATTTTTATTTTGATGATTGCAAGAATCGGGCTACTTTTACTGAATAACATGATGACGATGATAAGCAATGTCATTGCTTAGAAGAAGATTATTAGCTAAAACAGGGCTTTGGTCTTAAACTATGTAAGAGTTTGGAATTCCACTTTGAATAAACATTTTATTATGTTACTTCGTTGACATTTAAGAGATTGTCTTTTCTTGCATAGGATAGTTTTTGGTATCTAGAACAAAAAAGCAGAGCTAAATTTTTTTTGCAGGTTGAAAAGTTAAAAATATCCATCATTCTACCAGTATGATAAATTTGAAAAAATATAAATGGTTCAGTACTTTTAACTGGTTTTATTGTTTAAATTAAGCCTGACTAGTTTCGCTTTTTATACCATCTTCAGAGACTACATGTGAACTTAACAAAAGTGAAGTTTATTTTCCATATTCTATGATCGTTCAAAAACATGTGGATAATCGAACTAAAATTATAACTAACACTAGCACTAATACTAGAACTATCACTAGGATTAACACTAGATTGGTAAGCTGGCTCGAAGTAAACCAGCAATTGAACTAATTTAAAACCTTAAAAGTTAAAATTTATAAAATATCTTTACATTACATTAATACGTTAAAATTAGGAAAATTTTTTTAAGAACAAAAAGTTGCAATCTTTTTTCAAAGTGCAACATACCTAAGGGTCTTTTGAGAATCCTCAGTGATAAACCATATTGCATGAGTAATTATCTGCGTCTATAAAGACTAATGTAATAACCAACATGAAAAAAAGAAAAAACGGCATCATTACATTTGGAAGGACATCGTTACAAGCAGTTCTGGTTTACTTAAAAAAAACTTTATGTGACTTGTAGCGTTTAGTAAAAAAGCTCCATACAATTTTAATATGTTTTTGTTTAGTGTATTGCGATTCATCTCCGAATAATATTCTTAACATATTTCTTTTTGTGTTGAAAACTATAATGACTGCAGTATATCAGGAAGATTCAATTGAAACATTTTCTCCGTAAGTTATTATTAGTTCTTATACACTCCAATAAATGTTTATTACAGTTGTTTGGAGAAAACTTTTTATATACCAGTTTTTGTCATCAACATTTAATTATTTGAAATATCCACAATACACGAGAGGGAGCAGAGCGGTTATGTTTAGATTATGTATTTCACAGTTAACTACAAAGCAAACGTAAATCATAAAACTTGAACATACTTCCAGTTATATTCCAGTTTCATTCCCGTTTTCATGTTCGCATTTGCATTAATTGTGCGCCCTTGTCTGAAATTTCGTATAGCTCAATTCAAATTTACGTTATCCTATCCGTTTATTTGAACCGTGGCAAAACGATAATAAAATTATTGCTAATCAAATACATTAATTATTTTGAAGTTGAAATGAACATACAACTTTACAGATTCACGCTATTAATTTCTAAACATTTTTTCAATTTAATAGATACTATTAGAAGAAACAGAAATGAACTTAGTTTGATTAGAAATGTTTTTCTAACTTAATTTATTTCCCCCTTGTTTTTTGTGCGCTGTTCGTCATGTGTACGAGTTAATTCCACGGGGCTTTTACAATAATTATTGCCGGGGGTTAACGAGCATTATGTCATTAGCAAAAATATCCGATTTCCGAGGACTTCGTTATTACAGTTACAAATTTTGCATTACTCAACTGTACATAAATCATAATTATCACTATTTTTTTAAAATTTCCTTTAATAACTAAGATATTTAGAATTTATTACGAGATGAAGGTCTCGGTATGATTTGAAAGCATCGTCTCTAAAGTGGTTTGTTGTGCTGGTGGGATTTAGAGTGGTGATTTGGCGTCCGGTTGAATTAATTTTATGTTGGGTATGTTTACGTAAGCATTTCAGTTAAACCGGACGTGTTAGGCGAAATTGAACAATATCAACCCGTTTCAAGTGTCCCCTCGGTATCTTTCATTAATCTACGAATTCTATTCTCATTCATAAAGAGAATGCAAAAATTAACATAGTTTTAAATTAAAACTCAAAATTAATCCAACAGCTGCTTATACACTGATAAATATGTATCACACAAATTCGAACAGGGTGCATCGGTTAAATTTGCTTTGCACACAAAATGTACATAAAAGCATAATCGCCACACACATTCGCTCAAACATCGTTATCCATCCAAAAATGCCTTTACTAATTTCCAACCAGCCGTAAAATGTAACCAAAACCATCTACGTAGCACAACAACACCCCTTTTTGTTCATCTTTATTGTCGGGGTAAAAAGCCGATTAAAACAGCGGATGAAGATTAATTAGTGTTTTGAAAAGTCACATTCACTGACTTATGGTAAAGTAGGATACGGCGAATTTGCCGTTAAACTCTCAACGTGTTGCGTTTTGAAAAGCTTATAAAGGGGAAAGATAAAGGTTTTGGTTGTGAAATTAGCATAAAGAATGGGGGGATACGACGAAAGATGGAACCGGCGATATTATTTTAGCTATTTCGGTGGAGTTAATTAAGTTTATGTAAATTTTTTTGAAGGGGTGTGTTTTATTTTTAACGTAAAACTTAAGTTTTTAATGATTAATCGAGTTTTAAAGATTCGTAAATAATTTATCTTGTTAATAACAAAATTACATTAACTTAATCAATAAAATATCTTTTATAAAAACATCTAAATAGTTTCTCGTCTGTTTTCGGTTATTTGCCCATCCACGAGTTGACGATTTAATGCTATAAAATAGGGGAACATTAATCATTCTGTTTAAGCTGGTAGCAATTACAATTTGCTGCTGAATTTCACTACATAAATACACCACCATCCCCTTTATCTTTTCTACCGGTCAAATGTACAATAGAATTAGTGTTTAAAACATGTTTTTTAGATCTTTTTCTTTTATTTAACAATTTGTTGAAATTTTGGTGTTATTATGAACAAAAAATTAATCGTTATAATTTATTTTCCGACCCAAGGGCGATGTTGATTACCTTCCTAAGTTTAAATTGATGTTTGTTACAACATAAAGTTTTGGGGTTGAACGTGAAACAGATGTCCACAGTGTATCTTTAATATCTATTTATCTTATGGCGGTAAGCACCAGAGTTTTGTAGGGCTTATTTTTTTAGCTTCAACTTGAAACTCAATTCGATATAATCTGCAATTAAATATCTCTCGTTGACTGACACTTTCAATGAGTTTAATGTGTTCACTAATTAGGAAAGGATTAATCTACATCAAATCTGGATTAGCGAAGTTGCACTCAAACTTTAATACAATAGCTTAATGATTTATTAAGTTTTGAAACGTTTAAATGTATGACACTATATAGCTATTGTATTGCGTATTGATTTGACCTAGAAATACTTGAAAGCAAATAGGAGGTTCCAACACTAACTTCTATTCAATTTCTAAAAGTAATCATTTATCAAATGCAAATTTTATTTTATTTGTTAACGTTTCACCTTTCCCATACGTAGACAATATGATGAAATTATACGATGAAAATATATGTTTTTTGATAATTTTTTTGATAATAAGTACTCTCCAAACAATTTGTCTAATATGAGTGACTCATCGAAATATGCAATAAATAAGATTTGTAATGCAATATCAATGGTTAAGTCAATGAAAAATGACTACGTTAAATTTAACTACCATGAATTTTCCGATGATGACATTAAGATCTTCAACTTAAGACATAAATTTCCATTACCTCATGCAGTCAAACCCATAGATATTATAATAAAAATAGAATCACAACTCCATTATAATCATTATAATCCACTATAATCACATTAAACAAATTTTCCTTGAAAATCATGATCTCATAAAAAACATAATAAATTAAATGAACAAAATCTTAACACTTTGAGCGCAGATTGTGTCGTGATAAGAAGTACTGAAATCATTTATCAATTAATGATTGCCAAAATCGACAAAGGAGTCTGATTAAAACACATTGCTTTGCTCATTTGCAAGGGCCGTTTGGTTGGCGTACAATGATCAGTTGCAGACTTTGGACATTTTGAATGCTTTCAGCACCATATAGGTATCGGGAACATTCGAATAGTCTAATCGAATTCGAATGTGCTGCATTTTTATTTTGTAAAAAAAGAGGATGTGGTTTTAATATGTGGAATGGATAGATGTAAGGATATTTAGAGTGTCAAAATTAAGACTCATACTGTTAAAATATTACGTAATATTAATTATCTTTTACGAAAGGAGAAATGTGATGAGATCATTTAGAAATAACACAACATATGCGCCACTTTCAAGTTTAAGGAAAAGCAGCGAATCGTTAAAAGTATTCGCAAATCATTTAGATTGATTCATTGCCTTGCGTACGCAGTAGTGCTTTTGTATACAAAAGTTGTTATTTTAGTGCTCAGCAGAAATAAATTAATGTTTAGTTGAATTTAAGACATAATGTAAATTTGTCTAAACTTATCTAAATATGTATGTATAAAATTGTCTAAAACATTCAAAACCTATCGATAATTATCAAAAAAATAAAAAGTATTATACTGTTATTGATGTTATGAAAATTAATTATGCTTAATTAATTATGATATTATAGTTTCAAATTTTAAATGAAAAACGTACTTTTTTAGTTTCTACCGGTTTCGGTCTTTAATGCCATCCTCAGGAGGTAGCACATGTTAATACACATATTTAAAGACATTACTGATTTCAACCCAAAACACGCAGAATAAGTAGTAATGAAGTCATTAATCATTTGAACGACGTAAGTATTACAAAACAACGTATGAGACTTTCGTTCGATATCAACGATATCACAAATATGTCAAAAAGAGAGACATTAGACATAATAAAAGATATGCTAAACGAAAAACTTAACAACAAAACAGATATCATTTATAAATATTTCTAGATTTGTCTACATCAAAACTTTTGCACATTTAACGGGAAGATGTCATTACACATTTTTATAACATTTTATATTAACATTTATTTATATTAACATTTTAATAGTCGTATCTATTGATAGATTTGGAGAAAACAAAATAATTAACACCGAAAACCCATTCAGAGAACTTAGAACGAGAGACGAACAGATCGTGGAAAATATTTATTAATTTTTATACGAAAACATAGAATGTAACATAAAAACAGAAATAGACTTGAAATGACATGCACAAAAAATAACTCAGACAGATACAATAATATCATACGACTCATTTCACGAATATTTAACGAAATCCGAATCATTCAGGGCTTACATAGAAAGAGCACAGTAAACAAATCTCAACTCAAGCAGCAAAGAGAAAAATAGAGATCATTTAACATATAAACATCAAAATGCAACAACACTATACTTCACTAAATATAATAGAACATGAAAACACTAAACCATACTAAAACAAATTATAAAAAGGAATCTGTTTTGGAGAGATCAAGAGAACATTTAGAAAATATAACATACAAATATCAACAAAATGTAACAACACCATAGGATATATGCTATTTAATAATACAGATAAAATAATTAAATTGGAAGACAATGGAGTGTTCTTGAGAGTGCAAGATGTAAACAAACTTATATAAAAACTTATACTCGAATAAAATAACACAAAATACGACCACAATCTAACTTTCAGATCACAGTAATAGTCTGAAGGTTACAATGTTCTAGATTCATTGATTACCAAACTCTATTCCTAATTTGTGTTCCTATCTCTACCCCAATCCGATCCTAAGTCTTCCTGATTCCATCTTTGTAATTCTTCTTCGTTCACCCAATACAAGATACATAAAGAATACTACAAACACTACAATAATGCAGCAAAAACAATACTATAAGGAACAATGACAATTTTTAAGTTATTTCATCATGAATATTAATTCGGTAACATTTAATTTTTCAGAAAAAAATGATTTAGTTTTAAATTTTATTTACAATAATATTTAACACAATGATTTATTTCCGAAATGAACCTCTATTTAAGTTTTAATATGGTGATAATTGGTTGTGTTGGATTGTAATTGAGTTTAAATTTAAAAATCACACCTTGAGTACACAAGATACCAACTTGAAAATTAATATAACAAAATGCATTAAATACCATAACCTAAAAATAAAATTTTAATTAACAACTATTAAAATATAGAAATCAACAGATATAAAAGAAAATAATTGAAATTAACATACATTACAAAACAAACAAATTACATAACGTAAAGTTTTAATTGTATATTTTGATGTAACTCTAAACACAATGGTCAAGAATAAAATCTAGGTTTAAAATTGTAATTTAACAGGTGGTTTCCTGAAGAAGGCGTTAAAGGCCGAAACTGGTAGAAACTAAAAAATAAAGTTATTTAATTTCATCGTTAAAATACGTTTTTCATTTAAAATTTCAAACGTCGAACACGATGATAAAAGGGAGTAATATTACGAATGTATATAGAAATTTTACAAAATTATTTAAACTTTCTCAAAATTATATCAAAGTGCAAAATTTACCTATAATTATTTAAACTTGCCTAAGCATGTGCAGTCTTGTCTACAATGACCAAATTTTTCTAAATATATGGAAATTTGTTCGTAGAAATTTATCTAAATATTTATGAAATTGCATAGATTATTCAAAGTTGTCTAAACTGAGGAATATTAGTCTAAAATATGCCTAATATTATTTAAATTCGTCAAAATTGTTAATCTAAGCATTAACCTCCCAATACTAGCAATAGAACTTCAGGCAGCTATCAAAGGACACGAAAAGGAAAACATTATGAATAAGGAGATTCAACAAATCCTAACTAAAGAAGAAAAGAGACAAACAAACAAACAAACAATAAGAAATGGAGAAGAAGAAAAGGAACAAAAAATTATTAAAAACATCAAGCGGAAAATTAAGGAAAACGAATTAATAGTTACTCCTGCAGACAAAAACGCAGGAATGATAATTTTAACCAAAGATCTCTACATAAATAAGACTGAAAGCTTTATGAAAGACAATAACTTTAAAACTATTAATAAAAACCCCACAAACAATTTTCACAAAAAAGTAAAATCAATAACTAAAGAAAACAAAACGACAATAACAGAAATTGGAGGTACCTTGACCAGCCTGTTGCCTATGAATCCGCAAACCCCTAAATTGTATGCACTACCTAAAGTTCACAAAAATGGATTACCAATAAGACCCATTATAACCTCCATTGAATCCAGCACATACAAACTCGCAAAACTTTTACAAAAATTTATAATAAATGACATCAATTTTAAACCAAAATATACCATAATTAATCGTTACCAACTTCCTGATTTAATTGACAAAATACAGCTACCAGAAGGTTTCAAAATGATCTCATTTGATGTCAACAACCTATATACAAACATACCCATAACCGACACGATAACGATATTAGAAGAAATATTAAAGACTGACCTCAAAAACAAAGACAAAACTCGCTCCATCTTAACGCTATTAAAACTATGCTTAGAACAAAATTTTTGTATCTTTAACGATAAATACTATCAATCATTGAGTAGTGTGATGGCAGATATTTTCATGGACAACCTAGAGAAAAATCAAATTATGTGTGACAAAAACCCTTATAGAGACGATATTATCCTATGGACAAGATACGTGGATGACATTTTAGTACTGATTAAAGACGACCAACATATTAATAATCTTCATAAATATATTAACAGTTTACACCCCAATATTAACTTCACTATCGAGACTGAAAACAATCAAAAATTAAATTTCTTAGACTATACACTACGACATTCAAACAACAAAATTAAATATAACATCTACAGAAAACCTACACAAACTAGTACTACCATCCCATTCGATTCTCATCATGATGAAACTCATAAAATGGCAGCATACCGGGCTTATATACACAGAGCTTTCCATTCAAAATTGGAACAACAAGACCTAGAAAAAGAGATCGAAATTATCCACCAAATTGCAAGCGAAAACAGTTTCCCACCGACATTTATCCAACGAATATTTTCGAAAATACAAAACAAATATAATCTTCAAGAAACAACTTCCCTATCCGACCGAAAACCTGATAAACCGACAACGTACACATCCATAACTTACCCAGGAGAAATATCCCATAAAATCAAGAAAATGTTCCATAAGTTCAACATAACAGTGACATTTAAAAACAAAAACAATCTGAAGGCATTATTAGTTAATAACAAAAACAAGACTACAACTCTCGCTAAAAGTGGCATATACCAATTGCAATGTGGGACCTGTTCAGCCACATACATAGGTGAAACGGGAAGAAGTATCCAAACAAGGCTTAAAGAACATAAAAAGAGTTCAAAATCGGCATTCGGAAAACATCTAATTTTCAACAACCACGAATTTGACGAAAATAAAAATATTAAATTACTACACCAACTTAATAAAAGCAACCTTATGGAAATAATGGAAATGTACGAAATCAACAAGTTTATTGAAATTAACAGTAATATTATTGCCTGCGAGATCCGTACCTAAAACACAAATATAAAAACAAAAACAAAAAAAACCTAACGTCACAAAACAACTTTTGACGTAAATTTTGAAAAATTGTAATTAATTTTTCTAATTTGTTAGTAATAACGTAAGATTTTACTATTTTATTTTTATATTAATATGTTCATTTTTGTATATTGTAAACTTGTAGGTACCTACTGAAGAAGAGCAAGGCTCGAAACTAGTTTAGAAAAATAAATTTTAATTATCACCAAAAGTAAATTTTTATATAGACCCTAATTAACATTGAAGTCTAAAGTTTCAATTCTCATGTTAAATCGGAAAAATTTTTACTTTAGAATTATAAATTTCAGGCTTTTAGAAAATTTTACATATATTTTTATCATTTTAAACAATTTTTATGGAGTTTACCCAACAAAAAAAAATCGCGTTTATTATCGACAAATTTATAAAAATATTTGTAAGTTATGATAATTTTGGACACATTTTGATCATATTAAACAATTTTGTCAAATATTGTAGTGTGTTCAAAATATCTAGATTATTTCAAGATTGTAGAAGGTTACCCAAATATTTCTGAAGTTGCCTAGAATTATTCATATGTTGCCTAATTTAATGAATATTTCTCGAAACTATGCCCAAAATTATCTAAAATCGTCAAAAATTGTTAATTAAAGAATTGAAGTCTAAAGTTTCGATTTTCAATTTATATTATAGAATTCAATGCTTAGATTAACATTGAGCTTAAAATATTGTGTACATTTTTATCAATTTTAAACAAGTTTGAACAAGTAGCCAAAGAAATGTTTCGATTATTCCGGATTTTATTTTTATTTAATTTTTTTATTTTTAAACTTTTTTTTCAAGTTTAGAAAATTTTGATCATATTATGATCAAATATGCCAGAAAAGTATTTTTCTTTCTTTTTATTTTATTGCTTTTATTAAATTAATTTTGAATGATTTAAAATGATTAAAGAATTGAAGTCTAAAGTTTCGATTTTCAATTTATATTATAGAATTCAATGCTTAGTTTAACAGTGAGCTTAAAATATCGTGTACATTTTTATCATTTTAAACAAGTTTGAGCAAATAGCCAATGAAATGTTTCGATTATTTCTTAGTTTACTTTTATTTAATTTTTTATTTTTAAACATTTTTTTCAAGTTTAGAAAACTTTGATCATATTATGATCAAATATGCCAGAAAAGTATTTTTCTTTCTTTTTATTTTATTGCTTTTATTAAATTAATGTTTACGGTACTGGTTTCAAGTTTGATTTATTAAATTATTTCGATTACTAACGACATTAAAAAATGTCACTGATCAATAACTTATAATATTTGCTAATATATGGATATACAAACCAAAATTTAAAAAAATTAAGTAAAATTTTTTTAAAATACTACCTTAAGGAAATAAAAGACACTTCACACAATTACACATAATCCATTGAAAACTTGAAGTGGACAGGTTTATTGGAACCTGTACGCAAAATTTAAATGAAGGAAAAAAGAAACGAAGTTGGATATGAAAACAAGATAAAAATTAAAAATCTTTGGCATATATTGATACAAAATCAAAAAGTTAGACAATAATATAAAATATTGTAATGTTAAAATGCAGATAACACATTTCCTGGGTATATTAACAATCAAATTTGTACAAATTTAGCACTTTTTCAGCATATTTTCATATTTCAATACATTATACCGTATAAGTTGTATGAAATGTTATTTTGCGATGTTTTAATCCACCCATTGCTTTTGAAAGAATATTGCACTACCTGATTAACATTTCTATTGACGATTGAAAGAATCATAATAGCAATCGATGAATATGATTCATGAACACATCGATGAACATGTAAATCTTTAGAATATTTATCTTAAAATCCAGATTGTAAGTAGTTCACATACGACTTAACATTTACAAATTACAAGAAAGTTCTAATTTATTGAGTATAATAATAATAATATTTATTGATGCACAAGTTGTTTGCCTCATCACGGAACTGTAAACTAATACCACAAACACTAATATTAAAGAACTCTAGAACACAACACAACAGCATGGTGCTCGTGTTCATTACAACATCCTTGAGATCAGTTCTCATCCATTAGAACTGAATAAGTCTAATGGATGACTTATTCAGTTTAATGTTTAGACACAGTTGGGAAGCACGATGAATCAACTTGTTTAAATCATTATTAATATAATTCTAAGCAATATGCATTTGAGTAGGACCAAAGGAATAATGAAGCTAAGTGTCATCAGCATACATATCCATATCGCAATGATATAACATACCAAACAACTTACTTGCGTATACCAAATACAGAATTGGACTTAATAAATATAAATCTTTGCAAAATACTAGACAACATAGCAGCCTCACCAGGCTAGGCGCCATCAAAAAAGATTTTCTGTCTGCGATTCAGTAAATAATGTTCAAAATACTGCCTATGATTTACCAAAAGTGTCTATGGTGAATTGTACCGAAAGCCTTGGAAAATATACGGAAGTGCAAGAGCTGTGGTCTTGCCAATATCCCGTCCTCTGATATAGTGTCAATAACTTCTAAGAGTGCAGTAACACAACTGTAACCCGTTTTCAATCCAGACTGTGTGTCGGATAATATGGAAAACGTTTTCAAGTCTTCTCTTCTTTCAGTTTTAGGATCTTAGAGATTGCAGGTAATATACTGATCGATCTATGATCAGTAGTCTTCGGTTCGGTGCAACTAAAGCAATATCCCAACAATCCAGAAAATCAGACATAAGAAGAATCGTCCTGAACTCTTTGGAGATACGATTCTGTGAGATGTTCGAATTTTACCTAATACATGTAATTATATTTTTGCCAAACTTTGTTCCTACCAGATCTTTTTGTTTCTTTCTGTGTTAGAAAGCAAACCAAAACGCAGAAGTCGTAAAATGCCCATGATTTTATCAAGAAACATTTCCTCCTACAGATAGTTTTTGTTTTCGAGTAATACTCGGAAACGTCCAGTAATTAGTAAAGTCCCAAAAAATTCCTTCATTTTTAAAAGATTCAAAAGGATTCATTAATATTTTCCACAATTCTTTCTTCAAATATGGCAACATTACCAATGCAGATATTGTATAAAACTACACATGCAGAAATTGAAAGTAATATCGTCCTACGTTTTAATCGCATTCTCATCGATAGGCAAGGCAAATCTTTTTAAAAATTACAAAATAATGCACAATGTTAATAGAAACTATCACTTTTGACATACATACGTCACTGTCGTTAATCACACTTATTATTTCCACTAGTGAAGCATAATTTTATGCAAACTATCGCATGGTGCGCGACATTATGAACGAGCACCTCTGCTGCGCTCACCACAATAGTGCCAAAAATTACAGTTATATTACTAATAAACGTGGCAGATGGTGAGGTAATCCTAATAGCAGCTTCAAATCAAAGGATTGAATGAGGAACACGTATCGCCCCCGGTAACATCGTAATAGATTCACAAGATCAATATTAAAATCACTCAAACAGACCGAATATTTAGTTTGAGGAACAAACGAAGAGATAGTAGTTTCCATGAAGCTAGGCATCCCATTATCAGATCTGTACATTACCCCTATCGTCACCATGCTAATTTTACATCATATCTGTACACATAACGGCTCAGTAAAGGAAAGAACTTCATCCATAACCACTACATACCACCATATCCATCCCTAAGGTACAAAACTGACACCACAACCAATACGCGTAACTCCACCTACAAAAAAATGAGAGTAATGCTCGATGCAAAATAAGGAATAACCTTACTCAACATATAGCTAAGTCACCTCAAGGCAAAGATATTGTACTCTTTAGTAACTTTAGTAATGTAATTTTGTCCCTTACTGCAGTATCCTTGGAGCCAATGCAATAACAATAATTGAATAAATTACGATTATAAATAGAAGAAGTCATTTCGATTATATTCTGTCACCTGTAGTAATAGTGCATAGGTTTTGTTCCTGGAGGTATGAATATATAAGCACAAAATCTATGAAACAAAATTAATGATGATCTTCTCTGGTTCTATCGATTTTCACGAGCATTGCACAATACTTTCTAAATGCTTTATACTGCCATGTATTAATTCCACATACTTAATTGCGTGTGCCATAATTTTTGCCATAGCTCTTTTTATAAATGTGAAACGCAAGTCAATTAAAATTTATCGTAACAGAAATCGTTGGAAATCGTGTTAATAGTAAAGAATAAATATGTAAAGAAAATTTAATTAACCAATTATCTTATTTTCGGACTCATTTCCGAGGCATTTTTAAGTTTGATGTTGGTAACAACATTTTCGTCAATATCGCTATCTTCATAACTGAGTCTCAAAGCAATAATGTACTAATTTTACGTGCTTTGATGTACTAGGTTCATCGTGAACTACTGGTTACTGAGTTACCAACAATCACGTCATATGATCGTTTCATATACATTTTTGTTGAAACTGTACCCTTTGACTTAACAATGTTGAACTTGAAGTTACGCTTACGCAAAGGCTTGCAGAAACACGGGGTAGGGAATATGTAAATCTAATTGAACTCAATCTCATGTCGACTCTAAACATAAATCAATTAAAGTCTTCTTATTTATTTGAAAATTATTTATTAATTTCTTTTCGAGATATTTATATTTCATCACTAATTTTTCTTTTTGAAGTTGAAAGTTAAAATTAAAATTACCGTCGTAATCATCCTCTGATTAAATCAATATTTTCTTTTAAACGTCTTACTTTATTGGTATACAAAATTAATATTGATTTTAAATTCAATAACAAAATTTTTAACACAAAACAAAGATCTTAATGTACTAACCGGATTCCATTGCCGTTCCATTATCGGTAAATGGATAATGTGTTCCACCCCAGGACCATCGGGTACGCATCACGGACTTATTACACCCTATTAGCACGCGCGTATCGTTGGTCGATAAGGGGATGTTGCGCCCCCGTCCACCGCAAGCACTAAATATTCCCATGTTGGCAACGGACCGAAAATTTTCGGATCTAATTTAGAGTTCTCTCCCGTAGTTTAGAGATTAGTTTATGTGGTAAATTGCCACGTTTTAGTCCTCGAAGGAATTCACACCGTAAGGTGAAGATTATGAAAAATCATTGAATATACTTATTCAAAATCATTGAATTAAGAAATAAATGATTTTAGTAAAGTTCGATTTAATGAAAAATTGTCGAAATGTATCAAACAAAGTTGAGCGAAGTTATAAACGGTCTGCATTTGAGATTTAGTCGAGTGAGATGTTCATGTTCGTGTTAATCGAAATCTATCAACTGACGCGTACGGAACGTGTTTAATTACTGAATGCGGTTGTGTTAAATGGGTAACAAATATTCGTGCTATTCAAGTTGGTACTTTAATTACAGTCCTTTTCGCATAAAATACAGCACCTGTTAAGAATTAGACTACAATTTTGAATTTGGTAAAATAATGGTTTATTATCAACTAAGAAACGATGAAAGTGTTGTTTGAAAAAACGAAACCAAAATTAACTTTTTCAAGAAAAAGCTAGTAGCTATGTCATGTGGTCGATGTCCTCTTGGGGTATCTCGTTCCATGCAACTTATAGATATTGTCGAAGTTCACCATCTATAGGTCGTCATATCCTAGACATGTTCAATCAACGACAAGTTCAGTGACCGAGCGGGCCAGGGCAAAACCTGCAATCCATCCTGCTTTAGAAACCTTCTTGTAACCATCGCACTATAAGATGATTGATGGCGCATCGTGATTGACCTCAAGTTTGTGAAATGATTTCTTAAGCTAATCAGGAGTGAAGACATATCTATAGAATTGTGGTAATTTAAATACAATTCACCTGACATCCTTAAGGGTTTACCATAAAGCAACATAGCAGACGAACAACCTGAGTCTTCGTTTATTGTTGAAATTAAACCAAGAAGAATAATTAGTACAGTCTACAAAGTTTTATGAAATCTTTCAATCCATTACTTTGAGGATTTGAAACGAATCAAAAACTTAGAACCTGGATGAGGTAAAGCAACCAAATGACGAAATTTTTCTGAAATATAGATACATTAATAGGAAGGGGAGGAAATTTCACACCTAATTGGAGTATTAGAAAATGAATTTGTTTGTTGTTTTATACGAAATTTAGAGTTACTGTTTAAGCAGTTGATCGAAGTGGGATGATTCAGTTCGTTAAATTCGAAGGAATCAATATTGTTGTGTAATCGTGATAGACTAAGCGAAAAAAGTACGTTAAAAAGTACGTAAAAGTAGTAGTAATATTAAATAAAAAAATTAAAAAAACTCAATATATATTCGTGAAGTTTAGAAACAGGGATGTTGATATCATTAATATAGTTCGTTAATGCTTTTTATCGATTTTTCTTTTATCCTACCATCTGCTACAACATTAAAAAGATCGTTAAAGCTGTTGTCCCATTTAAGTATAAGTCCGTCTCTGTTATCAAGAGCAAGCTTGAAATCAATGTTTATTTAAAAATAACCAAATAGAAGAAATATCTTTGGGATCTATTCAACATCTAACATAATGATAGCCAGATAGATTTTTATAGTGTGACCAATTTTTGAATAAAGCTAATGTAGAGTTTTGTAGTATTACCAGAACTAATACTAAATTGGAACTAGAAAATTTTGTACTTTGTCGACGCAAGCGCAGCACTCAAGTTTATGACAAGTTACAACAAGTCCACGTAAGTATTCATGTATTATCAGTTGTTGATGATTTATATACATTTAATAGTGCACATACATAAATGTTCGTGAAAAAAAATTGGTAAAACTTAATTATTTTTTATAATATATTCATAACTTGTTATTTGTTATATGCATTAACGAGATTGTGAAAAGCATTAACATTTTTATTATGAGCATGAAACTAGTTATTATAAATACAAATAATATTTTACGATTTTCAAAAATGGTTAATTAAATAAAGGAAATGGTTTAGTTCCATAAAGTGCTACAAATTTAGGATGAGTATAGAACTCAAGTACAAACTTTCCTTTAGAAATCAAAAAAAAAATTATCAACATTTCTTAAGAAATCGATATTCTACGATTTTTCAAAGATGATTAAGGGAATTTTTTGAAACGCTACAAATTTAGGAGAAGTGCAAAACTAGATATCTCAAAAAGAAATTGAGATACTCAAATATGAATTAGTTCAAAAAAAAGTGCATACTTCCCTTAATAAATCACAAAAACAATCATCAAGATATTTTAAGAACGAGATTTTTTACAATTTTTCAAAATTGAAAAAAGTTTTAATTTCATGAAATGCAAACTCACACAAACATAAATTCAAGTTGAGTTCAAAACGTTTTATCTCAAAAATAAATTGAGATACTCACGCATGGATTTGTTTTCGGAAAACTGCACACTTTTCTTTATAAATCACAAAATATAATCGTCAAGGTATCTTTAGAACTAGAATTTTTACAATTTTTCAAAAATAATCAAAGAAATTTTTAGTTTTAATGAAATGCCACAAATTTAGGATGATATCAAACTGTCATTTCTCAAAAACCAATTGGGATACACCCGTCAATTTCTAGGTCAGTTTTCCAAAAATCGCTAAAATTTTATGAGCTTTGGGTTATTCCAACCCAAAGCTCATCGTTATTCCCAACCTGGGCTGATGATTATTTTTCATATTTTTTTAAAGAATGTCCTTGTTTTCATAAGTTTAGGTTGGGCTAATGATGATTTATAATTATTTTTCAAAAAATTTCCATGATTTTATGGCCTTGGGTTTAATTGATGACGATTTTCAATCATTCTTTCGGAAAATTTTATATCATGAACTTGGATTGAAATAACGATGATTTTCAATCATTTTTATGAGTATTTTCATGATATCACGAACTTGGATTGAAATCATCATGATTTTTAACCAGTTTTCCAAAAATTTTCATAATTTCATAAAGTTGGGTTTGGTTTATGATGATTTTTAACTGTTTATCCTAAAATTTCCATGATTTTATGGCCTTGGATTGGATTGATGCTGATTTTCAATCAGTTTTCCAAGAACTTTCATAATTTCAAGAAGTTGGCTTGGGTTGATGATGCCTTTGGGTTTGGTTTATGACAATTTTTATTTATTATGATATTATTTATTTATTATTATGATTTTCAATAATTTTTAGTAATATTTTCATGATTTCATGAACTTTTGTTGGATTGATGATGATTTTCAATCAGTTTTCCAAAACTTCCATGATTTTAAGGTCTTGATCTAGATTGATGATGATTAGGTTGGGATGATGATGATTTTCAATCATTTCTCTATAAACTTCCATGATTTCATGAATTTGGGTTGGGTTGATAATGATTTTTAATAATTTTTCCGAAAAATTTCATGATATGAACTTGAATTGAAGTGACGATGATTTTCAATTATTTTTATGGGTATTTTCATAATGTCATGAGCTTGGATTGAAATCAGGATAATTTTTAATGTTTTCCAAACCTCATGGGTTTGGTTTCTGATGATTTTTAATTATTTGTCCTAAAATCTCCATGATTATAGCCTTGGATTGGATTGATGATGATTTTCAATCATTTTTTGAAAAATTTTGCTTACTTTTTTGAGATTAGGTTTGGTTGATGATTTTCAATCATTTCTCTAAAAACTTCCACGATTTCATGAGTTTATATTGGGTTGATGATGATTTTTAATCAGTTTTCCAAAACTTCCATGATTTTAAGGTCTTGATCTAGATTGATGATGATTAGGTTGGGATGATGATGATTTTCAATCATTTCTCTATAAACTTCCATGATTTCATGAATTTGGGTTGGGTTGATAATGATTTTTAATAATTTTTCCGAAAAATTTCATGATATGAACTTGAATTGAAGTGACGATGATTTTCAATTATTTTTATGGGTATTTTCATAATGTCATGAGCTTGGATTGAAATCATGATAATTTTTAATGTTTTCCAAACCTCATGGGTTTGGTTTCTGATGATTTTTAATTATTTGTCCTAAAATCTCCATGATTTTATAGCCTGGGATTGGATTGATGATGATTTTCAATCCTTTTTTGAAAAATTTTGCATACTTTTTTGAGATTAGGTTGGGTTGATGATGATTTTCAATCATTTCTCTAAAAACTTCCACGATTTCATGAGTTTATGTTGGGTTGATGATGATTTTTAATCATTTTTTCCAAAAACTGTCATGATTTTAAGAGGTTGGGTTAGGTTGATGATGATTTTCAATCATTTTTCCGGAAAATTCATGATATGAAGTTGGATTGGAATAACGATGATTTTCAATCATTTTTATGAATATTTTCATGATATCATGAACTTGGATAGAAATGATTATGATATTTTATCAGTTTTCAAAAAATTTCCATAATTTCATAAGGTTGGGTTTGGTTTATGATAATTTTTAATTGTATACCCTAAAATGTCCATAATTTTATGGTCTTGTGTTGGATTGATGATGATTTTCAATCAGTTTTCCAAGAACTTTCCTAATTTTAAGAGGTTGGCTTGGGTTGATGATGCTTTTGGGTTTGGTTTATGATAATTTTTAACCATTTTTCCGAAAAATTTCATAATATCATAAACTTGGATGCAAATGACGATGATTTTCTATCAGTTTTCCAAATATTTCCATGATTTCATGAATTTGGGTTTGGTTGATGATGATTTTTAATAATTTTTCCGAAAGATTTCATGATATCATGAACTTGGATTGAAGTGACGATGATTTTCAATCATTTTTATGATATTTTCATGTCATGAGCTTGGATTGAAATCATGATGATTTTTAATCAGTTTTCCAAAAAATTCCGTAATTTCCTAAGGTTGGGTTTGGTTTATGAAACATTTTAATTATTTGTTCTAAAGATTTCATGATTTTATGGCCTTGGGTTGGTTTGATAATGATTTTTAATCATTTTTCAAAAAATGTTGCATGCTTCTGTGAGGTTAGGTTGAAAATCATCATATTTTCAAAAATGTTTCTAAAAATTTCCATGATTTAATGAGTTTGTGTTGTCTTGATAATGATTTTCAATCATTTTTCCGGTGTTATTATTATTATCCACAGTTTTATTATCGGAAAAGTGCACAGTTTCCTTTATAAATCACAAACAAATCATCAAGTTATCTTAAAAATCCGATTTTTTATGATTTTTCAAAAATGATTTAGACAATTTTTAATGTAGCTTTTCATAAAAAGCTACAAAGTTAGGTTGGGTTCAAAACTCGATATCTCAAAAAGAAATTGAGATACTCACGCATGGTTTGTATTCATTTATAAAACACGAAAAACTTTAGTATAGTAAACATGAAATAAATTCTTAAATGAACTCTAAAAGAATTTTTTTAATATTCTTAATTAGGTGTAAACGACCTAATTTCACGAATTTTTTAGGAGCGTATCTCTCCTGTAAAAAGAGAATTAGCTGTATTAGTATTACGTGGAAATTTGCGACCCATTGGTTGGGAAACACTGGTGTAAAGGATCCAGAATTTGGAAAAAATTTGGAATGAACCTATGATGAAAATTTATCACAAATTTATCGTTGATTTTTCCGATATTCTCACGCTCAAAGGAAGAATATCTTTTAAAGAGATAAGCCTAAATAATTTAATTGTGCAACTCGAAACTCACATTTTAAAAGTTTAATCGCTCGAATAATTGTTTATGATGATCCAAATGTTCATGCCCATCTTAACTCACAGCCAATATATCAAGAAGTACGAAAACAAAATTCAAACATTTAGTCACTTCCTTGATGAGCCTTTAGCAAGTTTGAGCAGTGTTACGTAATCTAAAAGGCATCCGTAAAAATTCAAAAATTTAAAAAGGTGTTATAATTACAGTTTTATAAAAACATCTTCTTCTCCAACAGAAGAAGAAGGTTATATCAATAAATTTTAAAAACATGAATTTGCAAGTTAGATCCTTGTATATGAGGTAAATGATACCTATTGCAAGAACGTCGAGTTGCCTAAAATCGCCTTAAGCACGCCAGTCTGTTGAATCCTTTTTGGCTACTATGTGAATATCTGAAGTAACAGATGATGATGGCTAGACAAATACTATATTATAAGTATAAAACCTTTCAAGAGAGGTATTAATTGAAGTAAAAGCTATTTCTAGTAATATCTATCATCTGTTCAAATTCTAATTCTACTTTAGCAATTTTAAAATGGACCTAATGTTGTAAGTGTCCGAATATTGTTCTGGCAATTGTTGGAAAAATCTTTAAAAATGTTTATCAAATCCCATGATATTGTCTGACTAACTGAAGTTGATGATGAGGTCAAAAATTCCAGTCACCTCATCATCAGACTTTAGTCGAACCTGGAACTTCCCAAATTTTGTCAACAGTACATAATATTTCAGTTAATGCTATTGTAATTGTGGTAAGCTTACCAACTAAGAACCACCCACGATACTCAATATTCCTTGATAATAATCTGAGGTTGTTTGATCATCCATTTCCGTATCAGAAACCAATTCATCTAATCGTCTTTCCTCTCTACATGAGAGACGAGAAATTATTTAATTATTAGAAATTTTTGACATCTTTAATGAAGTTATATATTTCTGTCTCCGGAGGATTAGCAATAACGTCATAAACATTTGATACAATATCAAGTGGAAGATGAATTGCGACTCAATCTGAGTATACCAGATTTTGGGTTGGTTTGTCAAAAAATGGAGGAAGTTTGATCGACGAAATGTTGACAGAAAAGTTGATTGAATCATTGAGATAAGCTTTTTATTTTTTACGGTTTTTTGACATGATGCGAATTATTTTATTTTTTGTTGTTTACAAAAACAGAAAAAGTTATATTTATGTTATGAGATCAGAAAATTTTATATTAACATAATACTATAACTGAAATAAAATGTGTGTCGTCTCCAATTTTCGAGAACTCCAATTTTCGTCATCCCCTTGATATCGCCGCAGTTTTTTACGACCAACTTGTTCACCCATTTGTTTATGGGTGAATACCCATAAACAAAACCTTGATTCTTCATTGGTGACCATGTCATTTCATTGATGAACCCATCCTTGCCATTCTTGATACCATGTCAGTCTGATTGTTTTATAGGGAAGTGTTAAAGGAAGCCAAAAGTAGGGATATTCGAATGAAGTCCAAAGAATTTTTTTTGTAAACAGTTGGCATAGACAAGTGTCGGTAAAGCTCTCGGACAAATCTAGAGCAATTGACCTTGTTGTTTGAAATTGATCTCTGGTAGCCATCCACCTAAGGGCCAGTATTTATGTGCGTTGCTTCTTCAAACGAATCTTCCAGCAGGACGACTCCTTTGAATCCCTTCTTCGGATCATAGATAAATCCACATCCGAGCAACTGTAGTATGGTACCGATTCAGTCTTCTCAAAATCTTTCAAAAAGAGGAAACCGCCTCTTTCTTACTGATAATTCGGCTCCTCTCAAAGTATTGATATGGGGAACATAAAGACGACGTCACAATTTTCCCTTATTTTATTCTTCTTGTTTTCTTGACTTCATTCTTAATGATCAATTGAGCTATAATCAAATTGAAGCAATTTATCTTTGCCTTTCTAATTTGTTTTTTTTTCTTCGGTTTTTCTTTCGCCTCTCCGCATTTTCGCTTGTCTTAATTTTTATTCCATTTCAAATCTCGTTGATAGTCTCTGCTGGATTTGTTTAAAAATTTTTGTTTCACATTTTTTTCGGTTAGGCTAGCCATACGAGCTTGATTATCTTCATCACCCATAAATTAATCATCACGACCATCATTAAATTCTTCTTCACAATAATCAGAAGCATGTATCTGATTCTTCGGTTTTTGAATTTTATTTAGCATAGATCTATCATTTAGAAATGATAGATCCAGGGCCAGTACGAATTTCACCAAAAGTCCAAATTGGAAATTAAGAATAGATTAAAATGTCTGGAATGATTTTTCTACCCACTGTTGTTTTTACAATGAAAGTACGCTCGGTATTGGGAAATAAATATTTAAAAATAACTAGGAGAATCGTTAAATGAACTTAATTGATTTATTTGAATGTGTTTTTGTTATGTTTCTGGAAGTATTTTAGGTCTTCTGAAAGCATTGCTAATCATCTGGAAGCAAAGTCTTCTGCAAACAATATTAAGTTTTCTAGAAGCAGTATTAAGTCCTCCAGAGGCAGTACTAAATCTTCTGAAAGCAGTATCAAGTCTTCTAAAGGCTGTATCGTGTCATCTGAGAGCATATCAAATTATCTAAAATCAGTACCAACTTTTCCAGAATCATTTCAAATCTTCCAGAGGCAATATCAAGTCTTCTGAAAGCATTATATGTTATTTGACAGCATTTCAAATTTTCTGCAAGTAATGTCAAGTTTTCTAGAAGCAGGATCAAGTCATGTAGAAATAGCATCAAGTCTCGGGAAATGGATCCCCAACTTCCAAAATGTTCTTCATTACCAGAAGAACTTTTTGATTCTCCTTTGAAAAGTTGCGAAGTTTTGTAGTTTTCATCTTCACTTTCTGGATCGGAATTTGATATGGAACTAACTGGAAATAATAATGGTACAGGAAACACAACAATTAGGTTTGTTTGAAATAGAAACTTTCATCGTTTCTTAGTTGATAATAAACCATTATTTTACCGAAGTGTCAAAATTATAGTTTGAATTTTAATAAATTCAATTTATAATTATTTGAGTATTTGAAAAATGTATCTACTTAATAAATGATTCGAAACTGATTTAAAAAACTGGTGAAAACACAAATTAAAAATAAATGTTTCGACCTTAAAACTGCTTCATAAAATTGACCTGAATTCTTCGAGCATTTCATGACACGCGAGTTATTACTCGTTTCGCTCCAATTATATAAGAATCAAACAAATTCTTAACTTTTTAAATGTTCAACAAAGCGTTTTCTATTCTTATCGGTTATAATTGTGTACACATAACACTGAACAATATGACGATAATAATCATCAGTAAACGGTAGTCGTGAAATGTACGCAAACGTGTCTAAAACAAAGTGATATTAATTCGACTTAAAGTTTAATTTAAATCATGTCGTTATCGAAAAAAAGTTTTGTGTATTTGTCCCAAAAGTTCTGTGATAGCCTCCAAGAGTTGGATGTCGGGAGATTGCTACACCGTAATCATGATAAGGTATTTTAAAAATAACTGTTTGTAACAAAGCCAAGTTAAATATAAAAAAATAAAAATAAGCACGCAAGGTAAAGTAAAATTTTAAATTTTAGTGCGGTGCCATTAATGTACGAGTGCAAAGTATTGAACGAAATAGCTTCAACAAAGTGTAGTGAAAAGCAATTCCCGCTAAACCCTTGAGCATTACGATACGATCGTTTAAAAGCGGTTTCAGCAAAACCCAAATATTGAAGTTTATTATTATTGCGATATTTACGTTTTTCGATTTGAGCGAGAGGATTATGTGAACTATTGTATTTGAATTATTGTTTCTCACACGAATTTTTTAATGATTTTATTGATACAAGATCACGATGTTTTTTGGGATTAACCATTGCACGTTTTTGCTTTGAATAAAAATATTTTATTCAATTCAGATCATTTTTTAAAGTGCTTTGTTGTTTATTGAAATTTTATATAATTCCATTTTGTTACTGCTGTGAAGTATTATTGTGAAATCTTCCAAAAAATATCTGTCTACGTCTAAATTTAGACGATAATTATTTAAATAAACAAGGTGTTTTTATTTGCTAATGTAATTGTTCTTATAAACTTCGCAAAAAAATATATACTTTAAACAATTTTACTTTAAATTTTGAGAATCTCATAAAGATGGTGACTAATTGTATGACGTTTATAAATACACTTCAATTTCAGAATGCATTCTTTGTTACAATGTGCATGTGATTTAGTTTAATGTTAGTTCTTTGCTTATAAAAGTTTTGAACTGTTTTACTATTTACTTTGATTTTAATTAATTATTTTGAAATATTTTCAGTTTTGTAGTTCCCCCAAAAAAAAAAACCATTAATACATAGAGAATGCTTGAAATTAATCTGAGTTGTATGTTTTGTAAAATCACCATTGTTTAGTAAACTACAGATTTTCGCGCCATCAAAAATACACTTCTGGTGCCTAAGAAATTCATCATATAAAATTCTGACCAGTTTCAAACTACAATAACTATTAATAAGTTTCTTTTATTTGAAAGGTCTACCCTTTGACAATATTTCTGTAGATACCTTCCCCAGTTTGGAATTCTTCAAATTCAGCCCTGTTGAATAACATTAAGTTGTGTTTTCTTTCTGCATTTTGAAGCTTCCTGTGGAGTGTACCGAGTTTGTAGCCTTGCCTGTTCTGATCATTCTGTTTTTCTGTTTTGTTTTTGTTCAATTTTCTAGTGTTGTTAATACTAATGTTATAAGCTCTAAATCATAAAGTAGGTTCTTCGGAAGCACCATGGAACCTTTTCAGTGACATTTAATGTCGCTAACGTTGTTCGCTGTTGCTATAACAAAAAAATGTTTTTCAGTCTTGAGAAAGTTGCTCAAGTAAATGGCCGGAGTTCTTGTTATGCAGCTTGTGTTCTATAAGTCGTACGGTTCTCAGACAAATCTAGATTCGATTCTTTCTCTCTAGCAGAAGAATTTTATGTTCACTGCAAGTTCTCTGAAAAATTTTAATACCAAGCAGGATCTGTAATAGTTCGGGTAAGAATTTGCTACGAAGAACGTATGGAACTTTGCTTTATCATTGAAAATCCATTATAACCACTTATACATTGAAGAAATTTTGGTTGAAGACGTGGTTTCCTACGGTCCCTTTATTGGTGACAACTTTTTGTGTATGCACGATAAAACACGCTCATATACAGGGCGTATAGTGTTCCAATACCTACATATAATATTATCATCATTATTATTATCATGGATTATATATCATCAAAACTCTATGGCTAGCAAGTAGCTCTATATAAACCCCATAAAACAAATTTAGGATATGTTAGGGAGACAATTTAGAGCCCGTGCTGCCGCTGTACAATACATGATTTCCGACTAGAGAACTGGTTTTCAAAACATGATTTACTTATCACAGTTTACTTTAAGATCTAATGATGCTGCCGAACAAGTTGCGTTATCTTTTAGATCTTATAATTTAGGGGTTAACAATAATAGAAACTTGAACAAAAGTGCTCAAAATAGGCAAAAGTGATCAGAACAGGCGAGACTACAAACTCCTGATGTTTAAAATTAATTTCTTTTTGCGCCGCACTCCACAGATTGCTTCAAAATGTAGTAAGAAAGGACACATTAACGTTTTCCATCATTGATAAAATTGGAGAACGCCAAACTTGAGAAGACACCTTGGGCAGACATATAGGCATAGTGTAGACACCTCAAAAAAAATTTAGTATACTTACCCTTTTAATATACTTTATTTTTGTATTTAGTAACTTTTGTTTTTACTAAATTGAATATCGTGTAAAGTTAGTAATAGCGGAAACAACTATGTAATGGCACGGTATCTATGTTAGTATTGACAGTTTAACCGCTGTTTAGCTGCTGTTTAAACATTATTCACCGTTTCCAAATCAGGACATTAAACAAGATACTTAAAATAGCGTCCATCAACATCTTAACAGAAGTAGAGCTATTAGAAAACATGTTGTTTAAAAACATACAGATCAAGTATTACATAAGGATGTTTAGAATTTTGGGTGAGATGTTAATTATTGCCTTACTAATGCGGTTTATTTCCAAACTGTTAGACCTACTAACGTAGACTTCTGTTTCCTTTGGGTCTACTCAATCAGTCTGAAAAAGCGTCGTTCAGTAATTGTCGAACTTGATGACCAAAATGCGGATATGCCCCTTCTCGTTAAAACCAAACAGGCTTACGTATTTCCTGTGAATTATATATAACTTTTGTAGCGGTTCTTTTAGTATGGGTTAACACTTTCTTGGAGAAGGTAGATATACAGCACATGGTTTGACCAATATAGTCTGCTCAAACATTTTTTTTTTTGTGGACACTGGATGTGTATCTCTTCAATCCAATGTGGAGTGTAATCAGACTTGGTAATTCAAATACAAGGTAGAGTAATGTGAAAACATGATGAAGATAATAATATTAATAATAAAGCTTTATTTATTCATCAGCAAAACGTCAAAAACAAAAGACCAAAATGCACTAATCGCATAAAGAGATGCCATCCGCATACAAAAACGTATTTACTCCTCCACATTCTTTGACTGATTGTTATTGTAGATACTAAATAATAGTGGTCCAAGATATGGACCATAATATGGATCCTTGAAATATATTTATTTACACACTGGTATCGGTCGGCAAGGTACGATTTTAAGAAATTGTATGTACCTCCTCTGATCCCATAATAATGAAGTTTGGTCATCACAATGCAGAACAAATCACAAAAAATTATTTTAGATACCTCATGTATTAATACAGGTATCCGTGAGATCTTTCATAACTATAATACTTGCAGTGGCAGTTGATTTTTGCTTTCTATAACCATGCAGATCTTTAAGCAAGATATAATTTTTACTTACATAGTACAAGACGACGCTGAACAAGGTGTTGAACAACTTTACAAGAACTGGCAGCATGCTATGGGCATATAGTCTTTGTATTTATGATCATCCCCTTTTTATATATCGGAGTGATATTTGCAACCTTCTGTATAGTAGGAAAAATTATTTCTTTGAACAATTATTGAAAATTATGACTAGTGCTGGAGTAATTTCGCTGGCAACTTTTTTACAATGGGATAAGTCAATCCATGTATATCACTATTTGTCTGTTTCAGCTTCGAAATAATACTTAATATTTTTGATCATCAATCGGTGCAAAGAAAGGAAGAGTAAATACTATTTTTATTTGGTATTAACTTCTTTGTTATTTGTTAATATAAACTTGTTTTGTTTCTGTTTGTTTACACTAGTTTTGAAAAAGTAATAACCCTCTAATGCATAATAAAATAACCTGTCGAACAGAATCTAGTTGATCCTGCATCGTGAACAGATTTTGAAAAAATTGTTAAAATGACATTTTGATTAATTAATACGCAATTCAAATTTCATGCTGATTCTATATATACGTTTGGAGATATTAAGTTAGTCCAATAAAATAACATTCTATATATCGGTATAAAAGTTCAACGATGTCGCCCGATCTCTTGACTCCACAGTTTCCGACCCTGCCACTCGCCTTCAGACCTGCCGCTTGAGATTTTTGTCACTCTCTCTCCCCAATTCGTTCTGGGTCTTCCTCTCACTATTCTTTTGGTGGGGTATTCACTTCATTACTTTTTTTTCGGCAATCTGCCCTCCTTCATTCGTTGTACAGCTTGGCAAATTCATCTTGGCCATTCAGTTAATCATTGAAGTGAGATAGACAAACTCGTGACGTAAAGGGTAGAAGCTATAACGCTCGTTAAAAATAATCAAAGGTTAAACTTCTTGAAGATTATAAATTTTCTTATGTTAACCATATAGTAATTCTGATTTGTATACATTAATCATAATCGTCTATTTCAATTATATTTTTATTATGTTTTAAAGGGAATATCATAAAAGGAATTTTAACTATTACACAACAGGAAAATATATTTAATCTTACACTGGAATTTTCTGTGTAGATATGTAAAGGGAATTAGTCAGGTATGTTTTATCTGTTCAGTGAATTTTCGCCATTCCGTCCTCTTCCGACATTTCCTTTTCTAACGTCTTACCTCCATTGTTTTCAGATCCTTCTAGGTATGCTTCAAATAACTCTTTCTTGTTGTTCATCTCACTCTCCTGGGTGGATTTAATAATGTCAACGAATTTTATTTTTTATTTATTCTTGTTCTCCCTATGGCATCATTATTCTACATTGCGACACAAAGTCTTATTAATACTTCTCATTGGAATATAATACAGTCGGAGATTTTATTATCAAGATAATAAAAATTTAAATTTTATCTTAGATTTTGTATTTGATTAGTTTTCCATGCAGAATTGTACTGCTTTTTTAAAATATAATTTGGGTTGTATTCGATGACTGGTCTTTTGCCCACCAGTCTATATTTCACCAACATCACAACTTCACCACAACTCACTATCCAAGTATGGGGTAAAATATAGCTTGGTGATGTATTAAGAGCACAAAAAAAATAATATCGGACTTATTCAGATCGTGTTGGACAAACGGAGGAAATCTCTGTATTAACTAGCACTAATTTTTGCACACTAACGCCTAAGTTATGCAATTTAAAGAGCACCAGATACGAAATGAAATAATAGACAATTAAAGTCGCCGTATTGTTTGGTTACCTACGATAAATCATAGCAAAACAGCGCTACTTAATATACGTAGTAGCGATAAGAATCGAAATATTAACAACTGAATAAGTGTTAAGGGTCTCGGGTTAAATAAGTGGCGTTAGAGTTTGTTACTTTTAACTTTTACTCATCACTTCCGAGCAGAAAGATCGATTAATTGTTGTTCCTTGTTAGAAAAGTTCGGGAATGCTGTTTTCAGCTCTTACAAAGTTGATTGGGTGAAAATAAAAGATTAGCGAGCATTCTAAAATAGTAAAAATGCTGTTAGGGTTGGCCAGTTAAGTAACTGGTATTACGTATGTAAGTTTAAATATAAATTAAGATATCGACAAATATTATTTTTACCGTCATAAAATTAAAAAATTAAATGTTAAATATGAAGGTAGAATATCATTTTGAAGTTGTCAAGTTGGAAAAGAACGATAACTTTTAATATTGTAAAAAATTGAAATATTATTATAATGTGAAGTTTTAAAGAATTATTGTTAAGTTACAAAATTAAATGAAGTTATTGACATAGAATTCTAGAAAACGGTTTTCACATATATACTAAGCCCAAGATTAAATTCAGAAAAATTAGAAATGAAATAAAAAAGGAGGTTGGGTTGGGTTGGGCGAGAAAAGTCAAACAGATGTCTATATTTCCATAAAATTTTAAACTATATATAAAGATTAAAAAAGTGAAAAAAGAATAAGGAGAAATTTGAAATGTAATTTTTACAAAAGAAAATAAGAAAAATATTAAAATGTCATTCTATGTGTGTATATTATAAATAAAAAGAAATAAAATTAAAAATAAATTAACAAAATTTTCATTCTTATAAAATCAAAAACTGAACAATAAAAAAATTATAAGGCTTAAGTGATTATCAAAGATATATTAAGAAAAATTATTACCTTTAAATCATTCTGATGTTTACTTAAAGGATGACAACTGGAAAAAGAAATGATATAAGCGATAATTTAAATTGATAAATTAGAATTGCAAACATTACCAAAATGAAAACCTTGAAAATGAAAAATATTTAAATTTAGAAAATCAAAACAAATTGAAAATATATGTAACAAGAATATGTAACATAAATCATATGAATTCAATAATCATTAAGCGAGTTGTGTCTGATTTTTATTTATATTTTTCAATGAAAAATCTTTCGTAAAAATCTGAGATTTTAGATTTTTTAAATCCAAAGAAGATTTTTTTTAGATTAAGAAAATGGTGTTGTACTTTTGCTAGTTTTATTTGGATATCTTTCATCTGACAATGTTAATGTTCTTCTTGAAGCATACAGAAACCAAAAGTGCTAAGTAAATATAGCGAAGAACAACAATTCTTAAAAAATGAGATATAAAATAAGAGTTTGGAACTTCATTAAATGGCGTGTTTTATGTGAAATAAGATGGCTTCTTAAGACTTGTTAGTCTTAAGACTTGTTTATTAGAGGGAGGGAACAAGTGTCGGGATGACCTCTATATGTATTTTTACAAATTAATCCAAATATTAAAAATATGACAAAAGGGTTTGTTTTTCAAAGCGATAAAAAATTTATGACTACAAAATAAAGTGATAAACTAAAAAAAAATGTTTCAAAAAAGAAAATGGTATATATAAAAATGCAATTCATAATACTTACCTAACAATCTAAATCACTCTCTTTGGAAGTGTCATTTTCCGAATCTGCATGGTAGTTTATCAGATGTTGGCAGGGTTTATATTAGGTTCTTTACCTCTTCTGGTAACATTTCCTTTCATATAAAGGAATAAACTTAAGGAGTGCATCATAAATGTCTTCAATGTTCTTGTGTTCATTTTTTTGGCACGAGCTTCTGATTCTGAAGACACTTTCAAAGAATTTAAAACTCTTTATAATCAAATAATTGGTCTTATTGAGGAAGAAGCTTTCGATAATCATGATGCTACACGCCGTCAAGCTGAGATTGCTTACTTTCGTACCAAAGCCGCATCACATAAGCTCACCTCTTCTAATCCTGTCAAATCCGTTGTGTCACCGAAATTAAATAAAATCACCATTCCGATTTTTAATGGAAATTACAAATCTTGGCCAAGTTTTTATGATTTATAACGGTCTATGGTGCACAATAACAATACTTAATCCGACGTTCCGAAATATCAGTACCTTTTGACCTCATTATCCGGGGAACCTTATTAACACCTTATTGAAGGGTTGCCTATGACTGATGCTAATTATTATATTGCTTTCGAAAACTTAAAATAGAGATAATTCAATCAACACCAAATTTGAAGTAGACCACAGTAACTTTGAAATTCCAACTTTTAAGCACTTAATGGATTTTTTGGAGAATCAGTGGAGAATCAGCAAAAGGAAACAAAATTAATTACGCAAAAATTTTAGTAAACTTTTACTACTGAAATTAAATCGTGATAAGTTTCAAGAAAAAACGCCTTCGCAACGATTGGAATTCATTTCCAAACATAACGTTTGTAAAAATTGCTTGAGTTATCGTCATAGTACAAGTGAATGTACCTCCAATAAAACATGTCAAGTTTGCCACCGGCGTTATCATACACTCTTCATTTTAATAATGAAGACATGTCGCCTCCGTAACTAATACATTTATGACTGTTCTTTTACCTGTCGCCGAGTTAGACATTCAGGATCGGTCGCCATGCTGTCGATAATAGCAACAATTTTTGTGTTGTGCTTCTAAAGCCTCTCCACTGAGGAGCCCTATCGGAAGCATGACTATTAATGACATCAACACAATGTAATAATATTTTGTGAACACATGCTGACATGTAAAATCATTCATACAGTTGCACTGTTTCACGAGCATACTTGTGGAATGTTTCTGTGCGTAACTTGTACCCATAAAATATTGCTTCAAGGATGCTAGCAAAGCGACTTATTAAGATTTGATCAACACCAGTAATTTTCGGAGATTTTCTTACATCATTAAAAAAACTCCGAGCAGCAGTATCATAATTTGTGGTTCCAGTTCCTTGTTTGACAATATTCACTAGCAAACCCATTTCTACCCGTAATTTGGAGATGCCTTCGCATCTTTGAATACATCTTTGTTAGGTCATCGAACCTGCCAAGTCTTTATATTCAAGCGGTATGAAATGTGTAGAAAGCATTCGACGAACCTTTTATGCACATGTAATGTCAGTCCATATCCAAAAGTAGTAACCAATATTGACAATATTACACAAAAATAATACATATGGCAATATGGCTCAAAGGTGCAAACCTGTTGCATGATAGAGTTTAAGTGGTTCATTTTTCTTGGTTTTGCTTTACAAATGTAACAGCTTTGAGATGATGGATTCATTTCAAACCCATCGAACATTGTCTTTAGCAACATGGACTCTACATATATACATTTTCGACAATATTTACAGATGATTGTATCAGCCATACAATTTAATCTTCTAAATTCAGTTTCCGTCATGATAATAGCTGATGATTCATTTACAAATTTTGTTCTTATTGGAATGCAAAATCGTGTCGAAGATGCCAAATGGTAACTTCAAAATCTGTATTTGTTTGCTATCATTTTGATTGGCACAATTGCTGTTAAAAGCAAATCAGAATCAGAATGATAGCAAGGATTTTTTACTATCATTTTGATTGACACAAACTGACTTATCCAAGAATTTTTTTTACCAAATTTTCTTTATCATTTAATGTTCGGATAATATAAATGTTCCTCTTGGACAGTACATACAAGCTCAACTACGTGATCAAGCAGACTTTACAAACTCACTTCCTGGCTTGTTATGTTCTTGGGATAACAGTCGTCTTTTTCTATAAAATTTTAAAATATGATGAATGGTCAAATTCTAACCGTTGCACTCGTTCTTTATCTAAGGTATTGAGATTTAGTTAATATCAGATCTACAATCTGCTTCGAATTCTATTCTATTCTTCGATCTACTTCGTAATTGATATATAAAACTTGCCTAATAAAACTTGTTTGGGTTGCAAATAGAAGTTTTTCTGGACAATGAATTGCTACTAATCTTAGGGTGTTTCAACCAACTACTCAATGCAAGAAAATCATTTTTTTGTTTTTGATATCCAGAGTTCAGAGCATATCGCTTCAAAAAGCGTTCCTTTTTTCGTGTAGTTACTTGTTAACTAAAAACAATTCCACTACCAAAAGGAAAAAGGTTACGAATTAGTTGATCTTCTAGAATAAGAGCTGTTCGTTTTGATTTTGTAAAATATTTCAAATTTGTTAAATAGAACATCAAATAATTCTCTCCGCATCATTCTCAAACTCATATCTGATAACAATAATACATTTTGTATTTATAGGTATATTTGCTCTTAAAAATAGTGTATCATATATTTACAACCCTTTATTTCATAAAAATACGATTAATGTGAATAATTTTATTTTTTTCAAATTTTCTTTTTTTCCAATTAAGGCTTCGATTGATATTTTACTTTGTATAAGAAGGAACCTTATCTAATTATTATTTTTTACAAAATATTAGAATTCACAGTTTCAATAAAAAAATCTTCGATGAATTGAAACAATCTTAATAACAACTTAAAGTCATAAAAACATTATTAAATGACATTAACGTAAAAAACAATTAATTCAATTGTTTAGATCATTTTTACATTTACATCAATTCCTAAATTAATAATCAATAAAAATCGTTCGCTTTGATTTTAAATATTTATCATTCAGCGCGGGTTTGTTTGAAATATTCCTAATTTATGGTCATCCATTATGTAGGAGAGATGTACTTAATATAATTTGGCAAGAGAAATAAATGTATCGTTTGTTTTTGCCATTAAATACAAAGTGGGTTTGGAAATGTACCAGAACTGTTAAACCGGGACTTGTTTCAAAGCAGGATAAATAAATCCATTGCAATCGACATGCGGTTTTCTGTTTATACAGACTTTTCCTGTGCGCGGTTTTCATATGGTGTAGGCTCATTAACTCATTTATTACCCGTTTTAATGGACTGTTGACAAGATTTATTTGATTAGGGCGTCAAACCACTTTAAGTCATTTAATAAATTAACGATTCAAGATTAATCACGTTAATCATCAAAACTAAAATTTGTTAAATTTAGAATTTCTTTCCCAACAACAAACAATCTTATCTTTTTCTCAGTCGTTTACCAACCGGGAAAGAGATTAATGGTTAAATCGTCGCTCTTTTCGTTTTTCTTTTCCCCGTTTTTCTTGAGGACTACAAGAAACGGGTAATAATTGATATAAATGATCACGGTGGTAATGTTCCTTTTTGTAAGAAAGGGGTAAAATAACTTGAAATAACTTTTTACCATTAATATCGTCGTTCGTTGTGGTTTATAATTATGGATTGACGGCTTAGATAAGTTCTTGATGGACGATGTTCTGCGACAAAGCTTTCCCTAATCTCGGCGTTTACCGGATGAAATTTGGGCGGAGGAGCCGGGGGATCACAAAATCCTCTTGTCGCATCTCCTTGAATTACAAAAGACGAGGAAACCGCTTGACAAGTTCTGAGTTTAGGTAAAGTTTTTTTAATTAAGTGGGTTAATTTTCTTTTCTCCTTGTTTTTGGAATTTAAAAAGTTTTAAAAGAAAAAGTTTAAAATAAAACAAATTTTTTAATAAATTTTATAAAAAATAAAAGATCAAATTTAATATTAGCAAGAAATTTAATGTTTGTTGTCTTAAAAAAATCAATGTTTATTGATTTTTTTGATTGTTAATTATTTACTATGCGAAACAAAGCACGATTAAAAGCAATGTGACGTTCAGTGACAAAGAATAAACGTAACATTTGCTGTTTTCCCGGGGGAGTGGATGCTTTTATCTATGTTTATTTTAATAATGTGCATGACAAAACATCGATTGATTTACAACAATGAATCTTTTATTGTAGAATCATGTGTTAATAAAATTCAATCTTTGGCTTATTAACTAATTACGCCAAAAGCTTTTCCTTATCATCTCCACAAATCTTAAAGATGAAATCACACAATGGATCCTATTTTACATTGTGACATCGAGCCTGAATATTAAGGTTTAACCCCTTGGCAGTTCTCGACCTCCTCATCATTATGTTCCGATTGATTTCTAATTTAAATATTCATCTGCAATGAAACTTGGGGGATTGACTAATAGATTATTGATTATACCATCTCGAATTAATCGGTTGATTTTAATGTTGTTATGATTTTTAAATCAATATTGGTTAAATCGTTATGATTACCGTTTTAATTCATACTCGTTACATTACTTGTAGTCGTTGAACTCAGAGTGTGCTAATTAAGCTTTATTACACACTTCGTCATATAGAAAAAAAGCAATTTCAATCAACCTTGTGAAAAACTTTTTCTTTTCCTGTAGAAAGAAAAAGTTTTATTAAAACTGCTTTTTATAGTTCATATGAAAAGAAACTTTTGTGATATGCCATATTTTAATTATTCGCACACTGTTCGAAAGCGGGATTAATATTTTAAATTAAAGTTCTTTTCAAATAAAACCACAATGTAAAGCACAAGTATAAATAAAGAGTTAAATTAAAATTATGCGAGTAAAATAAAGTAATTTAGAAAATGTTATATTTATGAAATGCTACATATTTAGGTCGAATTCGAAACGTGGTATCTCAAAAACAACTTGAGATGTTCAAGTATGATTGTGTGTATATAAAAGTATATACTTTTCTTTGTAAATTGCAACAAATTTCATCAAGATATCTTAAGAATTCGATTTTTTACGATTTTTTCAAAAACCATTAAGAAAATGTTATATTCGTTAAATGCAATGTATTTAGGTCGAATTCAAAACATGATATCTCAAAAGCAAATTGAGATAATCAAGTATGATTATATACGTATAAAAGTACATACTTTCCTTTGTAATTGCAATAAATTTCATCAAGTTATCTTAAGAACTCGATTTTTTACGATCTTTTCAAAAATGATTGAGTAAATGTTATATTTATGAAATGCTACATATTTAGGTCGAATTCAAAACGTGATATCTCAAAAACAACTTGAGATGTTCAAGTATGATTGTGTGTGTATAAAAGTATATACTTTTCTTTGTAAATTGCAACAAATTTCATCAAGATATCTTAAGAATTCGATTTTTTACGATTTTTTCAAAAACCATTAAGAAAATGTTATATTCATTAAATGCTATGTATTTAGGTCGAATTCAAAACATGATATCTCAAAAGCAAATTGAGATATTCAAGTATGATTGTGTACGTATAAATGTACATACTTTCCTTTGTAATTGCAATAAATTTCATCAAGCTATCTTAAGAATTCGATTTTTTACGATCTTTTCAAAAATGATTGAGTAAATGTTATATTTATGAAATGCTACATATTTAGGTCGAATTCAAAACGTGATATCTCAAAAACAACTTGAGATGTTCAAGTATGATTGTGTGTGTATAAAACTACATACTTTTCTTTGTAAATTGCAACAAATTTCATCAAGATATCTTAAGAATTCGATTTTTTACGATTTTTTCAAAAACCATTAAGAAAATGTTATATTCATTAAATGCTATGTATTTAGGTCGAATTCAAAACATGATATCTCAAAAGCAAATTGAGATGTTCGAGTATGATTGTATACGTATAAAAGTACATACTTTCCTTTGTAATTGCAATAAATTTCATCAAGTTATCTTAAGAATTCGATTTTTTACGATCTTTTCAAAAATGATTGAGTAAATGTTATATTTATGAAATGCTACATATTTAGGTCGAATTCAAAACGTGATATCTCAAAAGCAAATTGAGATGTTCAAGTATGATTGTATGTGTATAAAACTATATACTTTTCTTTGTAAATTGCAACAAATTTCATCAAGATATCGTAAGACTTCGATTTTTTACGATTTTTTCAAAAACCATTACGAAAATGTTATATTCGTTAAATGCTATGTATTTAGGTCGAATTCAAAACATGATATCTCAAAAGCAAATTGAGATAATCAAGTATGATTGTGTACGTATAAAAGTACATACTTTCCTTTGTAATTGCAATAGAATTCATCAAGTTATCTTAAGAATTCGATTTTTTACGATCTTTTCAAAAATGATTGAGTAAATGTTATATTTATGAAATGCTACATATTTAGGTCGAATTCAAAACGTGATATCTCAAAAACAAATTGAGATGTTCAAGTATGATTGTGTGTATAAAACTATATACTTTTCTTTGTAAATTGCAACAAATTTCATCAAGATATCTTAAGACTTCGACTTTTTACGATTTTTTCAAAAACCATTAAGAAAATGTTATATTCGTTAAATGCTATATATTTAGGTCGAATTCAAAACATGATATCTCAAAAGCAAATTGAGATAATCAAGTATGATTGTGTACGTATAAAAGTACATACTTTCCTTTGTAATTGCAATAAATTTCATCAAGTTATCTTAAGAATTCGATTTTTTACGATCTTTTCAAAAATGATAGAGTAAATGTTATATTTATGAAATGCTACATATTTAGGTCGAATTCAAAACGTGATATCTCAAAAACAAATTGAGAGGTTCAAGTATGATTGTGTGTGTATAAAACTATATAATTTTCTTTGTAATTTGCAATAAATTTCATCAAGATATCTTAAGAATTCGATTTTTTACGATTTTTTCAAAAACCATTAAGAAAATGTTATATTCATTAAATGCTACGTTTAGGTCGAATTCAAAACATGATATTTTAAATACAAATTGAGATATTCAAGTATGACTGTGTGCTTATAAAAGCAAATACTTTTTTTTTTTGAACTGCAATAAATTTGATCAAGATCTCTTGAGAATTTGATTTTTTACGATTTTTGCAAAAATGATTAAGAAAATGTTATATTTATGAAATGGTGCATATTTAAGTCAAATTCGAAACATGTTATCTTAAAAACAAATTGAGATATTCAAGTATGACTGTGCGTATAAATGTACATACTTTTCTTTCTGAATTGCAATAAATTTTATCAAGAGATTTTATCTTGAGAATACAATTTTATACGATTTTTGCAAAAATTATTAAGAAAATATTTATAAACTGATACATACTTAGATCGAATTCAAATCATTAAGAATTCAATTTTTTTTTAATGATTAAGAAAATTTTCATTCTTTTTAATGGTACAAATTTAGGTTGGTTTCAACAGTTGATGTGTCACTAACAAAGCGAGATACACGTGTATGGTATTATTGTGAGAAACATATATACCTCTCTTTATAAATCGCGAAAAATTTCATCCAGTTACTTTAAGAATTCGATTTTATACGATTTTTCAAAAATGATTAGGTAAATTTTTAATTTTATGAAATGCTACAAATTTATTCAAAAATATCTCAAAAAGGAATAGAAAAATTCATACATGGTTTTGTTGTGAGAAAAGCACATACTCTCCTTTATAAATCACGAAAAATTTCATCTAGATATGTTCTTCATCTGCACGTACCTGTGATCCAGAAAATAGCGGATACCGTAATATGATATACTACTGATGTTGAAACTGGTGTGGGATAACCGGATATCCGGCTGAAGATGATCTAGGACATTCGGTATACTTTTCGTGAAATTACTATCCGTTACATCGTTGATACTATGTTTTGGGCGAATAACGAAAAATTAATGTAGGGAGACAGTGTAACAATGATTGAAACAAAGATTATAACAAGTCTATTTAAAGAATGGAAACAATCTTTGAAAAATAAATGTTAAAATTGAATTTAAACTTAATTATATTTATAACTTAATTTAATAAATAAATAATTTAAATTAATAATTTAAATTTGCGAAAATATTGAATGGCTAATATGATGGTTTCCAGTTAGATATTGTAATTAGATATTGTCCAAGGTAACTAAAAATATTCTAATTTATTGTATTGATTGTGTTTTGAGTCTAATAGTCTTAATGAGTCACATACTCCATAGAGGATTCCGAAAGTTGTACCTATCTATACACAAGAAGGGTTCCTTGTACGACGTGTGTAATTATCCTGCATCTCTTGTTCTTGTAATTGAGAAACTTCCAAATAGTTTACTATTTAGAGGGTAATCAATTACTAACTAATAATCAGTTCAGATTTTAGAAGGGCTGATTAATCAGTAACGCCGTTTGTGCTTTGGTTGAACATGTGAAGTGCTCTTCTGATAAAATATATTTCAGTTGCCCGTGTTTATATGATTTAAATAAAACTTTCGGTTATGTCTCTCATGATCTGGTGTCAAAGAAAGTTCATAAATTAAAGTTTTGAACGAAGAGCTTAAATCAGTAAGTCTGCTTTAATGATAAAGTTACTTAATATACATTAAACATGGGGTACTGCAAGGTCTTAATCATTAACAATGATTTACCAAAAAGTTTACTAAGACAGATAAAATGTATTAATAATAGTAATAATAACAGACTTTATTACCAAACTACATAGCTTTATCATACAAAGCCAAAAAAAAACATAAAACAAAATAAACTATCTAAATAAATAAAAATAAATACAAAACCTTTCCGTGACATGCACAAACCAACTTGATATCAGGGCCTCTTGCAGCAGAGAAGTAATCTCACATCTGAACAATCTTTCAAATAATCGAGATTTGAATAATGATGCACTTAACCTTTTATCAGCCATCAAAATAGGATTAAGATTTGTAAATGTGGTATGATAAAGGTCTCAAAGAAACCTGAGTCCATCCATCATGAACGTTACATAGAGTTAATTTTTCTACATAAATAAGTAATCAATCATAAATAATCAGTTTGTGATAAACCCCCAATATCTGCAGCAGTTTTCTGTTCCTCATCGACAACCATCCAGCGTCAACTAACTTATGAGAAACCCTCTCATATTTGCGTATGGTATTAATAAAACGTAGATAGCAGATTTGAACTTTCTGAATTCTATTTGAATCAAAAGCAAGGAACACTGAATGGTATGTAGTAATGAAATATTCACAGAAAAATGAATGGTGTATTAACAATAAGACATGAATAGCGCACTGAAATACAACACAAGATTCGCTCAATATGATCCAGTATTGTTCTACAACATCAAGCAGTAGGCGTCGCTCACAAATCTACCGAAAAGCAGCTATTGTTGAATATATTCATGAATCATTTAAAATGGTTCATTAACTCACATACAAGTAGTGCTTTTGCATACAATCGTTATTATTTTAATACCAAACATAGATAAAATAATGGTAAGTTGAAGTTAATACAAAATGTATCCAAAGTTTTACCAATGGCAAAACTTATACAAGCTCTCAATATCAAAATTTTACAAAATTGTTCAGTGTTGAAAACGCCATTGAAAATATGCAAACTTAAATATAAAATTATTTAAAAACACAAAATTTGTTTAAAACCATTTAATCTTGCTCAAACCCGCCTGATGATATCAAAATGTGGCATTATCAAAACTAAACCAATCTTGTGCAAAATTGTCTAAATTGTTGACAACTTTGAACTAAAATTAGAATTAATACTAGAACTATCACTAGGACTAGTACTAAATTAAAAGTAAACTTTCGGGTGTTGCCGTGCCCTTTTGAAAATGTGTTTAATGGTATCATGGGACTTGGGGTGTATCGAAAACCATCCTCAATAAAGGAAGTCTTACTAAAAATTGTAAAAGAGACAACCTAAATAAGGCAGAACGGTTTCTGTGAGAAGTGCTGCAGAAGGACGGATATAAACCCGAAATTACAAGTTCCATAAATTTATGGGAGTTCTATAATTATAGACCTCTGCTTCTATACGAATAAGGGTACTTAATCATTTCTAACTGGGACGAGACGGGACGATACCAACCAATTTCTTTGAATTATAAATAATAATAATAATAACATCAAATTTCGAACCAGAACTTAAAACTTTTAGAACTTAAAATTTGACAGATTCACATGAGAAGAGATTGTATCTCAAAAATGAACAATGATGGAAAGAATCTTTTGAGATAAGAACTTTTTAAATCACCAAAAGAATGCATGTCATTAATAATATTTGTGTATTATTCATTATTGCCAACCAAGATTCAAAAATTGTTAGAAATTTCAAATTTGACATATTTTAAATCAAAAGGGATTAAATTGCAAATATTAAGAAAAGACAAAGAATCTCTTCAGGCAAAAAAAAACAATTTAAATCACCCCTAGAATGCATATCATTAATAACACTGGCGTATCTTTCGTTATTACCAATTCAAGTTTCAAAACTGTAAAACATTTCAAATTTGACATATTTCACAACAAAAAGGATTGTATCTCCTAAATTAATAATAATGCAAGGAATCTTTTGAGAAGGGAACTTTTTGAATCATTCTTAAAATGCATATCATTAATAATGTTCTCCTATTGTTCACAATGTTCTCAACCCAACCCAAGAATCAAAAATTATTAAAAATTTTAAATTTGACATGTTTCACACCAAAAAAGATTGTGTTTGAAAAATTAAAAATGGAATAAAGAATCTTTTGAGATAAAAAACTTTTTAAATCATCCTTGAAATACACATCGCGTACTATTTATTGTTACTAACCCAAAATTTAAAAATTTTTAAAAATTCTAATTTGACATATGTATTTCACATCAAAAGGGATTGTATCTCAAAACTTAAAATAGCTTTAAAGCATTTACTGACATAAGTGTTGAAGGTGGAAGTTTGTTGATTACTAGTTTTGACTTTGCCTTGTCTGTATCGCTTGTATGATTTTTGTATGTTAGAAAAAAACTGCATTCTTAAGAAGTAGTGACTGTCAGAACTACAATATCCGAAATAAGAATGATATTTTTATAAATTACAGTCGACCATCTAAAGCGAGAGATCGACCAAATTATTATAGTATCAAATTTCTTTTCTTGGACTTTTCAATCTTTTTTTAGTTACATTAACAAACATTTATTTTGAAATCAGAAAGGAGCAATTCTTAAAACTATTTCTCAAAATAGTATTAAGAATAATTTTTTCAAATACATTTTAATGTGGGTACTTTTGTCTACCGTTATTAATGTTACTTATTAAAAATTTTCAATTATTAACTCAGTTATGATTTTTATGAAAATTCAACGAACTCAACAATTACAAACCAAGAAATTAAAAAATCAAATTAAAAGTATCTATGTTGTTCGGTTAGAGTTTCTGTATTAGATAGAGGAAAAGATTAGGAAAGGAAGAAGGAGAATAGGAAAATCAAGATTTGGAATCCAGATTGGTGCCATATTCAGACTATTACCTTGATCTGAGTTTCTCTTCCATTGAAAGTTTTTTTTTCGTGGGGAGATTGAGACATGTTAATGTATAGAAATTTTGTTGTGGTTCGTTCAAAGATTCTTCTCGTGGATTGTTATGTCTACATTTATTGATCTCGTAGTTTTCAAGTATTTAGAGCGTATTCCACTTGTTCTTTTGGTGGATTGTTGTAGCGTTGTCATTTTCGTCAAAGGTATAAGTTGAATTTTCTCTTAATGTTTTCCAAAAATTTAATTAAGATACTGTTTTGTGTTCTTTTGTTCTGGTCCTTAGTGGTCTTTCTATTTGTCCTAGTATGTGGCTTCAAATGTATTTTATTCGAGTTAATAGACTCCGTTGTCTATCTAATTTAATTATTATATCTTTATTATTTATGAGCAGTATCCTATTGTATTCTTGCAATTTGCTGTTAGTTGTATTTCGTATTTTTTTAATGTTTTCTTTAGATTTTAAAGAAAGTTGCATTAATATGTTATAGTTCTGTATATTTTTGGGTTTTTCGTCTGTATGATGATTTTTGAAGTTTTCGTTATTTTATTATTTTTCAATCATTCTGTCAATAAGTTTTCTTTGGAAGTTGTTGATAGTGACTTCTGTTTTATAGTTTTTATTTGTTGCTTCAGGTTGCTTGGGTTGAGATTTAACTGTGCTCGTTCGATATATGTACGATATATGACGATATGTACGATGATTAAAGTGGGTAAATATGCATGAAATGAGTTTGAATTGGAATTTATTTTCCGTTTTGTCAATTTCTTCATCTAGGACAAATTTTATGTTTTTAAGAAGTGAATTAATTTATTTGTGTTTGCTTTATATGATATATTTGTCTTTCGTGTTAATAATTATAGATATTGTATGGATTTCCATTGTTAATTATTTCATCTCCATCTAGTTTATCTTGGAATATATCTGCAATAAAGCTACTGAGTGGTGATCCCATGGGAAGTCCTTGATTATAATAATATATATATGTTATTGTTAAATAATTTAGAAACAGAGATTTTGTTGCATGCTAATTTCGAAAAGGTTGTAAATATTTTAGCTGTCTTTGTTTAATTCTTCATTAAGAATGTTTTTTATTGTGTCCAAATGTTCATTACAATTTTTGATTGTATGTTCTGGGTTGAAATTAGTAATATATTGAAATATGTTTATTAACAATTTTGATTGTTTATAATTCTGGCTTCAATCGTTTCCATTGATGCCATGTATTGGTCTAGAAAATCATTATCTAGATGAAAAATTAAAATGTGTTTCAAAGATTGCGTTTCAAGTTAACTAAAATTAAAAAATCGCCTTGGATTTAATAATGGAGATAATGATGGCTTAAATAGAAGATGCAAATAGATTTTATACAAACATTATTCAGAAATTAACAGAGAAATTAATTAAAACAAAAATTAACGTATGGAAGATCGCGTCTCAACTCGTAGTTTTTAAGGATTTGAATTGTATTCACCTTGTTTTTGTGGTGGATTGTTGCAGCGTTGTCATTTTCTTCAAAGGTATAAGTTGCATTTTCTCTTCCCTTAGTGTCCTTAGTGGTCTTTCTATTTATCCTAGTATGTGGCTTCAAATGTATTTTATTCGAGTGAATAGACTCCGTTGTCTATCTAATTTAATTATTTGTTGCTTCAGGTTGTTTGGGTTGAGATTTAACTGTGCTCGTTCGATATATGACGATATGTACGATGATTACAGTGGGCTGTTTTTCGTAAATATGCATGAAATGAGTTTGAATTGGAATTTATTTTCCGTTTTGTCAATTTCTTCATCTAGGTCTAATTTTATGTTTTAAGAAGTGAATTAATTTATTTGTGTTTGCTTTATATGATATATTTGTCTTTCGTGTTAATAATTATAGATATTGTATGGATTTCCATTGTTAATTACTTCATCTCCATCTAGTTTATCTTGGAATATATCTGCAATCAAGGTACTGAGTGGTGATCCCATGGGAAGTCCTTGATTATAATAATATGTATATGTTATTGTTAAATAATATAGAAACAGAGATTTTGTTGCATGCTAATTTCGGAAAGGTTGTAAATATTTTAGCTGTCTTTGTTTAATTTTTCATTAAGAATGTCTTTTATTGTGTCCAAATGTTCATTACAATTTTTGATTGTATGTTCTGGGTTGAAATTAGTAATATATTAAAATATGTTTATTAACAATTTTGATTGTTTATAATTCTGGCTTCAATCGTTTCCATTGATGCCATGAATTGGTCTAGAAAATCATTATCTAGATGAAAAATTAAAATGTGTTTCAGAGATTGCATTTCAAGTTAATTAAAATTAAAAAATCGCCTTGGATTTAATAATGGAGATAATGATGGCTTAAATAGAAGATGCAAATAGATTTTATACAAAAATTATTCAGAAATTGACAGAGAAATTAATTAAAACAAAAATTAACGTATGGATGATCGCGTCTCAACTCGTAGTTTTTAAGGATTTGAATTGTATTCACCTTGTTTTTGTGGTGGATTGTTGCAGCGTTGTCATTTTCTTCAAAGGTATAAGTTGAATTTTCTCTTAATGCTTTTAAATTTAATTAAGGTCTGGTATTGTGTTCTTTTATTCTGGTCCTTAGTGGTCTTTCTATTTATCCTAGTATGTGGCTTCAAATGTATTTTATTCGAGTGAATAGACTCCGTTGTCTATCTAATTTAATTATTTGTTGCTTCAGGTTGTTTGGGTTGAGATTTAACTGTGCTAGTTCGATATATGACGATATGTACGATGATTACAGTGGGCTGTTTTTCGTAAATATGCATGTAATGAGTTTGAATTGGAATTTATTTTCCGTTTTGTCAATTTCTTCATCTAGGACAAATTTTATGTTTTAAGAAGTGAATTAATTTATTTGTGTTTGCTTTATATGATATATTTGTCTTTCGTGTTAATAATTACAGATATTGTATGGATTTCCATTGTTAATTATTTCATCTCCATCTAGTTTATCTTGGAATATATCTGCAATCAAGCTACGGAGTGGTGATCCCATGGGATGTCCTTGATTATAATAATATGTATATGTTATTGTTAAATAATTTAGAAACAGAGATTTTGTTGCATGCTAATTTCGAAAAGGTTGTAAATATTTTAGCTGTCTTTGTTTAATTTTTCATTAAGAATGTTTTTTATTGTGTCCAACTGTTCATTACAATTTTTGATTGTATGTTCTGGGTTGAAATTAGTAATATATTGAAATATGTTTATTAACAATTTTGATTGTTTATAATTCTGGCTTCAATCGTTTCCATTGATGCCATGTATTGGTCTAGAAAATCATTATCTAGATGAAAAATTAAAATGTGTTTCAAAGATTGCGTTTCAAGTTAACTAAAATTAAAAAATCGCCTTGGGTTTAATAATGGATATAATGATGGCTTAAATAGAAGATGCAAATAGATTTTATACAAAAATTATTCAGAAATTAAAAGAGAAATTAATTAAAACAAAAATTAACGTATGGAAGATCGCGTTTCAACTGAGGTAACAGTAAAATAATAAATCTGGGAGAATTAAGAAAAAAACGTCATGGCTAAAGTATTGGAGATAATGGAATGAGTAATGGATCAAATTGAAGATGAAAATGCCCCCTTCAAAATGATATAAGATAACTGATTGAAAGAGAAATTATTGAGTTAGAAATTGTGAGTGTATAACATTGCATTTCAAATTAATTATACGTCAAAAAATCGGTCTTGGCTTTAACAATGGAGATAAAGGTGTATGTGATGGCTTAAATTGAAGGTGAAGGTGAAGGTGAAGAATTAGTTAGCATTTAATTGAAATGGGTGAAGTTGCGTCTCAATTTAGATAACATTAAGAAAAATTAAACAAGTTGGACAGATTAACCGAATTATTGGACCTAATAAGCGAATATAAAACACGTATAAAATGTTTCGGTTTTATACGTTTTTTACTGAAGTGGCTGTTCCCATTAACCGATGGGCCAATTAAATGGAGTGCACTACATTTATCTTGAAACATTTTCGTTAAGGAATTTTTCAGTCTTTTCAGAATAGTCTTTTTTATTCGTGAACTACAAACCGTTTTGTACATATTATACCAATTACTGAAAACATAATAAAAGTTATTGAGAAAGATAACGAAAATAACAAAGAAATTACGTCTAATATCTTGATATAAAAGCAAAGAAAATATATAATTGAAAAATGCATAAAGATTGTTAAAACAGAGAATAGGAAGATTTTTATATTTTTAATATATCCACTCTAACAAAAACTTTAAGACAACAGATTGTTTTAGTTTCATTTGTAAAATATAATTTAAACAGGTTGTTTCTTGACGATGGCAATTTATACAGAAACCGGTAGAAGTTGAGAAATAAAAATAAAATATTTTATCGTCAAGTATAAATCATTTATAATAGCACTTACCTTATATTTGATATATATTTTTTATAAAGAAATATTATGACAAAATGTGAAAATATATGAAAATACTTTGTGTATGTAAAACACGAAAAAGTTATTATTAATCAAGCTAATAGAAATAAAATTGCAAACTTTCTCTAATTGCAAACTGCTTTAGAATCACTGAATTAATATTTCCAAAATAAATTAAAAGTGATCTCGTATAATCATCTAAAATAGCATTCTTTAGTATTCAATAAATATTAATAATCCATAACATTCTATTCTTCCTTATCATCATTAACATCAGCAGCACGATCACTATCTGTGTTTACATCTACATTTAACAAAAATTTCTGAATCCATTTCATCAACATTTTCCTTTGTTCAGATCAGTTACAACTTTATTTTCATCGTAAAGTCGCAACGAATTTCATCAATATCTTCTTGCTTCGATAGAGCATAAAACCTTATCTCACTCATACAACATAAAATGCAGTGGCCAATACTGATCAATCGCATAAGTGCAACTTATTTCTAGTTCTTTTGTATAATGTATGATTATACATTATATAGGCTTTAATCAATTAAAACGAGTACACAAAAAATTTCATTAACAAATTTTTTTATAGAATTCTAATTGAACTTTTTTTGTCGAGTTTTAATCAATGTACAAAAAAAAATCATGATTTTTTTTGTCAAAATTAAAAAAAAAGGTTTACAACCGAATTTTAACTTGAAACTATTTCAACTCAACCACGTTTCGTAATTAAACACGATCTGTTCGCATCACTCGATGGATTCCGATTGTGTGAAAATAAATTACGTTAGGTTCGCACGATCTACAACTAAAACCCATTGAACCGTATTGAAATAATTTCGACATAAATCGCTTCATTCCCCATTCAAATCCCAATAGAATTTCGTTAAATTGTTTCAAGATCATAAATATAATAAAACGTAATGATAGGTTTAGGATTAAAAAATTATCATATGAATGAGAAGATTGCGTGCAGAATATGTAATCATAACCATAAAAATTGTGTTTATCCATCATCACGCTTCAACTTTCGCGATTTCGTGACCGTCCTTGACTATATTTTTCTGGGTTTATAGGCTAATTCGTCATCAACTGGCGGAAGTCTCCCTGAGAAGGATCATTTAAATCCTCTCGTTAGTTTATTAATTCAAGCTGAACGTTGCATGTGGGGTAGTAGCCACACGGATAAGGTCAGTAAAGAGTGAAAAGTGCTGAAGTTGCATTTTATGAACAGTGAAATCATGTTTAGTGTGGTTGCTATTTTGTGAACAGAATTAATTAAATACATTAAAAACTTTAAAAAATCTTTTTAAAATCTTGTTTATTACAAAGGAAACTCGCATACGTTTAAAGATTTTGAAAGCTATTTTTATAAAATTTTTGATTTTATCGATTGTTTGTTTTTGTTTTAAATTGTTACACAGATTCATGAGACAAATAACTTTCATGTTTGATACTTTTGATAATCGATTCGGAAAAAAATAAAAGTAAGTAAATGTTCGATAAAGTGATAAATGATGAATTATCGTAATGTATGTTTCTAAAAATTGTTTGCTATTGCGCTCTCAGAATTGTTACAAAGATATCGATGGTGAAGGATAATATTGATACATATAACGTTAAAAAAAATTTGAGCTATAATACTATGTAATATTCACAGGTAGAATATAGAATATTAGCGAATATGATCAATATGTTAGTTCGTTTGAACCTGGCGTATATATCTCTTCTCAAAAGAAGCTTCCAAGAAATCCAGATTGATCTCGTATTATGTTGCACAGTGTTCGATTTCGTTGGCGCATCTGTGCAAGATCGTTTGCAGCAAATCAATGTTGGATACGAAACTTTTAACTCAAATAAGAATTATTGTCAAGGGATTTTGGGACTGTAGCCAATAAGTGGTGAAACATAATAAATTGAATAATGCTGAATTTTATGATAGTTGATATTTAGATAAATTTGGCTAAATTTTAATTATTATAGATTAATGATCTTTTTATTATTAGTAATAGTAGACTTTATAGTACTGATAACTGGTTAAAATAAATCGACATTTCACATATTATACAGTGCTTTCAAAAAAGACGATCCATAAAAAACTACTCTTCAAGCGATTGATACTAATATTTACGTCCTTGTTCCTATGGCTCCATCTCTATTGGTGGCTATTGGTGTTAAATAGTGTTGGGGAAGTGAGAGGAAACTTTAGTATAGTAAACGTAACCTTAAAAATTCACACGCATAAGATAAAAAATTTTACTCTCGTAAAAGAAGATTCTAAGTAAATTTTGTCTGGAGTTGGATTGACGGATCTAAACTTTAATAATAACGAAAATAAATTTAAAAGGATTAATAAAATGAAAATTAATTTTAAGTGAATAACAGTAAAAGCCTCTATTCTCTGCGTTATTTTATCTAATTTACTTGGGACTAGTTTCGACTAAATAATAGTCATCCTCAGCCAAATCCACAATAGTACATAATTATAAAATAAAGAAATCGACCTATTACAAAAACTTACAGTCTTAAAATCTATTTACATGTGCAGAAATGTAAAAACATCATCAAAACTCTTTATCGAACGACACAACACGACGCTGGATTTATCGAAGATGAGGTTATAAACATGGCAAAGAGAAAAGATCAATTGGACGTTGGAAACCTGTTTATGCATGTTAAATACGAATGTAGCGGGTTACCCTCGAAATCTAATTGATCGTTAATTAGATTAACAAGGGGATTGCTTTTATGCTTTTCAATTTCGTATCTCCCGAGGAGATCGAGTCTTTTACTTTTTTCACATATATGCAACAACTTAACATTATCATAATCTATGATATGTTTTGTTTCTGGGTTGTATTGATAGATGTTAGAAGAGCTTCTTAATTTATGTTCGGCTATGCGTCGTCTTAACATCGAATATACTGCATTCTTTTCCAGTACAGAATGTTTTTGTTTGTAGTTTGCCAGGAGTTTAAATGTTTGACTTTTATTACTGTATAACGGTGTTATTTTATATTTGCTGAGAATATGTTAATATTCAGGTTAAATGCGTTGTATGGCAAAGTGATATGATTTGTTTCAATTATTGTTTTAGTAAACAAAAGATAGTATTTAATTAAATTTTGATGTATTATGGAGTAGATGTGAGAAAGTGGGTAACCATTTGTTGTTACGAGCTAATAAAGAAAACGGATGTCTTTGATTTTGGAACTGTAATTTATAGGATAGTAAATTAGACGATGAACTTAACTTTGAAAAGATGATAATTTTTGTGAGAGTGGGACTTAAAAGGGATGATGGTATTCAAAGAGGTAGGCTTTCGAAAAATCCTCATTTTTAAATGATTTTGGATGTTGCTATTGGATATATCTTGGAAGTTTATTCTTGAATTCTCTCCAAATTCTATCGTGATATTAAGTTTGTTATGGGTATTATTAATATAATTATGTATACATAATGCTTCATCTTTGATCCCCTTCCATAAGCAGAACATATCGTTCACATAACGGATCCACTCAGTTACATGTTTTAGATAAGGGTTAGTGTTATTTATGATAAATTATTTCTCGATATGATCCATATAAGTGTCCCCAAAAATTTCTGCAAGCGAAAATTTATCGTTGAAGAAAATGTAATTCTCATCGATAATATGTTGTAAAATTTTTATGAGATTACTTGTTATCTCTTGATCTTTGAAATGTGCTAGAAATAGTTATTTAATAAGATTCATGGTAAACCCAGTGTCAATATTATTATAAAGGTTTGTCACATCGAAAGACATAAGGATATTATTAGGGTTGAGATTTTTAATTTTATTTGTTAATTCGCTGGAATTTATTACGGCATATTTAGGCTAAAGTTGACATTTCAAAAAATCTTCAACATAAAATGATCCAATTTTCATGTTGGTGAGGTGTAGAAGTAGTCATGCAAAGACTGTCATAGATTATATGTTGGCCAAACGGGATGGATGTTAAGAAGACGCGTAGCTGAGCATAATTTAAGAAGCTCTTCTAACATCCATCAACATAAGGAAAAAAACATATAGATTATGATAGTGTTAAGTTGCTGCATATATGTGAAAAAAGTAAAAGAGTCAATATTCGTATTTAACATGCATAAACAGGTTTTCAACGTCTAGTTGACCTTTTCTCTTCGCCATGTTTATAACCTCATTTTCGATAAATGCAATGTCGTGTTGTGTCGCTCGATAAAGAGACTTGTTGTTTTCTATGTAATATTGTTTTTAATTCTGTGTTTCATAATTTTAAGCGTGGTTTTGATGATGTTTTTGCATTTGTGCACATATAAATAAATTTCAAAACTGCAAGTTTTTGTAATAGGTCGTTTTTTGTTGTTTCTTTCTGACTATTATTTAGTCGAAACTAGTAAATTAAAACCAAGTTAATTAAATTTAAATTTAATATAATAAATTAAACAATTAACCTAGTAAATTAAATAAAATAACGCAGAGAAAAGAGGTTTTTACTATTACTCATGTAAAATTATCACACTCTGCAATATGGACCTGATACTATTACAAAAAGAAAATTGTTTAAACTATACCTTTTTAATTAATTTGTTCCATAAATTAAAGGAAGATCTTTTATTTTATTATAAAAATAAAGATTAATAAGTTTTTATTATTTATTTATTATAGAAACATTTCAAAATGTTGACCATTGTTTTCTAAACACAAATTCTTCTTTAAAAGAAATCTTTTTCTAATCTTCTTTTTAAATTATCAAAGATGTGGACTCTGCGGTTATTTGTTGATCCGTATTACATCTTCCAATTCTTCTATGGTACATAGACAGTATTTGTTCTAAATTTGTTAGATCGGGTGAGCGAGGCGGCCAACATCCTCTATTAATTATAGATCGTCATAAAATTCTTGAAGGAATGTTTCGGTTTTTCGTGCATTATATGCATTATCGTGTTGAAAAGATTCTTCTTACAATTCATCGTCATGTAACTGTTCAATGAATACTTGTAACAAAGCACTGTACCTTTCCGCATTGACTGTGTCATGGAAAAGCACAGGACCAATAATTCTACGTCATGATATTGCAATACATACGCTTGTTTTAACAGGACATAATTGTGCTTCATTGAAAACATGTAGATTTTCAGAGCTCTAATATCGATAATTTTGTGAGTTTATATAACCATTTACATAAAACCAAGCATGATTAGAAATTTTAGTTTTGTCCGATACACCATTATATCTTTCAATATCTGGGAGCAGCAATTCTTGAAGCAAACGAAATTTATATGCTATAAAATATAATTCTTTTTTCACATCGATTTCTTTTGCTTTGTCCCATACTTCGCTTATCGGCCGACTATGGCTTCTTCCAGGACCAACACTTGGTCCATTTTGGATAAAATTAATGCCTTTTGGTAACAACCTATCTCTGTGAGAGATCCTTTCCTCATACGTCTCTACAAATATATAGTACTTAAATCAACTTGATGCTGAAAATGATATGGGTCTCCAATTAACATGGATCTATCCAGATAGTATTATCCATTATTATGCATATGACATATTTATATTTTATAACAGAATAAATATACTCTGATACAAAGTTATCTTCTGAATCTAAGTAAGGTGCGTTTTTGGTAGCACCAGATATACCAACACATGATTCCAAAAGACGACTCCATATCTTAGCGAGGCATGAACATACGCATAATAGGCATTTAATGTTGCCTCAGTGCTAGCTGCTCTAGAAACAATCCAAATTGCATATGAGAAATGACTGATCCTATCAAGAAATCAATCTTTTTTTTTGATTGGTCTAAATCAGTCCAGGATCCATTTTCAGCCTAAAAACGAAATCTTTTCAGCACTAGCAATTTCAGTATTCCGATACTTCGCCGTGATCTGATAAGTGATACTTATGCTCTGATTACTTTATGTTTTGTACTTTAAAATAATCGTAAGTTTATTCAGATCCACAGTAAGTGTCGCTATGTCAATAATACTATAATTATTTTAATATACATAATGACAATTCACAAAAATTATCGTAATGTTGTTCGTTTCTTCTGGGAAATCATTCCCATACAGGAGGACAAACAGTGGGTTTAATATTTAACTCTGAGGTACTGCCAGCTCGATTTTCCAAAAGCTAGAATACACCTCTAAAGGCTCTAAAGTCAGCTGATCGAAATCAATATGCTCTCATCAACTACTAAGAACGTTTACATAGGGAGAGGTAGAGAAAGTGGAAGGAGGGTCGTAACAAATCACGAGCATTTGCAAGTAGTTTTTTATAGATCGTCTTTTTTGATCACGGTACCTATATATAAACTTGGAGGTTTATTAAAATTAAAGAAATGATAAAATTAAAATAAGATTTATTTAAAAACTCTGTTGATGGCGGGATTATAAAAATCAAGGGGTAGATTTAAAAAAATATATAAAAATTTAATAGAATAAGTAAACATGTTAATTCGTATTATGTTAGAAATGGTGGGAACGAAATGAGATTCCTTGGATGTGATTTTAAAAAGATAAAAAATAGTTAATAATTAAGATAAAATTGAATAAATCATGGAATGAAGTAAAGAACAATTTTTAAATTTTTTCCAAAAAAACATGGAAAAGATACAAAACCCGAAAGTTTCTCGTTCTAATTTTAGTAGAATACCGGCCATAAAAGAACATTCGTACTTACATAGAAAATTAGACAGCTCCACAAAGATTTACTCTAGATGCACTTACTATTGTTTCTGTGAAATTGCCATGTTGGAAATTTAGTAGACTACCCTATAACACTAATATAACACATAAACTCCATGTGAGAGAGCCACTTCATTACAGGAATTTGATTGTTTAATTGACATGATTCTGATGGAGTGTCCGATTTAAACATGATTTAGACATTTGAAATACAAGTAGAATCAAATAGTTAATAAAACGCAGATGAAGTGAGACTAACCATATAAGAAAATAAAACGGAAAACGTGGATATAAATACTACATTTTACAGAAATGCCGCGGAATATCGGCTCTAAATTTGGTAACTAACCGCCATGGGCGTAAAGAAGCTGTAATGAATGTGACATATGTTTTATTATTTTGGAATCTATTATTTGATCAATAAAAGTTGAAAATAGTTCTCCGTATACAGGATGTTTCTGTAAGACGTAGCATAATTTTAACCGCTACTACTAGAATAGAAATGATTACGATTCGCGTAAAAATTTTCATGCTTACGAGGTTAAGCAATTTTTAAACATTTTCTTAGATATATTTAATATGAATATCTTAGACTGATGAATCCCTATAGGCTGGATTAATAAGAAATAAATTGCTCTGAATTTTGTTTTGTGTATGCTTGTGTGTATAAGCATACACCAAACAAAATTAAATCCTGCTCTTATGGAAGGTTTTAGCCATTCATCTTGAATTACCTGTGATCAATATGAATCTATGTACAATATTTTAAGCGTTTCTTTTTCTAGTGTATCTACATTGTTAAAGAATCAACTTTATCGTTTTCCTACAAATCGGTATCAGTTTTTTCAGTTCAGTCATTATTATCATCCATTTAGTTATAAATATGTTAAAAATTACAACAAATATGGTGGCAAAGTTGATCTATCAACAAATTTATTGTTAACGAAATTATTCAAAACAATTAAAATAAAAGCTATGATTGAATTAACTAAACTAAAAGATAAAGAGTAAATTGTGTGATTAAATTGAGACAAAAGCGGAATGAAAGCGATTCAGTAAAATGGGGTTGGCATTTGTCTTCGTCTAACCAATGGATTGTCTCTCTCATACTATCTCGCAGTTGATCATGTAGTTCATATAAAAGCTTGTATGTAATCTACGTAATCGATAAATGGGGCGATTCGCATGTTCGTTATTATTTTTGTGGTTTCCATTTTCCGTCGACCGAATAAAGCACACCCACGAAAGTTAACAAAACTCTAAGGTTAAGTTAACACCGCACAGTCTGGTAGCAATCCCAAGTGTGGCTAGGAGTTATCGTTTTTGGGAGTGAAAATTAAACCCGACCCATACTTGGGATTACTAGCAGGCTGGTTAACAATATGATTTGCAATAAAAGTTTATGCATATAATTCATGTTAAGTATCAAGAATATTTTTAACTTTGAGTATAAATGATAATAACACAATTTAATAAATAAATTTAATTTTTAAAACATTTTAATAAGTAAGTATCCATTAAATCATTAAATTATCACCCAGTGTGATATCGTTAACACTATAAGTTAATATTATTTTAAACTTATTATTATATACTAGGTGTTGTTAGGGCACCATATGAGAATAAAATTGGTGATTTCCGCTGCATTTTTACAAACATGTTTAATTGATATATCACCGTAAAAAGTATTCGTTGGAAAATTAATTCTTTGCTACTATTTTTTGTGTCTCATTTTTAATAAAGAATTCACGTACAAAGTTATTTTCATAGTACATTCTTTTGATAAATAATTTATGTTACTATTTACTTGTTGTTATTAATACATTAAAAAGTCATCTTCGTTTACGTTTCAGCTGTTTTTTTACATTTAAAATGCAGAAGTTTCCCAGAAACGACGAAGTATTAGATTATACATATTAAAAGAAACATCAAAGAATAATGCATATTTGATTAAACTATGTAGTAATCATACATAGTTTAATAAAAATAAAATCTATCCAATAAGAACACCTCTTTCGCTATATCCATCATAAAATATAGGTATCGACATCAAAGCTTTCATTATTCCGATAAATTTTCGATATTAACGTCGTTGTGGCGTCCTCAGAACACTGAATATTGAACACAATGTTAAATTTCATCAGAAATTCCTTAAATTTTATTTTAACGTTGCGTTGTTTTATTATTATGGTTATATTACATATTAATCTAATCAGCCTGCGTTTATTACACAGAATTCCATCACTTGATTTTTTCTTTTTGTAAGGTATTGAAATTGAGACGATCTAATAATTTATAATTCATGAATTTTAGCGTAAAGTTTTCAAATAAAACTTTCGTCATATGAAGTTGGAAAGTATTCTATAAGGTTTTATTGCATTTTTAGAAGCGGAATATATGTCAAGTGTTATGTAATTTTCTTCAAATGAATATCTAAAATGTATATAAAAGTAACCAGTGAAGACCACAATTAATATTAATCAATTTATTCATAGTAATATTTTTCCATACCAATATTAAAATCTAATCCACATATTTCTTCTCGCCCTTTTCTCCCGAGTCTGCAGTATTCCCACTCAGTGTACTTAAAATTTTACAACGCTATAAAGTTCATCCATACGATCTTTATACCAAGAGCTTCACCAAAATGATTTCCAAATCCCAATTTCATTTTGACATTAAACGCATATATGCATTAATCCAGTCAGCAGAAAATTTTTATTGGTTACGTGAAATGTATCACGAAGCTTAAGAGGTCAATATGTTGTGTGGGTTTAAAGATAACTTTTCTTTATTGATATTATGTTATATTGGAAAAAAACTAAAATTCTCTAATAGACTTTGAAACGATGAGTTCCTTCACTTCAACTTAATGTATTTATTTTTGTGATACCTCCTTTTTGTATGATTGATTGAATGGTTGTTTTGAATGATGCGTGACTTTCTTCACTTGCTACGTATTTTACCTCCATTTAGATTTTCATTATGTAAGTTTTCAATAATAATATTATAACAGTTATGTGTGTTTTGTACTGTTGTTATTGTGTTTGATTCATATTCTTAAGACCTTCATTTTACCAAAATTTCGTTTCATTTCGTGCAACGTTCTCTAACCCTGGAACTGCGCACTTATTTTTAATATCATGTAGTTCTCATAGGGGTCTTAGATACCTTCGACTTCGTAGCTGTATTGCATATTTCTTATAAATAATGTTCTGATTTTCTTGTTTCTGTTTCATACAAATATCGCTAAGTAAACGTTTTATTAAAAAAATGAGACATCAAATTTAAATCAATAACCTTATTAGAAAACAACCAAAAAATTGCACATTTTTATTAAACCTCATTATAATTATAAGAACAAAATTAGACGTAGACAACTACAAGCTTCCATTCTATAGAAATTTGTATATTAAATAAACTAAATTATATGGCCGTGGCCATACAATTTCAACTCTGGCAGTGTCAACCTAGCTTTACTCTATGTTCCAAACAGTTTTACGAGTGTTCCAAGGTTTACGACATGAGACGCAGACAAAATTTGTTTTTCTGTCCTTCTGTCTATCAAAAAGTTACACCTTACTCTTTTTGCAAATGTTACTGTAATATTTTGTGCATCAAGATCGTAAAGTCCCAGTATTTCAACAATTCTCGTTCATATTGGTGAGTTCAACGTGGCGACTTCCAACCTTCTCTGTAAGTGCTATTCTATCATCATAATCCCAAGATTTTCTAAAAAAACACGACAGTTCTTTTTATCCTTTTTCCATTCCGGGTTCTCCAGAGAAAATAGAACTATGGTGTTTATTCCGCAAGTATCCAACATGTTAAACCACATTCTTGACAAAGCAAGTTAAAACTATGTGTTCCACCCTTTGTTTAAATGTATGTGTAAATGCTCTGGTTTAGGTGTATGTTGATTAATTATAGAAAGGAGGATGACATGTTTGTTCCGTTTTGGAATATATTTATTTATTTACACACACGGGGATAGCATCAGGACAATGTGAAGCCAAGGTTTTGTTCCTGTCGAAAGCAAAAACAACGAAAAACCCATATCCTTCTGTCTTAGAAATTCGGGCGAAATTTCTCTCTCATTGTTTCGTAGCGTACCAAAAATTGCCAGTTGATAACTTTGAGACTTTATATTGTAAATCGTATTCACCATGTAAAATGTTTTTGAATTTTTCATCAGCATCTTCATCTCATACTTATCACGTTTATTTGGCATGTAAATGCGATATCCTACCAATTGTTCATCAATTGCGCAACATTCGTGAGGTATGTAATTCTGTTTACAATTATTGACAAACACCTCCCAGTTACTAAAAATTGAAACATTGTTGCGCGATATATACCATTGCCAATACGACCTTAACTACTCTATGTTACAGTTAGAGGTTCATAAAGCTCCTGATATACATACATAATAACTCAATTAGTTCCTGTAGTTAAATTTTATTAGCTGGACTCGTATAATTTTGTGGTAGAACACCAACAGATTTTAGTTAAATTTCTTTGATTGTGTGAAGGACAACAGCATCTAAAACTTCATTATTGATTAGCTTTCATTATTGAAAACTAACGGTTTTTGCTTTTCCTTTTGAAGTAATTAAAAAACTATGTTATCACGTCTTACTTGGCTTAGTCAAACTGATGGTGCTGTGCTCCATCATTGTCCATAATTTCCTTTTAAGCTGGACTTATTTCTGTTTCGAACAGGCGCCTGGCTTTGTATCTCAGCTTCGTCATCGTTATTGACATCTTCTTCACTAGATTTCACTACGAAACTAACTGGTGACTACTCTACACATTGACGACTCCAATATCTTTTTAAAGATAAATAAAGACTTATCATCATAAATACTGTATAATAAGCGGCTTGCGACGCACTATATAATGAAGTGAATTATTAACTGAATTTATACCAACAGGTATCATGTGAATGTCAACAATGCGCATATACTACATAAAACACTGGAGTACCGGGTATCTCAGACCCTATCTCTTTTAGGTGATTTTTAACTCTTCTGTAAATTTATCAGATGGTACTTCGTATAAAATGTTATTTAATCTACGTGTATTATATGTAGATTTCAAACCAACAGATAATAATTGAGAATAATTTGCACAAGAGTATATATTACGACGAGATATTTTCGTCGAGGGTCACCAATTTGTAGAAGGATTCTGAAAGAACACGTTATGTTATGACATACAGAAAAACCTCAATATTTAACAAACTAATCGTTGCCATACATTAAAATATGTATTGCAAATGTAATTAAGGATTTTGTTTAGTTGTTGTAGAATTCCTACATTCCAGCATCCAAGTCTAAATTCTTACATATGACGATCAGTCTGATGCTATTGTTATTTAGATATCTTACTTTTACTTCTTTTGGCACTCCTCTCCAATCATCCCCTGTAGATTTTTCGGCGCCTTTATCCATTCACTCATAGCCTTCTTAAGGTTAGGTCCCACGTTGTTTAACTACCGTTTGCGTGGTTCTTCCGGAAGTTGACAATCTTCTTATAAGTTTTATCACTTTGTTCTACATCTCCCCCATGTGGTCAAGCTATATTGTTACAAATATTATTATTTTTTGCTTTAGAGGCTTAATCCTTTCAATAAAACTCAGTTCCCTGTATTTAAAGGTGGATTAAAAATCCTTTATTTTTCAACTCGAGCGGTTTCGATTTTTTTATAGAAAAATACGCACAAATTATAGAATCACAAATAAAGAACAACAATAATACACAATACTCATTCCTAAAAAGAATCACAAACATAACAAATTTGAAATTTAACGCACATGAAATAAGAATGGTGACTTAGTGCCCAAATATTCTCTATCATCTGAATCTAATTTAATAAAAACAGTCATCGAATTGGAGGCGCTAACGAAACATATGCCAAAAGGAAAGACGTACAAAGAGATCTCCGGCAGCTACTGGGTAGAGAGGAATCAAAAAAACAAAAAAGGGAAAAAGGAAGAGAATATAAACAGGAGGATTTAAGAAGAAAAAAACAATCAATAACATTAAACATAAAATTAAGCAATTACCTAATTATTATTAAAGCTGATAAAAATGCTTAAATTGTAATAATCCACAAACGAGAATAACAGATAAAACAAAAAGCTTTTTGAACGATGATGACATTCCATACAATTTGATCAATCCACAAAAGTGTCCAAAGAATTAATAGAATCAAAAATATTATTAGACAATCTAAACTAAACCAAACGAACTACATCCAATGAAGTCAAAATCACCACGACTCTATGTGTTACCCAAACTACACAAACAGAACATTGGACCAATTATAACATCAATCAACTTGATGATATACAAAATTTCCAAATTTCTGATAAGAATCTTTAAAGATATCACTGACATTAAACCTAAATCCACAATAATCAATCTTGAAGAATTATTTAAGAAAATAGAAAATGTAATACTTCCTAAAGAATACATGATATCATCAGACATTACTAATTTAATCGAATAAGGTTAAAAGTCAAGTAATAATTTTTGTACTTTAACTGGTCGTTTTCAAAAATATTTATTTATCTAACTAGTTTCGGCCTTATTGCCATCTTCAGAGATAAAAAGTCAAACAAGAAAATAAGAGCATGTGAATACTAAATACAATCCCACGTACATTTTGATCATGTGGAAGGCTTTATATTAATACATATTGGTTTAAAAACACACTTAACATTTAATTGACAAGAAACGTGGTATAAACTACGAAGAATTGTAATGGCGACACGTAAAACAAGTTTCTGAAAAACTTGTTGAAAAATTGTTACTTGACTTTTAACCTTATTCGATTTGATACAACACTGGTAAAAAATGGATTTCGAATTAAACTTCAATCAATTACTAATTTATACATAAATATTCCGACTAAGGAAACGCTTGAAATACTAAAAGAAATTTTAGATGGCAAGATAACTTAGATAATAAATAACAACATTTACAACTTATTCAAAGTTTGTATACAACATAACATTTGCAGATTTGACAATCAATCTTATGTTTACAATAAAAAATGGGCCAAAATAGAAAAAGAATCGCTCTGTAATAATAAAAATCCTTATGGGAATAACATAATTTTGTGGAATCGATACTATGAATGCTTTTATTTTTGTTTCTTCTATTCTTAGGTGGTAATTCTTCTCATTTGCATACCGATTACACTTATTTTGATTACACTTTCCCCTTTGACGTAACCTCATTTATTCAGCTAGAAATATCTTGCTGAATAAATAAGTGGCAGAACGACTCATGTTTGCACACTTCCAGACATATTTATACGTGTACTATATATACGAACAAAAACTCGGTCGGGTGTGATAATATTTCGATGATTCTTATTAAAAAAGTTATACATTTGATTGTATCTCCGTTAGCCAATTTATTTAATAGATGTTTTGTATTAGGTTATTTTCCAAGTGCTTTTAAAAAAGCAGTGGTCGTGCCTGTGTTTAAGGGTGGTGATCCTCAATGTGTCAATAACTATAGACCCATTTCCTTAGTAAATAACTTTGAAAAAATTTTTGAAAAATTATTAAAAGTACGTTTGATAAGTTCCCTTGATGAAAATAGTATTCTTTCTAAAAATCAATATAATTTTACTGAGGGTAAATCAACAAGTGATGCTATTGCTGAACTTGCAACAAAAGTGAAAAATAGTTTTGAGAAATCAAGGCCTTGCCTGGCTGTTTTTTTAGATTTAGCTAAAACCTTTGACACGGTCGACCACGGATTCTTGTTGCGTAAACTTGATATTTATGGGGTGAGAGGTGTACCTTGGAAATTAATGTGGGACGATCTGCATGACAGGTCTCAGTGTGTGAGGATTGGTCAAAATCATAGCTGTTCGGTATCGATGAATGTCGGAGTTCCACAGGGAACGGTTCTGGGTCCGCTTTTGTTTTTAATTTATATTAATGACTTGCTTTCATTATCCATCAATGGAGACTTAATCTCTTACGCGGATGATACCGTTCTGTTCGTGGAAGGCCGTTTTTGGGCGGATGTTGAAAATAGAACTATAGCAGATTTGAAATCGATAAACAGCTGGCTGAGTAGCAGCAAGCTTATTTTAAATAATACCAAGTCAAATTTTATAAAGTTTACTATCAGGAAGGACACCACTGGCAGCTTTTCAAGTCTTCCAATTCATGAAAAGGATTGTTGTGTGGACGACTGCAATTGTAAAAGGATTATATCTGTGCAAGTTGCTACTTATTTAGGTGTGTTGATTGATAATCATTTGAGATGGAATGCTCATATTGCGAGGATTGTTGACAAGATTCGCCGTAGTACCTACATGTTTAAAAGATTACGACATGTATGCGATTTAAAAACTATTAAGATATTTTACTTTGGAGTTATACAATCAATCCTCCAATATGGCATTTTGGCATGGGGCTCTGCGGCTAACTCTTACCTTCAGAAGTTGATTACCTCTCAGAAGATTGTTATTAAAATAATGATGCGTAAGTCCCGTACTTACCCATTAGCGTTATTGTTTGTTGAGTGTGACTTATTTACTATTAAACAGTTATACACTTTTGCAATTATGAATAACATTTCAAAATCACCGGACCACTTGGCGTTTATTTCACATAATTACTCTACTAGGATTGCATCCGTGAGTCGTGCTGTTATACCGTCCACAAATAAAACTGTAGGTCAAAGACATTACACTTATCACTCCATTAAGATGTATAATAAATTTAGGGAATACTTGATAGCACAGAACCTAACGTTAGTGAGATGATATAATAGATAGTATCGTTGCAATTATGGTTTACTTTGTTTCAAAGTTGTATTGAGTGTAGTACTAAATTGTTTACTTTGTTCGCTATGAGAATACTGTTTCTGTTAGAGTTTTTATTATTACTTTTTTTTGAAAACCGCACGCAAACTGCCTAATCAGTTATCAGAATATCATTTGAAAGTATGCATTACGGACTTATTTTATATTATTTTGTTTTATTTTAATTTCTTGGGGTGTTTTGTTTTGTTTGTTTACCGTATGTATAATATTTGCTATGGATTCTCTGTATTATTGAATATTTCAATTTGTTTCTGGTTATTTACTTTTTTAATTAGTATTTTATGTTTGAATGTGAACTATATTTTGGTGAACGAATAAAAAAAATTAAATATATATATATATATATATATATATATGGTAATTCGTAATGCTTCGCGGATGGAAAAGTATGTGTTTTGGTTGATCCGAGGTATCATCCGTTCATCTTCTTGGTTGTTCCCTGTGGACAGGGGCAGACGTTTCGCCAAGAACTCACTTGGCATCTTCAGTGCTTTGTCGTAGTCTCCTGTTGACAGACTTATTAGACAGTCTGTCAACAGGAGACTACGACAAAGCACTGAAGACTTATTAGACAGTCTGTCAACAGGAGACTACGACAAAGCACTGAAGATGCCAAGTGAGATCTTGGCGAAACGTCTGCCCCTGTCCACAGGGAACAACCAAGAAGATGAACTGATGATACCTCGGATCAACCAAAACATATATATATATATATATATATATATATATGGTACGGTGGGCGTATCTGGGATGAACAGAGTCCTAAATACAATGCTAGACCAGAACGAAATAGAGAAAGAAATAACAATAAAGCTAACAGGCAAAAGCAATGGATATAGACCGGAGATCATTGACAGATTAAACAATAAGCAGAAAAACAGAAATAACTTCAATAATCTAACCTCCAGTATCGGGGTAGTATTAACAGTAAATTATTAAAGATATTCATAATCTACAACATACAAATTCAATCAGCATATACCGGGATCTGATCAACAACAACAAAGATAGGACGGACATATTCGAGAAAAACGAAGTCTACAAATTGGAATGTAGAGCTTGTCGTGGTCACTAAAAATACGTATAAGTGAACATAAAAACTAACACAAATAAAATTTCAGTAAACACATGATATTTAATAAAGAATATTAATTATATGAAAACAAAAATTCCTCCATCTTACATCAAAAGAATAAAAGAAACAATTTTACTTAAAACTCTTGAAAACTACGAGGTTAGCAAATTGAAACACAATCACCTAGATAAAATCAGCCTAAACGACGAAACAACTAATGTCAGATCACTATCACTACATATCTTCGAACTCCATATATCCCTCCTAAAAATAAAAAAAAATCTACTGAACGAGGAACTTAAGATATGGTAGTGGCTTGGGTTCGCAACTTTCTTCCCCATACAATTTTTTTCCATAATCCCAGTTTCCAATTTCCCAACCCATACTATCCCAAAAAAGGTTTTGTGGTTTAAGGTGTTTAAAATTGAAATTATTTTATATCGATCTCGATAAAGTATTTAAAAGTTTTTCGTCATCCATAATAAAGTAATAGGAAATATTACAACAATTTCATCTTGTCACAGCTAAATAAAAGATGAGTTCAGATGATTTTTAATAAAGAATTTCTAACCCATCTTTAAAGCACAGAGATCTGAGTTTTATTTCAAGCCATATTTGTCTGGCTTTTTTTCCTCAGTTGTATGACGTAGCTTATCACAAAATTGGTATAGTCACGTCCAAATCCATCGCAAACCACCATTCCGAATGTGGCCATAAATTTGCTCGAGAGCTTTTTCACTCATGTGTCTAAGCATCGATCAGCCTTGTTTATACCCATGTCTCGCAGGAGTACATAACCATGGGATGCAAGAGTATACTTCTTTGCATTTTTCTGCTATAGTCATGACCTGAATAGGTAACTCTAACCATTCTCATTTCTCTTTGATGAGAAGGATTCCACATATTTAAATGATCCAACGTTTTCAAACTAGTATTTTTATATTTTGTCTTATTCTCACATCCAGTTGTGTTCCCACATCCATTTTATCCCCTGCATAACAAATCCACGTTGACCTTGCATTTCCTTATTTGATTTAAACATGTATTTCCCTATTCCATTCCGATTCTCCTCTTAAAGTCAAATTGAACAAGGTGCACAATAAGAAATCTCCATGCGTAAAGCAGCTTATTACAAGCTCTTTCGAAACTCTTCTGGGTACATGTGATATAATTATTTCTTTGTCCTTTTATCGTTGTCTAAATTATGGCAGTGCGCACTCTACTCTTGAGTTTTCCTGCTTAATTTATTTTACTACCTGCCAACTACTGTTCAATATTTATGACTTAAAACTTTTTCTTAATGTCTCATCACCTCTTAATTATTCTAGACTGCAATCTAACTTAAAACATCGTCATATTTTCTGCTTAACTAATCAGCTTATCAAAGTGTATTATTATTCTTTCCTTTTCTAGGAAGCTAATCTCAATCCACTACAATTATAGCGTCGCTGGTGACAAATTGGAAATTTCACATATTGATTTCGCAGTGTCCATTCCCTAGTTGTCCCAATTTTGGATCTTCTACTTTACAGCAAAATCGATAAACTTGTCTCCATTTTACATTTATACCTCAAACGAAGGACCGTCCTATTATTCAGGCCGAATGAATTGAGTTTTTTTTTCCATAATATTGCAATCCATCCTCTTTGTTTGTCTGATTGTGAGATATTCAGGAATTTACAATTTTAATTTAAAAAATTAAAATGAGAATGCATAATAAATAATATATTTACACTATTGATCAGGCATTTATCAATAGGAGTTCTAAACTTTGATGCAACATTTTCCCAACAATTTCAACAAGTATTATTTGATAATGAGTTAAACTTTATGGAAACTTTGAAAACTTCCTCAAACCGAGAACGTAAACTATTGTAATAATAAGATAAAGCCGGTGTTATGCAAACTTTTCAACAAAAACGTGTTATTACAGAAAATAATACAAAAAAAGCAATATGCAAATTGTAAACGATGGTTGTAAATTTTAAACCAATATTTCAAATTAGGTTCTAAGTACATTTACATTTTTTTAAATACCCTTTTTTTATGTACATGCAAATTTCTATTGATTTTCCTCGGCTAATACTAATTAACTTGTAAATACGTTTAAAATTAACGCTTCACCAACATTATTTTTTCTCGTGACATATTCTTATCTTTAGGTTATATAAATAAATAATCGTTTCACTGGCACGATCATAACTTCTTAATTTTAAACAATTAATCAATAAACAAGTGGCTTTTAAACCACCTTGAAAAATATATCTTGATCATAATCTTGAAAATAAATAAATTATCGTTAAATTTACTATTGTATACTAATACACATCACGGCTTAATTTTAGTTCACTCTTGAACTTGGTCATTAAATGGTTATTATAACGGCATCGATATATTTAGAACGCCCCATTTTAACATCATTTAATAGCTTTACATTAATTAATTAATATGTAATTATTTCTGAAATAAAATCCATAAAATTGCAAACTTTAATTTACAAATGATTCAAATTTAGAATATTTGAGAAATGAATGTTTCGTTTTCGTTTACTTTTGTATGACACTTCACCTTTCAAGTAAACTTCTTTATGAACGTATGTACAAGCTTAAACAACTTAACTTATACGTTAAACATGTAAACCGCAATCAAAAGGTAAATAAACTAGTTTGAAATGTTTTGTGTAAACCAATCTATCTTTATATCTATTCTATTTGTTAGTTTTTGAATAAAATGTGAATAAAAAATTGATTTAGTTACGCAATTTCAATTTTAATGATACAGAAAGTTTTTTTTAATATTTATTGAAAATTTGTTATCAGATGACACAAAGTCGAAATTTTTGATAGATTTTTTTGGGGTTGTTTGATGTATCGTTGTTTGATTTATTAGGTAACAAAGGTTCTTCTTGGAAAGTTTTATACTCAAATCAGCAAGGTACAGCTGGGAGACTTGTTGAACAAGTTTTCATGGATTTAACTTTGAAAGTTTTGTGAGAATGGGCTTATAATATTGCAGGAAAATTTCCGGAATACAACTTTCTGGGTGTTAACGCGAAGCGAAAATATTATTTTAGTTTTAGTATAAATCGTGTTTATTCAATTTCAGATAAAATTGACGAAGTTTTTAGCAAACTTTGTAAAGAACGAGATTTATGTTTCGTTTAACACCTTTTTTTATCAGAAATACGTCACGAATTTTTTTTATATCATATATTATTTATATTTTTAATACCAATTCTGATTGATTAAAATAACTCACTAAATAACAATACTTAGGTTAACTAGACTGTTGGTTTAATATACTGTATTAATTAATCTTGAACTGAAACAAAAATCAGTAAGTTTTTGATACCATTGGTGTAACATTTTTAACTGTTTCATCATTCAAGCAACAAATCATATTCCCATTTATTTATTATTCATACTTTGCTCAATCAGTTTTTTCGGGGAAGATAGGCGAGTACTAGGATTTAAATGTTTTATGAATAATCCATTTATAAAAATTAAAGGAGATTCGTAAACTCAGGATAAATATAACAATTTCTATCAACACCTAAGAATTATTTTGAATCAAATCTCTTACATCTAGAAGCAATTTAAATGTGTATTCGTGGTTATGGATAGACGCTAGGTCTATTCAGATTAAGATATTATTAAAAGGAAAAATAACGGTATTAAAAGTTATAAATAAATTATATTTTCAAGTTTATGGATTGGGCATGATTCAAACTCCATGGAAAAATAACACGTTTAAAACGGAAACGATTCTAATTTTACACAATATTTCTTTATTTTTGCTACTTAAGAAATACAAAGTCATGTGACGGTAAACCTGTGACACGTATCTTAGAGGTAACACGTGAATTGTTTCGAAAGGTGCATCATTCAGTTTATGATGTATTATTATACAGAGTGATTCAAAAAAATTACTGATAGACTTCTAGGGCAGATAATATATGAAAGATAAATAGTGGCTTGAGCACTAATGCAATTTTGCTCTTGGCCCAGTATCTAAACGGCAGATTTCAAAGAGTTGTGGTTGATGGTTACTTAGTCCATTATTATATAGTCCTTCTTACAGTCTTAGTCCTTCTTATCATGGTGGTTTTGATTGTGATTCTCTCGTCAATTATTTTGCCGAACCTCCCATTACTCTCGATGACTCAGTTAAGGCATCAACTATTACCGCTATTATTGCCTCTGCTAATGTCAATTCTAAATTTTCCTTGGAGCTGTTTGACGAGCTTCAAGTCCGCCAGGCTCTCAGTCATTCTAAGTCCACTAGTGTTGGTGCTGATGGTGTCAGCATTAAGCAGCTCCTTCCTATTTTGGATGTAATCATTCCTCCACTACTCCACATATTTAACTTCTCCCTTGAGACATCGACCTTCCCCTCTATTTGGAAACTAGCTTACGTTGTACCCATACCTAAACTTAAATGTCCCACTTGTCTGAGTGATTTTCGTCCTATATCCATTATTTCTGTAATTTCTAAAGCACTAGAGCGCTTGGTATATATGCAGATGCAGCAGTATTTTGATGAGCATAAAATTATCACTGATTTTCAATCAGGTTTTCGGCCAGGCCATAGCACGACATCGGCGCTCATCAGGATTACTGATGATATTAGACGTGGTTGTGATGATCGGCGTTTGACCTTATTGGTCTTGCTCGATTTCAGTAAGGCATTTGATTCTGTTGATCATGGTTTGTTGGTGGCAATTCTTTCTTCTGTGGGTTTTTCGTCGAGCTGTGTCGCGTGGTTTCAATCGTACCTTTCTAATCGTTCGTTGTGTGTACGTGACTCCTCATCATCTTCGTCTATAGTTGCAAGCCACTGTGGTGTGCCCCAGGGCAGTGTCTTGGGTCCACTCCTATTTTCAGTATTTATAAACTCCATTTCTAAAATAATTAAGTGCAACTTTCACCTATATGCAGATGACCTCCAAATTTATACAACTGCAGCTGTGGATGAAGTTCCAGCAGCGGTGATGCGGCTTAATAGGGATCTTGCTAGCGTTCTGGACTGGTCTAGATGCCATGGCTTGGGTTTAAATGTGGCAAAGACTCAGGCTATTGCTTTTGGATCAAGGCCTCTGGTAACAAAATTTTTCTCCCTTAACAATACCTATTTGTCACTTGACGGTAATATTATACAATTCTCTCGAACTGTTAAAAACTTGGGTGTGATGATGGATTCTGCATTGTCCTGGCAGCCCCAGATTCAGTCTATCTGTAGGAAGGTCTATTTCTGTTTCTACTCCCTACGCAAGCTTGGTTGTTTCCTTCCACCTACTGTTCGTCGTAACCTTTGTTACTCTTTAATTCTTCCCCACTTGGACTATGCCGATACCGTATACCCGGACCTTTCGATTGGTCTTCGTAACAAATTAGAGAGGTTACAAAATAATTGTGTGCGCTTTATCTTCGATCTGAGAAAATGTGAGCATGTTACACCTTATCGTAATCACCTCGAAATGCTTACCGTTGAGAACCGTAGATCTTTCCGTATACTAACTACCTTATACAAGATTCTTTCCTCTCAGTCTCCATTCTATCTGTTCACTACATTTGAGTTCATGGCCTCTCGCGGTCTTCCTACTAGAGCACAATCTGGTGTCTCACTCATGTTTCCGATTCATCGTACCGAAATATATCACGGGTCATACACAGTGCAAGCTATAACTCTCTGGAATAACTTACCCACTGAGTTGCGGGAAGCCCGTAGTTTTTCTGTATTCAGAGCATCGCTTAAAGATCGCTTGTTGTCACAACAGTTGTCTCAGACTGTTTCCTGATTTAATCTGCCTCTTCTCTTTCCGTTCTCAGCTGATAGCTTTATTTCTTCTTCTCCAATCATTTTTCTTTTGTGTAATTCGAGTCTCTTTCCTTCTTATTCTTGCGTACTCTTTTTCTAATACCTTATACATAAATTTATTATTTTTTTTTACTTATATTCGCCATATCAATTTATTTTTTTTAACATACATTACTGATTGGGTCGTTTTGAAAACATCGCCTCTGGCGATAAATCGACCTTTTGTTAACCTTGTACCAATGTTAAGGAATGATGTGTACATTTTTTTTTCTTTTATTGTATATCTTGGTGGCAATAAATTGTATTGTAATTGTAATTGTATATAACACAAATACTTCAACACTTTTTGAGCAATTACAATATTGTAATTACGTGCACGGGATAAAATGGATTTGGAAGACAACTGGCATTCATGTTAATAAGAATAAGACAAAGTATAAAAATACTCGCTTGAAAACGTTGGATCATTTAAATATGTGGAATCTTTCTCATCAAAGAGCATCATGCGAATTTACGGCACCATTCGGTATGATGGTATGTGATGGATTTAGACGAGTGTATACCAATTTTTGATGAGCTACGCCATACACCAAAGTAAGGAAAGCCAAACAAATATGCTTGAAATAAAACTCAGTTTCCTGTACTTTACACTTGGATTAAAATATCTCTATTTTTCAAGTCTTTTATTCAGCATGATAATATGAAATTGTTGTAATATTCCCTTGTTATTATGGATGAACAAAAACTTCTTAAAAACTGTGTCGAAATCGATATAAAATATTTTTAGTTTAAAACACCTTAAACCACAAAACTTTCTTTTGGGATTGTGGAAGGGGATTTGTATGTTGAAGAAAGGAATGTGGTAGTCAAAGTATCTAGAATATTGCCAACTCAATGGCTTCAGTTCGTCGATCATTTGTTTCTTTTTAATTTTTAGGATGGGTGTATGGTAAAATATGTAGGGATCTGAAACTATTTCTTATTTGGTTGTTTAGGCAGATTTTCTCTAGGTGATTGTGTTTTAATTTGTTAATCTCGTAGTTTTCAAGAGATTCAAATAAATTGCTTTTATTAAGACATGATTGTTAAATATCATGTGTCTACTGTAATTGGATTAGTTTTGGTATTTATGTACTTTTATACGTATTTTTATTTTTCCTTATGCTCAACGTTTCAATCTGTTCACTTCGTTTTTGTCCAATATGTCCATCCCATCTTTGTTGTTGATCAGATTCCGACATATGATGCTACTGCTCTTTGATGTTAATTTTACACAATATTTCTTTATTTTTGCTACTTAAGAAATACAAAGTCATGTGACGGTATACCTGTGACACGTATCTTAGAGGTAACACGTGAATTGTTTCGAAAGGTACATCATTCAGTTTATGATGTATTATTATACAGAGTGATTCAAAAAAATTACTGATAGACTTCTAGGGCAGATAATATATGAAAGATAAATAGTGGCTTGAGCACTAATGCAATTTTGCTCTTGGCCCAGCATCTAAAGGGCAGATCTCAAAGAGTTGTGGTTGATGGTTACTTAGTCCATTATTATATAACACAAATACTTCAACATTTTTTGAGCAATTACAATATTGTAATTACGTGCACGGGATAAAATGGATTTGGAAGACAACTGGCATTCATGTTAATAAGAATAAGACAAAGTATAAAAATACTCGCTTGAAAACGTTGGATCATTTAAATATGTGGAATCTTTCTCATCAAAGAGCATCATGCGAATTTACGGCACCATTCGGTATGATGGTTTGTGATGGATTTAGACGAGTGTATACCAATTTTTTGATGAGCTACGCCATACACCAAAGTAAGGAAAGCCAAACAAATATGCTTGAAATAAAACTCAGTTTCCTGTACTTTACACATGGACTAAAATATCTCTATTTTTCAAGTCTTTTATTCAGCGTGATGATATGAAATTGTTGTAATATTCCCTTGTTATTAAGGATGAACAAAAACTTCTTAAAAACTGTGTCGAAATCGATATAAAATATTTTTAGTTTAAAACACCTTAAACCACAAAACTTTTTTTTGGGATTGTGGAAGGGATTTGTATGTTGAAGAAAGGAATGTGGTAGTCAAAGTATCTAGAATATTGCTAACTCAATGGCTTCAGTTCGATCATTTGTTTTTTTTTTAATTTTTAGGATGGGTGTATGGTAAAATATGTAGGGATCTGAAACTATTTCTTATTTGGTTGTTTAGGCAGATTTTCTCTAGGTGATTGTGTTTTAATTTGTTAATCTCGTAGTTTTCAAGAGATTCAAATAAATTGCTTTTATTGAGACATGATTGTTAAATATCATGTGTCTACTATAATTGGATTAGTTTTGGTATTTATGTACTTTTATACGTATTTTTATTTTTCTTTATGCTCAACGTTTCAATCTGTTCACTTCGTTTTTGTCCAATATGTCCATCCCATCTTTGTTGTTGATCAGATTCCGACATATGATGCTACTGCTCTTTGATGTTAATTTTTAGAGATTTTGAATATCGTTTTTAATTTGCTGTTAATGCTATCCTGATACTACCTCGGTACTGGAAGCTAGATTATTGAGATAGTTTCTGTTTATTGTTTAATGTGTCAATGATCTCCGATTTATATTTATTATTTTTGCCTGTTTGTTTTATTGCTATTTCTTTTTGCATTTCGTTCTGGCCTAATCTTGTGTTTAGAGCTCTGTTTATATAAGATATGCCCACCGTACTAGATATAGTACACGTATCAACATATCTGAAAGTGTGCAAACATGAGTCGTTCTGCCATTTATCCGAAATGACACGTACACAGGCATTCAGCAAGAAGTAGATGTTGCATCAAAGGGCAAAGTGTAATCAAAATAAGTATAATCGTTACGCAAATGAGAAAAATCACGAAAAATTACTGATAGACTTCTAGGGCAGATAATATATGAAAGATAAATATTGGCTTGAGCACTAATGCAATTTTGTTCTTGGCCCAGCATCTAAAGGGCAGATCTCAAAGAGTTGTGGTTGATGGTTACTTAGTCCATTATTATATAACACAAATACTTCAACACTTTTTGAGTAATTACAATATTGTAAATAAATGTCATTCATATGCTGATGACACCCAGGTTTACATTTCTTTCTCTCCCTCGGATACATCTCAAGCGTTAAACGCCATTTACAGTAATCTATCTAGAAAAGTTCAATATTCCAAAGGTCACTCATTGCTCATTAACCCTGCTAAATCAGTTGCTATTCTGTTATTCTGATGTTGAAGATCTGAAGACGCTCATTTAAATACACAAATAAAATATATTTTTGGATGGTGAGCGAGTTATTTCATGTTCGAGGTGAGGAACTTGGGTGTGATTATTGACGATCGGTTGACATTTACCAAACTTTTGCAACAGAAAGCTTTTGCTGCCCTAACGGTCATTTTTAAGAGTAGATTTCTTCTAAATCAAAATATGAAAAGGAATTCATGTGACTTACTCGTATTATCCAGATTCAATTACTGTGATTCTGTTTATGGTGCTTTTCTGATGTTGTCAGAGTGCAGAAGCTATAGATGGCTTGTTTGGGGTTAATTTAAGGTGTTTCACATAAGCTCCTTAAAGCTAATTGTAAGTGGCTAAGTATGGATAATAGACGCCTCCTTCACAGATCTTCAACTTATCATAAAATTATACGAACATAAACACCCCCGTACTTGTACAATAAGACAACGTATCGTACGGATGTGCATAATCAAAATTTGCGCTACAGGGGTCTTTCAGAAATTCTTGCATATAAATTTGCAAAAAAAAAAATTTTTTGAATTACACAAAATTCTTTAAACGTAGTTTTTCATACCAGATAGTCACTCACTTCCGTGCGATATTAAAAAGTTATATATTAAGAAATTGAAGTTATTGTACAAGCGCCACTTTTGCACTCTCGCTGGCATCTGTTGAAGATAGGTGCATCTGAATTTCGTCCCCTTTCTTTATGTTTCTCTTTTTTCTTTCTCTCTTTGCTATTTTCTGGAAGTTTACTTTACATTTCTTGAAACTCATGTTTTTTAGAGCTGCTCACTCCACCTGAATATTTGATATCTGATCTGATATATATACTTTTTTTATTACATTCTTTTTTATTTGTTCTTGGGTTGGATTTAATTTAAATGATAATTAGCGTTTGATTTCTGTTAACTGTTTTAGGCGCCATTATAATTATAATTATAACTGCAGTGATAGTTGTTTCTATGTTTCATATGAATTTATTTCTTGTTAGATTACTCTAATAAGAAACTATCAGTTTGTTATTTTATAGTAGTGGTGGTTGTGCTTGAAAGCCATTTCGCCACGTCCTGTCAAATGAAGCATCGCCACATTTTTCAAGTGCATAAGTGATTTATTTTTCATTTGCCTAATGTTTATAATAACATAAACTGTATGTAAACTTGAAAAAGCAAAGTTATTATTATTATTATTATAGTCTTAATATACATGTGTTAACATGTGTTAAAGTTGCTTTAAAATTTAACATTGTCTTGCTAATTTTGTCAAATGGGCAGTATTTTTGGGTAAAGTGTCATCAATTATCTCTCAATTATCTTAGACATGTTTGATTAAAGCTGTTTTTAAACTGTTTTAAGCTGTTTTAAAACTTTTGAGTAATGTTTAGATTTCCAAGCAGCCATATGACCACTCTAGTCTTCATAGATATTCTTGCGATAATAAATATTAAACATGTTGAAAATGATGTAATTGCTGTTTACGAAGTATTGTCCATGTTTAAATTTACAAAAATTTAATTAACAAATTTTCTTCAAAACTTATTTTTCTTAAAAATTGTTACTATAGTCAAAGTTCTGCAAGATATAATTCTATAAATAATTGATAACATTACACAAAAAAACTGCCCATTTGACTAATTACAGATAATGTTTAATTCCAAAAGAACTTTGCTATGTATCTCGTTAAGCAGACATTTGCAAGCCTATACATATTAAGACTATTCACCTTAGTTTTTTATATATTACCTGCTTTAAAAAGTCTGAAAGCGGTTTTTTGAATCACCCTATATATTTGTCACTTGCTTCAAAATGATAATAAAAGCATTGTAATAATATGACTTTTTTTATTTGACATCGTACAGTTATGTGATGATTCATTACTCTATTAATGATGATAATAATGTGGATTAGTAATTTTATGTTGTTTAAGGATTTTCTTCTTCATTAATATTTTAATATCCTTATCATAAATATTTTATAAAGATTAAACTCTAATTTAAGCCCAAGTTGATCTCTTCATCTTCATTAACAAAATAGATATCTTTTATTAAAATTGGCCGATATTAACATTGCGCATTATTAAAATTGAGTTAATTGTTTGATCAAGTTTTAGTTTTTTATTTTTCTTTAATTTTTGGGAGCACCGTGTATATATGTTTGTATTTTTGTATATTTTTTTTATTATCACAGTTAAAAACTATTATTTTAACGATTTTTGATTTCTGATACAGATTTAATTCACTTTGGGCCACAGTGGAACTTCTGTTCTGGAAGTGTTGAAGAATTGAAATTCACTATGAATATGGGCTTTAATTTAAGCCCAAGATAATCGCTTCAGCTTCATCTATAAATGAAAATTGGTTTGTGTTAACACTGCAGTGGCACTTTAACAAAATGGAGTTGGGTTGTCTTCAGAAAATCTCATCTTCTGTTGAAGAAATTAAATTCACTATAAGTATTCTATAACGATTGAACTTTAATTTAAGTCAAAGTTGATCTTTCAACTTGATCAACAAAAAGTTATCTCCTTATTAAAATAGGTTGGTGTTTTGATTACAAAAAATCCAATTCTTAAGATATTTTGATCAACTTTTTTGTGATTTATAAAGGAAAACGCACACTTTTTCGAGAATAAACGCATGCGTCATGATTTCAATTCCATTCGGAAGTATCCAGTTTTCAACACAACCTAAATTTGTAGTATTACTCTTTGTAATATTAAATGTCTCGAGAAGAATTATAAATTACTACAATAATACAATAAATACTTATTAAATATTTATTTTATATTTTGTCTTCAATGACATTACCTTGTCAATTTCAATTTGTTGGAATTGCAAAACTTTATAACGAAGGCAATTTGTAATTGTTAATGCCACAACAGTGAACCATGTTATGATAGTACTTATTTCTTTCTATAATAAAAAAAATTAAAATTTTTAAATCAAACTATAAGTTAAAAAAACAATTTATGTCTACTCTATACCTATAGATATTAAATCTATGTTAGCCTGGGATGTTTATTGGCTGAAAATCGAATGTGAATAAACATTGGATACTCACAACGCGTTGTGAATAGTTTTTGATATCCACAACGTGTTGCGAGTAAACGTTAAATACTCACAATGCGTTCTGGGTATTATTTATGTCTACAAAGCGCAAAATTGGTTAATTTTGATACCCGAATTCGGATATTGCCAGTAGCAAATATAATAAGTTCATTATCTAAACAGTTCAGCGAAAGATGAAATCAATTTTGATTGGAAAAGATCATTAACATAATTAAATATTCAGAGTTGTTATTTACAATACTTTGGATTTAAATAATTTCCATTAGTTGAGTGTCCAAAGTGAAAAAATGTATTGAGAGAATGATGAAAAAGTTTTTCATTTATTTTAAATTCGGTGCTATTGCAATTTCGAACGCTTAACGTTCTTCATCAGGCACGACGTCAAACAAGGAGCTCCAAGTTGAGAGTTTTCGAAAGTACATTGAATCTTCGAGTATTGAGGTGGAGATTCCTCAGTTCACCTCAATACGCGAGCCTGTATGGACCACTTTTATGTTTTGTATTCTCTAATGTTCTCTTTAAAGTTTGAATTATATTTTTAATTGTTTTTCGTCCTTTCTATAAACAAATTATTCAACTTTTAATTGTACTCTCACAAAATCTATTTCATAATTTTATACTTAAATACTGGAAGATTCAATGTACTTTCGAAAACCCTCAACTTGGAACTCCTTGTTTGACGACGTGCCTGATGAAGAACGTTAAACGTTCGAAATTGCAATAGCACCGAATTTTAAATAAATGAAAAACTTTGTCATCATTCTCTCAATAAATTAAAAAAAAAATTTTAATATCATATGATGAACCCGGAATCCACAATTTCTAAACTTCAAGAAAGTGTTTGGGATCATACATTTGTTGAGTTAAGAAGCTTAAAAATTTAGGACGAAATCGTTTAAATAATGAAGAAGAGTGAAACTAAAACTACGAATAGAAAATTTTGAATGCTTGAAACAGACCACCTCACAATTTAAAAAATAAAAATAAATAAAATAAAAATCTAGTGATGGTATTATTAACAATATTTTCTTCAACATATTCCTGTGAGATGTTATTCTCTGGGTTAAATAATACTAAAATAATTTAATTTTGGTATTAAGTGCATTTTATATTTGGTGCTTATACTAAAATAATTAGCAGACAAAATTCAATAGTAAAAAATAAAAATTAACAATATCGCCTTTCCGCTGAATAGAAGTTAATCAAAAAATGTATATTCTTCTCGAACTTTTTGTAATACCTATTGCGAAAATTCTGCGCGTTTTTTAACTGATTGTGCGCAGACCTATACTTTTTCATCTGTTACGAATTAAATTCACTTGCATCTGTTTAAAATTATCTTTTTCAAAGCTATTTGTTGCGAAAAAAAATATGTGTAGTCGACATTTTTAAAATAGTATAATCATTTCAAAAAGTATATGAGGATATACTATATCCTTAACAAAAATTAAAGGTAATTAATAAGGTCTTCCGAAGCCTTAGAAAAATATGGATGTTCCATTTAAAATGACAAAGCTACGGTTTCCCAAACATTAAACAAATATCTTTAATATTAGGCAATAATGCTGATAACGAATTGGCGCGAAATGATTAATAACTTGGCAACCTTGCATTCAAATTTTGCAAAGATAATATGTAGTTATAGCATTTAAGACAGCTAATCAGTAAAAAGATACGCAAGTTTCTATTTAAAAAAATAAGTTGAGTACAGTCCTGGAATGTTATACTTGAATTCCATAAATTTCTTTATAGAGTACAATGATGGCGTTATTTCTATAAATTTAACTTTAGAATAAGGGATTATTTGAAATCTACAATAATTTGATAATTTCATAATTCGACAACAAGTTTCAAAGTGTGGAAAATTTTTGAAGAAATATTCCTATTCTGGGAAATACGGAAAACAGATTAAATAACAAGTTTTTTTTTTAATTTCTGGTAAATCTATAACGATTTTGTCTAATTTTTTTTGTCGTTTGCAAATCTGTTTTTCTGCTCCTACAAATATTGCTCTACAATGGCTTAAATTTTGTTACTGTCGGTGTGTTATTAGCCATATTATTTTATTGCAGGTCCCTGTACCTTTCAATGAAATAATCAAAATGAAATTTAAAGTTATTTACCACCTATATAAAATATCTTTAATATCATGAAGTAATATTTTTTTTTAATTTTCAATTTAGTGTTTAACCAGCAATCATAAAAGTATAAATGTTTGACCGATTCTAAATACAACACACAAAAAATCTTTTTCATGACTCTTGCAGAGGTTCAACTTAATAATGGTACTGAGAAAAACATGATTAATCCAAAAATTAATCCAATCATTAATCATTAAAAAATTAATCAATTAATCATTTCAAAAATTATATGCGGATATACCATATCCTTAACAAAAATTAAAGGTAATTAATAAGGTCTTCCGAAGCCTTAGAAAAATATGGATGTTCCATTTAAAATGACAAAGCTACGGTTTCCCAAACATTAAACAAACATCTTTAATATTAGGCAATAATGCTGATAACGAATTGGCGCGAAATGATTAATAACTTGGCAACCTTACATTCAAAATTTGCAAAGATAATATGTAGTTATAGCATTTAAGACAGCTAATCAGTAAAAAGATACGCAAGTTTCTATTTAAAAAATAAGTTTAGTACAGTCCTGGAATGTTATACTGGAATTCCATAAATTTCTTTATAGAGTACAATGATGGAGTTATTTCTATAAATTTAATTTTAGAATAAGGGATTATTTGAAATTTACAATAATTTGATAATTTCATAATTCGACAACAAGTTTCAAAGTGTGGAGAATTTTTGAAGAAATATTCCTATTCTGGGAAATACGGAAAACAGATTAAATAACAAGTTTTTTTTTTAATTTCTGGTAAATCTATAACGATTTTGTCTAATTTTTTTTGTCGTTTGCAAATCTGTTTTTCTGCTCTCACAAATATTGCTCTACAATGGCTTAAATTTTGTTACTGTCGGTGTGTTGTCGGTCTGTTACTGTCGGTTGTTACTGCCTTTGAATGAAACGATCAAAATGAAATTTAAAGTTATTTACCACCTATATAAAATATCTTTAATATCATGAAGTAATTTTTTTTTAATTTTCAATTTAGTGTTTAACCAGCAATCATAAAAGCATAAATGTGTGACCGATTCTAAATACAACACACAAAAAATCTTTTTCTTGACTCTTGGAGAGGTTCAATTTAATAATGGTACTGAGAAAACATGATTAATCCAAAAATTAATCCAATCATTAATCATTCAAAAATTAATCGATTAATCATTTCAAACAATATATGCGGATATACCATATCCTTAACAAAAATTAAAGGTAATTAATAAGGTCTTCCGAAGCCTTAAAAAAAAATGGATGTTCCATTTAAAATGACAAAGCTACGGTTTCCCAAATATTAAACAAATATCTTTAATATTAGGCAATAATGCTGATAACAAATTGGCGCGAAATGATTTATAACTTGGCAACTTTGCATTCAAATTTTGCAAAGATAATATGTAGTTATAGCATTTAAGACAGCAAATCAGTAAAAAGATACGCAAGTTTCTATTTAAAAGAATAAGTTTAGTACAGTCCTGGAATGTTATTCTGGAATTCCATAAATTTCTTTATAGAGTACAATGATGGAGTTATTTCTATAAATTTAACTTTAGAATAAGGGATTATTTGAAATTTGCAATAATTTGATAATTTCATAATTCGACAAGTTTCAAAGTGTGGAGAATTTTTGAAGAAATATTCCTATTCTGGGAAATACGGAAAACAGATTAAATAACAAGTTTTTTTTTAATTTCTAGTAAATCTATAACAATTTTGTCTAATTTTTTTTGTCGTTTGCAAATCTGTTTTTCTGCTCTTACAAATATTGCTCTACAACGGATTAAATATTGTTACTGTCGATGTGTTATTAGCCATATTATTTTATTGCAGATCCCTGTACCTTTCAATGAAATAATCAAAATGAAATTTAAAGTTATTTACCACCTATATAAAATATCTTTAATATCATGAAGTAATTTTTTTGTTAATTTTCAATTTAGTGTTTAACCAGCAATTATAAAAGCATAAATGTGTGACCGATTCTAAATAAAACACACAAAAAATCTTTTTCTTGACTCTTGGAGAGGTTCAACTTAATAATGGTACTGAGAAAAACATGATTAATTCAAAAATTAATCCAATCATTAATCATTCAAAAATTAATCAATTAATCATTTCAAAAATTATATGCGGATATACCATATCCTTAACAAAAATTAAAGGTAATTAATAAGGTCTTCCAAAGCCTTAGAAAAATATGGATGTTCCACTTCAAATGACAAAGCTACGGTTTCCCAAACATCTTTAATATTAGGCAATAATGCTGATAACGAATTGGCGCGAAATAATTTATAACTTGGCAACTTTGCATTCAAAATTTGCAAAGATAATATGTAGTTATAACATTTAAGACAGCAAATCAGTAAAAAGATACGCAAGTTTCTATTTAAAAAAATAAGTTTAGTACAGTCCTGGAATGTTATTCTGGAATTCCATAAATTTCATTATAGAGTACAATGATGGAGTTATTTCTATAAATTTAACTTTAGAACATGGGATTATTTGAAATTTACAATAATTTGATAATTTCATAATTCGACAACAAGTTTCAAAGTGTGGAGATTTTTTGAAGAAGTATTCCTATTCTGGGAAATACGGAAAACAGATTAAATAACAAGTTTTTTTTTTTAATTCTGGTAAATCTATAACAATTTTGTCTAATTTTTTTTGTCGACTGCAAATTTGTTTTTCTGCCCTTACAAATATTGCTCTACAATGGCTTAAATTTTGTTACTGTCGGTGTGTTATTAGCCATATTATTTTATTGCAGATCCCTGTGCCTTTCAATGAAACGATCAAAATGAAATTTAAAGTTATTTACCACCTATATAAAATATCTTTAATATCATGAAGTAATATTTTTTTTAATATTCAATTTACCACTTATATTTAATTTTTATTAGGCTTAAATAGGTATATCATATAACAACATATAAGAATCTTAAATAAGAAGGGATAATAAGTATTAAAACTAGGTATTATAGATTATTCCATTTTATCAATCCAATTTTTTGTTTTCGTTTGGTCAAACACAATTTTTAATTAAACTTAGAAGTTTAATTAAATTTCGAGGCTTTATTTTAACAAAAAATTAATTAAAGCAGCAATTTTTTGATATAACCAACTGAAAACATTATTAGTTCATTGGTCAACAAGAAAAAGAATATTATACATGCTAAAATCGCTGAATAGTACTACTTTGTATGAGCGAACTTCTAACCCTAAAAGTTTATTATTACTTTTGATAAAATGGAATTATCAATCCAATTTTTTGTTTTCGTTTGGTCAAACACAATTTTTAATTAAACTTAGAAGTTTAATTAAATTTCGAGGCTTTATTTTAACAAAAAATTAATTAAAGCAGCAATTTTTTGATATAACCAACTGAAAACATTATTAGTTCATTGGTCAACAAGAAAAAGAATATTATACATGCTAAAATCGCTGAATAGTACTACTTTGTATGAGCGAACTTCTAACCCTAAAAGTTTATTATTATTTTTGATAAAATGGAATTATCAATCCAATTTTTTGTTTTCGTTTGGTCAAACACAATTTTTAATTAAACTTAGAAGTTTAATTAAATTTCGAGGCTTTATTTTAACAAAAAATTAATTAAAGCAGCAATTTTTTGATATAACCAACTGAAAACATTATTAGTTCATTGGTCAACAAGAAAAAGAATATAATACATGCTAAAATCGCTGAATAGTACTACTTTGTATTAGCGAACTTCTAACCCTAAAAGTTTATTATTATTTTTGATAAAATGGAATTATCAATCCAATTTTTTGTTTTCGTTTGGTCAAACACAATTTTTAATTAAACTTAGAAGTTTAATTAAATTTAGAGGCTTTATTTTAACAAAAAATTAATTAAAGCGGCAATTTTTTGATATAACCAACTGAAAACATTATTAGTTCATTGGCCAACAAGAAAAAGAATATTACACATGCTAAAATCGCTGAATAGTACTTTATATGAGCGAACTTCTAACGCTAAAAGTTTATTATATTTTTTAGATATTCCTTGGATCATTATTTTTTTTGCAAAAGCGGTCAAACATCGACTGACGATCAATTACTTTTTATCTAACCTTTATTTTCTTCTTTTCTCTTTACATGGTTTTCAAATCTACATTTTTCATTTCTGTATAAAAATAATACCTGTCATTTCAAGCTTGGCGAAATGAAATATTAAAATTTGTCTTGAAAACACATCGATAAACTATTATTTTGAGAACAGAATTGAAATTTTTTCTTATACGGTTCAAACAACTCATTATCTTAATTTCCAATCTGAGAAGGGAACGTTTTCCCGCGCTATCAATATAGGCCAGCTCAGCTTTTCTACCCCATTTGCTTCTATTCTTCGACATTTCTTACCCGCTTTCAGGATAGATGTTTGTTGGAGTTAATTGGAACAACTTTATAGGTTCATAAATTATGAAAGACTTAAAAGAAAAGAAATTTATTTACAAAATAACGATTTCAGAAATATTACCTACAAGCAGATGTACATATTTTTATCTCACGTATAGACACGTATAGAGTCTATAGGAATAAGACTGTTGACATTAGCGACGCTGATTCTATCAACAATTTATATAATAATTTTTTTATTTAGAATTAGAAAGTCTTTGCTACGTTACAATCTATTAAAATTAAAGCTGTTGGGTGTAACGGTATTAGCGTAAAAATGTTATTGTTGCGTTGCCCTGTTCTTGTTCCTTATTTGTGTTAAATTATTAATTGTTGTCTGGAATTTGGGGTCCATCCTGACTAATGAAAAGCTGGAATGGTATCTAAAATTCTAAAAGAAAAGAATCCGAATGCTTTGGTTGATCTACGGCCTATTAGTATTTTAAATACTGCCTCGAAAGTTCTGGAGAGTTCATCTTAATAAATTCGATATATTATCATCCAATCGATCTGTATTTCGCCCTGGTTTCAGTTGTACCACGTCGGATGGATGATGGGTGTATCACTGCACTTATCCTAATCGATTTTTCTAAGGCTTTTAACACGATCCATCATTTAACACTCCTAACAGTGCTCTATATCGAACTCTCTCCGGTGGCTGTTGATTTCTTTAAAAGTTACTTTTTTCATTGCTCACAGATTGTTAAATTTCAGGATGCCTTATAGGGGAGAGACCTTATTAAATCTGGCGTGCCTTAAGGATCAATTTTGGGACCTACACTTAATCTGTATTTTAACCTTAGAATTGTAAAACTCATACATATGCTACATAACTGTTTTTCCGGTTTAATTGGGATGGCTTTGGCGAATCACAATCATTAATTAATGATGGCTTGAAGTTACTAGTTCATAATTACAGAATCCTTCAGCATTTTTTGCAACGATGAAGAACTAAAATTTTCACCTATTGCTCATAATTTAGGTATTGCCCTGGACGCTGATTTGAGATTTAAGGAGCATGTTAGTAATCTCCTTGAGAGCACCTATTACATTCTCAAGGTATTGTATTCTAATAAAAGCAGTTTGTCTCAACAATTAAGAATTCATTTATGTAAATCAATTATGTTATCTATTTTTAATTATGGGTATGCTCTTTACCACTCTTGCATCGATGCCGCGAATGGATCTTGTATTTAGCAAGTGCAAAATTCCTGTCTTGAATTTTGATACATGAGATAAACATTACACATGAGATAAACTCGTTACTGATTTTTTCTTTCATTACCATCAATGCTGATTGTTTTTACTGAGTATGAAGGAAGAAAAATCATGTCTTAATTGTTGTTCTGGGTGTCATATATGGCTACTTATCTTAGAAGAGTGAAGTAATCTTTGCTAATGTTGAGTCATAACATCATCAAAGCAAGTCAGTTTGAAAATGAATTATCGGGTTGTCTTTTCCAACCAACGAATTGGTGATGTTCTTGATGGCAGTATTGATGAGAAATTAAAAAATTAAGCCCTGCTTTCTGCATTGATTCATTTTGAGTTAATTTTTACATATTTGTACATTTGTACCAGAGAGACTACCTTCCTGAGTTGGAAATATACTTTTAGAGTTGATTCTCGATAATTTAGCACAAATCAACTGATAGCATCATCTTAAGAAAATCATCTCCAGCATATATACCATATATTATCTACTGATAATAATAAAAAGAAATATGCTCTTTCTTGGAACTTTGAAGCTTATATTCATTTATTTTGAAGAAACTCCAAGTAGAGTTGAACGGTAGATATTGAAGCGAAGCCTTTTTTCAAATCTTCATTTTCAACGATAAAGCAAATCAAAACCGAAAAAAAATACACTAAGGTTTCTAAACAGTTACTGCCATAGGAGTTCAATTTCCATCTAACTGTTTTTATAAGAAGAATACGTGAAGAGAGCACAGAAACTGTATCTTAAAAACGCTTTCATCAGTTTTCGAACAATCAAAAAAAATGTGCAGTATTTTATCGTCTATGTTGGACGTGTACATATTATACTGGGTAGTTTGAAAAACAGAAGCTGAGAATCTCTTTAAATTAAAAAAGGTTTTAGAAAAAAATTGTTTGCATCATAAATGATAGTATTCATCAAACCATTTCATTTCATTTCATATCTGACCAATGAAAATTGGAATGTAAATGAGTGATAACTCTGTATATACGTACGACACCCTGTATATAGTGCGTTCGCGATAAAAAGAATAAATTCGGTACATTTTTCGCAACTGCTTTTCGATAGAAATAATGCACCAGACTAATTTAAACTTTTGATTTGTGCTTTATTTACGGATTTAACGTTAACACTAGATATTATTGAAAATATTAACCCAACCCAACTAGCTAGTGAACATAAAATATTAGTCGGGTTGGGTTACACCATCAACCTTATCTGAACCCAACCCAACTAGCTAGTTAGCGATAAATATTAATTGGGTTGGGTTGAGCCATTAAACTTAACCCAACCTAACCCAACTAGCTAGTTTGCACAAAATATTAGTTGGGTTGAACCATCAATCTTATCTGATTCCAACTCAGCCCACCTAGCTAGTTAGCATTAACATTACATCAACATAATTGGGTTGGGTTGAGCCATCAGTCTTAGCTGAACCCAACCCAAGTAGTGAACTGAAGTAGCTAGATATTAGTTGGGTTGGGTTGAGCTATTAATCTTAATCCAGTCTAAGCCAGCTAACTACTTGGTACTGAATATTAGTTGGGTTAAGCAATTAACTTAATTCCAAGCCAGCTAACTACTTGGCACTAAATATTAGTTGGGTTACGCCATTAACTTAATCCCAATTAGCTAGTTAGCACTAGATATTAGTCGCGGGTTGAGTCATTAAAATTAAAAGTTGACTAGACGACTATTCAAAATTTTATTGAATTAATTCTTTCATCATGAATACACTGTATATGTATAAGACCTGCTTTTTTTCAAAATGCACTTTTTAGCTTTAAATGACCTGATTTAATTTTTTTTCCAAAATGCACTTTTTGGCATTAAATGTCCACAAATAAAACATACTTTAAATTGATGAAAGGATTTAGCTGCACACAAAATTACTTTTGTAAATAATTATATGTATGCTATTTACTTTTGTAAATATGACTGTTGAAACTAATAAAATGTCAAAATAAGCTATATGCACATAACATACTTTGCCATAACTGTATTATGAAAAAAATATGCTATTCGCAATTATAGTAGTTTATTTTGCGCATCTGGTGTAACAGATTTTTAATATGCATTGTTAAAGCAGGTTAGATTTGAATGTTGCAAGTGCAATTGATGCATTCTTTTATTCACTTTAAGCAAGTTAGCTGATTACTCTGTGAAACATTTTCGGGGTCATTATCTGGTGGGTGAGAAATTCCAAGTCAGGGTAACAGTACTAGGCCAGCATAATAAAATTGTCAAAGGGTTAGATGTTCTCTGGCCAAACATTTTTGAACCTTTTATATTTTTCCTTATCTTTATATTTGTTAGTTGAATTTTTCATTTACAACTCAAGAACCACTGAAGATTTCAGATTTCATTCTTCAGTAAAATTGTAGCTAAGGCATAAATATAAAGTATCTATTAATATATCCACGTAATAGCTAAGTTAGACTAATGTTATCGAACGAAAACTTCAACACAAGACACATTATTTCGAAAGAAAAACAAATTCAAATTTTCGCTATAACAATAAGCATTGTTATTTGTTTCTAAGCCACACATAAGGTTAATATGTGACTTCACTGCTGGCCTTACCGCACCTTCTGAAAATTCTTCATCATCAGCATTCATGCCTTTGAAAACATGCCTAGCACTCCACCACATCTTTGAAAATTCATTATTTACGTCATCATCTTTACAACTTCAGCAGATAATTGGCAAACGAATCTGATAAGCAAGCTGAGCGATATATTAGTTGTTATGTCATTTAAAATGAGGTAATACTACTAGTTATTTTTGTTTCAAACTCATTTTAATAGAATTATTAATATTATTTAATACTATTAAAAAGAAATTACAATTCTAAGCAGTATTACTGCAACTTCTGAAAGCTCTTCCTTCATCATCATACATGCCTATTACTCTACCGCGTTCTTGTAAATTCCTTACTTACATTATCATCTGCACTTCTTCAGCAGACAACTAATTTTACAAATTTAATCGAATCAATCTCAGATTGCAAGATTAAGATAAGGCAGATATGAAGGACGCATTTAATAATAAAAAAAGTAGAATTATCTCTTGAAAATAATGTTAGCAATGTTAGGTTCCTCAAAGTTCCTCATCATCTTCTCACACAGGTCAATGTCAATTCTTCTCATTTGAATTATGATGGCTTCTTTCAACTCTTGCAGATTTCTAGCTTTATCGACGTAGACTAGGATGAGACGTAGAGTAATGAGAGTGGAATGAGATGGTCACAGTTTCATCTTTGGCTGTACGTACTGGACCACCATCTTGTTGGAACCAAACGTTTCTTGTGCTAATGCTCCATCAATGTAATTCTCATTTTTCAGCAACACGGATTTTTTTTTTTGTATTCGGTAATCGGTAAAAACCAATGTTCTCGAATATACTAATTACATATTGCATTCTTTTTATGACAACTGTTGTGGACTCTGTCTACACTGACTTAATAAACTGATAAAGTTGTTTATCTGATTTTCTTTCTGAAATAGAGTACTTTCCAAACTGATTTTTCAACCATGTATATTTGAATTTAAGTAAACTAGAACTAACACTAGACCTAGAAGTGGAAAGCTTTGGGTTTAGCCGTGCGTCTTCAGCCATAGGATAACTTTAAAATGCAGTTAAATAATAACAGAAATATGAGCTGTATAAACAAAGAAGAACTTGAAAGGTAAATCAGAATAAAGATTCATAAAATTAAATATACCGATTGATTTGAAGGAAAGAAACGCGGTGAGGACAAAGCAATTCAAAATTAAAAAATTTCTGTAAAAGATGTGGACTTGCAAAAAGTTCTTGAAACTCTATTTCTATTCACAGGAAAAGCATTCTATAAAAGGCAATTGTCAACATTTAATTTAACTATGTACATTACTTGTTATATGTGCTGCGTAGTATATGGCTCTGATGAATTTGCCTCTGCCCTGTATAAAGACACTGTAAATGTGAACGTTTGAATTTAAGCATTTAATTATTAACTGGGATGACTGTGCAGGTTAGAATCGGTTAGAATGTTGATTAAAAAAATACCAAGATTTCTGATTTGATTAATTTTAAGCACATTTTTAGCATATTTTTAGCACATGTGCTAATTCACCATATATGAGACGTTAAAAATTAAGTACCGATATTTATTCCAGTATTTTAAATTTGAACTTGAGAGATTTTTATGAAAGGTGACATAAAACTTTAAATTGGTCTTATTAATTTCCAACATTTACTGTAGCATCTTAAAAGCCAAACGCTGCAATAAAGTTATCCAGACGCTTTGAAGAATAAAACGTAATGGTGCGATATTTCTTTCGAATCTAAAGAAATTCTTGAATTCAGTTCAAATATTGTTATACTCATATGATTAGTCACTGTATATTTAGTAATTTTATCCCAACTCTAACCAATTTTAGTCACGTTGTATTTAATATTTACAAAAAAGAAAACTCTTTTCTAATAATAACCTTTTTCACCTAGGTACCTATAGAGAGTAACTATAAAATAACTGACTAATAGTTAATGGCGATACAAACTTTCCGCGAACGAATTCATGTAGAAGCCGTTGTATATTTACCTAATGCCACGTTCGCATAGCAAACGGCGTAGTAAATTTGGAAGTGATTGAAAGACCTAAATGCCCGCGGATTTACGGTGTTTTTACAAATTCATATGTTTACGATTGAAGGCGGAAAGCGGAGTCAGGAAAATGTCGAAAAAAGCGGAAAGCGCCGCGATGAGTTGCACCTCTCTTATTGGCGCTTTTATATCTGGTGGCGGTTTTATGTTATCCTTGGCCGTTGGAGGCGACCCCGGTCGAAGGCCGAAAGCTGTTTTCATTATGGCCCGAAAAGTTCTAATATTAACCGACGTTTTTGGCGAAAGGGCGAAAGACACGTCCGTATCTTTCAGTTTGAACGGATCCGCGAAACGGGAAACCCCCTTTTTTAAATTACAGGAAATATAACCGTCATTAATGAAACTTGGTTTTTGTGTGAACGTTTGTTAGAACAGCACGTTTTTTTGTTAAGTGAAATTAGTTTTTAGTTATTTTTGGAAGTGATATGGTTTCTATTTTTTTGGCTTTATTAAATCAGAAGGTTTGTTTTTATTTTATTTAATTTGAATAATTTAAGCTTTTTCGAAGTATCAAAAGATCGATTTATTAAATTTCAATTATGCAAATTTATAGCACCTGGAAAATGTTGTGCGGTGAGTTAAATGTTATTCATGAACATCGTTCATGATATGCCAAACAATAATCGATAAACATTTTTAATTTGATTGCATCAATTTTTTGGTATTTACCTAGGTATTAAAATACAAGTAAGTTACATTAGTACCACTCTTTAAAAAAAATTAATTGATGACTGGTACACTTTTTAAATGTAATATTACGACTCATTTAAAGCTATCCCCCATAGTCTGCAATAAAATTAAGACGAAAATCGATTTGTTCGTCCGAGACAATCGTACTTGTAAAGCAAGTGAAATTCCTTGTTGAAAAGGGGTATCTAGCATTCATTTTAATGATGCATCAGCAATAAAAAAAAATTACCTTTTCAGCAAAAATCTCTATCTTTTCTTTTATAGGATTAAATGCAGTAGGTTTTTAACTTATTCTGTTAATTGCTAATGCGAGCACCAACAATGTGGTTTAAGGAAAATTTCCGTCCTTTGACATATTCTTGTAGAAATTCTGTACGCATTTCTTCTGTTGAAATTCCAAAACCAAAGAAATTAATCCCACACTAAATAATACGCCAAATATATCTTTTAAGTTTTATAGACTGTTTAAGATGTGCGCAGCTTAAAGACCAATTAGTAAGGCTGCCCTATTTAAAAAAGGGGAAAACACGCAACGTTTTGGATGATATCTTTTTGGTAGTTGATAATGATGGAATATGTACCTTGGGTTTGGTATACTGTACAAAAATACTTAACACCATTAATTATCTTCCCCGTTCTATATTTACAAAATTAAAGCTACTTAGGTATAATTACCATTTCTTTAACTGTAAAAAGCAGTATTTTGTGAGTAATACACAGATATCTAAATCGATATCTGCGATATGAGAGTGATGAGATATGGTCAATATTTGGCATTTGAAGAAGTTTGTGCTTAATGAAAACAATTTCTTTACTTAAGAAGACAGAATTACAGATGCCTACCGCTAATGATATACAAAATATGAACATTCAATTTTGGTGCTATACTCAATATAGGTTTCAACAATTTGAAGATTTGTGATCTCAGGGTAAATTAAGGATTTTTATCTTTTCATATCAAGAATTATAAGAAAATGTTTGCTATGATAACCGTAAGGCTATAGTTGAAACATTGCGATATATAAAATTCTTATATTGCGACCCATAAAACACGTGAAAAAAGTTACATGAAATGTTTGATAATATTACATCTAATTCTGTTTTTACACGAATTATTATTCCACAAGTTAAAAAGAAGAAAAATATCTCTATACAAAAATTGTTAATGAATTCAGATACTCGCGCATGGATTTGTTCTAGGAATAGTGCATACTTTCCTTCATAAATCACAAAAAGGTTCATCAAGATAATTGAAAAATTCGATTTTTTACGATTTTTCAAAAATGATTAAGGCAATTTTTAATTTTATGAAATGTTTACAATTTAGTTTGAGATCAAAACTTAATATCTCCAAAACGAAACAAAGTACTCACGCATCGTTTTGTTCTCGGAAAAGTGCATATTTTCCTTTATATTTCATAAAAAAATTCATCAAGATATTTTAAGAATTCAATTTTTTAAGATTTTTTTCAAATGATTAAGTACATTTTTAATTTTATGAAATACTGCAAATTTAAGTCAAATTCAAAACTTGATATCTCAAAAGCAAATTGAGATACTCGCGCATGGATTTGTTCTAGGAATAGTCCATACGTTTCTTTATAAATCACAAAGAATTTCATGAAGATATCTTAAGAATTCGATTTTTTAAGATTATTCAAGAATGATTAAGAATGATAATTAACATTTTTAACATTATGAAATACTACAAATTTAGGTTGAGTTCAAAATTTGATATCTCAAAAATAAATTGAGATATTCATGAATTTATTCTTAAAAAGGTGCAAACTTTTCTTTATAAATCACAAAAGAATTCATCAAGATATATGAAGAATTCGAGAGAGAGAAAACAAATTTTATTTTGGCAACCAAAAAGGAAGTACAAATAAGTTAAAAGAAGGAATGTACAAGTAAAATATATGAGTAGAAATGAAGTCTGCCAAAAATAGGGCTATCGACCATAGTTCTTCTGCCCATAAGAATTCGATTTTTTAAGATTTTTCAAAAATGATTAAGGCACTTTTTAATTTTATAAAATGCTACAAATTTAGATTGAAATCAAAACTTGATATCTCAAAAATGAAATAAAGTGCTCACGCATAGTTCATAAAAAAATTCATCAAGATATCTTAAGAATTCATTTTTTAATATTTTTTTAAAATGATTAAAGAAATTTTTAATTTTATGAAATACTACAAATTTAGGTTAAATTCAAAACTTGATATCTCAAAAACGAATTGAGATACTCGCGCATGGATTTGTTCTAGGAATAGTGCATACTTTCCTTTATAAATCACAAAAAATTTCATGAAGTTATCTTAAGAATTCGATTTTTTAAGATTTTCCAAGAATGATTAAAGACATTTTTAACCTTATGAAATACTACAAATTTAGGATGAGCTCTAAACTTGATGTCTCAAAAACGAATTGAGAAATTTTTAGGAAAGTACTTTCCCTTATAAATCACAAAAAAAAATTACGGAAATGTCTTCAAAATTCAATTTTTTAAAGTTTTTCAAAAATTTTTGTACTCATTTTTAATTTTATGAAATGCTGCTATAAATTTAGGTTGAGTTCATAACTCAATATTTCAGAAACGAATGAGATATTCATGCATTGTTTTGTGCTCGGAAAAATACATACCTTCTTTTATAATTCACAACAAATTTTGTGAAGATATCTTAAGAATTGGATTTTTAAGATTTTTCAAAAATGATTAAGGACTTTTAGCTTTATGAATTGCTGGAAATTTAGGTTTTCAAGACTTGATATCTCAAAAATAAATTGAGATACTCATTCATGAATTTATTCTTGAAAAAGTGCGTACTTTCCTTTATAATTCACAAAAAGATTCATCAAGATATCTTAAGCATACGATCTTTTACGATTTTTTAAAAATAATTCAGGTAATTTTTAATTTTATGAAATACTACAAATTTAGGTTAAGTTCAAAACGTGATATCTCAAAAACGAATTCAGATACTCACGCATGGATTTGTTCTAGGAATAGTGCATACTTTTCTTCATAAATCACAAAAAGGTTCATCAAGATAACTGAAAAATTCGATTTTTTACGATTTTTCAAAAATGATTAAGGAAATTTTTAATTTTATGAAATGTTACAAATTTAGTTTGAGATCAAAACTTAATATCTCCAAAACGAAACAAAGTACTCACGCATAGTTTTGTTCTCGGAAAAGTGCATATTTTCCTTTATATTTCATAAAAAAATTCATCAAGATATTTTAAGAATTCAATTTTTTAAGATTTTTTTCAAATGATTAAGTACATTTTTAATTTTATGAAATACTACAAATTTAGGTTAAATTCAAAACTTGATATCTCAAAAGCAAATTGAGATACTCGCGCATGGATTTGTTCTAGGAATAGTCCATACTTTTCTTTATAAATCACAAAGAATTTCATGAAGATATCTTAAGAATTCGATTTTTTAAGATTTTTCAAGAATAATTAAGAATGATAATTAACATTTTTAACATTATGAAATACTACAAATTTAGGTTGAGTTCAAAATTTGATATCTCAAAAATAAATTGAGATATTCATGAATTTATTCTTAAAAAGGTGCAAACTTTTCTTTATAAATCACAAAAGAATTCATCAAGATATATGAAGAATTCGAGAGAGAGAAAACAAATTTTATTTTGGCAACCAAAAAGGAAGTACAAATAAGTTAAAAGAAGGAATGTACAAGTAAAATATATGAGTAGAAATGAAGTCTGCCAAAAATAGGGCTATCGACCGTAGTTCTTCTGCCCATAAGAATTCGATTTTTTAAGATTTTTCAAAAATGATTAAGGCACTTTTTAATTTTATAAAATGCTACAAATTTAGATTGAAATCAAAACTTGATTTCTCAAAAATGAAATAAAGTGCTCACGCATGGTTCATAAAAAAATTCATCAAGATATCTTAAGAATTCATTTTTTAATATTTTTTTAAAATGATTAAAGAAATTTTTAATTTTATGAAATACTACAAATTTAGGTTAAATTCAAAACTTGATATCTCAAAAACGAATTGAGATACTCGCGCATGGATTTGTTTTAGAAACAGTGCATACTTTCAATTATAAACCACAACAAATTTCATGAAGATATCTTAAGAATTCGAATTTTTAAGATTTTCCAAGTATGATTAAGGACATTTTTAACTTTATGGAATACTACAACTTTAGGTTGAGTTCAAAACATGGTATCTCAAAAATGAATTGAGATACTCATTCATGAATTTATTCTCAAAAAAGTGTAAACTTTTCTTTTTAATCTCAAAAAAAATCATCAACATATCTAAAGAATCCGATTTTTTACGATTTTTAAAATGTAATTAAGTAAATTTTTAATTTAATAGGATGCTACAAATTTAGATTTAGAGAGAAGAAATTGAGATACTTACGCATGGTTTAGTTCTCGGAAAACTACGTAATACGTAATGAGCGATAAATCACAAAAGAATCCCGTGTTAGCAGGAAATAGATCCTTAAATGAACGTTTGAAAACAAAAAGATTTTTTTTTAATGTTGTTCACACTGATTTTCTTTTTACATGAATTTTTTGATAAACAATCTGTGGAGTATCTATAATTTAGATACACCTGTATAATAAAATTATGTATTGAGACGAAGCCCCTCTGTTTTTATAGAAAAAAATGTAATACTAAAATTACGTATAACCTTCTCTAATACAAGCTTGGGTTCAAGAATCGTTAAAAAATTGAAAATATTGTAGATTTTCTTTCAATCGGAGCTTTTTACAAAAATAATATAGATATATGTGGGTTCTGAAGCAACCAAAAAAAAAATGTTGAGTTAATCTGACCTTAAATGGTATTTTCTTGAGATTGAAGGATCTCAGATTCATTCGCTTTCAATTTATCTTGATGGCGATAGATTAAGGTTGAGGGTGATAATTTACGCCCAGAGTAAATGGTGCTACAAATAAAAGCCTATATTAAAAAATAAACATTCCATGCGTTATTTCACGTTAATATTAAGTTTCAGTAAAACCAAATTAATGAATGATTTTAATGAACAAGAGTTATTTTTTACACTGCATGTTTGAAAACAAATTTTAATAAAAGTTAGTTATAATTAATATATATACAATTTCAAACATTGAAACGTTGAAAATTATTATTAAAGTATTTAAAATTTATAATCATTTCCATCTATGGTTGAATGGATAAAGTTGAGTATTAAAATTAATGACTTTTTACTGATTTTCAGAAAATATTTTATTTGTAAAAAAAGGTGCAGTTTTACAGCAGTCTCCGTAGCTTTTATGTGGATTCTATGTATAGAGTTGTTGAAAGTACTTTTAAAGTTTGTAGTGATACTCAAAAATCGTACGGAAAATGCGTAATACCCGGATTACCGGTACTAAAAGCCCTAATTAAAGTGACTATATGCCCTAAAAGCATTGCATAAATTGCGGTTAACTTGGACATCGTACAGTGAATTAAAAAATTCATAAAGTTTTCATTTTCAGATGTAATTATTTATAAATGGAACATTAATTAGGTGCACTCGTAGTATATTGAGTTAATGGGCGCATGAAGTCTTTCATGACTCCAACTTGAAATCTTAAAAATTGAAAGAAATAAAATTTACAATCCATATTTGAAAGATTAAGACAATTTTCAAATACAATGTTACACCACATCTGATATTTTTTGCCATTATTTCGGAGTTATTTTCTCCATTTCCGTTTTTTTTTCGTTGATGCTGTTTTCTTCTCCTTCCAGATGCATTGTTGAAAGTAACATGATAAGCTTCCTCTTCTATGAAACGTAGGAAATCATGGTCATATTTTGATAGTGTCCATAGATACGGCTTTTGACTTGACATTGTATGGTTGAAATGACGATAGCATCTCTCATTTGTTTTTTCTGAATGTGCCCACAAGTATGATATTGTGATTTTTCAGCTTTTTCATGTCTTTTATATCTTGCAACAGCGCTCCTTCAAGTCTATTAGCTCATGGGATCCCTGTGACATCATACCGCATGCAGTTATCTATATAAATTCAGTATTGTGCAACACCAGGCAACTTTAAAGTCAAACTTAGCGCCTTAGTGTGACTTTCCATAGATAAGATAATCCAATCGAACACATGGCGACTAAATCTTACAGGCGAAAGCTAGGTTTGCCATCAATATCCTGCTTAGTTTCATGTTTAACTAAATACGGCTCCTTTGACTCATCTATTGCTAAATGCTTATCTCCAGGGTTATCATATTCTATAGTGGTCTATCTTTTATCATCGGGAGAAAGGTGGTTGTCACATGCATGAAAATAGCGTAGGAGTTCTTCAAATCGCTGTGATATTGTATCATTTTGTTTCCATTGTCTTTTGACTACAATCTTAATTTTTTTACCACGCGAATTACTTCTTATGCGACATACCTTTATAGGTTTCCAGAAATCCTTCCCCCGATGCTACTTTACATCGCACCTCAGCTTCCGCCAATATTTGTCACAGTTCCCTAAATCCTCATCCCTCCTGCCTTTATCGCTCAATTTAACATTTTCCGATGGGGTGATAATATAACTACGGATATAATTGAGATTTCCTCTTCTAAGGTCGATTTAACTCAAACTTAATTAACAAAAAAATTAATTTCAATGAAAGAAAATCATCTAGACAACGGCAAAATTTTCAAATAATTGGTTACTATTTAAATAAAATGTACCTTTAGGTAACATAAAAGCGCACTTTAAATGGGGCGTTAAGGATAATATGGGTTAAGTAGTTCATCCGATATAAATATATTATGTAAGCTGCACAAATTTACTTTCGATTCGCGAATGTTCATGGATACAATCTCTATAATTAGATCTTTTATGTACCGCGAATATACAAGATGTTGTAATTATTTTAGTAATACTGCAAGTGTTTTTCATTTAATTATATTGTAATGTTCCTAATAAAATATTTAAGATTCTCTTTAGCATGCACCATTATCTGAATCTATCCTTTTTCTACAATGTTACTGTTACATTTTTAACCCCGTTCTTCTTCACGTCATTCCATAGCATAACATTTTTAGTAAAATTTATTTTGTCGCATACATCTCTACACACTTCAATTTATTCTCATCTATTCTATGAATTTGTCCACAACGTTATTGTTCGCTTTTTTGACGACATGGTTCTTATTAAATAGCAGGTATAACGAATGTAATTTTATAATGTTTTATAATTCTGCAGATGTCGTCAAATAACATTATGATTTGGCGTTTATGTTGGAGATAAATAGAGAATAGTTGACAACAAGCAATAATGCAATAGTTGAATAATATGAAATTACTCTATCGTTTTAGAACAGTGTGAATTTCGTCATCGCATGCTTGTGTAATTAATTGTTTGACTTTGTCTCTAATTCACATTTGCTGTCATAAAGATGAAGTGATGAAGTAGTGGTTGGTTTCGTAATGCACGTTAGTCATATTCTGCCGAGTACATCTATGCTATAACGGAGTATGGCAGATATACTCTACTATAAATGTGATGATTATACATAATTCGGCATCAACAGATGTTCGTTGCATCATACTTTAGCTAGAAATATAAAGATTCTAGCTAAAATAGAATCTCCTATAAGATCTATTGTAACATGGCCCTTCAGGGGTTTAGAGCAAATGTATGTCCTTAATGAACTTTAAAATTGCTCCAAGGTTTTGCTCTTTTATGCTGATGGCTGTCAAGAGAAGTTTACCAAAAATGTTGTGTCTTAAGCGGCCTCTGGCTATGCATTTGTACAGTGTCTTCAGCTGTTTCTCTTTCGTCGTTGCAAAGACGACAAGTTTGATCCTCGGTTTGCCCAATATTTAAAAGATGGTATTCGAGGGGTGTATGGCCGGTCCTGAGAAGCATGAGAGCGCCCTTACATCCTCTTTGGTGAGACATAAAACCTTTTGAGTTTAATTTTGCGAAGGGTCTATTATACTTTAAGAAGATGTTAAAGTTAAAGATGTTAAAGTTTAATCTGGATACCTAAGTATGACGTCACTGTTCCCCCGTCACCTTAAACTCGGATTAAAGTGCTCACACTAGTTCAAGTATCTTAGTTTCATCAAACCCTGCTACCAATCGATCGTCAACGTATAGTACAAGAAACAATTTGTTATCACCTTGTTCGCGAATATACAGGCATGAGTCTGCTGTGCTTTCGTGAAACCCGTACGTTAGCAAAAACTTTTTAAAATGTACATTCCAGTATCGTGGGGCCTGTTTCAATCCATACAAAGATTTTCGCAAATGGCAAACTCGATCCGTTCCATCTTCAATTCCTTCGGGTTGCTGCATATACAGTTCTTCTTCTATATCGCCGTATATAGAAAAGCGGTATTGATGTCGAACTGGTGCAATTTTAGGTTTTGTGCAGCTGCCACTCCAAGCAATGCCCGAATTGTGTTGTACCGGGCGACGGGAGGATATAGTACACAACCCTTTACAACTAATCGCGCTTTAGCCTTATCTACAGTTTCGTCGAATTTTTGTTTTATGCGAAAAACCTATCGGTTTCGGAGTAGATTTTTTCCTTTTGGTAGATCAACTAGCTGCCATGTTTTATATTCTTCATATGAAGTAATTTCCTCAGCCATTGCCTCTTTCCACATACTAGCCTCCTCGGAAGTGGTCGCCTCTTCAAAATTTGAGGATATATGACAGAACTATTGTTAAGTTATTTTGTTCTTTTCGACATCCTTTCCTGAAACAAAAAAAAACATATTTCTCCATTTACATCATTTGAATCATACATAAAATGATTTAAACTTAACAAAATCACATTATTTTGTAAAAATATCAGTTAGTTGGGTTTTCTATGTCAAGGTTCATCAAAACTTTGTTAACGTTTGCTTTTTCTATGTACCACACCATTTTTAACAAATGTAATGGCACTTCTGTTGCCTACTTTTAATTTTGCCTTAACATGTACGTTTAATAGTTTTTATAATCAAGTTTTTAGATGAATCAGTTCGTTGCAACATTTCGCTGCTGAAATATACTCAGCCTCCGTAGTCGACATTTAATTTTAAATTCATCGCTTAATTTTCCAAGTATCACTTTAATTTTTTTAAGTCTTGCCCTTTAACAACCCACCATCCACGTACATTATTAACATCACTCTACTGTCTGTCGTTTTAAAAATACACCTTTTTGATTTAATTGTTTTTAAAATAATAGAATAAATTCAGTCTTTCATTCCATTTTAACGGTGCTTAGTTCATATAACGAATGATTTACCTTGCAGACTTTATAGAATTTTATTATATGGTCCTATGGCCGCTCCTTTGTGTTTTTTATGTTCTTTTCCTGTTGTCCTTATCTTTCCCTTGGGTTGTTTCTTCAAAAGTCAAATAAACGTAATCTTTTAGCTTTTCTAGTGGTCTTCAATTTCTTTGTTGTCTTTTCGTTCGTTTTTATTTTCTTCTTTAACATCTTCATTACAATCTGATACCTCTGATGTAATTTCTAAGTTTTTCTTTCTGTAGTTTTCTATTCCATTTCTGAATAATCTGCGTCCTTTATTCTTGTTCCTCTATTTTCAAACATTATGCATTTTTTGGTACATATTCAACGAATTCGTCTAATTTTTTACGATAAACCAGTTGTTTTGTTATTCAATTGTGATTTATTATTTATTCACATTTCATATGGTGTTTTTTTTCTTTAGTAGTCATTGGTGATGTGTTTATTAGGTAGTAAGTAATAAACACTCTCACTGCTTCTCCCTATAATTCCTTAGTTACATTTTGTTTCAAAAACCAGAGATCTTGCTCTCTCTAGTATTGTTCGGTTTATCTCTCTGCTGTTGCATTCGGTTGCGGTGTGTACGAAAATTGTGTAGTTTAAAAAAAAAATACCTTTTTGTCTTTCAATATGAAACTTGTTGTAAAATGAATATCATCATCTAAGAATCTAACAAAGTATTTCATTACTTCAAATGTAGCTTTGTATCATGTTTCGCTAAATTGATTTCTTGTGTGTCTTGCCTTTAAAACCATCTTGCAAATATTGTTTTTAAGTCTTCATAGCTTTTTCAAATTAACACTTACGTTATTACTACTTACACAATAAGTAAGTAAGCTTCTTCATTTTTCTTTGTGTTCATGATGTTCACTAAGTAAAGTACATTTTTTTAGTACATCTATTTTCTATTTTGGCACTTATCGAGGTTTTTACTTAGCATTATGTAATCCTGGTACAAATAATGTTCTTTCTGCCTTAATCATCTGTCCTCTCTTTGCTCTCTTTGCTCCATGTGTTTAGCCACCAGATGACAGAAATTTTTAAATTAGTTTATTCCTTTCAACATTACATGTATCATATATTGATGATGATTTCACATCCAATATTATAACGAGTGTTGATGTTTATTTCATCATTACAAGCAAAATGCACTTCTATATAAAATATGAAACAGCAATCATAACAAAGCAATAAACAATCATTACAATCATTACTTTGAGCCAGAAAAGCAGTATTAGTGCCTTTTATGGTTCTATAAATTTGTTTATTATGGTATTTAATGATAGCCACCTTGCCTGTGATTTATGGCTCCTTGGAAGGAACTGGGGTCTAAACCCGCATAGCTCATTGGGTCTACGTAGCAATAATCAGATTTCCCGGTCTCCTATGCCTGGCTTAGTGACCGAAAATGGATCACAAGACAGCACAACAGCTGCGGTTAAAAATGCAGCGGTTCGTAAGTCTTAGCATATAAGGTGGCATGAGATCTTGCCTTACTCGGTTTCACACCACTCCATTTATATATACGCAAGGCGATCGCCTAGTGTGCCTTATCACCGAGAACATGGCCTTCATTCAAATTGTTTGCAGGGCAACCTCAGAGGATACCTTGAAATCCTCAAGTACTCAAATTTAAACCACTTGTTCTACATCAGTGGTTCCCAAAGTGGTCATTCAGGGGGTTCTCGGAAAATTAAAATCGATTTGGAGGTCCCTGAACAACGTCAGGGGGTCTGCGCAAGGTTTAATTAAAAATAAATAAATTGAGATACATTTTTTTTAATACGGAAGTTAAAATAATAATAAAAAATCAATTGGATATCATTTGGTGGCAAAAAACCTTAGTGGACGTTTGCATGAATCACTACATTATGTAATTAGAGCAGTTAATAAAATCAAAAGGAATGCCTTAAATGAGAGATTATTGAGAGATTACTTTGTTTGGAAAATGATGATGATGGTTGTCTAAAGGTGCGTGTTTGAATCGCTTCTATTCGCTTTTTGATTCAGTGTTGGAATTCCTGGAGAGTAAAGACAATGATTTGCGTCATAATTTAATTATCTCGAAAAATGACATCGCTTATATGACTGATTTATTTGCCAGATTCAACGTGACTAATTTGAAACTACAAGATGACACACTAAATTTAATCAAAACTAAAAGTGTAATATCTGCCTTTGTTACAAAACTTTTGCTATACAAACAATACTTGAGAAGAGGAGAATGTTTTCAGTTTCCAAATCTTTCAAAATTGCAAAATAGAGACGAAGATTTGCTTGCTTATTGTCAACACTTAACGGCACTCCATTCGGATCTTACTCAAAGATTTGTAGACATTCTTCACTTGGATATTCCCGACTGGGTGTTGAACCCTTTTGTAAGTCGTTAATTTCAGAGCACAAATGTAGATGAGTACATGCCAGTACAGGAGCAACTTATTGAATTATCCACAAATGAGGAGCTGAAACCAATGTTTAAGCAATGATACGAAAATTTCTGGTTACAAAAACAGATCTCAATTTTATATCCAGCATTATGGGTTATTGTACCGAAGCTGTTGATTGCGTTTTTTGCTTTTGCACGTGGATTCAGTGCCGTTATGAGCCTCGTCACAAAGAAAAGAAACAGACTGGAAATTAGTAATCGGGGGGATTTGCGGTTGCTACTGACAAACATCGAGCCGGACATAAATAAACTCATAACATCCCATCAAGTTCATACAAGCCATTAATATTATTTTGTATTTTAGTACAAAAGTTATAATCAATAAATACTTCTTTAACAAAATGTTTGCTCTATATTTTATTTTTACGTCACAGTTTACCGTTAAGACAACAAAGTTAGAGTCTTCATTTTTCTATTATGTATTTAATGTAGTTTTTCATCCTGGGGGTCCGTGGGCAAGGTTTTACTAAGAAAAGGGGTCCGTGAGCCAAAAGACTTTGGGAAACCCTGTTCTACATTAAGTCAGGTCATAATGTAAGAGATTACAACAGCAACCAGCGGTATAAGGTTATATTTAGAACCAGGAACATCAACAAAAAAAAAAAGCCTTTGCTTGGTGTATCGATGCTTCAAGACAGTTGAATCCGGAATATGCATGGGCATTAGTGGACCAAACAGCCACATTAAACTGCCACTTAACTCGGACATACCCGTTTCTCAGACAGAAGTTCTTGTTATAAACTTCTACATCGCTTTGCACTTTCGAAAAGGATAAAAATGTGCATCCATCAGAGAATGTTAGAATGATATTACTATATGGTGGGTTCCAGGTCATAATGGCATTGAGAGCAATTAGAAGGCAGACAAGCTGCTCAAATAGTCAACGAAAGCACTCTTTATTAGACTTCAACACAGTTGTGGACTACAAAATTGTCACATAAAACAAGTAATTAGCAGTCAGGACTTTTTAAAGATAACTCCTTTGGAAAGCAAAATCCAAGAGGTTGTATGGGTCAGCAAAGGAGACCTAAGGATGTTCTCAGGCTTCTTTCCATATTGTAAGCTGATATAATAAAAGCTGAGCATCAAACTGTGTAATCGCTTTTGTGTCTATTTATCTCTTATTTCTACATTGAAGACCAAAAGTACAAATAGTTACAACTTACAGGTTGCGCTGACCAGAGGGATTGTTTATGTTATTTTGCGGTTTCAGAAAAGTAGCTTAAAATATTTCTTGCAAAAATCTACGCTAATTGATGGTTGATTGCTCAAAACATTATTTTATTTGATTTCTTAACTAATTTTTTGGTAATTTTGGTAATGACAAGCAACGTTTTGAATACCTACTTTATGACAACCTTGGGTACCCAAATATTACTCTCAAATTTTGCTATTAATAACGATATAATTAACTTGTGTGACGCAATAGGGAACATTTTACCATATTTTTAAAACATTACATTTACATGTTTAACTTTATAAGTCACCATCTCTTTGACATTAAAAAAAAATAAAATAGATTAAAAATAGATTGTAATATGTAAATAATTCAGATAACGAAGCATCAAATATTATCACCTACTCATAATTAAATTTCATCCTCATTATCTGATATGAAAGAAAACACAGATAACAAAAATTATCTTCTTATAAAAAAGATACGATGCATTAACTCAATTAGTTAATTTTCTACGAGTTTGTGGATAACACCGTTCACTTCATCCTTAATATAAAATTATTATCAATAACAATAAAATCAATACAAACATGTCAGCACAGAATAATATTTATCAGCGTTATAACAGTTACCCACCGATGAATAGAGCTCGTCGGATCGCAGTGTAAGCCTCTAAAACCATTCAAATTTGTACCATTTAACCTCGCTCCAAGTCCGGATCTTAGCGCCAGTTTAAATTAAATTTGTTCGGTACTTCCCCTAAAACGTAAATTTTGCATTAAATTTCCGAACAAGATCAAATTGATATTCATTTTACTCCCGGCATGGAGATTCATTAGTATTCCTTCGAGATCGTCCCGGCCTATTTCCTTTCGATTTTCCAGCGTGTTCATCTCATTTCCACGGAGACGCAATAAGATGTATATTTTCTTCCCCCTTCGTTTTCCGCAAAGAAATAAATCCACGTCGTATTTCAGTTCAAATTTCTTTGGTAGTAAAACCCTACGATTACTTACTTTACTTCCGATCGTACATGTTCAATTTCAAAGTTTTAATTGAATTATATAAATTAAGGATGTAAATAAACGTTTTAGGAACGCTTTTCGGCAGCTTAGTGGGGTGTTTGAAAGAGATTTTGATGTTCAAAGTGTTGATAGTGTTCCTGTTAATTTGGAGAGGCGATCAAAAGAGGTAAAATTAAAAGAACGATTTTGATTCTTTTTAGGTGTTATTTTAACGGTTCCGTTTAAAACAATCTTGGAGTAAAATTCAATAAACTTGGGGGCTTCTGATGAATGCTTTCCATTAATCTCTCTCTTACTTTGTACAAACAGACAATATACAACACACGTTACGGTCTGACAAGTTAGAAACTTGGAGATGTTTTCAGTAGCACTAAATCTAAAGAAAGCGTTACGCTCAGAATATCTCTAATGGGCGATCTCTTATTTTTCAGCCTCCGGCGCGAAGTTGGATAGAAGCGACCTTCCACAAGCGAGAGTGCTGCAAATATATTCCACATCCGAAAGATGAGTTAAGGTAAGAACACCATCCCATCCCTCTTGAAAATTTACTTCAAATACTCATATTCCATTCCTTTCCATCGATTTAAATAAAACAGCGTTTTCCAATCTATCCAAGCGTATAAAAGTCACAGTAAATCTTAATTTCGCGTCTTATAAAAATCCTAATAAAATATGGGATGATTTATTTTGTTTTCCGGATGGATCATTATCGTGTTTAGTCGGAAATATTGAAAATGTGGGTTTATTTACATAAACGAGGATTGATTTTAAAAAATGAGATTGTAAAAAAGAACTTATTAAAAGACATTGATTGCTTTTTGTGGCGGTCTTGTTGATGTTTCGAGGTAACGTTTGCGAAATTTTTTTTAATTTATTACGGTCAATTAGATACAATCGTTTACTTTATTCTATTTTACGCTGTTTATTTAAACAATGATATGTTATTATTATTGGTGTAGCGGATTGATCGGTTGGTTGTAAAACTATAAGTTTATGTACATTAAAGAAAATGATAGATTTTGTGTTCGAAGAATGGTGTTGATAGAACACCATTCTTGACGGTAAAATTTAATGAACGGTTCTATGTAATTTTTCAAAAAGAAAAGATTTGATCAAAACGTCGGGGACGCTTAAAAGCTTCATCGTTTCTCCTTTCTTTTATGACGATATCATATAATTTAATCGTAGCCATATATTGTCTTAGATATAAAGGAAGCTCTAATTCTCTGAGATTTATTCAATCATTTCAAGAGTGCTCGGTTATTCAAGCAAAACTAAATTTCATCTATTTAAAAGTAATCTTAGAAAATAGGGTTATATCCTCAAAACTGCAGTAAGACTTTAGGACGCAATATTCCCAAACGACTAAATGGGTATTATGTAGGAATAAAAAGATCGTTTTTTGAACACAATTTCTTGAATTGTAGAACTGCCCAGTCTTGCGAAGTTAAGCCTCTATCAGACCGACTTAGTTAAATATTGTCCATTTTAAATTTACATATTTTATTATTTATTTAGATTATGCCATTATTTTTGGTATGCTTAAGAATGTTATGGCTGTGTTTCCTGTTACCACGTGAATTATGTTTGCGTGAAATGATCATTGAGTCGAGGTTAGCCGAGGTTATGGGTTGGAGTAGCCGTTCATCTCTATCATATATCATAGTGAATCATGGGTTGTCCTCATTGTCGATTATCGATTACAATCAACCGGTTTATGTAGACATCGTATTCGAATGGCCTAGATTATTCAAAGAGGAGTTAATCTAAAATGACGGATTAATACGATAAAAATGTTGAAAAAATTCTTCACGTTATAATTAGAATCAGAAGCACGTTTAGTTGATAAAATTGGACAAAGTTTGTTATAATAATAATATAAAATATTTGTTCTTGATGACTAATCTCTACCAAAAGTCTAACGAGAAAATTTAACTTTCATAAAGAAAATGATTAACATCTGAACATGTTCCTTAATAGTGAAGGTCATAAATTCGCAAAATCTTTTGGAGCCACTGTTTTAAATCTTTGATGGTTTGCTTTTGTGTTCAAAGAGAAACTGAGTGCATCTTTGCATTGAAAACGCAAGGATGTAAATTTCTTGATTTAATGCAGCGTTTCCCAACAGGATGAATATCGACTCACAAGGGGACGAATAATGATGATATGGGGTCGATAAAGCTTGAAGGGTCGATAGGGGGTCAATAAACTTTTAAGGGTTGATAGGAGGTAGATAAACCTTTAAAGTTTTATGAATATATCGATTAACTGAAGTTCTTATAAAACAAACAGTCAACACACTTTTGAAAATAATTCACTAGCACACCCTGTATAATCTGAATGCGTGAGTCTAGAGCAGGGGTTACAAATGTTTTTCTTAGCGGACCAATTTAACATTATCATTTTTGGCTCATCATACATTTTATGGATACGAAGCACCCATACAAAATTATTATTGAGTTTATCTGAATTTAAGGCTGTTTTCAATAGTCTTCTTATTTTTTATGAACTATTGAGCTTTTTCTTCCAGCATCTGCTGAGAACGTTCTTTCTTATAGAGCACGTATTTTGAATTGAGACTTAATACTGCTTCCAAAATAACTGAAATTCATTTCACAAGATTTGATACTGATTCTAGAAGACTTGATCTTCTTCCAAAAGAGGTGATATTGTTTACAGAAAATTTGAAATGGTTCCAGAAAACTTGGTACTATTTTTAGAAGACCTATAAATACATCTTTCAGAAGATGATTGATGCTGCTTCTAGAACACTTGAAATGCTTCCAGAAGACTTGACATTGTCCCTAGAAGACTTAATGTTGCTTACATAAGACTTAAAATACTTTCAGAAGAATGCTGGCTGCTTCTAGAAAACTTTATATTGCTTCCAAAAGACTTGATACTGCTTTTAGAAGAGTTAATATTTCTTGCAACTTTATATTACTTCCTGAAGACTCGAAATGCTTCCAGAGGATGTGAACCACTTCCTGCTGACTTGCTACTAAAGCTAGAAGACTTGATACTGCTTCTAAATGACTTTATATTGCCACCAGAAGACTTGATAATGTTTCCAGGTAGCTTGATACTGCCTCTGAAAGATTTCTAATGCTTTTAGAAAACTTAAAATCGTTAATGGTTTTATCAAGATTGAAGTTACTATTGAGGTTTTTCTTCACAATTCAATCCCAGCATTTGTAGCTAACGTTTCCCTTTGGAAAGTACATATTTTGTACTTCTGTTGAATCACTTGAGTCATTTCCTAATACAGTTTTTTTCAGTATGAAAAAAGTTTTTCAGTTGGATAAATTGTACGCAGGGTAAAATTTAATAAGTTAGAGCTGACCATCCCTATCCTTCCTTAGAATATTATTAGTGGTCCATTAGGCAGATCATCGATGCCAGAGGTTCTCAAAATTTTTCTTATGTGGGCCAATTTAATACTATCAAAATATTTGGCGGGCAAAAGAAATAGAAAAATATATATAGCAGTGGTGTTCCCAGAAAGTGTAAGTACAAATTATATAATGACCGACATTTATAGGCTTCGCGGGTTGCACTTTGGGGACCCTTGGTCTAGAGCAATGAAATTCTAAATTTAAATCTACATTTACAACTTAACAATGGAATTAATACCATAAGAAAGGGCCGAAGTGTTGCTCCTGATGATTTAGAATTTTGTGTTTGTAGTTATAATTTCTATGAGATATGTACCTACGTGTTTAGACTAAAAAACTTGTTTTAAAAAGTATAACAATGTTTTGTACATACACATTGTTAAACAAAGTTTACGATGTACAAAATTAAACGCAGTTGCATAAAGCGTTTTATTAGAAAAAATTAAAATCTGCAAATTTCTTTTTTCAAAATATCTCAAAAGGGGAACAAACGAGGATTAATTTGAAATATGATTTAACTATTTCCAGTGTTGAATTCTGTAAAACATTCCACATTTAACCGTTGTTCTATCTCGTACAATAGCCGATATATTTATTAATGGATTACTGAATATAATGAAAATTACTGAAAACAGTTTTATGGCCTAATATCACGAGTTTAACCAGATATCATTGGTAATCAGGATTTAGGATTTATGAAACGGCGTCAAATATTTAGGAGGTTCATGTTTTGAGTAAAACCAAATCGAGTGGCGTTACATTCGTTTGCTTGGTGTGCTGTTTGGGAGATTACTGTTTGAGAGATTAATGCTGGTGGATCATGGATGCGTCGAGAGTTATCATTTTATTTCTTTTTTCTCAGTAAATTTTTTCATAATACTTTTTTTTTCGAGTTTGGCCCGATTTTCGTCCTTTGGAAAATATTGTTATTTTGTTTTCTTTTTATATATACAATTTTTTTTTTATAAATTGCAATAAAGTTTTTTATTATTATTATTATATAATGGCAATTTAGAGCTCAAATAAAACACATCTTGTTAAGCAAACTAGAACGTGCTTCTAAGCCACAATTAGTATCATTTTTTTTAGATACTTTAGACAGAATATCAAAATACCAGAGTTTTTAAAATTATACCTCGATTACTTTTTAGGATGGTCTCGGTATTCGGTTTTAATCTTTGCTAATACCAAAGATTAAGGAGTAAATAAAATGCGATGGTAAATTAAGATATTTCAGGTTTGAAAAGAGATAAAAAATATTCCAATTTAAATGTCCGATAATAGCAACTCTTACCTACAAATGTAACAGCTGGTATTCTAACCTATAAGCTTATTCATTATGCATTCCAATTTTAACGTCTCTTCTGTTCAAGGCCCTAAAAAGCCATAGGTACCGCCCCACACGAATTGTCGTAGTTTGTTTACTCTTTAATCTATGCTAATACTAGATAATCATGATCACACAACAGGGTTATACAACAGAAACACTATCAGAACTTATATAAAATATAGAAATAGAAACTCTCGGGTTAAACTAGCCGATTAACTATTATAATTCTAATCTCTTACCCACTATTAACCAGGAACTTTTCTTTAGTATGGCTTAGGAGTTGGAGATGTTCAACGAATTGAACTGTATAAAAGCAAATGCTACTGGTTGTGAAAATGAAGTAGAAGTAGAAAAGTTTTATAGTAGAAAAGTTTTATTGATGTGCTGTTCAACTATACTTCACTACTTGTGTCATATTTTCAATTCTTGTTGAAACCATAATACATAGAAACATGTTAATTCATTTCCCATTCTCATCTTTTATTTGATAAGCAGTCGGATTTTGAACATCTGCTGTGGCTTGACTGTTTCTTTTAAGATTTTATGATTTGTGTTGTATATGTTAATCGTAATACCTGAACTCGAACATTGTCCGTAGTTTTTGTCCAACACTTTGTGGGGTAATCTGAAATGATTACAGTGCATTCTGACCAATTTCTTTATTCATTAATTAGCGAAAAATACTCGCTATTTTCCTTAGCGGACCAATTTAACATTACCGAAATGTATAGTGGGCCAAAAAATATGATGATAAGAGTCATAAGGCATCATAGTATTAATGTTTTTATTTTTCTTATTGATGTTTAATTCATAATGTAGGCTGTTTAAGTATTTGTATAGTTCTTCAATTTTATCCATGTTTTCTTGATTCCATAAAACCAAGATATCATCTATGTAACGAGTTGATAAGATAATGTTTTGTTGATATGAATTCTTTTTGTTTAAGATTAAACCTTCCCTTATTTTATTGAGAAAAAGATCTTCCAAACAACCACTTAATAGCGATTACCCATTGGTAAATCGTCTGGATATGTGCAATGTATGATGATGTTGCAAATATTCTCTTCTGTATAATTCTTAAAAAGATTGTGATATCTCTGACTAATTTTCTTATGACATCTAAAATGTCTGTGATAGGAACGTTTGTGTATAAATTTTTGATATTGAAGGATACCAGAATTTTCTTAGATGTTGTTGATCTTGTTGATCCATCAAGTCTTTCCTATTTTTCATGCTGTATTTCGATCTAAATATGATTGTTATTTGTGAAGAAGTTTAGATATTTTGCCGAAAGGTGTGTGCCGAAAATTACACTTGAAATGATCAGTCGCATTGAAATGTTGGTTTCATAGATTTTGAGCAACATCTAATTAAATTTATTAATAGGAGATATATTTGTAAAGTATGACAGCGTTCTTTAATTATTACCTTCAATTTGTTGTGAAATGACAGAATTTTTGTTAAGTTTTTTATAATTGTTCTCAATAAATTCAATTGACTTAGTAATATACTCTTCCTTATGTAGTATAACTGTTTCTATATTTTTGTCTGCATTAATCATTATGGTGCGAAATTTGATTCTTTAGAGAGTAGTATATCATTCAAGATACTTTCTGGTAACTCTTTCTTGGTTAATACAAGCTTAATGTTATTTCTCATTTGATTTTGGTTAGGAAGATATTCAATATTAGCTTCCATTTCTATTCTATCATCTAACATTATCTAAAAAGAATTATAAACATTTTTAGCGAATGTGCTACAAACGAATTACAGGAGACCATATTCTTAAAACATTGTGTAGAATTGAGAGTTCAATGTCTTTCTCAAAATTAATATTCGTGTTATTTATTTGTTATTCGTATTACTATTATCTGCGTCTATCCTCAAAGAAAATGGTCGATACCTACGTATGTTGGTTACTTAATGACAATCTACAATTTCTGTTGATCATTTAGAAAATCTTCCGAAAGGAAGAAACCGATTCAATTTTTGGGATAGGAAAATCATATATTTACAACTTAACAATGGATTTAGTACCACAAGAAAAGGCCGAAATGTTGCTCCTTGAATTTACGCTTCGAAATTTTGTGTTTGTAATGATTAAAACGCAGATATTCACGGAGTTACCCGTGTGTTTAAACTAAAAAATATACAAAAGCGTTTATTAGAATAAATTAAAATCTGCAAATTTCTTTTTTCAAAATATCTCAAAAACGGAACAAACGAGGATTAATTTGAAATATGATTTAGGTATTTCCAGTGTTGAATTCTGTAAAACATTCCACATTTAACCGTTGCTCTATCTCGTACAATAGCCGATATATATTAATGGAGTACTGAATAAAATGAAAATTACTGAAAACTGTTTTATGGCCTAATATCACGAGTTTAACCAGATATGATTGGTAATCAGGATTTATGAAACGGCGTCAAATATTTAGGAGGTTCATGTTTTGAATAAAACCAAATCGAAAGGGGGATCGAGTGGCGTTACATTCGTTTGCTTGGTGTGCTGTATAGGAGATTACTGTTTGAGAGATTAATGCTGGTGGATCATGGATGCGTCGAGAATTATCATTTTATTTTTTTTCTCAGTAAATTTGTTCGTAGTACTTTTTTTCGGGTTTAGCCCGAATTTTGCCCTTTGCAAAATATTGTTATTTTGTTGTCTTTTTATATATACAGTTTTATTTTTTTTACAAATTGCAATAAAGTTTATTATTATTATATAATGGTAATTTATAGCTCAAACAAAACACATCTTGTTAAGCAAACTAGAACGTGCTTCTAAGTCAAAGTGTAAACCGGTTACAATTTGTATCCCACCTCAATTTATGTAAATCCGCAAGTTTAGTAAGAAAATCGCTGAAATAGGTAAAGAATAAAACCAAGGGGGACAACCTTTTATGCAAAAATTGACTAACTGACTTCCACCCCCCCGTCGCCAGAAACCAACTCCTTAGAAATCTTAATTGGAAAGGGGTGTCAAGTGATACCTCATTTTAAAGGTCTTTTAAAGTACTACATGTTAGTATTTTTTTTTAATGATCGATTCGTTTGCGAAATTTTTGAGAAAATCTTTTTTTTGTATTTTCCACTTGTTAAATTATTTTAGAAGCGATGGAGCAAAATTAATATTAAAAACTTTAATAAGCTGCTTAATAACCAAAAATAAATGATCTAAAAAAGTAAACATCAATTATTAACCTAATTTTCTAACTTACTAAGTTGCAGGGTGCTTATCCAGGTATTTTGGGTGACTGTCATAATTTTATTGATAAAAACAATAAATTTTTTAATGAGCATATTGAACAAAGAAATGTTGTATTCGATAAAGTTTGGTAAGTTATATTTAACCCAAAATATTTGTATAGGCATAAGAAAAAAACGAGTAACAGTTTAAAAACTGATTTCTGTCCGGTCCTGTTCCACTACTCTTCGTTGGAAAGCACATGTGGTGTAGCTTTAGTATAAATTTAGTTATTTAGTGTTATCCACCTAAAAAAGTTATTTAAATAAAATAGTAATTATGGTTTATAGTTTACAAAGAAGGATTGAAATTGTTTTAATGTATAGAGCCCAAAATGAATGTGCTCGACGAACTGACGCAGTTTTCAACGAAAGGCATCCGGATAAGAAAGTATCTCATAGATACGTCTTGAATCTCATGAAGAAATTTACTCAGACTGGGTCCGTTGCCAACATAAAATATAATGAGCCGAGAGTTTTGAATGAAACCGCCCAACTGGAAGTGTTGGGGCATTTCGGTATCAATCCCAATACTTCATTGCGTCATGTATCTAGAGCAACTGGCATTTCCTTGGCTTCTATTCATAAAGTTGTAAAAGTTCATAAATTCTCTTTCATAAAATCTTTATAAATTGCAAATACATCAAGAGTTAGCTGAAGACGGTTTTGACAGAAGAATATAGTTTTGTGAAGAAGTGACCATTATTATTAATAATAACAAAGTTTTTGTGAAGAATATCTGTTTTAGTGATGAATGTACTTTTTATTTAAAAGGATTTGTAAGTAAACATAACTTCAGATAGTGATTTAATGAAAACCCTCATCTGACTGTAGAAGAGCCTGCACAATGTCCTGCAGAACTTAATGTATGGGCAGGCATTTAGACCATGGATAACTGATAATATTAAGTTACTGTTTAAGCTGAGGAATAGGGCGTATTCCAAATATAAATATCAGCCGAATGCTATTAATTTTAATCACTACAAACAATTGCGCAACTATACAAATGGTGCCGTCAGGAGGGAGAAAAAAGCGTACTTAAACCACTTTTTTTAGAATATGCAAGCACAAGAGATGTGGAGCGGGTTTGCTTCCATGGGTGCTATCCTAAAAAAGGCTTGTCTGTCCCTGATCACATAGGCACTGTGGATTCTTTTAATAATTTTTTTCTGTCAACACAATTGGATACGATTTCTTTCCTTAATTCCACTGTCTTAATCCAAGTAACCGATAGTTTTCAAATTTCTTTAACAGATGAGAAAGAAATATTGAAAGTTTTAAACAGTATTAAGAATAATGCTATTGGTGCTGATGGGATCAGTCTTAGAATGTTGCGTATGTGCTGTCCAGTAATTTTTCCCTATTTGTGTCATATTATTTATTAACTTATGTATTGAATTCTCGGTGTTTCCTGAGCAGTGGAAGCTTGTGGTAGTTACGCCAATTGCAAAATCAAAAAATCCCAAGGAGTTGAATGATTTAAGACCCATAAGCATATTACCAAATTTGTCAAAGATTTTTGAAAGAATTATTGCTGTTCGTATGCGAACGTTTTTGGATGCATTTAATATTTTGCCACCGCGGCAATCGGTCTTTAGACCCGGGTTTAGCTGTGGTACTGCATTAATGGATATGGTGGATGATATAATTCTGGCACGTGATGACAAATTTGCTGTTGCTGTTGTATTGTTAGACTTTTCGAAAGCCTTCGATACCTTACATCATCGCACATTATTTGCATTATTGCACTATGTTGGTTTTTGCGATGCTGCTGTACGTCTGTTTAGATCCTATTTGGCAGATCGCACGCAAGTGGTAAAATTTTATAATCTTGTATCTGAGAAACTTCAAATTGTGTCTGGTGTTCCGCAAGGATCTGTTTTGGTTTCGATTCTATATTTAATTTACACTTTCCGTCTCTGCACGGTTCTGCAACACTGTACAGCGTACATCTATGCTGATGACACACAACTACTACATAACTTTCAGTTAAACTCTATTAACACATTATGAGCGGGTAGCCTAGCATGTGAATCTACGCTGCGTAGCGGGCATAATTTGCGAGATGAGCAAAAATTGCGCGATCAAAAAAATATATTTGCAAAAGTAATGGTAGATTTTAATAAAATTTGGTAGCATAGTACTTACCACTATACTTTATTTTATTTTATACAAAATTTTGTACTAAAACATAATCTAACCTATCTGTATACCTTCCAAAATGTCAACTATATTGATAAATTTACATTTATAAATCAATAAATATTTTGTACAAAAATGTTTTATTGTCTTTTAAACCTATATAATACTTGTACATTGTGGTAGTTTAAAAAAAAAACAATCATTTTTATGAAGTAATGTATTTATTTGATGTCGTGTCTTTAAAACTATTTATATAAACTACTTAAATTTATTATAATGTATAAGTTATCTTATTGTTTTTGAAAAATATTTTCCAACACTAATATTTTTTAAATGTGTGATATTTAAAAAAACATTCTCCCTTATGTAGGGACACGTTGTAAAACTGACACATAAAACAGGTTAAACTCTTCTTCTTGTGAGTAGCACAAACACGGCATTGTTTCTGGGGGTTCTTTTTTTTGCCACCCGTAAATATTTTTATAATTTTATGCTTTTTAGCATCCAATAATCTATTTGGAAAATCGTTTCTTCTACATGTACTAGATGTATGGGGTCCTGAACCATCAGGATTATCTCCAACATTACCACTGATCCATTCTTTGGCCACATCATGCAAAAATCTTTTATAACTTTTTTTTGAATTAGCATTTAAAACTTTGAAAACCCTAACAGCGTTGAAAAGAGCTCCATTTAACAAAAACATTAGTGTTTTTTTCGCCCATTTTTTTGAGCGTCGTACAATAGAATAACATGACGAGTACTGATCAGCGCGATCGATACCTTTCATATATATTTGTTATAATCGATAACGCATATCGGGTTCCAAATGTTTTCTCTTGGCTTCCAATCAATATTTGCACTTTCTATGATAGTGGCAGAATGAATTGTTGATATCATTCGGAACTGGTCTTTTTGATTGCCAGCATTGTAAAACAATATCGTTTCGACGACGAAACATAGATTCACCCTTTTTTAAATTTGCATTTTGTAAACATGCAGGAAGACCTATATTTTTACGTATCGTACCACAACTTCGGAATCCATTTTGTAACAAGACTTTACTCGTATCGACACTATTGTAATAATTGTCCATGTAGATATGATGCCACAAGTTTGCATACGGCTCTAAGAGGTGTAGAATTGTTTTTTGAAGTCGACTTCCTTCACCATGATATATTCGGGATATATTAATCCACATTTTCTCAATTATTTGGCATATCAACAACGCCACTTTGTCCCAAAAATTGTTCAATAATTGGCGAATTATCACGTTCTGACGACTCCACTAGTTCATTATCACTTTATTCCGAATCACTAGACTGTATTGGTAAAACTCTACGTCTTCTAGGATGATAAAAGTCTTCATCACTTTCACACTCACTCTCAAATTCAGCAATATCAAAATCACTGGAAATTTGCGATAAATTATCTGCGTAAACTTCACTATCAGAAGCCATTATTATTTTAATTAAAAGATAATTTATAAAAAGAACGTTCAACCGTCTAAAGCCGACTAAACACCGAATGAAACTATGAAACTAAAATAATTGTATGAGATATCTCTTTTAGTTTCATATGTAAACCTACTTTTAAAGTACCTACATTCAAAAGGTAAAAATACCCACCCCGCTAATACCCAGCAGTTCTCGCGACGGGTAATTTTACCCGGCCCGCTTATAATGTGTCAATACTGCCAAGATCATTTGAATTCAGATGTGGCAGCACTTGTCGGAGAAGCTAACAAATTGTGTTTGCTAATCAATCCTAATAAATCTGTTGTTTTATTGTTCGGGAGAGTATTATTCAATCAATTAGTGAAAATTTTAATATAGTTGTTGATGGGAACAGGCTCCGCGTTGTTAGGGAAGGGAGAAGTTTGGGTATTGTCTTGGACAACTATTTGAGGTTTAGAAAACACATCAGTCTTTTGTTGCAGCGAGCCTACTCTACTCTTCGGTTATTACATAGTAACAGACATATATTTAGTAAACAGATTAAAGTTCATTTTTGCGAGACCCTTGGGTTTGTCTCTGTTTAATTTTGGAGATGCGCCGTATCATCCTTGTTTGGACAGTGTAGATAATTCTAGAACTCAAAGGGTACAAAACGCATGTCTACGGTTCATTTATGGTCTTCGTAGGCGTGACAAAGTATCACATTTTCTGGACAGGGTTGGTTGGCTCAGTATGTTGCGTAGTTGTTAGTCATTAGCTGGATATACCACGTCATAAGAATCATTTCATCATTTTTTAAGAGGTCATTTCCTTATTGCATAGCAAATGTAGTAAATAAATATTCACTTTCAAAAAGAGTTTGAAACGTTTATTGTTTATGCAGCAGAGAGATCGGCTTGTATGATCCGATTGAGGCTTCTGCATTTCTGTTTATTTGTATTTATTTTGTTTAGTTATCTCTCACATTTATTTTTATTATTTTTATTTTTTCCTGATTTTCAAAGGGTCGATAAAAAACAATAATATCCTGACATTTTGGAGATGTACTGTATCATCCTTGTTTGGACAGTGTAGATGCTTCTAGAATTCAAAGGGTGCAAAATGCATGTCTACGGTTCATTTATGGTCTTCGTAGGCGTGACAGAGTATCATATTTTCTGGACAGGGTTGGTTGGCTCAGTATATTGCGTGGGTGTTAGTCATTAGCTGGATATACCACGTCATAAGAATCAACTTTTTAAGAGGTCATTTCCTTATTGCATAGCAAATGTAGTAAATAAATATTCACTTTCAAAAAGAGTTTAAAACGTTTATTGTTTATGCAGCAGAGAGATCGGCTTGTATGATCCGATTGAGGCTTCTGCATTTCTGTTTATTTGTATTTATTTTGTTTAGTTATCTCTCACATTTATTTTTATTATTTTTATTTTTTCCTGATTTTCAAAGGGTCGATAAAAAACAATAATATCCTGACATTTTGGAGATGTACTGTATCATCCTTGTTTGGACAGTGTAGATGCTTCTAGAATTGAAAGGGTGCAAAATGCATGTCTACGGTTCATTTATGGTCTTCGTAGGCGTGACAGAGTATCATATTTTCTGGACAGGGTTGGTTGGCTCAGTATATTGCGTGGGTGTTAGTCATTAGCTGGATATACCACGTCATAAGAATCAACTTTTTAAGAGGTCATTTCCTTATTGCATAGCAAATGTAGTAAATAAATATTCACTTTCAAAAAGAGTTTGAAACGTTTATTGTTTATGCAGCAGAGAGATCGGCTTGTATGATCCGATTGAGGCTTCTGCATTTCTGTTTATTTGTATTTATTTTGTTTAGTTATCTCTCACATTTATTTTTGTTATTTTTATTTTTTCCTGGTTTTCAAAGGGTCGATACATTGACTCGGCTCTTTTTGACAAATAAGTTAAGTTTTTCGTTTTGTTAATTGTATTGCATATATTTTCAAATTTGTCAATAAATGTGTTATTATTATTATTATTCGAATCGAAATGCTAATTGAATATCTCAATTCATTTTTGAAATATCAAGTTTTGAACTCACCCTTAACTTGTAGCATTTTGTAAAATTAACAACTTCTTCAAAAATTTGTGTTAATATAATATTCAACAACTATCTGGTATCTGGCCAGATTAAAAAAAGAATGGCTTGATAGGTCGTATACCGGATATCCGTGCCACCCCTACAACACGTTATCAACATTTCGTCACAATTATGAAACACAGTTATAAATATTACTTTGTCGAACCGTTGAAATACAACTACATAAGATTAATCCATTATTCCTCCACAATGAAGGGGTTCTCCTCTTAGATCGCACATATCCAGCAAATTCGCCATTTCATCTCCGTGTTACGGTCGTTATTTTTCTTGCGAAATTGGACAAGAGCCTTTCTACTCGTCTCTTGTGGATCTCGTTACTGTACGTCTGCATTTCTGTTTTTTTGTTGAAGATTTTTTACTACCATCACATTAAAGATTAAAATAGCTAAAAATGAAGCAACTTCCATTATTATTGTTGTATAATTCGTCCCTTTATTGAAATTCGCTTCTAACATATTTTACAAGGTATATTAAAGAAAATATCTTTTGACCTTCCAGACCGGAATCCCTCTTAATAAAAAATAAATCTCTTATTAATTATTAATAATAAAAGTTTGACGTCATTCGCAAACATGACGTTGTTATCTAACAATATTAAATGTTCGTACTTTTATACATAACGGGATACGTTTATAATTTACCACGCTACTAACGTGATTTATTTCTGCGAATATACGATAAGAATATTTTTTAGAATCAATTTTTTAAATTTAAATATAGAAATTATTTATTTTATCATTTTGTGGCCATTACAACTTTATCTATTATTTTTACTTACAAATAATTACAACTAGGAATTTCTTTAAAAGAGATCTCTTTTCATAAAGATATCGATTCTCGCTTCAGCAATTTATCCCTCAATCTTAATGACGAGATCCTACGTAATTAAAAGGATGAAAATTGATTAGAGAAGTGAAACTTGTTAAAAAAAAGATTAAGAAATTAATTAAATCGCGCAAGAAATGTTTTACTCTTTATTACATCGTAACAAAAAAATATAAATTTATAGTTATAAAGTTAATTTTTATGCACCAAGCCAGAAATGTGTAAAATAACTCTTCTGCATAAAGCTCTTCAAGCTTAATTAGATAATTTCGAGCTTATAATAGTTTTAATAAAGGCGTTTAACGTAAGATAACTTTATCCTCGTAAAGTTGATTCTTTTGTAATCGAGCTTAAATGAAGTTTTAATAAGAAAATTGTTTTTTGATTTGCTAAGATTGATTTTTGATTAATTTGGAGGGAGCGGATCGTCGAATTTTCTAGATAAAATGGGGAGGTCAGAAAATGCAACAGTTGTTCAGGGTTGGTAATCTGAAATCTATATCCTCTTTCGTTCTGAATACGATCTCTGGACTGGAGGATTAAATGCCGTTGGTGTTATTGAGGGATCAATACCTCTTTCTCCCACGTTCGTTCCCTTCACTTTATTTTCTCTACTTGTTGCTTTCATGAAAGCTGATCAATCTAATTCTGATGTATTTTCATTTTTTAGAGAGGTGTGCGTTACCGTATAAAATAAACAACGCAAAATTTCTCATCGAAAACCTTTTTACTCTACATTCACAACCAGGGAATTCAACAGGGAATGTGTAATAAATTTTGCAATTTGTATATTTGTACGAATAACTGGTACTAAAACAAACTTATTGGTTTTAACAGTTGTTTTCAATCTGTTTTATCTTTCTCGCTAATCTTTTATGTTGGGTTTAGCGCCCTATGTACTCCTTTAATTGTTCCATATCACGCTACGGATATTTTCAAACAAAACAAAAGTTGGTTAACGCACCAGCTGCTTGCTACTGGCGAACTGTTGCGTGGCTCTAATTAAAGCTATGATTGTAAGCACTTGAAACCGGAACGATAGCCAATTCAAAGCGGTTCGTAAAAGCATAATGTATGTGCAAATCGAATCGGTGTTGTGTGAATATTGGATTTTACAAACATAATTCGCACGATTTAAACCGCAAGGGAAATATATTAATTGATGACTATTTATAGAAAAAGTTGCTTTGTATTTTGTGTTACAATTAGAAATGATAGAGGAGCTATTACCAAAGTTAAATTATGTATTTATAGAGATTCTGCAACGTTTAAAGCCATATAAAGTTCAGTTCTGGTTATATGACCTATCTTGTATTGGAATGCAATTCCAATTAGGAGTTTTTAAATAACAAAGTTTTTGTGAAGAATATCTGTTTTAGTGATGAATGTACTTTTTATTTAAAAGGATTTGTAAGTAAACATAACTTCAGATAGTGATTTAATGAAAACCCTCATCTGACTGTAGAAGAGCCTGCACAATATCCTGCAGAACTTAATGTATGGGCAGGCATTTAGACCATGGATAACTGATAATATTAAGTTACTGTTTAAGCTGAGGAATAGGGCGTATTCCAAATATAAATATCAGCCGAATGCTATTAATTTTAATCACTACAAACAATTGCGCAACTATATAAATGGTGCCGTCAGGAGGGAGAAAAAAGCGTACTTATACCACTTTTTTCAGAATATGCAAGCACAAGAGATGTGGAGCGGGTTTGCTTCCATGGGTGCTATGTTAGTTTTTATTAATTGATGACTATTTATAGAAAAAGTTGCTTTGTATTTTGTGTTACAATTAGAAATGATAGAGGAGCTATTACCAAAGTTAAAGTATGTATTTATAGAGATTCTGCAACGTTTAAAGCCATATAAAGTTCAGTTCTGGTTATATGACCTATCTTGTATTGGAATGCAATTCCAATTAGGAGTTTATTCGTTATATGAGAAACTTTCAATTATATGTTATATTATGAAAAAGAATTAGCCGCATATCTATGAAGTAAATTACAACTTCTCTTATAATCTAGTATTCTAGCTACTTAATACACCTTAACTTTGTGTGTTAGATTACCATAATATCCTTCAGCGAATATTTTGAATATAAATTTAATTATATCTGTCTTTTCTGTCAACCCAGACGCAAACATCATTGTATCGTAAGAGAGCAAAAGGTGCTTTGAAGTCCGGTAATTTTCAGTTTGCTTAACAAAATCAAATGACATTAACGTTAATTAATTATAATGACCAAAAATTTATATACAATTATTTGAAAATAGAAAAACCTTGTTTTTATATGTCAAAATTGTTTTAATTCATTGGAAATATTTTCATACAGTTAACGATAATTATAATAGCTATATATATAGGTATTACTATATATTTACAAAAATGCACAATAAAGTTTCTTTATAGAAGACTGTGGATGATTTAATTTTTAAATTATTGAGAAAACTGTTTAAGACCTTAACACAAAAATGAATAGCAAGCACTTTTTTGTATGGTATCATACTTCGTTTTTGGTAGAAGTAAAGTACACATTTTCTATTCCGCGTGTTTCATTAAAAAAAAATATTGTTCTTTTTAATAAACATTGCGGATTCAAGAATCACTAACGATGAAATATTTATTGTAGTCGCGACTTAATACACGCATAATATACAATTGTTCTCGCACGATTTAAATTGATAACTTAATTGATAATTAAATCGTTAATTGCTATTTTCATGAAAGATTCACATCAATTTTAATCAGTGTTGGTAAATAGCTGGGTATTAATTTTCAAAGGAATATACCCGGGGGTATTTACCAAATATCAATATTTTGAGGTATTTATAAAATTAAAAAAAAGCAATAACAATAGCTTTTTACACATAAACTCAAAAATAATATAATAATATCTACACCAGAAATTTCGCAAACCGAAGGGTTACTTCGGTTTGCGGATCACTAAATAATTAGATTTTTTTCTTAAAAAATACATCCGATTTTTTTTAATTGTTAGCTTTCTTGCAAAAATTGGAAAAGTTTCCTTGTTTTAAGACCGCTAATAAACCTTAATGTTTCTACTTCTAAGTCTAATGTTAGTTCTGAAGCTAACTTGGTTTTATATTATTAAGTTGGTACAGTTTACATTAATTAGATTTCTAGTACGGTGGGGTATAAAACAATATTTCAAAACATAATATGAGTTCATATTATATTTATTATATTATCACTACCTAACTACTATTTATCCTACTATACTATCACCGTTGACATCGTCTACATTAAAATATTTGTCGTATGTTATAATAGCATGTTGTATACACACAAATTGCTTACACTTAGAACAATTATAAAATGATTTTCTATCCTTACTGCGAATGCAGATACTATATCTTCCAGATTTGTTCTGTTTCTTACCAGATTCTACGGCACTTATCAAACTGGATGGTTCCCCCGTTATTTCGCCAATTTTTCTTTTTAAAAAAATCGAAAGTCTGGGTTTAGGTTGTCTTGTTTTTTTTGGGTGTGGTGATATAAGACCTAAAATCAAATCTTTTGCGAAGTAGCGTCGTTTTACAGCTTTTTTTCCGCATTAGCACTGTATACAACAAATGCATTAATCGATGCTGTATTCAGGAGAGGAACAAATACAGTAAGTGGCCATTGTCGACTATTTCGTGACAAATTATAATTACTTGGTAATTCGTCAACTACATTCACTCCTCCTTTAGTTTTGCTATAGAATGTAATACTTTCGGGTAGTTTCGTTGATAGTATTGGAATGATGTCAAGAGGAGAACAGTAAAACATTTTTACTTTTTTTGGGCAAAAAAGAAACAAGAGTTATGTCTTTCTGAAAGGCGAACAATGATGATTTTGTTAATCTATCTTTTATTTGTAACATCTGCGTTGGTTGGCGCACGTCAACTTATATTTAAAAAAGTCCTGCTGCATAGAGGAGTCCTATTAAATTAAAGTTAACGAAACCATTAATAAACCAGTAATAAACTAATAATATTATTTTATAATTCAACGAAAAGCGTTGTTGATACTGTTAATGCTTTGAGCGAAACGTATTCAGTTTCTAGAAAATCGTCTCGATGGTCCCTTACTATATTCTTTGGTATATTAAGCACAGTACCTATAAATGCTTGCTATTATGCTTTTATAAGCATAAAAGCAACAATCCAACAGAAAAATCGTGTGTATAGGAGAGATTTTTTGAAGTCCCTTGCTGAACATTTAAAAAGAACATTTACAATACCGTCAAACAATTATAACATGACCATTTTACGTAAAAGTGCGTGTACAATTAATATGTTAAAAACGGTACTGGACGAAGAAATAAACAACTCCAAAACGTAAAAAGATTACATCAAGTAGATGTTAAAACTGTCCATCTAGGAAAGACCGTAAAACTAAAACCCAATGGAAGAAGTGTTATAAAAATTTATATGCAGAGATTTATATGTTATTCTTGTTTGTTTAAAATGTCATCAGTGATAGCAGTTACTAAAAAACTTTTTATTTATGAGTTTGTGTTGTTACACGTTATAAATATATAACATAATATGTAATGTACGTTATAAATGTTTGTAGTTAATAAAATGGTTCTAAAACAATTTATTGGTGTATTTTTGATGGAAATTGTCCATATACAACAAATATGTATACAACAAATATGTGAAATTTTTTGATGTGAAATTTTTTTGAAATTTTTTTATGTGAAATTTTTGAAATACTACAAATATGTAGTATTTCAATTCTTTTTAAAAGAATCGAAAGTCTGGGTTTAGGTTGTCTTGTTTTTTTTTTTTTGGGTGTGGTGATATAAGACCTAAAATCAAATCTTTTGCGAAGTAGCGTCGTTTTACAGCTTTTTTTTCCGCATTAGTACTGTATACAACAAATGCATTAATCGATGCTGTATTCAGGAGAGGAACAAATACAGTAAGTGGCCATTGTCGACTATTTCGTGACAAATTGTAATTACTTGGTAATTCGTCAACTACATTCACTCCTCCTTTAGTTTTGCTATAGAATGTAATACTTTCGGGTAGTTTCGTTGATAGTATTGGAATGATGTCAAGAGGAGAACAGTAAAACATTTTTACTTTTTTTGGGCAAAAAAGAAACAAGAGTTATGTCTTTCTGAAAGGCGAACAATGATGATTTTGTTAATCTATCTTTTATTTGTAACATCTGCGTTGGTTGGCGCACGTCAACTTATATTTAGAAAAGTCCTGCTGCATAGAGGAGTCCTATTAAATTAAAGTTCTTCTAAATTCGTCTCTTTAGTCCAATGTTGGATGTCAGGACGATTATAATTGTGAGCCTTTTCTTTTAGTTTGTGGTTAGTAAATTCAACAGTATCAGAGAGCATTCAATCAGTAAAAAAAAACAGATACATATTTTCACGTGATTTTTTATGTTTCTACAAGATTTTATCACTCCATCTAAATGCGCATGCCTCTTAGACAATTTTGTTGTAATATCTTTTTCAATATATTCACTACCTTCATCACTTAATTCAACGTCATTATTGATCACATCCTCATTGTCTATTTCCTGCTCAGTATCCGAATCGTGTGATCTTTCACTAATATCATCTTTGGTTTCTCTACCAGACCTATCAACTTCCACAGATCAGACACATCGTCTGATTCCTCTCACAACTTCAATAATGTTGCTTGTTTTTTCTCATAGTACGACATATCGTTTATACTTATCTATACCTACACTTGCGTATAAAAACTTTAGACATTTGGAGTAACTTACCTCTTATATAATAACAATACTAAACACTGTGTACCTAATATACACAAGAGTACGGTGGGGTATGATTGAAAATACGCTAGGTGTGAAAACGGTACGATGAGGTATACCAGGCATTATATCAGATTTTTAATTATGTCACTAAAAGTACCTTCACGTAGGTTGAATTTGACAAAGAAACAAGTATACTAAGGATAAATTGGAAGATACAAAAAGTTTGAAGAAGATGCTCTTCATAATAGCTCTATAATCTTTTTGCAAAGTGTGATGTGGTATAATATACCCCACCATATCGTCGTCGGGTTAAGAGAGATACGGCTAAACCTAAACATTTTTGACATTAGGGTTTAGCAGTACGTTTCTAGTTCTAAATTTAATATTAGTTCCGAAGCTAGGTTCTTTTACTTCTAGGTCTAGTATTAGCTCTAGCATTAGTATTAGATCTATTTTAAGTTGTTATTAAGTTGTATTAAATTGTTGTATACTTGTATCAAACTAAAGGTAGAACCAACAGTAGATCTAGTACTACAAAGTTTTAAACTTGAATCTTGCTAGTATTTGGTCTGGTATTAGTTCTAATTTTAATTGCCACTCAGTGCATGATTGTTGCAAATTCTTCTGGAACTAAAAATATAACTAATACAACTTAGTTTGAGTATTAACACTTGACCTAGAACTAGAAACATTAGGATTTAGCTGTAAGTCGCTTTAGAAGGCTAAATTCTAATGTTTGTAGTTCTAAATCTAGTGTTAGTTCGAAAGCTTTCTTGGTTTAGGTTGGATTGGGATCCGTCTTAACCCGATAGAACGCGCGTATGTATTATTTACGGACACGCGCTGGATACTTTTTATCCATTTGTTGTATATGGACAATTTCCATCAAAAATACACCAATAAATTGTTTTAAAACCATTTTATTAACTACAAACATTTATAACGTACATTACATATTATGTTATACATTTATAACGTGTAACAACACAAACTGATAAATAAAAAGTTTTTTAGTAACTGCTATCACTGATGACATTTTTAACAAACAAGAATAACATATAAATTTCTGCATATAAATTTTTATAACACTTCTTCCATTGGGTTTTAGTTTTACAGTCTTTCCTAGATGGACAGTTTTAACATCTACTTGATGTAATCTTTTTACGTTTTGGAGTTGTTTATTTCTTCGTCCAGTACCGTTTTTTATCATATTAATTGTACACGCACTTTTACGTAACATGGTCATGTTATAATTGTTTGACGGTATTGTAAATGTTCTTTACATAACTCCATAGCAAGGGACTTCAAAAAATCTCTCCTATACACACGATTTTTCTGTTGGATTGTTGCTTTTATGCTTATAAAAGCATAATAGCAAGCATTTATAGGTACTGTGCTTAATATACCAAAGAATATAGTAAGGGACCATCGAGACGATTTTCTAGAAACTGAATACGTTTCACTCAAAGCATTAACAGTAAAGAAATGAAATAACCAAAAACATCATCTTCTGGAAGAGATACGTAGATGACATCCTGATCATTTGGAACACTAACACACAAAGCAATCCTGAAGATCTACATATTCTACTTAATGATCTTCATCCGAATATACACTTCACAATGGAACATGAACAAGATAATACTCTACCTTTTTTGGACCTAAAATTAATTAACAGGAATGATAATATAGAATTTGACATCTACAGGAAGAAAACACAAACTGACGTTATAATCCCTCATGATTCATACCATCATCACTCGCATAAAACCGCAGCATTTCACGCATACATTAATAGATTATTAACAACTCCTATGAACGAAGTTAATAAAAACAAAGAAATACAACAATCAAAACAATAGCTTACAATAACGGTTTCCCAAAAAACTTCATTACGAAACTGATAAGAAAGCTGCAAACAAGAAACATCAATAAACAAATGACAACACTCAATAATAACATAATAAAATCAGAACCAACGTATAGATCAATTTCATTCCCAGGGAAACTAGCAGCTCCAATTCAAAAGATCTTTAGAAGATACAATATAGATATCAGTTTCAAAACCAACACCTCCATTCTAAATCTTCTAAAACACAAAGATGAATATACAAACCACCTTACTAATAGCGGCATTTACAAACTAAATTGCGACACCTGCGGTGCGGTATATATAGGAGAAACGGGAAGATCTATCAAACAAAAGGTTAAAGAACATATCAACAACGACCGGTCTAATTTCGGCAGACACCTCCTAAATACATCACCCAAATTTGACCAAGAAACAGGCATAAAAATTCTACATAAAATGGATAAAAGCATAAGAATGTCCATCACCGAAGCTTATGAAATAGAAAAATTCAAATATCAAAACAAGCACATCGAATGCCTTAATGATCAAATAGACTTACTTACACCACCACTATACAGGACTCTAAAACAACCTTTCCCAACGGAACCTACTTAACATAACTATGAAATAACCCACTTGCATCCATTTTCCCTCACCCTTTTCCTCAACAGAAGAGAGCTCTAACTAAAGATTGTATACTTAGAGCTGCACTGATTGAGTTCCTTGACAATCAAATTCCTTTCTATATTTCTTTCACGACATATTTTTCCGTTTTCTACTTTCCCTATTCCTCTTTATCCTATACTAATATTTTTAAATTTAAAATTTTCCCTACCCCGTTCTTTAACCACATGATATGAACATGCGCACAAGACATAACCTTAATGCTCAACAGCCACATTGCTGATGATAAGTGTATTCCATCAGAGTAAAATTACATTCATTCTGTTATTGTAAAATCAACACATCAATACCTAACATCATTTTTACTGTCGACAAATTTTGTAATGTTATTTCGCCTTTCATTAATTTAATACTGACGCTGTGAGTATTGTTTCTTTTTAAGATCTAACTATATTTGATATTCACTAACTTTTATTATGCTTATTTTTTATGTGTGTTTTGCTGATTTCACAACCATGTTAATTGTTTGTAGGCCTCCGATGATGGCTCCTATGCCGAAACTAGTTAGGCAACAATAATAAAAACTAAAAACAAAACCAGAGTAGTATAAACTTAATTAAACTAATCTAATTAACAGTAACAACAACGCTTTTCGTTGAATTATAAATTAATATTATTAGTTTATTACTGGTTTATTAATGGTTTCGTTAATAAACTGTTGTCAACATCCGTTGTTTCATGCATTGTTGAACCCAAAATAGCGGGCAAAATACCCTTTCTTAGGTATGTATGAAAGCAACCTTTGATTTTTTCTGAAAAGCAAATAATCTTGAGTATCGTTCTCTCCTTTTGATATTAAAAATTTATTTGGAATTTCGCGTTTATTTTTGTGAAGAGTACCAGTACACGTAATTTTATGTTTTTCCAGTAAAGTATCCATCATAAATGCTCATAACCCAATTTTCCATCGTAACATTCCTCCACGTTTTAACAATGGGTTTCACAAGACGTTGCATAATGGAAACAGGGTCATTATTGCTTTGTATAGACCTGTAGGCTGCTTTCCTGCATAAACTTTAAAGTTATTCGTATAATAAGTTTGAGCATCACAAAGCAAAAATATTTTAGTTCTATAGCGAGCAGAGTTGCTTTTTATGAATTGACGAAAAGAACATCTTCCACGAAACTTAACTATTAGATAAGAGCCCTGCATATCTTGCTGTAGTATTGAAAGAATCTCTCGTATGGCTATTTATTAATATTCTTCCTATGACGTTGTTCTCTCACATCATCAAAACGAAGACACCTGAATAAAAACAGAAACCTTTTCGCCCATAAATCATATGTATTCAGATGTGCTGATTTCATTATTCCAGCGTAATATAATAATCCAAATAACTCGCAAATTTCAGATTTATTAGCAGATATTGCGTCACGTTCTCATGCAAACTGGGGCCGAATTATTTCTATGTCTATATTGGTATAGATTACAATCAATTCTAATACATTATTGGTGAAGTAAATTATCGTACACTTCCAATCATCAAATGGCGTCAAAGCATTTTTTGCTGCTCCTTTAAGGCCGGGTTTAATGGACACAAAATTCCGCCTCTTCGTTCTAAAATTTTTGGAAGGAAGTTCTTTTTTGCATTGGGTGCCATCATATCCATGATAAAACTAATTCATACGAGAGGCCAATGGAATGTCGTCGTCTGACTCATCGGTTTTGAAACTTTCATCTTGTTCACTAGCTGTGTCAACAAACAAAATATTTATGCAAGGCCATCGTATAAACTGAACAAACTGTAAATGCACTTTGAAACCGTTGCATTCAAATAAATTTACAGTAAGTGTGGGTTGTATGGGCAATTTAGCCATCTATTTCATGAGAAATCTATTGTGAATCAAGAATTGAAAGATGGAAAAAATGTTATGCAATTAACTAAAATATACGGTGTAGAAAATCTACAATATGTAAAGTAAAACAAAAAAGAGAAATGATTTCTGAAGATGTGAGAAATACATATGTCGGATCACGTAAATGACAAACATTAAACAGATCTCAGTTCCCAAGAATGGAAAAGAATTTTATAATTGATCTCTTCATCAACGAAATAAAAATTTTGTTGTGAGTGGAAGCGAAATCTAAATGGAAATGAAGTTAATTACTGCATTCACATATTAGAGAAAATGATGAATAATTTCAAGCTAGTGAGGGATGAATTCGTAGAACCATTTAATATTTAATTAAAAAATAAAATAGAAGGACGTGGTATCACATTGGATCAACTTTACAATGTCGATGAATCAGAGCTCTATTGGAAATTGTTACCAGACAAAACATTTGTTTCGGCAGCAAAAAAGCTGTTTTGGTAGCAAAACCGAAAAGCAGCGGGTAATATTTTTAGCATGCATGAGAACCAATTGCATGCTAAAAAAAAGTAAAACCAATAAAAGTAAAACCAGGTTATTTGGCAAAGCTGCAAAGCCAAGGTCATTCACAAATTTCAATTTTTCTGTCAACTATGAACATTCAAAATCAGCTTCGATGATGTTTATACCTTAATAAAATTTTAATTTTTGTCTTTGCATGTCTTAAATTTTTAATAAATTTTATACTCGAAGGCTGTTTGAAAGGCAGTTTTATCTCAATAAGGATGAATTGAACTGTAAGGATGGGTAAATTGTTACAATGTAAATTACAATTATGACATTATATGTGTTCTGGTTGATGCGAGGTATCATCAGTTCATCTACTTGATTTTCCCTGTAAACTGAGGCAGACGTTTCACCAAGTTCTCACTTGGCATCTTCAGTGCGTTGTCGTAGTCTATTGCATTAGATATTAAAGCGATTGGCCTATAATTCGAAAAGTCTGATTTCTCACTTTTTTATACAATAGTCGTACTAAGGTTCCTTTCAGATGATGTGTGTAGCTGAACCAATTGAAAGGTTGAGATAATGCAACTTAAAGTTTCAGCAAGATAATCGACGCAAGCTTTTAACTGGAACTTCGTTGATCATTATGACAGATTTTGCCTCACTCGAGTCAGTTAAATAAATGGCAAAATGATCTCTTTAAGTCAATATTTCATTTAATAGTGTTGTGTACTCTAGATTAATCATTTTATCAGTAACTACATTGGCAAAATAAATATTTAGTACATTAAACAGTTCTTTATTGCATTTGTAGTTATATTGCAAATCGAGATCTTCAGATTGCTCACTTTCTCTGAGAGTAACCTTTACTTTTAAGTGTGAAACATTCTAATAGTATAAGAAAATACTTCCTTATCCGATTTTTATGATCGGTATATACAGATAATTGTTAGTTTTTGTATATTTTTGGTTTTATAGCATTACATTCAATAAGAAATTCTTTACTTTTTTCTTTTATATTCATCAGCTCCGTGTGCTTACACCAGAACCTAATTTGCTTCCAATGTTCTAAAAAAGTGTGCCTTCAGTCTATTATAATCTGAAGAAGGCCTGAATATTTTAGGTTTTTAAATCATAGTTCGTTTTGGACAATTTCATTTTGTTTTACGCCCAAAACTTTATCAAAGACAAATTCAATTTGAAAGTTATTTATTTATTAATATAGCACGTGATGTTGAGTCAACAAAGCTCAGCCCTTCAACGTTGTAGGGCGATGATTCAATGCTTAGAAGCACAATTAATATTAATAAGAAAATAGACACAAAATCTTTTGGTAATGTCATGTAGCAAAAAAGCAAAGATTTTCACGAGTGATAACCTGAAAATATTCCTTAAGGACGCAGAGAATAGTCAATATTTAATGTAAAAGGTAGAACTAAGTCAATGTCAAAACCATATCCAAATATATGCTTATGCTGATATTGACGTCTGAATTAGTATTTGGAAAACCGAAGCTTAAACATCGAAGTAATAATGATGAGTTACTAGCTATTATTTCAAATGTTGATATTAACATTAAACATTGTGAGTAATTTTTCCCGTTTAATGGGTTGTCTTGTTATAGTACAGATATTATTAAATATTCCAATGATTTGACAGAGAACATGATGTGAAACTGTACGTATTTTGGTTAATGAACTGTCTAATTTCAGTCGAGATGTTGCAGGTAATCGAATTATTCCGCCAGAAACCTAAACGTCATCTAATTAGGGCGCTACAGGCAATTCAAATTCATAACAAATTAAAAATAGATGCAAATTAGAACTACATAATTTCGTATAGTGTCTTCTAAATTCTTTAATATATAACACATTTATCAAAACAGATAATGGGTACAACGAATGAAACAAAACCATAAAAAATGCCCACAACACGAAATTAATACCTTTTTTTTATTATTTAGCGATGTCATAGACATAAAATATATCTATAAAAAACGTTGAATGGGATTTTGTCCAATAAGTTTTATGAGAAACGATGTTGAAGGAATCCATAAAAGCCAAAAAAAATTCTATAGGATCTAAAAGATGTCTATCAAAAGTACTCTTTCTCTAAAACTTAATTGACCGCTAAGGACATTTATGATCTTTTCTGTTAAAAGAAACCCTTATAAATCATCGTAAAACTACAAAGCTCGAAAACCATTTTATTTTGAAGTAAAGACTTTGTTTTCTATTTTATTCTTCCTAGGTCATAATAATAATCATAATAAAGAAACGAGCCGTATCAATCTCTTTTGTTATATATTTAATTAAAATAATATTTCAAAACAATGCACAACTCTTTTAAATCATATGTTTGCAAATGCAAAGAAAGGTAGTACTTAAAACACCCTATTTTTCTTTTTGTTTCAAACAAAGCCAGCGGAAACTTGGCGAGATTGTACACTCGCTAAACTACCGGGAATATTAATAAAAGCTCGTGGGGTCGAAAAGCTGCAGAACAGGAGCCGATTTAACGCTCACCAGAACGAGGTTGAGTATTCATAAAAGATGCTGTAATTCACTTCGTGGGGAATTAATTGCACAATAAGGTGAAATGACTAGTCATTAATTCTTATACGTTGTAACACTTTTAATATGAGACCAGACACTTCTAAATCTAAAATTATTTAATCTTCGAAGAAATAAACTTTTTACCCAGTTTGATTAACAGCATAAAACAGATTTAATTATTATCTTTAAATGTTTAGTGGAGTTTCCTTAGTACAAAGAACGCAGCCAAATTTAATTTTTCTCCGAAACTTTGATTAGTTCGAGAGATTAAAGTGGCTAAATTGGAACGTTTCGTTAAACTTAATCTGGTTAGTTTTGGACCTGACACACAGTTAAATTCTCTTCATGCTCGGCATAACTTTAAAAACCTTTGTACAACGAATTTGCAATTGATGTTTTTTATTTGCATCTCTTTTAGAAATATTAAAACATACTCGTTTAAAAAAGTTAAATCATTAGGGGACAAGTATAGGCAAGTTTTAAAGGATCATTAGGACTGATAAAGTTAGACGTCAATAAAACGATAGGTGAAACTTGTGTTCCTAGAAATGTTCGAAGAGATTCGATGTCTCCAGTGAAAATTAGTTTCAAACAAGTATCAAAGGAGACTTCAACTTCAAGTTGTAAGAGATGAATAATGGATAAGGGTTATTGTTTGGGTTGGTGGTACGAAGGAGTGGAAACGAGATTTTAATTTAAATTGCAAGTGGAATGATGTAATAGTTTAATTTTTTTTGTGATTTATGTTGTTAATAATATTATTCAATTTAAACTGTATGAAAATTTTAAACAACACGAATTAGTAGATTGAAGCTAAAAGCTCAAAACATATTGTCAACTTAAGTTTTGATTTGTTTTAATACGAATAAATTGGAGTTAGCTAGAAGATCTGTTATTACTGTGATCTTTATAAAATTTAAAATAAAGAAACTATGTTTATACGATATTTAGGATCGTAAACAAAATAACAGAATTCAACAAATACATAGCATTGAGTTCAGATATGACATCATAGAAAAATAACAACAACATAGAATTTAATTAATAAATAAATAAAAGAAAAAATTAACGATGATATTGTTTTTATTTTTTAAAATCGGTGCGACACTGTTTCGATTGCCTAGCAATCTTCGACGGCCACGACTAAAAGTACAAACATGTAATTAACATATTAAAAATATAATTATGTATATAAATACCGTCAAAAGGATGAAAAATACAAAAAACATCAAAATAAAATAAAACACAGAAATGGCGACAACGAATCGTGAAACTCAAGTGAGTGAGAGACTTACACCATCTACAGATTCCAACAAACTGGATAGGTTTTTTTTTTCTCAAAAGATGAACAACGCGTGTGCGCAGGGTTATTTAAAATAAACGGGTGGAAGTGGTCAAGTTAATCCGAAGCAAATCTATTAAAATTAAATTTGATTGACGTATCTAAGAAAAAATCTGTTGTTGTTAAAGTCCGTGAGGTCGTTCAGAAGAAAATCGTTATTTATGTTATTGTGTTTATGTATGAACATTTCCTCCAAAAGATCTTTTGATAGTTCTTTTGATTTTTTGACTTGTCTTTGTAAAATTATTTCATTATCAATCCTATGTTTTGTGTTTTGTATATGTTTATATATTGCAGAATTTTCTTTTGATAAATGTTCTTTCAATCTGGTTTTTAAATTACGGCCAGTTTGACCTATGTAGAAAGAGTCACAGTCATTGCAGTTGATTCTATATACGCCGCTTAATTCGTCTTTAATGAACCTATGTTTATTATTTAAGATATATGCACTTATTCTATTGTTTGAGGTATATGCGGGGATGATGTTAAATTTATTGAGATTTTGTTTGAGTTTGTGTTGAATTGAAGCTACGAAAGGAACCGCTAGATATTTGAATTTGTTTGAATAATGTGAAAAGATAAGTTTGTTAATGTGAGAGGTGTCCGTTTTGTTGTAAATCCTCTGCATGTCTGAGATGTTGTATTTACTGTTTAAACCCATCTTTATGATTATTCTCATTTCGTTAATGTAATGATTTTCTTGTAAGGGGACGTTAAATATTCTATTAAATAGAAATCTAAAGGATGCTTCTTTAAGTTGTAAGCAGTTATATAACTATTTTGGAATAATGGTGTCAGTAGTTGTTAGTTTTCTATAGATTTGATATGACAGAGAATTATCAACATTATTTCTTTTGATGGTCAAGTCTAAGAAATTCAGGTTACAGTCATGTTCCATTTCTTTCGTGAATTTTAAGTTTGATATATTATCAAAAATGTTGGAAAGAGCTAGTTATAGACACTTAGCGTTGTTACCTTTATATAGGATGATAATGTCATCCACGTATCGGCCATAGAATAATATATCTGATACAAAAAGATTGTATTTATCAGAAAAAAGCAATTCTTCGAGTGTTTAATATAAATGTCTGATAGAATTCCCGATATTGGGGAACCCATTGGTAATCCATCTTTCATTTGGTAAAAGTTTTTTTCGAAAATGAAAAAGTTTTGATCGCAGACCAATTCTGGAATATTTGTAAAATTATTGATTTCCTTAATGTTTAGATTTAGTTCAGTTTGGTGTGCAATTAAATATTTTTTAATTATGTTAATGGTATCTTCTATGGATACGTTAGCATATAAATTTTTGATATCGAAAGATATGAGTCTATATTTATTTGTTAATTTCAGATTACTGAGTTTGTGGATAAGTTCTAGAGAATTTTTTATATTGTGTTTTAGATGTTTATGAAAAATACTATAAAGATATTTTTGAATTATTTTAGCAATTTTGTTAGTGGGTGTGTTGTTGTTACTTATAATCGGTCTTATGCTTTTTTTTTTCTTGTGTAATTTAATGAGGCTTTTGAGTGTAGGTATAAGTGGATTCATTTCTATGCTATTTGAAGGAGTAATGTTGAATTTGTTTAAACCTGGTTGATATTCTTTGATAAGCTTTTTCAATTTGTTATTGAATGTAGTGGTTAGGTTTCTTTTTATAGGATAGATGTTGTTTTCACTGAAGAATTTCAATGTTTTTTCGATATATGTTTGTCGATCTAAAATGACATAACCCGCGTTTTTATCTCCTAATGTTACTGTTAAGTTATTTACAGAGATGGTGTTTCTTAGTGATTAGAATTTAATATATTCAGAAATCCAACACAAACCGATTGTACGTATATATATATATATATATATATATATATATATATATATATATATGTATATCTGGTATATCCTCTTAGTTTGGATTTGTACTGGGAATATTTTACCAGGTTTGACGAAAATTTGTCGCTTAAACTTTGTCGTTTAATTTTCTATATGCCGTGCCATAATGGCATCGCGGAAAGGCCTTTAACCATTGTATGGAAAGTCAATAACGCAAGAATTTCTGTAATATCTGAAAATGTTGTAAATTTTATGTATAGATAAGATAAGATTTTATATAGAAAAGTTGTATAAAATGTCTTGTCCACATTGATACAATATGTCTCAATTCTAAAAACTTCCTCGTCTTGCTCTGCAAGTAACAGATGCATCCATCAGAAATTAATGTTCAAGGATACGGTATGTAACGCAATGGAAATATATTTCGGTCATATTAATTATACTAACTGACTAATAAAGGCAGCTTAGTCATTTTTAACGATGTCCCTTTGCCAGAAACAAACATTACTACACACATTATCTAGAAATGAACTGGTGACTGTGCACATGGTGAATTAATCTTCTAGTAGAGAACACTGGGATCAAGGCATTGCCAGAAATTGTCGATAACATTATTACTTTGGAAAGAAATGATGAGTTTCGTGATACATTTTTGACTTACAGTGCTGTATGTTTCAGTGATTCAGAGAGCAAATATATTAAAATTAAAATGATGACATCTTCACTTCACGTTGAAACTTTACAGTGCAGCATTCCACAGTTCTAGCCTTTCAATTATTGCAGTTGTAAAAATAATTAATACAGTAAAATTCCTCTTGTGTTTTATTGAAATTTTAATTTATGACGTTTCGAACTACTTTCAGTTCATCATCAGATAATGCTCCTAAAAATAACTGAATCAACATCGACAAAACTCCATTTTGTAAGACATTACACTAAATTGGACAAAATACATACAGTTTTAATTAAATAACAAAAATTTAAAGAAACTTAAAAAAACACATACCTTTATGGAGTAACTTTAAAAATAAGTTTGTCATTTTCATTAAAAGTACCATAATCCATAAAACTCCAAAAAATTCCTCAAAAACCTAAATAACGATTTAACTTAGATGCACACACGAATTTTGGCTTATTTTTAAAGTTACTCCATAAAGGTATGTGTTCTTTTTAAGTTTCTTTAAATTTTTGTTATTTAATTAAAATTGTATGTATTTTGTTCAATTTAGTGTAATGTCTTACAAAATGGAGTTTTGTCGATGTTGATTCAGTTATTTTTAGGAGCATTATCTGATGATGAACTGAAAGTAGTTCAAAACGTCATAAATTAAAATTTCTATAATATATACAATATCTCCTCTTTTTGAAAAATTATATTTATTGCAGTTGTATTTAGAATAGAATCGTTTTCTTCATTATTATCAGTACCTATGAGAGGTGATATTTCAAGAGCAACCTGATATTTCACGTATTGTATCTATTCAAAAATGCATTCTTACTACATTACGTATAGCCTCATGATTTACCACTAGGTTATACATAAAAAGTTTTTCGTAATAAAGCCTTCATTTACTAGTTGTACGAAAGAAATTGTATTATGCCTGAAATAGAGAGATAGCTTTGGGGAGTATTGCCAAAAATCAAAAGAATTTTTAATTTTATAATTTATTGTAATGATTCATCTTCAACTGATTTGTAAAACGGTGTATTCCTTAAACCATTCTGTAAATATAAAAATGACTATCCATTCCGTTTTATTTGCCATCCACGAAATATGTAATTTACGTTATCCTTCATTGAACATTGTTGTGACGTTGTTGTTAATATCTACGTCGTTTTTAGAATATCCTACATAAACGACAAATAGGTATACAAAAATTTGTTATTTACATCATATTTTAAGGATTCCACATTTCATAGCAACAATTCCTACTTGATCATACTATTAATGTTGATTTTAAACAGACGATTTTGAATGATTTCAAAATTCTGGGAAATATAATATACGTTTTTGACTTATTCGATAGTTTAGCACAATCAAAAACATCTAGATTTTTTTATTTTTCAAATTGGGTTTCAGCTTTGTCCAAAAAAAATAATGAAAATTTAAAAAAACGCCACATCGCTACGCACGCGATTGGCCTGAAATAAAAATCAATAAACGGTGAAAATGATGGAGGAAAAAATTCGATTCGACAAACGATTTACGTTTATGATTTGTTGATCTAACGCTAAAACTTCGCAAACGTCACCAAAAGGTTTTTGGACATTTTATCCTAGTTTTACATAGTTTATGTTGTTTTTTTGAAGGACGATATTTCTATTCGATTGATGGTAACGACCCTATTAAATACATTCACGCCTATTCTGGAGTCACAAGCTTGAACTTTGCCATTCCATTTAAGTATGATAGTTTGCTAGTTTACGTTCGTTTGCTAACTAACACAACCCAAATTTTTCAAAAATAATCTTTTTCTATACAATAAATTGGAAGTTAAGTCATTCATTCATCATAACTATACGATAATAATAATAGTTTATTCTTCAACAACACATGTATATAAAAACTGTATTAATGATAAATAAATTTTCAAAATAAATAATAATAATATATGTTGCAAAATCATAAGGTCGTAAATTCAGTGTTATGGCATGTTGCGTTCTTCCACCGCAACTTTAAAACAGTAAATGCCTAAAAAAATGATACCTTAAATTCCGTATTATCCCTAAATAATCTATCTTAAAGAATCAAAATATAAACCGATGTTGAAAAGTATCGTATGTTAATACTTTCTATCAACATGTTGAAAAGGTAATCAAACAGCAAACACTTACACACACCTCCACACCTAGCTTTCATATAATTTGCGATAGAGTTATACAGAGAATATACACTGAGTAAATGATTGCTTAAAAAGGGTAGTTCCATGTTTAGGAGGATTTATAACATTTCTACTTCTGAAGTTGACACTATGCAAGTCATCTCTAAAATAAATCTTTCTAGCTAAGGAAGATGTACTGCGATCAATAATCATGTTATGATAACGTGTAGAGGATCTTATCCAAGATCCTTTAATATATGTTATATGATCATATTTTCGTATGCCGAAAATATACTCCATTTTCAAGCATTTTGCACACGCTGCATCCTAAACATAAATAATACAATAATAAAAATAAAAAATACAATAATTAAAAATTAACAGCATGATGCTTTCACATAGAGTTACCTTAGGTTTGATGCTGAAAACATTCCTAACAGGATACAAAATCTTCAGGTTCAAAAAATGACCCAAATTCTTCTCCTGTAGTGATATAGAAGTCACATTATTGCCAACACTAATTTTAACCAGTGATTGTAGTTGCTGAACGTGTCTTTCACCTCTAAACAAAAGAATAGCACATTTTGCCGAATCCAAAAACAAAATATTCATGAACATAAACTGGCAGTAAAATGTACAGGATATTTCTAAGCAAAATGTCTAAACAATGAGAAGACAACAGCCTATTACTCAAAACTTGAGGAACTTGTAAAAATCTAATTCTAGAATCGAATGACGACAGGGTCTAGGATAGTGGGAGCAGAACTGAGGCTGCCGTAAAGTTTAAAGATTTAGAAGACACTGGAAATGAAGACGTACCTTCAGAGGATAATAGCGAAGAAGAATATTGTACTCCTAGAGTAAAATAATTAAGATTAAGATATAATTAAGACACAAAACAGAAACCTAGGGATTAATAAAAGAATTCGATCATAATAAGACTTGTAGGTAAAAATGGTCATCGATGGAGTGTAGTTCCCAAATTAGCATTATTCTATAATTGAAAAATTATTTTACATACAAACTTTATGGTTGAAAGCAAATCAAAATAACTTATTGGTAAAATGAAATAAAATCAGCTCCACTTCTAGTCCTAACGAGATAAGAGTACTGCTTGTATTACTAGTATTGTTAACAAAAAATACTCATCTAAAGAATTATTTGATGACAAATTAAGCGGAACTGTATTCAAGATAGTTATGAGTCTTAACAAGTTTCTATTCAATTGTTTCCGTTTTGATCATATAGTTTTGATCATATAAATTGTTACGTTTTGATCATCATTTTATCTATATCAGATTTATATAGAGAAAATCAGATGCATTGATGGCTATCAGAGATATTTGAGACGAATTTATAGGCCAGTGCAGTGCAGAAATTCGTATAGACCAAGTTCTTACATTACTATTGATGAACAACTATTACGTTAACGAGAAAGATGTCCCTTTCGAATGGACACACTAAATAAGCGGTCAGAATGTGGGATAAAAATAGTTTTAGTATGTAATGTTTCATCAAAAGACATGTTCGACGCCATGTCCTATTTAGGCAAAAACACAATTAAATGGGATGCGAATATTATTTAAAAACATTGTATAGAAAAGTCAACAAATGTGTAGAAGTATGAAATGGAAATACCACAATGGATAATAAGTACGTATAATAAGTTTACGCCCATCCAACAAGATTAACCTTACAAGCTTACTATGCTTGTTACTATAAAAAAAATTATACGGAAGATTCCAGTGGAAATGTTATCATCTAGGAATCTCGATCTAGGAAACTCCAAATTTTGCATCAACAAAGAAAACATGATTGTCTCTTATACACCCAAAAAGAACAAAACGTTCTACTTTTGTCAACAATTCACAACTCCTGATTTCCAGAAAAAATAATACATACTCGAACAGTACCCACCAAGTCCATCAAGAGAGAGGAATGACAACCAAAGACAATCAAGGATATCGTATTCAAACAATGATATTGTTTTAATACAATATCTTTGATGGTATCATGGTTAGAAAAACGGAGCTCAAGCTATCCTTATCTTCTACCTTATACACTCTTCCTAATTACTATTTGTTAAGAGTTTCCTTGTTGGAGTCCACTTGGTATTTTTTACTGCCCTCCTTCTATGAACTAATTTGATCAGTTAGAGGAGATTTGAGAAGTGAGAAGTACTCACTTATCTATGGGACTATACTGTTATTGGGGATTTTAATACCTGTCAGTTGGGAAATTATACTCGTAATGAGAAACTTCAGTTCGTTACTTCTTTTTTAAATGTATCTATCTTACCCTTTCTGTCTACTCATTATCTTCCTACCTCACATTTTCTTCTTGATCTTATTATTACATCCTGTCCTTCCAATTTTAATCTATTATTTATCTATTTTAATCTATAATTTAATCTGTTGTGCTCTACAGGGGCAGCATCTGAATCGTTCTCGGTGTGTTGTGACTTCCCGTGATGTAGGGCGAATTGAAACAAAGTCAGGTGCACTGATGATTGATTCATCAGTTTGCTTATCAGTTTGACTCAATTACTTTAATTCTAAAATTATTAATCCCTATGATAAACATGCCCAGCTTAAGTAACGCAGGATGAGACACGCCCCTGCACCTTTGAGTGATGAGACAAAATCTTTTATACAACTGCGTAACCATGCAAAGTCGGTATTTAAACATATACCCTTTAATACTAATCAGGAACAGTATTGAATTTTACACAATCGCTGTAATCATAAATGCAAGTATGTTAAGAGATCTTATTTCTAACTGAGTCTATCTAAAGTCACACTGAAAACATTTTCTCCTTGACTTTTGACCATTCTAGTCCTCGAATGACCTCTAGGATCGATTGACGCTCAGTCTCTCCAGATGGATTTTGATTGTGAGTTGCAAGCAAACGTTTTTGCAAAGCTTCTCTTCATCATCGATAACGTAATCAAGGCGGCTACAATTAATAAAATTCTTACTTTTTCTAAATTTGGATCCTTCTCTCTTACGCTAGTGACCACGTCCGAAGTAGATGATGCTATGATTTTTTCAAAGACATACCGCTCATAGAAAAAAATAAATATGAGCGAATAAAAACCGCTCATATTTTGAGCGATTTTTATTTCCCTTTCTCTGAAAGGTTACTCATGTCATGATGTCCGTTCAATTTCAATTTTATCCGTATTATTAAAAGCTCTTTAATACTTAGTTTATGTACAAGTCTAAGGATTGCTAGAGAGGTTTAATTTACACAATGACTTACAATCGGGATTGCACAGTGCACAGTACAACTACTGCCCTCATTAAAGTTAATGTTGATATTCTGATATTCGGTATGCCTAAGGCACCAGATGTGTTGCTGTGCTGATACTATTCGATTTCAGCGAGGCTTTTGACTCTGTCGACTACAACCTTGTTTTAGTGTCTCTTTCTGCCTACTGATTTACTTCATCCTATGGTTTTTGGTTTCAAATCTAGGTTTCCTCGCTCCTTGTGCGTACGCGCTAACTCTTCAATTTCTTCTGCTTGTATAATCTAATGTAGTATTCCTCAGGGTAGTGTATTGGGCCCGTTACCTTTTTCTTTGTTCGTTAATAGTGCTACTATATCTTGTGTAATTATCATTTGTATGCTGACGACCTCCAGATATATACTACTACCTGTTGCTAAAATTCCGTAAGTTGTAGTACTACTTAATAACAATCTGTCTAATGTCTTGGACTAGTCTCGGAGATACGGACTTAAGTTGAATTCATAACGCAAGCTATTGTGTTTGGAACTCGTCAAGTAGTTGATAAGATTGATTCATCCACTTGCAGTGATTTAATGCTGGATGTTAATGTCTTATGATTGTTCTAACACAGTTAAAAATGTTGGACTCATGATAAATTCTGCACTATCTTGGAAGTCGCAAGTTCAATATGTTTGCAGAAAGGTTTATGATTATTTCTGCTTTTAAAAAAGACTTCGCTGCTCTCTGGCTCTTATGGTCCGTCGTAATCTTTGCTACTCACTTATAGTTCCACATTTCAACTACGAAGCGGTTTACCCGATTTCTGAGTAACTCCTCTGAATAATAAAATAAAAGTAAAATAATTCCATCCAGTTCATATTTAACCTAAGCAGATATGAGCATGTAACGCCATATCGGAATCACATTCAAATGTTAACCTGAGACGAAAGAATCTACTTTCGTATATTAACTATTTTGTTTAAAATCCTTCATGACTGCATCCCCAAGTACTTATCAGATAGATTTTAGCAATTACTATCTCATAACTTTGCTACTTGTTCGCGTTCTGGTACTATTCTTACATTTCCAGTTTATAGCACTGAAATTAATGGACTGCCTTTTGAAATTTGTAATATTTCAAACACTGCTAATTTTAGACATGTTTTTTTTGCCACTTGGATGCCCTTCAATTGTGTGTTTCTTAATTCTTTGTTCTTTGTATTCTTTTCCTCTCCTCAACTGCTTTCACTTGTTGACAAATCGTATCCGCCAGATGCTTTTGGTTTCTTTTAGCTTCTCTCATTTCTCTTTTCATGTCTTTCTTTGTTGTATTTTTTTTTCTTTTTGTGTATCTTATGTAATTTTTTATTTTCATCTATAGCAATAAATATTAAATAATTTAAATATGATATAATAATAAATAATGCCTTGGCCTTGGCGGTTGGTTAATGTTTTAATTTTAATATAATAATATACTAATAATATAGATAATATACTCAGATTATATATATACTCAATTATCGGTTGATGGATATTAGTTAAAAGTTAATCATGGTCTATGATTGATTTATTAGGTAATTATGGAGTCGTTATATTTACACACATATAGGGCACTAGGTTAAATAGCAACATGATCTATGTACATTTCTCAAAATATCCTAATAATTTTCCAAAATATAACCCAATTATAACGGCGGATAGACATGAATATCACATCAAAACATGATTTGAAGTAAGATATTAACATCCGTTAAGAAATTCTCCAAAAATAGTAAAAAATATGATTTTTCATACTTTTTCATACTTCTTTAACCCTCGCGGTACTGACGTTTCGCCAACCGTTGCGGACGGTGCCTGGGTCAACCGAGACCCGAACAGTTTTTGTTTACGTAGAATATAAAAAATGAAGCTTTTGCCATTATGATTTTGACTTATTTTATTTTAAAGGTGAACTATTATTAGGGATATAAAATAATACATAATAATAAAATTTTAAAAAAATTACATAAAAAATATTTATTCTAAATCATTACAATTTGTACACAAAATATTTTTTGTACATGTTGAATGTATATTACATACATATTTATGACAAACATCACATTTTGATTTATATTTATTGTCATTTCCAATACACAAGCTACATCTTGATCGTTTTTCTAATGTTGTACTCATTTATTGTTTATTTATTTTTCGGCCTGTACTTTCGATGGCGTCCACAATGTGTCTCGAAAATACTACTGCATTGGTTTCAAATGCTCTAGCTCTAGAATCTATGTTTGCAGCAACTAACTGTTCAGACAAATTTTCTATAAATTGTTTTCTTCTTGATTTTATGTTACCAGTTGCCCAATCCGGATTTTTGAGTTGCCATAGTACAAATGCATTATAGGCTGCAATATCTATATAATGTAAAAAAAAGCGACAGAGGCCAACGTCGTGTACATCTCCGGCAAGTGTATTCTCTTAGAATTTTATCTAAAACATCCACTCCACTTTTTGTTGAATTGTAATAATTGATAATATTAGGTTTGTAATTATTATTTTCGTCAGAAATAGCATGTTCTCGATGAACGCTCGAAAGTAAAACTACGCATTTTCTTGGTTTTGGGATATACGACACAAGTGTTAGATTTTCAGAAAATATAAAATCGGAAGATAATTGAGCTCTTCCGGATATTGTTATCAAAGATTTTGGTAAATCCTTTCTACTTTTCCGCATTGTTCCCACTATAAATATGTTATCTTTGAGTAAATCCTCTGCAAGTGAGATATCCGTAAAAAAATTGTCGGTTGTGATAGTTCGATTAGATCCCTTCCAAAACTCTGAAAGAACTCTAACTACTCGTTGTCCTTGTCCTTTCTCCGGTGTGTTTCCGCATTTTCCTAAATACACTTCAAAATTACAACAATAATATGTAGTAGCGTCACATAGGGCCCATAATTTCAGCCCATATTTCCCCGGCTTGCTCGGCATATACACCTTGAATGGACATCTTCCTCGAAATGTTACTAATTGTTCATCAATAGTGCCTACATTAGACGCTCGGTAATTATCTCTGCAATTTCTTGTTAAAATATTTGTAATGGTTCTCAAAGCAGCCAACTTATCGGTCATTTTTCTTTCTTCTCGTGTCTGAAAGTCGTCAAAACGCAAAAATCGTAAAATGTTTGTAAATCTATCACGAGACATAGATGCTCGATAAATTTGTCGACTATAAGCAATCTTTTTCTTCCATAGATCTTTTTTACTTTCACGTGATTCCCGAAAACGGCCAGTAATTAGTAAAATCCCAAAAAATGCCTTCAATTTAACACGGTCTACCGGCTTCCATATATTATTTGAAAACATTTCATAATATTTAACCGCTTTCTCATTTGTATAAGTAATTATAATGTCCATGATTTCATCATTTATAAATAAATCAAAACATTGTTCCATGGTTTCTACACCCTCAGAATTTGCTGTGAGTGTAGCATCATATTTACCAAATTCTGCATCTCTGTTTGTGGGGGAAATATATCTCCATGTTCGCCCACAAACATTTTGGTCTTTACAGTGTGACATATTATTACTATTTTCACCACTAAACTCATCACTTTCATAATCCTCTTCTTCTGGTACTGCATCACTAAAAGTCAATGACGCACATTCATCATCAGAAGACACTTCATTGTTATAATCATCATTATTATTTACAAAATTAGCAAACAGTTTATTTTTCGATGTAGATCGTTGCTCTAAAATACACCTTCTGTGAACTAAATCAAGAATTTAATGGCAATTGTATTGTCGCTATAGCCTCTTACACAGACAGACGCCTGGCGCTGTAAAGAAACGGTCGAGACATATTTTTTCGTCGTTTTTTCGTCGGGAGGTCCGTTTGACGCCGATCTAACTTAACGCACTCCTTGAGTAACGACAAATCTATTTATTACAATTTCTCGCAAAAATTTATTTGGGTCCAAATAGACCCAGGCACCGGAATACGAGGGTTAAACCAATCTTAATCTTTTGAACAAAAAAATCTCATCGTATCATTTTCTGTACTTCTATTTGGGACACCTGTATAAATTAAAAATTAGATCGAATTAAAACGATACAAAATGCAACTCTGAACCTAAATTAAATTTGATTTAATTTATTATTATATTATAACATTATAATCGGTAAACTTTATAGATTCGAGACGTATTAAATGTAAAGTTACGTACAGTTTATAAGTTGGGCTAAAGGGTTGTGAAGGGATGGAAATTGGCCGCTGTGTACACCCAGTTATTACGCGTTCGATCGTATAGGTCAAACGATATACGCCTCGTTTAATTGCGAGAGATGTTGGACATTACGGAACTTTAATGGAATGGTTCGTTTTTGAATAATGGAGTTTTATTTTCCATTGCGCTGTCATTACCCTTCTGTAATTGAATTTAATTGTTTTAAATTTTTCTATCCGAAACGCTTTTACTGTGACATATAATTTATTTACGTTCTTCTTCTCATTAAACTCCTATTATAGATAAATGCTCAACGTACATGTTTTTTATTTTGTTTTCTTTAGTTTGTTTCGTAATGATCTTTTCAAATTCCGTTTAAAAAATAAAAGCTTTTCTAAAAGAATAACAAGTGAACTGACAACTTTTGTTTCCTTAACTAAAAAGATAAACTCCTTTTATTCATGTTTCTTGTTGTTTGACTAGACTCTCGTCCCTTAATTTACTTATAAATTAGCAAAGCTAATTGTAGCCGAACAAAAATGCGCAATGCAGGCAAAGTTTAACTAATTTATATAGCAATTACGTTATCATACACGGAACGTTGAGAGGACTTCGGAGGATACCCTTTTGAACCATCTCTTTTAAAATTAGCACTAGCAGCCGCGCTCGTATTCTTCGTTTTCGTGCTATTGCAACATCGCCGAGGAAAATGTATACCTAACTAAATTGTGAAATTTCCTCCCTACTCGAAATTAAATCGGCCGGGTTAATTGCAACTTGTTCCGTACAGTTTACTTTTGTACGCCGCAAAGATCTTTAAACTCCGTCTTTTACGTAAATTAAGATGTATTATTTGGGTACAAAGTTTTTCTAAAAAATGACTTCATTTTTAATTAAGTTTGTAAAGTTAAAACTTTTAATGATTAATGTTGTGTATTAGTAAAAGTTACACGAATCAATCAATTAATTGTATAATGCAATTGAAAACATCACGTGTAATTGATTCGTTAATTTGCATTAATTAGCATCGTAATTTATAAATCGACATGTTATTGGACTTGTAACTGAGATTGATCGACGCAATTTGTGAGTTAAACCAATAAATTTTACGATATATTTATTGTTTAATGATAGTTTAAGAATTGTGCTAAACACAGAACTTTGGAGTAAGTAAATTTTGATTTATGATCATCGAAACATTACCAAACTCGTAACTAAAGACAAATCAGTGTATTTGCGGTGAATTAATTTAGGTCTCCCAAGTTAGGATATTGGGTCATGAAGTCTGTTTCGTGGTATTACCAGATCTGTCGATAAAGTACTTGAATTTAATTAGTTCAGTTACAAATGTGAGTCGTGAATACCTACATACAATTTAATTACACCTCAAATGTACATTTCAATGTAATTAAAACTAATTCATTAATACGAAATTAATGAGAATGGTATAAATTAGTTATGCAAATTAATCGCTGTATTCATCTTCATCAAATTCACCTTATTGTTGATATACAGATACTAAACCGTTCGTATTCAACTCAGATTCCGTAAATTCATTTCGTTTTATAGGAGACTATATGTTTAGTAAGATGTACAAGAAATGATTTTGCCTCAAATCGCCATGGTTGAAATCGCATGCTGGCGAGGCACTGGATATGAAATATTAACACGAAATCGTTCATTTTGGAAGCTTGTAGCGTCTCACCCTTAAGCGACCTCGACAAAATACTCTCATTATCAAATCGTCATTTTATATATTTATTAGGATATATAAGCAACGATTTTGCCTCAAATCGCCGAGGTTGCTTGCGAGCAAGGCTGTGGATATGAAATATTAACACGAAATCTTTCATTTTGGAAGATAGTAGCGCCTCGCTCGCAAGTGACCTTGACGGAGTGAAAATAAAATCATCTTACAGGCAGTTTTAAATATTTACTAGGATATATAAGAAACGATTTCAAATTCAGTAATTCATAAAATACCTTTGTAAGCTCATTTTGTAAAAGATGTTTACATACATTATCAATCAACAGATCCAATCTTATTGAAAAAGTGGTCCTAATAACTAGTTGCCACCGATGTTGAGTTTCTAATATTACATCTAGTGTGTACATGAAGAAGTTATATTAAAACATTGAATATCTCAACAATAGTCCGGTTCAGAAATATGTTTACTATATCATTTAATAAAAAATAAACTGAACAAAGAAAGAGAATTATTAAATAATAAACGAAAAGTAAGAAGAAAAGAAAAGGAAAATAGAAGAAAGAATTTAATTTTTTTATGCTCTGTTAATTTGTTTGGACCTGCTTACCCTGTAAATTTTAATAATCAAAGAAACATCACTTTTCTTATGCTCGACATGGGTCAGGCAAGCAAATAACAAGACAGCATAAAATGTAAGAACGTAAAACCAGATTCAAAGTTTTGACTAATGAAGGATGTGGAGAGATGGAATTAAGAATAATTGCTACAACTAGTGATAAAACATAGGTAGAGATTTCTTCATGTTCATCATAAGTTAAATGAGGAAATTAATAAATTGGAGAATCTTTATTACACTGAATTCGGTCCTGCAATTTTAAATTGTTTCGACTTAAATAAATAATTTACAACCCCCGTATAAACGATGGCTTCAGGCACGCCATCGTTTAAACAGGGGTTGTATTCCGCAAGTTCAAAAGCATAAGAAGCTCTTAGGTCCTTTTCGAGTCCTTAGTTTCATTAAACATTATATTAAAGAAAGAAACAAATCTTTTCTTAAATTGTTTGAAATTATTGAAAAATTATTCAAATTGAGAAATGTTTAGAACACTTAGATGCGGAAAAAATCTTTTCTAAAATTATGAACTAAAAAATACAATTCTAGCATATTTTTTAAACTTTGAAAGGATAAATTTAAGAAGAAATAGAGTTAGAATTAAAGTGATTATGAAAATTGAATCAAATTTGAAAATGATGAATGATAATTTAGTTAAAAAATTGAAGGAAACGACGTTTAAATTACAGTAGGGTATCAAAAATCCGAACTAATTGAGACCATAAGTAGTTCGAATTTTCAAATTGTTCAGATTTTCGAACATAACCAAAGAAATTGCATCTATAGGTCTAAAAAATACACTTTAATCGGTTAAATAAACATATAACAACATAGTGCTATAAAAAAACCCTTGCACATTACTTAATTTAAAGTTTATTTAAAAAAAATCACTACTTTTTGTCTGAGTGATCTTCGAAACTCTTTTTCTAGCTGCCAAGTCCTCCATTCGTTTTAATAATAAATGTTGCTGTCTCCATCGCAATGAACGCTTCAGAGTGCGAAGGAACAATGTTATGACAATTATCATCTGTAGGATCTTCTTCATTTTCACTACTATTTTGATCTTAACACGCTTTAAGTGAAGAAATAGTGTCATTGTCACTACGGATTTCATAGCCCAGATCATTTTTGTCAATATCCAACCCTTCCGCAGCATTAAACTCGTCGCCATTCGCGAAGATCAGGAATTAACTGGCATAGTTTTGCCACTTCTTTTACATTTTCAAGCATTTCAGCTTTATTTTCAGTAATCGTTTGGAGCAAGAAGCAGATTGCTTTTTTTAAAAATTTTTAACAGTGAGTAAATTTCATGAGTCAGCTAGCATACAGAACGAGTCCTTTAAGTTTAGTTTTTTTGCAAAACTTCACAACACCCTCATCGTCAGTTTCGGTTAAAAGAAGCCTACGTATGATTTGTTTTCTATACATTCGCTTTAATTTTTCTATGTTAGCTTGGTCCATTTTTGTGTCAAGTTTTTTTCTTTTCAATTTTTTTTTTTTTCATTTGAGATAAATACATTTTTATACCAATCTGTAAATGTGTCGCTAAAAATCCAACTATTTTTTTGTGCTCTATAAGTTACTAGAAGATGGATTATGTTCTTAAAACATATTGGCTTTTCACTTTTTCCAATTACTAATAGGGGCACTCCATGGTTACCACTAGCATTGGCACAAACCATCGCCATAATTGCAGCCGCTTTTTCACGGCGACAAGGATTTTTGTGGCATAGCTTTCCAGTTTATTCCAGTTTTCATTATTGGTTATAACATTCAAAAAAAATGATTTTGAAAGACGCTGCAGCAGAAATATCCGATGCTAAACTTTCCCCTTAAATAGTAAGTTCCCTTATTCCATGTCTTAATTTGAACTTTTAAGCAAGGGTCCTGATATGGGATCACCTTAACTTCTCTGACTAAACCGGAAAAATATAACATCTTCTAACGATTTGTCTTTTGCAGTCCTTATGATTTTTCTTCGTTTAGATCCATCATCCGAATCCAACTTGAATGCAAAATTCAAAATCCGATTAATATCCGATATCGTAGATTTACCCACTTCATAGATTTTCGCTAGATGCGCTCCACCTTCATCTTTCTCAACTCTACTCAAAATTTCCAATTTAGCCTCAATCATCAAGAATGTATGCTTCCGTTTTAATCCTTTAGTTAAAGTCGATGCCATGATGCAAATTCAAACTCGCGTTAAAAAACTGAATTGTATACAGAACACAGGAACAAACTGAACAAACTGAACATGTGTGAAATTATAAAACGCAAAATCCTTTTATGAAGTGGATTTTTTTTCGGAAATGTGAACTACTGCTGGAATGGAAACTACTGTAAATATTGTTTCGCGTTTTAAACAATATTAATAAATTAAGTATATACATACATGTTATAATTAAAATAACTATGCCACCTAGAAGAATATTATTGAACTGTACACATGTGTACAATCTAACTCCACAGCAATATAGTACATTTAGTTAAAATACAACTTTCAAAGTTGTAACGTTCATGAGTAAGAAAATGACAAAATAATTATTTCTTTGGGTATCTGCAAAAACTTTTAAAATTCCTGAAGGCGTTTGGATTTTTGATGCTCCACTGTATAATTAAAGTACTTTGTTTAATACTTGTCTAATTTTAGACAATTTCCTTTTAAATACATTTTTCTATCAAAATCTATGAAAATAAATGTATAGTTAGTTTTTTTCTATAATACCTGTCAAAGTAAATTTTTTAGGGTTTCTGTAGGTATTATATTCTGAATCAATCAATTTTCCGAATTTTTCGAGGTTTATGATGAATGAAGAAAGATATTTAAAACATTAAAGAAAGTATTACCTATATGAATATGCCAGCTTTTACTATTTATTCTAATATTATTACTTTTGAATAATGAAAGCTGAAGCAAACATTAGTCTCGCATTTATTTCAAAAAATAATTAGACAAATTCGCTGCTAATTTTACCAACTTTACAACAATTTGGCAGGTATTGAGCACACAAATTTTTGAAACACCTGTATCGCATTACTCTGGCAGACAAACTCAACTTATTGCCCAGTGATTTTACTTGATATTTGTTTATACTGTACAAAATTTTAAAGCTTTATAATAAATAGTGTTTGAGATATTTAAAATATGTCTTAATGTATTTTAACTTATGATGACCTGTATTATTGCCACTAGGTCTTTGACCAAGTTTTTAATTTTCACTCTGGTATATGTGGTTAAACTTATTCCACGAGTCACTGAACTACAGGGTGTATAAAATGTTTCGTTTAATTTTTATAGTCAAGCGGATGTTACACATAGCAATTGAGTACTATCAAAGTCAAATATTCGTGGTTTGGGCACCTTTACTACTACAATAGCACTCAAAATAACTTTTGTATTGCCATAGAAATGGACTGCTATTAAGGCTATTGTCTTTGCTATCACATTTTCTACTTTTGATATAGCAGTAGCGACCACAAATTGAATAAAATGCCGAAAAATGTCGAACGAATTACGTTTACTGAAGAACAGATTATCAATTTAATTGATTTATACAGGGTGAATCAACAGTGCGAGGACGGAAGATAGTGGCTTTACTGTTGAAAAAGGTTTTTGTTATCAATTATTAAATATTCACGTTAATTAATTGTTCCAGGATAGGATAGTGGATTAATTGAATGGCAATCAATTCATAGATCCTAATATCCCTATGAGGATCTATGAATTGATTGTCATTTAATTAATCGTATATCCTGGAACAATTAATTAACGTGTTACTAACGGGATAGAACAAAATATCTCCTGCTGTGTTATATATTACCATCAAAGCTGCATGCATTAAAATTATTTTCATCTGAATAGGATATTTTACTATTTTAGGACCATAGTCAATATATTTTTTTTTAATTTAACCCTATGTGTCTTTCTACAAACACACTGATTAGCTACCTTAAATACTATAACTACATATCTTCTTTTTAAATTTTGAATGCAACGTTGCCCAGTTATAATTCAATAACATAATCATTATGTAATCATTCTAAAGTTTATATGGTCACTTAAAATTCGTTATCAGCATTATTCTTAACTATTGAAGTTTGCATTTTGGCTTTTTTACTAGAAATAAGCTATGAAAAAAACAATTTATACAAAAGCATTAATGATTATTTAGTAAATGATGAAGAAGTATGGGTCTATGCTGATTCAGTTCAAAAAGGACTAGAATTTTCGGAATAGGCATTAGAAAAAAGTATCGTTCGATGCAACCATTATGATAATATATGATGATATAAAAACTTTTTTTCTATATTCTACAGTAAAGCCATTATCTTCCGTCCTCACATTTTTGACTTAAGATGTATAGTAAAAAGGAATATTTGTGGCATATAAAATCACAATAAATTTGCAAATTTTCAAAATATTTGCAGAATCATTGAATTGTGATGTAGAAATTATTTGAAATATTAACTCAATATGGGCAATATATTTGCTTGAGGAAGTACAATACAGTTTACACACAGGAAGTGATGCAGAAACAAGATACCATGCAACAATACTCTCGTATAAACGGATAAACTTTTTAAAAACAACTTCAAATTAGGAATTACAAATAACACAAATAACTGTTTAGTATTTATTGCAATTATTATAAACATACAAACATATCTTGTTATATATTACACAGTTCCGTATTGAAAAAAGTTAATTAGTAGCAGGTATTCATTGCTCTTGTAAAAATTCGAAATCTGTTGCAAAGAATATTAAAAATTGAAATTATGATATTTTGAAAATATTTGCTGTATTCTTACAAATGTCTTTATGTTCAGGTTGTAGCTTGTTATGAGTGAGGTCTTTGATCATCCATTTTGATATTTGGATTACGAAAGAATTTCGCAATAATAATCATCAATTATGATATTTTAGAGATTTTGATGACGTTAAAATCTATTGCAAAACTGCAATAGCCAAATTTTAATACGGTGTGTACGTTGAAGACTCTTTATTCCCACAATCTTGTCATATCTAGGTTGTAACTGGTTATGGATTATGCTTTTCTGGTTCATTAACTATTAAAGAAAGAAGAGAAAAACTAATTAAACAATATTCGTTTAATTGTCGATTTTTGGGAAATGATATGAATGAAAATCCGAAATAAAAACGGGGAGGGATCTTATAAGCGAATAGGAAAATGATTCGGGTTTTGATATGTTATAAAAATAGATCTTCCTTCTAATTTCTTTAATTTAATAACAATTTTTCTAATTCTAATTTTTCCCAAAAAATTATACGAAAAACCTTAAAATTCAAATAAAATTCTATTTTGGAAACTAAAATACCTACTTTTTCATCCATATATTTTTTTTGCATGTGAAGATGCAGGACTAAATCGAAACTTTCTAGGTTTAGTATTAGTTTTAGGTCGATATAAGTATACAACAATCTAGAAATGAATAACAACGACAACTAGACCTCATACTAAAATTAGAACTAAAACTATGAATTATGAAATTATGAACTAACTAAATCAATCGGGATTAGTCGTACCTCCTTTAAGACGGAACCCAATCCAACCCAACCCAACCTATCTCCAGAACTAACCCTAGACTTAGAACTACATACGAAAATTTTTCAAAGTTTTCAAGGAAGTGTACAATTAAAAAAAAGATCGGATGTATTTAGGAGGCCGCAAATCGAAAAAGATTGGAAACCTCTGATTTAGAGATTCTTTCTATTATTTTTGAGTTTATGTATAAATAATTATTGTTATTGCTTGTTGTTGAAAGAACTCGTATTTTTAGATTAAACATGATTACTTTTTAGTGGTCTTTGTATATATTTTTTTAATTTTATATTATAAATACCTCAAAACATCCATCTTGAGTAAATACCTCCGGGTAAATATCCAAGGTATATTCCCTTGAAAATAAATGCTTTATATATTTACTAAGATTTATAAATAACGATTTCGCTTCAAAGCGCCGAATTCGCTTGCAGCTGGAGAGCTGGATTTGAAGTATCATCTAATACAGTAATTAATAATAACACATCAAACATTCGTACATATCATTATAATTAAAACTAATCCATTAAAACGAAATTAATTATAACACTAAAAATTAGTCATACAAATTAATGAATTAATCTCCCGCCCCATCGCCATATTCGTCTTCATCAAATTCACCTTCTTCTTCAGCGGTAGCTTCTTGATATTGTTGATACTCAGACACTAAATCGTTCATATTCGATTCAGCTTCAGTAAATTCCATTTCATCCATTCCTTCGCCGGTGTACCAATGGAGAAAAGCTTTCCTTCTAAACATGGCTGTAAATTGCTCCGATACGCGTTTAAATAACTCTTGGATGCAGGTTGAATTCCCAATAAATGTTGAGGACATCTTCAATCCTCTCGGTGGAATATCACAAACGGCGGTTTTAACATTGTTAGGTATCCACTCAACAAAATAACTACTATTTTTATTTTGAACGTTCAGCATTTGCTCGTCAACTTCTTTCATGGACATGCGTCCGCGGAAAATAGCAGCGACAGTGAGATATCTTCCATGGCGCGGATCGCAAGCTGTCATCATATTTTTGGCATCAAACATTTGCAAAACTAATTCAGGAACTGATAAAGCTCGATATTGCTGACTCCCCCTCGATGTTAATGGGGCAAACCCAGGCATGAAAAAATGAAGACGAGGAAAAGGTATCATATTAACAGCGAGTTTTCTCAAATCTGAGTTTAATTGTCCAGGAAATCTCAAGCATGTAGTCACCCCTGATAACGTAGAAGACACCAAATGATTCAAATCGCCATAAGTAGGTGTCGTTAATTTTAAAGTGCGAAAACATATATCATACAAAGCTTCATTATCGATGCAATAAGTTTCATCCGTATTTTCAACCAATTGGTGTACCGATAACGTAGCATTATAAGGTTCAACCACAACATCCGACACTTTCGGTGATGGGACCACCGAAAACGTATTCATAATCCTATCTGGGTACTCTTCGCGAATTTTTGAAATTAATAACGTTCCAAAACCCGACCCAGTACCACCCCCTAAAGAATGTGTCAATTGAAATCCTTGCATACAATCGCATCCTTCTGTTTCTTTTCGAACAACATCCAAGCATGAATCGACTAATTCCGCACCTTCGGTATAATGACCTTTGGCCCAATTATTTCCGGCGCCGCTTTGTCCAAAAACAAAATTATCCGGCCTGAATAGTTGACCGAAAGGACCCGCACGAACGGAATCCATCGTTCCCGGTTCCAAATCGAACAAAATTGCGCGAGGCACGTATTTGCCTCCGGTCGCTTCATTAAAGTATACGTTTATACGTTCAAGTTGAAGGTCTGAATCACCATGGTACGTTCCAGTTGGGTCGAGGCCATGTTCGTCTGCAATTACTTCCCAAAACTAAAAAAAAATAGAAATTTACAAGGAAAAAATTATAATTTGATGTACCTTAGCACCAATTTGGTTCCCACATTGACCAGTTTGTATATGGACGATTTCTCTCATTATCTTGTAGTGTTTAAGGAACTAATATTATTCTAAATTAATACGATAAAGTATTAAATAACAATTGCTTCTTGATCGATGATTTATTTGTTTTGACAGGACGTTTGATCGTTGATGTATTGCTATAGAAATTGTTGAACGATCATTAATATTTTTAACGTATAGACTACTAAGATTTGAATCTTTTGTTGTAGATTGCATTGAATTTTTCGTTTCCTATTTCTATTTCGCAATCAATAACAAAACGTTTAGACCTTCGTGCAGGGTTAGAAATAAATGATTATTTCTATGTTAGATTACGATCTTCCGTGCTTAAATCTATTATCAGTTGAGGTAATGCATTTGGTGAGATTATTCCGGTTATATATCGTTCCTTTTCTTATCACAATAACTATTTCGTAAATGATATTTAACCATTATTTTTAAAATGGGCTTAATTTAAATAAAATGGCATTAAGTTGTTTTAAATCAATAACTATAAAGGCTACATCTAACATTCACAAATTTTAGGAAGCAAAGTGACGCAAATCGATTGAATGGTGTAACAAATCAAAATTTTCTAGTGGTTACGTTTGTGAATATTAAGAAAAAATTGTAATAAATCAAATTCTTAAGATGTTTTGAAAATTTTTATTATAATTCATAAAGAGAAGTTTGCAGTTTCTCTCAATTAGTTTTTAATATATCAAGTTCTGCATTCAATCTGAGACATTTCATAAAATTAAAAATTATCTTGATCATCTTTGAAAAATCGTATTCTTTTTATATCTTTATACATTTTTTTGTTATTAATAAAGGAAAAATGCACTTTTCCGAGAACAACACCATGCATGAGTATTTCAATCCGTTTTTGAGATATCAAGGATTGAACTAAATTCGTGGCATTTTAAAAATTGCCGTAATGATTTTTTTTTAAATCGTAAGAAATCGAATTCTTAAGATATCATGATGAAATTTTTTGTGGTTTATAAAGCAAATTGTCAATTTTTCCCAGAATTACACGGAGCGTCAGTATTTCAATACGTTTTTGAGATTCAACCTAACCTTGAATCTATAAAATTAAAATTTCCTTGTATATTAAGAAAAAAATTGTTTTGATTTTTTTGTGATTTATAAAAAAAAGTGTGCACTTTTCCGAAAACAATACCATACAAGAGTATCTCAATACGTTTTTCAGACATACAATATTTCATCAAATTAAAAATTTCCTTGAATACTTAAAGATATTGTAAAAATGTCGACATGAATGTCGACTCGATGATCTAAGCTTTAGTTGTGAACACTATTAATTTTGATATATTGTGGTTATGGATTGTGTATTCTTACACCATTATAAATAATTTATGTTAAATATTTCTAATTCTTTATTCTAGACTGTAGCAACGAACACAATCTTTTTAAATGTTAATATATTGTGAATTTCCAGATTTTAGCTAGAATATAATCATAATTAAGCCATATCTTGTTATGGATGGTGTATTCTTTATTATCCCTTTAATTTTTTAGTATAACTAGATATTCCTCTGGTTGTTTGGCCTTGGTTGGTTACCTTAAAATACGCTGTATGAAACTATTAGATCGCCATATAATCGCCATTGAGGATACTGATTTCTTGTTGAAAACGTGACCGATTTTTAATACCAGACAATTTTTGTGGATTAAATTTATATGCATTAGAAAAAAAGTTGCTCGGCTTTAGCTAATATCGAAAACTACTAGGCGTATTCCTTAATTCTCGAAAAATCGACACGGCAAGTAAGGATCTACTCATTTCCTATAGTTCTACCTCTTCCAGTAAATCTCTTGCAGAAATTTGATTTAGGAAATGTAGGGAGATATAATCGATTCTCGTAGAGAATGATTTTTATAAAACATGGATCATTAGTTACGGAATGCATTAATCATCGACAAAATCCGACTCGAATCTCTTTCTTTTCATCATGCAGATCTTGAAAAGTTTCTACCTAAATTGATAAAAACTATAACTTTTTAATAATTTATGAATTGCATCGCATTAGAATAACATTTGAAACAGGACATCATATTCTTCCTTTTATTTTTATTTTTTTTTTTGTTTCTAAACCATTACATATAAAACTCATTTACTCACATTTTTAACTTTTCACTTCAACGATCCGCATTCCCTTCAATTTGGAAGGTTCCTCATGTTGTCCCAATACCTAAATCAAAGAGTCCCTCAAGTTTAAACGATTTTCGTCCTATTTCCATTTTATCAGTTCTTTCAAAAGCTTTCGAACAGCTTGTTTACTTACAAGTTCAAGAGTATTTACAAGATTTTAATTTGCATAACGTGTTTCAGTCGGGTTTTCGCAGTGGTCATAGCACGACTACGGCACTTATTAAAGTTACAGATGATATTAGGTCTGCATTTGTCACATGCAGACCTAATATCAAGGATGGTAACGTTGCGTTACCATCCTTGTGTTACTTGATTTCAGCAAGGCGTTCGATTCGGTTGATCATGATCTCTTGTTAGCGTCACTGGCTGCCCTTGGATTTAATTCTTCATGTTTATCTTGGTTTCGATCATATCTTTCCTGTCGTTCTTTGTGTGTACGTACTGATTCCGATCTCTCGTCTACTTGTGATATTAGATGTGGTGTGCCTCAGGGCAGTGTATTGGGTCCGTTGCTCTTTTCAATTTTTATCAATGCCGTCACCCATTGCATTTCTTTTAATTATCACGTGTATGCTGATGACCTCCAAATTTATACTACAACAAGTATTGATAGATTTCCGGAAGCAATTGCACGACTCAATCTTAATCTTTCTAATATTTTGGATTGGTCTAAACGTTACGGCCTTAAATTAAATACTGCTATTGCGTTTGGCAGTTGACCTTTACTTGCGAAGCTTAATGATTTTTCATCCATTCACTTAATGCTCCTCGGTAACGTTATTCAGCTATCTGATACGGTTAGGAACTTTGGGGTGGTGATGGACTCCACAATGTCCTGGAAACCTCAAATTCAATCTGTTTGCAAAAAAGTCTACTATTGTTTCCATTCGTTGAAAAAACTCCGTTGTTTCCTTCCTCCCGTGGTCCGTCGTAATCTTTTTTTATTCTGTTATTTTCCCCCATATAGATTACGCTGACACTGCAAATACTTCAGAATAACTGCATACGGTATATTTTTGATCTCAATAGATCTCAACACATAACCCCATACCGTAACTACTTACAGATATTAACCTGCCAAAACCGTAGATCATTTCCTATATTGACTATGTTACATAATGTTCTTCATAACCAAACACCAAGATACCTGTACTGTATATTTCAGCGCTTGTCGTCGCATGGCTTACCCACAAGATCTCAGCTTGATTCTCTGCTTATGTTCCCGACCCATAATACCGAATTTTACCATGATTCGTTTACTGTACAGGCGATAACTCTTTGGAACAATCTGCCTACTGATATTCGTAAAATTCCTCACATTGCGACATTTAAAAATCATCTAAAGCGCCATTTATCTGCTTCCCAATTATCTGCCTGAAAACTTCTAACTTTTCATCTCTTTTTCTTTGCTTTTCTTCTTCTTCTCTTGCTTCTCTTCTTCTGTTATTCTAGCAACTAACATAGCTTGCCATTTAATTTATTTTTTTGTAACACAGTATACAGTTCATTGATTGGGTCCTTTGGAAGATATCGTTTATGCGATAAATTGATCCTTTCGCTCATATCTCTATATATTAAGTTGTGATATGTATACATAAAGTTGTATTTTCTTTTTTTTTATTATGGCAATAAATTATTATTATTATTATTATTAAAAATACTAGCTTTCGGGAAGTATTCCGATCATGAGGCTTTAACATACACTTAAACACAACATATAGAACATGATTTCCACAAACCAATTTAATAGACAATAAAGCCTCCACATACAAGAAATTGGAGAATTTGTAATAATACAAATCTAAGGCTGTCAATTTATTATCATAAATCAATATGTAAGCTCGTCTTAATTAGTATTTATGTTTTACAGGACATAATTGAAGAGTTACAGAGTAGTTACTATCATTATGCAGTAGAATTATTGTAGAAGAAAAACCTGAAAATACTGCTTAGAAATTAATTTTTTCATAAACAAATTTCCAGCACTTTTATGATTTACAGTTATAAAGATAAGTTATTTTGCTTGACACTATCTATGTAACGTCGTCATGTTATTAAGTTACAATACAACCTGTAATGTTTTGATTTCTATTATTGCTTTTCCTTATCTCTTATAAATAATGGCGCATTCCTTATTGTTAGAATTCCCAACAGTATCAATTAAATTTTTTAAAGTAAGTTCACAACTTTAACATTTATATTTGCGGTAATATAATCAAACAATAATTAGAGGCAATGCCAGAAAATGTTCAAAGTATTACTATTATTTTAATTTTAAGATGAACATTGAATATAGCGCTGTGTATTGGAACAATTGATCGCAAAGAGAATGTATTCGATTTGGAAATAAAAAGGTGAAACCTTAATACTTAGAAATATTGTATAATAATTCCTACAATATTGAACCAGTAAATAAATGCATGGAAAAAGCTCGAACTATGTCAGAAACTGCTATTGTTATACATATAAAAGGCGTAAATCGATTTTGAATGCTATAAAGGGCACAGCAATAAATACCACTTTAAAAGGAAGTGTACAATATGCTGATTTACATGTTTGTGGTTTACAACCCGATTACAGAAACGCATGTTAATAATTACTTAGAAGGTAAAATCATAAAAAAAGCAAAATGCGAATAAATGCCAGAAAAGACCCATCGAGTATTTCTTATTCAAAATCTCACAATCACAATTAAATTCTGTTTTAAAGCAGTATGGAAAAATTGGAAGCGGTTTTATATTTCGTAAAAGAAATTCAAAATGTTAAAAATTTATAATGGGAAACTATAACATATGTGTTAATAAATACTTCAAAATCACAGAAAATTTACTATCTATTATGTCAAAACATAGATTTAAACCAGTTTTCAATCGACCATCGCGTGAAAATGGAAGAAGATGTGTAGATAACACATTTATAAATACATATATTTAACTGACATTTAGGTAACCATCTGACGCAATTGACTACAATTATTCAAAAATACAAAACTGAAATGAACAAACATACAAAAATAAGGCTAATAAATGAAGAAGCAATAGAATATTTCATAAATAAATTACGAAGCAGTGATTGGGCAACAATAAAAGAACAAATCAATAATGCGCCGACAGTTATACAAAGTTTCATCAAATAGTTACATCGTGTTGTCAGACTGATTTTAAAGAAATAACAGTAAAAAAGCAAATGCATATTATCTGCACACTTTAGCACACGATAGCTGAAGTAACGCAGAAATGACATACAAAGAATTGTACCAAATAAAAGAAGGGAGGTTGGAAGGCTAATAGATAATACAAAAAAGAAGCTGATAAACAGTTAACGGCAAAATAACTGCTGAATGGAATATAGTAAAGCAATAAACTGGAAAAAAACAGATGCCAAAAAGAAAATAATTCTCTTCTGGATGCAAACGACCTAAATGATTTGTTTGTAAACAGTAGTAAAATGCAAATTAAGAACATGTAAATTAAAGATTCCATCGGACTTAAGCAAATTGAAGAAGAAGAAGAAATGCAAATAGAAGAAATTGACGCCTTGATCAGCAAGGCTTTTGATTCTGTAGACTATAACATTCTCTTAAAGAAAATTGAAAAATTAGGTATAAAAGAGAACGGAAAGGATCTAATTGGTTCTTATATATAGACAGCAACCGATTTATTGAAATCAAACAACATCAAATTGGAGGAAAGTTAAAATAACAGTACCACAAGCTTCCGTACCAGATCCCATTTTATATTTATTGTATATCAATAACTTGATTGAATATACAAGCACGTCCATCTGTTTATATGCAGATGACACATTATTTATAATACTTCAAAGATTTTCAAGACATAGACCAAAAGACAAACAGAACTTTAGATACAGCCAGCAATTGGTTGTCGATTTTTTTTACATTAAAATAGGGCAATAACTCATACACTTACCTCTTATACTAAAAAAAATTTAGAAGATAAAAAGTCGAACTACTAGAAATCTAGATATTACATTATCGGGATTTTAATCATATAAAATGATTAAAAACGAAATCAGCGTTAGTAATTCCCTGTATTGTCTGCGAGTGTTATCTAGAACATTCCTTCGAAATTCCAATCCAATCCAAGGCTTCAAAGAATTGTGCTATAAAGTGTTGGGGTTGGAATTTCGAAATCTAACTCAACCTAATCTAACTTAGTAATGCTTTGAGCAACCAACATCTTCGAAGCCGGACGAGATATAAATGCATGACTATTATGAGCAGTGTATTTAAGAAAATATTTAGGTTGAGGAAGAATGTTTGTATCAAAAGAAATAACCTCGGTCTACTTCGATGACGTAAACCGTCCCAAGTAGCATGAATAACACTTTCGATTGCCAAAATCTTAGAAATTTTGGGTTGGGTTGGTGTTTTCGAAGTCTGCCAAACTATGAATGAAAGACGATTATGTATTTAAATGATTACAAAATAATTTGGCTAACTTCGAAGATGTCGGCTTTGGGGAAATCATTCATTTCAATCAGTGCTCATTCGGAACAGGAAGCGGAACGGCAATCGCTTCCCGTTTTTTTTTGTAGTGAAACCGATAGGATCTCATGGTTTCTTTAGATGGAGAGACGAAAAGCGTCTCACTATTTCTTCCTACATCCTAGGGATTCGTCCTACATCTTCTTTCCTCTTCTTTTCAGTGTGGGAACCGCCAAGATATTGCAGCTCCATCTTTCAATATCATCTTCAGTCAGTGTCGTGAAAAGAAATCATAGTATTCCTATTTCTTTTTGAAATATTATTTTTTACCTACTTTACGTAGTGCCTCTTTTTGATACACGATCTTATATCTCATGATCTTCGCAAACATAGTAACGATGGCAGTCCACTTTAACTCTCAGCTCAACATCATCTTTTCAACATTTTTGCACTCTGTCACACTCCCCAGAATTACCAGTCCTCACTGTCTATTTGTTTTATTCTTTTCAAGTACCTACAAAAAATGCTCTATCAACACCACACACCCCAACTCAACCCAAATGACTAATCTGTGAGATCGTTATTTACAAAGGAAACCCAACTTTAGAAAATATGTTCGATAATCCTTTCATCATTAATTCTGAGTTAGTTAATCATTAGTTCACACGTCTGGGGAAATATGGACACTTTCGATATGTAAAAGGTTAACGGTGATTACGAACACTACATTCCTTAGAAATCACGGGATTGCTCATGAGATGATTTTAATAAAAATATGGGAATGATGGAGTCTTCTATTGCAGAGTCTATAGATATTGAATTTTAACTTATTTTCTTTAATGTTTTTTGAAATGTGAAGTCTAAAAAATTCAATATATTTCCTTTTTCCATTTCTAAGGTTAATTTAATGTTGCTGATATTACTGAAAATGCTGAAAAAGTCCAGGAGCTTGACATAATTACCCATGCAAATAATCAATATAACAGCCATAACATGTTAAGTCTAATGTAAACGAGTTATGTTTCCCACAGAAGTTTTCGTTGTCGCAATGAATGACAAAGATATCAGAGATGATGCCCGAGAATGAGGAACCCATTGGTAGGGTAGGCCTTCATTCATACAACAAAATTGTTTATTGAAAACAAAGACATTTTATTCGCATACTGTCATGAGGGTGTTAATGAAAGCGTTTACATTCACAAAATTAATCTATTATATTTTTACGGGTATATTAGCATATAAATTTTTGTTATCAAGTGATGAAAGTCTGTGTCTTTTGTTGATATGTAAGGTTTTAACTTTGTTGGTGAATTGAAATAAATTTTTTAATTTAATTATTCTTCTTTTAATCTTAATGATATTCTTTCTAATACAAATTTTTATTTTTTTCTAGGTAAGTGTTATTATTCAATATTACGTATCCTACACCTTTGTCACCATATTATGGTAAGTTATCTTTAATTTTTTGTCTGAAGGACTTAAGATTATATTGGATTGAGCGGAATCTTTACATTCATCTTTACATCAATAACATCATGATTGTCGAGAAAGTAAATCTTATCTTAGAATTATAAGTTAATTGTGATTCTATACTAATAGCAAGATCAACTGGACTGGTATTTCTGGGTAATGAGAACTTATGATTGAAGTTGAGAAGTTCGATATCCTTTTTTACCCAATAAAATTACTACAGTTACTTGACATTATCTAGACGTTGCTGAACTCTTCTTCATTATCTCTCAATATCGGTTAATTATCGCCCGTCAAGTCTTTTAATACCCCTGTATCTAGGAAATTCCTGGGCATTATCCCTGATTTATGTCACTACAATCACAATTTTTTTCAACTTAATATATGTTAGTCATTCAGTCAATCAATATAAGCGTGAATATCACTTTCTTTATTCTTACCTTAACTTCATCATCTATTAATATTGTTCTTAGCGACGTCTCCTCATTAATCACTATAAGTACGTAATGTAATTTATGTTGCATTAATAACATAAATATCGTCAAAAGTCGCCCTTAATAGTTCTTAATAAAATTTCTAATACCTATCATCAAAAATCAACCGTCTGCAGTATAACTTGTAAAAACCAAATGATTTCAGTTCAATCAGTACACATCCAAAATTATTCCGTTGCTGCTTTCCGTTGTAGAGAACCAACAATTAATGCACATGGAGGCGTCGTAATAATGGTAAAAGACTCCATGACTTCTCAAAATATTGATATCTCTACTTACAACAAAGAAAGATGCTTTGAGACTTAGCCGAAACTTAGCACCATAATAGTTGGTATCTATCATCCTCCAACCGGTGACAAAAAAGATATAATTGAAAGGCTTGAAGACACACTTACACACATAAAACAAACATATCGATTTAAGAATATATTTGTAATCGAAGATTATAACATTTGTATTAATGAAACAAGTACTACAAGAGATGACTTCTTGGCGGGAATGTCCGAGTTTGGATTGCGTCCTATCTTCAACAGTCCTTCCAGACTTTATGGAAAGCGCTGCGTGGACAATGTATTCACAGACAGATACACCCATCCTATTGAAGCATATACCGTGAACTTGCATCTTGGAGAAAGAACAGCAAAACATATACAATAAAATGTAGAAAAATGAATACTGTGAACATGGAGACATTCAAATCCTTACTACAAGACATCAACTGGACACCTATATACTCAGAAACAAATACTGCGGAAACTTGTTTTACAATATTCCACAACCATGTTATCAATTGCTTTCGGCATGCGTTCCCCGAGAAGAATGTTAAAAAATTGGTTACGGGTACAAATCTACAATGGAAAACAAAAAATATAGAATAACTAAAAAATAAATTATACGCCTTACGTATAGCAATTGAAGTCACGAAGGACAGTTATTTAAAACAACTATATAAAATATTAAAATCAGAGTATATAAAAAGAATTAATCAAGCAAAGATGAATGCTTATAGCAAGTACATACATGAGTGTGATAACAAAATTTTGGCTGCCTGGAAAATCCAGGAAAACACCAGCAGAAGATCCAGCATTGAATGTCGAAAACTTAAACTTTTTCTTTTCTTAAATCGGGGCTGTATCAAAACACAGTTCGACCAGCTGTGTCGAAGCAATCAGTTTAGTTAATATGGCAAGCTCAGCGATAGAATCACTAGGAGAAGTTACAGTTTTACATGTCATAAATACAATTAAGAATCTAAAAGCAAAAAATACAAAAGATATATACGAATTGTCCACCAAGCTAATGAAAGAAGTTGCACTAATTATTAGCAAATATCTAACATTTATCATAAACAAATGTCTAGAGGAAGGAGTTTTTCCAAATGAGCTCAAATTGGCGAAGGTAACTCCAATACATAAGAAGGGAGACAAAGGTACATATAGTAACTACAGACCAATATCTATTTTACCAACATTATCAAAGATATTTGAAACCATAGTAAATAAAAAAATAATAGAGTATCACAATGACAACAAACTGCTTACAACCTGTCAACATGGGTACCAAAAACAAAGGTCTTCCATAAGTGCCCTACTCAGCGTAATAGAAGCAATTATCTACGGTTTTGATCAGCAAAAATTTACTCAAATTGCTTTTTGTGACCTAACAAAAGCCTTTGATTCGGTGAACCATCCAATATTATTAGCTAAACTAGAGAGATATGGAATAAGAGAAAATGCATTAAAATTTCTAGCATCATATTTGCATAGAAGAAAACAATCAGTTTTTTGGCGAGGACAACAATCATCTTGGAGGGAGGTAACGACTGGAGTACCCCAGGGTTCGATTTTGGGACCGTTACTTTTCCTCGTATACATTAATGATTTGCCAAGCAGTATCCCAACGGAGGTAACTTGTCTTTACACAGATGACACATCTTTCGTTGCAAGAAGTGGTGACATCAAAGAGCTTAAAGAAAAAACAAAACAAAACATTGAAAATGCAGAGCACTGGTTTTCCATTAATACATTAGAACTAAATAAAGAGAAAACAAATATACTCACCTTCTACACAAAATAAAATGATGAGGTAACTGATAAATCCACAAAATTCCTTGGAGTTACCATCACAGAAACACTTAAATGGTCGCAACACATATCCAACTTAAAGAAGCGATTGTCAAATGATTTGTATTGTGTTAAAACTATACGTTGTAACCTTCCACCAGAAACACTGCGTAGCGTATACTTTGCATACTTCCATAGCAAAGCGACGTATGGGATTATTGTGTGGGGTACATCAAGAGAAATGGAAGCCATTTTTGTAATGCAAAAAAAGGTAATTCGTATAATAGCTGATCTAAAAAATCATGAGAGCTGCAGAACTCACTTCAAAAAACCAAAAATACTCACCTTACCTTGTTGCTTTATACTTCCCTGCCTTGAGTATATTCACAATAAAAGAGACTTGCTACCAAACAATACAGATAATCATGATCACAATACCAGATACAAGGATGATATTGTAATTCCGTTTCACCGAGTGGTAAAATCACAAAAGACTTATCATTATATGCCGTAAAATTATACAATGAACTACCACTAGAAGTGAGAAGTCTGGAAGTAAAGGAATTTCGAATTGCTGTGAAGAATATGTTACTCGAAAAGGAATCATTTATAATTATATTCAATATTTTTTTTTTTTGACGTAATAATGTATTAATGTATACTTTATTTAAATAAATATGAATAATATGAATATGAATTAACATCACATCATCAATATCGTCTAAACTACAACATCCATCTTAATTAAACGTAAATTATAAGACCAACTTTGAAATTGCTTTTAAACATTAATTAAAGGAATTTACAAATGGTTTATGACCCAAATCCTTAACTTTATACAGTAAAATATATTTCATACTTTATTTTATAAAGTTTTAATGAACAGCTTCGGAATGCACTTATTTATAAATAAGCATATGATAATGAAGGTCATGATTATAAACACGTTTTGCGATGATTGATGATGATTATTACAAGGTTCGTTTATTTCTTTAACATAAAACCCGTCACGAAAAATCGTATAAAAGAAAAAAAAATATTGAAACAGTATTTTTAGAAATTTTGCCTTTGGATATATAATTTTTCGTACTACGTACAAAATCCATACCACTGCTATCCCAAAATAGGATTCGAATATAGATCTCGAGTGGTTTGTATACAACCGCACGATCAAATGGTGAGGGGCATTTATTTTCGAGTGGATGGAAATTCCAAAAACTCGTTTGCACAGCACGTGTTCCATAATTATTCTTAATGGTTGTACATTACATTATGAATTTTATAGCGAACAATTAAAAGGCTAAAAATTAAAATAACTGTATAAATTAAATGGTTCATAAATAATATCGGTTCAAATAAAAAGACACAAATATAACATCATAACTCGCAATACTACCGGAATTGTTCTCAAGCGAATACGAACCCTCATTTATCAAAACTTACCCCTATGTAAGCGAAAATAATCCAAATTGATGTGACTTTACATGACAAACACCCACTTTTATTCTGAACTCTACGGTTCGAAATTGCTATAAGAGAAACGTACATTTTTCCATTTATCCAACTTTGTGACATCATAGTTCTTAATCCTTAAAAGCCCAATAGCTTTTTTTACATTATTAGGATAAAAGATTATTTAAATTAGACTAAAAGCTCAGATGGTTTAATTAATATAACTTTATATTTAGTGCGAATTATAAACTTAAGAGGTGAATTTTTAAGTAAGGTTGAGTGTATGGATGTGAACCCAAAGGGGGACCAAATGGAAATTGAATTCTAACTTGATAATACCTACAGTTAATTAAGGTTAAGTGCTTTTAGAAATTCCATCTTTATGTAATGAAATTAAGAATTTCAATTAATACATGAAGTTATTTTAGTCCTTCTAATATTCAATGTCTTATTAAGTATATGCAAAAGAAACTACATATTTTCATCTCAAATTAATGTTTTATAATTAAGATGTTTTTAATATTTTTTGCAATTGAAAATGTAAGAAATGTCCAAAACGTATATCAGGCTTAATCTTTTTGAGCTCCCTTTAATCGTGGGACTTTTACTTCATCCAATTATACTCAATAAATATATTAATTAGCAAGAACATGCTTTGGCATGATTTTTAAAAATATTTATGGATGTTTTAAAGCTAATTTATAGAGAGTATGGTTTATAGAAACAAATTACCAATAGGCTTAAAAAATAAACGAAATCGATGGAGTGTATCGGTGATTGTTCATATTCGTTAATATCGGTGAATTTTCTCTCCGATTATATCGAACCGTTCTTACATTGTTGACTGAACGTGCCTGCATCATCAGATTCATCGCTGTCAAATAAAGTGAGTTCCAATTACTTCATTTTCAACTTAATTCTCATTTGAAATATCGATGTTAGTGTCATCACTGGAAAACTTATCAAACGCTTCACAAATGTGGAGAATAAGTTTAATAGATAATGACAAAATCTATTTTTATAGGTAAAGTATATAGGTGTCACAAAATTAAATATATTACACTTATTTTGATAAATGAATTTACTAAACTTGTGTTTTAATTCCTATATACCAAGTAAGGCCAATTAAGGATAACAACAAAAAAAATAAAGACGAAATTTGTGTCAATTTGATACTAAATTTAGATTATGGTTAATTAATCTGGAAGTTTTAATTAAAGTGTAATTTTGAGCTTGGATAAGTTAGGGATATAGTTTTTTCAGTGAATGCATAAATTATAAAAAATAATTTAAACATTTTGTTGGAAGATGTATCGTTGATCCTTAAGGTGAATCATTTACACTGCAACAAAGAATAACTATGAATTTAAATGAAAAAAGATGTTATACAATTTCTTATAGTCAAATATAGCAAAAAATATGTACAATTTTAACGACTCAATTTTGGGTTGCGAAGGGTTGATAAATAGTTTGTATAAATATCTACACTCATCTAACATAAATGCATATTTTTTTACTTGCAAGAACGAAAATAAAAATTAAAACGTATTTTTTACTACGACTGGATAAAATTTCCAAACATGAGCTGAATAAAGTAAACTCAATAAACTATTAAAAAGAGAATGTTGTTTAACAATTTTTAATGATACAGACAGAAAATTGTTTGTTTCCTTAATTTTCAAAAAATTATAATTTTATTATGATGTGTTTTCGATGTAAAATTTTTATATTTTGAAAAACTCACTAGAATTGATAAAGCAGTTCAGACACGAGTTTTCGGTTTATTCTGTAAAAAAATAGGTTCAGACCACAAAGTTTTGTTACTATATTCACATAAACGGTAGTTGTTGAGAGGGAAGCTACTTAAAAATTTTTTGACTTAAGAACATAAGTTAAGTATAAACTTAAGTACATGGGATACAATAATATAAAACTTACTAAACGTGCGAGGTCTTCGCACTAAGCTGGTTGATATATATAACGGCCTTTTAAACACTGATTTAGACATCATTTGCTTAACTGAAACCTGGCTTCACCAAGGTATTCACACTGCTGAGGGCTTTCCCAATTGTTACAGAGTTTTCAGACATGATCGCCCGAACGTCCCCGATAATAGTGTACGAGGTGGTGGTGTTTTGATTGCGGTGGCATCCTCACTGTTTGTCCTTCCGCAGCCAACATGGTTTGTGGACCTTGAGGCAGTTTGTGTTACGCTACGTACCGGCTCTACTACCTTACACATTTGTTGCGTTTATATACCTCCTTCTGATCAAAATGCCTTGTTTAATTTTATTAATGAAATTAGTTTAATTATTGAAAGACACTCTAACGACAAATTTCTGATTTGTGGTGATTTCAACTTACCTGATATTCGCTGGACAGCCGATCTCGCCACCGGCGCCTCCACATCTTCTGCTCGTTCGGGTGAGTTTTTGGATGCCCTTGCCTTATGTGGTCTTAACCAACTTAATTTTCACATGAATGTGTTTCATAATACTATTGATTTAATTCTTGCTAATTTTTCTAATATATCTTATATTACATTAAGCACCCATCCTCTGGTTCCTGAGGATGGTGCACATACCACTTTGGAATTCTTCTGCTCGCTTGAAATGCCACGCCGCCTTCCTGCTGAATCATCTAATGTGTTTAACTTCAAACGTGCTAACTTTTCTGAGATTGATTTGTACCTATCTACTATTAACTGGGATACAGAGCTAAATACTCGCGAAATGGACCCTGCTGTTGACTTCTTTTACCATTTAAATGTTGCCATTCAAAAATTTACTCCGCTTAGGCGTAAAATCACCAGTAGTTTTCCTTTGTGGTTTTCGCGGGATACTATCAGAGTGATCAAAGAAAAGCGAAGAGCGCATGTTAAGTGGAAACGGTATGGTAAACAAATAGACTACTTGTCCTTTTTCATTACTGCGAGGGCGTTCCAAGTTTCTCATTCGGCGCGACTATGGGCAGTATGTTGGTGGTGTCGAGAACAGTATTAAGGCTGATCCTAAATACTTTTGGTCTTATATTAAAAATAAGAGAGGTGCGGATACAATTCCCACACCTATGTCATTAAATGGTACTATTGCCGGGGACGGTAAGGGTGTCTGCTCGCTATTCGCAACATATTTCTCTTCCGTGTATATTTCGCCCTCTGTTAATCCACTTAATTCTGCTAACATTGGCCTTAATGATACTACATTTCTGGGTCCGATGCGCTTTGAGCAGTCTGAGGTTGTGGAGACACTTTCCTCCTTGAATATAAATAAAGGTCCGGGCACTGATGGAATCCCTCCTTTTCTAATAAAATCTTGTCTTGAATCTCTTTCTCTACCTCTTGTCATTTTATTTAATAAATCTTTAACGGAAGGTACGTTTCCCACTTTTTGGAAGCAAGCCTATATTTCGCCAATTTTTAAATCCGGTAGTCGTAACCTTATTTCTAACTATCGCCCGATATCTATATTGCCTGTGTTTGGTAAGGTTTTGGAGAAACTGGTTTATACTAGACTTTTCTTTACTCTTAAATCCAAAATTGATACCAGACAACATGGTTTCTTTGCGAATCGGTCAGTGGAGAGCAACCTACTTGAATACACTAATTATATTTTAAAATCGTTTGACGAATATTGTCAAGTTGATTCAATTTACACAGATTTTAGCAAGGCTTTTGATCGTGTAGATCATAGCCTCCTTTTAACTAAACTTCATGGTTTTGGTATTCATGGTGGGTTGCTCCGCTGGTTTGATTCATACTTGAGAGGTAGGAGCCAGATTGTCTCTGTTAATGGATACTGCTCTGACCCTATTACAGTTCCCTCTGGCGTTCCTCAAGGCAGCCACCTCGGTCCCTTGCTATTTAACATCTATATTAATGATATATTCAAGGTTGTGAAACATTGTGAATGTCTTATGTACGCTGATGATCTTAAGCTTTATCTGCGTGTTTCCTCTCCGTTGGACTGTTCAAGGCTGCAGACTGACCTTCTCAGGATTTCTGACTTTTGCACTAAGAATTATTTAACTTTAAATTTATCTAAATGTAACGTTATTTCTTTTTCGAGAAGAAAGAGTACTCTTCATTACGATTACAGCGTCGCTGGCGAAAACTTAATACGCGTTTCCTTCATTAGAGATCTTGGTGTGACTCTCGATTACAAGCTTCTCTACGCTCAGCATATTGACAACATTGTTAATAAGGCTTGGCGTATGCTTGGCTTTATTATGAGATCCACTTCGTCCTTTACAAGCGTTGACGCTATCAAAAATTTGTATTTTGCCTATGTTTTCAGTGTTCTCAACTTTTGCACTGTAGTTTGGAATCCCCAATACCTTATTTATATTGATCGTATTGAGAAAATTCAATCTAGATTTGTGAAATATTTAAACTTTAAATCTTTCACACCTTACATTAATTACGATTCGTGTTGCAGATCTTTTGGAGTCGGTTAATATTCATGTTCCTCCCCGCCTACTTCGCTTTAATTTCTTGTTTTGTACGCTTATTCCGCGCACCAATGCTTTTCGGAACTCTCCTATGTTGCGAATGGCTCGCCTGACTGACAGACTTAATATTGATTTATTTCAGCACTCCTTTTTTACCTTCAGGCGATTAGTTCTTGATACCGTCAGCGAATTACCTCATACGTTTTGATAGCCCGAGACTCTTTTAATTGAAGTACTTTAATTTAGCCGTTATTTTTTATTAGTAGGCATTGTTTATTTTGTTTTAAAGGTTTTTTATTTTTGCTATGTTATTTTGTTTTTTTTTATTTTATTATAATTTCTTTTTTCTTAATGACATTTAAGTCCACTGTTAAGTTTAATTTGATTTTTAATTGATTAATTAAGGCAATTTTTGTTTTCTTTTGTTACACGTTTTCTTTTTCTTTGTATTATAATTTTTTAGTGGTACAGAACTTTTGGGTTTGTCCTGTCTCTGTACCCATAAAATGTAAATAAAAAAAAAAAAAATAATATTTGACGAAATCCTAAAAATTATTACTGCTATTGTTTGCATTGTGTAACGAAAATGAATTTTTATTATGTAAGTAATAGAGTTAGGACTAATGCTGTTTTATTTTCTATTAGAGTAATCTCCTCTGTTTACTTCTAACGAATCGTATTAAGAATTTGTTAATATTCTTCTTTAGATACTTATAAATACGGGCTATAATCTTCACAAACAAGAAGTCTTTTGGGTTGCGCTTTCCTAGAAAAATTTCCCATATATCGCAATACTCCAAAATATTTATTCACTTTGCCATAAAGGTGGATATCGATTTCATTAATCTTTACAGAAAAGAAAAGTGTTGCTCAATCTTCCTGAGAAATTGAGATGAAAAGCAGGATAGAAAATAGTGCTCACACCTGTTCGATGTATAGTATCGGAGACTTAAGGCGAGGTTTCTGCAAAGACCTTCGGTTTAAAGTAAAATATCGAATTACATTATACTTTAATAAAACAACATCTATAAATATTCTCCATAGATCATCAGAAAAAACCAACATATACTAAAATACAGAAAGGAAAATTAAATACGATGGTACATACCCGTGGAAAAAAGTTTGGTGAAACGATATTCACTATAATTAGTACACTCTATTTATCTTCTTTAGCTTATCTCTCTTATGTTTTTTTGATGTCAATTTTGTCGCCTAATAATTTTTAAATCAAAAAGATAAAAAATTGAAATATATCATTACTTACCTTCTCTTAAATACTAGATACTAGTATTTAAGAGAAGGTAAACTAAAACTACTAGACACTAAAAAATATTCCCCGGATATAAAATTTAAAAAATTAAAAGTCTAGCCATATCTTCGTGTCAGCTAAAATTTATTATTTAACACTTATTGTTGTATGTGAACAGTAATATTTCCTTCTTTCGTATTGACGGATACCAATTGGTGTCTAATGGTGGGTTCATGCAACGTGTTTTAGTTTTAGTGGTAGTTTTAGTCTTAAACGTTTGCGTTAGCTTTAGTTGTAAGGAAAGATATTGATTCATGCAATATTTAAGCACAACATATTAAAGCAAAATTTGAACATATATACAATCGTGTAAAATTAAAAATACAAAAAGAAATCTGGGGGATAAGGAGTGAAACCGTTTTGTTTTTTAGAAATATTTTGTTTCTAATATTATTTGATAGTGATCATAGCGATTTAATATGAATAAAAAGAAAATTGTTGTCGCTGCTAGTGCAATGTGTTTGAATGCAGCATAATTAATCGCACAAAGTTTGAAGAATCGAGAATAAGAGGTGAGTTATGCCACTCTTATTAGAGCATACAGACATAGAAGAGGACGATTTACAATTTTTTAAATATGTCCGCATATCATTCGAAGAGTTTAAAAAATTGTTAAAACTGGTTACACCTTTTTTATCAAAAACACCAAATAAAGGTGTAATTTCACCACCTGAGAGGTTGATAATAACCCTACAGTAAGTTTTTATTTACACCGTGTGCATTAGCTTTAGTTGTAAGGAAAGGTATTGGTTCATGCAATATTTAACCAAGTACATTCAAGTATAATTTGGACATATAAAGTCGCGCCAAATTAGAAATACAAAAAAAAGTGAGTGAAGAACGGAAGAGGAGAAAACGGGGCGAAACCGTTTTGTTTATTAAAAACATTTTGTTTCTAACACATTCTAACATTATTTAATATGAATAAAATTAAATTTGTTGTCGCTGCTAGCGTAATGCGTTTAAATTAGGAATTACAATCTCGGGATATCAGGATCCCTGCATCCTGGGATTGTTCCTATAATGACCAATTTTTCCGAATCTGGGATTTAAATGTCGTTGATCAATGATGGTCAGAAAATAACAAAAATCTCCAACAAAAAACCAAGTACATTAATGTCATCATTAATCACAGTGAGTTTCAAATTATGAGAAGTTAGTTTGACTTTTAGATCGGGTCTTATTTGTCATCGAGACATAAATCTTAATAAAGCATATATTGCTTCCAAAAGACTTGATACAGTCCATAGAAAACTTAATACTGCTTATAGAAGACCTGATACTGCTTAAAAAGGATTTGAAATGTGTCCAGAATACTTCAAAGAAATGCTTCCAGAAAACTGGACATTGCCTTTAGAAGACTAAAAATGCTTCCAGAAAATTTCATACTACTTTTCGAAGATTTTCAAAAGACTTGATATTGCCTCGAAACGGCTTAATACTGCTCCTGGACGACTTTAAATGCTACCAGAAGACTTGATACTGCATTCAGGAGATTTGATGTCGCTTTCAGCAGACATGGATTGCTTCTAGAAGGCTTGATACTGCTATTTGAAGACTTAATATTGTTTTTCTTTTGCTTACAAAAGACTTACACTGCTTCCAAAAGATTTGATAAACCCATAGCAGACGTAATACTGTTTCTAAAGAACCTGATATTGCTTCCAAAAGACTTGTCAACATAGAAAGGAGAAATGTTCAAAATACTTGTAATGCTTTAAACGATTTAATACTGCTTCTAGAAGACTTGAAGTTCTTCCAGAAAACTTGATATTGCTTTTGGAAGACTTGAAATGCTTGATGAAAAAACTTGATACGTTTCTAGAATGCTTGAACTTCTTCCAGAAAAGACTATATAGCTTTTGAAAGCCTTGTTGCTGTTTTTAGAAGAATTGAAATGCTTCCAAAAGACTTGATATTGGTTCCAGAAGACTTGATATTGTTTTTAAAACTTCTGGCAAAAAACACGATATTGTTGATAAACTATTTGAGTTATCTTGACTGGCAGATTGATCTAGGCAATTTTGAACTGTGGATTTTTTTAACTCTTTGGATACTATTACATAAAAATTATTTTAATAGCTACATCCGATGTGGTAGCAACCAATACTAAGCGACTTTTTCTTCCTAAGATTTAATACGATTTACTTTAAGTAATAGATTAGGAATTGATAAAGCAGCAAAAACAGTCTGCATATTTCAAGAGTAAAATGGAGTAAATAGTGCATCTAGCAGAAACGAGTAATGATTTTTTATTACTCGTTTTATTATTTTTTATTTTTTAGTTGTAATGTAAGTTTAGTGATAAACATACGTAAAAGGAAACTAAAACATTCTAATTTTTAAACAAAACTGTTCTTTCAAAAAAACACCCCATGTTTTAAATCACCTTTTGAACTGTTTGATCATTTTAAAACATATCATACAGTTTTAGAAATGTTTGTTTTAAACACTTTATTTAAAATATAACAACCGTGATTGAAATTATTATTATAATTGAGGCGCTGATGCATTTTTCATTAATTTGAATGTTTACAATTTGTTCTATCTAACAATTATATTAAGTTTGCCCTTCTTTCCCTTCAAAAATTGAATATCACTCAAAACGGCTATATATAATATGGCTAAGAGTACAAACGGCAAACACTAACCACCGGTTTCATTTTGGATTATGAATAATAAATAAATTTGTTTATTGTATTGAATCAAATAGAATAATCTATTTTTTAAGTAATTAAAGTCTGTCTTTGGTGAAAAGTAATGTCTTTGGTAATGATTGAAAATATCAAAGTATTAAAAACTATTAAATAACGTTAGGTAGTTTATTTAGAATAAACTGAAAACTGCCGGATTTTTTACCTCATAACTAAAAAATGATTACTAAAAAACACTTTTTTTTGAAAAATTCGCCTTTATGCAAAATATCAAAAACTATTTCTATTCTCAACGCCTCAATTGCAATATAATAAAATCAAAAAGTTAACCAACTTAACTTTTATTTATAAAATAAAACGAAACACTGCCATTAAAATCACGAATGAGAAAAGTACGTAGTAAGAGTTTAAGAAGTTAAAAGTTGGGAACTCTTGTGACTAGGACAAAAACCGTTTTAGTCGTAAGATGTTGCATGAACAGTACTACTATTACACAATACCTTAACTTTTCACTCTTATGACTATAACTACGACTAATACTAAAACACGTTGGTGTACACGTTGGTAAAACACATAAGTGACCAAGTGGTGGTGGAGTCGGTTTCTGCGTTAAGTCACAATTTAGATTTGGTACGAGGTTGAGCTTGATCTCTCATAGTACCGAACACACATGGATTAATGTTTAAATTACAGGCAACACTTTTACTTTTGGTTGTATTTACAGACCCCTGAACCAGATCTGGAGAACGAATTGGCCATCCGATTTTTCGTGGATCATTGATGGTCCACTCGGCAAATCACTGATATCTAATGTCGACTCACTCGTAATGTACACGATGGTGCTCGAGTGTTAATTATGAATGATATAATGGAATGCGATTACACATGGTGGATGCACATATTTCCTGCATGAACATATAGCAGACGATAACGGGTCAACAATACGTAGATATGGTGGTGTGGCCAATTTTGCTTCCCTAGGAGGTGACTCTTAGTAGTGCTTGTACCTGTTTGTTCTACGCCTTTTATTTTTTATACTTTATCACAAGGTTTATACCTAATCGCAATCCTTACATTAGATTTTGTAAACTCGCTCAAAGATCACTTTTAGCACCTCCTGATAAATTTCTCTAACAGTTAAAAATCGGCTTTTTTTCCAGTTTATTATGACATTTCAGTTTAACTGCAGGTTGGTAAATGCGGACCTAAGTTCATTCTTATTAAATTTGTGCGTATTATTTGTTAAGATATGATCAATTTTGTTATATGTGGAGAATGCAGCATTAATATCGAATTTATTTAAAGATTCTTTAAATTTATATTGAACTGAAGGGATTATACACGAGCTATACGAATTTATATTTTTTGTTGAAATGGGGATAAATTATATTGTTTAGACTAGATACTTTTCGAATGATGATGAACTTTGTTATTAAAATTTGGAAATAATTGAATCAGTAACAGCTGTCTTTCTAAAACTGTTAAATTCTAGTGTGTTATTGAATATGTTACGAGAAATTATCAAATCTAAAAAGTTATGTCTGCCATCAAGGTGTCAAGGTTTACAGAGTGTCTCAGCGACTCTGTTCATTAAATTTTATGAGGTTCTGATCAAAATAAAATCAATGGAATCTTCGACTGAAATATTTTCAGATTTCTTCCGATATAACCGTGAGTAGCTACCTACTTTTTTTAATAACAACCTATAACACCCTAGAACACCCTATATATTTCTACATATTTCGATTTGTCTATTGTCAAGGTTTATAAATAACTTTACTTTTTGCAATTTGGTATACAATTTATTATATATTATATTGGAGCATGTCCTTGTGCCGAGAACAGTAAAAAGTAATCTTTCGAATGTTAGAAGTACTACAACTTGATTTTCTTAAATCCCCTAATTTCATCCCCTATAATTTATTACTTCGGCAACTCATTTTAAATCTTTTATATTCTAAATGAAGAAATTCTAATTTATTTTTTGTACATGGAAAGCGTGACAATGTCTAATTAACGATCTCGTTGAGACACCCTGTATATGTCAAACACATTATGTTACATATCAAAAATCTTATGCGCTTCCTCCTTATTGTAAAAATTCAACAAATACAATGTAAAAAGGGGGAAAATTAAACTGCTTTAATTAATTGGTTGTGAATATATTTTTTAGCGAGATTTATTCAGAAATTTACTAAATGCAAATAGTAAATTGTGTACTATATAAAGTACACTTTATCAAAACACCCACGTTCTTTATTACAACATTATGCCATATTGTATCTACTTCATAATGTGTTAAATTGTCTTACCCAGTTTAATTTAAATAAGCTTTTAACTTCATAGCTTCTATTGTAATAAATTACTTAAGCTTTCACATTAAAATTATATTAAGTTTACGATTCTCTTATTTGAATTAATTAAATGTTCCATTACCTCTATTTAAAATTACTAGTGCTTATGTGGGTTTATTTAAAATTTCAAATAAATTCTCTAAAAAAGGATTGAAAATCTTTGTATGCATTGTATTAAACCGAATTGAAAGAACCTTTATTGTTCCAAACGACATAAAGGAGATGGTTCTGGTTTAAATCGTGTTTGTTTTCACTTTACGCCTCGCGGGGATCAGCTCTGGTCTTCTGGGTATGTATTTTTGGTGAATGCGCCGGGAAAACATCTCGTTGTTGACAAAATATTTCTAGCTACACTAGTTTAGCTTATTGTATGTTACACGATAGTGTATAATTCAAAAAATACATCAAATATTTTATATCGATTTTTATATGAGTATAGATTATAACGTTTCATTATTTACTTCGTCATTATCAGTTTCTTTTATTACCATCCATTTCGATAAGACATATAACAATAAGTATCTGTAACAACATCAGCTTCGAAAAAAAGCGCCTCGGGCGATTTTCGATTTTTACGTTCGGCTTCGTCGTAAAAGTGCCATCGAAATGAAGAGGGCCACCTTGTGCCAACATCTCGAAATTTTGCGGTGGAGGCTGTAAGTCGACCTCGTTCCTTCTGGGCGTATCCGAATTAATACCTATCGCTACCAGACGGTCGAGATTACGGTACCTTTATGACGACCCCAGCGCGCAATCACGCTCTGCCATATTCCCTACCGTGTTTGTTGCCAGGACCAGCTCCTTTCCCACATGACCTTTCAGTTACTCGACGTTGAAATCTCAGCAGACAGCAACGCTTTCAAATAGATTCTAACTGCAGCTTAGAGAGATCAATAAATATGGAAATGTGATATATTGCCTTAATTTTCGAAAATTAAGTTAATTAAGTAAAATTATGGATTATGTGAAATAATATCCTAATTATACACAACATAATTTTAGGACCTCAAACATTAATACATGGTGTCTTGAATTACAAACTAATCCTTGAACTGAATTAAACTGCGTGAAACGTCGTTCGTCCGAGAATTATTCGAAAGTTTAACCACACCTCATTATGCAAAACTTAGTGTTAAACTTTAACGAATAATCCCTCGGATAACTTTTCACCTATACACATCTTAGTTTGAATTAATATTCAAGCTTCAACGTTTGTACTAGATCTCAAACGGTAAACTGTTAGTATTAAGTTAGTCCATAATTTTGTCATTATTGGTATAATGAAACGTTTAGAAACATTTCGAAAATATCTACAAGGTGACATTATGTACGATTTATTGATTTATTGATGCTCATAAAAAATTCTAGTACATAGTTGTACACATTGTCATCATGCAACATTAAGAGTAGAAAAACAAGGTGAACTATAAAATCAATACTAACCTTGAAGATTTTAAATTAAAACGTTTTAGTATTCAAATTTTATCATTAAAAAAAAAATGCTTGAAATTTTCGTTTTAAATTTTAAACAGAAATCTCGCGCGTTGATTATGATGGGTTACAAAATCGTGTTTTTTATCCTGCTTTATAGGCTATAGATGAACTTGGTTTATATCCAAATTCAAAGCAATACGATCGAGCGCGATAATGACCCTCGCATCCTATGAGCCTGAAAATTGAGGAGCGCCTTTATCAAAAATGCAATAGCTTTATACCGGGAGGCTAAAAGCTTTAGACGAGATTATGTGTTACTGGTGGAAAGTTACGTGAGAGTTTCTCGAATGAAATGTCGGGTAGGTGATACAATAAATTGCCTTCTTGTATAAAGGATGTTAGTTATAGTGATCTGTGTTAAAATGTCAAGACCTGTTTATTATTATTATTATTATTATCTGTATATACATGAATGTGCGCAACCACTAAAGAGAAAAAGCGTTATAAAATTTTTCTGCTTAAAATTTTCTTTTATAATGTGGCAAATGAAAATACAAGTAGTACTCGTCTTACGACTGGGTTTTTTATAACTTTAATGTAAATATGTACATATTACAATATTTTCAGATATATTTATCTTTATTTTGATTAATTTCTTAGATTCTGTTTTCGTTTAAATCGGGATTATTCTTGGTGATATGATTACTTATCCAAATCATTAAGAAGTTTCTCCAACTTATGAATCGGCCCTCTCGTTTTTTAATTAAAATTGTATATTTTATATCTACTGCTCCTTTGAATGCTTCTATTAATCGCAACTTGTTTTTTATTATTATTATAAAAATGATTTATTCAGGATAAGCGGTCCACAAAGTAATTAATGAAACAACTTTTTAAAATTGCTAATATATTTCGAATGTATTTTTCATTCTTCTTCAGAGCATTTATGTTGCTAAAATGGAGATTTTTTTTATTACAATTAATGAAAAGGTTTTTTAACATGAGCATCCAACATATGTTGAAGACGCCAAAGAACAAAATAAGATGAAATTAAACTTACTTGTTTTAAAAAGCATGAAATATAAAAATCGTCTTGGTCATAGTAGAAAACACATTAAAACTGAGTATCGGTAAATTAAAATAACAAATTAAAAGTTCAACAAGAACGTGTAAAATTTAACAATACAAAATGGACTCGATGAGAACGTTAAAATGTAAAAATTGATATGAAAAAAAAAACCTGTTTTCGATCGCAAACACAACCCCGAAAAACGAAACTGCGCACAAACCGAAATTTACCAAAAACAATGCGGAAACTTTAAAAATTTAAATTTCAAAAATTCAAACCAAATTCTATTTTAGCCAAAGCATACTTTCTGCCAAAAATTCATAAGGAAGGAGTACCTTTAAGACCTATCATCTCTTCCATTGGTGCGGCATCGTACGATTTGTCGGGTCACATTTCTGATATATTAAGTCGGACTTTTAGTAACAGAACTAATTATAACATCACTAACACTTTTCAATTTGTTGAAGAGTTTAGAGGTTACAGCCTCCCTGAAAATCACATCTTAATTTCTTTAGATGTTGTTAGTTTGTTCACCGTTATCCCTTTGGATTTGGTTAATGAGATAATTAAGGAAAAATGGAATTTAATTGCTGAACATTGCTCATGGGATAGGGTTACCTTTTTAACAGGTTTAAAGTTGATTTTTGACACTTCAATTTTTACATTTGATAATGTTATTTATCATCAAGTCGAAGGTACACCTATGGGATCTAAAATATCACCTGTCTTGGCTTTGATTGTGATGGACTATGCGTTGGACGAGATTTTGATTAATAATGGTTCAGTTTTTCGTATAAATTTCATTAAGAAATATGTTGATGATTTGGTTTTGGGGGTACACAAGGATGATGTCAATACAGTGTTAAATTGTTTTAATGATTTTCATCCGAGCATTCAGTTTACAATGGAGTTGAAAAGTAATCATAGCATTCCTTTTTTAGATACTAAAATAATTAGAGACGGTTTCAATAAGATTAAGTTTGATTGGTACGTTAAACCGACTTACTCAGGACGTTATCTTAATTATTTCTCAAGTCATAGCTTTAAGCACAAACTTTCAACTGTACGTTGCATGAAGCACAGAGTCTCCAACATTTGTAATAAAGAATTTCTTCGTGAAAACTTAGAATTTCTACAAAAAACTTTTGTTAATAATGGTTACCCAAGTAAATTAATTAATAAAATTTTATTTTCAACACCGTTAATTAATAATAACATAAACCAGGTCAGTTTAACTAACTCATCTTTACTTACAACTGAACCTATCATTTATAAAAAACTACTTTATATCGAGAAGTTAAGTGATTCTTTGAAAAAAACATTATCAGTGATTGACAATTTAAAAGTAGTTGAGCGCTACGATAACAAACTTGGTAACCATTTCACAAAATTTAAAGACGCTACAGAAAACAAATTTAAATCCAATTTAATTTACTGCATTTCATGCAACGATTGTAGTGGAAAATATGTTGGTCAGACTTCTCAATGGCTTAAAAGTAGAATTTCTAAACATAAAAGTAACTGCCGGTTGAATAAGACCGTTTGTGCATTATCCCAACATGTTCATGATTGCAAACACACCTTCGATTTTGATAACGTTAAAATTTTGGATGTTGAATCTAATTACTACAATAGAATTTTCTTAGAGATGGTCCATATAAATTACATTAGTAATACTGTTAACTATAGAACGGATACTCAGAATTTAAGTAACATATATGCTTACTTGTTTACTAGGGACAAGACTAACCATAACTATAATCCACCAACCCAACATAATCATGATATTAATAATGTTTCTACTTTCTCTAATTTCATTTTTGATTGTTAATTGCATTTTCTTATTTACATAGTCTGCATTAATTATCCTGATTACGTTTTATTGTTTTTATTTGATAAATCGTTTCTTTTGGTTTGAATTTTTGAAATTTAAATTTTTAAAGTTTCCGCATTGTTTTTGGTAAATTTCGGTTTGTGCGCAGTTTCGTTTTTCGGGGTTGTGTTTGCGATCGAAAACAGGTTTTTTTTTCATATCAATTTTTACATTTTAACGTTCTCATCGAGTCCATTTTGTATTGTTAAATTTTACACGTTCTTGTTGAACTTTTAATTTGTTATTTTAATTTACCGATACTCAGTTTTAATGTGTTTTCTACTATGACCAAGACGATTTTTATATTTCATGCTTTTTAAAACAAGTAGGTTTAATTTCATCTTATTTTGTTCTTTGGCGTCTTCAACATATAATTGTAATAAAAAAAATCTCCATTTTAGCAACATAAATGCTCTGAAGAAGAATGAAAAATACATTCGAAATATATTAGCAATTTTAAAAAGTTGTTTCATTAATTACTTTGTGGACCGTTTATCCTGAATAAATCATTTTTATACTTATTGCCCACGTACGGTCGTTGGATACTTCTTGCCGTTTTATTATTATAACAGTTAAATAGATGTTAATTTGGTTATATCACAAAAATTATCTCCTTAAAACTTTTATATTATTTATTTTAAATTTTTAAAATTGCATTCTTTGTAAAATTATTTGTACTTTTCGATTTTCTACAATTCTTCAAAAATTGTGAAGGAAATTGTAAAATTTATAAAATGTTTCAAACATTAAATTTGAGTTTAAAAAATGATATATCGAAATCAAAACTTTCTTACACAAATCACGAAAAATTTGATCATATATTAAGAATTCGTATATTTACGAATTTTTCAAAAATGATTAAGAAAATTGTTAATTTATTAAAATGTTAGAAAAGGTTGAGTTCAAAAAGAGCAACCTTTGGATTTATAAATCACTACAAAATTTCGTCAAGGTATCTTAAGAATTCAAGTTTCTACAATTATTCAAAAATTATTTAGGAAATTGTTATTTTTATGCTACATGTATTTCTTTAGTACATACTTTTCTTTATAAACCCCAAAAAAACACAAACATTTCATGAGGAAATTGTTCTTTTTATAATAAATGCAACAAATTTAGGTTGACTTGAAAACTAGATATCTCAAAAATGTAGCGAGATACCTAAGTATGGGTTTATTCAGAGAAAAGTAAGTAGGTAGTTCGTTTATAGATCACGACAAATTTCATCAGCATATCTTAAGAATTCAATTTATTACGTTTTTTTCAAAAACGATTAAGAAAATGTTATATCTATGAAATGCTACATATTTAGGTCGAATTCAAAACATGATATCTCAAAAACGAATAGAGATATTCAAGTATGATCGTGTGCGTATAAAAGTACATACCTTTCTTTGTAAATGACAATAAATTTGATCAAGATATGTTAAGAATTCAATTTTGTTAAAAATGATTAAGAAAATATTATATTTATGAAATGCTACTAAATATGTAGGTCGAATTCAAAACACGATATATCAAAAACGAATTGAGATATTCAAGTATGATTATGTGCGTATAAAAGTACATACTTTTCTTTGTAAATTTCAATAATTTTCATCAAGATATCTTTAGAATTAATTTTTTTACGATTTTTCAAAAATGATTAAGAAAATGTTATATTTCTAAAATGCTATATATTTAGCTCGAATTCAAAACATAATATCACAAAACCGAAGTGAGATATTCATGTATGATTTTACTCTAAAAAAAGTGTCTTCATACTCTTCTTTATAGATCACGAAAAATATCATCCAGATATATTCTATGATCCTGACCATACCGGACACTTTTATATGATATAAAACTGGTGTTATAGCCGGATATCCGAGTGAAGATGATGCCGGATCTATTCATTTCAATATTCGTTTCATTGCTAGTCATAACTCTAATTATTGACTATAGTAATAAAAAAATGAGGTTGTTGTTCTCAGGAGAAAAATAAGTAAGAAATCTTTTAATTTTAGTAAATGTTATTTGAGTATGGTATTTATGTTGGCATCGTTTTCTTTAAGCAGCTGACATCAATTTTTATATCAATTAATTGATGATGTCAAATTCTCCCAAAAGCTTTTACTTTGCAAATTATATATTGTTTTTGAAGTGTGCTATTTTTTATTGTATTTGATTTAGGTCAGGTAAGATTATTTCTATTTTGGTTCTTGCTTTTAACAATTTATCTTGACATAACTTTTACTTGGTATAAATTTTAATTTCCATTGTCACAAAAAATGGTCTCTAACTTGAATTGGTTCCATCAAATGTTACTAAAAATTTCCTACTAAAAATTGTCGTGGTTTAATTTTACATTAATTTTTATAAATTTTTTTTATTAATTTTTATATTAAATTTGTTTTTCTTTTTGAAATTTATTTTCGTATTTAAAATTTTTGACGACTATAATTTTTTGACGAATTTTTATATGTTGGGGTTGTAGAAAAACGGTGAACGTTCAGTAAATATAATGTGTTTTTGGGAAATTTTCGGTAAGGAACTTTATCCAAATTTTGAGGGATCTCTCCTGAAGATCCTTAAATTAGGCGCATTTTTGGTAACGCAAGTCATTTATATTGGACATTATTTTGCATGGACATTTACGGTTTTTTCTTGTTTTTAATTGGGGTTGTGATATAATAAAACCCTGTTAACAGGTATGTTTTCTCTCTTTAAAGATAATATCTTTTATTAATAATATCATTTTGAGTTAACGATGACTACACTCTGTGACAGTTTCCACTTATGTCAAAATTCGATGATCGAAACATCATAGTGCAGCAATTACAACTACCAAACAGTTGTGTGAAAACTACTGGCTTATGTATTTTATTCCTGCTGATTATAGTGTTTTTTACTGTTTAACCAATATATTCGACTGGTTTTTATATAGTCAAAACCCAATTCTTCATACTGTGTTTTCCTAAGCCCACCAGTAGAAGGTTTCATATGCCACAACCTTACATTTTCGATTTTTTACTTATATATATTTTCGACACAATTATTTATCTATTTTACGTAAACCATATAATGAACTTAAAAGTGGTGTAAACTGCCAACCCTGATCCTAGATGCCACTTTGTTATTCCTTTAGTTGCTTTAGTGATCTCAATCATTTTATCTTAAAAGTTTATCATCTATTGTAATGGGCATATTGAAAAGTATGAGCGTATGAACTGAACTTTGTAAGATTCCGTAGTCCAGCATGTCTGTTTGGTTATTCTGCAAACAGTTTCGTTGTGTTCTGAACCCAGCTTGTCCTGTTTTAGGTAAATAACGATCAAAACCGGTTATTGGGAGCATAATTTTTCAATAACATTTCATCTTCCGAAATACAATTTCTATTATTTTCGTCGATTATTACAATACATATAGTTCACATCAGCTGTCTGTTTAACCGGACACGCTTTGTCTTCCTCCTTCTCTTCGCTGTCGCCACTTCCCCCATCTATCTCCTTTTCTCCGCCCTCTCCTCCAACATTCGCCATCAATCCAGCACCTTCTTCCTCAATTCAGTCCAAAGTAGTTATAGATTACCCACAAAGACTGTAAAGATTCCCAGCTTTCCCTACACAATCTGCACCCCCTCTCATAATCCTCAATCTAATATCTCTTGGGTGTTTCCTCATTCACACACCTGAACCTGGTTATTAACCTTTTCCCCACCGACATCAGGTACTTTTGTAACTCCTTCGCAACAACTTCGTCATATTTCTCATTGCACCTGCCTTCTCTTATCCACATCCCTTAGGCTCATATCAAGAAGATAAAGTTTGCTTGTATGTATAGCTATCATTATAGCTATCACATATAGAATGAATATGCTCAATTTTTCTATTTTGTTTTCTGATATTGGAGTGATGCCATAACTATGTTTTCCTGAACGATTATGGCCAGAAATTACAAACACAAAATATTGCCAGATTATTAATCTTTACCAAAACAGCAGTAAATTATTTAAGTACGAAGACTTTCACGCTGTTGATTGAATTAAAATTAGAACTAGTACTAGGATTAATACTAGAACTAAAACTAGAGGCTTTCGAGTTTTACAGTATGTCTTTTGAAAAAAATATCTGATGTTTCGATTGCTATGTTGCAACATTCTTCAAAAACTGATTGAAATTATGTGATGCAACGAGAGCAAGTTTGATGTTTAGAAATGATGGCATGTTGGTTATCCTGGCTACCAGAATAACTCACAGTAAAGTACGTCGATATAACCATTATTGTGTGAGGTAATCCACAAAGTGAACACAAATTGCAAAAAAAGTCGCCAAGCTTTTCCTAAACATCAATGTCATTGTACCGCTTTGAGACATTCCACTGGTTCAAATGTATCATTTGAATCAATTGAATCAGTTTCTGAAGAAGGTTACAACATGACATTCAGAACGTCAAACATTTTTTTAAAGAATGCATGACAGAACCTAGTATGACCTAGTATTAACATAGTATGATAGTTTCTAGTTTTAGTTCTAGTATTAGTCCTAGTAATGGTTCTAGTGTTAAAAAACTTTTTTTGTGCTACTTATATATTTTTTATATATATAAATCTGTCTCATACCTGTATGTAAGTACTCCGCATATGTGGTACTTTCATACAGTTACCATTTTTTGAATAAAGTATTATAAAAACCCATACACGTAAATTTCTGCAAGTATAATGTCTTTACTATAAAAACAAAGAATTAGACCATTGATTTTTGAATTGAGATAGCTGTCAGTACTCAAAGGAATTCTATAAGACGAAATGTAAAAACTCTATGATGTTGGCCCACTTTCCTCTACTCATCTTCTCTCAAAATTTTTCTCTTTGCTTTTACCGTTGTTCCCATTCAAAGGCGGTATCCATGTTAATTTAATTCTGAGAGAAATTACGCCAATTCGATTTCAAAAGTCCTTTGCGTCAAATACAAGCAGTTTTTAACTTAATTTATTAAACTCACTACATTTATAGTCGGTGTATAGTCTTATAACATCACTAAATTCGTCGGCACTAAATAGACATTCTTACAAGTGTTCGAAGTTAAATATTTTTCAGAAAATCGCATTTTAGTAAAAATGAAAGTTACGTAGTTTTTTTAATAAGCCAAGATATGTATGTTAATAATATTCTGTCATTTAGGTCTCTTGTATGTTAGCCACGTCTATGTTGCTCTCTCGAAGAATTCTTGAAAGGCGACATTTAGCGATGCTAATTCCTTCTGTATTAAGCTAACAAATCCGGATACAGTTTGCAAAGATCTTTATCCTACGCTCATGATATATGTCGACCGTTTGGAATTTGGGTGGGTTGAGTCTGAGATTAGTTATACTGCCAGCTATTCTAGCTCATTAATTGTTAATCAAGCTGCATGTGCAGCGTTCCGTCATAAATGCGAACTTGGAAATACATTTGTTAAACCGCAAATTGGATCTCTGCTAAATTCGAGATTATGTGGTTTTGAATAAAACCTAGTGACGAGCTTTATAGATACAAAAATCTATAGGTTCACGTAAATAATGACACAATTTTTATAATTAGTGATATTGCGAGCTTTTATAAGCAACTAAATCTTGTATTAACTTATTTCGGACATTATCAAAACTAAGATGGCGAAGTTGTATTTACTAGAATCATATTAAATCGTTTCTTTTCATTTGAATTATAACACATTGCGTTGTCATGCTTTGATTAGTTAAAAGGGCAAATAACTTGGGTTAAGTTTAGTACTGCAACGAAGATACCATTCCATTAATTGCCTTATCTCAGTTTGATCGTTATCCCAAGAGTCCTAGTTCCAGACACTAACAACCACTACTACGTTTGGCTTAATGGATATTTCGTGAGGAAGCTTTATCTAACCGTAATAGGTATTTAAATTCCTTCGAATTCTCCCTACACATTACCTGCAGATTATCTTTACGATTAACTCGAAGATTTTAGATTGATATCATCTCACACTACTTATTTCAAGATTATTTGAGATTGTGAATGCATCGTTATTTCTACATTTGCATAATTTACATCAACGGTGAATGTCTAAAAATTTGTGATTCAAGATTAATATTATTAAATTCGTATGTTTAATTTTAGTAGGAAAGCTAAAACATTTTTTATGAGTGTATTAAACAGAGAATTAAATAGATGAGGTAGAGATTGCAAGAAATTGTTGCTTTACTAAGAAAACTTTTTAAATGGTGGTTAATTTCAAACTGGAACAACGGGTCAATTAAATCGTTTTAATCTAAAATTAAGACCAACTTCTAAGGAATGTAAATGAACTAGATGAGTTTAAATTAAAGCTTATTTCCAAACTAAACTTAACGATAATTTATTAGATCACTTTCGTATAAAGTTAAATTATAGTCGAATTAAATATAATAATTATTAAATATAAATTGTAACAATTGGAAACTGTTTATAATTTTTAATTTACTTAACTGATTTAGTTATATTATATATTACAAAACACCCAACACCAATAAAATTATTCACGAAAATAAATTAACCCCGACTCATCCCCTCTTCATAATATAGGATATATGCAAAATAATAGACCCTCGGGGAAATTCGTTTGCATAAATAATCATAACACACCACAATACACGGATTCTGATTAAACGATACATTTTTATGAAACTGAACGGAACATTTTTTAATTAAAATGTTCGAATGCTTTTGAACTTCCGTATCACAAACCACAAAACTCGCTTTCCGCCGTTTGTAAATCGCAAAATCATTCGTGGAATTAATAAGAAAACTTTTTCCGGGGGAAAAAATCCGTAGTTTTTTGAAAGAAAAAAGTTCTGGGTCTGAAAGAACATCTGGAAGTCGTTCTACAAATAAAACCGAATTGAAAAAGCTTTTACCACGGTGTAATAACCTGTGACGTAATGTCGTCTTTCAATTAGGATGTTCATCTCTGTTGATCCAACTTGACCAAACAAAAAAGCTACTATTTACATTTGGAGTTGATTAATATTATTTATCTAATCAAATACTCGCGTTTCGGTATTGTTGGATCATTAATTATAATGATAGAGGAAATAAATTGGTTTGTACCTAATTACTTTGAACAGCATTGCCATTGAATATAATGGGAACAACAAAAGGAACAAAGTCTTTGTCCTGGTAAACGGCCAGTATAATAGATAAACTGTACCACGTAATATTATAAATCGATAGTTAAGTTCAAAGGAAATGTCCAGGGGGATATCTTCAAAGTTTCTAAATGGGTTTAAGGTATTTAAGATTTTAAATTTAAAAATTTAAAAAATTTTAAAAATATGCAAACAAAATTGTCAATTACTTTAATTGGCTTTGTTTTATTGTGCTTTAATTAAAATTTTTAGCACGACATTTGAAAGCGTATATAGGGTTTATTAACAGAGTTCTTGTGACGTTTAATTAGATTTGCTTAATAAATAATATTTTATCAAAATTACATCGCCTCGTGCACATTACAGTGATATATAAATAATTTATTTTTGTTTTGAAAAAATTTCGCTCCGTTTCTGCGAGTGATGGCATCGAGAAACATTTATGTTACACTTAATATATTGTGGAGATACTTCAAGTGATATTTTTATGATATACAACATTTCACTAGATTTTGAAGTAGCGAAACAATATTTCATGGTATAAGAAGGTCGTAAAATTAATCGTTTAGAAAACACCCTATTCTTTAACAATACACGTCAACAATTTCTACTACTATTTTATAATTTTTCCGTTCGACAACTTGGAGTTTTTCAGAGATGCAACTCTAAAATTTTTTTTATCACACATTCGTCAACTTTGTAATATTGTTTTCCACGTTTTTATTATATTTTAACTTTTAATTTAATTGTTATAATTTATGTGATTATGAGAACCTACTATGTTTCATGTTTCGAGTTAATTTCATATATTGATTTTATCTCCTAAGATGGCGATTAGCCGAAACTGGTCAGATAATATTTTTAAAACAAGGACCAGTTAAAGTACAAAATAAAGTTTATTATATTTGATTCATTACACGTTACTGGTAAAATGGATGTTCAAGCTAATTTTAATCAATTCAAATTTTTTTTTAGGAAAACAAATTTTCAATTTTTTTGTTTTTCTTTTAATTTCAATTGAGCTTATTATATGCGATACTTTTAATTTTTCCTAGAATTACAACAATAAAATACCACAATATAAAATTGTGGTATTTTCTGAAATAACATAATCAAAGCAAACTTTCAATCAAAAAATCTTGTTTCATACTAGTTGTCGATATACTGTTATTTGTTTCGTGATTTAACAGCAAGAAACATCTACAACCTTGAAAATGGAGCGACAAAAGAGATTTATTCAGATGATGCGTTTCAACTTTTCAAATAGTTATGTTTTGATTTTTCCTTATCATCGTTAATATATTAACCCTCCGTCTGTCGGGCGCGATTTCTTAACACTTTCGATCGGGTGTGGTCTGTGCAGTCCAAAATAGAAAAAACTCTAAAGGACGCCAACGTGTCCTCCAGTGCTAATTTCCCATAAATATGTTTTATATGATGCTTGTACTATATAATAGCCTAATACAGGGCCAATTCCAAACTCACGTTTTATTAATTTGATTTAAAGAAAATCCATACAATTTAATCACATATTTTTCAAAATTTGGAAACAACGCCTAAATAAAGGAAAAGAAAATCGATCTATAATAATATTTATTTAAAAATGTATAAAGTGTTATAAAAAAATGTCTTAACTAAAGAATAATATTCTATGCACAAACTGGAGAGCTTCAAACTGTGGTCTCCATATTTCCCAAACAATCGTTGCAGCACGCTGTTATGTGCTCCATGCACAACCAACATTTACAAATTTTGAAAAAATAACGAGTTTTTCGTCTTTTGCAATATTTACAGTTTCATCTTTTCCCTGGTTGTGGCTCTGGAATAATCTCCTTTTCAATACCTGAGAGCCTCAAGGCAGAAGTACGCACATTTTCGGTCAAATGCTTATCAACGGCTCTTCTTTGCATGTTATTTTTCACTAACTCCATACCAAGATTTTTTTGAAACAGTCTGCGAGTTTTAGCAAATTCACCATCTGGTATGTTGCTTTTGTAGATAACAAAAGCGTTAATTGCTGCTATATTGAGGAGGTTATAGAAAATTACCATTGGCCAACGCTCTGTGTTTCTTGCAACATTGTATGATGTGATCATTCGATCAACAACATCTACTCCACTTTTTGTGCTATTATAGAAAGTAATTATTTCGGGCTTTTTCCGATCACCGGTAGCTTCATCGACATGATCGTCTCGGTGCATTGTTGAAGCTACAAGCACATTCTTTCCTTTTTTGGGTATATATGAAACGAAGAATATACTTTCCTGTTTTTAACTTGTGTTATTTCAAGAGATAGTTCTCTTCTATTGGCTCTAATTATACCAACCACAGTAAGGCGGTACTCTCTTAGCAGTTTCTTTACAATTGAATATCCTGTGAACCAACGATCTATTGTAACATTTCTTCCTGATCCTAATAAATGTGAACACATTCTTTCAGTTATTGCAGCGGTAGAGTTGTCAGTTTTATATGGACCATTGGGTTGAACACCAGCGTAAATTTCTATGTGTGAAATGAAAAATGTTTTGGCATCAACAACGGCGAAGACTTTCAATCCGTATTTGTTTGGTTTACATGGAACGTGCATTCGGAAACTGCACCTACCCCTAAAGGCAAGCAGCATTTCATCTAATGTTACATACTCGCCCACAGATTAAGTTTTCTTACAATTCTCGTTGAACTTGTCAACAATAGTACGAACTGCTGCTAGTTTGTCCATTTCTTTTCTTTGACCTCTAGTTATGGTGTCGTCTAAGCGAATGCATTTCAATAAGAAGACGAACCTCCGTTTTGCCATTGTAGCAGGAAATATCTCATATCCCATACCGTCTGATGACCAATACTCTGCTAGATGTGTTCTTGATCCATGATGGAGCCCAGCTAAATCAAGCAAACCCATCAGCGCTTGGATTTCTACAGAGTCGGTAGGTCTACACTCAGTCTTATCTTGGTATTTAATAGAAATTTTATCAATAAATAAATTAGTGTTTTCAACTACAATATCAATGCAGTTTCCAAACATGTACATCCAGCATTGAATGGGAGATAATGCGTCACGTGCTTCACCGATGACCCCCGGCAGGTGAGACACTATGTTTTCGTTGCGAGTTCTAATATTTCTAGGTGGGACAGCCTTTTTCCATTTAGTTCCATCTTTACCAAAAAAATACGAGCATCTATCACGAATCACGGGTTGTTCATCTTCATCATCCTCGCCGTCATCCTGATGCATAATATCTGCGTCTTCATTTACGTTTTCCTGCTCTTCTATTTCACTGCCCATGCTAACTTCTTCATACAGTTTGTGTAATCTTTCTCTCTCCTTTTCATAAGGATCCATATCACAATGCGATCAAATAATAAATCATTTATTATTTTATCAAATCATATCAGAAAATTGTGTGATGTTGAATTTTGTATGCTCTTTTCTATTCTATATATTTGTAAAATAAATAACACAACGCCTCAAAATGGGGTTCAATAGTAATTATTAAGGGAACTATCGAACTATATTGCGATCACTCCGAGGTATAGTTTTATAACTCGGTAATACCCCCACAAACACAAAAAGAACGCATAGAGTTCCAACTGGAATACAATTCTTACAGATTACATCTGCGAATATTGTTACACATTTGATCGGGAAGGCTCTGTCAGGACAAAATATTATGTAGCGACTATTTGGAATTTTGAAAAACAGTTTTTTATAGCGAAAACAGTTGATATTCAGATACTTGAAAGGTACTGTGACCGTAGAAGTTTTGAGCAAAATAATTTAAAAAATATTTCACATAATCATTTTGTCGTGGACTCGTAGACCACACCCGACAGACGGAGGGCTAATCTCAACCCATTACATGTAAAGTACTTGGAAAATGAGAGTATCACAGAACAACACAATTTTTTTTCGACATAGTCAATTTATATACAAACATACCAACAGGAAAGACATTAGAGATGATAACAAACATTCTTAATGAAACAATAAACAACTAAACGAACAGCCAAAACATGTTTGTACATTTAACAATAATATTAATTATCACAATTAAGGACTCCCACTCAGTGGCTTAATTCCGGATATATTCGCGAATAAACTGCAAATAGATAAAATACTTAACCCTTTTGTCAATACCCGGATTTCCCCCTTTGATTCAATATCCAGTGTATCTGGGTACCCACTCTCTCTGTGTCTGAAAATAATAACGTGTCGGATAGCGATGATGAATAATGGTTTCCGGTGTCAGGGCATTAGTCAAGCTCCGAAATGTGTGATTATGAGGAAATAGTGGAAAATGAAGAAAGCAAAACACAGAGAATGAAGACACTGTTCTCCAGTCGCTCCAACGAACCGCAGATTTTGTTGCAGAAGACAAATCTATCTGGGTTCGAACATCTACAATTCAACAGCAACAAACGATTCGGCAAAGCTGTGGTCCTCATAATCGAAACATTCACAGTAATTTTCACCTTAGAAACGGTGGAAACTATCGCGTGCATCACACGAATTAGAAGGTTGCTCAAATATATTAAGCCAAGTTATGAACTTTTGGGGATTTTGATCAGCTCTGGAGTATATAATTCAAATTACGATCATACGACTGAGATGTGAAGGTCATCTCCCTATCCTCTGTTCCAAGCGACGATAACAATCAACACGTTCTGGAATATTCTACAATTTATCTGTTTTGATGACGCAAACATCCTAGGAACTCGCATGAAAAAGGATAAGGCTGCACCGATGTGTGACATTTGGACGATGCTAAATTCCAAATTAGTTAAAATGTATAAACCAACAGAGTCTAACAATTGACATCAGCGAAATACGGTATAAATGTGTGGCGGTTGTGATGCCAAAAATTCATATCCATTGCAGGAACGCTATACTGAAAAAACTGCAGAACGTCGCGTAATGACAGGTCGAAAAAATTCATGCCATATCTCCAACGGTGCTTTCAAAAGGTAGAGGTTGAAAACCTGTATGTAACGAACACGTGGTAACGATTACTCATTGTACTGAATGTGGTCAGTGAGCAGCAAATGCAAAAATGCAGTATAAAAAATGCAATATAACTATATCTACAATTAGTACAAATGCGAAAAAACTCGAGGAGTGCTTCTCTTTTATAATTAGTTATAATTCGGTTTTTGCATTTCAACATTAATAATATCAAACAAAAAAACAAAATTTCATATTTTTCAATAATTTTAAATAAAGGAAGAGATTGGTATTTGCTTCTTCAACGTTTAATGACGAGAGTTCAGGATCACCCAATGTCTTCGCATTTTTCTCTTCGCTTAATTTCTTGCAACCTCTGATGTAACTGACGGTAATTATATTTTATTTCATAAAATCAACTTATTTTTTAACTTTTCTAATTTTAATTTAATACAGTTGTACCTGATGACGCTTTTAAGAAAAAAGCGAAACACGTGTAGTACAGATTGAAAAGAAATAAATAAATATTTATATCATTGTGAAAAAAAGGATTTTCTTTCCTTCTTCTTTTATTATAGCCTACAGTTATCTCCTTCTGCTGCACGCAATATCTATGCATATATAATAATTTAGATACAGAGAATTATTTGTGCAAGAATTTTGCCAACGATTAAGATCATCTTGAAGTTTAATACAATCAAAAGTTAATGTGTTTTAGCAAATTTCGGACCAGATGTTGTTATAAAAATATTCGGTAATCCATCAGCATCAGGTCCTAATTTGCTATTAACGGATGTAACATTCTCTAAAACATCATCAACCGAGAACTAGGGGCAAAAGTTATTAAAAATAGTTGGATGTGCTGGTTTATGATTTTTATTATCAATAAAAACTGAACTAAAATATTTAGGGTAGAATTTCACAATCTGGTGACCCGAACTGCAGAATCACCATTATATAACATGTGAACTAACGATGAGCCGGATGATCAACTAAGTTAGATTACAAGCATGTAATTGAAGGTACACATTAGTTAAATAGGTATTTAATCTCTTGAGATCAATGTCTTGGAGGATCTTCTACGTAAAATTTGAAATGACAGACAATCCGCGTATTGCTTTTTTCCATTTCTTATGGTGTCTAATTTTTCTCTAATGGACTTCAACGTAGAACATGGATATCAACTAAAATAACGGTACTTATTGGAAGCAATACGCGGTACATTATCCATAATAATAAAATTCACATGGTCATAAAATTCCTTAACATATTGATAAACATCACGATTATCAAGTATTACAAGTATTCATCATCAAGATAAAGCTCAACAATGTGTTGCAATTGTTGAAGAAATATTATAAGAGACCGTATTATATAAGTAACCGTATCATTAGGGGGAAGATACATACAGCATAAGAGCACTCGTTTATCACCAACATAGGTTGGATCTCAAATCTTCAGCACCGGCAGTTAATTCTACTTAATTCTGATAGAGGTGCAGCGGAAACGCTTCTTCATATAGCCACAAGAACCACCGTCATCCTCCTTACGAAAGATCGCTGACTGTCTCATCTAAAAATAATATAACTGCAAATCAGCTCTCCTTTATAGATCGAGTCATTAAGATTGGTCTCAATTAGACAAATTACGTCATAGTTCCAATTCACATACATATTCATAAACTATATTTATTGAAGTATCGCATTACGAATTTAATAGTTCACAATTGCATTAGAGTGTAATTCATACCGGATAATGTATATTGTATTTCAGCCGTGAGTTTACTTTAGCAAATGTTTACAAATAGTAGACATAAAGAGACATGTCAATAAAACTTAGTTTAAAATTTTATTAAATATGGGCATTAGTATTGAAAAGTTTCTTTTGGCTAGTAAAAATATTACCTCTAATTAATTTATAGTAAGATGTTATTATCAAAATCTGTAGTTCCCCTTCTTATACCCTACATGCAGTCAACTTCAAAATTAATAAAAAAAGGATTATTTTTCAAGAAACAGTTTATTTAACCAAATACAAGAACATAAACAAACCTTATAAAGATAAATACCAATTCAAAGATACCTTTTCTTATTCTATAGTAGGCCAATCAAAAACTTCATTCCAAAATATAGTTGTTTCTGGAAATCTTCGACATACCCAAGTGGACTGCTTAATATGATGCATTTTGTTATGTTTTATTGCAACTTTTACGTAAGGATGACTCAGCTGCATTAGACCATTTATATTTTTAGATAATATCAAAGAAAAAGTGTTAAATATGATATCATCATAACATTTTCGTAGTTGGCGAAAATTGGTAAAACTTGCTAATGTTGAATGGTATTCTGTTTTCCTTTCCCATACATTTTCTAGAAGTTTTAACATAAACGGTAGTCTTTGTGTACAGCTTGCGCTACCAGGTTTTGAAATTTATAGTCGTAATATACTTTCCATGTATTATGTGCAGCATGACTCTCTGATTTGAAGAAGAGTTTGCTATTATCCTATGTACTATTATAGAGTAAAAATATGATCACACTTTTTCAATTTTTGCTTAATATTGGAAAAGCTTTTATCAAAAGGTAGCAATGAGTGTCCTGTAATAGGAAAGGATTGTTCTATTTTGTTAAATCTACCTTACTTGCAAACATATTCGTTTTAATCTTTTTATCAAGTATAACAGTTTCAATATAGTGATATAGAAAAGGACATACTTCATTGAGCCTCTTTTTAACATTACCTTCATGATATATAAAATATATAACTGCACCTATCATCATGTTATGAATACACAACAAAATAACGTTTAATTGTCCTAAATAAAAGACTACCTACACAGGAGTGTTTGGTAGTTACAAATTTTTGCATAAAGTCAAAAGGTAATGCTATAAAATTATTATTGTTTTTTTATAATGTTGTTGATTCATGTAAAGCCGTATAAAGCACTTTGCTACGTTTTATATGGATAATCATTTCTACAACATTTCGCTTCGTTTAACATTTTCAATTAGACTTATACTTTTAATTTTTATTGAAATATTTTCGCGCATGCAACATGTATCTACTTGCTGCATACCAAATTTAAGATCAACATCTTCTCTGAATAGTTTATTATAATACCTCTCTATAGGGCCTCTCTTTATAAGGCGATTCGCTATAACGGCCTTTCACAAAATTCGGTTTACGGCCTACCCTGAGTGATACTACACTCAAAGAACTCTAACCATTTTTGTCTTGAAACGAAAATAGAATACTTTCCAAAGAACGATTTGAGTTGAGAAAATCTGGTGGATTTACTCCCAGATATTCCTCCATTACATCGAACTGCCTGAAGATCTGAAATTAAATATCTGTCTAAATATACTGTCCTGATTTTGCCAATGGTTGAGGCTGAAAACATTCATACGGGGATTTTCTGGGTAGACAATCATATTGATACTGCTTCTAGAAGACTTGATATCTCTCTATCTTGATATGAAAATAAACTACAAATAAATGTAGTTTCACCAACGTATAACGAGGTATGAGTGTACTCGTATTATTTCATTTTAGTATTTAGTGATATTAATTTGATGAGTAATGGGAACAATTTCACAGGAAATGAAGAGATATGTGAATTCGTATTTTATCTACAGCACTTATCGCCTTATCACTACCGTTTCCGTCTTTCATTTTACCGTATGATGCCGTTTTCTAATAATTGCTGAAGGCGAATTAATCTTGTATTATTTATTGAATGGAAGTTTAAAATTGTATTTTTATATATCATTCGTCTTTTATGCATTTTCAAAACGTAACGTTGGGCTACCTTCTATAATGCACCCTTGTAAATATAAATCTTTAGTCTAGATATAGCTAAATTATAGAATTTCGTAAAAATTTCTAACTGCTGGTTTCGATTTCTTAAAATATTGTAGTTTACAATGAAAAGCAGGTCCAACACACTTGGCAGCAACAATAGAACCGTTGTAATTAAAATATGCTACCAATTTCATCTAAACGTCTTTTAGGTATGTATTTAGTTTTTGTAATATTTTTTATATTAGCTTATTAGGTCCAATAAATCGGTTAATCGGTCCAACTTGTCTAATTTTCCTTAATGTTATCTAAATTATAACGCAACTTCACACATTTGAATTATTAGCTTAATGATACTTGTATAAAACAGCGATTGTTATACACCGTTTTAAAGAACACATCTTCACTTCAATTTAAGTCATTATGCACTAATCCCATTATTTCCATTATTTTAGCTATGGCGATTTCTTTGAATTCTCCCATATTTACTACTTTATTCTTATTTAAATAGAAATGAAGTTCTGTATACTTCAATTCTCAGTAATTTTCTCAGTATTCTTCACTTTAAGCTGCGATTAAAGTTTAATTGATTTGAAGCGCAATCTTTCACAATCAATAATTTCTCCTTCAAACGTTAGTTATCCTATATCATTTAAATAGGGCATTATTTGTCTTTAATTCGATCCATAACTCATCCCATTACCTCAATTATAACAACGTTTATTATAACAATGTATTAAATTAAAACAACGTTTATCCTAAATCGTTCTAAAGAGAACATTTTCATCTTGAATTGTATCCATAAATCTCTTTATCTCCATTACTTAAACCAAGGTATTTTTTTCAATTCCTATTATTGTTGGTGATTATTTTTACAATCGGATATTTGAGACAATCGTTTAACCGGAATGCACTCTAATAGGAGTAGTTAATTTAATGATTAATTAAAACATTAATCTTAATTAAATAAAGACTAAATTATTAACCTTAACATTGAACGAAATATTAAGATAAATTTTATAGCACCCTATTAATTTTTTCAAATATTCATGTATCATTAACATATTTAAATAACTGATTTATCAACGACCAAAAACGTTGTAATAGCAGCAAGACCTTGACTCCAAGAGTACTGATTACAATTTAATGGTCAAACACATGCAAGGGTTGGCGTGTTCTCTGCCACTACAAGAGCTAAATATCAACACAGTGAATTGTTGGATTACACTGAATACTATTTACGAACAAAGTTTTTAATAGATATTCTTGAACGGTAACATTATAAATGTGTTATGATAACGGTAATGGAAAAAAATTATATACATGTTTAAAAATACATTTCTTATCCGGAAATATTTACTCGTACATTACCTGCTTAGAAAAAGCTTTTGAATTGATAAAAAGCTTTATACAAGCAACGGCATCATTTCATCTCAACAGGCGCCCGATTTGCTATTCAAATCGCCTACTTTACGTAAATTAGTTATTCATAACTTCATTGCATTTAAATTTTCTGAATAAACTGCGTTTTTAACAAGAAATGTATACATAAGCTTGATGTTAAATAGTAAAATAAGTTCTGCTTTAATTTTATAAATAATAAATTAAATAGAGGAAGAATCCGATAAATTCCAAAAAACACGTTTATACAGGCAATATATTTCGATGGAATTTTTTCTAACATTCTTTGTTCCGCTATTTTAAATAAATTGTTAAATTATTTAATGCAAATAAACCAAATTCTTTTTTACTCACATTATTATATTGAATCTTCTTCTATCAACCTGTCATAACCATTCCTCTTTTTATATACTAATCAAAAATTGGGTTTTTTCTTTTTGATAAAACTTATCTGTGTAATTGAAAAAGTAAGTACAAAGAAACGTCCCGTTGTAAATTGACCACCCCCTTGTTGAAATGTACAATGAACAACCTGACTCGACGCGACAGAGATTTATTCCTGACGAAGCTTTTTTTACTTGAAGAAAAGATGAGGGGGTGGAGGAGGTTTCAACCGACTTTATTATCCCAAGTCTAAAAAGGTCCCTGAGAATAGTGTGCGTCCCTTTGGTCGTTTGCATATATTTTACTTAGGGGGTTGGAAAAAGCGAACCTGTTTCGCACATCGTTACTATGAAAATTGACAAATTTCAAAGTCTAAACGCTACCGAAGAAAGGAAAAGATTGGACAGCTGACATGGTTATGTAAAATACGGGGGATGTTATGGATTCGATAATGGTTACAATGAAAGTTATGTTACTCATTTCCTATTATAAGTTATTGTCTTATTAACCACGAACAGTATCTTGTTGGTAAACAAAGATAGGTAATTATCTGTTATAATGGTCAACATCTCGTGTGTATGCGGGGTTTCTCCATTGAACGTGCATCGTCAACATTTATCTAATGACAAAATAACTTCCCAGGATCTATAAAGGTTTATACAGGAAGGTAATCATATTTAATATGACCTCATTATACCAATAATACTAAATAGGGAAAGTTATACATTAAAATTAAAAATATTTTTAATTTCATTTTGGTTTTTTTATTACCATCCTTCGTAAACTGTAACTATAACCCATCCCAAAGACAAACATGTAACTACGTAGGAGTACACTATAACAAGTTTTATGTCTTGAAAGTAAAGTTTCTGGAAGTGTCTCTGCTCCCCAGCACAAGTTGCTCACATGTCTATAAAATACGTACAGCTGGTGTTAAAATAATTTTAGATTTAACAACTTTCTAAAAGTTATATTATTTATTATTTAAATATTTATTAGTTGTAATGAACTTCGCTTTTACACCGCTTTGGCTCTTCGTTTAGAGTAATAACGTTCGTTAAGTAATATATTCCAATCCCAAAGATTTATTTCTTCACTTTCTGTTTACTCTCAGATGCATCTAACCAATTAAAGTAAATGCAAGGCTTTTTTGCATTTTGCTATTTTTGTTATTTCTTATTTGATTTTGGGAAATTGCTGGAGATATCTAACGAATGAATTATTTGTAATTTGTGATTTCAGTCACATTTATTGCAATAGATTTTTATCTGTGATATTTTCAATATTCTCTCGAAGGGTTCTTGTCTTTTTCATAATATATATTGATACATATAAGTGAAGATCTAAAGTAATTTTTATTTTATAATTAAAAGTGTAAGACTGTTGAGTATCTTAACTTTCATAATCCGATGCTTAAGCTAAATCGATGTGTTATTGCTATAGCAATGGGCTTAGTAAGCGGTGTCTGGAGGACGTCAAGATCGATGAAACCATAGACATAAAAATCGTCGCAATATTAGAAATACTTCTTGGACGAGATTTGAAATAAACCCAAAATATTACAAGTAAAAAAAAAATTAAAAAGTCTTGGTCCATTTCATCTTTGGACAATTCTCTGAATATCTGAAGTAATCTAAAAGAATTCAGATTGATGATTTATGAGTGTTAAAGCTTTTTCAATTCCTACTGTACACAATAAGTACACATAATCTATCTTCGGCAATGAAAGAAACAAGTTACTAGATTTTGAAAATCTCTTCCTAAGGTGTGGGGATCTTTTTTGATCCAATCGTGAATAAAGCAAATAACCTTAATAAAAATTAAAACTGGAACCAACACTAGACCTAGTACTAGAAAGATTCAGGTTTAGTACAACGCTCGTTAAAAACGTGTACATATTCACCGTAAAATTGTAAAATTTCAGAAACACATCATAAATATTAAATTAATTAATCTTCATAGATTTCTTTTCAAGAACAAGTTGAGTATCTTAACTTTCATAATCCGATGCTTAAGCTAAATCGATGTGTTATTGCTATAGCAATGGGCTTAGTAAGCGGTGTCTGGAGGACGTCAAGATCGACGAAACCATAAACATAAAGTATGGACCGCTGATGCTATTATCCCCACCACCATCAAAAGTGTTAAACGAAATCGTCGCAATATTAGAAATACTTCTTGGACGAGATTTGAAATAAACCCAAAATATTACAAGTAAAAAAAAATTTAAAAAGTCTTGGTCCATTTCATGTTTGGACAATTCTCTGAATGTCTGAAGTAATTTAAAAGAATTCAGATTGATGATTTATGAGTGTTAAAGCTTTTTCAATTCCTACTGTACACAATAAGTACACATAATCTATCTTCGACAATGAAAGAAACAAGTTACTAGATTTTGAAAATTTCTTCCTAAGGTGTGGGGATCTTTTTTGATCCAATCGTGAATAAAGCAAATAACCTTAATAAAAATTAAAACTGGAACCAACACTAGACCTAGTACTAGAAAGATTCAGGTTTAGTACAACGCTCGTTAAAAACGTGTACATATACACCGTAATATTGTAAGATTCCAGAAACACATCATAAATATTAAATTAATTAATCTTCATAGATTTCTTTTCAAGAACAAGTTGAGTATGTTAACTTTCATAATCTGATGCTTAAGCTAAATCGATGTGTTATTGCTATAGCAATAGGCTTAGTAAGCGGTGTCTGGAGGACGTCAAGATCGACGAAACCATAAACATATAGTATAGACCGCTGATGCTATTATCCCCACCACCATCAAAAGTGTTAAACGAAATCGTCGCAATATTAGAAATACTTCTTGGACGAGATTTGAAATAAACCCAAAATATTACAAGTAAAAAAAAAATTTAAAAAGTCTTGGTCCATTTCATGTTTGGACAATTCTCTGACTGTCTGAAGTAATCTAAAAGAATTCAGATTGATGATTTATGAGTGTTAAAGCTTTTTCAATTCCTACTGTACACAATAAGTACACATAATCTATCTTCGGCAATGAAAGAAACAAGTTACTAGATTTTGAAAATTTCTTCCTAAGGTGTGGGGATATTTTTTGATCCAATCGTGAATAAAGCAAATAACCTTAATAAAAATTAAAACTGAAACCAACACTAGACCTAGTACTAGAAAGATTCAGGTTTAGTACAACGCTCGTTAAAAACGTGTACATATACACCGTAACATTGTAAAATTCCAGAAACACATCATAAATATTAAATTAATTAATCTTCATAGATTTCTTTTCAAGAACAAGTTGAGTATCTTAACTTTCATACTCTGATGCTTAAGCTAAATCGATGTGTTATTGCTATAGCAATAGGCTTAGTAAGCGGTGTCTGGAGGACGTCAAGATCGACCAAACCATAGACATAAAGTATGGACCGCTGATGCTATTATCCCCACCACCATCAAAAGTGTTAAACGAAATCGTCGCAATATTAGAAATAGTTCTTGGACGAGATTTGAAATAAACCCAAAATATTACAAGTAAAAAAAATTTAAAAAGTCTTGGTCCATTTCATGTTTGGACAATTCTCTGACTGTCTGAAGTAATCTAAAAGAATTCAGATTGATGATTTATGAGTGTTAAAGCTTTTTGAATTCCTACTGTACACAATAAGTACACATAATCTATCTTCGGCAATTAAAGAAACAAGTTACTAGATTTTGAAAATTTCTTCCTAAGGTGTGGGGATCTTTTTTGATCCAATCGTGAATAAAGCCAATAACCTTAATAAAAATTAAAACTGGAACCAACACTAGACCTGGTACTAGAAAGATTCAGGTTTAGTACAACGCTCGTTAAAAACGTGTACATTACAAATTAATTAATCTTCATAGATTTCTTTTCAAGAACAAGTTTACCAACAGTTTAGGTTGTTTTCTATAAAATTACTAATTATATTAAAAATATTGATATAGTGAAAATTATGATGTTAAGCAATAAAATAATTTATTGATTTTTTGCAAACTTCAATTTTATTATTGGGGGGAGGTAGCCATCGAATACAAGAAATAACTATATAGAGTTCACGAAAAAGTAATCTTTTATCCAAAAATAAAAAATGTATGGTGTAACATATGCCTCCAATTTTTCACACATACAAATAACAGATACAGATGACATTCTTTCTTTATATTCATTTCTTTTTATTTTTCTGAAACTGAAACAACCCCTCCGCATCATGTAGCGCATCATTATTATGGGAATTGTAATAATCTTTCTTTTTTGACGTTATGATATAGCTTTGTTACTATCACATAAGATAATCTGCTACTTAAGACTATCCCAGTATTTAAGTTCGGACTATAATATTTGCCACTTTTTTAATTAAATCCTTAGAATAAATAGAAAAATAAATAAATATAATAGTACATATAATCTCAAAAACCAAAATATTTTGGAATAATCTCCTGATTCCGTAGATTCAAAAACAATGTTCTTCTTAGTAACAAACAAAGCTAATATATGTTGGTTTTAATGTTTGTTCAAGCCTTTTGAAATGAAAAAATGAAAATCATCTCCTGATAAGAGAAGATAATAGAAAAAATAATGTTTGTGCGTTTAATAATTTTATATTCATATTTACGTATTAATATTGACGATAGCTGCAAAAAGGGAAAGCCTTCTTAAACTTTCCAGATTTCTAAAAGATCAAACTAGTAACTAAATAAAAAAACTTTCTTGCAATAATTTATTTTATTATTTACATTTTTCCAAATCAAATGTTAATTCATTTAGTATTTATGATCATTAAATTTACTTCTATTAAAATTATTATCACAAATTTTTAAATATGAAGTTGCATAAATAAATTATAATAATAAATAAATCATAAATTAAACTATAATAAACAAACAAAAAATACACGAACTTTTTTAAAAAACATAACAAACATACATTTAATCTTAATATAGACGAGTATGATCTTTTGAACAAGTATGTATGAGTCGTTGTATGAATATATGAACCTGGTGATCGAAAAACGAAACAACCGGTAAATTCGAAAACTGAAATCTAAATGTTATTAGATATTGAAAAAGAAGTGTAAAATCTATATCAAATTGATCATTTAATGTAAAATAATTTTTATTTTTATTGTGCTTTGCAATATCTAGTCCTCATCTAGTCACATTTATGAATAAGTTTTATATTTTTATCTTCTATTTTGTGTTCAGTTTGTATCATATTCAGATTACAGAGTCTTCAGTTCATTTGAACTTTTGTATTTCTTTTTTTTTTGAAAGAACAACCTTAAATTTCTTATTTATATATTTAGATGACTTACTTCATTTGAAATAACTATTTCAAAGATTAAGTGATTTCAATATTAATATACAACCAACAAAGTGTGTTTTTGGTGTTTCTACTTTAGTTTTTGAGTCTTTTCAGAGGATTTTTTCAGAGGATATTCTCCTTCTCTATCTAGGATAGACGATGGTCTATAACATTCTATAACGGTCTATAATGTTTTTTGGGTATGTTAAACTTTTACTATCGTTTTATATCCAAAATTTCTGGCGTACTTATTGCGTTATATAATTTAGTAAATAATTTTCAATCACAAAAATTCAAAAAAATTACTTCTTGGATAGATGAACTAGAATCTTCCTTCACTAAAACAAAAGATTTATTGTTAAATTTTACCATTTTATTATTACTATCTGCAGATGCTATCTTATCTCAAAAAAATTTAACAAAAAAAATGAGCAAAAATTAATAATAATAATAAATGGTTTATTGAGCTATAATTTAAAAATACAAACCAAACTTACTTTTTTAACAAACAAAAATTTGATATTATTGCTGTAATTATAATTATAACTCAAATGACACAAGACTACGTAGCGTTCTGCTACCTAACCTACAAGACAGCCTAGGCAGCAGAATTGCCACTGATTTTATTTGCACCAAAACGAAATATGCAAAATACTAAGCTGAGTAACAAAAGTAAAAAGAAAAATATTTACAATTCTCGTCACATTGAAGTTATTTTTTAAAAAATGCGAATTAAAAATAGATATTCACGTAATCTCGACCACGAATTCCATAGCCGTGCTATCTGATACGTGTATGAGTGAGAGAACTTTGCAGACCGATGAGATGGTATAGTCATTGTAAATTTATGTCTTAAATTTAAATTGTGAACGTCTATTCTAAATCTTATTTTATTTGCAAGATAAGGAGGAATATTATATAAATGAAATATTTAACGTTTGATAGAGAACTTCTGGAAATTTATTCTGCCATCCAACATTTTAAACATTTTTTACATTGCAATCAATCTCAAGGATTCACAGACCATAAACCTTTAGATTTAGACTTTATTATAGACCTCTTAAAGTTTTTAAGGGAGCTCAAGATGTTGATGTGCAACTTCCATATATTCTTCAGAATTCGTAGCATCCTCTGAACGTATGACATTTATCTAAAATTAGAATTCAAAATTCTAAATTACATCTTTGATGTGAAGATTCTTTAGAACCGCTAAAAATCAATATTAAAAAAATTTGTCAGAGAATAACTCTACTAAATTTCATTCTTTGACGCACTCTGGATTTCATTCTACTTTACAAAGTATAAAAAATCGATTCTTTTGACCCCATATGAGTAAACATATTAAATGGTGGTGTAAAACGTGTATGTACTATTCCCCTAAATTCTTAACTTCAGACACACGTTCAAGTCATGAATAACTTCTTTTTTATTTGTATGTCATGAGTTAACATTTTGCAACGTTCAACAACAAACCATTTTATCCGCATCATGAACACAACTTGGTCAAGTAGGTGAAAAATATGCAAACGGCAATCCAAGACATCACAAATCTTCGGTCTTTGCAGAATGCGTGCTGTGGTGCTGATATTCGTGAATTGAGGTTAAATTCCATTTCCTCACAATGACCTGTTCAAACAACTTATCGAAATTATTTATAATAGCAATAGGTCGGTAATTACCAGCACCATTTTTTAAGACCAGCGGAAAGTATGATGCCTTGATAATCAAATTGAAAATATAACGCAGAGATGTTTGAAGAGGAAATGCACAGTCTCTGAAAAAAAGCCGGAATATTGTCCAGGCCTGTTGAGCATTTCAAGATATCAAAACTTTTGGAATTCACAATAGCATTCCCAATTAAGGAGGCAGTTTTTCTTAACAGTTTGTGATTATGTTTTTTTTTGCAAAACAAGCGCTTCAGACCTTGACTACCACGTTTCTCAGGGATGCGCTACAACATAAATTGACTCCAATCAACCCTCGAAACAGCTAGATACCGCCTAGCCAAGTAAGCTTATCGAAATGCACAGCCAGAATCTTGACGAATTTGATAGCGACCTACATCCTTAGAAGGCATAGTCATGTCCATCATAAGGGCAGAATGATAACTGTCGCAGCTGTGAACTTCAAATGAGGACTTAAATACGTCTAGTTGTACATCTGAAGAAGCAAATAACAAAGCGTGTTTGTAGTTAGTATTGTTTGTGACTAGATTGTTGTAACTAGCCATATTATTAAGTACACAGCTGAAATCAAAGCATGATTTGGAATATTTTGGGATATTACAATCACCAAGAAGAACAATTCCAGACGACAGGAGAAGCTTATATAATTCAGGCGGAATAGCGGGTGGTATGTAGCAAAGAACCAATTTCAAACAGTAAATCGAAGTTTTAAAGCGAACCATGGCAGAGACATGGTCAATGGCATCGACTAGAGAAGATAACTCAAGACATAACTCATCAGCAATCCTCGAGTTATCCACCAGCAATACACCACCTCCACGTGCGGACGTTCGGAGCGATTAGCTCTAATCATTGTGTAGGGATTAAACAACCCTTCATAATCAAGAATAGTATCTTTTAACCACATCTTAGACAATGCGATAATGGTGAAGTCAGAAGCACAAACGATGCTGAAACGATGATGATGATGATAATAAAGTTAATACAAACTCTGTTGGGTAGTATTCAGTTTTCCTGACTGCTTGATAATTTGCTTATGACTGGTGTGTCAATCACATACTTGATATATAGATCATTCTCTCCGTGCTAGATACATTAGGTGTTCGTTCACGATTAATCTAAATGCTTAAAGTTCGTAGATTTGTATAGATTTCTTGGTTTACTCAACAATGTCCAGACATCACCCTTACTTTCCTGTACAAGTTGATAAGTCTCGGCTTAGATTTTCTTGTTTGCCTCGAACCTACCCTAAGAAACGAAGATTGTGACAAACTCTCTGTCAGAAACACCTTTTTGATACGTCTTCCCTGCGTTCCCGTTTGTTAATTTCATGTATTACATTGTCAATCAAAGAGTCTACATGAGATAATTGGTCAAATTGTCATTCTTAACTAAATCAGATAAAGTCTGCACTTTAGCACTCATTGTCAAATCTTAAATAAGTGCCTACACTGCAGTTATAGGACTGTTACACTTATCACATGTTCACTTAAAAAAAGCTCTAGATCTTAGTAGTCTACACTTGCTAGTCGATAAACTCAAACATGCATTGGGAACGCAGCTATCACGATAAAACCTTTCACAAAATCTTCGTCTTTACATTTAGTATTACAACATTTGCAATCAGGCATTGCAGTTTTAAGTGAAAGAAAAATCGGTTATTAAGAGCTAGATGTATTGAAACCTTGGAATGAATATTAACTATATCAAATGAAAGAGGAAGTAAGAATTTCCTTTAGGATTTATATCTTTTATGAATATTGTTCACATAAAATGTATAATAAAATAGTCACCTCTTCTTTTTTATTAAATTCATTTATTTACTATTTTGATATTTAAGCAAAGTTAGCAACATGGCTCTCTACAGTTTCTAAAAGATTTTATAACATCTCGGTGAATAACCCAAATTTCTTTTAATTTCAATCTAGTCGTTCGGAGAACTGTTTAGAACGATCAAAATTATTATTATTTCATCATTTTACTCAATCAGATAGGATAGCCTAATTTTTATGGTCTTCACATGTTGATAAGGAATCAGTTCTTGTTAAGCAACTATTGTACAAACTAATTAAGATAACAGTTTAGATAACAACCTCATTCATACCTATTTTTGAACCATAATTACCATTAAATCGAGGTATTAAATGATTATGTGCTTTCAATCTTCTCTCTGCATCGAAACAATTTTAATGTTTCCTTCAATTTTCCCAATGTTATCAATATTTCCATCTGGTTCTATTATGTATGATTATAAATATATAATGATGTGTTCTAATCACATAAAATATAAGACATAATCCATTTTCTGTGAGTTATTCCACTAGTTCCCTCAGATTATCAAATTGCTTTTTGTTAACATTTCCTATCCTTGCCTTATCATTGAGCCCTATATCTTTTAAACTTTTCTTACATTTTTCTTCTTTGTCAGAATACAACGATATTATTTATCATTCATTGATAACAACATGCTCAATTGTTCCAATAGATGAAGATCTCAATTTTGAGTTTCATTCATATCACTTTATGTTTAAAATTCTTATCTGTTATCCTCTCCCATATAAATCTTCTTGTGTATGTATCTTTTAGTTTTTTGCTAGTACATTGTAGATAGGGAAGTTGTAATATTCTCCGTACAAAGAAGATGGATAGATTTTTTTTTTATAATTGCTATACATAATGTTTTGCATTATTTCTACATGTAATTAGCCACAAAGCAGTCAATGTGAAACTGTTGAAACTTAAATGTTTTTAATTACTTAACAATCCTATTTCAGACGCATCTCATTAATTAAACTCAAAGGATCAAGTGTCATCAAATAATGAACTAACACGCACACGAACCTGAGTTTCTCCACCAATTTATCACCATTGCAATTTACTAAATTCACCCCGAGTCTAACCACATCCGCACATGTTTCAGCATCGCAACCAAACCCAGTTAACTTCTCGAATTTTAGACCCTAAAGTATGTTCGTTGCAAATGATCTTATTATTAAGATGAAACGTTACTCAATTCTAAATTTAAATATTCTTGGGAATATTTTGTTGATTTATTCTAGTAGAAACGCATAAATTTACTGCTGCGAATATTTAATACTACGAATTGCAATTATCATGCAAATAGTTTGCAAATTCATGATAGATTCGATAGCCATAAAGAGTCGGGTGAAATTCGTGTATAATTAATAGATTCTGAATGGATATATCTTCCACTCTATACAAATCAATATAACGTTTGGACAAAATTTAGATTGCAATTAACTATAAATACTTGATTTAGTGACCTAAAAGTCAACATAAATAACCATTGAATGTACTACTGTCAATCAGAAAGCATGATTTCATTACTTCTATTTCACTAGTAAATCTGTGGTCTACTTTGTAAATTTGTCACTAGTGCCACATAAATAGATGAGAAACTTGAATAATTCACCCCTCGTGAAGAGGAAATTTGAATTTGTAACTTCGAGTGCTCTAAGACTAGCAATTAGGCGAGGAATTAAAGCTAAAACGTGATTCATTTGAATTGATAAAACTATTTATGATATAACGAAGAAATATAGCATCTCATGAAAAAAAAAATATTTTGTTTAAAGAATTTTTTATAGGTTTTAGTATTAGTTAGTAATTAAGAAACTTAATATCTTGAATCATTGTTAATAAGTAATTAAATTCGCAATTACAGTTAATCACCTAGCTTAAATCCATAATTAATATTGCTAATTCCAATTTCAGATGCTCTTGTGGTCGCTCGACAAGCGATCACGCCGCCCACACCTTCGATTCGACGGTTTCGGCAAACGACATTTGGCTTCCATCCAAACATACAAAATCAGATCCAACCGATGCGTACGGTACCATTGAATTTCAAGGCGGTCCCCATCCATGCAAAGCTCAAGTAAGTATTTATTAATCCATAAATACTCCATAATATCAAACTAAAATTGTTCTACAATATTTCAATATTTTCATTTAATGAAAAACAATCCGGATAATAATACGAGTTATTGTGAATAACACACCCAATCCTGTTATGGTAAACATGAAAATTTTATATTCATATTTACGTAATTCAAACAAAACCTCGGCCTAACGCATTCAACGAAATGAGTTAAATAAGCGAATCTTCCTACGCCCTTTTACATGAACAAACAGAAATTTACATAAATTTTAGGGGTTTTGCACTTATACGTAATATGTGGATAAATAAATTGTTTAGTTCTCAATTGAAATTTTCAATTTAATAATTTCATTGTTAAAATAAGTGCTAATGAATGCATAGCTAACACAAACGTTGGTGTCATTTCGAACAGATTTCATCGATTTATGTTTTTGAGTTTATTTCGTGCTTTTTAACCGTAGTTAACATTAACGTCACGTAGTTCGACATGTACAGCAGGCAGTAAAGAGATAAGCCATAATCGATGAACAAGGGCTTTATTGCTCTCCTGTTATCTGGAAAGTTCGCAATACTAAACGCCGAAGGTGTTCTGCATGAAATTAATTTTCGACAGCATCTGCATCAATATTATAAGGAGAAATTAACAATTGGAGAGAATTGCAGGAATTAACAACGTATAAATATTTATTACGTGAAAATACTAAAACTGGTTTTAACTTTTAAAATTGATATGTTTACGGTAAACACATCGGTAAACAGTTTACCCAAAATTATTCTGTAGTTGTGTATTCTGTATAGTCTGCATTTATGCATGCAATAAATGGAATGGGTAGATAAATAAACGGGAGAAATATCCTATTTTCGGGGCAGATTAAAACATGAGAATTATGTAATTTATTATTTATTGAAGCTTTTAGTTACAAGTTATGTAATCGAACTAAACAGTATTTGTCGAAACTCATAATTGAAAATAATATTTTAACTTAGGACTTTATTCCTCGGAGAAAATGTGATGTTGGTGACTCCCAAGCTGGACCCACTACTGTAAGTGCTTATCTATTATATTTGGGTTTACTGCTTATATGTTATTGAATATCTCCCAAACAATAAGTTAATACGGAAGGAGACAACTTTATAGTTAAAGAGAAGCAAAGATACGACGTTATTAAGTGGATAATGTCAATTTGGAAGTGTTCATTCAAGTCACACTGGATCTGACTCTTATGTTGTAAGTGTAATATCTTCCGTTTAGCAAAAGCAGTATGATGCAGATTATGAAAAGTAGAATATGGAAAAACAGGTGTAAGTGAGAGAGATAATGACTGAGTATACAAGGACTAAAAACTTGCAGTACTAAATAAATGCTTCAATAGATTTATCTATACACATTTGTAAGCTGTCCAAGATAGTTGGAGTGTTTGATACCATAGAACAGGTACAAACCAAACCAAATACACCCAAGCATTTTATTTTACACCACCAATAATTACTCAATTATGTAATAACCCTGGAGGATAAAATCTATCAACTACAAGTATCATTCAGTAAATTAAAAAAGTTAATGAAAGAAGGAAACGGCATCGTTGCTAATGAAAACATCTCAAAAATCTCAAAATTCAATTTTAGATGAACATCAATGGATAGAGGGGATGTCTTGACCAAACACACTAATCAGAATGAGCTGGTAAAGTTAAGTGTGACCACTAAAATCAAGAAGAGTGAAGACTTTAATATTAGTTTTGGATCACGCAATACCAGTTTCTTGTTCAGATCTAATATGCACTCAATGCCAATGTCTTATAAAGCAGGGTTTCGCCTTTCATTGCTTTCCTTCATCGTTGATGTACTTATTTTTAAATTTCCCAGGAAGCCCTTGATATCCCTACATACTATAGTTTTTTTTGGTAAGCAATAATTCAGCAGTATGCAGATGTACCATAATAACAATTATCTTAATAAACATGGTGCCAGAGCCAAGATAGGGATCAAGAACTAAAAGAATAGCTTGCATCATTCTTTTTTCCATCCGGAGAGTATCTCTATGTTACATATGTAACCAGTTATTTTTGGTTGTTGTCAGGTATTTTTGGTCCTCTCCATGGGATTATTCCTTCTATCAAAGACAACTGTTACTTTGATTTATATGTTGCTTTGTATTTATGCAACAAATTGTCCAACAAGGGTTGGATTTTGAATAGTCTCTCGAAAACTGCCCATCTTCGTATTATGATTGAAATGCCAATATGTCCATATTTATTATTTTGTGTTTTTTATTTCATTGCAGTTTGATTCTGATGAATGCATAGTTCCTTGAAAGGAAGCAAACGTTTCATAGAGTCTATAGAGTCACATTGAGATGGAAATGTATTAAGTTCTGACCAACATTATTGTTATCTTCGTTAGTGTTATCTTATTTTTCATTGCAGATCTAATAATTTCACTGTCATTTTGATCGTTTTTGCAATCTTTGAAAAAGTCGTCCAAATATTCGTTTTCGCAAGGAACATTTGATAAATTATTGTCAAGAACTTCCGAATGTATTTCATCTTCGTTTATTTCCATATCGGTTATGAAGATATTTGAAGATACGAATCACCAGAATGCAATGCCAGAGTTCCCTGAGTTATGTTGTATTTATTTCACGTTCAACTTTTTTACAATTTTTCGTAACTTGACCTATTCAGTTTCCACCAATGAAATCGTTTTAATCAGTGTGGATGAGATGAGGACGAACCATCAAATTTAAGACTTTATCTATTGACATAAGTACTTAAACACAGAAGTTAGATACAATGTATTAAAGCGAATTATTTTGCTAACATTTTTGGATTAACCTTGCACCCAAAAGCGCCATAAACGAGGTGGTCTTTTTTCTTATTTTACGTTAAAATATATTTTTGGTTTTGAACTTCCTGGTGAAGTTATTTATCAACAAAAGTTTGTTTAGTAAAAGTTTACTACCCTTATGGTTTCCAAAAATTACCCTTTCTATAAGATCGGGTTTCAACCCAACAAACTTTTCATCCTCTTTTATGCACTGAGGCATGCTTTACATACTCGGTCTTTGAGAAATAATCCTTCATATGGGGTGGAGAAGGTTGAACATAAATAAATTTTTGAACAAAACTTTTTAATTTCCTCTAAAAAATATTTTTTATATTAAAATAAAAGGTATTTTAACACAAATTTAGAATAACGGTTAACTTTATAATCGAGAATTTTAAAGAAAACTTTTTAACTCCCACAAAAGAAACGTATCTAAATGAAATTCATTCACTAGATACAATTAACTTCTTAAATCCCGTTGTAATTGGTATGCAAACGAAGATGGAAATGCAAGAGATTTAAAAATCGCCTTTTAAAAGTATAAAACATTATTACCTTTAAGGGTGTTTATATGTAAAATAGTTTTGTATATATTTGTGTATTTCTTTAAATTCTAATACTCAAAGCAGAGTTTTATCATTATTTTTCTGTGTTTGATAAAAAATTGAATTGACTTTCAATCTCCCAAACGCTTCTGAAATCATTTTGAAGGGAATATTTTTAAAGGTCCTTTAAAAGCTTTCTATATTTCTTGAGGTGACACTCCCATTTCTTTTCTTGCATCGACTGACGTTTTATTATAATATACAGCGAAGCAATCATAAACCCATTCGTAAGTTCCTCACGTTCCTTTTATATCGATACTTACTCTTCGACTTGTGGCTATTAATATTTGAAACAAGTCATGAAACCGGTAAATCTAAACCAGAGCATTTTGTTAGCGAGGGAAAGAAACAATTCAATATTTATTAGATAAAATGGAACGTTGAACATTACGAGCTTCCACACTGCCCTTTATGTTTTCTCTCGTTTTAACTCGGCGAGATGATTTTTCAGCCGGCAAAATCTCGCATGAAATAAATTATTCCCTAACGAGTCATATTTCGACTCTGAAAAGACCAAAGGTGGGACAATAATGGGATTTTTTCCGACGACATTTATTGCAGTCCCACACACGTTGTCCTATAAAACCCTTTTATTCTTTTTCTCGTTTTGTTTTCGGAATTTGCTCTTTATTAAAAATCGATTTGGTGATCATTTTTTATTCCGAAAGAAATCGTTCAAAACCTATATGTTTACTGGAAAGTTAAAAAGCTCTCTTATGAATAAGACATTTCTAAAGCTATTGGGACTTTGACATTTAAATTGGCTTCGTACACCTCGAAATTGAATGTGAAAAAGCGATAAAAACGTAAATTAAAATAAACACTGCAAAAGTGATGGTGCGGTGAAGAGTTGCAACCGCGACCTTACACAGCAAAAGGTGGCTAATTAAATGAGGCACCGGAAATGGCGGAGCAAAAGCCATAGTTCAAAAGGATTTCGTCGCAGTTCGTTTAAGGGTTGGAGGTCGATTCCAGCGACAAAGAGACGTTGCCTTCCGGCTTTTAGACAGAGCAATGAAATAACGTAAAGTGGGGAACCGGAACAAAAAAGAATGGTCGAAATTTTTTATGAAATACGGTTCTTTTCTCAGTTGTCTTATTTTTCAGTGCCTCTATTAAAATATGGTAGAAAATGAGTGACTTCTATCTTGGTTATTAATGAATAGAAATGGAGATGTAAAAATTAATGGTAGTAAGAAATGTTGGTTATAAAAGGAGCATATCGATGAAGGAGAAAAGTATCCGAGGGAGATGTGGTTTGAACGTTCATGTAAAAAGCATGTTGCATTGGGTTTTAAATGGATATGGACATCGACAAGATTGAAACTTAGTGATTAATCGGCGAAAAGGTAGTTTAGTGTAATTCCTTGGAAACCACGTTATTTAATAATAACCTTATGCTATTGTTAGAAAATGTTTGGAATTCAATTTTATAATATAACAGTTTTGCAGAGTTATAATGTTTCGAAGTAATCAATTGAATTCTGATAATATTTCTTGAATAGTAATACTTCTTGAATTGGAACAAATATTCGTGGGAGCACTTACTTGGTTTCCACTTGTTTCGAAATGTTATGATAATGTCTTGAAGAAGTGTGTAAGAAGTGTTACTAGCTTCTGCAATCTCAGGAATTTACCAGTTCTTTTCGGCTCCTTATGTGACATAGTAATTTTCATTGCAATCATCTGTTCGAATTGTAAAATAAAGCAGTTTAAGTTCTGGGGCAAATTGTTAATTATAAATCTGAAATGAAATATTCAGACTAACACTTAACCTAAAAGAGACACTTGCTGATACCTACCATCTGAATAATATAATGACTTCCAGGAGACTTCAAATAAATATTTATAATAAAAGTCTACGTAACCAAGATTTTCTCTACTACTTGAACTGTTAGAAAATAATACAATTCAAAAAGAGACAGAAAATGCCGATAAGTTATAATGATAGTTGTGTTTATATGATCTTTTGCAATGATGAAACAATATTGAGGATAAAGAGATAACGTATGCATCCGCTGTGCTCCAATTAATTTGTTAAACTGACAGAACATTTGAGATTCAAATTGGCTATCCCTATTATACGTTTTGGTATGCGGTACTCTCAATCTCGAAATAAATCGAATTTAAAAACAAATTAAAAAATAATTAGCAAAAAGAATTGTAGCACTTGTGGGGGCTGATGTGTTCTTAATGAGATAGGTTTCAGGCCATCTTGTAAAACGGTCGGTTGCAAATTGTACATTTAATTTTTTTTTGGCTAAAAAAATTTTGAATTAATTAAATTTTGAGTTACACGTTTGCCTGGATTAGAAAAATTATGGAATTTCTGAAAAATTATATGTTGATTTTGAAATTTCACACCAAAGCTTTTGTTTTAAGTTTGAAATTTGTTTTTGTCGTAAATCAAATTTTTTACAGTTATTAGTAAATTGCTTGGATTTTGTGAAAGAAATGGTCCCCGACCTGACCATTAAGAATGGGATTTTTAGTCTGGAAATCTTAAAGATCTGGGGATTTTAAATCTGGAAATTAAAAGAAAGTTAAAATATCTTTTCCAGAGGTAGTATCAACTCTTTTGGAGAACATTTCATATCTTCTAGATGCAGTATTAGATCTTTTGGAAGCATTTCAAGTCTTCTAGAAGTAGTATCAAATCATCCGGAAGCATTTCAAGGCTTCTGGAAACATATCAAGTCTTTTAAAAGTAGTATCATTTAGAACAAGCATCAAGTCTTTTGGTAGTGGATAAAATGATCTATAAACAGTATCAAATGCCTCAAGTCGTCTTGAAACATTTCAGGTCATCTAGAAGTAGTATCAACTCTCAATTCAAAATACGTTTTTATTGGAGAGCACTCCAATATTCCTATAGTGTCTTACATTTCTACAAACGTTTTTTGCGAACGTATTTTGATTTCATAGCTACCGGAATTTAGAACATAATCCCGAATCACAAACATTTTTGGTCTCGGAAATTTGACTTCCTATTTCGAATATTCGGATATAAAATATAGTCGAATCTGCTTTTATGTATTTAAAATCCGAGCAAAACTGAGTAATCTAAATAACGACTTTGTCAGATTTGGAATGAATAGAACTTAAAATTCAATTGTAGTCAGTGGGGGATCTTTTGAGAAAAAGACCAAAGGTTATGAAATGTTATTAATTGTCTATGCGAAAACGGTACCTATAGAATAATTCAGGAGTTAAGGTTAATTGTCCAGTTTTACAAGAATGCGACAAAATGGTTGCTTTTGCTAGACCGTTTTTAGTTTGGTAAAACTTTACAAGCATTCTTTCGACCAATTATTTATGTCTGATCATAACATTATTTTTTATGAAATAATCTGTACTGCATCTTTTTCTTCCTGTACTTCCTTTGTTGAGAGAAATTTAAGAGATATTGACATAGCAGGCTTTTATAAGTTCTTGAAAATCTTTCTTATTGATACCATTGAAGATGGACTTACTTTTCTTAATGATCAACTTATTTTTGCATTTTATATATTTTTTCCTATTGTTAATATAAGTAACAAACCCCACCCGCATTGACTTACTAATTTTCAAGTATTCTAGACGAAATATCAAGTTTTCTGAAAGTATTTCAAATCTTCTAGAAGCATTATCATGTTTTAAAGAAGCAGTAACTGAAAGCAGAAAGTCCTTTGAAAGCAATGCGGTTTTCCAGAGGTAATATCACGTCTTCTAGACGTAGTACTGGAAGCATTTTCAATATATCATTTTCAAGTTTTCTAGAAACAGTCTCAAGTCTTCTAGAGCAGTAGTCAATCTTCTTGAAGCAGTTCAAATCTACTGGAAGCATTTGAAGTCTTTTGGATGCAGTGTCAAGATATCTAGAAACAGTATCAAATATTCTGAAAGCATCAAGTTTTATGGAAACAATAAAAAATGTATTCAGCTTAATAAATGTGTGTATCATCTCCACCATGGGCACCAATTTTTGAAAATATATGTGGATGCTGGGTGCGCTCAGAAGAGAGTTGAAATTGGAAAAAGATTCAACGAATCTTTCCAAAAAAACATTCGTAGCAGATGCAAATGCAGCAGCATTATCACCTAGAAACCCACTATGATGACAGCTTTATTATCTGAAATGTAGTTTGCAAAAATTAGTCAACCATCTTAAATCATTATATTAGGCACTTATTGGCATAGCACAATTTGATCACTTTATAATCGGTATGGACTATGTAAAAACGAAGTAAATCGTAGACAGTGAGGATATCCACTCATTTCAGCTATTGTGAAAATCTATCGATCATCGTATGCTAAAAGTTATACAGCTGCTGGCTTAGTTTTAAAGCAGATATGGTAGTACCACTAGCGAAGAAATAGTCAAAAAATTTCTTTTGCTTTCGTAGTTATATCTACTCTTTTTTCTCTTCATTTTTTAAATAAATTATGACGTTATCATAATAAAATGTATGATAACGTTTGACATACATTTTGAAAACTCACTTCAGCAAATTTTTTTCTAATTCTTTAAAAATTGAATTATAACTAAACGTTTCTACTCTATAACCAATTACGTTTCTACTGAAGAAGAGCAAGGCTCGAAACTAGTTTAGAATAAATAAATTTGACTAATATCACCAAAAGTAAATATTTTTTAAACCTCTAACCTTACATTATCAGAAGATCTTCATCTTTAAATACCATGTAATTGTTTTCTTCCCGACTACTACAAGTTTGCTGCTTTCCAGACCTACATCCTCAGACTTTTGAAATATCCTCTAAACTTTACATCCAGACCAAAAGAACTAAAATTTATTAACAGGATAGCAACAGAAAATAGTAATCCAAGCTTTTTTGGAAAACCAGGCGATCTCTTGGAGTGATCGAACCTCCCGCCGATAAGACTACTTTTGATTGTGAAACTTTGGCTAAAAGTTTTGCTGAGTCTCCCTTGGTTATTGATAATACAGTCAGCACTATTACTGATATTCCTGCATCATCCAACTCCTACTCGTTTTCTTTTAACTTAATCACAGCTTCTGAAGTGTGTGACACCTTATTATACCCTAAATCTACTAGTGTGGGAGCGGATGGAATTGACCTTAAAATGCTCTTACCAATATTAGATGTTATTATTACACCATTAATCCATATTTTCAATTTTTCTTTTGAACGGTCTATATTTTCCTCAAACTGGAAGATTGCTAATGTGATCCCTATCCCTAAAACTAGATATCCCTCTCATATTAGTGACTATCGTCCCAATTCCATTTTATCTACATTGTCAAAAGCTATAGAACGTTTAGCTTATTTACAAATTACCAGATATCTAGAAGAATTTAAATTTATCAATAAAATGCAATCTGGATTCCGTAAAGGACATAGCACAGCTACAGCACTTATTAAAATTACTGATGACATTAAATCTGCTTGCGACGAACGTTATGTTTCATTACTGGTTTTTCTGGATTTTAGTAAGGGCTTTGACTCTGTTGACCATGACTATTTTATTATCCTTACTTCCTTCTATTGGATGCTCCTCTTCTTGTTTATCCTGGCTCCAATCATATCTTTCCTTTCGATCTTTATATGTGCGTATTGGTTCTGAGCTCTCTTCCAGTTATGAAATTAAATGTGGGGTTCCCCAGGGCAGTGTTTTAGGACCATTGCTCTTTTCAATTTTTATAAATGGTATTACTGATAATATTTCATGTAATTATCATTTGTATGGTGATGACCTTCAAATTTATACTTTAACACCTATTGATAATCTTAAAGATGCTATACTTCGTCTTAATAATGACTTTGCCAGTATTCTTGATAATCGCTATGGGCTTAAATTAAATCCGTCGAAAACGCAAGCCATTTTTTTTTGGCACTCATCCTCTACTATCAAAAATGAACTTTCACTCTTCCCCTCAAGTGATGCTTATCGCAACATTATTCAGTTTTCGGACACGGTTAACAATCTTGGTTTGATTATGGATCCACTGTGCTGGAGACCTCAGGTACAAAGTGTTTGTAAAAGGGTTTACTACTGCTTCTACACTTTGAAAAAACTTCGGTGTTTCCTCCCGCCTGCTGTTCGTTGCAACCTTTGTTACTCTCTTATCTTCCCTCATATTGATTATGGTGATGTGGTATATCCTAATCTTTCTTTAACTCTCCAGAATAAATTGGAGAGACCTCAGAAAAATTGTATTCGCTACATCTTTGATCTGGGGAGGTTTCAGCACATAACGGCGTATCGTAATTATTTGCAAATGCTTACTCTGCAGAATCGCAGGTCTTCTCAGATACTGTCTACTTTGTACAAGGTTCTGCAGAGCTGCACTCCTGCATATTTGTCTGACTCATTTAAGTTTTTATCGTCGCATAGTTTGTCCACCCGATCCAGTTCTGATACCACCTTAATGTTTCCGGTTCATGCTACTGAGATTTTTCACAGATCTTTTACAGTACAATCGATTGCGTTATGGAACGATCAACCTGTCGCTATTCGCAATGCAACAAGTTTTATGTCTTTTAAAAATTAGTAGTAGTTGGGTCTCTTGGAAGATATCGCTTACAGCGATAAATTGATCCTTTTGTCTTGATCTTTATATGTTGCTAATGTATACTTTCCTTTTTGTAATTTCTTTTTGAGACAGCAAATGTTTTATTATGTCCGCTTTATATGTAACGAACAACTAAGTGATTCCTTTTCTAATTCCTGTATACTCGGTTGAATGTTGTAATTGTATTGCTACATACAAAGTGTTTAAAAAGAGGAAATATTTTGAGAAAGGATTCGGAAAGTTAAAATAATTTAAATAAACCCTTATGCTAAGAGAAACCGACCGGGTAGCGCGTATCTCGTTTGACTTTTCTATTCTCGTTCAAAATAGACTTAATTGGAAGTGCGCATCAATGTTGTCTCTAAATGTGGTAATACCCTTCTCAGCAATGTACTGCTGAGTGATACTTAACGTAAATTATCTTGAACCTAGTTTGAAACTCTGCTTTTAATTGTATTGATAATACATTAACCAGAAAGTAGTAAATTGTATTCTTTATCATTAAACGACATAGTTATGATGTTTTGTGTATTCATATTTAAATTGATTTGAAATTATTTCCATGTCTTTGTTGTCTATTGAGCTACTAAGATAGTTCCCCTGAAGAGCCTAATTAGAGAGACTTTTACCCAGCTTTAGACTTTAACCCAGCCCTAATTAGAGCTGGGTTAAAATTTCGTTATATAATGCGATTGCATATTTTGCATATAACTTAATATTTAGCAGTTTTACCGTATAAACTTAGTTGTCTATATAGTTGCATATAAGCACATATTTCCACATTTATTCGTCCATATTTCAGTAGGCAGGGCCTGTAGGGTATCGGAAATTAGTTTATCTGCAGACCAACAAAAAAAGGTCACACAAATATCCCACTTTTAGAGATCCCGGTGTGACCTTTTTTTTGTCGTCTGAACATAAAGTAATAACACTATTCAATGTTATATTTTTATCATTCTTGCATGCAAATACGAATTTTTTTTGTTTTTACCGCATATTCTATTGCATATTTCGACCAATTTTAACCGCATATTAAGAATTTATATTGCTTACTTTTATTGCATATAAATCCGGACCTTAGTCATCAGTTTTCAAAATCTAATTTTCTGCCAATAGTATCTAAATTTCTGTTAACAGTTTTTAGATATTTCCCAGCAGTTACAACCTTCTTCAAGCAGCATCCAGACCTTTTTTAGAAGTGTTTAGCTTTTATTACCAATATTCAGTCTTTCTATAGCAGCTACTCTGTAAAGAGAATATAGTCTTCAATTACAGGATCTAGTTTAACATAAGACCCATTAAATTCCATAACCGCTAAAACACATAACCAAAAATAGGGTCATCATCAAATCTACACTGCCTAATACCTTTGAACTGCTTCATACCACAATTTAGTTATTCAATTTCTTATAATCTTGAAACTACTACCAAGTAAACAAAATTAATTTACCAACAATAAATACTTTAGAAGTCAAGAGTTCTACATTACTTGTAATTAAATTTAATAAATAATATTTATAAATAATATAAAATATTTAATGACATAGCTAAGAAAATCCAAAATGTTTAAAAAGTTGAATATTTTTAAAACGTTGTCCTAATCTTTTGTTCGGGGAAAAAAATCTCTCAATTTTCTGAAGACAACGAACAGATGAAGAAAGAAGAACAGAAGGATTTCTTATAATCGCGATTCTTACGATCGGGGTCATTAATTTCGTAGTGGAGTAATATAATTCATTTGAATGGAAACGACGTGTTTAATCTTGTTAATGTTTTTTGTTATTATTATGTTTATTTTTTCTCCTTTTTAATAATATTTGTAGAAAATTTTATAAAATGATATCTTGAGTTTTAAATAAATTTATTTATGGTAATGCCACAGGTATTGACGAATAAAAATTGAGATGTAAAAATAATTAATGATAGCGGGAAAACTCGGTTATAAAAAGAACATGAGATAATCGATGAAGGAGAAAAGCTTCCGAGGGAAATGCGGTTCGGACGTTGATATAAAAGCACGTTGCATTGAGTTTCAAATGGATACGGACATCGACAAGATTGAAACTCGGTGATCAATCGGTGAAAAGGTGGTTTAGGTGATTCTTAGAAACCATTCGAATAGGTTATTGAGATTTACAACCGAATAAAATCGCATTTACGTCTAGTTTCGTAAACTTACATTTCAATCTTAAATCTTTGTCAAACCATTCATAAAACTTTATTTATCTCTTAATAAAAATATTATTTAAAGTATAATTCTTCATAAAAATGTTCCGATTTCACCCGTTACTCTTCAATGTTTATAGCCTTATAGAACCCTGATATAGTAATAAAATTGGGATCTGAAACACACACCGTGACAGGAAAAGAAGCACATCGATTTTCAATGGTACCCCCACAATTGCGACGTCTAATGCTGTTTTATGATCCTGACCTGCAACAGTTCGTATCGATACGCTGCGGGCTTTACCGCTTTTGACCACCAACTGTGCCCAACTCTGTAAATCAATACATTCCACTAGAAAGATTTTCTCACTTTATCTTTTCTTGTTGATATATGACAAAAAATTTTCATTTTTTTATTCGCAAACTTTTTTAATTTATGCCCCCATATAAAAAGCCAAATTTTTAAGTGGTTAAAAAAATTAGTTTAGTAAGTCAACGAAATTGGGAATAAGGGGGGAATTGAAGAAAAATACACCTACGTGAAAATGTGAAAAGTTCAACAGAGTGTTATAATTTGAAATGTAAATCTGCTTTTTTTCGGCAAACCTCGAAAAATTTACATATTGAAAAATCAATAGACACTTTATATATCACGAAAGAATTAGTTAAAAATTAAAACTAATCCAATAATTTATTCTCTTAATTTTAAAGCAGTGTCAAATCAGAATTAAGCATCATAAATAATAGTAAACAGAATATCAAATTTCATTAATAGCGAAATATTCTACATAAATGATTACATAGAGCAAACAACGCAGAGCCTGATTAACTGACCGTCCCTTGAAAGGGCAAATTCAATTTACGCACTTTGCAAACTCCGTGATTGATTGTACGATTGAGAATTGGCGATAAGTATTGATTGGAAAGTGCGACAGGTGGTGTTGGGGTATTGTGGAGCTTTGTATGCGGAATTTATCATTTTTTGTAATCAAAGTGCTTTTTTACTATTCAGGCGTAACCCATCATATTTCTTTCGGAATTTCAATATCGAGAGTGGATGTAATTAATTTGTTAATAAATAAGAGATGAATTCCTTCGCAACTTCTTGATAGAATTGTTCCTAAACCAAGTATTATTCATTATAGTCCGCTAAGACCACATCGTTTGTTACTATGACGTTGAGATCTCCTGTGGGAGACGCGTGGTTTCATTAAATATGTATTGTATTACATCACAAACATGTTACACATTTGAGAAGGATCTTTTTATTGTTAAAGTTACATACATATATTACCATATATGTATATGATTAGTAAATATAGAATAAAATATTTTAAAATGCGTAAACTTTTCGTCTGCAATTCAGTCTACATTCACAGATTATTGAAGCAATAATCTCTAATCTCTATCCTGATGGTTTAGAACTCATAATTCGAATCCAGTACAACAAGAAATTGCAACGTGGTACGTAGCCTTCAGAGATCGACTGATTAATTTGGTTAACTACCGGATGGGATGGATGATAAATCGGACAAACACAAAGTATTACTCGAGCAACCATTTTGGAGAGCATGTGGTAAATTGCTGAATCAACATGTTAGAACTACGTAGAATACATGCAAACGTGGCGTACAACCCGGAATTGATGGTATGCGTAGACAAGTTAATCGGTGCAGAAAATTACGAAATATAGGAGCAATCATGTTGATGCTGTTTCATGCAGTGGGTGTACTGGATGTAGTAGAAAGCACCAGGGAGACACCTATAGTCGACAAAGATATGACTGAGAGACAGAAATTTGTAATGTCGAGCATTAAATCTGCAGATCAAACGACATGTCTTATATTTCAAAACTCCAAAGGAAATGTGGAAACGATTAAGACGTACATTTGACAGAGATTAGATAAATTACTAGAACCGTTCTTTTGGTGCACTGATTTTGACAGAAAGAACATGATCAAACACATTGAAAAATTGCATATTCTTTTCAATGATATAAACAGTGAAATGAAAAGACAACCTTAGGTTAATGTATACTCTGAGGGAGAATTATGTACATCCCACCAAGACAAGGAGACAAAGAGTGCATATCAGTAAAAACGCTTTGTGAAACAGAGTCTCTCATCTGGAAATGTTAACTGATCGAATACGCAATCACGAAGAAAAAATGAGATCAAAGACAAAACCCAAAGCGGCAGTCGTACGTCTGGATGCATTAATTGGTCAAGAAAAAGAGAGAAGATTGGATTCAAGAGTAAACAACGCATACTTATTGGATACAAATCATGTGATGAATATTGTATATACGATAGCAAAAGACGTGATATAGTCCGAATACGCAATGTGATATTTGAAAATGAATCTTGTGTAGATTTATATACATGAAGATCGATGATCAAGAAGACTGCCCGACTGAAGAAGTGAAGAGAAAAACAACAAAGAGATCACGAAGAGAAAGAGAAGGAAGTGTTAATAACTCGATATAAGCGTTAGAATAATATGTTAACTCGTTAAAAATTATAAGCTTGAGAAACCATGCTTACATGCTTACTACAATGATAAATGAAATTAAATCACACAAAGAAAATTGCACATGGGAATTAGTAGACTCACCTAATGGGAAAATATTTCAAGAAATAGTTGGATATACAAAGTTAAAATCATCCCTGGCACAGAAGCCAGGGATGGATGATAAAGAACCGGAGAATAATCCGGTGGCAAGATTTGACATAGAACGCGCGATGTTATGTTGGCAGTGACCCATAATTTAACATAGCACCAATTTAATATTAAAGCAGCCTTTCTATACTGAAAAGTCTATGAAAAAGTATACATGGATCAGTCAGAGGGCTTTGAAGGCAGAACCAAGAGCATGCAGATTAAGAAAATCTCTTTATGGTTTCAAGCAGGCACCGCGATACTGTAACGAACGTTTTAAGCAATTTGTTTTCAAACACAGATTTAAGAAAAGTCAGATCCCTGTTTATTTATTCCAAAAAAAACCACGCAATATGTTCCTGGTTCTTTACGATGATGATGCCTTAATTGGCTGGATCAAATGAGGCAGAGATACAGAATTTGATAAAAGACTAAACACCGGAGTTTAAAGTGACTGAATTATCATGGGAATCAAACTTAGAAAGTTCTATAACGTGTAGTAACAAAGCCAACTCAAGCCGATTGGCTACGAGTACAAACTCTTTATTGTTACCTGAAAAAAGCATGGAATATGACAATTTTCTATAAAGTTGAGTATTTTCAGAATAAAAAAAAAGATATCAGAATATATAGTGATGCGAATCATGATGGTGAATGGAAATCAGGGCCCTCAACAACTCGAATTCTGAATACAAACTTTAGCGGCGCTGTCGACAACGGAAACAGAAAATGAAGCAGAATATGTAGCAGCGATTGTACAAAGGATTGATTGCTTTTGATAAGAATCCCGTGTTATTTTGAGATAGTCAAAGTCCAACAGCTTTGATTAAAAATCCCTGATTTTACCGATGTTCAAAACATGGCAACGTGGCAGATCATTACGTGCGTTGAGACAGGAAAATAATTAGCAAAAATTTTTACGAAACATGTTCGATGTAGTGACCAATTTTATTGGCTAGCAGAAGGTATGAGGATGACCTAGCGGACGTTTGATTGAGAGGAAGTGTTAAAGATCACAACCGTAGTAAATTACACTATTGTCGTGTAATTCATATAAATTCAACTCAAGTTTTCATTGTATCAATGTAGTGCAGTAATAAAGTACATATTACTAGTGAAGTGTTCCTAGGAAGAAGAAGCAAAAGGAAGCAATGTTGCCTTTTTGTTTACTTTTAAAGTGTTTAAGTGATTACGAAAAAGACGAGGTTTTAAGAAGACGTTCTTTTATGGGTCGGCCTTGGAATCAGAAGAAGCTATGTCGAAGTGTCAAAAATGGTTTAGGGAAAATTTGGTTAGTCTCCACAGTAATAAGACTAAACACATAGTTTTGTAAACTAAGCGATTTAAACTAACTAAGCATCTTGATAGCTGATTGATCTGGGAAGTACATCTGAATCATGTGAGGTCTAAATTGACATCTGCAATTTTTACAATAAGAAGATTAAAACAAGTAACTACACATCAGATAGCAAGACTATCGTACTTTGCATCCTTTCACTCTGTGGCATGTTATGGTATTCTGTTTTGGGGTAGAGCATTTGATTTTTTAATAGTTATATAGTTATGTCTAGAGGTGGTTTATTTCTACCGCAATTACCAATATAAAGCTTCTACCTAGAGTTCTATCTATTGGATGAGTAAAATTCTCATGCTTAGACTGATAACTTTGACAAGTATCCTTTCAATATGAAATCGCATACTCAAAGTTTTGTGGAAAATTCAAATACGCTTTTCGAGGAATGAAAGTTCTGTTGAAAATTCAATCATGATGAATGATCAGAAATATCGTGTTTATTATTTAATGAGAGAATTAATAGAATCTTGTGTCAGTCACAAATTGCATATCGGGGAACCAACCAACCTTGCATCGCGACCCTAAGGATTTTTTGTACCTCGATAGACAACGTTATCAAATTTCACCGTGCAATTCAATGCTCTTAAGGAACATTAATACCATACGTGGCCAGGGACACATTTTTCAGATTCTTATGGGAGACTAACTGCGACCCAAACATCGTGAATCTGATACGATTGACAATGGCATTCAACATCATCGGCTATACTCAATAAGTTGAAGTATATCTTTAATCAATAATCATCGCAAATACTACTGCCTTCTCGTGCTAGCTCATATGTAGCTTCATTGCTAGCAACTTCAGAGTGACCTTGGACCAGATCAGATTCTATTCCTATAACTCAGTGTGATAAAAGTTTTCTTGGAGTCATTATCCAGAGACGACATCGTTTTCACAGCTTGCAACGCCTGGAGAATGGCATGACTGTTTGAGAAAAAACATGTTGTATGTTTTTCACTCTTCTGTTTAGAAGGATTCTAGCTCCCATGTCGATAGTAAACACTTGGGCCTAATATACCATACAATACATATACGTACCCAGCTTGCTTGATCCGAATTGTCTGGCAGTATACTCCTTTCCCGACTCCTTCGGCGTTTTTGATCTGGTGATGAACAATCATCCCGTAAGCTGCACAATTCAGTGAAAATTTTGGCAGGATTTGCAGACAGAGAAAGGACATACAATCCAAAATCTACAGGATCTACATGTACTTTGATACTTAAGTGTCCACGATACACAGTTCTTCCTTAAAGACAAATGAAAAAAAGATAGACAAATGTTGTACAGGGGATAATAATATACATAATGATGGAGGAAAATAGACATATATAAATTTTAAATGGAATGATACAGTTTTTATTGCATATTCTGATTTTACACACCAAAATGTGTTGACTTTAATAAGCTATATTGACACCTAGTGCTTTTGATTTATTTTAGCTAGAAACTTTTTTTACAGTTTTTAAGGAAGATATTTATATAACATGTAATTGCTAATAATTGTTGTGCATATAGCGTAATAATCCGGTTTTCTTATGCCGTGGAACATTTACGAATTTTCTCTTTGGATCACCCACGGCAACTAAACATTACGGTACATCCTTTAAGGAGTTGCTATAAAAACTTTATTTTTTGGTTCTCTGTCATGTATATGACACCATGCTCTTTTACAACACCCTTAATTTTTTCTAATATTTCATTTTACGACTCTAAGCCCCCGTAGTATGATAACCTGTGTTAGTTAGTTTCCAAAAGTAGGCAGCATCTTGTTGTGTCATCGCTTAGTACACTTACACGTATAAAGTAGTAATTATAACAAAGAAATTAAATACAACGACTTGCACCTATATTTTGATAGAACATAAATTTGGAATTTATATCCATAGACAAATGTCTCTCCCTTGAAAATTAGGGATATCATATCCTTGCTGTCATCCATAGCTTCTTTACTAATTTTTGTAATTCTCACAAAGACAACACACAGTTGTACTTCCGAATGAGCGATCAAGAGTTCAAAGAATGCATCATGATGGAAGAAACATAATACCTATGTGTACCATTACCGGTTAAAAACATTGAGAATGCACCAAATTGCGTGATAATCGAGATTTATCGGCGTTCAAAACGAACAACATGTGAAACTCGTGAGCACACAATTAAGTCTGTCATATGGAAGCAATTGTACATGAAAAACACGTGGATGTTGGCACTATTTAGCTGGCACTATTTAGCTGAATCATGAATACGTCATTATTACCAAACAAAGCATCATTACACTATCAAGAGATAGCTCCAAGCTCAAAGGTGTCAACAGAAACTAAAGAAGAAATAATCATCAAACCGTCAAATGACCTACCAAAATTAATAGACAAAGAGAATTTTTTAAGCCAAATTCTCACAGGCCATGGAACATGGGTGGTTTAAGTTAGCCCATTCAATATCACCCAAGAGGTTGTAGATCAAGCAAAAAAGCAAAGGTTTGTTACTTCATGACAATTGCACGTAGGTGACAATTGCATGTCCACACACCTACAATCGAACTGACCTGATCAAATCATTCATATGCTTGTGGTAATTTCATCACCCTCAGTACAATACTGATCTGACTACCATATCTTCATGCATTCGAAGAATCCTTTGGGTGTTCCGCGTTTCAACAATGATGATAATGTCAACTTAATTGTGAAGCAGCCGTTGTCTAATCAGGTGGCAGATTTCTATGAAGATAATGTACATAAACTGGTTGTTTGATATGATATGTGCCTTTATATTGGTGGGAATTATGTAGAAAAGAAGTTTATATAAAAAATAATTAAAAAAAGTCTACGGGTTTTAGTTTTATATTAAAATGATCCTTACTTGAAAACATACCTCCCACAGTCCAGGATGTGAAAACCTGTCCATAATAAAACACTCGGACTCAATAGACATTGTCTTGATTTTCTCTGAAAATGTTCTTTCTTCTTTACATTTGATTAAAACAATTATAAATAAAATAACCTTTGCACATGCAAGGTCTGCAATTGATTAATTAATCTCCTTGATCAATTTGATCTTATCAATTTAAGTAAAGATACGAAGATAGAGTCACTTTTGGGAACAAAACGTAAATGAGATTCATTTACGTTTTGCATCTGAAACTCCACCTAAGATGTCTGCAAATCATCTTCATAAATTTTAGCTCATCCTTGAATGACTAGCAAATAAATTCTAAAAATTAAACTATAAAAATGAAATTAATATCCTGAAATTAATCTTCATGATTTAACAAAAAAATTAAACATGTTTTGTGTTTCACATTACGCAAAAAAATTCATATATGTATACCAAATCGATAATGTAAACTGCTGCGAATTTCCTTTTTAAATCCACTCTGTTTTTATGCGACATTTGTTGAAACTGATTGATGAGCGCTACTATTTGTGTGATTAAAAGTCATCGAAAAAGTTAACAAAGTAAAATAAATAATTAAACATAACTTGAATAAAATATTAAAACTTGAGAACATTTTCATTTTGTTACGAAAACATTTAATTTGTTTATTTTGAGAGAATATTGAAGAGAGAAAAAAAAAGAAGAGAATTTTCGAATTCGCTCAACAATAATTAATTTGAAATTCAACGCGGAAAGTAGATTACGTTTAAAATAAAAATCGAAAGTTTCAGTGTTTGCTACGAAGAGGGACTTAATAGAGGGGACCTATTCATTTACAGGTAAAGTTAGGGTTTGTGTTAAAGTGTCAAATTAATATGGAATTGTGCAAAATGTTAGGATCTTACGAACAAAATCACAACTTTGGAAGGTTCGTTTTGACACATTTGAAACTTGAATAAAGGGAAAGGAGCGATATAATTCAGTTAGTTTAATTCTTATGTTTATTAAAGCCTAAACAATATTCCATAAAGGAACATCCAACACCTGCGAATAAGTTTTATTGAGTTATTGTCGAAACGTTCGAGTTCTCTGCAACAAAGTACATGAATAACATTATAATATCTTGAACTTGGAGGTTTATATAGGGCTTTATAAATAGGGAAAATATCTAATTTTAGTTTAATACACACATATCGTATGAGAAATTATAGAACTACTTGCAGTCTTAGTATTTGTATAAACGACTATGAAGAATGAGAGAAAAAATATGCCGAAACATAAAAAGTAATAAACGAGATGATAGAAGCATTTAGAAGAATGATGAAGCTCATTAAAAGTTACTAATATAATTCGAGCAAAATTAAAAATTTCTCTGCACAAGCTTTAACAAGAATTCTCTACATCTTTTAATGCAGAATGCAAACGTGTTTCTTATTGCCTTTACAATTATAATTAAAATATCAAAAAAGTACGAATGACGAGTATAACATAGCATAACATAAATTAATAAGTGGAGAAGTAATTTTTTAGAAAATTATTTCAATAAAAAAATTGAAATACAAAATACCTCTATAAATGATTTATGAAAGAACCATTATTGCTTTTATTATAGCCACTGAAATTTTAATAGAAATATTTTCACGTTTTATTCCCCACAAGATGACACCTGTAGAAGGAATTTATTGTTTCACGTCTGATGGTAATCCATAATCCGTTCTTGACGTTTCCACTATCCGTACTACTCGACGTTTTTATTTGTAGTCCCCTTCACGGCCGCTAAAAGGACGCCAACGCAATGTTTGGAATCGAGGGAATTTCCTTTTAAACTTGTTTCAACGCGAACGACAGACTTTATGGCATTATTACCGCTGGATGCTCGCGAAATAGAATTATTACGTACACCGTAAAATTTCCTTTTTTTAACGAACGTGGATATAGCGAACGTGGAAAACTGCATTTTATCGGCTGGGTAGAAATTAGGTAATCTCGTTTTATGAATGAAGTTAGTTTCCATTGCTCGGTATTGATTCTTACCTTTATTAACGAGAAGTTACACAAAGGTAGTAAAAGTTGAAAATATTTGTTTTATTTTCTGGAAAAGCTTTTGTAGCTAATAGTTTATTCTTTACTTGGAGTTTGTCCCTGAGGTGCTTGAAGTTAATATAGAATACCATTATACTAATAGACCTGTTATTTCTTTGTGGATATAATCTTAATGAATACTTAATAAATATTACTTCAAGAGGTCATTAGGAGTTCATTATGTTATTGCGATTTATAGCAAAATATTGCAGATTAGGAAGATTATGTATAAACAATCATATTAATTGTTTCAAAAGGTGACATCATCACAGCCGAAGAGACGTCAAAAGTTCTGGACGACGTTGCAAAAGTGAGTGCCAACTACAATAAAGTATTTTCTTTTTTTGTAAGATAAGGAAATATTAGAAGCTTCTTTCAGTAATCTTAATCAATTGAATTGAGAATGATTAGCGAAGGAACGGATATGAATAATAATATGGTAATCTAAAATATCTCAATCAAGACTAAAAGGTGAAAAAACGCCGATGAAAAATAGTTACGCATCAGTATTCAAACAGTAACTATGATTAATGATAAGTACTAAATAATAAAGGGTGTAAATGTGCTTTTCATCTTTACCCTTTATCAACGAAAGAATCAATAACATGACTCAGAAGAGTTCCATTCCATGCATCCTAAAAGAATCAAGTGATTTTAGACTTAGATCAAAACGGTTTAGTATCAAATTGGTTGTTGTTTCCTTCTTAGTGGTAGTTTAGGTAATTTGCACGATTTCTCCTAATAATAACATAACGTCTCCAAACAAATAACCTCCATGATAAAAGAAGGAGGGACGAATAGTAGAAGGACGAATAATAGGGTTAATATGATTATAAGGTGTACATCCTGTTTCTTTATCAATTGCGTTTGTATCCTCATTAAATTCAGGAAGGTATGCTTTTCTGAATTAAGGAATACCATCACAATGGGATGACAATTTACTGAAAAATAACGATTACATGGGAAATTGAAGACTGGAGTAAAGAGACGATGGGAAAATTGTACTAGAAATAGTTGCATCAAGTAATTAAAAACGAACGTTTTTGATAGCTTAGCTAATAGAAAGTATAAAAACCCCATTTCGAGAATAAGGAAGTTCTTGTTATACTAAAAAAGGTTGTGGAGGTACCAAAAAGGTCACTTAAACTTGAATTAGTTAAGGACGCAAATGAATTCATGTTAGGTCAACTTATTGGAATGAAGGAAGTTTTGCGTTTACCGCCCTATCATTATCAGCTTAACCATATATAATCGGTATGAGCCCAAGTTAAAGGACCTGTTGCGGCAAATAAATATTTGAACAGCCTTCATTGACTTATTTTAGCGAAATGTATTATTAAATAGTTTATTTTTAGTACTATTCTTCTTTCACCTTCTTTATAGTTGTAAATTGTTTTTGACGTTTTTAAGTTGTTTAGATAATGCAACTTAATATAAATAAGTTTCTACATCTGTTTAAAAACGTTTTTATGGAAAATGGAATGAGTTGTGGAATGATCCAACACTTAAAAAGTTATTTGAGATAATAAATGGCAGTTCGACTTAAGAATTTATTTATTAGGGCATTCATATCTCGGGGGGATGATAAAAACGTTGAAAACGTTAACTTTTGTTAACTTTAATTATGCCGGTGGCTCTTAAAATTTTAAACGATAAAAATATTAAAGGAAGTATGAAACTTCGTCATAAGTCACGTCAAAGATATACAGTGCATCCAAAAATCCCGGTAATATAAGTTTTGAACGAGTGAAGAAAAAATTGAAAAGTTTGAGTATCACTAAAAAGTCATAAAAACTACATTCTGAGATAGTTTAGAATATTCTTACAATATGGACTTTTTTCTGTGTCTAGTTATACCTAGTTTTACTTTACTTTAAAGGTAATGAAAAAAGAAATACAACCCCATAAATCTAAACTCAATTTCTTAATTATTTCAAGAATTATGAGGGAATGACTACCAAATGAGAAAAAAAAGTTTTTTTGCACAAGGCATATACATATAAAGTTTAAATTGATTTAACTATTACAAAAACTCAATAATATTAAGAGAAAAGTGAATAATAAGTTACATATTACTTGCAGCAAATAAAAATAAAAACAACAGAAGTAAAAGGTAATAATAACAAAAAGAATAATAGCAAAATAATAATTAAATTAATAATGTATAACATAAACAAAATTGACAAAATATTAATTAAATTAACAGCATATCAAACCGTATATCAAATAAATACATTATGCATAGGCGGGTTCCAGATAACAATCTGTTCTAACCAAGAATAAATTATGAATAATTAATAAACAACTGTTAAGATTTTCTGAACACAAATAATACAAAGAAAAAAAACTCAAAACCAGAAAAATTTTTCATTTCTTTCAAGCGCCCCACATTTCAATGAACCAATATAAACAGAAGTCAATTGCATTTTATTGATGCAAAAATTTATCACTACATAAATTCTATCTAAAATTGTTCAAGCTTAATTCTTTAAAATGAATAGACAAACTTCCATATCATTTATGTACATGGTGCGTAAAGGATCTATGAAACAGAGACGTTCTATACTTTGGATATACTTTTAATCTTGTCTGTAGTGCATTACTTGCAGCTTTGGAAGTAATTTTGTCATCAAAATAGCCCGGAATGCGTGTTGTGATAATCTTATGAAACAACAGTAGACTATGAACCTCTCGCCGCGTTCTCATGTTCAGCCACCCTACATCCTTAAGCTTGTGAGAGACTATCGAATTTACTGATGCCATATATGTATCTAAGAGAAGTATTCTGAGCGTTCTGGTATATACTGGTACCATATAGTCAAATCGTGGCAGAACCAAAGACTCGCGCAATATATTTTTTTAATTTGATAGAAAGAAAACTCCTATGTGGATAAAGTTTACGTAAACATAGATAGCATTTTTTTATATAACAATTAATTTGTGTGTTGTACCTAAAAGACTGATCCAAATTCAATCCTAAACATTTCATCTCTGTAAAAATAATCTTGGAACTATTCATATTGATATTAAGACTAGAACTCAACACATTAACGCCCTTCGCTCTTCCAAAGCAGACACAAGCTGACATATCCGGATTAATTTTTAAAATTTGATAAATCGCAACGTATATTCCGTTGCAACGTATACATCCGCTATATATAGCGGATAAGTCCTCATTAATAAGCATTTTATGCAAGAATCTTATCTTCTTCATCAAACAATAGGAAGCACTGAATATCATCTGCGTACAGGTTCATTTTACAATATTGAAGACGTTTAATAAATTGTGAAGTGTACAGAGAAAACAAGAGGCGACCCAACACCGTACCGTTCGACACACCAATTTTTACTCTTTATACTCTGTTCTCAAGACGTGCTCCACAGTAAATCGCCGAAAACAGCATAGCTGATAATATCAAAAGCTTTTGAGAAGTCCAAGAAGACTACAGTTTTCCTGAACTTACAGTCTTCCTACAGCAATGTACTTTCCTTTATCTGTAGAAGACAAGATATCGCCAGTACACCACAAAATCCAAATTGTTTATATGGTATCAAATTGTTTTCCTCTACATAACTCACCACCTGCATTTTCATAATTTTCTCGAGTACCTTACAAAACGCCGGGAGTTTACTAATAGGTCTCAAGCCCTTGAAATCTTTGGGATCGCTCATTTTTGGCAACGGACTAATTAAGACCCGTTTCCATGGGGTAGGAAATTTAGTATCCAGCAGGCAGCAATTCAAAACTTGAGTCAAATATGGTAGTATATATGGATAGCAGAGACGATAACAGAGATACTATCTCTACCAACAGAAGTGAAGGTAATTGAAGATAAGATACTTCGCTCATACATATTTAGATCAACAGGTGGCAAACTATTCACACACATCTAAAATGATTGTTAATACAATCAGGATCCCGAATATGCAGTGGTAAGGAAGACGTCTCCTCATTCGGCCCAACGTTTAGATTTTTAATACCCATCCACATTTTTTTACTATTTCACTGATTCATTAAGAATGCAAAAATTTCATCAAATTTCGAAAACGCTTTTTCTCTTTATCGCTGCAGTGGTGTAGTTACGTAGAGACTTGTAATAACTCCAATCACCCGGACTATGAGCTCGCCTAAATCTAGTATTTGCAAGATCTCTCAAATTCATTAAGTTAAAATATAATTGATAATAATCATACAAAAACAGGAAATGTAAATATTTAAAAATGTATGTTCTACAACGAATAACGCGAAATAATTGGAATGTAATTGTTTATGGATTATGTCTTGGTGATGTACTATGAACAATTTTTATTAATATCTTTCTGACTTACAGTGTTTAATTTTTGAGCTAATAGTTACTTTTGAAAAATGAAATGAGTTCGACATTCGAGAATGATAGTATTTTTTGCGAGCTCGCTTCACTTGAATAAAAAGTTCCTTTGTGATAATCCGGATGATTTAAAGAAAGTTGAGGATTTAAACGACTTTTTTCTTACAAGCATATCAGATATTCTAAACACCATGCCGTTTGATTCAACGATTTTACATTTTTAATCAAAATTACCTAGTAATGGCGGGGTATTTAATTTTTGTAGTGTGCAGCCCAGTTTAGTAGGAAAACTCGTACATGATTTAAAGTCGGTGTTTGTGGGTAATGATGGAATTAGTGCTGATATGATTAAGCTTTCCTGTCCTATTATTTTACCTCACCTAACTCATATATACCTCACTCACGGTTTTACAAAAGTAATATACATTGCGAAGGGTCGGTTTCCGTCTGTATGGAAGCATGTTTTAAATATCTTAGACCAATCAGTTTGTTGCATGTATTTTCGAAAATTCTTGAAATGGTGTTGAAGCATTAGCATGTAGAACATCTTGATAAATTTGAATTGCTTCCTCAGGGATGATATTATTTCTTCGGTGGATCATAGTAATGATGCGCCACTTACTCTGTTAGACTTTATATATCTTATCTTATTTGAGATTTGATATAATTGCTCTAAACTTAATTACTGATTATTTAAGTGGAAAATCGCGGTCGGTTGGGATTAACGCGGTGTCTTCTCAGCATTGTTTCGTTTCTTGTGGGGTGTCGCAGGGTTCCATTTTGACGCCTTTGTCACCGTTTTGATCATGTACAGCTTTGTGCAGCTTACGTTTACGCTGATGACACGCAGCTGCTTTACTCATTTCATCCATCCGATTAGGGAGACGCTGTTTATTTTGTAAATAATGATCATAATACCGTTTATGTGGCTGCCTCTAAACAATGTTTGAGGATTAACCCTGAAAAGTCTTTGAGAAGAAACCAATTAATTTAAAGCATCCTAAATCCGCTGTCAAGCCTATTAACAGTACAAGACGTGGTTGATAAATATACTAATCTAGGACTTTGATATCTAGAATTGATACGTCTTTCAGATTGTCAAATCAGGTATCTAAATATATTGAAATTGCGTTGAGATTTTTGTTTCCTCATAAAGCTTGCTTGCCAATAGATGTTAAAAGAAATTTGTGCGATACTCACGTTTTATCTCAGTTTACTTATAAGGTACCAGCTTACCATCCAGCTTTAACTGCTTTTGATTCAAATAGAATTCAAAAATACAAAATTATTGCCTAAGGTTTATCTATAGAAACCGAAAATTTGATAGAAATTCTCATAAGTTAGTTGAAGCTGAGTGGATGTTAATGAAAAACAGAAGAGAGCTACAAACGTTGGTTTCTTGCCATAAATTAATATTATGGATTCCCGATTACTTTTTTAAGGGCCACTTTTACCACCTCTCGATAAATTTATCTAACAGTTAAAAACTGGCTTATAGCCAATGAGAGCGCTTAAAATCGCTTCACCGCCGCTAGTTAGTTTAACTTGACGTTGGTAAAAGTAAGAGGGTTAAATTTGGATGGAATAACCATGATCGCTCGATAAAGTGTTGTTTTGACATCGCGACACCATTCCATAAAAAAACTTACTTGAAGATGTTTCTCTTACTACTTTTGTAAATCCTACAATCGCATTTCTGTGACTGAGAGATTATTGATTATTGTATAGGGTCGTTCAGGACTCGGTTGTACAATAGAATACTTTTTAATCAGAATGATTCTTTATTGCTGGGTGTTAAATTATCTAATTGCGTCGCGCACGTTGCAAAATTATAATTCGTGTAATAATGTTCTGCATGATTTTTTCCTCTTTTTTCTTTTTCTGTAAAATAGATTTAGTATAATTTGTGCTTTTCTATATACTTTTTTCGAGATTTCCGTGGGAAGAAGAGTCCTACTTTAACGTTCTGAACCGGCACCTCGCGATTTGCTTCTTGCATTATTCATGTTTCATATTATTTTCTATTTACTTTTATTTGCTGGACTATAATTTATTTTCCTATAACTGTGTTTTTAAACTTTATAAATTAATAAAACAATCAAATTAAATAATGATATTTAGAATTAATTAATGTTTTGTCAATCCACACCTTTGAACGTCATGAAACGGCAGTTTTATCTTAAGACATCTATTCTCCATGTTAAAAGCTGCTAAACTTGTTGACAGCATAAGCATCTTCTGTCTTGTAAGCTGTAACTCTCTTCTAAAATCTGTTAACTTCAACAAATTTGGCAGCATCAGCTGTTTTATCTTAAGACATCTATTCTCCATGTCCAAGCTGCCAACTTGATAGCTGCATGAGATATAATGCCTTAACAAACCTATCCTGCATTTTAGAAGCTGCCAATTGGTTGGCAGCATGAGTTATTGTATCGCTAGTTTGTAACTTATTACTAAAATCAGCCAACTTGTTAGCAACATCACTGTTTTATCTTAAGGTGTCTATTCTCCATATTAAAGCTATTTATAATGAGTAGTTTCAGTCCAGCGAAGTAGTTGAACTGAAATTGTTTATGGATTATATCTCATTACTGTTCTCTTATTTTAAAAATTTTCCTAAAGGTCACAAAATTTCCAAAAATACTTCCGAAATCACAATTCGATCATAAAAAATTATTTAAAAAGCATTTAAAAACGAACGTTGGGTTTTTTGTCTTGGTATTGATGAATGAGGGAAACAACAAAAAACACAACATAGAAAATTTTAGTGCATTTAAAGATTTATCTCCTAATACCGAGCGTATTCTCATTGCAAAAAAAGCGGTAAAAAATTGTTCCAAGTATTTTAATTTCTTTCTTAATTTCGGGACTTTTCAAATCCCGGGTCTACATTTCTTTCATTAAATCCCGGAACGAACCCTCGACCAAATCCTGGGACTAGACACCTTAATTATATCTTGATGATGTATTATGAACAATTTTTATTCATATCATACAAACACACAGCTTTTCATTTTTGAGATAATAACCATGTTGTTGCTAAGTGTGTTAAATATGAAATATTTGAATTTTCCGTCCTCCAAGTTTGTAATACTCACAGTTATATTATTCTCATATGAGTTAACCGTAATTTTGGTTTAATGTAAGTAATTTTTAAAATCGTGCAAAAATATTTAATTAGTTTAGATATTGAGCAAGTATTTTGTCAGTATTGCATAAGATATTTCACACAAAATATTTAAAATCAAACTGTGAAACTTTATTTACTAAAATTTAAAATTGAAAGTTGTGGTTTTGCTACATATAAAAAGTAATGGTTGACTATAAAAAATATTTATAAAAAGTTTTAACTATTAACGTGTTAGTAAAATTTCCTCTTTATATCTCTGAAAAACGTTCTATATATTCGCAACATTTTCGTTATTATAAATGGATATATAGCGATCAGAGACTTTTATAGACATATACATTCTCGTTATACAAAAACTTTGATTTAGTTCATCTATTTTCAATGCGACATTACCCCTTAGTACCACCAACTGTATTAAATCGAAGCTATAAAACGATTTACAATGCATATAGAGAACAGAGAATCCCAATAGTAATTGCGATGTAACAAATCTAATGATGCAAACTATCGAAACAATACCACGAAGTACTGTAGGACATTTAGAGGATACGTTGATCAATGCTTTAGCTTGCTTAAGTGGAATTTACATCTCCATATCATTACAATTTAGGAGTACGGTTGCGCAGTAAATGAAATTACAATTAATTTAAACGTTGGAAATTGCGAGTTCGTCCCAACCTAATAGGTAATGCATAACGGTCGAACATTTTAAATATTTCTGAACGTTCCGCCGATGCGAGATATTCCTGAATAATGGAATTTCTGGACTATTTCAGGATATTTAAAATCTCTATATATTGATTTTAATAAAATTGTAAAACTATGAAATACAATTAAAAAGTTGGTTTTTCCGATTTTTGAATATATTTTTAATCAATCTTTTTAAAATTACTTATTTCCTGCAATGTTTTTATAATAAATTTGTTACAATTGTTGCCCTCTGCAAACTAAAAGCTTCAACTGTATTGATTTTTATGACCGACTCACAGAGTTCTTGCAAACAAAAATAAAATTCTCGAATTTAATTTATTTATAAACTGTAAGTAATTACTACAATCGAGAATTACAAACATTTACTTTCCTTTAGCTGGCAAGTATGATAATCGCCATTATTACAACGATTAATGTTGATATAACGCCTGGTGTATATTTAATATTAGAAATAATTAAAGTTCTATATGTAGAACTCAATTTCATATAATCTCGCGTACATCTATTCAAACCGTGCTCATAATATGAAACCTATTTCAAAGTTAATACAGCAAAGAGGATGATTACAAATTGAAATTGTAGAGGAAATTTACGTAACTGGCACAATACATATGTAGAATAATATAATATTTAAATTGAGAAAATAAAATTAATGATTTAAGTATAAAAGTATGAAGCATTAGATTCGTAAGAAATTAGGTTTTTATGACAAGGAAAGAATTACTAAATGGATGGAAAAGTATAACAAGCTATTAATATAACTATTTTATGTATAATAGTTATTTAAGTTGAAATAAAATTGTATGGAAACATAAAGAGGTTAAAAATTGTAACAAATAGAAATGAAAAGATGCGGACAAAATGAGTGTACATGCAATGGAAACGGTCGTTGAAATGAAACGAATATGTTGGTAGGGACTACTGCAGAATATGGATGTGTACCCTCAAATAACTTTTCGAAAACAATAAATGTCAAAGGAAACAAATTTTTATTTAGTTCTAAAGAAACGAAAGATTTATATTACGAATTAGCAAAATATAATCTTTCGAGATTCTGACTTAATTCTAGATTATGTGGATCAAACATTACGAAAACTAGTCTGAGTTAAATAATATAGCTTTGTGGTACTGCTGTTAGATAAAATCACAAATTGGCTAACTTAGAAAGAAAGATATTTTTTGAAAAGAAAGTAGTAATGGCTTCATATCGGAACTTATGTCAGGCAGATTTGGATGAAGAAGTGAGCAAAATAATGGTAGGGGAATAAAGTGATTCAGTACAATTTTAGGAGAGTGGAATTAATTGGGAACAAGATAATGTAAAAGTTGAATAGATGGGTGACTTTAATGAAAGGGGCAAAAAAATATTCGGCTGATATTATACATCAAACTCAATTTTAAAATTTTCCGAAAAATTCTTTGCTAGTGAAAACGAACATTTTCAATTTGAAAGGAAAAATGGTTACAAATGGGCAATAAAAGAACACTGCAAGAAACCTCATCCATTTGACTCTCATCCAATATGAGATACTGGAAAAATGTTTTGTTACATGTTTCCGCTGATCGTATTTTTTTTATAATCTTATTGCACACAAACAAAGAAATTGTGGAGAAAAGCCAAAATCACTTTATTTGCAATTTTAATCATTTTGGTTGCCAAAAAGGACAACCATCTAGATTCCATCTGTTGTAACAGGTTTATGTTTTTCCTGAATTGTCTAAGATTTGATGCAAGAGAAACAAGGCAAGAAAGACGAATCAAAGATATATGATATTTTGATAGAAACTTGCAGGTCATCATACACACCATCATTTTACCTCATAACCCAATCACTAATGTTGTGTAATTCTTCGACAAACTTAGGAATTTAAACATGGACAATTGCTTTACATCCGTCAGTTTAACAGATGAATTACATGAACATCCTTACACGCTTACAATAATTAGAACGTTACGTAAGAGTAGGAAGGAAATTCGTCCAGAAAATTCTGGCCATTACGCAGCAAACTGTAACCTCAATGTTCTGTTATACCCAAAAAAATGTATTGGTGTCTTGTATGCCAAACAAACACAGAAAAATGGTACTACCGTTTACAATGCATAAATTTGAGAAGAGACATGCAAGCAAGCAATCGTTCAGAACTATATGAAACTAAGTGTGATGTTGACACATTCGATCAAATGTCCTCCAACATAAGCTGCAACAAGAAAATGAGAAGGTGGCCTCTATGCTTATTTCACGGAATGGTGAACTTTCACTAATACTTTAAAAAAGAGCAAAATACCTTTCACGGTACAACTATTTGGTAGATTTAGTCGTCGCGTTGCTGAGCCATGGTTGAGAAATAAAAAAAGCTTTCTTTTATTGTCAATTTTTGAAAAAATGCGGCGTCTATGATTCGTAATTCGTGCTCTTTTGCCCTAGTCAAAAAAAGACGGATTATAACATAAACATAAAGGATTACATAAAGAAACATGTCTAATTTATGTTGTGAAGTAGAATAATATCAAGTATTGCTATACATATCCTCCGGAACTCCTCATGACATGTGGGAATGAAGACTAAAAATCACTTACGAAAACTTATGGCAATACTTATCAGCTCTCAGATTTCTGCGGCTATCTGGAAAATTCTGTAACAGTTTTGATGCGACCTAACGATGACTTGCAAAATATTAAAAATGGTACCTATTCCAACTGAACAAAGCTCCGAAGCTTGAAACTTATAGCCCTATCGTATCATTGAGTTTATAAAAACTTCTCGGAACGCTTCAATCATTAAAATGCTATCCAACAGTTACTGCAGCGTATAACTGGGGATGAAAAAGAGCAAACACAAGAGATTGAATCACATATTGCAGCAAGGTTCTATTTTTTTAAATTTTACATGATGGTATCAATCTTCGTCTAATGTGAGTACTTTAAATGAATACATAGACATTTTTTGCAATTGTTCCAACAATCGTCTAATGGCTCCTCTTCACTATACACCATGATAGGCAACTAGTCTGACCGCTCCCAAAGCCATCTTTCATCACCATTATTCAGTACTGTAGGCCAACACCCCTCTACGCCATGGCTAGCATGTTTGATTCCAGACAATGGTATAGTTTAGATGTCCCACTCCAATTTAGTTTGAGCTCTTTGTGCGAACATATTCATCTAAGTGGTATTCACCCCTTTATAGTGAAAAGGGCCATGACACGTTCATATGCGCGTTCCTTATTAGTCAAACTCGTACCTGGTAATAAATTGCAATTTGTTCCAATATCGTTGATGAATTGCACCATGAATCCTACGATTATATACGTTCACGAACAAATATTTGCACAGGTGATAGTCGTGTTCTGATTGTGTAGTTAAAACAAACTTAAGGTCACCAGTATAAATTTAAAATAATAATGATTATTGTATAATACATTTTTGTTACAACTACACAAATCATTTTCGCTTTAGATTTTTACTGAAAACAGGTCGTTTTTCAATTTCATCCCTTAACATATTCATTTTGCTAATACGAAGATATTGAATATGTGACCAAAATCACCCGTTCACATTCTTTGGAATGTGGATTAGAAAAGGGCACAAGTACCTTCAAAAGATGAATAAACTATGTAAAGGTAGAAGTTGACGTTTACGAAGTTTTCGCGTATGACACCAAAGTTTTTCAAATTTTCAAATCATCGAATAAGACCAAATAAAATATATGTAACATTTCCATTAGGTAAAGAATGTTCTCGAACGTATAAAAATATATAACGATTGTATGTAGAGTCTATGGCTAGAGTCTATGCTAGCCATATGTGTTTTTAAGTTATCAGACAAGAAAGTCCATGAAAATCCAGCTAATGTTGGATTAAATCCAATTAAATAAATCTCCGACTAAATAAATCATTACAATTAACAATAAAATTACTTAAATAAGCTTACATATTTACTTTCTTGTTATATAAAACATTCTTACCCTCATTATATTATATTTTAATAAAAATATATTTTATGCAAAAATAAATCCAAAACACCAAAACTGATTAGATTGAGATACCCGTTTACTGACATTTCATGTAAATCAAAGAGCTAGATTAAGGACTGTAAATTGCACATCTACAGACAAGAGAATGGAACGACATTTTCAGATCCAGCTAAATAGTCACCTCGCTTATACGATTTAACGGCGTTAGATTTCTTTTTATGGGGTTACGTTAAGTCGTTCTTTTGTGCCAACAATTCAACGACGGAGACGTTAGAAAAGCTTGAACACAAAAACGAAATTGCCAACGTTCCGAACAATATGATAACGATAACGATGGAAAATTAGGTCCAACAATAAAAACGTGCTTTTTGTGGTCATATAAATTATATGAATTACTTAGTTCAATATAAAATATTTGTATCGCTTATTTCAGAAAGAGGCTAAGTAACATTTTTGATAATTTTGAGATAAGTGGATGATCGTACTAATTTGTGATAGATATATCGCTGAGTGCAGAAAGAAAGTATGATCAATAAGTCACTAAAATTTATTGTGGGGGGGAAATATTTCAATTATTGTAGAAAGGTATTAAGTATCGTTAGATAGCTCTTTTCTGCAACAAACCGTCAGTTTGGCTGTCAGACAAAAATGTAATGTGTGTCAAATCGCCTTTGCTAGTTTACATGGAATTGATCTTAAAAAAACTAACTGGCATGTACTTTCCATTACAATTTTCGATGTTTAACTATTTACAAATTACATAAAAGTAGATACGAAATACATATGTAGAATAATATAATATTTAAATTGAGAAAATAAAATTATTGATGGAAAAGTATATCAAGCTATTACATACAATAGTTATTTAAGTTGAAATGAAATTGTATGGATACATAAAGAGGTTAAAAATTGAAACAAATAGAAATGAAAAGATGCGGACAAAATGAGTGTACATGCAATGGAAACGTTCGTTGCAATGAAACGAATATGTTGGTAGGAACTACCGCAGAAGATGTATGTGCACTCTCAAACAACTTTTCGAAAGCAATAAACGTTAAAGGCAATACATTTTTATTTAATTCTAAAGAAAAGAAAGATTTAAATTACGAATAAGCAAAACATAATCTTTCGAGATTTTGACTTAATTCTAGATAAAGTGGATGAAACATCACAAAAACTAGTCGAAATTAGATTATGTATAATTAAAATCATATATTATTATAAAGTAGAACTACGTATAAAAATATGCTTTGTGGTATCGCTATAAGATAAAATCCCAGATTGGTCAGCTTAGAAAGATATTTTTTGAAAAGAAGAACTTATGTCAAGCAGATTTGGATGAAGAAATGAGAAAAATGATGGCAGGAAAAGAAAGTGATTCAGTACAATTTGAGGAGAGTGGCAGTGATTAGGAACAAGATAATGTAAAAATAGAATCAATGGATGACTCAAATGATGTAATTAAGTTGACTCATGATATCGAGCATCAACCTCAATTTTTAAATTTTCTATCTGTCCCAAAAGGTGACACTAAGACATATGTGGCACTGAATAAATATTTTGTAACATTTTTCCTCTGATCATATTTTCCATCGTATTCCACCTACCACTAAAGAAGAACTACATGCTCTATTTGCAATTTTGATCCTTTTAGCTGCCAAAAAAGACAACCATGTAGCTTTCAGCTTCTCTCTGTAGAGCCTGTATGTATTGTGACAGGTTATGTTTTTACTAAACTCTCAGGTTTGATGCAAGAGGAACAATGCAAGAAATAAGAATCAACGATATGGAATATTTTCATAGAAACTTGCAGGTCACGATACACACCATAATGTTACCTCAGAATAGACAAACAACTATTGGGATTTCGTAGGCGATGTTCGTTCCGCATGTACCTACCCACCCAATAAATTTTCAAAGAACGGTATAAAAATTATAATGTTATGTAATTCTTCGATAAGCTATAAAGCGAAACTAACGAAATCTGACTATGGAACTAATAGAAATGCAAGCATGTTTACATACCTATTAGGTCCATCAAGGTTCATAGGTTCACATCCATCAGTGTAGCAGATGAATTACTTCAAAATCCTTACAAACTTATAATATTTGGATCATTGTGTAAAAATAGGAATGAAGTTCCTCCAAAACTATTAGCTATAAGGCAGTGAACTGTAAATACCTCAATGTTCTGTTTTGAGAAAAAAGGTATTAGTATTATCTATAGTTAATTAATAATGCGATTACCTGACCTCCAATACTAGCTTATTTCATTCTAATTCGACGTTTCGAGCCGTAGGCTCATTTTCAAGACGCTACAATATAACAATTCAAGTCAATATGGAGAATAACAATTACTAATAATACGGGTATTAGTATCGTATATGCCAAAAAACAGAGAGTAATGCTGCTACCGTCTACGATGTATGAGGGTGTTGAAATTTTAGAAGAAACAGGCAAGCTAGCAAAATCGTTCAAAATTATAGTGAGACTAAGTGTGGTGTTGACACATACGATTAAATGACCTCCAATATCAGCTGCAACAGGAAAACGAGAAGGTGGCCTCTATGTCTATTCTACGGGATGGTGAACTTAGTCAACACTAACTCGTTTATGATTTGTTCCACTAATACTTTAAAAAAGGAGCAAAATACCTATCACGCTACAAGTATGTGGTAGATTTAATCGTCGCGTTACTCAGCCATGGTTGAGAAATAATAGAAAAGAGCTTACTTTAATTGTCAATGTTGAAAAACATAAAGGATTACATATCTAGTTTATGTTGTGAAGCAGAAAAATATCAAGTGTTGCTATATACATCTTCCAGAGCTCCTCATAACATGTGTAAGGAAGATTAAAAATCACTTACAAAAAATTAAGGCAATACTCAACTTCCAGATTTCTGCAGCTTTTTGCAAAGTTCTGCAGCAGTTTTGATTGGACGTTTCCTTAATTGTTAGTTCATCTTAGACCAGGACAGCTACGATGATGTGCAATGTTGTATACTTACATACTACTAACAGGTCACAAAAATAGTACTTATTCTAACCTAATAAAGCTCCAGAGATTGAAACTTATAGCCCTATTGTATTATTAAGTTTACAAAAAACTTCTCGGAAGGCTTGGCCTAAACATGATTGATCTCAAATACTCTAAAGTTCAAAGCGCTATTCATTAAAATGTTGCAAAATAAAATGTGACAGTTACTGCAACGTACAACTAGGGATGAAAAAGAGCAAACACAAGAGGTTAAATCACATATTGTAGCTAGGTTCTACTTTTTATTTTTACATGATTGCGTCAATCTTCGTCTAATGCGAGTACTTTAAATGAATAAATAAAAGGAATCAAGAAATTTGTTCTAACTGTTCCAACAATCGTCTGATGGCTCCTCTTTACTATAGCCCATGATAGGCAACTAGTTTGACCGCTCAAAGCCATCTTTTCATCACCATTATTCACTACTTCAGGCCAGCACCCCTCTACGCGATGGGTACCATGTTTGATTCCAGACAATGGTATAGTTTAGATGCCCCACTCCAATTTCGTTTGAGCCCTTTGTGTGGACATATTCACCACTTATGGCCACTTCATGCCATCACCCCTCTATGCAATGGCAATGGCTCGCAGTTGTCCATGATAAACCATAGTGAAGAGGGACATAACATGTTCATATACGCGTTCCTTATTAGTCAAACTCGTACCTGGTAATAAATTGCAATTTGTTTCAATATCGTTGATGAATTGCATCATGAATCCCACGATTATATACGTTCACGAACGAATATTTGCACAGGTGATAGTCATGTTCTGGTTGTGTAGTTAAAACAATCTTAAGGTCACCAGTATAAATTTAAAATAATAAAGATTACTGTATAATAAATTTTTATTACAACTACACAAATCATTTTCGCTGTAGGTTTTTACTGAAGAAAGGTCGTTTTTCAACATGTCCATTTTGCTAATACGAAGATATTGAATATGTGACCAAAATCACCCGTTCATATTCTTTGGAATGTGGATTAGAAAAGGGCACAAGTACCTTCAAAAGATGAATAAACTATGTAAAAATAGAAGTTGACTTTTACGAAGTTTTCGCGTATGACACCAAAGTTTTTCAAATTTTCAAATCACGGAATAAGACCAAATAAAATATATGTAACGGCTCCATTAGGTAAAGAATGTTCTCGAACGTATAAAAATATATAACGATTGTAGGTAGAGTCTATGGCTAGAGTCTATGCTAGCCATATGTGTTTTTAAGTTATCAGACAAGAAAGACCATGAATATCCAGCTAATGTTGGATTAAATCCAATTAAATAAATCTCCGACTAAATAAATCATTACAATTAACAATAAAATTACTTAAATAAGCTGACATACTTACTTTTTTGTTATATAAAACATTCTTACCCTCCTTATATTATATTTTAATAAAAATATATTTTATGCAAAAATAAATCCAAAACACCGAAACTGATTAAAAGCATTTACCCGTTTACTGACATTTCATGTATATCAAAGAGCTAGATTCAGGACTGTGTAAATTGCACATCTACAGACAAGAGAATGGAGCGACATTTCCAGATCCGGCTGAATAGTCACCTCGCTTATACGATTTAACGGCATTAGATTTCTTTTTATGGGGTTACGTTAAGTCGTTTTTTGTGCCAACAATTCAACGACGGAGACGTTAGAAAAGCTTGAACACAAAAACGAAATTGCCAACGTTCCGAGCAATATGATAACGATAACGATGGAAAATTAGGTCCAACAATAAAAACGTGGTTTTTGTGGTCATATAAATTATATGAATTACTTAGTTCAATATAGAATATTTGAATCGCTTATTTCAGAAAGGGGCTAAGTAACATTTTTGATAATTTTGAGTTAAGTGGATAATCGTACTAATTTTTGATAGATATATCGCTGAGTGCAGAAATAAAGTATGATCAATAAGTCACTAACATTTATTGTGGGGGGAAATATTTCAATTATTGCAGAAAGATATTAAGTATCGTTATATAGTTCTTATCTGCAACAAACCGACAGTTTGGCTGTCAGACAAAAATGTAATGTTTGTCAAATCGCCTTTGCTAGTTTACATGGAATTGATCTTAAAAAACTTAAATGTTTTAAATCGGTGCTTCAACAAAATTAATATCAAACTACTAACTACTAATATCAAAGTAATAAATACCATACCGGAGCAGACTAAACTTTAAAGTTATGTATCATCTTTTCGTAGAAAAACATAAAAATACTCATATCCGCTATAATTGTCCAATATTTTCATGATCACTATAATCATATACATTTTGGACATCCTCAAGTAAATACATGCTACAAGTATGAAGAGCTTGATATCAAAATAAAAAGTCCATATCAACCTTATGAGATCATTAGTGATCAATATTGTAAGTGAATTTTATGAGAACATGCTATTCGTGCAGCAATTGCTAAATTGATAATATATAAGCAATGGACAAAACAAGTTTACACGTCGTTGAAGAACTGTACTTATCTTTTGATTTCATACAAAAGGTCCACTTACCAGAAATACCTATTCAAGAAATGTTCTATTTGATTCCGTTATCACTTAAGATAATACTGTATATTCATAACTGTCAAAAGGACAACAGTATTTTTATATAAGTAGATCATGAAGGTGTCGCTAATAAAAGCCCTAATGAAGTTGCTTCATTCATATGGCACTATATTCAAAAAGAAATATCTGAATGTTAAAGAATAGTGACAACTGTGTGGCGCAAAACAAGGACTATGCAATGCTACCTAATTTATAAATTAAATAAATAAAAAATAACCGCAAAATCAACAACAACTGAGATGTTTTCTCTGAACGATAACCTATGTAGGGAAGTTTCTTCCTAATTTATCAAGCAATACAAAAATCCCACAGAAATTAATATCAAAATCTGGAAAATGGATTTAAGTTAGCTTACTATGGTATACTCAAACCCACTCATCTGATAGTTGATGCAAGTCCTTGTGGCCTAGGAGCCATTCTTTCCCAAGGCGATAAACACACATCGATTATTGTTTACGCCAGCAGATCCTTATCAGAAGTAGAAACATGATACAGCTATTTTGACAGGGAGGCGCTAGCTGCCTGTTGGGCAATCCAACATTTTAGAATTTATTTACTTGGAACCACATTTATAATTCATTTGCAACAAATCAACACCTATATTAATACCGTTAGATAAGATTAAACAGAATACTGACCAAGACGAAACATTTCAAGCTTTGAAAATGGAAATAAGAATGAATGTTTATAGATCTTGGCAAAACTTAGAATTAAAATCCTGTTCCAAGATAAAAGAATAAATTACAGAGATAAATGAAATATTACTAAAAGGACACCAAATAATTGTACCCAACAGTTGACAAGATTCGATCATAAAATTACCACATAGAGCACACCAAGGAATAATAAAGTCAAAAAGCTACCTTCGAACAAAAGTATGGTTTCCAATATTATAAGAAAATGTTGAAAATTTCATAAAACATTGTACAGCATGTCAAATTACAACGCATCATAGACAAAGAGACCCGATTGTATCATTAAACAGACGTAGCTATCTATTTCAATACATCGATATAGATTAAGCAGGTCTATTTAAAAACGGGAAGTACTGTTTTGTGCTAATTGATGAATTTTATAAGTTTCCCATAAAGTTATTTGATCAAACATTCACAATCTTTGAAATACCCGAATTCATTTAATCTGACAATGGCCCATCATTCAATGGAAGCGAGATTAAAAAGTTCTGTAGAAATCTAAATATAAAACACCGTCGAGTAACTTTGTATTGGCCGGAAGCTAACGGTTTACCAGAAAGATTTGTAAAAACACAAAAAATTACTTACATGCTCATATTTTGGGTCAGGTCAGATGGAAGTTAAATTACAAGATTTTCTTACCAATTATTGTACAATACAGTCTTCAATAGAGAGATAAAAGGATATTTACCAACAATAGCAAAAGAATTTTTAACAACAAAAGAGAAAAACAACCAAAATAGACAAAAAATTATCAGCAAATAGTTGACAAAGCAAACTAAAAATGAAATGCATGACATCACCAGTTCGCAATAGATGACAAAGTGTACTGCAAACAACAGAACAAGAACTCTTTAACACCAAAATATAACCCAATGTATGACGTACAATAACAGAAATTATAAGTTCTCAAATCCAAGCTTAGAGATGAAATCAATGTATAATAAGGAACTCATCATTCTTAAAACTATGTTTATCCCCAACCAACCCAGAGCAACCAAAACTTTTTGCAAACCCCCCAGTAAAATCAAGATGCCCCATGAACCCTTGATATTCGGGAACGCAACGAAACCACCGACAACTTTAGTCGATACATCTTCACCAATGATAACTTCAATACCGAAAGATCCAGCGACATCTCCAGCACCAATCAAAATTCCGCCACCGACGACTCTATCACCAGGAAAAACATTACATCTACATCAACAGCAACTTCAACATCTAGTAAAAAAGAGACTACCACTACAACATGGACATCTAAGGTCCATTACTACCATCTTTTAGCTAAACTTATCCTATAGATAAGCCCACCCACTAGCCAATCAGAATACGTAAAGTACCCGTAACCGTGGTAATAATCCCTTAGATAGTTTAACCAGAGGATGGTAGTAACGAGCCTAAAAGATCCAGAAAACCACCCAAGTATCTTTTAGATCATACAATGTAGTGTGTACTAGAAATGGTCGATGGAAATTCAGACTAGAGAGGGTGAGAAAACAACAACAAGAAAAGAATAGAAACATGTACCGAACCGAGCACTTAACACTTAACAGTTGTATAACCGATTATCGAGATTGTTGTTATTTAGGGTAGTAATAAAGTATTTAGTGAAACATTATTTAGGTATTTTCAAATACTTTTTTGGTTTTTTGTACTTTCACAACATATTTTAATTTTGAACATATTGAGATCAATGATTGATCTAAGCGGTTATCAACACAAATCTAGTTCAAGAAGTCAAATTTAATCTGTTAATGGAATTCAGTAATCGAGGTATTGAATCTATTTCATACGAAATGCATTATCTAGACAATGGGGCAGCTACCCTCATTCAAATACAAACACCGTCTATATTAAAATTCAAATCCCTTCTTACAAACTTTTGTAACGTTTACGAATATTTCGCGTAAGATATTTCTTGCACATAAAATTCCTGTGGCATCTCGCTTATTCAGTTTTTATTAATTCTTATTTCACGAAAATCACGAAAGATCACAAAAGTTTTTTTTAATTCTCATTATTATTTTTTGAAAAAGTAAAGACCAGTTTAAAAAATAAAAATATGGAAGAGTAACGTTGAACATGTGAATGTGAACTTGTAAGGCAACGTAATATATACTAATATAATATAAAGTCGTATGAAATATAAAGTTATTTTATATAAAGTCTAGGTTTTGTTACTTCAGGTTGAACTTCATAAAAAGAAAAAATTGCAAAATTTTCTAATATCCGACTTTAAACCGTTTTGTTTAAAACAATAATTCAATCATGATAACATTTAATTTATGACGCAAAATAAAGCTGAAAATGATAATTTTATTACTTTCATATTCGCAAGTAATATCGAGGGTAAACACAAATTATTTTCGAATCATAACTCATTTCCGACAAAAATTGAATATATTCTCGACACACGATTTTTGCTACCACGACCCGATTCAACTTCAGTAATCTCGTTATAAAATCAAAATCTCGTTTATACCAACATTATTTAACTTTTTATTACCTTTCCAGATAGTACCAATCCTATTTTATCAATTTGTAGAAACAAATTTTCTCTTAATTCCCACAAAGTAATGAAACAATTTATTTACAAAACAGCCATTTATTACAAATAATTAAACTTTAGTAAGTATTTATTTCCATTTTTTTCCAGTACGTACGAGTTTCTTACGATACGAGACCCGACCTTCTCATTCAATTATTTACGAGGGAATGGAACCTAGAACTTCCGAAGCTTCTTATATCCGTGCAGGGTGGCAAAGCCAACTTCGAGCTACAGCCAAAGCTAAAGAAGGTGCTACGCAAGGGGTTACTCAAAGCAGCGAAAACAACCGGGGCGTGGATATTCACCTCTGGTACAAATACAGGTAAAAAAATTAATTTAATTAAATTTGAATCCCATAGAACGCTCCATATTTTCGCATTTTATATAGGCGTTACAAGACAAGTTGGGGACGCTTTGTTATCGGAAAGAACTCAACGAAGCGGAAGAGTGGTCTCATTAGGTATTGCTCCGTGGGGAATCGTTGAGAATAATCAAGAGTTGGTCGGCCTCGATAGGGACGTGCCGTATCACTCAATATCTTCGCCAAGGTAAAAATTGCATCGAAATAATTAGAAATCGCATGAAAATGATTTAGATTTAGCATTCGAACGGTTACAAGTTTCTGAATTGCTTCTAAAACTTTATCAGTACGAAATTGTCGGGCAGTAAACGAAAATTTGTTTGAAATCACAAAGTTATAATTAGATTTCTGCAATAGGTATTACGATGCCGCGCTGTATTCGCTGCGTAAAGCTAACACATTTACCACCTGCACTTAGTAAAATGGAGTTAGGAAACTAATATAGGTAACGCTATGCAGGTATCTTAATGATAATACATACAAATGTTACGATTTCAGAAATGGATATTAGAAATTTAATTTCTAAATTTAATATCTATTGTGATATAACTATATTAAATGCAACCAAGAAAACCACCATTAATAGAATCAAGCTTTTGATTTTTTTTCAATCTTATTAGGTACACTATAAAAATATGAGAAAATAACTTAAGTAAATCAGGTAACAAACGGCAAACTAACATTTAGAGGTTAAAATTTTTTTTCTTTCTCACTAAACACTATGGTACCCATACAAACATATCGAAATGATGGAATCCGTAACCACACCCAAAAATACATAAATTAATAAAGCCATAATTAACTTCAGCGTATGTTTGAACAATACACATGATAATAATGGCGCAACAAACGAACCCAGTTTGACGACTATCTCAGTAGAGAACTTGAGAAACTTTTAGTAATACCCCCTTATAATTAGTAATGGAAAGGTTGGGCTATACTCTACCATATGAGAGATTACTTTAGGATGGAAAAAAATCTAACAATATTGTGCCCCTTCTAAACTCATTAGTCATCAGAAAGAGTAACCAACACATCATATTGGAATGATATAGGAAGCCCACCTTTTCAGATCGCTTTATTAACTTCTTTTCTTGCCTATTTCATTTATATAAAGGTTTATAGGCGCTGGTTATTTAAGAATACGTATGGGTGCTGAAAAAACTGAATTGGGAAAGACTCAAACGACGAATTCGATCGTTCTTGGTGTACTTGTAATGGAAATGTCTTCTTTCAGCAGTGTTTATAGCTTTACAAACAGTAACATTTCGTATCATTCCAACAGTTTTTGTTGTATAGAAAGAAATATCAACTTTTATTAACATTTTCTTGTCTTTTGCAATAAAGCTGTCTTCTGCTAGCTGTATTTAGTCTTTGGATAACAGTATGTGGACTACTTACGTCAAGATTTTACATTTTGTCCAATATAATTTAAATTTTGCTACGAAAATAGCAAACTCTAATGGTTTATCAACAGAGTCTTATTTATTGCGATAAAAATATTTTACAAGCATCATTAGGTCTTCTAAAAGCAGAATCAAGTCTTTTGAAAGCATTTCACGTCTCTTTGAAGCAGTACCAAGTTTTTTTAAAACATTTTAAGTCTTCCAGAGGCAATATCAAGTCTTTTATCAACCTTTTAGGTTTTCTAAAAACAGTATCAAGTCTTCTGGAAGCAATGTCAAGTCTTTTCAAGTCATTTCAAGCCTTCTGAAACCATTTTAAGTCTACTAGAAGCAGTATCAAATATTCTAGAAACAGTATGAAGTCTTCTAGAAACAGTTTGAAGTCTTCTAGAAGCAATATCAAATCTTCTTGAAGCAGTTCGAACTGCTTCAAACCTTCTAGAACAATTTTCAAATCTTCTGAAAGCATTTTAGGTCGCTTAAAAGCAGTATCAAGACTGCCAGATGCTATATCGAGTGTTCTGAAAGCAGTTTGAGTCTTCAGAAAACATTTCAAATCTTCTCCAAATAGATCAATTTTTGTAGATGCAGTATCAAATCTTCTGGAAGCAATATTAAGTCTTTCAGAAATAATATGAAGTCTATTCAAGTTATTTTAAGCTTTCTGAAACCATTTTAAGTCTTCCAACGGCAATATCAAGTCTTCTAGAAGCAGTTTAATGACTTTCAGGGGCAATATCAAGTCTTCTCGAAGCAGTTCAAACCTTCTGGATTCACTTTAAGACTTGAGAGCATTTTAGGTCGCTTAAAAGCAGTATAAAGTCTACCAGATGTTATATCGACTTTTCTGGAAGCAGTTGAAGTCTTCTGGAAAGATTTCAAGTATTTTGGGAGCATATTTTAAGTATTCTGATACCATTTCAAGTCTTCTGGAAGCAGATCAAGTCTTGTAGAAGCAGTATAGTCTTTTGGAAGCATTTGTCTGTATGTATGGTATGGATACCCATTAAAAATTGTGTATGAGCTGCAGAGCATGTCCAGCGCGTATGTAAAGGTTTCCAATCATGCTTTTTAGAGACAAGAACTTTAGGCTTCTGGCGGATGTTTTAAACAAAAATAGGTTTTCCTGTTTAACCACACTGCCGCAACTTGATAAATCTTTGACACATTCCCCAAGATTAATTAGGTTAGTCAAGATGCCCTTCATTCCTGGGTTCACTAACAATTTGGCTAAGATTTTGAGTACTTATTCTTTACACTTTGCTATGTACACCTGCAAATGGTTGAAACTTTTTTTGTCTGTACTAAAAATGTCACTCTCCTTCTCCACTATATGTATATAGGTCATATAAGTGGACCCTAGGTGTGTATAAAATCGATAGTATGGGTTGTAAAAGGTGTTGTGCAAATACCACTTCTCGTTACCTTAAATCTAGAGTTGGACACTTTCTAGAGATTATGCCATAATGAAGTTGGGGGCAACTGATTTGGTTGAACATCATGTGTCAACGGGCCACATATTTGACTTTGATCATACCAAAATTCTTACATTTTTTCACTTATGAAAAAATATTTTCGTCAAAACAACCCGAGTTGGTCTATATGAGCACCATAGAGGTATTATGTATAACATAGAGTGCATATGCTGCCCCAACCATGTCAAGAATAAATCCCAAAATGCCGCCACCTTAACGTGAAATTCGAAATTTTAATTATATCGGGTGAGGTATTAACTTAATCGAGAAATATAAAAATTTGACAAATTTAATTGCTTTACAACATCTTAATGATAACACAAAAACTTTCAAAATAAAACTTGTAGCAAATTTTTTCTTAACAATAACGTTCTCTTGCATTTTAGTTCTTAGATGCGTAAGTATTGAGAAAAGTACAAAAATATGACAAATTGGTGAATTTTGTTCCTTTATAACAATCTTAATGGTAGCACTTGGGAATCGGATTATATTACAAAAGAACTTTTAAAACAAAAGTTGTAGTAAATTTTATTCTCAACAGTATTGCTCCCTAATACCTGTTTCTAGATTCATTTGAAAATTAAAAAAATATAAAAATACTTTTCTCTACAAATAGTCATTATTTCATTGACTTCGATTGTTTACTATTTTTTGGAAATCATTGAAGCAAATTGTCATCTTCATAAATAAATAAAAACTTCGATTGAGTTCAAAATTCATGTTTCACTTTCATTAACATATTTCAAGAAATCGAATTTTTATAATTTTATGAAAATTATTGGTGAAGATTGTTATCTTTGTAAGGTAATAAAAATTAATAAATTCATATCTAAAACCAAATAGAGTTTTTAAATACGGTTTTAAAAACCATCATTGCATTAACATCTCTTAAGCATTCGATTTTTATTAATACAGTTACACTATTATCCGTGCCAGAAGTGAAGGCCCCTCACTTTAAAGATTGATATCTTCGAAATCACTCAATGAAAAACATTACGGTAAAGTTTACTGTAACCAATGAACATTTCTGTGTATCATAGGTTAATTTTGAAATTTTCGGATCCACAGTTTTTCTTCTATCGCGACTTAATTGAAAAAAGTACTAGATTTTTGAGAGTGGCGACAACTTTGTCTGCTTTGCGTTTTTTTTCTCAAAAATTATTTGACAAATAATTTTCAAATTTGAGGTGGTGGTAACCCAATGTGTTCTTAATGTGGGATATAATTTATTTCAACGATATTCCATACAGTTTCGTGGAAAATCGCGGTTTAGTGAGATGCGGCTATTTCGAAAACGACCGAATGGATTTCAATGCGAGTTTTACCAAAATATATTAAAGAATGTCGTTTATCGGATTCCGTAATCAGTTTTTCAAAATGAGGAGTACATCTCGGAGTGTTATTTCTGTCTCTCTTTAACTTGTATTCTCATTAAATCGCTCATAAAAAATTAGGGAACCCTTATTTTGAAAAACTGGTAACGGAATCTGACAAATAACATTATTAAACACATTTTCGTAAAAATCGCGTTGAAATCGGACTGGTCGTTTTCTAAATAACCACATCTTCAATAAATTAAAACATGCTCCGCATAAAGAACGCATTGGATTACCATCAGTTCAAATTTAACAGTTCAAAATCAATTAAACTGTGATAAACAGAAATGTTCACTGATTACAATAAACTCTACCGAAATTTTTTTCATCAAGCGATTTCGAGGATATCGATCGACAAGTAAGGGTCTTGACATCTGGCACGGATAATAGATGGCACTAGATGGTTTCATAAAATTATTCGTGTAAAAACAGAATTAAATGTAACACTATGAAATATTTCAAATTATGGATTGTGTAACTGTTTTTTTGTGTCGCAATATAATAAAGGTTAGAAAATGCTGTTCTAAATGCAGTATCAAGTCTTTTGGAAGCATTTCAAGATGTATTATGTCTTTTGGAAATATTCCAACTCTTTTGGAAGCAATATCAAGTTTTCTGGAAGTATTTTAAGTTTCCAAGAGGCTATATAAAGTTGTCTGGAAGCATTTCATGTCTTCTAGAAACAATATTAAGTCTTCTAGAAGCTATAGCAAGTCTTCAAGGTATCAAGTCTTCTGGAAGCAATTCAGGCCTTCTAAAAGAATTTTAAGTCTTTTAAAAGCAGTATGAATTCTTCCATTGGTTCTATCGAGTGTTCTAAAAGTATTTCCTGTCTTCTAGAAGCAAAATCAAGCCTTCTGAAAGTATTTCATGTCTTCTGGGAGCAGCATCATACCTTCCAGAAGCATTTCAAGTCTCTTAGAAGCAATATCAAGCCATTTAGAAGCAGTATCCAGTCTTCTGGAAACAGATCATGTTTTGTAGAAACAATATCAAATCATCTGAAAGCAGATTAAGTCCTATAGAAGCAGTATCAAATCTTCTGGAAGCATTAGTATGTATGAGAGCTCTGCACCCATTAAAGTTTTGTATGGTTACTTGCGCATCCAGAACACCCACGTATCCGGCACCTACGAACCTAATCACTAATCACCGATGAAAGAACGTGTCATTCTGGGGAGCGATCATTTGACCATATAAGTATTTCCTGTGGCGTTTTGTTGGTGTTATTATTTTTTAAATTGTTGACGACGTAAAATCAAATCTATTTTGTGATTTTATAAGGTTATGATATTGTTAATTTACTGGTATCACCACATTACGCACTCTGGATTATAAATAAGACCTCTGTGATGAGCACTAACATTTATATTGTAATCTATTGACCTATTGGTATTAATAGTATTTCTTAAAAATATTTTGTCCATTACAATCAAAGTCCATAGTAATCATGTCCATTCAAGCGAATAAAGTTTATTACTAATTAATTGAATACATCGTTGTGAGTAAACAATCGAATATAATATTATTTGACATAACTGTAATATGATGTCATCGGTGTCATCATATTCATAAATCCTTCAAAATTTTCCGTGTAACATATCATGCACATTTTGAAATTATGCTTACCAAGATGTAATGTGAACGTTCTAAATTCGCGTAGAGTATTCCCTAAGTTGTTGCACGACCATCACCGTCCAAATTTAAATGCGTGTCCAACATCGAACTTCTGTCAAAAGTTTAGCCAAAATGCTAGCGGCCGCGGGAAACCTAAACTGCCGGATTTACTGTACGTACCGCATGTATTCCGGTGGTTAACGGCGAAATACCGTTTAAAATACCTTCAGAAAATGTGGGACCCGGAGTTTACCGAGGGTGGATTTATTTACGGGACGACGCACGCTATTTGCAAAATTACCGATATTATAAGCAGAAATAAACCGGACGAACTAAATTCTTTGGTGGAAAATCACGTGAAGGAAAAATTAAAACAATACATGAGGATTGGTCTTTCTGAACATCAAAAGCGTGCAATTCGATTACAGCCGGACGACATTAAACTGTTGGTGCCGATGAAGGTGTCATTTGATACAAAAGAATATCAGAAGAGATGTAACGTCTTATTGAAAACGTTAGCTATGAAATGGTTTACGGTCGGTAACTCATTAAAACTAGTTTTGATTGTGATCGAAACAGAGTTTAGTAGAGATTACAGTAATGGAACTGATTCCGAATGGAACATAAGTACTTTTAACATTTTACAATGCACCTTAGTTAATAATCGACTAACCTGATAAGAATTAAATCATTTGGGCTAGCTTCGATATATGAACTAAAAAAGGCAAAAAATTGAAAATTTTAATTAAACTAACAAAAAAGTGACTGTTCACAGAGAAGGACAGTTGGACGATGTTTTGATCGGAAATTGGTAGTTTAGAAAATGATGGTACTTAATAGCAAAGGAGGAAATTACGGATACTTCTTATAAATTGAACCATCTTCAAAGCCTATCGTTCATGAAGGACGTGAAGATGTTTCATCACTAATTAATTGACCATTATAATCTCTTTTGATGGTATATCGAATCGTAAGCGGAATCGGGATGATAGAAAGCAATTGCAAAAATTCTGTATTTATTACAAATATCTCTGGCGAACAACAATATTTTTATGTAAACGGTGTAAAAAGTAATAAAAATCTCTTAGAAACTAATTTGAAATATTTATTCAGATTTAGTTTAATTAAGCAAAATATTAATTTTATATTTCGTTTCTTTTTCATTGATTTACGATATCGGTTTGTTAATGAAACGTTTACAATTACAAAAAATAGTAACTTAGAAATAAAAAATAGTAACTAAAACTACGAGACGCTTTCCAGTTTTGCTGTGTCCTTTAAAAACACATTTGACGTTTCGAATGCCATCTTGCAACCTTCTTCAGAAACTAGTTCGAATTCACTTCGAACCAGACATTTTAAATAAGAACAAACTTTCGAAGACACGAATTCAACTAATGCTGCAAAGGAGAGTACATAACGTGACAACAAAAGCTCTTTAGGATAGACAAGACAGTTATATGCATTTCGAGCTTTAACAAGTACAGTCTGTAGTTTTATCGAAAGAAAGTTTCAGACAAAAACAAAATCATATGAAGAGAGTATATCAAAATATCATATCAAAATAGTAAATAAATAAAAAACTCCTTTTCTTGCAATAATTTCTTTATGTTAACGGGACCGGTTTCGATTAGTTGTACCTAGTCATCATCAAAATGTTAAATTTTTCTTAGAAAAATTGTTTATAGTAAAATTGTCGTCATAACGAACAAACCTAAGAAAGAACTCTAACAAGAAGTTACAGTTTGAAATAAAATATAATAAACAAACTATAAAAAACAACAACTACACGTAGGCTATACATTTAACCTCAAAATGGACAAGGGTATGAACTTTGAACTTGTATGAAAGGTCGTATCAAGACATAAAACTGGTAAACAAAAACGAAAATTTGATATTTGATGAAACTAAATGGTTTTTGATATTGATAAAGTTTTAGTCTAAATTTCATATCAAGTTGATCATTTTTCTAATGCTTCTTCAGTTGTCTTTAGTGCGTGGGAGAATTGGGTATTTGTGAATCGGGTATTTCATTTGGATTGGCTGATGGTGACCATATGACGCCAGAACCTTCGCCATCAGCCAATCAGAACGAAATACCCGGTACACAAATACCCAATTCTCCCTCGCACTAAAGGCAGATTTAATGATCTAAATGGGATTCTTTATCACATCCCTATGTATAAGTTTTATATATTTATAATCTATTTTGTGTCCCATTTATAGATGAACTATATTATCTATGGTGTCTTATAAGTCGCGGTATTACTTCCATTAACATCATAGATATAGAGTATGGGCTGTCACTTGGTTTAATCACGCCTAACTTAAGCGTTTTATCTCCATATATAACTTCTCGTATTCATGAAGATTGAGAATATGGCTTAGTTCGGATAATCCTTTATTCTTTCAGTACAGCATCATATTGAACCAAATTGGTTCTTCCAGGTCAATTTACTTAATTTTTTTGCAAATTACAATTCCCTTTGCTTGTTATAAAACTTCTGCAGCGAGCAAAAATTCTTTCTTTTCCTTTTCCATTTCATATATATTCTTCTTTCCTATTTCTTCTTTCCTCGAAGATGTTACATACATCACAACTATTTAAGATTTCACATAATAAGGTTTTAAAAAATTTACACATACAAGAATTTTTGTTCATTTCCCAGTTAGTTCGTTTAGTATATAGTTGGTATCTGATATTTTCTTTACTACATTCTTTAGACCTCCCCACTTTATCCCCTTCTTTCTAAATAACTTCGTTTATCACAATATTTCTTTGATGTCTTGCATGTTTTTCAATCGTTCTAGTTATTTCAAAACATAACTAATTACAGGTTTATTAATATCAATGCCATTCCATAAATCTATTAAGATACTTAACGGGAAATTAATTTGTCTCCCATAACATAACTCCGCAGGACAGAAACCGGGAATCGCTGTCATCGTTTAAAATCACGGTGATTCGGAATGAAGTCACCGATCACTATGTTCCTGAAAGATTACGGGATCGTTCATCTCTCTCTGTTGTCTTGCTTTCGGCCTGTATGTTAAAAAATGAAATTCATTTTTTTATTTTGATTTTCTATAAAAACAGGATAACTAAAGAGTCTATTGATAAAATATTTAAATCATTTTATTCGAAAAGGATTTATTTCAAAAATTTTAAATATTTTCTGATTCATATATGAATATGAAAATCTTTTAACGTGGTTACATCTTCTTCTCATACTCTGCGTTTAAACTATAAACTGTGAAATGTCATGTTCATATCTTAACATATGCTTATACACTATTTGAGACAAACTTTATATAATTCTCGGTGTTTCGAAACTTTGCGAATTGCATGATTGCAAAACTTTGTAAAAGTCAAGTCATTTTTGTATATGGGATGCCATGTCGTTGGAGTATAAGCCACTTATATTTATCATGAGTGGCCGTTTTACTGCATAATGACACATGCACAAGGTTTTACAGCTCATTGTAATACCCAGGTTTGAACACCCTGACATTATGTTTTAACAGGATAACGCCCGACTTCATGTAGTCCACATTTATCAGAACATTCCCCGCACAAAGAGGGAGAAAAATTTCTTTCTTGGCGTACTCTCCGAATTTAAACGCGGTCGGGCATGTGTGGGATATGATGACTCCGATAAGGTGAAGCACACTTGGAGTAAGATTCTTCAAAATACCATTGATCATTTCATTCAGAGCATAATTCACATAGCTAAACAGTGAACAAATAATAGTGAAAATGTAACATAAATTGTTGGTGTTTCTTCCAATTGTTGTAATTTGCTTCTGAAGTATAATGTGTGCAATTTTGTAAATGTATTGCAATTTGTTTCCTCACATAGTTTACCAAATCATAACATAGCGCATTTCAAAAATATTCTCATTACTTCTCCTTTGCCACCATATATTAGACAGAAGTTTATTGGTTATTGAAATATAAAGCTTAGTTGAAATATTTTAGACAATACTTAACTACAACTTAAAAGAGCACTCATATAGTTGTACTACGCATACGAAGCGTCGAATGCAAAGTGAAGTTCGGTACTTATGCCGAAACAACTTTATGTTTTATGTAGGTTTCTGTTACTTCTAATATTATAATTTCTTCATTGCTTCTATTCTCTATCAAAAACTCTCAAAAATAGATTACTAAATAAATAGTTCTTATATTAATAACTTCATAACAAAACTTATAAACTCATTTTTTAATAATTTCATTCAGTCTTATTTCCCATTCCCTAAAGGGAAGGAATCCATAAACACCCTGACACACTCTCCTTAGTTAAAACTTTAAAAAATCCCAACATTTGAATCGTACATAACATCCATACCTAAAGCTTATTTGAAAAAAAATAAAAATATCTAACATCGCTACGAAATTGATTTGTTTTGGATGTTACTATGGATAGTTGCAACGCAATTCTTTCAATTTTAGCTAGGTTAGATAAAATGTTGTACTTAACACGTTAAGAAACTGCTAATTTCTAGCAGTTCTAACTTACATGTTACGGTTATTCAACCATCATGAAGCTATAACAAATGTAATGAAAAGTTAGAACAGAAGTTTCAGCGTTCATCATGGCTTCAAAACGAAAACGTGTTGTGTTATCGTTAGCGAATAAACTAAAAATTATAGACCAATCAGATAAAGGTGTTACCGGTAAACAGTTAGCTGAGATGTACGGTGTTGGACAAGCAACGATTTCAGACATTAAAAGGAGCAAACCTACACTTTTAAACTTCGTGTTAGTGCTTGAAAACGAACATGGAAGTTCTTCAAGAAAATCAATGAAGACAGCAACAAACATAGATTTAGAAGAAGTCGTCTTCAAGTGGTTTTTGCAGCAACGTTCTATGGGAAACCCAATTTCAGGCTCAATTCTTTGTGAAAAGGCTAAGATCATAGCTCAGAAGCTTGCCTATTTATCCTTTAAAGCAAGTAACGGCTGGCTAAGAATTTTCAAATTCAGGTACGGTATTCGTGAATTAGATTTAAGTGGCGAGAAGTTATCGGCAGACTTCAAAGCTGCAAAAGATTTTATTAAAAAATTTAAACTTGTAGCAGACTCCTTCGATCCTGAGTTTTTGTACAACGCCGATGAAACCGGTCTTCTTTGGAAAGCTCTGTCTAAAACCACTTTAGCCTCTAAAAGGGAATGTTGTGCTTAACTGCGCGAACTGTCCGGGAAGCCATAAAATACCCCTTCTTTTGATAGGGAAGTCAAAACGCCCAAGAGCATTTGGAAATGCGAAAAACTTCCCCTCTTTTATAAAAACCAGCCCAAGGCTTGGATGACTGCTGCATTGTTTACCAAATGGTACGACAAAATTTTCATCTCCAAATGAAAAAGCGACAAAAATCTGTTGGAAAAGAAGGCACTGTTGATTGTAGATAATGCAACAACAATCTTACAACAATCTTTTTACCACTAAACGTCACAAGCTTGTTACAACCAATGGACCAGTCTTTTATCGAAACTATGAAACGCCATTACAGAAGGCAAATTTTAAGAAAACTTTTGGTAGAGGGCGAAGACGAAGAAGATGTGTTGGCTAACTATAAAAATATTAATTTGAAAGATTGCACTTACATGGTGGCGGAAGCTTGGAGCGTGATTAAGCCAGTTACATTAAGACGTGCGTGGAATAAGTTGAAAGGCATATCAACTGAAGAAGAGAAGGAAAAGGAGAAAAAGGAAAAAGAAGCTCAAGAAAAGAGAAGGGAAGAGACAGAAGAAGATGAGGATGACTTGTCACTTGAGGAGTTAAGAAATATTCTTTTGAAAATTAATGGATGTTCAGAAGTTAATGCTGAAGATGTAGAAGAGTGGATGATGTGTAATTATATCATCCACTATATATAATAATATAATATATATAGTATAAATATAGTATATACAGGGTGTCTCACGTAACTGGTTCATTAGAACTTTTTTGGGTTACACTATTCGTAGAGGCTTGAAATTTTGGTATCATGGGTTGTTCATTCCGATCTATTAATCTAAAATATTTTCAAGATGGCCATCACTTCCGGTCTACCGGAAGTAGACCTCAACTTCGTTATTTTAAATGAAATGCTATAGTTTTTATTACACCATTCAATTACATGTAAGAAAATATGTTGATTTTGATAACAGTTGTTGGTACCTATCGTTTTTTGTTTTCGATGTATTTTTATTTTAAATGCTTTTTGGCAAATATCACCATGGTCTTTACAAGCCCATATCTCAGCCAACGTTAATTCAAAAATGTTTTGCATTGGTACAATAACTCGTCATATGCTGTTAAATAGATTGTCACTTGTTATATCAATGTATCTTATACAGCGTGGTCAAAAATTGAATTACCATTTCGCTGTATTCAATTGCGAGAAAGTCGAAAATTTTAAATGGAACGCAGCATATCCTTCTAGCCTATCTAAACGGGAATTTAATTCTCTACAAATTATCTATAAATATTGCTATACCTATTTATTATAGTTTTCTTCATATTGAGTATTTTATCAAAATCCTACACAAAATGCTGGAAGCCGGTCGTGTTTTTATTAGAAGGCTATGATATTTTGACAGTTTATTGTTTAATTTATTTAAATTATCATTGGTATTATTTCTAGAATGATCTGCGATTGAATAAACTTGAGTTTGTTAGCTTTTATTTGCCAAAAATAACCCGCAGAAGAACGCATAAATGAAACAATGAAAAACAATGATATGGCGTAATATTCGACGTAATGATGCGCGAGATGTTCCTAGAGAGTTTTTTTGTAAAATATTATTCATCTAAATCGACCGAAGCACCTCTTACCGAAGAATTTGGTAAAGCAATAAAATATGACAAAACATTTATTCTATTATCTTAAGCTGCTGGTTATAGAAATTTATGTTTTCTTGTTATTTTGATCTTTCCAAAACTAAGAGATACGTATCTTATCCTATCCAAAACTTTATTACACCCGCCATGAATATAAGACGAATTTAAAATGTTGGCGTGGGAATAATTCGCCATGATATTCAAAGACATTAACAGCAGTAAGTGATGACACAACTAAGTAATGATAACAATAACATAAATATGGTTGAAAAGCTATCAAAACTCTATGGCTTTCTAACATAAAAACAAGAAGCTTCCAGCATTGCATGCGTCCATTAATTTCCAAATATGAGGGCAACTACAACAAATAGGCGCAGGAATGTATCTAAATAGTTTGTAGAGAAATAAATTCCCATAATTTATTTTTGTAATTTTCAGTTTTTCATTCTTTTATGTTATTGATTTTAATTTTTATCATTAAATTGTTGTTTTTCATTGTTTCATTTATTCGGTTTTCTTTTGGTTATTTTTGGTAAATTACAGCTAGCAATCTAAAGTTTATTCAATCACAGTTCATTGTAGAAATAATACTAATAATAATTTAAATAAATTAAACAAAAAACTGTCAAAATGTCATGGCCTTCTAAGAAAAACACAGACGGTTTCTAGCATTTTACCTATGATTGTGATAAATTCCTCAATAGCAAGAAAACTATAATAAATAGGTATAGGAATATTTATAGATAATTTGTAGAGAATTAAATTTCCTTTCTGATAGAGTATGAAAATATGGGGCGTTCCATTTAAAATTTTCGACTTTCACGCAATTGAATACAGAGAAACGGTAACTCAATTTTTGACCAGCCTGTATAAGATATACTGATATAACAAGTGACTATCTATTTAGCGGCATATGAAGAGTTATCGCACCAATGCAAAACGTTTTTGAGTTAACGTTGGCTGAGATATGGGCTTGTAAAGAGCATGGTGATATTTGCCAAAAAACACTTAAAATCAAAATAACTCGAAAACAAAAAACGCTAGGCACCAACAACTGTTATCAAAGTCAACATATTTTCTTATGTATAATTGAATGGTGTAATAAAAACTATAGCATTCCATTTAAAAGAACGAAGTTGAAGCCTACTTCCGATAGACCGGAAGTGGCGGCCATCTTGAAAATATTTTAGATTAATAGATCAGAATGAACAACCCATGTTACCAAAATTTCAAGCCTCTACGAATAGTGGAACCTAAAAAAGTTCTAATGAACCAGTTACGTGAGACACCCTGTAGTATAAATAATAATTAGTTAGATCCTTGGTTTCAAATTCTGAATGATGTTGAACTTATTGAAAGCTGTATGAGAGAAGATACTATTAAGGAAGATGACCTTAATATCGAAGTTGAAGCAGACATGGGACCATCAGCTAGTGAAGCATTTGCCGGCCTTGAAACTGCATTGCAGTAGATCGAACATCAGCAACTTCTCGTGACTTGGCTGCCCGTAAACGGATCAAGACAAGAACAGCTTACTTTGACCTTGATAGTTCAGCAAATAATTTTATTTACTAGGAATGTACAGCTATATAACATTTAAAAATGTTGCCTTCTCATTTAATTAATTAAAAATTTATATAGTGCTGAAAAGAATCTTTTTCTTTAAAATACTTATATGTATAATATATGTGCAGCTTTTTTTGAAAAATTTTATTCAGATAATTGGAGTTCTACTGTAGATTGACAATTAAAAGCAGCAAACAAACAATGTTTAGAATCAATAGAATACATTAGAAATAACATGCAAAAATAATTAAATGAAATGTTTTATATACGCCTGCATAAAATTGGTAGCATGATATAATAACAACAGAATTGATTAATTGATTATATTTTGCAATTGACTGGTCAAATATGATTTGGAAAACAAGAATTTAGCCTATTCGCTACAAATCCCCATTAAATTTGCCTTAATACGGTCGTTATTACGTAATGATATCTCAGTTCGTGCTTGAGGTATGATTTTTTAAATTTTTGTTATTATATATTCAGTATTCAAATGTACAGTGTTGTGCTTAAAAAGATCCGAATGGTGCTTATGAAAAATATGAAACAATTTAAGGCACACCTAAACTTAATGAAATTTTTAAAATGCTTATTATTTTATCAATATATTTGAATTAATTTTTGAGATATGGTATTTAAAATTTATTTATTATTATTATAAATTTATTATTATTTATAAATTTATATGAGTTAAATTTAAAAAATTATAACAACGATGATCATGGAAACCAAGAATTTATCTTTTTCGCAGCAAATTTTCATTAAATTTGCTTTGATGTGGTCGTTATTACTTATCTGCATTCGTTCTTGAGATATGATATTTTAATTTTCTTATTATTGCATGTTCAGTAGTCAAATGTGCAGTGTTGTCTTTAAAAAGGTCGACAATGGTGATCATGAGAAATAAGAAATGACTTAAGACACACTTAAACTTGATTAAATTTACTTTAAAATGCTTATTATTTTATCAATATATCTCAATTCATTATTGAGAAAATTTCTATTTTTAAATAAGAAGCGATACAACATGCAAAGTTGGATTTAATCATAGCAACGACGATTATGGAAAACTAAAATTTGTCTTTTTCACAGTGTATCTTCACTAAATTTGCTTGAATAAGGTCGTAGCATTATTATGTTTGACCGAGTAATGGATGATAGTCAAATACTGACAATCAATTGACCATGGCCACTGTCATTTTGAGAGTCCATTGTCCATGGCATATTCCTACATATCAGTATTATTTTTTATAATGTTTAAAAGTGAAATCTATTCCCGGAAGCTACATGTAGTTAGCTTGTCTCCGTACATAGGTGTATTTGATCGATTTACGCTGTCAAAATTATTTTATAATCTTATCAATGGTATTTTAAAAGATATAGTAATAATAATAAGTCTTTATTTTAGAAATCACAGTCCCGTAATATTTATTAGTAGATGTATTGTTAGGAAACAAACTTAATTATACACGTGATAATAATACACGTGCCATATTTAATCACAAATCTTTCTCGCTATCAATTATTTCTGCGCAGACTGATTTATATTTACGCCTTTTTTTATAATTTTCCGTCGAAAATTTCTTGGCAAACTTTGAAAACGTCTGTTTTGAGCCATCTTATCTTGTTCTGATAATTTCTCTATGAGCAACAAAGCATTATCAATGATGCTAGCACAATATATTAATTTAATTATATCTAGGGCATATTCATCATATTTGTTGGTATCAATTTTATGACTTCGATTTTTTGCGTTTCCATCGTTAGTGTTTCTATACCTAGCCTTTGGCATATCTGTTAATAATCTCGTCTCTTCTTTCTAAATCCTTTCTCGTCAACAATATTCTGGGAACTGTGTTGAGTTTTGCCAAATGACTTTTTTATCCTTTCCACAAACTATTTGTATTGGTATGAAAAAAACTGAGAAGTATATTAACATCTGAATCAGCATCGTCCTCCATAATGAATCCCCATCTACAAGTAATTACAAATGAATTCCTTTCTGCTTCATTGGAAATTGCCAGTACTTTTTCAGGTAAATTGAAAAGCGCATAACGGTATTGTTCGTGAGGCTTTGTAGTGTACTTTTAATGTAGGTACTTGCAACCTTTACACATACCATAGATGGATACCAATCAATCTTCATATTGCCGCTTAGTTAAATTAGTCTCTACAAACATTGCTAATGCATCTTGCGGTGTTAATGGACGAATATTATATATGTTTGGATTGATAAGCTTTCTTATATTTTCCAGCACGAGTATAAGTATTTGTGATGTTTTCAAAAATTGTGAAATGTATCTCTTTTCCTTCTTTCTCTTAAGGTTGGTTGTGCAATGTGAATAAAAACCTCATCATCTACAGTCGAGCGAACTTCTTTGAGTTTTGATACTTACTTCTCTCGCTTAGTTCACTAAATGGTTTAGAAGAACGTATTGGCCAACATTGATATTCACTTGGAAGTTCAATGCTTCCATCTAATTTTCGAAAACATCTTCTTTTCTATGACCTTTTAACCATTTCTCTTTTATTGAAGATGTAAAGTATCTAAATCTTTTCTTCAAACATCCTCTCTTATCTTCAGTTTTACAGGAGTATGTGAAGCGGTGCTTTTCCAAATGATTGAATGAAATTTTTCATCTAAAGTTGAAAAATCGAGCTGTTGTAGTTGACCATATAAATATTGACAAGTTACTCCTTTTATTCTAGACGTTCTAGGTTCAACGTCATGAAACCACTCGAAATCAGAATAATAGAATTATAGTGACAAATAATTTTTTTACACGATTTTTATAGGAATGAATTGTTTTAAGGTCTAAATAAAGGCCACTATTATCCGTGCCAGATGTCAAGGCCCCTCACTTTAGAGATCGATATCTTCGAAATCTCTCGATGAAAAAAATTGCTGTAAAGCTTATTATAATCAATGAACATTTCTATGTATCATACGTTAATTAGAAATTTTCGGATCCGCGGTTTTTCTTCTATCGCGAATTAATTGAAAAAAGTACCCGATTTTTTAGAGTGGCGACAATTTTGTCTACATTGCGATTTTTTTTTCTCAAAAACTATTTGACGAATAAATTTCAAATTTGAATTGGTGGTAACCCAATATGTTTTTAATATGGGGCATATTTTATTTTAACGAAATTCCATACAGTTTCGTGGAAAATCGCGGTTTAGTAAGATGCGGTTACTTCTAAAACGACCGGATAGATTTCAATGTGATTTTTACCAAAATGTGTTAAAGAATGTCGTTTGTCAGATTCCGTCATCAGTTTTTGAAAATGAGGTCTCCCTCATGAGCAGCTCTCCCCGGAGTATTATTTCTGTTTCTCTTTAACTTGTATTCCCATTTAATCGCTCTTAAAAAAAATTACGTAGCCCTTATTTTGAAAAACTGGTAATGGAATCCGACATGCAACATTATTAAACCCATTTTGGTAAAAATCGTGTTGAAATCCGTTTGGTCATTTTCGAAATAGCCGCATCCAATCTGCGATTTTCCGCGAAACTATAGAGAACATCGATAAACTAAAACATGTCGCAAGGGGCCTTGACATCTGGCACGGACAATATATCCTATTAGTTATATATTATAATAAGTTAATAAGTTAATATAAGATAAGTTAATTTTATAAAATAAAGAACTTTTTAGTTTAAAGATGGTAGCATTCAAGTTGATTTTTTAATTTTTAGGTCAAAGTTCGCTGCTTTGAATAATCGCCTGACCTATTTCCTATTAGTGGATAATGGAACCCATGGAAAATACGGTGCCGAAATCGTCTTACGAAGAAAACTAGAAAAATTCATATCAAACCAGCGGCTACAACCCTGTAAGTCACTTACATCACCCGAATCATCCCCAACCCAATTGCTAATAAGTATGTTTAATTTATTTTATTTAAAACAATATTTTTATAACATATAAAGTACGAGAACAATTTACTAAAGCTTTTTTTTACCTGATCTTATAGATACACATAGTAGTATTCCAGTAGTATGTTTAGTAATAGAAGGAGGCACCAACACTATCAGGGCGGTGTTAGAATATGTGACTGATGATCCTCCAGTTCCCGTAGTCGTTTGCGATGGTTCTGGACGCGCCGCCGATTTAATTGCTTTCGTTCACAAGTAAGTTTTAATTTGCCAAAAAAATTTAAATCATGAAATAAAACACCCATACAGATATGCTTCAAATACTGATAACGGGGATCAACCAGTTTTAGAAGCAATGAAAGATTATCTCTTAAGCACCATTCAAAGAACTTTCGAGGTCGGAATCGAACAAGCAGAGTGTCTTTACACCGAACTTTTACAATGTACACAAAAGAAAAATCTTGTAAGTAAAAATTAATATTGAAACGAACATTTTTTATGATTACTCATTTAACGTAGATAACGATATTTCGAATATCAGAACGAGCCGATCCGATCACCCAAGAACTCGATCAAACGATTTTAACCGCCCTCTTCCGTTCACAACATCTTTCGCCATCCGAACAACTCAGTTTAGCTTTAACTTGGAATCGCGTCGATATCGCACGATCTGAAATATTCGTCTACGGCCAAGAATGGCCATCGGGGGCTTTAAACGAAGCGATGATGCAGGCTCTCGAACACGATCGGACGGATTTCGTCAAGCTCCTTTTAGAGAACGGCGTCAGCATGAGGAAATTTTTGACAATACCTAGACTAGAAGAACTGTATAATTCGAAACAGGGTCCCAGCAATACTTTAGGTTACATCTTAAGGGACGTTCGACCACATATTCCTAGAGGATACGTTTATACATTACACGATATTGGATTGGTTATTAATAAGTTAATGGGTGGTGCTTATAGGTATAAGAAAAAATAATTTTCGTTGTGTTTTTATATGGCTTAAAACAAGTTCTTTTTATTTTATTTATAGAGCTTATTATACGCGTAGAAAATTTAGGCCTATTTATGCGAAAGTGATGAATAAAACTCCTTTATTTAGAAGAAATTCCATTGCGAAATTGGCGATGGGGAACACGATGAGTTTGCTTGCTGAGGCGTTACCTACTCAAGGATACGTTTTGTTTGATTATCCTTTCAATGAATTATTGGTAAGTAAATAACTTGAGTATATATTTTTTTAATTTTACGTAAAATGGGACAATGTATTTAAAAAAACACAACAATAGCTTTTATGGGATACTTCCTAGGATAAAGTGTACATCGTGCACTTCAGGGAGCTAATTCCAACTTAATTAAGTTTTCAAGTCCTCAATGCATTAATAAGCACCCCACCAGAGAATAGATAACGGGATCGTTCACAACCCACTAGTTGCTTTAATGTACCTACCCACGTATATGATACTATCACATAAGAAACTGTTAAGTTGAAAATTAAACTGGTCACGCGTATAAAGTTTAATGATGGGTTTGAATTGATAATTTCTCAATTAGTAACATATTAAACCACGATTAACTTGATGGGCGTTTATTAATGATTAACTTTGATCTAAATTTAATTATTTTACAATCAACAACGGCATCTAAAATAAATTAATTTAGATAGGAATTTCATTAGATTACGTCGACATCACTTTATAGATGGGACATGTTCCGCCAATTAATAATAGGTAACTAAATATTGATTTTCGAAATTAATAACTAGTTATGCATAATAGATGTAATTATATGCAACAACTGATAAGTAAACACAACATTACATTACCAACGTGTCATAATTATTGTGATAATGTGGCATGTTTTCGCGTTGGTAAATTAGTAATTCGAAATTTAGATATAAATTTGATATGACAACATGGAATATCGTTAAAGAAACGCAAAATTTCTTTTTAAAGCTTCGTTAATGATTTCAATTTTGAAATGTAATTAATACAAAGTTTATAACTTTTTTTGGGATGTTTTTCATGAGAAGTTTTGAGAACAGCATTTCAATTTCCGAAGTTACAAAATACATTGGTGATAGTGGATAGTTGTGTACTTTCTAGAGCGGTGAACTTTAAAGGACTGCTCAATCTCAATATAGGTCTTGCGAGTATGTTACGTCATCTAAAGACTTCGCTGAACAAATAATTATTTTATAAAAAGTAAACTTTTAAATTGCACAAAAAATAAAATTAATTAAGAATAATCAGCTTTACCCTTGATTTGACCAATATTCAATTTAATTTTTTAAAACTTTTAAAACTGTACTGCGCTTATACAGATGATTCACAAAACCGCTGTTAGATTTCTAGGGCAGGTAATATATAAAAAATTGAAATGAATAGTAAGACTATACAAAAGAATTTTTTTGAAAAAAATAAAAGAATTTACTATAAAATAGTAAATTAGCTGTCAATTGGTCTCTTACAAAACTTTGAATAATGCAATAGTTTTAGAGTGATTTACAATTCAACTAATTTTGTCAAAATAAAGCAACGTAAACAATAAACAAAAAATTAATTTTGTTGAACATAATAATTTGAAATAATGTAAAAAATCGGAGTAAAAGCTTCATGGTCTATACAATTGTGACACCCTGAGACCCTTGGAAACATTTGTGAGTCTCCTGAGATATCGTTTTTTTATAGACAGAATTCGTTTTTTTACGATTTTCAAATATGATTAAGGAAATTATTATTTCTATGAATGCTACAAGTTTATCTCGAAAGATAGCTTAAAAACGAATGCAGTGTTTTAAACGCGGTATTGTTTATGAAAAAGTGCATGCTTTTTTCTACGAATAATACGTTCTTGGCTTCAACTAAGTTATTTCGTAGAAATAGTGGCACCCCAGCATCGAAGGGTATTCAGGTGCCAAGCATCTCTGATAGGCTTTTTGTTAATGAACACCTTACTGCTCGTAATAGCGAGCTGCTTAAGAAAGTTAAAGAGGCTGCCCGCGAAAAGCAGTATAAATATGTTTGGACACGAAACTGCACCATCCATGTACGAAAAGAAGACAGGAGTAAGGCAATAACAATTGCGTCTGAGACGGACTTACAAAAACTGTAAAGTGTTGTCTTTTGTCTTAGTTTCATTTTACAAGTCACTTCCATCATGTCTCTTTCAGTATATTACCAGAATGTACGCGGACTTCGCTCCAAACTTCAAACAATATATCTGAACTCCTTAAACGTGGAATTTGATATTATCTGCTTAACAGAAACGTACTTGAACGAGTCAGTACATGATGGGGAGATTCTTGGGAGCGACTATGTTATATGTCGACGTGATAGGTTTTCGTCTGGATCATCGAAGACGGATGGCGGTGGTGTCCTCGTGGCAGCTAAAAAACATCTAACTGTTAATTGTAGACCAGATCTTTCCACTGAGGCGGAGGATTTGTGGGTGACGGTGAGGTGCAATGCATATAGTCTGTTATTGTGTTGTGCGTATTTCCCCCCTCGGGAATCGCGGCCGTTCGGTGTTTTCTTGGACCGATTGCAATCTGTGCGCGACCAGAACCCTGACGTTGATCTGTTGATTGTCGGTGATTTCAACATCCCTGAACTGTCTTGGCGACGTTCTCCGACTGTTCATCTTATCCCTGTTGGCGCGTGTAACGTCCGATCGAATGAACTATTGTCCACTATTTCTTATTGCAATCTTATTCAATTTAATAATACTGTTAACCATAACAATAGAACATTAGATTTAATACTATGTAATGCAGATATTGTCGATAACGTTCGCGCCTGTCCGGATGCGTTGGTCGGCTTGGATGACCATCATCCTGCCGTGGAATTCGAGCTGCGTATTAAGTATAATTTTAAGATAAGGAATGGCCCTTTCGGCCGGCTATCGTTTCGTAGAGCAGACTTTGAGAATATTCGTGAGAGCATTGACTCGCTGAACTGGTCCGCAGAATTCTTTGAACTGGGCGTGGATGAGGCGGTTGCGGTTTTCTACAGGCAGTTGAATCGTATAATTTGCCAATTCGTACCCCGGGAATTGCCGCATTCCCATCGTTTTCCTACGTGGTATTTCAGCTCAACTATTAAAGCAATTAAAGAGAAACTTATGCACCATAAAAAATGGAAAAGGTGGGGTAATAACGCTGATTATCTATCCTTTTCTATTCTGCGTTCGCGATCCAAACATCTGATTTCAGTTGATTATAAAGCATATCTTAATCGTATTCAGACAGACTTAATTGATAATCCTGCGCAACTTTGGTCTTATATTAAAAACAAGAAAAGAACCCACTTCGCCATCCCTGATCGTATGGAATATAATTACTCTAGCGTGTGCCATGGTGAAAATATAGTAGAATTGTTTTCTCAATATTTCAGCTCGGTTTTTATTGACGGTCGACTTGCCGTAGATTTTGATCCCTTGCCTTGCGCTGGTTTGTCAAACGTTTGGTTTGACAAATCCGATGTTCTCTGTGCATTGAATCAAGTTAACTCTAATTCGGGTCCAGGATCTGACGGTCTGCCCGGTATTTTCGTCACTTCCTGTGCTGATCAGCTTGCGGATCCTTTGTTTTTGCTGTTCTCTCAGTCTGTTCTTCAGGGAGTTTTCCCTTCCGTATGGAAGAAGGCGCTTGTAGTACCAATATTTAAATCAGGTCATAAACATCTTGTTACCAATTATCGTCCCATTTCAATATTGCCCATTGTTTCAAAAGTTTTTGAAAAATTAGTACTTTCTAAACTTCATTATATGTTAAAACCTTTTATTATCCAGGAACAGCATGGTTTCTGTAGGGGTCGATCAGTAGAGACCAATCTTGCTACTTTTATGACCTTTGTGCATAATGCAATGAATAATAATTTACAAGTAGACGCAATCTACACAGACTTCAGTAAGGCCTTTGACAGGGTCAATCACACAATTTTAATGGAAAAATTACAAGGGTTTGACCTTTCATATGGCCTGTTGCGATGGTTTGGCTCATACATATCTAATAGACTTCAAGCGGTCAAAATTAACAACTTTATATCTGATTTTGTACCGGTTACTTCCGGCGTACCGCAAGGGAGCCATCTTGGACCCATACTTTTCTTAGCGTATATTAACGATATTAATAAATGTTTTCGATACTCTAATTTCTTGTTATATGCAGATGATTGCAAAATTTTTTCATGTGTTCGGTCTTTGTCTGATTGCGATTTGCTGCAGGAAGACTTAAATCGATTACATGATTTCTGCTCTAAAAACTATCTCTTTCTTAATCTGAATAAATGCAACAAGATTACCTTTGGAAGAAAACGTTACCCCGTGAATTACCCATACAGATTCGGTGCTGAATTGTTGAAGCCTAGTTCTTGTGTTAACGATCTCGGAATTGCATTAGACTCTAAGCTGCTGTTTGGTCAACATATTGATAAATTGTTTTCGAAGGCTCTGCAACGTTTGGGTTTCATAATTAGATCATGCAGAGCTTTCACCAATATAACTTGTATTATAAAACTTTATATGGCTCACGTGCACAGCATTCTTAATTTTGCGTCAATAGTTTGGAACCCTGTGTATGCTACTTATATTGATCGTATTGAGTTGGTGCAGCAGAGGTTTGTGCGGTATTTGGCGCATAAGTTTTTCTTGCCATTTTGCGATTATGCCCAGAGATGTACGGTCTTTGGCTTGCGGTCTCTTCGGGGTCGCCGTAATTTCTCAGATTCAATATTTCTGTTTAAGTTGGTAAATGGGATGATAGACTGCCCAAACCTTGTCTCCGAAGTACATTATATTACCCCCTTACATAATGTACGTGCTCATGGCTTGTTCAGGTTGCCCGCATCCGCCTCTATCGCTCACATAAATTCACCTTTGCCACGCATTCTGCAGTTATATAATCGGCACTGCTATTTATGTGACTTGTTCGGCATGTCCTTGCAATCATTTAAACGTGCCCTCGCCTCTTTGTCCGTAGTGCGTTAGTAATGCAAATTATTTTCTTCTTTTTCCATTCAGTTAATTGTAACAGTTAATTTGATTTGTATTACGATTGTTTTTTTTTTGTTATCTTTTTTTTTGTACTGATTGTAACTTTAAAAAATACTGTTGTACAATTGTTTTTCTAGTGGATACTTCACTGGGATCATTCCTGTTTGTATCCCTTAAAGAAAATAAATAAATAAATAAATAGCCATTATTTAATTAACATTTCTTAAGAACTCAATTTCTTATGATTTTTTTAAAATCATTGAAGAAAATTGTTATCATCGTAAAAGAATAAAAATTCCGATTGAGGTCAAAAATTTATATCTCAAAACGAATAAGTTTTTTAAAAACGATTTGGTTTATGAAAAAGTACATGTTTTTTTTCTACGAATAGCCATTATTTCATTAACATATCTTAAGAATTCGTTTTTTTGAAAATCATTGGAAGAAATAAACTGAAAAAAGTTGCGATTGAGTTCAAGTAGTTAAACAAGTATGGTTTTGTGCGTATAAAAGTACATATTTTTCTTTATAAATTATATCAAATTTCGTCAAGATATCCTATGAATACAAATACAAATTTAGGTTGAGTTAAATCTTAGTAACTCAAAATCAAAGTAAACGAGAAACTAAAACACGATTTTATTTTGATGAAAATGCATACATTCTTTTATAAATTACGAAAAATTTTATCAAGATATCTTAAGAATTCGATTTTTGAGAATCATTGAAGTAAATTGTCATTTTCGTAAACAGAAAAAAGTTCCGATTGAATTCAAGAATTGATGTCTCAAAAACGAATTGAGATATTCACGTATGGTTTTGTGTTCAAAGCTTGGTATCTCAGAAACAAAGCGGGATACTCAAGATTTTATTTTGATGAAAATGCATACTTTCTTTTATAAATTACGAAACATTTTATCAAGATGTCTTAAGAACTCAATTTCTTATGATTTTTTTAAAATCATTGGAGAAAATTGTTATCATCGTAAAAGAATAAAAATTCCGATTGAGGTCAACAATTTATATCTCAAAAAGGAATAAGTTTTTTAAAAACGATTTGGTTTATGAAAAAGTACATGTTTTTTTTTTCTACGAATAGCCATTATTTCATTAACATATCTTAAGAATTCGTTTTTTTGAAAATCATTGGAGGAAATAAACTGAAAAAAGTTGCGATTGAGTTCAAGTAGTTAAACAAGTATGGTTTTGTGCGTATAAAAGTACATATTTTTCTTTATAAATTATATCAAATTTCATCAAGCTATCCTATGAATACAAATACAAATTTAGGTTGAGTTAAATCTTAGTAACTCAAAATCAAAGTAAACGAGAAACTAAAACACGATTTTATTTTGATGAAAATGCATACATTCTTTTATAAATTACGAAAAATTTTATCAAGATATCTTAAGAATTCGATTTTTGAGAATCATTGAAGTAAATTGTCATTTTCGTAAACAGAAAAAAGTTCCGATTGAATTCAAGAATTGATGTCTCAAAAACGAATTGAGATATTCACGTATGGTTTTGTGTTCAAAGCTTGGTATCTCAGAAACAAAGCGGGATACTCAAGATTTTATTTTGATGAAAATGCATACTTTCTTTTATAAATTACGAAACATTTTATCAAGATGTCTTAAGAACTCAATTCCTTATGATTTTTTTTAAATCATTGGAGAAAATTGTTATCATCGTAAAAGAATAAAAATTCCGATTGAGGTCAAAAATTTATATCTCAAAAACGAATAAGTTTTTTAAAAACGATTTGGTTTATGAAAAAGTACATGTTTTTTTTCTACGAATAGCCATTATTTCATTAACATATCTTAAGAATTCGTTTTTTTGAAAATCATTGGAAGAAATAAACTGAAAAAAGTTGCGATTGAGTTCAAGTAGTTAAACAAGTATGGTTTTGTGCGTATAAAAGTACATATTTTTCTTTATAAATTATATCAAATTTCATCAAGATATCCTATGAATACAAATACAAATTTAGGTTGAGTTAAATCTTGGTAACTCAGAATCAAAGTAAACGAGAAACTAAAACATGATTTTATTTTGATGAAAATGCATACATTCTTTTATAAATTACGAAAAATTTTATCAAGATATCTTAAGAATTCGATTTTTGAGAATCATTGAAGTAAATTGTCATTTTCGTAAACAGAAAAAAGTTCCGATTGAATTCAAGAATTGATGTCTCAAAAACGAATTGAGATATTCACGTACGGTTTTGTGTTCAAAGCTTGGTATCTCAGAAACAAAGCGGGATACTCAAGATTTTATTTTGATGAAAATGCATACTTTCTTTTATAAATTACGAAACATTTTATCAAGATGTCTTAAGAACTCAATTTCTTATGATTTTTTAAAAATCATTGGAGAAAATTGTTATCATCGTAAAAGAATAAAAATTCCGATTGAGGTCAAAAATTTATATCTCAAAACGAATAAGTTTTTTAAAAACGATTTGGTTTATGAAAAAGTACATGTTTTTGTTTCTACGAACAGCCATTATTTCATTAAGATATCTTAAGAATTCGTTTTTTTGAAAATCATTGGAAGAAATAAACTGAAAAAGTTGCGATTGAGTTCAAGTGGTTAAACAAGTATGGTTTTGTGCGTATAAAAGTACATATTTTTCTTTATAAATTATATCAAATTTCATCAAGCTATCCTATGAATACAAATACAAATTTAGGTTGAGTTAAATCTTAGTAACTCAAAATCAAAGTAAACGAGAAACTAAAACACGATTTTATTTTGATGAAAATGCATACATTCTTTTATAAATTACGAAAAATTTTATCAAGATATCTTAAGAATTCGATTTTTGAGAATCATTGAAGTAAATTGTCTTTTTCGTAAACAGAAAAAAGTTCCGATTCAATTCAAGAATTGATGTCTCAAAAACGAATTGAGATATTTACGTATGGTTTTGTGTTCAAAGCTTGGTATCTCAGAAACAAAGCGGGATACTCAAGATTTTATTTTGATGAAAATGCATACTTTCTTTTATAAATTACGAAACATTTTATCAAGATGTCTTAAGAACTCAATTTCTTATGATTTTTTTAAAATCATTGGAGAAAATTGTTATCATCGTAAAAGAATAAAAATTCCGATTGAGGTCAAAAATTTATATCTCAAAAAGGAATAAGTTTTTTAAAAACGATTTGGTTTATGAAAAAGTACATGTTTTTTTTCTACGAATAGCCATTATTTCATTAACATATCTTAAGAATTCGTTTTTTTGAAAATCATTGGAAGAAATAAACTGAAAAAAGTTGCGATTGAGTTCAAGTAGTTAAACAAGTATGGTTTTGTGCGTATAAAAGTACATATTTTTCTTTATAAATTATATCAAATTTCATCAAGATATCCTATGAATACAAATACAAATTTAGGTTGAGTTAAATCTTGGTAACTCAGAATCAAAGTAAACGAGAAACTAAAACATGATTTTATTTTGTTGAAAATGCATACATTCTTTTATAAATTACGAAAAATTTTATCAAGATATCTTAAGAATTCGATTTTTGAGAATCATTGAAGTAAATTGTCATTTTCGTAAACAGAAAAAAGTTCCGATTGAATTCAAGAATTGATGTCTCAAAAACGAATTGAGATATTCACGTATGGTTTTGTGTTCAAAGCTTGGTATCTCAGAAACAAAGCGGGATACTCAAGATTTTATTTTGATGAAAATGCATACTTTCTTTTATAAATTACGAAACATTTTATCAAGATGTCTTAAGAACTCAATTTCTTATGATTTTTTTAAAATCATTGGAGAAAATTGTTATCATCGTAAAAGAATAAAAATTCCGATTGAGGTCAAAAATTTATATCTCAAAACGAATAAGTTTTTTAAAAACAATTTGGTTTATGAAAAAGTACATGTTTTTGTTTCTAGGAATAGCCATTATTTCATTAACATATCTTAAGAATTCATTTTTTTGAAAATCATTGGAAGAAATAAACTGAAAAAAGTTGCGATTGAGTTCAAGTAGTTAAACAAGTATGGTTTTGTGCGTATAAAAGTACATATTTTTCTTTATAAATTATATCAAATTTCATCAAGATATCCTATGAATACAAATACAAATTTAGGTTGAGTTAAATCTTGGTAACTCAGAATCAAAGTAAACGAGAAACTAAAACATGATTTTATTTTGATGAAAATGCATACATTCTTTTATAAATTACGAAAAATTTTATCAAGATATCTTAAGAATTCGATTTTTGAGAATCATTGAAGTAAATTGTCATTTTCGTAAACAGAAAAAAGTTCCGATTGAATTCAAGAATTGATGTCTCAAAAACGAATTGAGATATTCACGTATGGTTTTGTGTTCAAAGCTTGGTATCTCAGAAACAAAGCGGGATACTCAAGATTTTATTTTGATGAAAATGCATACTTTCTTTTATAAATTACGAAACATTTTATCAAGATGTCTTAAGAACTCAATTTCTTATGATTTTTTTAAAATCATTGGAGAAAATTGTTATCATCGTAAAAGAATAAAAATTCCGATTGAGGTCAAAAATTTATAGCTCAAAACGAATAAGTTTTTTAAAAACGATTTGGTATATGAAAAAGTACATGTTTTTTTTTCTACGAATTCCATTATTTCATTAACATATCTTAAGAATTCGTTTTTTTGAAAATCATTGGAAGAAATAAACTAAAAAAAGTTGCGATTGAGTTCAAGTATTGATGTCTCGAAAACGAATTGAGTTAAGGTCGCCGTTCAATGGAGATTTTTATATGGACCCGTACAGGTCGATAGAGGTTACTTTCTAACACAATTATGACTTTATGTCAAATTATTACAAAGAAGTAAATACATAGGATTGAAGTACACATATTAAAGTAGTGAATGACATAATTTATTTTGTAAAATAGTTGTTATATTAACAATAATAAATTACTAAACTTTGTCATAAAAAAGGCGTAATAAAAACTGATTTTTGTGACAAATTATGCACTCAAATGAGGTGACAATGCTTCATTCACTAGATATGGAATATAAGAAGAGATGCCGGGACTGTGCAAGTACAATAGATGTGTTGTTATCTCAGGATTGTGTTTTATGTAAGAATGTGCAATTTTCACGTAATTATTGAAATAAGTAAAGGAATACTTACGCAAACTTACGTTTGCTGAACAACTTAACGTTGGTATTTTGGCAATCCTCTTATAGATGGCAATATTTAGAGAATACAATATTGCTTTATTATTTCAACAGTTTGATGATGAATATCCGATACATCTACTATTGTTCAAGTGGACACAAAAAATAGAATTCTTCGTCTTCTTAATTCATGTTCACCATTATTTATATTTAAATAAAACTGTTTTATCGGTTTCCATAAAATATATATTTTTTCAGAATCTTAATAATTATAAATATATCTTATTTTATTCAAGATATATTTCATTTAAAATTTTAAAAACATGATACTAACAAATTATTTTTGTACAATCGATAATTCGATTGTTTAATTCGAGAATTGAATTTTTGTATATCTGTTAAGCATTTAAAATTTTTTTTTTTTGGAAATTTTGAGTTCTGATAGCCCTCCGAAGGGTTATTTCTTTTAAATTTTGAAAATGAGGGATAACTTCACAGACATTATAAATTAACATAATTGGCTATACCTATTAAAGTCAGTAGTAGACAAAAAATTGTCACCAATTGATATGGTTCGAGTATAAACCTTTGTAGGTTTTAAACAAACATAATCATTATCACTGAAATGGTAAAGAGCACAAACAATTTTTAAATACGTTTACGTAGCCGAGTTTAGATTTACCTGTCCACGTCCACATTAGTTACAGATTGAATACTGAAAATTTTAATATTCTATGTTATTAAATTTATAACTCATAACAAGGAAATACTTTTTCCAATGATTCTCCGATTTACTTAGTTGCACGCTAAAAAAAGTATTAAAGTCATAAAGTCTACAATTCGAAATCTATTACTCGTCATCACGTTCTTCTACTGTATTTGGCAAGTCGTTGAAGAAATATGTTTCTTCGCTAGTACTGAAACATTTGTGTTTATAATATTTTTATATATCATAACAGCTTTTACATACTTTTGCAAACCGCATAAAAATCTCCAGTTTTGTCCTTTTGAACGTTGATTTCTTTTTGGAGTGCGTACTGGACGTTTGTTACCGGGAGACATGGCAGCTTCAAAAATTATTGAAAAGCATAAAATTATGTATAAAAAAATAGGTACCAGAAAAATACATGAAAAATCTCAAAGATTACGATATTTGTCTTATGACGTAATATCTTGAGCTGATTTTGTCTTCAGTTCATCTCCATAACGTCCAGTTTTCGAGATATTTCCAAAAATGTGATAAAGTGAAAACAAAAATTGGAAAAAATGCCAACAAATTGATTCGGTTGAGTTGTTTTAGGCCGTAGCAAAACAACAAAGAGTTCGATTTATCTCATCGATATCTCAAAATGTTCGTCTGCATCTCTACTTTCATGTCCATATAATTACGGAAGCACACCATGCAAAATTTTTGGGAATATCTTGAAACCTAGACGTGATGGAGAAAAACTGATGACATAATCAGCTCACGATTTTACGTTATAAAAAAATATCGCAGTTTTCCAGAAAAAAGTTGTTGAAGATTTCTAAACAGTTTCATCCCATATGAACGATAGGTGACTTAGTTTCGCAGTTTATTATAACCCCATATATAATTACTAACTATTTCCACGAAAATAGAAGCATAGAATAATTATAGCTACTACAATTAGTAGTTAAGTATCTAATTACAGTAAAGTTTCGCTAATCCGAATCAATGAAAATCAGTTGAATTTAAATGATGGAAGCATGCGGATTATAGAGTCAAATTGTATTAGATAATAACATTATCTGCTGTTTATCTTGTAATACATGATACAGTAAAACTTTTACTAACTTCCTCACTTTTAATTCGGTTATCCCAACATCTTCATGGAGAAATTGCCTTATTGCCTTAATGCCGCCATTAGGTTCTTCTTCCTCAGCTAATTTTTGAAATACACATCTCTACCATTTTGCTAATAAATTACAATGATTTGCAATCCTTAGAAAGTATGGACTCAGCATTTTTGATAGAAATGCTCTTCAGTCTTTTGGAATTAATCGTCTTTCTCTGCAGATAGAACGAATAGTCTTTTCCGATTAGCGAATCTCTTACTAATTCGGATTACAAGGGACATAATGCAAATTTTACGTTTTTCAATTTTGTTCAGATTATCAGGGAATTCGGATTTGGGGTTGTACGAATTAGCAACGCTTTTCTTTACTTCTTTAATTACATAATAAGATGCAGTTGTAATGCCTAAAAGGGATTGGCTTGCACTCTCCAACAAAAGTCTGTTAAAACGAGCAAAGTTTTACAAGCAGTATCTAGCCTGTAGGTGACAGTTTTTAAACATTTTTCAGTTTTTTGTCAGTTAAAACTTTTAGTAGATATGATGATGTTGTATTTTGCAACAGTATTTGATATTTTGAAAGGAAAATTAAATTTTATTAACAGTCTTTCGCTTTTTACCATAAAAATGTCTTCTGCCAGCAGTATTTAACCTTTAATTAATAGTTTATGGACTTCTTACGTAAAGATTGTGTATTTTGTTCAATAGAATTTAATATTTTCAAAGCACAGTCAATTGGCTTATCAACAGTATCCAGTTTTTGCAAACAGTTTTACAAGTAGTATCAAGTCCTTTGGAAGCATTTGAAGTCTTCCAAGGGCAGTATCACATTTTCTGGAAGTAGTATTAAGCCTTCTAAAGCCAATATCAAGACTTCCGGAAGTAGTATCAAGTTTTCTGAAAGAATTTCAAATCTTTTGGAAGCAATAACAAGCCATCCAGAAGCAGTTCAAATCTTCTAGAAGTAATATCATGTCTACTAGAAGCATTTTAAGTCTTCGAAAAGCAATATCAAAACTTCTGGAAGTAGTATCAGGTTTTCTAGAAGTATTCTAAGTCTTCTGGGAGCATTTCAAGTCTTTTGAAAGCAATAACAAGCCATCTAGTAGTTCAAATCTTCTGAAAGCAATATCAAGTTTTCTAGAAACATTTCAAGTCCTATGAAAGCAGTATCAAGTTTTCTAAAAGCATCTGAAATCTTCTGGAAACTTTTCAAGTCTCCTTGAAGCAGTATTAAGTTTTCTATAAACAATATTAAGTCATGTGGAAGAATTGTGAAGCTTTCTAGAAACATTCTAAGTCTTCTAAAAGTATTTCAAGTCGTCTGAGATCATTTCAAGTCTTCTGAAAGCAATATCAAGACTTCTAGCAGCAATTCTTCTGGAATCATTGCAGGTCTTTAGGAAACTGTATCAAATTTTGTGGAAGCTGTATCAAGTCTAACTTAAAACCAAATTTTAATCATTTTAGACTGTACCTGATTATCGACAAAAGTACCTAGATTTGTGCCGTTTTCAGTCGAAATAAAAACGGTCACATTATCTAAGACATATTTAGACCAAGTGAAAATAATTAAAATAAAAATAACACTAACTATAACAATAACACTAATTAAATAATAACAACGACTGTAATAATAATATCACTTCGCCAAACAAAAACACCAAATAATGTCGAGAATAAGAATCGCGTAAGATTAAACGGACTAAACCGGAATATGTTCTCCAACGAAAAAATTTTTTCAACGGTAGGATGACTAATTGTAAGGAGATATAGAAAAGCATCGCTATGAATAACTGAATTGAGCTCAGCGCGATCTCTTTTAACCAACTGCGGAACTATATAATTTTTTTATGCACTTTTACGAACATCACGTGATTGAACGGCGACCTTAAACAAGTATGGTTTTGTGCGTATAAAAGTATATATTCTTCTTTATAAATTATATCAAATTTCATCAAGATATCCTATGAATACAAATACAAATTTAGGTTGAGTTTAAATCTTGGTAACTCAGAATCAAAGTAAACGAGAAACTAAAGTATGATTTTATTTTGATGAAAATGCATACATTCTTTTATAAATTACGAAAAATTTTATCAAGATATCTTAAGAATTCTATTTTTGAGAATCATGGAAGTAAGTTGTCATTTTCGTAAACAGAAAAAAGTTCCGATTGAATTCAAGAATTGATGTCTCAAAAACGAATTGAGATATTCACGTATGGTTTTGTGTTCAAAGCTTGGTATCTCAGATACTCAAGATTTTATTTTGATGAAAATGCATACTTTCTTTTATAAATTACGAAACATTTTATCAAGATGTCTTAAGAATTCGATTTTTTGAAAATCATTAGAGGAAATTGTCATCTTTGTAAATTGAAAAAAGTTTCGATTGAATTCAAGAATTGATGTCTCAAAAACGAATTGAGATATTCAAGTATGGTTTTATGTTCAAAGCTTGGTATCTCAGAAACAAAGCGAGATACCCAAGTATGATTTTATTTTGATGAAAATGCATACCTTTCTTTATAAAATAACGAAAAATTTCATCAAGATATCTTAAGAATTTGATTTTCCACGATTTTTTCAATCGGATTAGGAACTAAGATGTGACTTTAAGTTCATATTTTTTATTCAGTATTTAAAGAAATCCGAATATAAGATTTTCTGTATTTTACCAAGTCATAAGTAAGGTCCAGACTTATATGCGATAACGAAAACGATTTTCATTAGTTTTCAGAAGAAAAAATATATTTTTAGCATATTTTTATTTTAAACAACAGAAAAAAATAACTATAACTCAAACAATGTTAATTAATAATTTTTTAATAATCTTGTTCCGTATGAATTATTTTAAAACATAGACACACAATCCAACATCGCAGTCCTCACATTATCGTGTTTGGCTTATTTATTTTTTTTTTTTAGAACACACTTCACATTTACGTAAGGGATTTTGCATTTGGTTTTTGGTTGGATTCACTTTGGTTTTGTTTTGTGATCATTTCCTTGGAGCGCTAATTAATTTTTATGTTAACAATTTCTTCAGTGTGCAAAATAAATAGCATGTACACCTTTTGTGCAAAAAATTAAACGGTGTTGGACTTGTGTACCAATCATCAAGACTAACAAAAATTATCTGGATAACAATGTTTCCAGATTTTCCAATGTTTGCATTTCTCTTTACCTTTTGCACCAATTTTATGAATGCTACTCAAACACGACAACATCTTCTTGTCGGTGATTATAGTCGTCCGTCGTGTATAAGAGGTATTTTTCAGCCCGTGACTATGGTCACCCATGGTGTACAGGCGCGTTTTGTGGCGGGTGACATGAAAAGTAGTCGAAATATGCAGTAAAATGTGCGGTAAAAACAAAGAAAAATAGTCAATAAGCAAGAATGGTACGAATACAACATTGAATAGTATTAGATCATGTTATGTGTGTCTCTAGTCATAAGTTTCACAATCTTATTATTTTTTCCTATTTGTCTATTATAAAGACAAATTTTACAAATAGCAATCTGTAAAATGTTATAATTTTTTTATTAAACTAAAATTAAAACGAAGTACTACTTCAAACCAGTTTTGAAGAAGGTTGTAAAATGGCATCCAAAACGTCAAACATTTTTCAAGAGAAGCACAGCAAAACCCGAAAGTTACTAATTTTAGATCTAGTATTAATCTTAGTGATAGAATTTAGACTAAGCTCAAAAATTGACCTCTCGAAAACGGATTTAGATATCCTTCTTGGGACAGTACTCGCTTTTTTTATAAAAGACAAAAAAAGTTCATCAAGACATCTTAAGAATTTGATTTTCTACAATTTTTCAAAAATTATTAAGAGAATTGTTAATTTTACGAAATACCACATATTTAGGTTGAATTCAAAACTTAATATTTCAAAAACGAATTTGAGAGTTTGAAATAGAGATGTTCACGTATGATTTTGTTCTCGGAAAAGTGCGCGTTTTTGTATATGAATCACAAAAAAAATTATCAAGATATCTTAAGAGTTTGATTTTTACGATTTTTCAAACATGATTAAGGAAATTCTTATTATTACAAAGCACTACACATTTAGATTAAATTTAAACATGATATCTCAAATAGCAACTGAGATACTCATGCATGGTTTTCTGGTTGAAAAACTATATACTTTTCATTATAAATCACTATAAAAGAATCAACAAGATATCATAAGAATTCGATTTTCTACGATTTTTTAAAAATGATTCAGTAAATTGTCATTTTTATGAAATTCTACAAATTTAGGTTAGTTTCAAAACACAATATCTGATGGAGAAATTGAGATAGTCACGCATGGCTTTGTTTTTTGAAAACTACATACCTTTTCATGAATTACAAAAAAATTTATCAAAATATCATGAGAACTTGATTTTCTTCGATTTTTGAAAGCTTATTAAGAAAATTTTAATTTGTATGAAATGCTGGAAATGTAGGTTAATTTCGAAATATGAGATATTATATTTTGTAAAATTTGAGACACGAACCGTTTATGAAAATGATTGTGAAAATTGCTACAAATAATAATTAATGCGAAAATGATATTTCTAGAAAATTCATTATAACAAAAAAAATTTTGATTTTTCAAAAATGATTAAGGAAATAGTTATTTTTATGAAATGCTACAAATTTAGCTTGACTTTAAAGCATGATATCTCAAATATGAATTGAGATACTCATGCATCGATTTGATTCGCGATAACTACATACATTTCTTTATAAATCACAAAAAAATGTATCATAAGAATTTGTTTTTTTAAATTTTGCAAAAATTATTAAGCGATTTGAACATGATAAAATTGCCTGTTTAGTAAATTTTATCCTTCTAGAACAAACTATATTAAAAATATTTAAGAAGATGTGTAAAAGTTTTAAGTTTTTAAGACGCATATTTTAAAATTTTATGGGTTCAGATCAAAAATTTTACGCGAATCGTTATGATTTTTATTCTAGTATTAATAGTTAAAATTATGCCACAATTTACAGGACATTGTATCTCTCTTGTCTATTTAAATTTATTGAACAAAACGTTTTAGAAAATAATTAATAGGAACAAATAATATATTAATAAATAATAAATAAATAATATATTATTAATAATATAACAAATAATATATATTTAATAGGAACAATTCCGTTTATCTGGCCAATCGTAAATTTTTGATTTTTTTTTCGACGTTGCACTTTCAAGTAAAAAAATGTTTGTTAAATAATTAGTACATTATCGAAGCAGTAAATTTAAGACATCTACAACCTCCTTTCCCAAATTTTGTTGAGCACTATATGTGAAACGCACTCTGTAAAATAACGCCCACCTTTTGCTACGGCGCATCTGACCTTGACCAGCTAAAATGAACTTTTCAAACAGCATACTGCAGTGCAACCATAGAAATTGTTTCTTCTAATGTCGTTATTTTGAAGAACATCTTTTTGGGTTTTTAGGGTTTGGACATTGAAATAAACAAATGGATTGTTGAGAAATAAATAGTACTAAAAATAATAATATCCAAACATTAATAATTTTAACATGAAATTAAAAGAAACTTAAATTTAGAAAATTTAAAACGAAAATAATATAAATTAAACTAAGAAAGTTGTAAACAAATGTGGCTCAATTAGTGCAAAAACAGAATATGTAGCACAGATACCATAGGTTTCACTTGCACCAATAACAAAACAACTAAGTAACATATTCTTCCAAACATTAATTTAATAAACCTTAAATAGACAGTGTCCGTTCGCCAACAAAGCATATCTGCAGAAAACTACCATTATTGTACATACTCACCCATGTATGTACTGCGAGATCAAGCAGCATACCTTGCAGACACATTTCAAAGCCGCGCAACAAAAACGCAACAAATTTTATGGATGCTACTCAAACACGACAACATCTTCTTGTCGGTGATTATAGTCGTCCGTCGTGTATAAGAGGTATTTTTCAGCCCGTGACTGTGGTCACCCATCGTGTACAGGCGCGTTTTGTGGCGGGTGACATGAAAAGTAGTCGAAATATGCAGTAAAATGTGCGGTAAAAACAAAGAAAAACAGTTGATAAGCAAGAATGGTACGAATACAACATTGAATAGCATTAGATCATGTTATGTGTGTCTCTAGTCATAAGTTTCACAATCTTATTATTATTTTTTCCTATTTATCTATTATAAAGACAAATTTTACAAATAGCAATCTGTAAAATGTTATTACATTACAACCATATTATTTTTTTATTAAACCAAAATTAAAACGAACTACTACTTCAAACCAGTTTTGAAGAAGGTTGTAAAAAGGCATCCAAAACGTCAAACATTTTTCAAGAGAAGCACAGCAAAACCTGAAAGTTACTAATTTTAGATCTAGTATTAATCTTAGTGATAGAATTTAGACTAAGCTCAAAAATTTACCTCTTCTTGGGACAGTACTCGCTTTTTTTATAAAAGAAAAAAAAGTTCATCAAGACATCTTAAGAATTTGATTTTCTACAATTTTTCAAAAATTATTAAGAGAATTTTTAATTTTACGAAATACTACATATTTAGGTTGAATTCAAAACTTAATATTTCAAAAACGAATTTGAGAGTTTGAAATAGAGATATTCACGTATGATTTTGTTCTTGGAAAAGTGTGCGCTTTTGTATATGAATCACAAAAAAAATTTTCAAGATGTCTTAAGAGTTTGATTTTTACGATTTTTCAAACATGATTAAGGAAATTCTTATTATTACAAAGCACTACACATTTAGATTAAATTTAAACATGATATCTCAAATAGCAACTGAGATACTCATGCATGGTTTTCTTGTTGAAAAACTATATACTTTTCATTATAAATATCATTATAAATCACTATAAAAAAATCAAGATATCATAAGAATTCGATTTTCAACAATTTTTTTAAAAATGATTCAGTAAATTATCATTTTTATGAAATTCTACAAATTTAGGTTAGTTTCAAAACACAATATCTGAAGGAGGAATTGAGATAGTCACGCATGGCTTTGCTTTTTGAAAACTACATACCTTTTCATGAATTACAAAAAAAATCATCAAGAGAGATTTTGATTGAGAATTTGATTTTCTTTGATTTTTGAAAGCTTATTAAGAAAATTTTTATTTGTATGAAATGCTGGAAATGTAGGATTAGTTCGAAACATGAGATATTATATTTTGTAAAATTTGAGACACGAACCGTTTACATATGTATGGTTCTGTTTTCGGAAACTCTAGACTTTTCTTTATAAATCACAAAAAATTTCATACAGATATTATAAGAATTCTCTTTGATTTTTCGAAAATGATTGTGAAAATTGCTATAAATAATAATTAATATGAAAATGATATCTCTAGAAAATTCACTATAATAAAAAAAAATTTAATTTTATGAAGTACTACAAATTTAGACATAGTTCAAAATATGCAAAAAAAAGGACTTGAAATTTGGACTTGTTTTCTAAAATTATATACTTTTCTTTATAAGTCGCAAAAATTTCATTAAGATATCATAATTTAAAAGATTAAGAAAATTGATATTTTTTGATATTACATATTATTATTTATGATGTTTCGAAAACGATTTGAGATATTCAAATAAGGTTTTGTCTTCGGAATAGTACATACTTTCCTTTATAATCGACAAAAAATTTAATCAAGGTATCTTAAGAATAGGATTTTCTACGATTTTTCAAAAATGATTAAGGAAATTGTTATTTTTATGAAATGCTACAAATTTAGCTTGACTTTAAAGCATGATATCTCAAATATGAATTGAGATACTCATGCATCGATTTGATTCGCGATAACTACATACATTTCTTTATAAATCACAAAAAAATGTATCATAAGAATTTGTTTTTTTTAATTTTGCAAAAATTATTAAGCGATTTGAACATGATAAAATTGCCTGTTTACCAAATTTTATCCTTCTAGAACAAACTATATTAAAAATATTTAAGAAAATGTGTAAAAGTTTTAAGTTTTTAAGACGCATATTTTAAAATTTTATGGGTTCAGATCAAAAATTTTACGCGAATCGTTATGATTCGCGTAAAATTATAGTATTAATAGTTATTAATACTAGAATAAAAATCATAACGATTTTAACTAAAATTATGCCACAATTTACAGGAACACCTGTATCTCTCTTGTCTATTTGAATTTATTGAACAAAACGTTTTAGGAAATAATTAATAGGAACAAATAATATATTAATAAATAAATAATATATTATTTATCGTAAATTTTTGAGTTTTTTTCGACGTTGCACTTTCAAGTAAAAAAATGTTTGTTAAATAATTAGTACATTATCGAAGCAGTAACTTCAAGACATCTTCAACCTCCTTTCCCAAATTTTGTTGAGCACTATATGTGAAACGCACTCTGTAAAATACGATGGAGAAGTGTGCTACGGAGATAACGCCCACCTTTTGCTACGGCGCATCTGACCTTGACCAGCTAAAATGGACTTTTCAAACAGCATACTGCAGTGCAACCATAGAAATTGTTTCTTCTAATGTCGTTATTTTCAAGAACATCTTTTTGGGTTTTTAGGGTTTGGACATTGAAATAAACAAATGGATTGTTGAGAAATAAATAGTAATAAAAATAATAATATCCAAACATTAATAATTTTAACATGAAATTAAAAGAAACTTAAATTTAGAAAATTTAAAACGAAAATAATATAAATTAAACTAAGAAAGTTGTAAACAAATGTGGCTCAATTAGTGCAAAAACAGAATATGTAGCACAGATACCATAGGTTTCACTTACACCAATAACAAAACAACTAAGTAACATATTCTTCCAAACATTAATTTAATAAACCTTAAATAGACAGCGTCCGTTCACCAACAAAGCATATCTGCAGAAAACTACCATTATTGTACATACATGGGTGAACTGCGAGATCAAGCAACATACCTTGCAGACACATTCCAAAGCCGCGCAACTTAACAAAACTTAGCAAAGCAACACTAGTAAACCTCGTTAGGTTTACTAGTGTGAACAATTTTATAAATTTGACAAAAATAATGATTAGGAAAAAAATAACAACAATATAACTTACATATTAGTTATTAACGTCAATTTGTAGATAATTGTTTTAGTTTTATTGAATTTTGTTTCATTTTTAAACATGATTTCAAATTCAAGAAATTCCTCTTATTTACTCAATGAAAACGGGAATAAATATTTTATGTTAAACTCTTTTTATAACTTTTCTTTAGTAAATTAGTAACTTTATTTGTAGATTTGGGCAGTATTAATGAAAAGGCAAAAAATGGCATTACTAATGTGGCAGCATGGTGAAGAAGCTTTAGCTAAAGCTTTAATAGCTTGTAAACTTTACAAAGCAATGGCCCACGAAGCGGCAGAAGATGATATGGAAACTGAAGTGTACGAAGAACTTAGGGCGTATGGAAAAGAATTTGAAAATATAGGTAAATTTACTTAATGAATTTATAAAATAATCTTTTTAAATAATTATTTTATTTAGCGTTGGAATTATTAGATTATTGTTATCGTCAAGACGACGATGTTGCTCAACAACTTCTCACCTGCGAACTACAAAATTGGTCTGGTCAAACTTGCCTCAGTTTGGCCGTAGCTGCAAATCACCGGGCTCTCTTAGCTCATCCTTGTTCTCAAATTATTTTGGCCGATCTTTGGATGGGAGGACTTCGCACAAGAAAAAACACCAATCTCAAGGTAATTTTTTCATTAAAATAAAAAAATCCGTTAGATTACTTTTAAATAATTTTAAAATAAAAAAGAATTATTTTTATTTGTTACAATTTCGTTTTGATTGTTTGATCGTTGAAATCGATCGAATAATTAATTATTCATGCACAAATATTATTTTATTATTTTGAATTGTTTATATAATTTCTGTTATATAGATTGTGTTGGGCCTTCTTTTTCCACCGTACATTTTACAATTAGAATTTAAGTCAAAAGAAGAATTACAACTCATGCCGCAAACGGCCGAGGAACACTTAGAATTAGTGTGCGATATTGACGATGACCTGTCTGAGTCTGAGAAATCGTTAGACGCCGAGGTTTGTAATTCTTTTTTAACACTACTCCTCATACATTATCACCTTTTTTCTTACGTTTCTTCTGAAAATGAAACTATGTATTTTACGGTATACTGAACCACCGACTTTTCTTGTTCTATAGAAACGCACTAGAAATATGAGTATTCGTAATAAATCGAATCCGCAGCAAGGCGTTAAGGTAGTACAACTAGCGAATTTGACGTTTCACCATTTTTTGCTAGTTTTGGTTTTGTCCAAGTACTAATTTACCATTTTTTTCATTGTACATTATGCACAGCTTTTAAAATAACTAAAGCATCCCACTTGCATGAAATTTTAATAAACCATTTTATCGTTATTTAATTTCAGTTATAAAATAAAATTAATTGGTTTAAATTACAATTATAATATTGTGTAATGTTTATCATCGTAACAAAAAGAAGTTTGTTATTTACTGTAAAATATTGTTGTTGATGTTTTGTGTGAGTTACGGTGTTTTATTAACGCAGGTTTACAGATATTTATTTTTGGACATATTTTTAAATTTATCATGAATCATGGAGATTTTTAAGAACTTTGCCTTTATTAATTAATAAGGAAAACGAAACGTCGTTTTGAGAAATTTCCTACATTACAAACCTGGAAATCTACCATCTTAGCGTCTCCATCTCAATCGAACCGGAAGTGTTCGCCATTGACGTGAACGTCCCCGCATTCTGGTCGATAGTTGATTTCAAACGTGCATTATGTTGGTAAATACGTATTTCAATTGATGCTTCGTCCTTATTCAACTATTTGATCTTGCACCTTTATTGAAGTGGTAAGTGACCTAAAATGATAATCTATTATCGGATGGGATAAAGTCTAACATGCTTAAATTTTTATCTCAATAATTTTTGAATAAATCAACGATTATCATACATTATTTTAAAGACCTCTCTCTAATCTTACACATTTTAATTTCTACCTCAATGTTTTTTGATTAAAACGTCAATTATTTTATATAATTTTAAACAGAACATTTTCGTCCTCAATTCATTCATAAATCATCTTCGTTATTTTGTTTGTTAATTCCGATTATTAGTGTTTGTGAATATTTTTACAATCTGATATGTGGGACAATCGTATTACTGGGACAAGTTGCTTGAAGCCCAAAGTGTTCCAATTAACAGGAATGAACATTTCTACGGATACAGTACCTTTCAAGCTAATATTAGCTTTGTTCCAACTAACGCATCAACTCGTCGCGGACTCGTCAAATGCAATCGCCTATATCAAGTTATGCAGTCCAATCTGCTTAAGTGTGGCGATATTACTAGACATGTGCAATTGCAATCGACGTGTCGGAAAGCTGGTTAACAAAGTTATTATGTCCTGATAGATCTTACTCGATCAAAGGTGTATAATATTATCAGATGTCAATCAAGCACACAATTAAAGAGTATTTGGTCATCAGACGGTATCTGATATGAGACATATCTTGTTACAGTGGTAAAACGTTGGGTCGTCTTCTTATTGAAATTTATTCGAATTTAAATAATAAATTTGTATCTAAAAAGTGACGCTGGTGTTCAAAGTGACTCATATAAAACTGGCAACTCTACGGTTGGAGTAACTGAAAGAATGTGTTCACATTTATCAGGTTCAGGAAGCAATCGTTAGTTTACAGGATACTCAAAAGTGAAAAAAAAATGCTAAGAGAGCAGCAGATTGTGGTCGGTACAGTTAGAGCCAATAACAGAGGACTACCTCTAGAGATAATGCAAGCTAGAAACAGGCAGTTATAATCTTCTCTATTCGCATACAGTAACGCTATGACTGCAGTTTCATTTACACCTACAAAAAGAAGGAAAGAATATGCTTATGATAAGCGGAGATACAACAGTGATCGGAAAAAAATCCGAAATAATACTTTCTATAACAACACAAAGACTGGAATAGATGTTGTAGATCGAATGTTCACATCACATAATGTTGTCAGAAAAACAAAACTTTTGCCAATGATAATATTCTATAGCATGCTCAATATAGCAGCAATCAATGCATTTATATATCATTATTAACAAAGGCAACACACAAGATGGTGAATTTGCTAAAACTCGTAGACTATTTCAAAAATATCTTGGTATGGTGTTACTGTAAGATAAGATGTGACAGACTCGTTATTTTTGCAATATTTGTAACTGGTGGTTGTTCATGGAGCACATAATCCTTTCCGCTTTTCGACGCTTTCCGATTTTCCGGTGCGTAGAGCTTTCCGAAAAAGTTATGTGTCTCCATATTTCTTCTAACTAGGCGACAATTTCCCTATCAATCGTAGACATATACTTTTGACTTCAATACACCTAGGGTGCGTTCACAACGTATTACCCGATTCACCCAAATCAACCCAGATGTAACCCTAGTCGTTCATAACAACATTCATTTTTACACTTTTACTTGGGTAAATTGTTCACAACTACATAGCAACTTAACACCGAGTAAACATTTTTTACACACACATATTTCGAAGTGCTAGAATCTGTCGTAATACATTTAGCATATTTAGAGGTTATTATGTATGTTATCTTTTATATAAAAATTATAACAGAAAAATGGAAAACCATATTGCATATGATGAGCATCGTAATTATATTACGAATGAAAAAGGACTCGTCCAAGAACATTCGAGTACCTGATGACAATCCCTTGCTTTAAGGCAAAGATAAATCTTATGGGTTAGAACTAATTTAGATTTGACGTAATACATATAACAAATACGTACAAGTCATTCATGACATCATGAAAATTATGCTACACAATGAGTTTACACGATGCCATATTGACTCTACTAATACTCTACTCGAGTAAAACGTTGTGAACGCACCCCTAGAGTAAGTCAATACCAACTATACGTCTTTTTGAGTGATACAAAATAAAACAGTTTTTTGTCAACTGTGAAGTCCTCGGCACGCGAAACGATGCAACTTTGTATATAGGTAATTTTAATCGATCTATTTTAAAACAAGAAATCTGTGGTAATCCGTCGTATACACATTTCGGAAACATTCTTTATATAACCAATATAGGCTGTAGGATTTAGTGTCAAATAAGAGGGTACGTATTCATACTTAAAGCAACAGCAAAAAGGCATACCTTTATCAGAAACAACATAACAGACCTATATCAGGTAACTGATAGTGAGAGTAAACATGGCAGCTTTTTCTCCACTACAAGTCAAAGTCGATCAAAATCTATACATATAACTGTTATAAGAAGCAAAGAAATACTAAAATGGGGTAGTTTTGATTTAAATATATTTAGACGATAAACGTCATGGAAAATTTATATGATAAAGTTGTAAAAAAATCAACATGATATTCAAATCACGGTATGTTCACTTATCTGGTATAAAAATTAAACCGATATTTAGTAGGTAACTCCAACCAGAAGATGGTGATATAAGCAAAATTTGGTGCGCATGCGTCTTCAGTCAACAGACATGCGCGGACATGTGTCATTACTCAAATTGTAATATTAAACTTGATACACTTTTTTGAGACAGTATAAAACGCCTGGGAAACATGTGGGTTAAAGAAGACATAAAAAGATCACGATCAACACCTACCTCATTGAAGAATTGAATAACTATATTGAAGGGAATGTTATCAATATTACATTTTTATTATGTGGAGACTCTTTGGAAAACATATTCAGCTAAATAAGGCAAATGAGGAGTAAACATTAATCCCACCTGCCAGGGGTTTGAAGATGCATTTAAATCGCTTCTTGTGAGAAAAATGTTGTCTCTTTATTTGGCAGGTGGAATTTGCAAAGGGGTTCAGTCCAAAAAATTATTAAAACTCACCGTTTTTTTAAATACACTTAGCAGCAGAAGTCTGCGTACAAAAAACTTCTAACACTTTAACTGAAAAAATAAGTGTCATGATCTAATGTGATAAACTTCAATTTTTTTTTATTTTGTGTATTAACTAGATATAATTCTATTAACAAAATAAGCATCAATAAAACAGAAATATTAGTTACAAAAAAAATTAAAATTAAAAATTCTCCAAATAATGCGTATGCAAAAATCTGCGTACAAATAAAGACGCCTTCTCCAAAATATACTTATTTACTTAAATACGTAGTTGGCGATGTACGCTTTCCAATTTAAATAAAAGATAATCGGTATCAATTATATTAGCAGAGGCTTAGAAGCTAAAAGTTAGAATGGACACGAAAGGAAAGGAAATTGAATTGGGAGAGAGAAAAATTATTGTAAAGTTATGGAAAGAGGGAAAATCTTTTCGAAAAATAGGAGAAACTGTCGGCAGGTCATACTCTTCCATTCAAAGAGTAATTAATAATTATAAAGACACTGAAGATTACCTCTCACGTCCGCGATCTGGTAGACCACCCCTTTTAACAAGCCGAGAAAAGCGAAAAATTGTACAGCAGGTTAGAAAAGAA